>JAVRXN010000010.1:97686816-99076816 GCA_033556935.1 Timema podura | reverse complement strand
ATGTCCTTAAGATGGCCACCATAATATGCAATACATTATTGCATGTTGCTCCTAGAAACTTGACATGACTTTGTGCAATGTATCTTGTTGAATTGCTTAAATTAAAATCACAGCTTTTTCTGTAAGTTCCTAAATTGTTTTTGGGTGCGTCAATTATAATGACTCTTTAATATGCCCCACAAAAAAAAGTCCGGAGCTGTAAGGTCTAGTGAGCGTGGTGGCCAGTCGATATCCCCAAATCGTGAAACGAGGTGCCCAGGAAACATTTGGTGAAGCACCTCCATTGATGTTTGGGTGTGTGGGCCTTTGCCCCATCTTTCTGGAAGACACAGGGTGTTGGTATCCATGCTCTTAAGTTTCAGTTCGGGGGTCAGAAAGGTCGAACAACAATGTAAACTTGCTTCACACAAGGTTTCCTGGCACCTCATTTCACTATTTGGCGACATCAACTGGCCACCACGTTAACCAGATTTAACAGCTACGTACCATTTCTTATGGGGAATGTTAAAAAGTTATGTTCACGTGACTCATCTAAGAACAATTCAGGAACTTAAAGAAAGAATTGTGGTGGAAGTTGAAGCAATTCATCAAGAAACGTTGCGCAAAGTCATTTCAAGCTACCAGGAGCACATACAAATATGTTTGCATGTAATGGTGGCCATCTCAGGGACATTGTTATAAAATAATTACTAACTCAAGGAGATGTAGAGAATTGCCAATCTTTTGTTGTTATTTTAAGTTTTTAAAATATTAAGTAGTTAAAATAGTCAGGTTACTGTGTTATTAAATGTGTCAACACTTTATATCCCATCATGTATAAACATAGTGCCTGTAAATTGTGTTTCATTGATATATCTAAGAGATTTATACAATTTTATAAATGTTTAAATTATATTGTCTTAGGAAGTAAGAGTAATCAAGGGTTAACCAAAACCAAATTTTGCAAACACGCTATGAGAAATACTAACCTTGAAAAAAGTATGCATTCGTTTTTATGGTAAGAATATCTAAACCACATTAAGAAATTATTTACTAGGAATACAAAATTATTGGACAAACCCACATCTAATCTGCGTGTTAGCTAATTTTTTAATTGAGCGTTAAAATGGTTGGTTGAATCGTCACATGCGCACTTCATTCACCCTGAAAGGTAGTCTTACTTTGACGAGCTACACTATGGCCCTATCTTATAAGCCACACCACAGTGTAATCCTTCAACGTTAGATTGCTTCCTTTAAGGAAAGATGGAGTGTACCTACCCTTTAAATATCCTGCGTCTCCATGAGCCAAGACAGGTAGCGCTGATCTTGTGCAAGTGCGATAGTGCTTTAAGATAAAATGTTGTAACTTGCTCTTTTCAAAAATTATCCATTTGAAGCTTGTGTTAAGGTCATTCATACTTTTAAATTGAGACTCCGATATTATTATACACATGACACAACAAGTAAATCCATTTATTAGAGTTTACTACCACAACCCTTAGTAGCTAAAGAAAATTCACGTGAAATTCCTCAAATAAAAATAAAATATGAATTAGCTGCAATGAGCTGCGAAGTTTTATTAAGTGGTCAAATGCAATGAGTATTATACTATTCAGAAGAATTTGAAAGTCACTACTCTAGTTATTATTCGAAAAAATCCGAAAAAATATTGTATATAATTGTATAAGTCATAAACAGTCAATACATTATTAATATAATAATTTTATCATGTTTAATAATCAAAAAATACGTTAAAAGTATACATTACATGTGTTCTTAATTTACTTTGTAAAGTGACAGTCGTACCTTGGCCAATTACAGTAAGCTCGTTCTTATTGCCCCCACAATAGTCATGGTAAGCTTGTACATTTCAGTGTCAATTGAAAGTACAAAAAACTGATCAGTACCTACTCTATATTTATTCACCTATACTATTCCTTTGGCCATGGCTTATCTTATGAGTGACGTCTTGGAAGCTTAATCCTCTCATGTGCATACATAAATTTGGTAAACTTGAAAGCACAGATTATTGAAAATAAAAACGTATATGTCTTGCTAAAATCCTCACAAAGATAATTCCTAAGCGTTACTTGTTATTCAATCAATATTTTCCTTGGCTGTTTATCAATTTGCGCTTAGAAATTTCAAAGGAAACAATTTATATTAATCGGAGCTTATCAAAAATATGACATGTTCTTAATAATATATTTTGGCAATATGGCGTAACCCAATTACAATGTTCCAAGAATGAGAGCGAGACTCTAGATATGTATGTGTGTTATTTTAAAAAAAAGTTAGTTGACAGTTAATTAAATGAGGCACGTTTGAACGTTTTAACAAAAATCAGCTACCATCAATGACGCGTTTTCTGAGGCGTCAGATTACCTTGAAAAAAGTCGGGAATCTTAGCCGGTGTCCCTTTGAGTGATTTTCCAATCTTCTCTTTGTTCTAATAATGGTACACTTTCTCTTTACAATCCTCCTTATGCCTATGCCTTATTTATTATGTTGGCGACTACCCTTTTGCTTAACGTACTAGCTAAAACATATATAGATACACTAAGGCCGTAGCCGGGCCAAAATTTCAAGGGGGCTTAGGGTGCTACCAAAGGCAAAGAAAAATATATAGTATTAAATGACTTACTAAGCTATCTGGAGTTTATTCTTATGTTAATTAATGACAAGGATTAAATACTTTAACTGCGGTCAATTTGCTTAACATTAAAAAATTTTCATAACACCCCCTCCCTCCAAGTTTGAAAATGTACAATCAACACTTTTCAAATAACATCAATAGTGGTGGCAATGGTTTAAAGTGCGGGGGACAGCCCTAGAAAATATTTTTTCCTCCTGGAATAAATCTGCCTCCTTCAGATTTATTTCACTTACCTCTTATATTTTTGAATATGATAAGTTATAATTAAAAATAAGCTTCAGATAGCTTCTAAAGGCATTGAATTAATAACATATATCTGGGAGGACTTTTCTAAATTTCTTATATGGGCCTCGAAATTTCAAAAAATTGCTAGAGAAGGCCACTTAAAATAAATTCTAGAGGAGTATAATTTCCAAAAATGATTCCATGCAGGTGAGGACCTCTCCAATAGTTGCATTATATTTTCAAAAGCTTGCCCCGGAATTCTTTAGGCCTGGGTGAAGGAAAACAAGTCCCTAAAAATCCCTTTTTGGTTAATCGTCTCCGCCCCCCTCCCCCCCCCGGTCCAACTAAATAAGGTTTCACTGCCATTGATCCAATTTTGACGATTTTATAGATGGCTTCATCTTTCTATAATAAAGTTGGATATTAAAAAATTAGTGCTTGGAGAAAAGGTTGACTCACTCCTGCCCAAATTGCCACATTGTCTTTCCAAATAAAGTCATTTCCAACCTATCCAAAAGTATTGTAGATTTTGACTCCAATAGCTATGAGCCACAGAGGCATTGAAAAGAGTTACCAATGGCAGGTAGAAGGGTGGGTGAGGTTGGGAATATTTGTGCCCCGAGTAGTAACCCAGATTTTCCGAAGACCCTGGCTACAGTTAGATTCAAATAGAAAGACAATTATTCGACAGTTACATAAATTACTTTAAAAACATTTTCCTCATAGTCAAATCATATGATCTGTAGCATTAATATTTGATATCTATTATCAATGACTATAAAATAACACTAATAATATTATAGTAAAATATTATCATTTTGTACCGCAAACCAATATGTATGTATTTTCTAAAAGGCTCTTCCGAGTAAAACCAATAGAGACAAGATTGTTTTGTTCGTTTAATGTTATTCATAGTATTAGCTAAGATAACCAAGTTTAGCATCCAGGATAGGTAAACCAGTTTAATCTACACAATAACCAATTAACACAAGTCTACACTACACACTGAACTCAGAAAACTAGACGCATTCACACATCACACTATTTATGGCAGGCACTTATCTTCAAACAGGCTGTTTTCAAACTTCCACTGTTTATATTTTCCCAAACTGCAAGCAATTAGGGTTGATAGCTGGACCCTACCTCCCACCCTTCCTCTACCTATCCTAGCCACACCCTCTTATTCTTTTTTATTTGGCTACTCATTTGCGATGTGTTCTTAGAACTACCATTCGAATAGTTTCAAGGTGGAAAGGTTATGTTGTTTCCTAATCTCAAAGATGTATTTCCATAGCTCTTCATAATCGTATTTTCTTGTGTTTTTTTTCCAAACCTTAAATAAGGCAGTATTTCTATTGTAGACTTTTTTAATCCCAAAGCTCCTCCTCCTTCCTCCACAACGGCCTTGAGGTATACACCATTCAGCATGAAAGGTACCTTTGCCGATTGTACTATGACCCTATCTTGCAAGTTACACCATAATGGAATCAAGGGTGGTATCAGGGGCTGTTGCTGGGGGTTGTGCTGGGTGACTGGGGGGTGGGGAGGGTTGATTGTTTTTCATAAGGCTCCTTCAATCCTAGCTGTATATAAGCGCCAGACACACTTTACAACATTTAGATATTGGTTTCGATATTTTTTACTACTCTTTACTAGGTGGGGTGGGGGTGAGGGGCTAGGGGGAGGTTGATTGGGGTGAGTCGACTCTCCCTTGGGTCCATCACTTAGTGGCAGGGTTGCCAGATTGGCATTTTTTTACGTCAAATTCTAGAAATCTGGCCTTTTTTCAGTTTAATTGATATCAGAGTATTGATTTGGCTTGTTTAGCCTTTTCCTAGTATTTTTAGAATAGCTGCACGAAAATTACCTATCATCCTCTTTTAAAATAATTTTCCTTTAAAAAAGTTATTTTTGCTTTAAAATGGAAACACAGCAATGTCTCCATGTCTCCATTCTTTTAAAATCGGCATAAACAATATTTGTAGAATTGCAAACCCAGACACTATATTAAATTACTAGTAAATATTATTTTGTTAGTCAGTTAGCCAACCGTATAATATTTTACCTACTTGAGAAATATGTTTTAATGCTGTAATTGTATGTATTAACTAAATATAATAAAAGCTTTGCCCACACTTAAGTTTACATAACTAGCACCAGTGATTAGTTTAAATTAACATTGTGTAATAATTACGTTTCCTTTTTGAAATACTTCTTTCTTGTTTGTTGGATATTGTAGTTTGTTTGTATTGTCTTTTTCGGTTTGTTATTAATCATTTATCGCCAGAAATTAGAATCCACGCAGTATAAAGTATAAATTTTGATTGATCGTTGACTTGAACTTCCAATTTCCAAAGTTTTTGTATTGTAATTCATAATCATTATAGGCTTGGGGTTTTTTTGGGGGGCATTTTTCTGGCATTTTTCTAGTTTTGTTTGGCTTTAAATCAAAATTTTAATCTTGCAACCCTGAGGAGTTAGAGCAAGCAAGGAAAGCTAGTTATCTTCAAGAGTAAGGGCCAGTTTCATAGATTTAGTACGCCTCAAGTGCGGCGATATACTAAATACAAGACGTCACCTACCTGAAATTGAATGGAATGGGCCAGTTTCATATGCGAAACTGGCCCATTCTATTTTGGTCTAGGTAGGTGTCGTCCTGTATTTAGTATCGACTCACACTTTAGGCGTACTAAATCTGACTATGAAACTGGCCCTAAGTCAAGTGTACGTTGGAGTGCAAGTGTCAAAGGTTGAGCTATGTGAGTAAGATCGAGTTTTTCTGCCCTACCTGTACTTGCCCCAGTCCATGTAAGCCTGGTAGAGATAACCAATCAAGTTGAACTTGTCATCTCGTTTTCTTATCCTCTTGAGCGCATTCCTCCACTTCATGACGGCAGCTTGGTGTTTGTGCTGGTTGTATAATCTCACGCCTTGCTCCACCTTAAAACATTTAAATTGGTCGTTAAAGACCAGCATCCCATTTCTTTACTTGACCAACCTTAAATGTATAAATATTTTAAATTGGGTTTGAATTAAAACAGATTGTATTCCCATTGGCTCATTACCTAGATAATAAATTAACAAAAACAAAAGCCTTCAGTGGCTGAATGGTCCAAGGCGTCACTCTCATGTTAGACAGGCCTGCTGAAGAAGGAGAAATCAGGATTCAAATCCAGTTCAGGTCTACTGAGGGTGGTTTTGCCTGAATGTTTCCTACTCTCCTTCCACGCAAATGCAAGTAGATTACCTCTAAAATTATTCCTTCCTCATCCCTACCCCATTAGAGTAATTATTCTGTGTGCGTACAATCTGAACAGGTAGTAGGATGCGGCTATAAAAAAAAGTCTGATCTTACTATCGACATATCAACTTCACACAATGCAGAAAGTGTTCCTCGTGACTATGTTACTACATTTACAATTAGCCTAACTAGCTGAAGTTCCCGGCGTTGGCCGGGAGAAAAGTTTTTAGTTTAATGATTGCACGGAAAGTAACTTTAAATTTTAGTGCCTTTAAACTCTGCGTTGCACGTGGCCCTTTTGCTACCGTCTCAGTTTTCAGTTAATTAAAACAAAAATTTTAACAAGATTTTAAAATTCCGGCTTCGAAGTGCACACATTCGTGCACAGGGCTGATGATTTTAAAATTTCTGACCTCTGCGTAGGTAGATACCACGTAATACTCATGACATAAAAAAAATCATTATATTAATATAGATAATATTATTCATAATACTTATTAATTTATGGCATTATGAACTTAAAAGTTCATTGCCACATTTACAAAAGTACTTCACCTATACCAATAATGTGCTAGTTTTATCCAGTCCACCTCACTACACCCTATTTCTTTCAAGTCAATTCTAATGTTTTACTCCCATCTGCGTCTAGGTTTTGTCAATGTTCTATTCCCATTGGGTTTACCAATCAGTACCCTGAACAAGGGTCTAGAACCTTACATTCACGTTGCATGTCCTGCCCACCATGTCCAAACACATTTTTGTGATGCGTACAGTTTATGTGACTTTATTTTACATCCATTATTGTTTCCAGCCTATGGTTGGGGTCATTTTTTATTCAAACCATATATTTTCCACTACCAGCTTGATAGGCCTGTCGTAGCTTCATATGCCTTATAATCTAACTTGACTAGGACAAGCACAACATTCAGTCCCTGACCGTTAATTAATCACTATAAAAGTGTAAACCCCCATTTCACCAAATGATAAATTTTCGACCATGCCGGGAATCAAACCCGGGACTCTTACTCAGTAGACAGACTGAAACCGACTGAGCTAAGATGTCGGACTAGGGATGTAACTACTCCACGAAAATCTAACGCTGGCACAGCCTAACGTATGTATGCACTAGAATGTTTAGAACAGTGATCTTCAATATTTTTAATTCACTATACACTGATCAAGGTGCTAAGATTTTCAAGGCACACCATTAGATGTTTTTAAGGAGAGATTTTATAGTTTAAAAAAACCAGTATTAAGATTGTGTTTAAAATTTTAATGGTTAAAAAAATATTATTATCAATTTTGTTATTTAAAAAATAATGTTTATATGGATTTAAAGAGATTATTTTTCCCCTTGCTTCTTTTTGACCTTCTCCCAAACTCCCATGGTATACCTCTGACCCTTCGTGGCACACTGGTTGATAAATCTGCTCTAGACTCTTTAGAAGGGCCTATAGTTCAGATTAAAATAAATATAAATTTTATATCTGCTACATTAATAAATTCTTAGGTTAAACAATGTAACTGACTAACGTAAGAATGTGTCCTTTTATTGACTCCCGTGAGACTTACAACATAATTATGACAGCAATTTTTGTGTGTGTTTAGCAATGATGAGAAACATATTTAAAATTTCATAGCCATTATTTATTGGGAGGGACAGAAATAGCCCATTCTCACATTAAATTAGAAAATATAAATTATTTCGTACCAAATGAATAACACGAATAATATGAAAACCGAATTAAATCCGTTATAAACAATTCTGGCTTAATGATTTGTGAATGGCTCCAAAAGTAAACTTTCAATTTTTGAGAAAAAATAAATGAAACATTTACTGTTTTTGTACGATATTAAGAGAATTTAAGCAGATTATTGTGGGGACGTGTCCTCCCCCCCTTCATTTGTCTATCTCACTGATGACGTCCATGTTTACAATTATAATATGTTTTTATTTTCCATTATTATTTAGTGTCAGATTTGTAACTGCCCGTCCGAGTACATTGCTACGGATTAAAAATAAATAGTTTAAAAAAATACCAGCAAGTTTGGTGCAGGTTGGGAAAAATCACTGTTAAAATTACAAAGTGAAAACTACCTACAGCGTATTTTAGCAAGTGCGGAAATGAACTTTTGAGTTCTTAATGCTACAGAAAGTAATTGCCTCCTTAATAAAACCAATCGCCACAAACTCAGTACAGTAGCCCTAAGTAAGGAATAAAAAACACTTTATGAAACAACTGACCATTCTTCTAGCTAGCTGTTCGTTCACTTTATGTCGGCAGCCGATGAGGCACTCCCAAAGGCCTCTACCATGGCGGGCAGACCCTCCTCGTCGACTGAGGCTCCCTGGGATGTCATCCTCCATGAACTCGTACACGTCCAGAGGGTGGCGTGATCCATCTGGAGATGGTAGAAGAGCAGTAGCAGACAATTGATGACTCGCTGTACCACTGAAACAAATATTTTATTTGGTCGGTTGGTGACTAAGAGCCAGTTTCATGGTCAGATCTAGCACGCCTCAAGTGTGGTGCAATACTAAATACGGGAACACCTACCTAGACCAGAATGGAATGGCCAGTTTTATGGTCAGACATAGTATGCCTCAAGTGTGGTACTATACTAAATGCAAGACGACACCTACCTAGACCAAAATGGAATAGGCCAGTTTTGCATATGAAACTAGAACATTTCATTCTGGTCTGGTTAGTGTCGTCCTGTATTTAGTATAGCACGACACTTGAGGTGTGCTATGTATGGCTATGTAACTCGTCCTTATTAGAAATATAGAACTTAGACACTCCCTATACTACTGAGAAAACGCACTCCATAACTTGCTTGATAAGTATAGCGTAGAATTTAATGTCACTAAACAGAATATCTAAAACACCCATTCTGGCTATTTCGTGTCCTTTATATCAAACATAAGCTGTTAGATTCGTTTCTCCGCGCGGTTAATCTACACAAAAACTCTATCGAATTCCTGGCTCCACGCTTTAACCACGTTATCACAGTGTACTAAATACCCCATGCAAAATATTTCGGTTTTAAGAATCTTGGGGATAACTGAAACACTTAAGTAATATGCTTGCCATATTTCAGCTTTGTACCTTGCCGGAAATTTTGAGAAAAATTCTGCACAGAAAAACAGACACCACATGGCTTTTATTCTAAAGCTAATTTCAAATCCATTTTAATACAGGAAAACATCAGGAGTGATATATATAGACCTACATTGTTAACTTGTTTTGAGGCTAATATTGTACAGTTTATTTTGATAATTAGTTTATAGTATACAAGGTTACTTGCCTTGATGGTACCTACCACACCCATGACAGTATTCATGCAGCTCATTGTTCACACGATGAGGTTTAGATCATATTGCAAAAAATGTTTTTTTACAGTATGCTGCAGTGGCGCATTAATTTAAAAGTGCGTGTTCACACGATACGATAGGCGATCCTATAAGGTAACATGACCTATTAGGTCAATTTTGACAATAGGTTTTGTCAACGGAAACCTTATGCGGTGATCTGGCAAAAAAAAACTAATCGCTCGCCAGTGACATATATATTGTAATGGGTGCGTTCAGTTGATAAGGTTTTTTTTACCTTATGGCACAACGTTGCTGAGGGCAGACTGGCCGTCACTGTTGTAACTTTGCACATGTAGAAGAATGGCATGCAATATGGGATAAGACATCGGACTCATACGAAGACAAGGATTTAAAAGAATTAGCATGGAGGGAAATATGTGTTATATTAAAGTAAATCTTTGAGGAATTGTAACAAAAGAAAAGGCAGGATTTAGGTAAATATTTTTTTCATTTTTTCATAATAACTGTATGGAGAGAAGGTTGCGATTTACTAAAAAAAAACACTTTTTGCTTTTTTAAATTTTGATAGATATGGCTTTGAATTGAGACAAAATATTGCACGAATTTCTGATGAAAATAATTATTGTTTTAAATGATTTTTAAAACAATTAAATGTTCTTTGTCTCTAACTCATTTTAATGTTAATATTGAGTTTATGTTTAAGTATGATTTTCTTACGGTGACTACTGTGATATCAATACATAATAGGAAACGTATGCACGTCCATCTTACGAGAAAGATGATGGAAGAATCAACATACATACGCGTATACGAGTACGGTGACTCGATAAAGAAAACCTATAGGTAAAAAAAAAACAGCATCGTGTGAACACTGCATTAAACTGCCACCTAAAAGGTTAAAAAACTATAAAATATAAAAACCTCGTCGTGTGAACGAGGTGTTTTAACCCTACTTTAGAGGCTGCCTTGTCGGCC
Source organism: Timema podura (assembly GCA_033556935.1). NCBI lineage: Eukaryota > Metazoa > Arthropoda > Insecta > Phasmatodea > Timematidae > Timema > Timema podura. The sequence goes on along the minus strand of JAVRXN010000010.1, from coordinate 99,066,401 downwards.
AGTGTACCGTTGGCCGTGTCACACTACCACTAGAAGATAAGGTGGAGGGAGCATCGACATGCAGTTTTTGCCTACCTCTATGGGAACGCATGATTAGGAATGTATGTATTTATATGTATTGTTATGAGTAAGTAGATGTATGTATGGAATATGTATGTATGTATGTATGTATATATGTATGTATGTATGTATGTATGTATTATGTATTATAGTATGTATGTATGTAGTATGTATGTATATGTATGTATGTAATGTATGTATGTATGTATGTATGTATGTATGTATGTATGTATGTATGTATGTATGTATGTATGTATGTATGTATGTATGTATGTATGTATGTATGTATGTATGTATGTATGTATGTATGTATGTATGTATGTATGTATGTATGTATGTATGTATGTATGTATGTATGTATGTATGTAGTATGTATGTATGTATGTATGTATGTATGTATGTATGTATGTATGTATGTATGTATGTATGTATGTATGTATGTATGTATGTATGTATGTATGTATGTATGTATGTATGTATGTATGTATGTATGTATGTATGTATGTATGTATGTATGTATGTATGTATGTATGTATGTATGTATGTATGGTATGTATGTATGTATGTATGTATTTTATGTATGTATGTATGTATGTATGTATGTATGTATGTATGTATGTATGTATGTATGTATGTATGTATGTATGTATGTATGTAATGTATGATTATGTATGTTGTATGTATGTAATGTACTATATGTATGTTATGTATGTATGTAGTATGTATGTTATGTATGTATGTATGTATGATGTATGTTGTATGTATGTATGTATGTATGTATGTATGTATGTATGTATTGTATGTTGTATGTATGTATGTATGTAGTATGTATGTATATGTATGTTATAGTATGTATGTATGGTATGTATGTATGTATGTATGTATGTATGTATGTATTATGTAGTAGTATGTATGTAAAGTATGTATGTATGTATGTATGTATGTATGTATGTATGTATGTATGTATGTATGGTATGTATGTATGTATGTATGTATGTATGTATGTTTATGTATGTATGTATGTATGTATGTATGTATGTATGTATGTATGTATGTATGTATGTATGTATGTATGTATGTATGTATGTATGTATGTATGTATGTATGTATGTATGTATGTATGTATGTATGTATGTATGTATGTATGTATGATGTATGTTAATGTATGTATGTATGTATGTATGTATGTTGTATGTATGTAGTATGTATGTATGTATGTATGTATGTATGTATGTATGTATGTATGTATGTATGTATGTATGTATGTATGTATGTATGATGTATGTATGTATGTACGTATTATGTATGTATGTATGTAGTATGTATGTATGTATGTATGTATGTACGTATTTACGTATGTATGTATGTAAACTTCTTTTGATAGCTCTATTTACTCGTAATAAACTTAGAGAGGAAGAAACATGTTTGAAATAGATTATCTTTCACGAGTGTAAACAATATTGAGTCCATAGCAACTTTTTTTTAAAAGTTTCATTGTTATTTGGTTAAGATATATTAAGTTTTACATTATATATATCAAGTGCCAAATTTTAAGCATTTATTATTCTTTAACGGATAGTACAAACGGACGATAAGACACAATGCACAAAAACACAAATCCTTAAACTATTATTGTATTCTCTAAAGGAGTTAGCTAAGTAACTGTCCATACGCTTTCCTTAGATAAATACTGATTCATCTACTAAATTACTCAAGTTTGGTTTTATTGAAATTAATATATGTGACTATTTTATATGTACCTATACATACATATTTTAAAAATTATTTCAAAAGTATACATTTTTCCCTTGAGGATGTCTTGAAAATTACATATTTCTACTGAGTTTTGAGACCTAAATGCTCAGGAAACAATATACTTTGCGCATATAAGCAACTAATGTATAACTATACTGTATAAGCTATAAACTAAAATATCGGTAAAAGAAAACTCTTTTTATGTAAGAATAGAATAGAGCTTTGTGAATCGACAGTTGTAGCCTAGTAAGGGAGCTACACCAATGGAAATGGCATTTTTGATTTTACTACGATGAAGCAAATGATTTATAGTTCCCTTTACAGCTTTACGCTATCACTCGGACAACATACAGTTGAAATTTTTAAACACAAACGAAGCACAAAAGGGATGGATGTTGAGAATACCGTTTAAGGTGTATACCTTTTGAAGAGAATGTGAAAGTGAAAGCAGTTTATTAGATAGGCATTTTTAGATGAACACACCAAACTTTTGCTTTTTTGTGACAAATATTTGTGTCAGACATTGTTAATGCCATTTCTTCAGTTATAAAGCAGTACAATAAGTACACACACCAAGCAGGTCTATCGTTGTTAGGTCAACTGAAATTTATTTAAATACTCAGTACAGATAAACAGTAAACTTATTGTTGACACCCTAGATCAGTTGGTAATGTGTTTAGCTACTAAGTTTAATAATAATAAAAATAATATTAGTTGCAAGCACTGCAGAAATTTTACTATAGGCTAGGAAGTAAATAGGTTTGGAAATGAAGGCTGAAAAGAATATCATAAAACAGAGAACACATATTAGGGTCGATAATTTAGAGATTACTGAGAACAACATATTATTTGACAGGGTTAATGAGTGAGATGTCAACAATTTACCGACCTAATAATGGCATGCATCTCCCAACTGTATAATCTTTTCCCAATTTCTACTCTAATAGCTTTATTAATAGTTAAAATTGTTTCTAAATATAATTTTAACTAGCAATAACGATACGGTGTAGATCGGTTCATCGCATCCTTTTGTTTAGGAGGTGGGAGTTTCAAATCGACTCGTCGAACATTATGAGGTCTTGAGGAGGTCAATGTACATCGATTCATCAGACCTGTCTCTTTGCCTGTTGTTTACAAATAAATGTTTTGCTTTGACTGATTAACCAGTTCCTACGATGTCGTCGATCAAGATTGTTTCAACCAAACGCTCTACAGCAATAATTGTTGACAAACACAGATTCTGTAAAATGTGGGTTCTAAAATCCGGTGAAATATTGTGGTGATGTGCTATAAGTGGCCAAAAGTGTGGGGTTTATGTAACAACCGATAACAAAATGTTAACTGTTGCGTGAATTTCCGAAGATCCCAGACATGAGCCACTAACAAAAAAACAAAATTGAAATTGAAGAGGTAAGCTATATTTAGTAACAATACTGGCTGTAACAACATAATGTTATATTATTTATTATTCTATAACTACTGTTTCTTATTATTAATTGGTTTTATTTATTCTTTCAGATCCGTTTATCTTTAGAAGAAAATCGTTGGAGGAAATACTACAAGGCCGAACAAAATCATACGAAGAGATGTTGTCTCCGTTTGTACATCAGCACATTGATTAATTACGTCAAGTAATTTATCGTACGAGACGCTTAGTTATGGAAAAATCGCCTAAAAACCTCGATTAAGCCATTTCAATTGTAATTGAGAGATAACAATCACTAACATCGGGAAGGTAAGAGAGGTTCGTTTTCGTGCATGAGAAATCGGCCTGTGTGACTTGCAAAATAAATCTCGAAATTCTCTGTGACCCAGATGTTCTATTATTTGCCGATGGAACTTCAAGTACGATCCCAAAGGTTCTACCAAATGTATAAAGTGCATGGCTACAGAAATGGAAATTACTTGCCGTTGGCTTTATATATATATATATATATATATATATATATATATATATTTATAATTATTTAATATATTTGAATGGGAAGACTCAACAACATTACGTCAATGCATTCAAATTTCTCAGACGTTTGTGTTTAGATCAAGGCTTGCAGCTCACACCAAAAATTGTGACTATTGTCTTTGAGGTTGCTGCTCACAGCGCCATACGCCAGGTGTTTCCTACTTGTGAAATCCGAGGATGCAGATTCCATTTAAGGCAGGCATGGTTCCGGAAGATAAATGGCTTGGCGCAACTAAGAACTGAGAATACGAAGTCAAGCGAATCGGGTATGGTTAATATTATTTTTCAGACCATCCTAAGTGAATCCACAGATGTCAAAGACATATTCGTGGATCTTGTTGGTGATGCTCCAAATTCTGAGTTTTTAAAATTGGCTGATTACGTTTTTGACATTTATATTTCTGAGGACGCCAATTTCCCTCCAGCTATGTGTACGTGAGGCAAACAAATGACCCACGAACTACGAATGGTCTGAGTCGTTCCACTCACATTAAACTCCAAAATACTACACATCCTTGCATATGGCTAGTCATTGAGGTCCTTAAGGAGATTCAAGTGGAAACTTGCATCAAGATCAATAGCGATATGCTTGAACATAAGTCGGAGACACAAAAGGAGAAGGCACATCATGCTAAAATCGTAGAATTATGGAATCAATACTATTCAGGCACCATATCGCTTATTCAATTGGTTATGAAAATCGGCCAAAAGGATAAAACGGTAGCTTTAATATGATTTCATAATGTTGGACATTTTGTATTGACGATAATTTTGATCAAATGAAAATGATTTTTATAAATTTAAATACAAATTTCAATTAAATAAATATTATTGTGTATCTGTAAGCATTTGATGTGAACGTATACAGTGTAGTTACCAAACTAATTATTGAAAAAAAAAATGAGTTTACTCAAAACTCAATAAATCTGTTCTACCTGTGGTTGGGCGCGATGAGTCGATACAAGTGTTAGGTGCGATGAATTGATATGTGCGTTGAAACGATAAATGCGATGAATCGAATGACATCCTAACGATATTAGAGTGCAAATTAGGAAAACAAAATACACTTGGGAAATGCATGCTATTATTCGGTCGGTAAATTGTTGAAATCTCACTTGCTGTCAAGGAATGTAAAGCTCAGAATATACAAAACAACATTTTACTGGTTGTTCTCTATGGGTGTGAAACATGGTCTCTTACCTTACTTGACAAAAATAGATTTAGAGTGTTCGAAAACAAGGTGTTTAAGAAGATATTTGCTCCAGAGTGATAATATACTGAGGATTTGTGGAGATGCATTAACGATGAGCTACGTACATGTACTCATCAAAAACATTGTTTAGGATAGTGAAAGCTCACAGATTACGGTGGGTGGGACATGCAGCGAGAATGTAAGGATATAAATCCGTGTTCAGGGTATTGACTGGCAAACCCAATGAGAAGAGACCGTTGAGAAGACCTAGACGCAGATGGGAGGATAACATAAGAATGTACCTGAAAGAAATAGGGTGTGATGAGGTGGAGTGGATAGAACTAGCTTAAGATAGGAATAGATTGCGTAATTTTCTAAGTGTGGCAATGAACTTTCAAGTTCCTAATGTTATATATAAGGTAATAATAATAATTATAGACTCTAATGGCGAAGTTAAGATTACAGACTTATTTTAAATCAACCAAAGGTCCTGGGTTTGATTCCCGGTATAGTCGAAAAGGTAACGTTGTTGATATGAGTATTTCCCCTTTCGCAGTGATGAATTAACGGCCAAGGGCTGGGTGTTGTGTCTATTTTTTATATGTCAGTTTGTAGGTCGTGTACTGATATACTCAGTCTGTTCAAAATGTGCACGTTAAATACCTCGATAATATACCTCAATAATAATAATATATTATACATATAAAAAACCTTGATACAATAAAAGAAAAGGAAACACATAACTAAATCTTATAGCATGGTAATAAATTAAAATGTAATAAAAGAAATAGGTTGTTTACTAGATAAGTCCATTTTTCTGAGCAAACAAAATAAAGTTCAAATATTCAAGAATTCTAAGAAATCTAATAGTAATTCCTTAAATAAATAAGTGTGATTTTCAAATGACGATAGGTATTTTACAATTATAAGATACATAACGTCTTTAAGTTTGTACTCAAACTTCAAATCAGATGTTCTGTAGATGTCACTTTTAACATATAAAATAATAATATAACAAAAAATTTTGTCTATTTATTCGAAGCAGCTTTTATGAATTCCAGAAGTAGGTTATCTCTATACGATTTAATAGGAGTGACAAACTAAGTAACATATTCCTTGTCAAATTGCAGCCCATCAAGTATTTTTTATACGGCCCACAAACTATATAGGCCTATATTTACAAAAACAATAATAATGATAATAATAAAATAATAATATAATAATAGCACGCGTCTTACTACCGTTCGGGTTATACGCTTAGTATAATTACGCTATGGATTAGGAATTGGGATGTTGAATTGAGGAGTGAACCCGCATTTGCGTGAGGAGAGTGAAATAATGATAAATTACCGGCATAAGAGATATATCCCTAAAGAGTATATACCATTTCTAACTAACACAAATCAACGAGTTTATTATTATTATTATTATTATTATTATTATTATATTATTATTATTATTATCTCCGTGTCTTACTACTCGTTCGGGTTATCCGCACTTACTCTAATGTGCAATGGTAGGGTGATTGTGAGATGAAATGGAGGACCTACAGTTTAACGTGGAATCCGAACCACGGTGGAGGCCTGGCATTCCTCACATTCACAAGTTGTGATTAATACACATCTTGTCAGAGGTGAAGGGTTTGGCAATCAGATAAATCTGTGCCGGGACCGAGGATTGAACCCCGGACCCCCAGCACAGAAGTCTGACATCTTACCCCTAGACCACCAGGTCAACCTTATCAACGAGTTAACTTCAACTTGAGATTATATACCTGCAGTGTAATCCAAATTTAAGAAAATTACAGAGTTGCGAAGAAATATGTTTGTTTTACAATTCCCTTGATTCTGACAAATTAGTAAACATTCAAGATTTTGCTGGAAAAATGCTGGTTATATTTGTATTCACATATATTTTTGAAAAAGCATTTTTTTATAATCTCAATAAAAACTTCTTACGAGCTAGCATTACAGATGAAAATTTACAAGCAGTTTCAAGAATATCTACTACTATATTTGCACCTGCCATTAAATAAATTACATGAAAAATATTAAAAAATCTCATTTATCTCATTAAGTTGTATTTTATTGGAGAATCATTAACTTATTTTTTATATTGTTTAACTTTCTTATGTTGTCTATATTTTCTCATACATAATAGATTATTTCTACCAACAAATTGTATTTTATTTGACATTACTATATATTTTGTATTCTCAATGCAGCCCTTCTGCCAAAAATGCATCATAACAGTGTATAAGAGTGGTCGTCCTAAACGTATACATCTCAGATTTTATTTTGAACACATAAATAATGTGCAAACATTGCTGTCATCATGTTAAGTTCATTAATACCAGCGCTAATGACTGCTTCAGTGTCAACGTTCCTATTAACTACAATTTTAGTAATGACGAGCCATACTCAGGTGAAAAATCGTCCAAGTCAATTTAATTGCTTGTCCACGTCACAAGGTTTGTAGTAAAGTCAAGCGTATGTTTAGCAGTTTTGTGATTTTTGAGCAAATCTAGAATTTAAGATCAATTTTTTAGAGATCTCACCACTTATTTATTTTATATCAACCTCTTGGATAGATAATTATTATGATCGTCAAATAAATCGAAGTCTAGATTTTGATAAATGACGAGGTTTCATGACGCCCAGAACTGAAAAAGAGGTTTTCACGATGTCGTCTGTCTGTATCTCGGACTAGAGCTGAAGCTGTTTTACTGATCGGGCTAAAACCTCGTATCTAGGGTTTTTATGATACCCCTAGGTCTTTTTAAAGTTAAATATCCAGCCCTAAAATAAAGGATAGTTTATTGAAGGGCTAAGGGGGAAATATCGATGTTCTCAAAATCCGTTCAAACGATTTAGATTAAATTTTGTATATATATATATATATATATATATATATATATATATATGAGCATTGTTAACATTACAAACAAAATGGAAATTATCATTTTCTCATGATAATGACTTTAATGTTACTTTACATAAGCAAATATTTCCAATTTTGAATTTTTGATAATGTCCCCGAAACTATTTGAGAGACTAAATAACTTAATCGTTGTAAAGTTTTAGAACCATTCAAAATTAAAACCTTTTTTTATAAACTAATAATTTCTGAGCTATAAGCAAATATATATAATTATAAAGACATACAATTTTTTAATGGAGCTTTTTGAGAGTTGAAATTGATTTTTTATGCTCTTTGTTAGACAGAGATGTTCCTCTTTTGTCAATGTTTCCGTAGCAGTGTAAAATATTTCATTTATCCTCCTTGGTGGAGTGCTTCTCCTATAATATACAATATTTCGTTTAACAAATCTTACGGGATTTTAGTAAATTTTGAGCTAAAAATGAGAGAAAGTCTTGGTGGTGCACCGTACCATTCATTTTGTATGACATCGGGGGCCCTGTCTTATTAGCGTCTATACTTTCACCGAATAACTTAATTATATTAAGATTGTGGCTTTTCTATTGAAGATATGTGAACTTTGATATTATACTCTTAAAAATATTATTTTAATTTAAAAAAATATTGTTATGGTAGAACTTAATAAATTGGTGTTAAATAAATGTTGGTTTTCTGAAATTGTGGCTTCCACTTTTAGTCTAAGGACAAGTGTCATCCTGAGGTCTCTTTGATGATATAAGTGTGGGAGATATATCAAGCTATTGCAAAGAGTAAGCTCAAAATGTGTCTGAAGACCTAAAACAAGATGGCGGGCATTATGGTTATAAAAATAATAGAAACAAATGGTTACTGGTGTATATGAAATAAATTGGAATCAAATAATATGTTTTTTTTAAGGTCAAGGATTTAAAATAAATTGTCGGAAATAATTATTTAATATTCACAATGAAGATATTCAACATGGCGTCTAACATGACCTTCTCGAGATTAAAATGGTAAAATTGTGTACGTAGTTAAATGAAGTGTCAAAATATATGTATTTTTAGGCGTAGAATCTAATCCAACCTCACTTTAATAATAGCAATCATCTTGAAAATACTAGCGTGGAGTGTTTCACCTTGTTAATGTGGACGTTATATTCTCTAACCGGAAGAGAGACCTCGCGTTAACTTTACGAGCACTTTTTAATTGAACATTAGTGCTAACCAAACATTGTAAAATGTATGGTAAAGGTTGTTATTACTTAACCTTATGTTAAGCCCTAACGAATAGAAAACGTAACATTGTAAATTTAGGCCTAAGCCTCCACAAACCTTCTACTGGACAGTTAGGAAAAATAAATTACAAATATGAATGTTCTTATATATACGTTTAAAAACAACTCCCAACACGATAAAACTGGAAAAAGTGCTTCTTGAATGGATAAAATATTAGTTTTCTCTTTCACTTCCCCTATTGAGAATACTTTATAGCTAATTTTATTTTTTCTTGTTCCCACCCCTCTACCGGTACTCCAAGGGTAACCCTATTAACCTCGATAAGAAGCTAGTCTCAGCGAGTTCCCAAATACTGCTGTCAAGTAGTTGTGACAGGGGTAAGGAGGATTCTGAAGTTGTAGCGGAACGGGGGAGGGGGGGGGGGAGTGAAGGGTGTGTGGTACTTGAGAAATTAATGTGGAAGCTAGTCATTCACCCATGAAACACCTTTCACTTCTACTTAAGTTAAATATCATTATTTATTTTAATTACAAATTCTTAAGAAAATACTCTAAACTAAGTCAAATATTCAATTGAGTTATACCTAGGCCTATATTCAAATAACATTTAATTCACACTATATATTTTTACTTATATAGTTGGTAAAACTATTTCCCATACAAAGAGCACAATATATTACAATAAAGTTAAACAATACAGCTAGTATTTATTAAAATTTATACAACACCTTATTTCAGTCGGTGGCGTATCTGTCTACTGAGTTAGGAATGCTGGGTTCGATTCTTAGCATGGCCAAAAAATGTATCATTAGTGAAATGTGGGTTTCTCCTTTCCCAGTGAGGAATTAACGGTAGGGGGTAGAGTGTTGTGTCTGTTTTAGATTTGAGTTAGCTCCCAAGTCGTATGTTGATATAATCATTCAGTTCATAAAATGCACGTTAAATAAATTTAACTTTTTTTAAAAAGAATAGTATTTACATAACAAATCTGGAACTATGGGAGTTTCCCCCGTTTTGACATTAAACCCTTGCCTCTCCAAACATTATTGTTAGTTGATTTTAGTTTTGACTCTTAGAACATTATTTGGTGTACGTTGCGTGTTTATAATTATTTAAGATTATAATACACCCAAATGGCATTTAAAAGATACATCTAAAAAAAATAGCCTGCATAAATTCACTTTCAATTTAAATTTAAAATATGTTCTCTCTGAAATTAGTTTTTTCTCTCTCAAAATGTTAGATTGCTTATAAAACATGTCTGGCCTTGGCAACACCCAACTAAATATTCTTTAGCTTTGCTTTTAAGCTTTTTTTAATTCCAGCTACCTGCAATAATAAATTGGACCACTTCCAAAGCTTCCTCTGCTTCTTAGTCCTCCACCTATTTCCCTTTACCTTAATCCCGTACAGACTACCCATATTTATTAAGATAAATAATTATATTTAATAATGATAGCTTATAGTTTTACTTACCCACTTACTCCATGGTATTAAGAACTCTTAAGTTCATTGCTGCACTTACAAAAATATACCACCTATATTGAGCTAATTCCATTCAGTCCACCTAATTACACCCTAACTCTTTCAGGTCTATTCTAATTATATCCTCCCATCTGTGTCTAGGTCTTCCCAATGGTCTCTTCCTATTAGGATTGCCAGTAAATATCTTAAACGCAGCGCTAGTTTCTTCTATTCGCGCTGCTTGTTCTGCCCAACGTAACTTGCATTATTTGATTACCCTAACAATGTCTGGTGATGATTAAAGGGTGTGTAATTCATTATTATGTTACTTCCTCTACTCCCCAGTTTTGAACCAAATATCTTCCCAAGCACTCTTGTTGTTCAAACCCCCTAAATTTATTTTTGTCATGTAAGGTAAGAGTCCAGGTTTCGAACCCATAGAGAACAACTGGTAAAATTATTGTTTTGTATATTCTGAGTTATACATTTCTTGACAGCAGGCGAGAAGCCAACAACTTACTGACCAGTAATAGCATGCATTTTTCCGACTGTATTCTTTTCCTAATTTCCCGTCTAATATCGTTATTAATAGTTAAAATTGTCCCTAAATATTTAAACTCGTTAACTCTATCAAATGAAATTTTTGTGCAATAATTGAAAAAGTGTATAGTTATTAAATATTTTATCCATAACTAATCTGACTCTTTGTTAATTATTTTCTCTTCATATTTATACACATATTTATTAATGCAACAATCTAGTGGTTTATTTAACTGTACCTATACAGCTTAATATCTTGCTACTAGATTTAATCTCTTTCCTCTCTGAAATACGTTAACCTGTGTAAACATGATTATAATCATAGGATTCGTAATCGTTTCGGACAAACCATTTCGTAAACAAGTGAATGGCATCATGTTTTGGCACTTGTTCAAGAGATTGAGGGTTTTCAAACGAGAAGGTGAGGGTGAAGGGATGAGGGTTGAAGTGAACCCAGAGTTAGAGAGGGATGCTGTTAGAGCGAGGTCACTGGGTCACACGAGGTATCGACCCTTTCCGACACACCCTTCTCCCTACTTGGTTCTTAACGTCCTGCCGCCTGCAGGTCTGGATAACTCTTGCAGCGGTAACTGAAGAAAATAAAACAAACACAACCTGGAAATTGTAGTATTAAGATATCCTAGTTCGTTTCCCAGTAGTGCCTTGAAGCATTTAACATTATTAATAAGCCCTATATTATTAATTCATATGTATTATTCAAACTGATACGTGATGGTTAACCACAGAATCAGACCTGATAGCTTAATACAATTTAAATAAGTGAAAAATGACAACAGATTCCCATCTCCAGGTTGTAATTTTTTACTTAATTGAATTCTTAATTCAGGGTGTATATTAACTAGTCTCAAGGTGACCTGGTGGTCTAGGGTAAGGTGTCGGACTTCTGAGCTGGCGTCCGGGGTTCAATCCTCGGTCCCGGCACAGATTTATCTGATTACCAAACCCTTCCTTCACCTCTGACAAGACGTGTATTAATCACAACTTGTGAATGTGAGGAATGCCAGGCCTCCACCGTGGTTCGGATTCCACGTTAAACTGTAGGTCCTCCATTTCACCTCACAATCACCCTACCATTACACATTAGCGTAAGTGCGTATAACCCGAACGGGTAGTAAGACGCGGTGCTAATAATAATAATAATAATAATAACTAGTCTCAAATATTCTAGGGGCATATTCCCATCGACCAAACACTAAGGAAAGTTCAAATAAACATGGGTTTAGAAACGTGTAGTTATTAGAGGAAGTGAACCCATATTTGCGTCTAGGAGAGTGGAAAACCATTTAGGAAAGACCACCCCCAGCTCACCCGAGCTATATTCGAGCCTCGATCTCTCCGTCCTCGTGTGTGTTATTGATTGCAATATTGTTGTATTGGAGATTGGTGATGAGATTATTGGTGTGGTGCTTTACGTTTGTTTTGTGCTGGAGTTGTAAGCATCTTGTGTGGTGGTGTTGGGTTCATTAGTGTTGGTGACTTAAGTAGTGATGTTGGGATCATTAGTGTTGTTAGTGTCTTGAGTAGTGATATGATTATTAGTGTGGTTAATGTCTTGAGTAGTGATGTGATTATTATTGTTGTTACCCACCTCGGTGGCGTAGTTGGCTAACGCGCTAGTCGTGTTGAGCTCGACTGCCGAGGACGGGGAGATCAAGGTTCGAATCTCGGTCGGGTGAACTGGGTTGGGGGGGCGGTGTTTCCTAAATAGTTTTCCACTCTCCCTCCACGCAAATGCGGGTTCACTTCCTCTAAATTCAACCTTCCCAATTCCTAATCCACTAGCGTAATTAGTAATTAAGCGTGTAACCCGAGTGGGTAGTAGGACGCGGTGCTAAATAATAAAATAATGAATATTAATTTTGTTGGTGTCTTGAGCAGTGATGTTGGGATCATTAGTGTTGTTAGTGTAGTGATGTTATTATTAGTGTAATTTGTGTTTTGAGCAGTGATTTTGGGATTGTGTGTGTGTTATGTGGTGGTTTGCTAGTGTGTAGGTGTGTAGTAAGGTGTTGTTTGGTGTGTTGATGTTGTTTTTGTTATTTTGTGTGTGGTGTTGTTTAATGTTTGCGTTTTATGCTTGCATGTGTTACTTGCATGTTGTGACGTGTATTATCTACATATAATCTAACTATGTGTGTGATGTATGGTCTCGGTGGTATTATAATGTGTAGGCTGGGGAGGGTTGGGCTTGCAGAATTGCTGTAGGAAAGTGGGTTGTATGTGTGTATGAGCTTATTTCAGTCTACCTTGCTAGTCAATTAATAATTAACATCTCGCAAGTATAAAGTGGGTCCCTCATGACATTGACTATTCTGTTCATAAACACCCACAACATCATCTGCGAGTACAAAAATGACCTTATGACTATGTAAACATTTTCTGTTAGGCCTACGTATGATTTATTGTCATCATCATTACAATCCTCTACATTAACAAAAGGTTTTACATCTTCTAAATTTTCAAAACTTTTACTAAAACTACAAGTAATCAAGACAATCCGACACCTTATCTCAGTTGGTTGTGTGTCTGCCTACTGAGCTAAGGGTCCTTGTTTCGATTACCTACCATCATGGCTTAAAACTATACTATCGATGGAATATGAGTTTAAAGTTACACATTGATAAATTAACGGGTGGGGACTGGATGTTGTGCCTGTCCTAGTATTAAGTCATAATGGAGCTACGACAGGCCTATGACCTTTGCTGTACACACATGCTTGAACAACTTTGCTATCCCGGGGCTATACACAGAAACTTTGAACACAGTTTAATGGTATTAGCATAGGTTTCCGTATGTACGTGTACAGGGATTTTGTATTACTTTTGGTTCAAACCAGCTATATTTGTAGCTTTGACTATGAGTTACCGAACATTCTGTATATTTACAAAGTGCCTTTTATAAAACACAATGCTTCATTACTGAAGTCACAATAATAACAACTGTTAGTTCTTGCAGATGTCCTAAGATTATTTATTTATGTATATTAATGTTTGTATGTATTAAAACACGTATATTTTCCTATTTTTGTGTATTTGTGTATTGCCTGTGTGTCAAGACTTAATGGCCATAATGTAGGGTAGGATTTATCCCACAGAGGTACACCTACTGCTCTCTAGTGCCTTTAGAAACAGGTTTCTTGCTACTAGTTTCTTTGATGGCCGATAGGTGTTTCATCGTGTAACTATAATTAGTTTCACGAATAAAATCGATAGATAGAAAGAAAACAGTGAATAAATAAGCTAGAAAATCAATTTGGCACTATAAATAATTAATGCAATATTTGGAAAAACTTCAACGTGCAATATAACATTCTCGGACCAAGCTTATGATAGATAGCTCTGCTATTTAAAACTTGTTTTATTGAATGACTGATGTTCTCAATTCTAGCCTGTGACTCAATTCGAATCCCGACTTGGTTTATGAAATATAATTCCTAATATTAAGATTTTCTCTGTGGCTTTACTATTCTATTTCTATGTGAATGCTATTGAGCTTCGTAAAAACTAACCATATTCAAAGTGTTTTTGTTATATAAGTGTAATTTTTGGGTGGTCCACATGGTTGATAAGAACCGTAAAATTATAAAGAAGTAAGATCAAACTTTTTCTTACACACATATAGTCAAGTTATATCTAACTTAATTTAATAGTCTGTGTTAATGTCATGTTTGGATTGTTTACAGTTCAATATCAAATTTATAATTAATTAATGTGTTTTGGCTGCGCAAGCAAATTATATAAATGCGAAGCCTTGATGTAAAACGCATTATTTTGGTTATTTTTTTAAGGAGCTAAGTTTGAGTACAGCATTTATTATACGACATAAAAAATAACGCTTTTTTAAATACACCTATCCTTTACTGATGGTCATAGCGATATTAAAATTATTCACCCATGAAACAAGACACAAGATTGAATAACTAAATTGTCAAACAACACTATAAATATGATTGTTATAGATGATTGTTGTAAATTTTTTTTTTCAAAATACTTGAAACTTTCTAAATAATTCTTATATATCAAAAAATAATTCAAAATAATAAACAGTTCTTGAATCAATATGAATTTTAATAATATTTAAAAATAGTTTTATTCACTTGTGGTTTAGGTGTTTATAACCAAAATTAATTAATAATGAATCAATTTAAATTTTAATACTATTTTAGATATTTAATATTATTTCATTCTTTAGTAATCTACAGGTTTCAGTTAGTTAGAATTTGCCAAATCCTTAAAGAAAATATCTATATAATAAGTTTTGGAAATTGTTAATAATCACATCCCTTGGTAAAATTCCAAGTAACCAATTAGTTCTCCTTATTACATCACAATTCTTTTGAAGTAAGTATGACCTTAGTACTAATTTCGGAAAAGTGTATGTAATATGATACAAACATTGTGTCTGGAAAATATGTCGATATTCTTTAGTTTGTAAGATATCCAAATGGTTTAGTTTTTTGTAATCGAGGTGTAAAAGAGATTGATTCATGTTTCATTAACTTTAGAAGATGTTCTCATTAATTATCATCTTGAAAAATTCTTTATTGTTAAATGCTTTAGTTTGTAAGAGATACTTTTTTAGACATAAAATGCTCTAGTTTCTAAACGAGATATTTAAAATATTTTATCTATAAAAAGATGTGAAATACACTTGTTGTAAAAAAAAACTTAAGATTTTAAACAATTATCTTATACACAACCTGTGAATGTGTGTAATGACAGGCCTCCACCGTGGTTCGGATTCCACGTTAAACTGTAGGTCCTCCATTTCATCTCACAATCACCCTAACATTACACATTAGTGTAAGTGCGTATAACCCAAACGGGTAGTAAGACACCGTGCTAATAAAAAATAATAATAATAATAATAATAATAATAATAATATAATAATAATAATAATAATAATAATAATAATGATTTGTACAAAGCTTTAGTTTGTAAACAAATATATTTACTGTGATTTTCAAATAAATTACGTTGGGATTATAATTTATAAGCGTTTTTCCTACGATATGACTCTAACTTGCTAAATTCATAGCTATAGTAATTGTAGGATCAGTGTGAACAGTTGAAGCTCGATATGTTCTGGTTTAAACATGAAGCGGCCTAGGGACCAACTTGTTTGGATGGATCTTAACTCGTCTTAATAGGTTTCAAAGAAAGGGCATATTTGAAACAGTATGAATAAGATATTCTCTATTTATATCCTTCTGAAAAATCCTATTTACGTATATCCTTGAAACATAGACTAAACAAAAGTCTTAGCCTAACATTTACTTAGTTATTAAACATAAGTGATTGCTTACGTAATTATTAAAGAATTATTCAAACATTAGAAATTAAGAATCATCAAAAGTCTTAACCTAACTCGCGTCAATATTTGACTATCAAACATATACTCCTGGGTGCTTGATAATTAGGTGAGGTATACAACCAATCGAGTGTAGTAAATCTCAACTATCAATGTTAAAGATACATAAGCATTTTAAAATTGAGGCTCACTTTAACTATTTTCAATCTCATTTAACTAATTGGAGTTTGAAACCCTGGAAAACTGTCCGTTTCACAGACATGAAATTCTCTACAGATATATTCGATCTCTCTGCCTATTTCCTGATGGCAAATCTTAATAAAATCCAACCATATGTTAACTCTTCATGTGTTTTAGATTTACCTACCATTTACCTTAAAAGGTATTTTACCTGGTTTTACCATGGTAAAACTATAATGTATATATTATTGTTTCGAACTGCTTGTTTATACCTGTTTGGGCTGTACGCCTTTTACAGTATAGAGTAAAAGTGTAATCAGTCACGGTAAGATTATACCAATCAAGGTAAACGGAGTGTACATATCAATAATTCTTACTCTCACAACCCCGACACTGTATATCGATCAAGGTACATTTATGTGTGTTCAATATAGTATTACATACATATACATACATACCTGATCACGCTATTCCCTTATGAGGTAGGCAAGAAACTATGCATAAAGCTCAAAACACAACTTAATCCATCATTCCTATCTTTATCCACACTTCCTATCCTTGCATACTCTTTTCGCTTCAACAACATCCATACACCGGTCATACATGTTCTTTTATTCTTAAATTATTTATAAGGGAACAAACCAAAGACGAAGAAAATCAAGCACCTCAGATGGACAGCATTTCATATTCCTATATTTAGAAGAGCTTAAACATGCCGAATATGTTGAAGATGGGATAGTTAAACATATGCGAGCCTTATCGACGAATCATCTGATTGTAAAAGAGTCTTTCAAAGCCCCTTACCCTTTCTAGTATTTCAAGCTGATCTGTAAGCCCAGATGGATGGGAAAAGTTAACAGACGTTCGTTTCACCATGGCTAAACTAATTTGTACCCTTGTCCATGTCACTGAAGAATATAAAATACTTTTTCATAATACTATGATGGTAGCTTGGGACTGTGGTCAGGTTTGGATGAATGGGTCTATTGTGACAGTGAGACCTTGGGCCATTCGACCACCAAAACTGGATTTAAAATTAGTATTGAATGATTGCTATTCCATTTGTTCTATTGCTAAGGCTGGTTTCACGCCAACGAGGCCCGAGTCGAGTCTAGTCGAGTCTCATGGAGTCGATGCCAATCTGAATCTTAGAGTCAAGGACTTTCACAATAGTAAGTCGAGTCATAGAGTCAACTAGTTTGTTCAAAGAGCTCGTGCAAGATTGATTCAGTCTTAGAGGTTTCTAAAAATACAATTGTACGGAGGCGCTGGCGTAGACGCCTAAAAAGGCGTCGCTTAATGTGGATTTACCCACATGAAACGATGCACCTTTGATAGTTTTTCACATTTGTTTCCAAATAGTGGAAATTGTATTTCTATCCCGATGATCGGGATGGAACGGGTTATAAATCGAAGAATTCTCTTGAACGAGAACAATGAGGTATTCAATGTTCAAGATATTAGCCTTGGAGAGCACGTGGAAATAATACACTTGACTCGGCTGGACTAGGTTAGACTCGGGGTGACTTGACTCGCCGGTGTGAAAGTTATTGGTCCTCCATCGTGCTATCAAATACAAGATGGACTTGTCTCAATTGGTGAGTCAGACTCGACTCGGCTAGACTCGTTGGTGTGAAACCAGGCTAAAATAATATAGCATGAAAGTGATTTTTTGTCTCAATAGTACAAAATAGCATTCTTTGTTTGTAAGTATTTACACGGAGGCAGAAGGAGTGGGTAAAGGGTAGGTAAACAGGCCAAATAATGTATAGAGCAGAGGTCGAGATGAAAAGAGGAGCATACAAAAATATATGTTTCCTAGTAGTGGAGCAGGGGACTAACAATACCCCTAGGTAAAACCACAATAAAGAAACAGTTCTAACCAAAGAGAGAGAGAATGTAATGGCTTGGATAGAGGTAGAAACTTTTACACGAGTAGTTTTCCTCTCTACGATCCCATAGCCAATACATTTCCGGGGAAGGACACTCTCAACCCACACTCTGGGGAGAAGAGAATGGAGCACATATACACGTGGAAATGGGCTTTGCGCCCCTTCGCTCATACATACATTAAAGTTTTAGTGAAGCAGTTCAGTAACCGCCCGACTTCATAGGGCACAATAAGGGAAGGGAGTCTCACATAGGGATGTGGTAACGAAAGAGAAGTATCGATATTGTACTCATTATAAGTATCGGAAGAAAAATATTGATATCGCACTGGTATCGAGAGAAAAGTATTGATAACAATAAGTATCGGTATCGAAATTTTAATGTGGATTGTTTTATCAAGTGATAATTTCAACTTCTGCATAATAATAATAATAATAATAACCATAATAATTGTATTTTCGTAATTATTTAAACATTGAAATTTATTATGATTTTACCATATTATAGTATATTCAGGTCTATCACTTCTTTGTTATATGAACTTCAAAGATATGATGGATGGTATTTTATAGTGAATATTATAAAAGGTTTTACCATACCAGCTAGAGTTGCTTCTTGCTTGTCACACAGAAAATGAGTGAGAATTGAGAAATAGTTTCATTTGTTGTTCCTCCACAGTTCATCCTAGTAATCATTTAATCCAAGCAAGAGTGAAGATAACAAAAAAGT
The DNA here is from genome assembly GCA_033556935.1 of Timema podura. Lineage (NCBI taxonomy): Eukaryota > Metazoa > Arthropoda > Insecta > Phasmatodea > Timematidae > Timema > Timema podura. The sequence goes on along the minus strand of JAVRXN010000010.1, from coordinate 99,047,161 downwards.
TGTTTCTTTCGATACCGATCCGATACCGGATTGTGAGTACTAATATCAGTAAAAGTATCGGGTGAAAAATACTAGTATCGAAAATAAAATATCGGTATTAGTAAATATAGATACTTTTTCCACATCCTTAGTTTCACACACGCAGGCAAACACAGGAGTGGGCCAGCTCAGTCTGGGACCTACATAGGGGTTCAAAGACGAGGGATATATAGAGAAGCTTCGGTGACCGCATGGTATAAGACGTTACTCTCGAAATAGAGTGGAATCATGATGGCGGGATGATCAAGGGTGGTTTTCCTTATTTATTTTTATCCATTCTATTTCAACACTAATGGGGGTAAGTTATATTTCATCTGAATTAAAAATTCTTAAAGGAACCGAAAAAATACGAATTTGTTTTCTAAATGAGTTTTTGGAATTATGAAAGTGGCATACTTACTTACTCTATGTCATTAGTAGCTCTAAAGTACGCCAACCTACCCTTATCTTGAGCTAGTTATATTCAATCCACCTCATTACACCCTATCCATATCTTGAGATAGCTCTATCCAGTCCACCTCATTACACCCTATCCCTATCTTGAGATAGTTCTATCCAGTCCAACTCATTACACCCTATCCCTATCTTGAGATAGCTCTATCCAGTCCACCTCATTACACCCTATCCCTATCTTGAGATAGTTCTATCCAGTCCACCTCATTACACCCTATCCCTATCTTGAGATAGTTCTATCCAGTCCACCTCATTACACCCTATCCCTATCTTGAGATAGCTCTATCCAGTCCACCTCATTACACCCTATCCCTATCTTGAGATAGTTCTATCCAGTCCACCTCATTACACCCTATCCCTATCTTGAGATAGTTCTATCCAGTCCACCTCATTACACCCTATCTCTATCTTGAAATAGCTCTATCCAGTCCACCTCATTACACCCTGTCCCTATTTTGAGATAGTTCTATCCAGTCCACCTCATTACACCCTATCCATATCTTGAAATAGCTCTATCCAGTCCACCTCATTACACCCTATCCCTATCTTGAGATAGCTCTATCCAGTCCACCTCATTACACCCTATCCCTATCTTGAGATAGTTCTATCCAGTCCACCTCATTACACCCTATCCCTATCTTGAGATAGTTCTATCCAGTCCACCTCATTACACCCTATCCCTATCTTGAGATAGTTCTATCCAGTCCACCTCATTACCCTATCCCTATCTTGAGATAGCTCTATCCAGTCCACCTCATTACACCCTATCCCTATCTTGAGATAGTTCTATCCAGTCCACCTCATTACACCCTATCCCTATCTTGAGATAGTTCTATCCAGTCCACCTCATTACACCCTATCTCTATCTTGAAATAGCTCTATCCAGTCCACCTCATTACACCCTGTCCCTATTTTGAGATAGTTCTATCCAGTCCACCTCATTACACACTATCCCTATCTTGAGATAGTTCTATCCAGTCCACCTCATTACACCCTATCCCTATCTTGAGATAGTTCTATCCAGTCCACCTCATTACACCCTATCCCTATCTTGAGATAGTTCTATCCAGTCCACCTCATTACACCCTATCTCTATCTTGAAATAGCTCTATCCAGTCCACCTCATTACACCCTGTCCCTATTTTGAGATAGTTCTATCCAGTCCACCTCATTACACCCTATCCCTATCTTGAGATAGTTCTATCCAGTCCACCTCATTACACCCTATCTCTATCTTGAGATAGCTCTATCCAGTCCACCTCATTACACCCTATCCCTATCTTGAGATAGTTCCATCCAGTCCACCTCATTACACCCTATCCCTATCTTGAGATAGCTCTATCCAGTCCACCTCATTACATCCTAACTCTTTCAGGTCCATTCTAATTTTATCCTTCCATCTGCATCTAGGTCTTCCCAATGATATCTTCCCATCGGGTTTACCAGTCAATACCTTGAACATGGTTCTAGTTTCTTCCATTCACGCCACATGTCTGCCTACCATAATCTACGAAATTTTACTACCCTAGAAATGTTTTGTTATGAGTACAGAATATGTAACTTAACGTTATGTAACCTCCTCCACTATCCATTATATTATTTTTATTTATTTTTTTGCCCAAATAAACTATCTTCCTAAGCACCATGTTTTCAAACCTCCTAAATTTGTTTTCATCATATAAAATAAGAGACCACGTTTCACACCCATAGAGAACAACCGATAAAACTTTTGCTTTGCATATTCTGAGTCTTACATTTCTTGACAACAGGTGATACGTTAACAATTTACCTACTGAGCCATAGCATACATTTTTCGACGAAATTATTTTTCCTTATTTCCACTCCAATATCGTTTTTACTAGTTGAAAGAAGCATGCATTAATTAATACTTATATCAAGAGCAGCATCCATTTGTATTCATAACAATACATTGATAGGATAATTAAATCAAGCAAATTACAGTTGGCAGGACATGCAGCGCGAATAGAAGAATCTAGAACCTTGTTCAGGGTATTGACTGGCAAACCCAATGGGAAGGGACTATTGGGAAGAACTTGATGCAGATGGGAGGATAACATTAGAATGGACCTGAAAGAGTTAGGGTGTAATGAGGTGGACTGGATAGAACTATCTCAAGATAGGGATAGGGTGTAATGAGGTGGACTGGATAGAACTATCTCAAGATAGGGATAGGGTGTAATGAGGTGGACTGGATAGAGCTATCTCAAGATAGGGATAGGGTGTATTGAGGTGGTCTGGATATAACTAGCTCAAGATAGGGATAGGGTGTAATGAGGTGGACTGGATAGAACTATCTCAAGATAGGGATAGGGTGTAATGGGGTGGACTGGATAGAACTATCTCAAGATAGGGATAGGGTGTAATGAGGTGGACTGGATAGAGCTATTTCAAGATAGGGATAGGGTGTATTGATGTGGACTGGATAGAACTAGTTTAGGATAGGGTGTAACGGGGTGAACTGGATAGATCTATCTCTGGAAAGGGATAGGCTACTCTCACAATATACTAGGCTGCCGAAGACGGGGAGATCTGGGTTCAATCCATGTCAGTTGCACTGAGGGTGGTTTTTCCTCAATGGTTTTTCCACTCTACCTCCACGCGATTGCGGATACACTTCCTCTAAATTTAACCTCACTATTCCCTAGCACATTAATGTAATTAGTACACAATCTTATAACTTTAACGGTTCTATAGAAAACTTGCTCTAGGAAACTATTTCAACAACAAACTTTATACATTTACTGACTATTCTTATAATGTTCACACACACAAATTCTAATTTTGTGCCACATCTGGCTACCTGTCCGGACTATCCACATTTAATTACACTTATGGTGAGGGATGAGGAAGGCAGAATCATAAAGAAGCTATACACAGCTGCATGAATGAAGAGTGGAAAACCAATTAAAAAAAACCCTTTCAGAACACATTACCAGGATTCGAACCCAAACGTCTCCAACACCGAGCTTGAAGCTCAGTCCATTTGTCCAGTCATGAGCGTGGCACAAAGTCATTTTGACAGAAAACAAAATTATGTCCTAAGAAATTAAATTAAAACAAATATTTCACCAACATTGTCCAAACTGTATTATTATGAAAACCGCAATGGCGTTTGTGTAACCGAAGATTGCACACAACGTTTTCATCCAAAATATAAATTTTTCCTCTAAAATTGTTTACATTTTTATCTTTTGTAAAAGGACTATCATATTTAAAAGAAAAAATAGACCTACACTCTGAAACTAAAAAGTATTATATATTTTCTCTTTATTCTTTTCACTATATTTAACCTTAAACGCATATTTTACTACACATTTTATAAGATAGATTTTCCATAACTGTAAGAATATATTAATTTACAAATATACACAAAACAATAACGGATCCTGTTTATTATTTGTAATCTCTGACTTGGCTCTCTCCTTAGTAGTTCACGAACTTCCAACCACTAAGACTTAAATTACCGGCCCAGTACGCCATACGGTTTAACGGCAGGCGAGGGCGTTATCGAATTTTATCACTCTAGACTTTATTCTGGTCATCCCCCTAGCTGTATTTTTTTTAATTAGTTCGTTTAGCACAAAAGCTATTAACGGTTTAGTCTTAGCGGGTAGTTTTGGGCTAGGGAGGAGATCTAATGTCTACATGGTGTTACTTGAGGGGTGTGCGGGTACATCACAGTGTTACGTAATACAGATCTTATATTTAAATTATAATATCGAATAAATATTATTATTGTCCATTTTTTCGCCGTTAGTAAACATAATTATAGATAACTTCCGAACCTAAGTTGTGTTAAATCTTAATCCTTCTTTTAGTGTCTCAAAAGATTTGCTATGAAACAATGACATTCATTATTGATGTGAAAAGTTCATTAACACAGGTTGGAGGGGCAGGGGGAGGCAGGTAAAATTTATACTTGTTTTTATATGAGAGATGAAAGGGGGCTATAAAAAAAAGGTACAAATAAAGCTTAGCGTGGTTTATGGATAACCCCTTTAGAGGAAGTATCCTAAATTAGCTTGGAGATAAAACAGAAAAAAAACCGTGTTTAAACCCACTTTGGTGGCGGCGTGGTCTAACGCGCTACTCTCGTGTTGGATTAGACTACCAATGACAGGGAGATCAGATTTTGAATCCTGGTCAGGTGTACTGAGGGGGGTTTTTCCTAAATTGTTTCCCACTCCCCTTTCCACGCAAATGATGGTACACCTCCTCTCAATTAAACCTTTATAATCCCTAAACCATTAGCTCAATTAGTACATAGGCGTATAACCCTAGTGGAAAGTAAAACGCATGGGTAGAAAAAATTGTGATAAGACCCGTTTCGGTGGTCGAATGGACTAAGGTGTCACTGTTGTTATAAACTGTATTGCCGATAATGGGGATATTGGGGTTTGAGGCCCGGTCGGGTGTACTAAGGGTGGTTTTTTCTTTCTCTCTCTACACGCAAGTGTGGACACACTCAAATCAACCTTCCTCATATCTAACTCATTAGCGTAATTAGTACATAGGATTATAAACCAAACATGTAATAAAACATGGTACTAAAAAAACAAACTGCACAGATTTTCTTCTTTATTTTAAAATAGAGACATTTACTAATTACTCCTAAGATTTGTGAAACGAAATAATATACGTTTTTGCAGAAATACTTCATCAAATAGCACAAATGAAATAATATTAACATTTTTAATACCACGTCATACTACTCGTTCGGGTTATACTCTAATACACACTGTTAAACATTAAGTGGGAAAAGAGGAACATCTTTATTCACCAAAGATCAATACAATAAATTTCACAACTAAAATATCCTAATAACGTTTTTAAATAATAGGTTATAGCTCAGAAACTATTGATTCTATAAAAATATAGTTCAAATAAAAGATTTATAATTTTATTAGTAATATACTATTATCACCGCGTCTTTCTACCCGTTCGGTTTGTACGCACTATTATTATTATTATTATTATTAGCACCGCGTCTTACTACCCGTTCGGGTTATACGCACTTACGCTAATGTGCAATGGTAGGGTGATTGTGAGATGAAATGGAGGACCTACAGTTTAACGTGGAATCCGAACCACGGTAGAGGCCTGGCATTCCTCACATTCACAAGTTGTGATTAATACACATCGTGTCAGAGGTGAAGGAAGGGTTTGGCAATCAGATAAATCTGTGCCGGGACCGAGGATTGAACCCCGGACCCTCAGCACAGAAGTCTGACACCTTACCCATAGACCACCATGTCAGCAGTACGCACTATTAATAGTACCTTATTAATAGTACAACTTTATAATGTTAAGTTATTTTAAAGCCCAAATAGTTGCAGGGATATGATAAAAATTGTAAATTTACGCATATCTTAAGTACCCTAGAAGTAAATATGATAGAAAAAAAAATAAGAGCTGCCATTTTGTTTGTAATGTTAAACAATGGCTAGATACAAAATATAATCAAAATCGTTAGAGCGTATTTTGATAAAATATAAATTTTTTCTCTAATTTCCCTTTCAGTAAACTACTCTTTGTCTTAGGGTTGATAACAAATTTCCAAAATCCCTTCGGGGAAACTCATGCAGGTCCTAGAAACCAAGTTTCAGTTCGATTGGTAAACTGGTTTAGGCTCTGTGCAAAGGTACAGACAGACGGAATCGCGAGAATCAAATTTTTTTTATTTCAGAGGGTCATGAATCGTCGACTTTTATCAAAATCTTGAGTTAGATTTTTTCACGGTCACGATACTTCTCTCTCTAAGGGGTCGAGAGAGAGAGAGAGAGAATAAAAAACAATTAAAAATTACATGAACTAGAAAAGTATTCTAGCTTTTACATGCCCCCCACGTTAACCCTGTGCAGTGTGAGTCTCTCACCTTAATCCATGTGGTAACTGGTGCAGGTTGTAGTAAAAATAGCATGTTAATTCATTGGTAGCTCGCTTCGATGGCCACGTGGTCTAAGGTGCTACTCTCGCAGTAGACTAGACTGCCGATAATGATGATGAGATCGAGATTCGAATCTCGGTCGGGTGTATTGAAAGTAGTTTAAAAAAAAAGTTTACCACTTTTACTCCATGCAAATGCCGGTGCATTTACTCTAAATTTAGCCTTCCTAAACTCTAACCCATTATTGTAATCAGTACATAAGGTATTAACTTAAGGGGTAGTAAGACGCGGTGTTAAAAAATAAAAATAAATTCATTGGTGACCCAGAAAGTAGAGTTTAGTACTTTTTATCACTTTTTAAAGTGTAGAACTTTTTCTTTTGGTTCGAAACATTAAATCTCTTGGTAACATATCTGCTTACTGAAAGTTTCCCGGGTTTGATTCCCAGCATGACAGAAAGAAATATCTTTAGTAAAACATAGTTTTACCATTTCACAGGCCGAAGGTGTTAGGTGTTGTGTCTTTTCTAGATTTAAGTTTGACCATAAGTCGTGTGTTGATATATTCTATCAATTCAGAAAGTGCACGTTAAATAACTAAAATAATAATAATATACAATCTTAAATATACTAATTTATATAAAAACAATATATTCATTATATAAGCAAGGGACACTATAATGTAACCGGCCATATTCTAATACAGACATATTTGACAAGATATACTGTCAAAATTGACAACGAAAAATATTCAAAGTGCCGTAATTGTAATATTCTTCCAAATCGGGAAGTTTTTTTTAAAACCCATTGAAGAGCATTAAATACCTCGGAGTTAAACCCAGGAACTTTTAGTTTCTTTTCGTCATTTAATTTTAATTATCGAGTGATTTATACGAAAATCAGGAATTTTATAAAGACATGTTTTACAGAACATTATACACATTGCGTGTATGATATTGGTGGATTTGGATATTAATAAACGATTTTATACCTTTCTGTTTAAAAGTTGTTACTATACCAAATGAAAGCAAATGTTCACATTTCTAATATAATCCAGTTTTGATAAATCAGTGAATATGTTACATTTTTTTCAATATGTAGGTTTGCAATCTAAGTTTTTTTTATCATCGGTCTATGCAAAAAAAAAAAGACAAGGAATACAATGGTCCTTGGACAGCTAGGAAGTAGTTTCGCACCAATTATTATTCAACAATGGGCGTTATGATCGATCCTTAAAATGGGAGGGTGGAAATGAGAGAAAATTCTGTACATCCCCTTGTTCTGGTAGGCCTATTTAAATAGATTTACTCGTTTTGACGTTGAGTGTTGCAAATTGGGCACCAATTTTACCACAAACAGTGCTTAGGTTCACAATAAAATTTCATTTATGATTTTATCAAATCGACCATGCTGGTTTATCAGACGAGATAGCTACACAATCACCTATGTTTGAATTGGCAAGCTCAATCGCGTTTAAAGTCCTCATTCTTTTTGTTACCAAACAAACCCGCCTCGGTGGCATAGTTGGCTAACACGCTAGTCGTGTTGAGCACGACCGCCGAGAACGGAGAGATCGAGGTTCGAATCTCGGTCGGCTGAACTGGTAATGCTTTTTCATAAATGGTTTTCCACGCAAATGCGGGTTCACTTCCTCTAAATTCGACCCTCCCAATTCCTAATCCATTAGCGTAATTAATACTTAAGCGTATAACCCGAACGGGTAGTAAGACGCAGTGATAAATATTATATTATTATTACCCAACAAAAGAGTAGAAAGCTAATTTTTTGTTCCACTGGAAAATTTTACTATTCTAGCCAATAAATGTTTAATGAATATATATATGTATATATATGTATATATAGATATAAGTATATGTATATAATATATGTATATATATATGAACCCCCACTGGGGGTCCATTGAATTCCAGGTAGGGGGTCCTAACCCGCAAACCTAATCTTCCTCCCACCTTTCTATGTCTTTGCTACCAAAATATAGCTCTATAATATTATTTTTGCAGTTAGTTGGTTCATTACCGCTGTCTAATTCAATTAAGTAAACCCGCTTCAGTGGCCGCATGGTTTAAGGCACTACCCTTGCTTTACACTAGACTTCCGATGATGGAGAGAAAGTGGTTTGATCCCGGTTAGGTGTACTGATGGTGGTTTTCCTAAATGGCTCCCACTCTCTCTCACCACGCAAATGCGTGTACACTTCCCCTTAATCCAAACTTTATCAACCTTATACCATTAGCGTAATTAGTAGGCCTAAATAAGCTTGTAACCCGAATGGGTGTAAAATGTGATACTACAAAAAATAAAATAATAAGTAAATTTTAAACCGTTGTTAAATTTATCAAAGGTATAGTAAGCTTAATTATGAAATATACGCGCTTCTGTGGCCGTATGGTCTAAACTATTAAGGCGTTTATCTCGCAATAGATTATACTGCCAATGACGGGAAGATTGGGATTCGAATCCTTATCGTGTATACTGATGGTGGTTTTCCACTCTCCCTTCACGCAAATGCTGGTACGCCTCCTAATTTTGTATGAGATAAAATGTTTCCATACAAATAATTGACCTAGAAAAGCGAGGTTGTGTTTTAACTTGACCATTTGATATTTTTTGTGTCTGTCCAGATATTTTTTACGCGATAGCTGTCAAATTAATGGATAAATGTTAGCTAAATGGGGCAGAAAAATTCTTTGAATCTAAGCCAACCTACGTATGTATAGTAAATTGTTTTTTGATCTGATTATCCGTTTCAAGATGGCAGCCACTCAAAATTTAGTCTATCTGTTTGCCCCACAATGAGTGATATCAAAATGTTGTTTACGATAGCGAAAATGAAAATTTAATGGAAATATCTGCTACAGATCTTTTTTTATATGATCTACAAAACCCAGAGCTGACATCTTCGTTTTCAAATGGAAATTACTACAGCTTTTCTCTCATCTAGACACAGCTGCCATATTTTATCGTCCTCAGTGTCTTATAGCATCACTTTTAGAGCCCAAAAAATATTACTATCAGTAGGAAATGGTCGCAAATGGCTGATGCTTGTAAGTAAACAGTCAAAGTGGCAAAATGTTGCATGTGACGGTAACGCTTCAAGCAGCTGTACACAACGGCTGCTCCTAAGGAAATACATATTCAGTGTTATTACGCAGTGTTGCCAACTCAAATAATAAAATCTCACCAAAATTGATCAAAATTTCTTGCTTTATTTTAACTAAGTAAAGTTAGATTTTCAAATCTGTTTTTTAAACATAGGAGTTAAGGCCTCTTTAGAAATAAAATAAAAGTTTAGTAAAATTTAAATTATTTAAGTTAATAAATACATGTTCAAAATATATAGACTTGCTGAAATCCCTGACACAAGATAAAACATTGTTACAAAGCAGTATGATAAACATTTCAATCAATCAAGAGAGAGAATAGTCATACTTAAGAAAAATACTTTTATAACTCACTTGAAAAAAGCAGTAGTGCTACTAATACAAAATTAAATTTCCATTTCCACAAATCTAGCATATTATTTGAAAGAGATGGGTCAAATTCTATATTTCTCGAATCTGAATCCAAAAGTTTCTTTCGAATCTCGAATCCAAATTCGAATCCTTGAATCTTCAAAACTACATTTTTAGTTTGTCGAAAAATTGAAAAGTATGTTTTAAAAAAGCAAACAAATTTAAATAAATAAAATAATAAATAGCTTGTTAACAAAATGTATTACGTTTGATTACCAGGACTTCATGTCAACTATAAAGGAAACCTCATTTTTACAGGAGTGTTTTCATTTCATATTCAGTTAGGAAATATTAGGAAATAATCTTTACAGTGTATAATTAATCAAAACCTTACTTACAAGTGAAATTAATTGGACTACAATGACACAATAAGTTATGGCCCGTCTAAATACAGAATAGATAGATATTTATTACTTAGGCATTTACTTATTTTAATTCTGTGGTAGGTCATGGCTCATCAAAGTTAAATAAACGGACCTGTTAATCGTGTCTGAGTAGCCAATTGGTGGGTTCATTTACTAATTGTAGAAATTGAAAATATTTTATAGAACATGATCATGGCAAATAAAACATTTTTATAAGGTTTGGCACCCTGAACATTCCTATTCTCTTTCTTTGTCTTTTCTATTATGTTTTAAGAACAAAGAATACATTAAACGATAAAGTATTTTTCAGTAAAAGAAATAATTTAAAAAATTGTGATTTTCATCTTTTATTTTTTACATAAATGAAGCTAAATTGTAATTTTTTCCTAATTACATGAATCTGTGTTATTTCTGAAAAATTGCATTTTTATTTCTTATATATTTGGATTCGAGATTTTTTTTTTTTTGCGAGATTCTCGAATCGCGGATCTCTCAAATACATAGGCTTCAAGGAATTCAAGGAATCAAGGAGTAGAGCGTCCCATCTCTAAAAATAACCCAAGACATTAAAAAAACGTATGTTTCCACACTAGACGAAATCCAGAGTAAGATTCAAAATAGCTTAATACCCCACTAGCCTCTAATTATTTTCAATTCCAGACCCAATCTGAAAACTGCTAGACATATTGGGAATAAAGCTGGGTTGGCAAAGCAACGGCTGCGTCTAGAACGGTCAATGCCCCAGTCTAGTCTTGGTCGCTGGCGGCTGACGCATGCGGTCTTCTAACCACCTCGCATCAAGTGGCAAGGACGGATTATAACCTTTAACCTATTGTGGATTATTGCGGTGGTAACATAATTAATGTGTAAGAGGTTTGCTCCGTTTTTTATCATCCTGAAACGTAACTTTTCTTCACAGATATAATACCTGATTTGATTCCACCATAGCTCACAAACGTTTGGCTTTGCCAACCAAGTCTATGACCTCTTTTCCATATGAATAAAAAAATAGTTTCCATCTATTAACTGTATCAATAAATTATGGGAGACCTTTATATTTGCGAATATAATATTCAAATGAAAACATAAATTTCATGTATACAACTTGAAAAGCCGGTCTTAATAAAGTAAAATAAAATTGAAATTACCCGCTTCAGTGGCCGCATGGTCTAAGACGCTACTCTTGTGATATACTAGACTGCCGTTGACGGGTATATTGTGGTTTGATCCCTGTCAGGTGTATTGAGGGTAGTTTTCCCTAATTGGTTTACCACTCTCTCTCCACGAAAATGTGGGTACACTCCCTTTAAATTCAACTTTCCTTATCCAACCCATTAGCGTATTTGTCCATAAGCGTATAACCCGAATATATAGTAAAATGCAGTGATATATATATATATATATTGAGACTTACAGCTCTATTCTAAGCTACATCTGTTCAACTTGAAGAAAACTAAACTATTTGTCAGTTTCTGTAACAACAAACATATGATTATATAGCCCTAGAAAATTCCATTTCATAGTTAAAGACAACTGACTATTTATTTGAAACAAATTATAATCAATGAATATTTATCCTTCCAAAGAATAATTTAAAATATTTTGTTTTCAAAAGAAAATATATTACTCGAGTTTAGTGAAAAAATTCATTATCATTGTATTTATAATGATTTAAAATTATATCTCATCTATCCTTGTGAAATGTATTTCTATCAAAACTAGTTCAATGTTTTGATTATGTACTATGTCAAAAAATAATCTGAAAGTTGTAGTTTATTACTTACTTACTCACTCTACAGCATTAGGCACTTGAAAGTTAATTGCAGCACTTAAAAAGTAGGCCACCTATCTTGAGATAGTTATAGACAGTCCACCTCATTACACCCTAACACTTTCAGGTCCATTCTAATACTATCCTCCCATCTGCGTCTAGGTCTTCACACTGGTCTCTTTCGATTATATTTGCCGGTAAATACCCTTAACAAGACTCTAAATTCTTCCATTCACGTTGCATGTCCTTCCCACCGTAATCTACGAGACTTGATTACCCTAACAATATCTTGCGATAAGTACAGGTTATGTAACTCATCATTATGAAACCTCCTTCACTATCCAGTAAACTCATTCCTTTTTGGACCAAATACCTTGTTTTTGGAAAAAAAAAATCATCATGTAAGGTAAGAGACCATGTTTCACAACCATAGATAACAACTGGTAAAATTATTGTTTTGTATAGTCTGAGTTAACATTCCCTGACAGCAAGCGAGATGTGGTTGCTTATTCATTTTTATTGGGTGTGTATTCTAGTGTTAAGGTGGGAATGAAAATTAAGGGTTTTCGCACTTTTTATAGCAAAACTTTTTTTTTGAACAATATAAATAGAATATTGCTCCCGTATGAACGTAGATTTTAATTTTCTTCACATGGTGATAACAACAGTTGTTGAATATCTGTAAAGGTTGTCTTGGAATTTAATGACCACTTTTTCCCTTATTTTAAAAAGTTTGCCATCAAATGACAGTATGTTCTTGACAGATACTCAAGAACTGTTGATTTCACAATGTGAAGAATGTTAAGCTATATATTTCTACTGGAGAAATAATTTATTTATTTTGTCTAAAAAAATATGTTGGTTCAAAAAATGCGAAAATGCTTCCCTTAGCTCGCGTTCTCTACCTCCGTTATGCATTGATTAATCCCAGATAAAAGATTTGAGACGTTTATTACTAAATGCCTTATCACTCTACCTGCACGCAGATTCACGTATATCTTTCTCTAAATGTTATCTTTGCCATCCTTGTCACATTGTAAATATGAGAACAGCCCGAACGGAGGAAAATCAATTGACTGTGGATAATCTTACCGATGACTACGTGTCAGTGATATTAATGGTGTTATCATCAACACTGTAATGTTTTTACCCTACTCAGATATAAATAACATTATATTTTAAGAATATACACATCAAAACAATTAATATAATAGCAAACTTATAAAAATATATGTCAATTGTCTTGATATTTTAAGCACGTAGCTACGGAAACAACACTACCATAGTGGTGAATAATAATAAATAAGTCTATTTCACCAAAAAGTATGAATAAACTAAAATCTTAACACACTCTTTTATAAGTAAGATGAAAATGTGTAGGAAATTTCACAAATTCCTGCAGTTCTGTAGTTGAATATTTTTATGGATTTATTTTAATAATTTAAAGAGCTAGAAAAAAGTGTTAATCCTAATTGACTTATGAGGCACTGGTCTCTTTTTATTAATTAACAAATTCCACTGCCTCTATTTTATTGCAGCAATTATTGTCTAAAACAATGATTCAAATAGTTCAAAATGGAAAATATATCCTTTTGCTAATCTGATTTAAATCAACCAAAAAATCGAAATATTTATATATGTATATGCACACCTATTTACATATGTACGTACCTATTATATATACATTTTTACATAATATATCATCTCGATTCATAGAAATATTAATTATAAAAATGTATATATAATATTAATTATGAAAATGTATATATATATTTTTTTTTCTATGTATTTGGGATTAATATTTTACAATCATGTATTTATAATTAAATATCATCAAGTAGTTTCGGTTATTTAAATAAAAATGTGTACCTTGATAGGATTCGAGCCAATGCATTGTGTTTATTTAGTGGTTTAATAGTATATTGTGCTACCCTGATATCAATATGTATTTTAAGTTTAGTAGGCCTATTTGTTAAGTTAATATTTTGAAAGCTAATTCTATCAAGGAAGTAAAATATATTAAATCACACGCATATACATTTGATTGAGTAACGTGGGTTCGATTCACGTCCTGTTAAGATCATACCTAAATCTTGAGTTTAACCATTTATATCACGAACAACCTTGGCTTTACAATCAGTTCACAAGAAAAAAGGCAATACCTTGGCAAAGCTACATAAGGTTATTTAGATGCTTTTATTTATTTAGACTATAGTTTACAACTCGAAGTATTTAATTTATATATAATTTACATGTAATTTGTAAATCATATACAATTATGTTTATTCGACTCAAGATATACAGATATTATGTTTACTCTAAAAAATATCATGTACGCAGACTAACGCTATATTAAATTGTATTTCACACACTCAAAATAAGTTCAATATCTTACCAATAGCCGTCAAATCCTCAATGATCGGAAGTTACAAAAATAACTATAATGCCACTCGGAAACAGTATTAAAGCAAACACTGACCTGGGTTATTATTTGTGTCGTACCATTTGTCTAGCAACAAATATACATATATACAAATACACTTACCTAAGATATTCTCTTGATGCAATGGATTCCCAAGACATTGCTTCAAACGGGTCGCAGAGATACAAAATAAAGGCTTTTAACAAAATATATATAGCATTTAAGTGTGTGCATAAAAAAAGGGGCCCGAGCAGTGAATTATTTAATTTGGGAATGAGTAAGCGACGCGTCTGGAAGCGTCGGAACGCCTCGCCTTACTGGCGAGATGCAGCCTCCCTGTGTCTGACTCGCCCCTGTATCTCCACACCTTCCGAGCTATTCGGCCAATATCGCCACCCTGCACCGGAAACAACCGAACATAATCACCCCTTGTGACGACATTCCGGTAAATCAAAATATACACAATTTAAGAGTAAACATTGGCAGAGCAAGAAAAAGGGATAGAGTGAATGGTAAGGGTGTGTGAAGGTGACATTTTAAATGCCAAGCGAATCTTTAAACATGCAAAGAAAATTACGAGAATCCAAGATAAGGTTTTTATAGTTGTCAAACAACACTACTTTTAATTTTTAAATTCGCCATAAATGAATTTAGGTAAAGGGAGAGGATTAGAGAAATAAACAAATCACACTACTATATTATTTTATTTGGGCATATCTGAATCTATTTATTCTTACGTTATAGATGCCCTTTAATCAACAGTCTTTGTCAACACCATAAGGACGGACCCGGTAATTTGATCGATAAGCCTCTTTTAAATTGTTGTACGTCATTCACGTTTTTTTCGTAAGACATCTATATCTCACGACTTTTAATCAAATTGTGCGACCAAGGGTCCCCGAAAAAATTGGACCTTTATTATATTTTTATATAACGTTATCAGCCCCCCCTTACGGAGGATGGTGAGTGGTCAATTTTACCGGTGATGCCTATTGTTGTTTCTTGTGTATCAAAACGCATGAAAAGTTTTTAAAAAATATATTCTTCCTGTTTATAATTTGTGTTTATTGCGGAACCTACCATTCACTTGTATTTATTGCTTCCTAACTTTCACTAATTTCAAAATTTTCAACCAATATTTTATACGTATCCAAATCAAGACACACAGGTTTGGGATTGCAAAGCTTCTAATGAGTGCGGTGCAAGAAGATTGTGTTCCACCCAAGTACTGGAGATGTGCGTTACACTTGCGCTAAATTATTTGAAAGAAATGTTGAATGTATATTAATTCAGAATCGTGCACCAAATTATTGGTTCCAAGTTGTATTTGATTATGTTGAACTAGAGGTTAGGTTTGTGCCAGACAAAAGCAATTTCAAATTCCGCGAGAAGTCTGTCTACTGTTTATATATTTGGCAATCCCATGTGTTCAGACGTAGTTTGTTATACAAACCACATACAACGGGGAACAAACTTCCCAGATACCAATTTCTATCCAAATTGAACTCAATTTATGCATTGCGTCCACCATATTGGATTTGACATGTTGGATATGTAAAGTTTCAGATCTTTTTCATAAATATGGCATGCTTCATAAAGTCAATACTAAATTCCAGCTCTTTATGGTATCGGAAATTTTGAGAAAGAACCCTTAAAGGCTAGACACCAACTGGATTTTATAAATATGTATAGCTTTCTTTTTATTAGATATTTTCTAAATTCATAACGATTTACAGGGATTTCTCTTATAACGCGTATTCCTACTACACGACTTGGATATAACGCAATCAGCGGAATAAATACAGTTTTTCTATAACTTGGTCCCGATACAACCACTTCGTGACTCCCCGCGCGTAGTTCCTTGTTTCTCCGCCACTAGTGCTGTAATTTCGCCTGCCGCGAGTCTGTTTCCAGCGCAATGGCAACTACACATTTGTTTTCTTCTTTAGAGTTTATTCTGCTTCATGAAGCCAAGGAATTATTTTAGTATTTTAATGCTCATTATTTAATATTTTAACATTATGATATATAAACAACACTATATAGATAATATATAACAAAAGTAAATTATTAAATGATATGTCAAAAATCTAAAATAAAAATATGAAAGGAAAGTAATTTTTCATTAATTTAGTCAGTATTTACTATCTCCAAATCTATATTTTCCCATTTAACTAATGTTTTCTATAACGAGATTTTCCGATAACGCTTTGTTTTGTCGGAACGCAACTACCGCGTTATAGGCGAACTTCATATATTTCATTTTTGAGTTAGGGAAATATTTGATTTAGTAAAATTAAAAGCTAAAGGCATATACCTTACAGCAAAAATAGTCTAGTTTGAAAAAAGGACATATAATAAAGAAAAATGCTAGCTGTCAAATCGACCGATGACAGTCCTTCTAGGTAAGTAGTAAACTCCCATCCTCCTAATGTTAGCTAAAATACTGTCTAGTAGCTGTTATTAAAGTGTTAATATGTTGAAATACGTCAGATTTAATCCGACCACTTAGATTAGTCAGTAGCGTGTCTGTCTACTGAGCTTCACTTCCCGGCATGGCTGAAACAATTATTATTTGTGAAATGTGGGTCTACCCTTTCACATTGATAAATTAATGGCTGGGGACTGGATGTTGTGCCTGTCCTAGTCTCAAGTTAGATTATAAGACATATGAAGCTTCGACAGGCCTAGCAAGCCGGTAGTGAAAAATATATGGTTTGAATAAAAAACTGACCCAGGAAACAAGCTGAAAACAATAATGGATTTTAAAAAAAGTCAGATTTAGTGAGGTATTTCAAATCTGTCTATAATATATCCAAGTTTACCTCTTCCTTCGTATTGTTTTGAAAATGCGAAGGTATCAAAGTCGAAGCAAAGGAGATTTGGGCTTCGACGAGTTTGACTTCATAACTCTAAAGCTTTGCACACCCCTAGTGAGTGGAATAATAATAATAAAAGAAAACGATGAAGATGACAGGCTTGCTACTGAAATATTGCTAATGTTGCTACGCGTAGAAATACCCGAAGAATAAACGAGTTTGGATTTATAGAACAGACGTGGCTGCTTGTCTAATGAAAACCATTCTACAAATATAATTTAAAAGGGGTTTGCATTTGACATTCGTAATAAAAATAAGTAATTGGAAGAAAAGGGTGAAAAGAAGTAAAGCTCGTCAAATGTTTTTAGGAGTTTCTAAAATTCCCCTTAGGGATTCTTAAGTAGCACAGAAAATTAAAGGTTAAGGGTTAATTTACCCGAAGTAATAATCAAATTTGTTTGAAGGTGGAGTTTTATTTATTTGCTTCACTACGCCCATGTTTATAGAAAAAAACACAATTTAATATAATTAATAGGTCAATTACTCCTAAATATATCAACATGGGTCGTGATTCCAATAATTGTCTATTTAATAAAACACACACGGTAGATAAATATTATGCTTAAATTTATTAACATTTAGTAAACTAATACTTCTATTATCATACAAAATGCAAATATTTTTGATCTTTTGATTAATAAAGGTAAAATTAAAGACACTTTTATTAAAACACTTATTATTTACTCTATGGCTCTAGGAACACAAAAGTTCATTACCACACTTACAAAAGTACGCCACCTATCTCTCTATAATATATTTTCATCCAGCCAACTCAATTCCAGAGTTTATTTTATTAAAATCTAAAAGTCTTCCTTAATGTATTCGCTTATCTAATTTATTAATATGGCGCTAGCACTGAAACATATCGATTTAATATGCAAGTGGACGACTATGATCGCTACATATACCTGTAAAAGGGACAAACAAAATCAAAGGATAATGGTTTCAATCTATTTATTATAATCATTTATGTAACAACTACCTTAGTTTGAGTTAATAACTTGTAAAAATGTCTACATACCGTATAGCGGTTTAATACCGCGAGTAAACGTCAGAATTCAGTATGTATGGGGTGAATGGTAGGAGATCACATGGCAGCAGAAATCAAAATGGTACCACGAGGTTTGTGGTACTAATTAGCTACACCATGGTTTTTGGCAGTTAAGGGCACCCATTAGTTTATTTGAACTTTAATCCGCCTTTGAATCAGGCACGTCTACACGAAATATTATTATTACTAGCATCGCGTCTTGCTACCCATTCGGGTTATACGCACTTACGCTAATGTGTAATGGTAACCCGCCTCGGTGGCATAGTTGGCTAACGTGCTAGTCGTGTTGAGCTCGACTTCCGAGTACGGGGAGATCGAGGTTCGAATCTCGATCGGGTGAACTGGGGGTGGTTTTTCCTAATTGTTTTCCACTCTCCCTCCACGCAAATGCGGGTTCACTTCCTCTAAATTCAACCTTCCCAATTCCTAATCCATTAGCGTAATTAGTACTTAAGCGTATAACCCGAACGGGTAGTAAGACGCGGTGCTAAGTAGTAGTGTAATGGTAAGGTGATTGTGAGATGAAATGAAGGAACTACAGTTTAACGTGGAATCCGAAACACAGTGGAGGCCTGGCATTCCACACATTCACAAGTTGTAATCAATACTACACGAATTAAAGTACTGTATTGTACAGTTGATATATAAATATAATCATCGCGTCTTACTACCTGTTCAGGTTGCAAGTATATATAATGATCCTTCTAATGGAGTAGGGATGAGGAAGGAATAGTTTTAGAAGTAAATTACCCACATTGCCGTGGAAGAATAGTAGGAAAGCCTATAGGAGAAAAACACCCTCAGTACACCCAACCAAGAATCGAACCCCAATCTTCCCATCAGCAACAGATCAGTCTAACACGAAAGTGATACCATCCAGCCACTAAAGCAGGTTGTGCAGTTATAAAAAAAACATTAAAAATAATGTTTCATCCTACGTTTGGACTATGCCTAAGCTTAATATATTATTCAAGTATTTTTGAAGAGTCATCAATCTATGGTAATTGACTTCTATTGATATTAAACACATATTAACTATCATTCATCGAGCTCCAAATGGTTTCATTGAGTATTACCACTTTTCATTTTACTCTACTGATGTAAAATTATTGTTATATATATGGTTTCTGAACAGACTTCTGAGGCGTGTACTGTACATTAAAAATGTTTGAAACTAGTTGAATTACCTTATAAATAATAACTTAACATGGATGATCACATCCTGAATCGTAAGGACATCTTGAAAAGACCAAAGATAGTCAAATTCACCTTGATTCTAAATCATTATTATTGTTGAACTACCAGAAATTTAAGTTCAGGAACGTAGTGTTTCGTTCTGAGGATTACACATTAGCTCTAGCCGTATGCTAGCTGCTAGGAATTTTGATATATGGTCCTGTAGTTTTTTCAAAAAACTAGAAAGACAAACATATATAGCCCAAAGCAAATAACATGTAGTATAGATATATTGAAAAGAAATTATTCTCAATGCTTTACCTAGTAAATTTGCCATTAGCTTAAATTCGTCTTTGGACATACAAATGGTTTCTACATAGAGATATAACAAGCATGTATTCCATAATAGTCATTTAGAGTCATATTTTATTTCTAAGAATTGTATTGGCTGTCTAGAAAAATCGATGATTTTCGTGGGTATAAAGATACATGATACAAGTTAAAATGTGAAATGATAAAATTGTTTGCACTCGTTAAACGACTTTACGATGTTGATAATACCCCAAGTGTGTTAATACAATACAATAGACTATAATTTATCTTGCTTCATTATGGTCGGTGCGTCCTTAAACACCATAATCGTAACTTGACACAAAACAAAACTTTGTCTTATAGTGAATTAATTTAGGTGTGAGCCATACATAAGATTTGATTCAATAGATTATGTGATATGAAATGTTTTACACACTTCTGTAAACATAGTTAGTTATTTTCATATTTAAATGTATTTTGAATTCTGAATTTAATGCCAACATAAATAATCTCTAACAATCACTGATCTATCTATGTTATAATTTTGTTAAGAATTAATAGCCAGAGCTATTATTTATGCTTATTAGTAGGGAATTACTCCACTAGATATCATATTCTGAAAATTGTAAAAATGACACCTGGACACGGGAATCGAACCCGGGACCTCTGACTTAGTACGCCAATGCTCTAACCACTGAACTATCCAGGATTCGTCCTGTGCTCAGTGGTTAGAGCATTGGCGTACTAAGCCAGAGGTCCCGGGTTCGATTCCCGTATCCAGGTGTCATTTTTCAATTTTCATAATATAATATTTGTGTTTATATATGTTTATTATTTACACATCATTCGATTTCATTCACGATTTGAATTTGCTTAAGTTAAAATATCATGGGTTCTTTCAGAAATGTCTTGAGCTGTGTGGGCGAGAGGATATTTGTGAAACACCTTGAACAGGAAAAAGGAAATAAATATGGATACCTCTTGTATCCAAGATCAAGAAAGAAAAGTCTAGTTTGAAATCCTTTACAGTGTGGGGACAAAACAATTAGACGATTAGAAACTTGAAAATTAACATTTTAATTGAAAAGCAAATATCCACTAGCTCAATAAAAGCATACTAATTTTTTTCACTTTTTGAAGATAATGTGACTCAGGTGAGTTCCACGTGACGTCAGACAAACCTCAGCACGTTGTCCATCACTTTCCTCAGTATAGATCGTCTAATTGTTTCCGACGTACCATATAGAAAGCATAATACAAAAATATCACAATGAGTAACTTAAAATATAAATGTATAAGCCTACCCTAATTTTATTTTTAATAGATGTATTTGGAAGCCTAGAAAGATGACTAGATTCACTTTCACGTATTCATACGCCAAGTCATGTGACCTGCGGCTGTTACTTTTGTTAGATATTATCAATATCTATGAAATAATATTAATAATATAGTAAAATATAATCAATGTTGTCCGCAAAAAATAAGTTTTGTTATTTTTTGAGTGGTGCTCCAAATGTACATTCTTAATAAAATCAAGGTATATATATGTATATGTTTATTCAACGAGAGGGAGAGTGTTTCCACTATCTAGACTGACATGACGTCACATGGGGGTATATGTGTGTATTGGGTGCGAGAGGGGGCGGGGCGGGTATTGATGTCCTAGAGTAGTGATGATGCGTGTCAAGGATATAGGAAAGTTAAACAAAGTAATATCATCTTGACGTGAATTGTGAACATTAAATAACTCTTAAATGTGACAATTACACTATTTAATTTTTAAAGTTTCTGTTAGGTACAAAGAAAATGTTCTTTAAACATGGAAAATAACCACACATGTAAATTAATAATGCTATGTTAGTTGAAAATGTTGCAGGAATATAACTGGGTCACTTGTTCTTCCCTATGGGTATACCAGACCTGTTAGAGTGATAATAATTCTAGTATAGCCAAAGAAATAAAAAAAATAAGTCCAGGTAATTAGGAAATAAAGCACTAACTACAAACATATATATCGTACTTTATAGTCACGTAAATAAGACCAAAATAACGACACATAAAAGAATGTTGATTCTTTTTTCATGTCTTAAAACTTCTAACCTTTAAGATTTAAACTCCCAAACCTGATCTTATATTTCATATTAGATTTCTACTGGTTAGAAGTTGGTAAACAGGTATGTTCGTTTAGGTAATAAAATGGACAGAGAGAGTTGTGTCACCGGCGGCACAAAAATTTGATATGAAAAAGTATTGGCATCTAGCTCAGATACGATTGGAATCATATCAGTGTGGTTGTTACTCTATATCGTTCATGGAGTTTAGTTATTAAAATAATAATTCCTGAAATACTGACTCTTTTAATTCTTTATATTAAGGTGATATTAAGACTATAGATAGAGAGGCGGTGGTCAATTAACTCTAGCACTTGTCTTGGCCCAGTCTGTCGAGACCCTGTCAAGGTTGCCAACTTCCAAAGAACGCTGCTTGTTTGGAACGTACTGTGGGACCAGTCGGAATGAACCAGCTAATGGATGTCTGTGGCAGCGAGTGCGTATTTCCCTCCACACTACATTTCAGTTCACTTGATACTCTCGCTTTTTAAAACACAGCTGTTAGGCTTTGGACCTCTTTAACTCTTTTTTTTTTTCTGTAACCTATTGTTATTCAAGTTGTGTACTGATATTCAATATAGTTGGATCCAGTCGTCTTTCGAAAACTTTTTAAGAAGTGTAAAACAGGAAAAGAATGAACCAGTGTTATATCACCTTACTGGTAAGTTGATTAAAATATACCGTTTATTTAAATTGTGTTTAGTTTAAGGTTTAATTAATTACTTCCTTGATAGTAAAAAAAAATCGTTTTATTGATTTTAGTGTCAAACCTAGAATTATGTTTCTAATTTCAATTTCTCAATATTTAATTTAATAATTATACTTTGAAACCAGTGTTTTGGCCACTTGCGATTCTCCTTAGAACATAGTTTATATCTAGGAAAAGCATAACTACCACAGCCAAGAGCAACATCTTACCATTTAGTGAAAGGGAATAAATCCAATTTTGAAGTGGTGCTGTCTGGAATCGAAACTAAGACTTTAAGTACACAAGGCGAACTCTATAACGACTAAGCTAATGTGCCACCGATACTATAAGTTATACCTGGTTGTGCTTTGTGGATTTGGGATTAATGCAAATTTTTGAATGGCTAATTACAAAATGAAAAATTATTTTTTAAACTTATGTATGTTCACGGTGTATTTTCTGTACTTAGAATTAGTAATTATGTTTTATAAAATTTCCAAGAACCATCAAGTTAGTGTTTGCTTAAAATACTTTGCCGATTGAATTTAAAAAAGGTATTAATAACTAATCTAAAGTGTTTAAAAGATGGTTAAAGCTAGCACACTTTATTTTAAATAAAATTTTTTATCCAATGAACCATAACTTAAACCGTTCGAAATAAAAGAGTGCAAGCAAATTCTTCAGTCACGTTCTAAGTTGAAAGATAAAATGAATACAAATTTGATATTTTCCCTCTCGCTTTTTATAGACGGACTTAATTGGTAAGCTTTGATGAAAACAACTTTGATTACATCTGCTAAAAGAAATCTAGACTTATTAATCAAACAAAACTTTTTTTACAATGAATATAGACCACTATAGTTTATCAAAATTAATTTAAACTGAATTTAAAATTATTTCATCTCTGAATATTAATTTTTACTTTACCATATTACTATCAGTAATAGGCAAAAACAAATATATTTAATATAATTCTAGAATTTACAAAAAAATGTAGGCTTAACAAATAATAATTTTACATTTGTAAATTACGTACTATTTTTCTAAATCGTTTCTTAGTGCCTTAATTAAAATAAATTCTAATGTTTTCATCACATAATTTATTTTTCCGTTAAAATGAAAAATTAGTGACTTCTTAGTTCTCATGTTTTAACTCTTAAATAGCAAATCCTTGGACCTGAAAGAGATAGGTCATAATGAGGGGGATTGGATAGAACTAGCTCAAGATAGGGATGGATAGAGTGTAATGAGGTAGACTGGGTATAACTAGCTCAAGATAGGGATATTGTGTAATGAGGTGGACTGGATGTAACTAGCTCAAGATAGGGATAGATGGAGTGTAATGAGGTGGACTGTGTAGAGCTATCTCAAGATAGGGATAGGGTGTAATGAGGTGGACTGGGTAGAACTAGCTTACGATAGAGATAGAGTGTAATTAGATGGACCGGGTAGAGCTAGCTCAAGATAGGGATAGGGTGTAATGAGGTGTACTGGGTAGGACTAGCTCACGATAGGGATAGATGGAGTGTAATGAGGTGGACTGGGTAGAGCTAGCTCAAGATAGGGATAGATGGAGTGTAATGAGGTGGACTGGGTAGAGCTAGCTCAAGATAGGGATAGGGTATAATTAGGTGGACTAGGTAGAGCTAGATCAAGACAGGGATAGGGTGTAATGAGGTGGACTGGGTAGAACTAGCTCACGATAGGGATATATGGAGTGTAATGAGGTGGACTGGGTAGAGCTAGCTCAAGATAGGGATAGGGTGTAATGAGGTGGACTGGGTAGAACTAGCCCACGATAGAGATAGAGTGTAATTAGGTGGACCGGGTAGAGCTAGCTCAAGATAGGGATGGGTGGCGTACTTTTGTAAGTGCGGCAATGAACTTTCGAGTTCTTAATGCCCTAAGAGTAAGTAATAGCAAATCTTATTCCCACTAAGTAGACGTAGTGATCGGATGTTTGAACAGGATTGTATTAACAGAGAAGATTAAAGCTTGTACTAGTTGGCCTTCACAAAACGATCGAGGTCGACGGAAGAGTCTTCAGATTCCATCCTGCAGATGTGTTGTAATAATTGTGGTTATAATTTCTGCACGACCCTAGATGAAAGTAAACCAATATGGTCTATTCCAGTCTCTCTATGGCATCGAGCTAAGATCTTTTAAAGCTCTCGTTTATTAGGTAGACAAACGTTTTTTTGTGTGCAAAAATTGTGTTTTATTTTATTGTTATGGTTTATATCAGACATTGAAGGACGAGGGTTTTTTTAGTAACCGCTTGATTTATTGTATGAGGCGAGGATGATATCTTAAAGGAAGTTCAGACCTGTAAGCCTTTATTTGTTTTTTGGTTTGGGTATTTAACATGCACTTTCTGGCAAACGAGAATATCAATGAGGTAGAGCGAAAGGGCATATCAGTTTTTTTGTGAAAGTTATTTACACATACCTTCCAAGGTTCATCTACATGCCACAATCGACATAGGACCAATGGCTTCACTTCCCCTCCGAAGGAAGTTGTGCCACGGATTTCTTATCGTTCAAGAAAAATCTGTCGAACAAAGCTGGGTTTGAACCCATGAACATTGGGTCCTAAGGAAAGCACTTTACCCCAAGACAAATGAGGTCGACCAGTAAGCGTGGAAAGGGGATGGGAAAAACTGCCCCAAGTCCACCTAGTCGTGATTAAAACCTGGACCTCTCCGTCTATGGCAATCAAGTCTTCGATGGGACTAGCTCCCTAGACCACGTGAGTGCTGGTGCAGGCAATCTTTTAATGGATTTAAGATGGGCGTGTAGGGGACGCGAGATATGGCCAGTGTTTTTTCAGTTTTTATAGCAAAACTTTTTTTTGGCCAAAATAAATAAAATAACACAAAACAAACACAGAATTTAATTTTCTTCACATGGTGGACAGCGGCATTAGATGACAAACTTTTCAAATGAAGAGAAAATGTTGTCATTAAATTCCAAGACACCCTTGACAGATATTAAAAAACTGTTGATATCACCTTGTGAAGAAAATTAAATTCTATTATTGTACTGAAGAAATATTTGATGTATTTTGACCAAGAAAATGTTTTCATATAAAAACTGCAAAAATACTGATCTTTTCTCGCGCTAACCACATCTCCACCTTAACACTCACCCATCTCGAGTACTCACACAAACTGTGCATATTTAAATTTGATTAAATATTTCTTATAGCACAATGATAACATTTTTATTAGGGATGGGATTCTCGAATCCTTAATGATATTCGAGATTCGAAGATTCGCAAAAAATATCAGATTTGAGATTCAAAAAGACTAGACTGCCGAGGACGGGGAGATCAAGGTTTGAATCTTGGTTGGGTGTATTGAGGGTGGTTTTTCCAAAATGTTTTTCCACTCTCCCTCCACAAAAATGTGAGTACACTTCCTTTAATATATTTTTCCTAATCTCTAAAACCATTAGCGTACTTAGCACATAAGTGTATAACCTGAACGGGTAGTAAGACGCGGTGCTAATATATATATTTGTCAGATCCAGTATCGACCTATTTTAGGGGTCTAAATTGACAAACGAAGACTTTAATACAATGTAATGTGTTGACCTAAAGATATGCAACCGTTATTAAAAATACAACAATTTTTGCCGTAGGTCGCAAAGGTCACCCCCTCCAACACTCAAAGACATATCTCCGGAACCGCTGGGGCTATGGGATCCATATTCTGGTGGGGGATACCCCTGAGACCTTATCCGAGAAAAAATCTCCCCAACACTTTCCAACCCACCTATCTATCGTCCCCCCTCTCACCCCCCCATTCGCATCTATTGAAGAAGTCTCCCCCTCCTTTCACACCTCCCTCGCCCTATTTTTTTTTTTTTTTCTATTTTAACCTCAGCATTGCGCAATTTGTGCACGGGTTTACTAGTTTACATTAAAATAGGAATGGAATATGTAATAGCTAAAAGCGTATTCAACAACAAATTAGTGTAGATTGTTATAGTAATTACCTTAAAAGGAAAATCGATTCTTTAATAGCAACGTTCATAACATTATTTTCTCAATTAAGTCAAAGAAAATCTGTAACAATCGGTTGGTCGCAATTACCATCCATTTCAGCCACCATGTTTAGCACGAATGTTTGCCGTTCCCAACGGCTAACTTCATGATTCGACAAATAGGCGCATGTGTGTAGATGTGTTCTCTTCAGTCGACAAACAGCTGGGCAAGTAGTTGGAATATTTGACATACGGCGAATTCCGCATGCGAAGCGCTGCGTTTAGGGTCCATTCAGGCTATTCGCATCCATTAACCTTTGGGGACTGGCGATCAAAAATAACATGAGGACTGGTGCAGTTGTATTTTTGCAACATCTTATAGTGATCTAAATAATAATCATAAATACATACTTTAATACATAATATTATTATTGAAGCAATGTTATTAAATAAATATTTGAATAGTACTGTATTTTTGTATATTTTATTTTAAAAAATAACAAAAACTACAATAACTTTAAACTGTTACAAAAACATAGCTTATTATAATAAAAAATATAATAAAATATTTCAAGGTATTGTTTTATATTTCACTACATTACAAAATTACTAATTAATTAGTTCTACATTATGACTGTATTATTTTATTCTAAGCATACGGTGGCAATAAGCCAGACGTATGACATCACGACTGGCGCCGTTGCGTATTCACAACATCCCTGCATGGTACCAATTAAAACTCCCGTATCTTAGAAAATATACTTTTTTTTAATGTTTAATACTACGCAGCAGAAAATATTTGAGGAATACTTGGAGGAGATCCAACCTAATTACTTTTGTTAAATTTACAGCTGTTGCGAAAATGCAACAGCGCTAGTCACAGAAGGTTATTACGGTAGTGGAATAGGGTGGAGTGAGGTAGAATTTTGAGGAAATGTACCCATATTTGAGTGAAGTGAGATTTGAGAGTCATTTAGAAAAAAAAGCTCAGTTCTCCTGACCAGGATTCGGACCCCGATCTCCCAGTCTCCAGTCTTACTCGAGAGTGACGCGTTAGACCATGCGACCACCGATGCGGGTCTTGTTACCCAAATTGGTGGTCACATCGTGTAACGCGTCACTCTTGCAATATACAGTATTACCAGTGACAGGGAGGTGAGGGTTTGAACCCAAGTCGAATGTATTGACGTTGTTTTTTTCCTAAAGAGTTTTCAACTCTCCGTCCACGCAAATGTAAAAACATTTAATATAAATCTTACCTTACACGTCCACACCCAATCAGTGTAGTTAACTGCGGATAGCTGAATGCAGTGCACACACAAAAAAAATTGTTTCATTTATCAAAATATACTGTATTTTAAACTAACAAGTAGCTGGGGTTTAAAGTAAGGTTGTTGATAATAGCTGGGGTTAAGGTAAGTAGGTTGTTGTATTTAAGTAAGGTTGTTGGAATACTGGGGTTTAAAGTAAGGTTGTTTGTATTTTTTTATTTTATTATTTTAGCACCGTGTCTTACCCGTTCAGGTTATACGCTTAAGTACTAATTACGCTAATGGATTAGGAATTGCGAAGGTTAAATTTAGAGGAAGTGAACACACATTTGTGTGGAGGGAAAGTGGAAAACCATTTAGGGAAAACCACCCCCAGTTCACCCGACCGAGATTCGAACCTTGATCTCCCCGTCCTCGGCAGTCGAGCTCAACACGACTAGCGCGTTAGCCAACTACGCCACTGAGGCGGGTCAAAAGTAGCTAAGGGCCCAAATAGTAGCTTTGCTAAAAAGTAGATTTGTTAATAGTAGCTGGGATACTATTAGGTCAAATACTGTATTTTGTGCTTAAACCAATAATAGCTTTATATTGAAACCAGTTAGTATACTTTCTTGAGAACAAACTGTGTTTTAGTAAATTAAAGTTATATATAAAATTTTAGATGTCAATTTTAAATGCCAAATTAAATAAACACTTTTTTTTCTCATTTTCCCGGCCTTGATCTATAATTCTTGGGCCATTTGTGCCAGTATGTAAAAACTAACTTACGATTAAGACGTTATTTGGATATTTCCACCCAAAAGTTACAATAGGAAATTTCTGTATTTATCAACTAGGCCTACTAATGTTTACAAACCACCTTCTACAACATTGTGAAATAGAGACACATGAAAAGTATAGGCTATACGAGGTCATGTAGCCAGACAATATATATTGTTTTGGATTAGACTTGCTAAAACAAGGTCTTCCCTGGAGGACATTATAATAATAATTACGTGTTATGCACTGTTAGCTTGGTCATATTCAACACGGGAGGAGGGGGTTATGGGGTCTTACATTTCAAAAACTACTGATATAAGACATTTAGCCCTAAATAAGCAGGCTTGTGGGAGATAAGACATTCAATTAAGTAAAATAGGAAAACGTTAATAGTATAATATGAGAAAATATATCATAACTGAGTCAAAAGATTGGAAAACTATGCCATTTTAATGGTCAAAATTTATACAATTGGTAGTTCTCTTTCCTTAAAACAGTCCTACCATCTATATTTTGCATCTGCAAATAATAATATTTTGAAAAAGTGTTAATTTAAATGTAATATCCTAACTAAATATAAAATTTAGCTCTCCTAGCGCAAATTGGCTTAATATAACCCAAATTACCACCTAGCTAATTTAACCTAGCCAAATTTAACGTGATCCATTTAAATACATTTTCTCAACTATACTTACATTTATTTACTTACATCCATTAATATTTACAGCCTGTGGCCTAGGTAAGTTTTTTTTATTCAAGCCATATATTTTCCACTACCAGCTCGCTAGGCCTGTCGTAGCTTCATATGCCTTATAATCTAACTTAATACTAGGACAGACACAACATCCAGTCCCCGGCCCATAATTCATCACTTAGGAAGAGAAAGCCCACATTTCATCAATTATATATTTTTCGGCCATGCCGGGAATCAAATCCGTGACTCTACACACCCGGGACACACACGCTACTGACTGAGCTAAGTTGTCGGATAACTATAGTTAAAGTCAGTTTAAAATAACTTAAAACAATTTAATCTAACTGGATATAACATAAATTGATTAAACTCCTAGTAGATGAGCTGCATTTTAACATTTAATTTGAATAATTATTATATATTATTAGACGCGTCTTATACGTTGGTTATACGCACTTACGCTAATGTGTATGTAGGTGATGTGAGTGCATGAGACTACAGTTAACGTGAATCAACCGGTGAGCTGGCATCTCACATCAAAGTTGTGATTAATACAAATCTGTCAGAGTGAAGGAGGGTTTGTAATAATAAAACTGTGCGGGACGAGATTGAACCGACGCCAGCTCAGAAATCGACACTTACCTAGACACCCGTTCACCAATTTGAAATAAGTTAATTCAATGCATTGGTCTATTTAATTACGGTTTTTAATAAGATGAACTATAACACTATTTTCTTAATAAGAGGTATTTTAGGATCAAATTCTGTAACTCGATTTTCAGTATTTTTTCGAATTGAACCATTTTGCTTACATTCCATAGCCATTATCTTGCAGGCAAATAAATTGTTCGTTGTTTATGGTAATTATTTCAGTGAAAAATAAAACAAAAGAAAAATTATAAATTACTCTTTGTTGATGAAACTGACACTATTCATAGCCTTACCTGATACAACATGTTAACATTTTATAATCTAGACGTAATTTCTTATATTAAAGTGAGAGTGTAGCGAACGCGTGTTAAGATTTGTGTTTTTACAATTTTTAAATAAAAACAATTTTTTGGTCAAAATAAATCAGATAATTTTTCCAGTAGAAACATTGTTTAATTTTCTCACATGGTGATATCAAAATGGTTGAATACTTGTTTAGGATGTCCTGAAATTTAATGACAACTTTTTCTCTTCTTTTAAAAATTAATCATCTAATGCCGTTTTGCTCTTGACAGATATTCAACAACTGTTGACATCAACATGTGGAGAAAATTCAACTATATATTTATACTGGAGCAATATTTTATTTCTCTTGGCAAAAAAAAAAAATTGTTATAAAAACTGCAAAAACACTGCCCTTGACTCGCGTTCCAAACACTCTCACTTTAATATAAAAAATTACATGTATACATACCAGTATACAGGCAAACATACAAAACATGTACACAGCAAACCAACTTAATAACATAATTAAACTTTATTTGTCCAGATTTTTTTTTTCAATCATGTATTACTATCCTTCTAGACTATCAGACTCTTTTCACTTATGAGGTTAAGGATGAGGAAGGTAGAGTTTATGGATATGTGCTCTCATTTACGTGGAGAGTGAATTAAAAAACCATTCATTATAAAGAAACCCCAGTACAACCAGTCGGATTTGAACCCCGATCTCCCCTCCCCGTATCAAGAAATGAAGTATATTGCTAGAGTGCATGACGCCGTAGACCATAAGACCACTTATAAGGGTTATAACAACCTAAAATAAAAATAAATTACTTTATTTTTACTTTTCTTATCTTACATAACCATGTATCACGTTTATCACCGTCACTCATAATTTATGTATATTTAGCTTTATTTAACATTAATTAACTGAACTTGGTTAGTTTAACATAATTTTAAACTTGTTTAAACTTATTTATTATAAATTAAATAATTTTAAACTTGTTTAAACTTATTTATTATAAATTAAATTAAGATTACTATAGTTGAAGAACCTTACAACCTCGCAGGCCAGTTACTACAATTTTATAATACTCTAATTTTTTATTAGATAATTTATATTAACGATATTAGAAAACTTATTAATAGTTAATAAGTTTTATGTAAAATATATGTTACTAAAGCAAACTCAAGAAGTTCAACTGATCAATTAATTTAAATAAATTTAATTCACTAAAATAAAATGGACATGAAAAATATTTTAAACTTAAAATACAAATTAAATTAAATATTTAAATTCAAACCGTTCAGATCTATGGCCCCTGAAAATTCCTACTCCTCTGATAAATTGAAAACTGGTTCCTGTACATGGTAATATAAACCATACATTCAGTGAAGCGCACAGGTTTTCTGCGTTGTTGCTACCTTCTCTCGTCTTAGGAACAGAATCACGAATCAACTTTTTTTATTTTTTTTTAGTGCCACATTTCTTACAAGCGTGCGAGCTCGTCGACTACTTGGAACCATCAGAAACACGCTCATGGTGACTCGAGGTCGTCTTTTGTACTGCCTTGCACAAGCTAGTTTGGACAGGGACAATAGACAAAGATTCATATTTTGGTCAAGACCACCAGGTAGACTATTCGACATCCATGATAAAAAACAAAGATGAATTTCTATCAAATCGATATCTTGGTGACGACTCAAGGTCATATTTTGTATTGCCTTGCACAAGCTAGTTGGACAACGAAAATAGACCGAAAATTTTACTTTTTCACTGGGTGGAATTATTCAACATCGACTATAAAAACCAAAGATTAATCTCTATCAAACCACCATCTTGGTGATTCAAGGTCATATTTTGTACTTTCTTGTACAAGCTATTTAGACAGGGACCGTAGACAGAGAACTATACTTTTTCAGGACCACTGGGTGGATTAGTCGACATCGATAGTAAAAACTACATCGATATGTTTATCCTCACTTTACTCTGAAAGGTAGCGTGCTTACGTTGGGCTTGGTTCCACTATGGTTTACTCAGTGTTTCCGGTCTTGTATTACATTTGAGGCCATGGACTAACCAACGTACTCCTTCCAGTTATCAATTTTTAAAAAAAGGTGTCAAATACTTTGCTAAAAAAATGGATTTTTTTTAATTTTGTTTGTCTGGAACTACATTACATCCTACTTTAGTTTATACAATTTGGGATGAATTTAAATAGAGTTCTGTTACGATAATAGACTAAGCGAATACAAAAAGATTGAACTAAAATTATTGCAATTTTTGACTTGTATCCTTACAGATATACATTGTACAGACCAACAAACCGCATTCATCAAACTTCGTTTACGCTTTTATACTTCAAGATGAAATTAAATCGATGACAATTTATTTATACTGTATGTGTATATCTCAGTCTTCTCTTTATGAACTCACATTTGCGAAATTGGACTGAATGAGATTAGTACACACACCTCTTGAACTACGCCGAAGCGTAGTGTTAAGTGTATAAATTAAGTGATACCATCGATCTAGTAAAGTGTAAATGGTTGTTTCAAATTAATATCGTCAATCCAGCCCATTCATTGCGAGAGTGTTGCCTTAGACTATGCGAGTGGTGAAGTGGGTTATGTCAGAATTAAATACAATGTATTTACAAAATTGCAACAGAGAAACGGGAG
This sequence comes from Timema podura, assembly GCA_033556935.1. Taxonomy (NCBI): domain Eukaryota; kingdom Metazoa; phylum Arthropoda; class Insecta; order Phasmatodea; family Timematidae; genus Timema; species Timema podura. The sequence goes on along the minus strand of JAVRXN010000010.1, from coordinate 99,014,129 downwards.
TTGAGCCAGTTTGGCTCTGTTCGCCATTGGGCTATCCTGATTTAGCTATTATCCAGTCACTTATAATTGTTACCACACACAGACACCCAACCTTGAATACATAGTGAAGAACGACCCTGCAATATGAACGAACCCCAATAAACCACTGGTAAAGCTTTGACACGCAAAGCCATAGATCCAGAATTTATCATCGTGTTAATGCGGCTTAAAAAAATATATATTACGTCTTACTAAACGTTTGGACTATACGCTTATATAATAATGACATTGATGTGTTAAGGAATAGTAGGGTTGAATTTTCAGGAATTGTACCCTCATTTGCATGTAGAAAGAGTAGAAAGACATTTAAGAAAAGCCACCCTCAGTAGATTCAACCGATCTCACCGTCATCGGAAGGTCAGTCTATTGCAAGAGACAGTGCGGCCACCGAAACAGGTTTTGTGACACAATTTTAAACCAAATGTTATCTATATTAAACACCCCTGATACTACTCTTCAGCGTACCGTAGCTCAGAAGTAGTCTGCTCTATTCTCACTAAATCCACTTTCGCTGATGTGAGTAAATATAATGAGTTTAAATGCAGACATTTCTGTTATAACTCACATAAAAGTTTATATGTTTTGAAAAAGAAGACTTAGATCTACATATATACAAAAACTGGCATAGATTGAACTTTATCTTGAAGTCGAAAAGTGTAAACCAAATTAGTATCTACTTTATTTATTATCAGAATAGAACCCTACTGATATTCATCCTAAGTGAAAAACTTGTAGGATTATCTAAGAATATGTTGTTCTAGACCAATAACAACAAAAAAGAGGTTACACTTCTGATTTCTCCAAGTATTTGATTCTAGTATTGCAGCTTTTCATGAATGTACCATACACAGATCATCTAATGATATATATATATATATATATATATATATATATATATATATAAAAAATATACCCGCCTCAGTGGCGTAGTTAACTAACGCGCTTGTTTCGTGTTGAGCAAGACTGCCGAGGATGCGGAAATTGAGGTTCAAATCTCGTTCGGGTGAACTGAGGGTGGTTTTTCCTAAATGGTTTTCCATTCTCCCTCAACGCAAATGCGTGTTCACTTCATATCAATTCAACCTTCCCCATTCCTAATACAGTAGTGTAATTAGTACTTAAGCGTATAACCCGAACAGGTAGTAAGACGCGGTGTTAAATACACACACATCTAATGATATAATATTTGGTCCTGGCTCGGCACCAATACTGCCACGAACAAGTTGCCGCGTCTATGAGTGTCGATACCATTAAGTACACGACACTTTCACCAGTTACCACATCGAGACCCACCGCCTTAAATAATGAGTGAAGAATGACCCTGAATACGAAACAAGCCAGGATACCATGGTAGACAAGCTATGGAGGGGAAATACATACTATTTTTTTTTTAGGGCTCGGCTACCAGCTATGAGCTTTTTATAATAGTACAGTTTTCTTGCGTCGCATCAACTACATACCACCAATATTGTGTTATCGTGGCTTTTAAGCTGCACGTATATAAATAAAACTGCGTTTATATTCGTACATAAAGCATAACTAATAGTAAATAGTGCGTACCGTAGTGTGCACGATTCATAAAAAAAATTCAATGTTTATAATATTATTATTATTATTATTATTATTAGCACCGCGTCTTACTACCCGTTCGGGTTATACGCACTTACGCTAATGTGTAATGGTAGGGTGATTGTGAGATGAAATTGAGGACCTACAGTTTAACGTGGAATCCGAACCACGGTGGAGGCCTGGCATTCCTCACATTCATAAGTTGTGATTAATACACATCTTGTCAGAGGTGAAGGAAGAGTTTGGTAATCAGATAAATCTGTGCCGGGACCGAGGATTGAACCCCGGTCGCCAGCTCAGAAGTCCGACACCTTACCCCTAGACCACCAGGTCACCCAATGTTTATAATAAAACGCGATGTTGAAAGTCTTACTTAAACATACTATAATTTAAGCAGAAAATTTACTCTAACCTCTTTGCTCTACTAAGTAAGGTGATTAAAAATACTTAGCTTAAGGTTTCCACACAAAAAACAACGTTAATTAAACTATATCTTTCATAGAAAATAGATAAACAACTTTTGGAATATGAAATTGACCTAATTTTAGCGGTACCAGTACCATTAAATAAAATTTGATTTTTATTTAGTTCTGATCTTATTATTGTTATGAATATTTAGAACTATTTTTCAGTAACAGAATAAATAATATAATATTTTACCATTATTGTGAATTATAAATGCAATCGTAGTCATTGACGCTAAAACAAAGAAAAATCATTAGTAACGAACAAGTACGGCAACAACAAGGAATTTCAAACATGAACAGAATATAATTTCTGTTTACTGTGTATACTGGCGTTTTAATTGGGTAGAGACTTTTCTCGCACACTAATTGGCTGATACAAGGACTGTCTGTGCTCAGTGAAGTCCATGAATAACGCATAAAAAGTTAAAGTAAAATAAAAATTGAAAATAATGTGTTTCGATTTTTTACACATTGGTATCGACTCAGCTTTAGACATTTGATTCATTTTTTAGAAATAACATACTATTACAAAGATTCCCTTCAAATTAAAATTATTACTATTTTACTGCCATCACATCTTAATTCCTGTCTAGTGTATCCATATTTACTTAGGCCAGTGGTTTAGGTAGAATTAGCAGGAAAATTACCTGCATTTTTCGAGGAGGTAGAATGGAAAAGTATTTAAGAAAAACAACACCTTCACAAACACACTTGGCCAGGATTCAAACCCTGAAATCACCATAACCGAGAAAGCAAAGCTAGTCGACCCTAAAGTGTTTGTACCTTAATGCAAGCTATTTTTTTATTCAAACAAAATATTCATTACTAAACATTTATCCTGATTGCTTAACAAAAAATTCTTTATTAATATTTAACTTTATTAAACGATATTTTATGCTATTTCTTTTCCCATTACTGGCAATTAGTGACAAAATGATACCGTTTTTTTCCCCAAGGATCGATAGTAACGCTCAAAATGGACAGCACATTGTGGTGAGCCTACATATATGATCTATTAGATGATAATCGATCTTTTTTTAGCACCGCATCTTACTACCCGTTTGAGTTATACACTGATAGTGGAATTCAATTGAGTGAAACTATTTTACCATACTATTTAGAAGAGTGAAAAAAAAGATTAGAAACATTTCACTCATCCAAATTTCGTCGTTATCAACTGAAGAATACAGAGAAAACCTAGGCCTACTTCGATGTGATTTCTGGCTAGAGTGTAATCGTCAATCTAATTTCTAGCTTTCTTTTTTAGAAAAACTATGAATAATTTATTTAGATTATTCCAAGCAAAGCCATCATGCCTGAGTTCAATGTATTAGTAATAGTTTGTTTCCAAATCGATTAATTTCTATAAAATCATCGTGGTCCCTCACTGTGTACCAAGATAACAAATGGAGATTTTTTGAGAACAAAGTGCCGAGAAATATAAATTGGGCCTAAGAGGGATGAACAAAAAGAATGGAGAAAGCTATATAATGAGGTTTTTATTAGCGTGTATGCCTCCCCAACATGATAAGGATAATAAAAACACTCAAGCTGAGGTGTGGTGGTCATGTGGTGCATATGGTTAATGATAGGCATGCACACAACATTTTATTTGGGAGACATGAGGACTCAATACGTTAATGGGTGGATAGTGTGAAAATGTATCTGAGAGATGTTGGGCGTCAGGTTATTCCGGTATTACGATCACGTAACGTAACGTTAGGTAAAGATTTTACACGTGATTTTAAATGCAAGCCAACATGATGCAACGATGCAGTTAACTTAACGTTCACTTAACTTATTAGTTAAAGAAATAGTTAAAAGAAATTTTACGTTACGTGAACGGTAAGTGAAGTTATCACGTGTTCTAGCCGAAGATGCAAGAGGGAAAATTTTCCCTATATTTTTTCCGGAAGATTTTTCAAAACAGAAAATTTTCAATTAATATGTCTGTAAAACAATTTCAACTGATTAAATGGAACTAATGTAATCAATATATAGATATTCCAAATGTCAACGTTTATACTTAAGATTAATTTCTCCTAAGAGCGTTACACCAGAAACATCGTCAAACGAGTTCCAATAACAGTTATTAGTTGTTACACACATGTATTACCCTCATACCATCAAGTTGAAAGTCAGAGATTTTTGATCCTTTCAACCAATAGTGTTTACTTTTCAGTGGCCACATGTCAAATGCGTCACTCTCGCAATAGACTAGACTGCCAATGACAGGGATCGGGTTCGATCCTGATTGGGTGTACTGAGGGAGGTCTTCCTAAATGGTTTTCCACTCTCACTCCACGCAAATGCGGTGCAGTTTCTTTAAATTCATCTTCCTCACCTCGTAACAATACAGCGTAATTAGAACATAGACGTACAACCCGAACCGATATTAAGAGGCAGTGCTAAAAAAAATAGTAAAGAAAAAATTGAATGTGAGCCTTTATAGACCCACTATGTTCATAAACCATACTCAATTTTTTATCATCAATAAGTTAATTAAAATAATTTTAAGGTTAGCCTGACATTTGTTTCCCCCTTTCCCCCAATCATACATGATCCCTATCTACCCCTCGAACATCCCCGTGCCCCCTCCCCCCTTCTTATAGACCCCTCTTCTTCTCTTAACACGCTGTATTTTGAAGTATTATAGGACTCTAGGTGCTACCTCTACAATTTAACCCCTCCATCGCAAGCCGCCACTGCAGAAAATTTTCATATCTAAAATTTCATTCTAGCCAGCCAATCATGCTGCGAGCAACGTCAACAGGGCTATTTAGTACTTCATTTGTTTGTTTATTGTATGCAGATGACTTATTCGTTACAGGTTTATTCCACTTTCCGCAACTCTAAAAAGTCGTAGCCTCTTGTTACACTTTATTTTGTATATCTTGTAAAGCTTATGTTGCAAGTACTTGTAGCGCAATCAGCGCTAAATGATTGAATTTCATTTTAGTGAACAATTTGTCTACAAACTGTCCATATCTATTTTCTGTTATTTGCTTGAGTTGCTACGTTATGTGAATCTTGATCACATACTAGTTTATTTATTTACATTAAGATAACAATAAGATACGTGAACCCTAAGTTGATCATAATCCCGCCATTAGGGAATGGGAGATGATTCAGGTTAGGGTTGAATGGAAAACTTAACGTTTTGGCGGACATGAATTTTCGAGTTACAGACCAGAGAGTTAGTTGCTTTATAAAAGCCTTTTTTTTTAAATATTTTTTGAAGTTTGGTGAGCTAATAAGATTTTTATTTAATCCTTTTGGTCACTTGATTCGCACTCATTCCCTCAACATGCCCAAACCAACGTAAAATGCTTCTTTCCCCCAAATGATTCTCTTTAAAACCACATTCGTTCAGCACTAATTCATTACTGACTCTGTCCATACGAGTTTTTCCACATACATTTCTTAGACATCTCGTTCCAACTGCATTCAGCTTGCTCTTGTGTTTCTCATGAAATGCCCCCGCTTCACTTAATATGGCGTCAATAATCCCAAATCTAGTATCCAAAATAAATACATATATACAAATATTTCAGTCCGGGTTGAACGGCTAAACTTCTGGAAGTGGTAGTGAATAAAAAAAAATTAACTCAAAATGTATTTTAGAGATTTGCTCGGTTTGGCTTCCTTTTCGCACAAACAACACAAATATAAATAAAAACACATTTTTCTGCAGAGGTCCTCGGCAATGGCAATATAATTTTCATGGAAGATGGAACGGTTGTGCTGGACTTGTAGCTTGGCCTCTTTATTCACCTGTTTTAACACTATTAGATTTTTTCTATGGGGGAGTTCTCAAGCAAAAAGTGTATGAAGTTCCTGTTAATGACCTTCAATCATTCTAACAAAGGATAACGCAAGCGTGCGAAGAAACAACAGTCCCACAGTATCAGCAGCCACTTGTTCTGTCATGGATAGGTGCAATACTTGTCACCGGCTGGAGGCCATCAATTTGAACAAAATAGTAAATAAAATATTTTATTTAATACTACCTATTTTGTTTTTATTTTGTTTTTTGCTGTTTGCATGAAAATAAGAGCGAAAACTAGTGAATCTCCAAAATACCTTTTGAGTTAGTTTTATGATCCATTACCACTTCCCAAAGTTTAGCCGTTTAAACCTGGGAACACCGTGTGTGTGTGTGTGGTGTGTATAATTATATATATATATATATAAGACAACATCTCAATAACCCGTGAATAGTTAGAGTATTTTCAAATCTAGAATTCCCTATCTCATTAAACCTTAATATATTTACAAATTAGTTCCAAATATATCTAAATGAAGACAACTATCCTTATTACATCACATCACAAGTACGCCCTAAAAATATACCTCTCCCAACGTTCCAAGACCACAAAACGGATCTAAATGTCACGAAATGAATACAAAACGATGGACAGAGTTCTTTGCAATAATCCAAGATAGGAGGGAAATGCCAAGGACTTAAAGGAGGAGTCAAAAAAAATGTAATAATAACATGAGATATTCCATTATCTTCTATATTATAAAATGAAGAGACTAGTGTCTGACATGAGCAGTTCGCGATATCGACCGCAAGCAAAATCGAAATTCTGATATTTTAAAATTCGTAGCCCTTGTGCATAAACATGTGCACCAAAGTCAGGAATTTTAAAAATTGGGTATATATTTCAAATGAATCAAAAACTGGTTCGGAAGAAATAAAATAAAGAGTTTTTTGTTTGTTTGTAGAAAAGAAAAGGGGTGCCAGGGATAATCACGCAATTAATTGCGTGATTACCAAGGGCAACACCAGGTGATTCTGCTAGTGCTCTATAAAACAATGCTCTATTTAATACGCTGTTGTTTTCAAATTAACTTTTGTGATATACATTGTACAAAAATATATTTATTATTGTTATTAATTCAAATATTGTTTGTAACTTTTCACTATTAACGAACACTGCGTGGTTTTCGTTTGTAGAAATTAATAATATATATTAAGCTTTGTTCATTTTGTTAAGACTTCTTGTTTAAAATTCCAGAAAAAAGGTTAAATTATTTTTATTTTATTTTTTATTGTCTATTAAAAGTTTATATTATATGTATATGAAAAAATTCATATGGACAGAGTCAGTAATTAATGGGTGCTGAAGGAATTGGTTTGAAAGGGAATCCATCAGGTCAATGTGAAAGAAGAGTCTAACGTTGGTTTGGGCATGTTGAGAGGATGAGTGTGGATTGAGTGATGGAGCAGATATATGAAGGTAGAGTGTGTGGATCAAAAGGAAGGATTAGGTCATGCAGGACGTGGCTAAATGTTGTAGACGAATGTGCGAAAACGAGAAACATTGATCGTTTTAAGAATTAAAGAGAATATTTTGACTAGGTTCATGATGATGTTAAAGAGAAGGGAGCTGCAAGGACAAGGAAATTTGTAGAAAGATGGTGAGAAATGGATTAAGTACAGAGTTGGTTTTTTCAGTTTCTTGACTATTCTGTAAAAAAAAGCGTATTTGGTATGTAACGTATATATGTGTGTATATTATATATTCTTAAGTGCAACAACACGAAACTTGGTTTTTAGTAATTTCTATCCATCCTGAGATAGGCATTCACTCAGTCTTTGACTTGGTTAGTACAGCCTGCACTATCTGGTAGAAATCCCATGTACAAGGGAGATTTAATTAGGTCAAAATATTTTTGCTATAAAAATTGCAAACACACTGCCTTAACTTGCGTTCCCTACATTCCATTTTAAAACTGGGTTCATATTCATGCATAGCACATAGTTTATAATAAATAGTGTATAACGTGTAGTGCACAATTCATATGAAAAATACAATGATTTATAATGGAACTAAGTGTATAGCATCTTACTTAAATCGATTGACTTATATTAATATAATGGCCTAACCTGTTTTCACTACTAGTAAAGTATATCTAAAAATACTTCAATTAAGGGTTCATTCAAAAACAAGGTTAATAAACAGTATCTTTTGAAACCTGAATTTAAATATGTTTTGCCTTTATTATTAAATAAAAGTTTTATTTATATTTGGTTACAATTTTAATATTTTTTGAATACTATAGTAGATCTACTTCTCAGCAACAGAATGAAAAATCGAAATTTCTCTTTTATTTTCAATCATATCGTGGTCATATCAATAACAAATAAAAATTCGTTCTAACAAAAAAAAGTATGGCTACCACATAGGTAGTATCAAACTTGAAGATGAACAAGAAGCTAATTATTTTCGTCTGCTTGTATACTGAGGTTTAATTGGCTACATCCTCTCCTCGCATCGCTCATTGGCTGATACGTCTCAAGTCCAATGACTATCTATACAACACTCTCATGGACGTTAAGAAGTTAAGTTAAATATTTATTTATAAACGCAATTATTGAAAATAATCCATTTCATCTTCCTGCGCACTATGTCTTGTGCATGAATATAAAACCCAGCCTAAGAAATAATAATACTTAGCACCAGTTTTACTATCCGTTCGGGCTTATACGCTTAAGTATTAAATACACTAAGGGTTAGTAATTGGTAAGGTTGAATATAGAGGAAGTGAACCCGCATTTGTGTGGAGGAATAATGGAAAACAATTTTAGGGAAAACCACCCCAATTCACGCAAGCGAGATTTGAAACTATCTCCCCATCCTCGGCAGTAGTTGACACGAAACTAGCGCGTAGCTAACTAACACCACCAAGGCGAGTCCTAATAATTAAGATAGTTTTAGTCTTAAACCATGATCAATGGTTTGAGTATGGAATATAGTGTAAGGAAGTGGATTGGCAACACATTGGCATTTATTCTATTGAAAACAAAGCAGTTTTCTTAGATAAATCAACAACATTGAAGCAGTCAATCGGGATTAATCCCTTACCTTTGAGGTCAGAGTTTAACACACTAAGAGTAAGGTCAACCGTGTCCCTAAAGGATATGGTGCCGCTCAGATAGAAATATTTTCAATGATGAGGTTAATAATACCCCAGGACAGAAGTCAGCAAACTTTTTGGGGCCGCAATAGACATATAAATTTATCAAAAGTCTCGCGATCACCCATCGTTCCTCCAATCTACGTTTGATTTTTTTGGGTCTATATCTACCTTCAATTAAATCTTTCTCAAACTCCTGTGCCCCCACCTTGATAGAAAAAAGAATCAATGAAACGTATATTCTCATATTAAACTATTTAATTTTCGAGAAACACATTACCGACTATGACCACTCAAGATAGTTTTTGGTCACACTCTAATATTATTTGAGGGTACTTGAATATTTACGAGTTAGAAGACCCAAGAATCGACTTTTAATGATAATATAGTTTTTCTTACACGGTCGACTAGAAATTGCTGCGAGATCAATCAGTCGATCGCGATCGACTAGTTTCCAACCTCTGCTTTAGGAGGTAAAAATTAATTGATGGCTGGAAATATTTCAAGAGTTGAGTGGAAATAATGAAGTTATTTATATGGACATAAATAAAATGCTCAGTTAAATATTTTTTAAAACTTTTTTTTTCACGACGTCCTTAGTACCTATTTGGTCTTTACGCCTACAACTAGGCTAATAGAACAGGTATGTGTAGATGGAATTTTAAAGAAAATCTACCTTCATTTGTGAGGAGGGAGAGGGATAAACCATTTATGAAAAACCCACTCTCAGTACATCCGACCGGGATTAAAACACCCGATCTCTCCCTCAGCGGTAATTAGACTTAAATTATGAGGTTTATGGCTGGGGGGGGGGGGGTGATATTGAGCAAATGTTCCCGTGTTAGCATAGAGAAGAGATGATAAATAAGACCATGGTAATAAATCAAATGTGGAAAGCCACACCATCCCGGATGAGATTTGAATTTCAACTTATTGTGATATTGATGCTTAAATAGTGTGAACACAGTTACGAGTAAATCAGAAAATTATATATACTAATATATTAAGAGAATAAAGGAAACTAGAGAAATTCATACACACTTTTCAGAACAACATCTTTTATATCTCAAACTTCATAAACGCCCCAGAAAATATTTTTTAACATGAATTAAAATATAACAGAGACCCTTTTTAATCATAATCTGAAGTGCATTTGAAAGGTCTCAAGATTGTCTAACAGATGACAGCACTAACTCAAATTGAGTTAAAAAAAAAAGAATTTTCTCCCTTTTGTCGCCCCCTGTATTATTCATAAATTATCTGGTGGAAATTGTTCAAATTTCTATTGTAAACGTAATCATTGGATATATTATAGGTATGTTGCATGGTGGTGGTGCCAGGAGAGTCCATCAGGGTGTACTATGGAGTGAGAAACGCTCCAATTGAACCTCCTACATCAACAACAAGGCGGCCACTCATCTACCCTACATTCGCGCCAGCGCCTGTACGGGAAGATCAGGAACTAGACACAAACTTCATCAATCGAAGACCCTATAAGTTCATCGAGCGCATTAAGACAATCCCCAAAACCTATGTGAGTGGAGTTCTCTATTCATAAGATATGTTTGTAGGACTGTATTAAGTAGCACAGTAAAATAATCACTATCGTTCCACTTAGTATTACAAGCAAATTTAGATAGATATACGTTTAGAAAGAAATATGGCCGACCTTTTGGTCTAGTGGTCGGCATTCCTGGCTACTAATCTTGAGGCCGGCTTAAGGGCTGGACGAACCGGGCAGCTGCCCGGGGTGCCAGCTAGAGTGGGGCGCCAAACAGAACACCAACCTAACCTAACATAACCTGGGCATGATATGAAATCAATCCCCAAACCTCTAACTCCTGACCTAATGTAGCCATTCTTGAAAAGTTCTTTTACATCCACCATGTTGGAAAAATAGCTCCCTAAAATTGTGTTTTGCAATTATCTGTAAACTGTTCATTATATATTGTTTCGTAAAAAAAAAAGGGGGGGGGTGAGGGGGTTAAGTTTGGCTATAAAGCATGTTTTTGTAATTTTCTTTGTAATCCTAACTGTTTTCGTGTAATCTCGCAGTGAAACGTTTAGAAGATGATAAATTACCATTTGTGGAATTTCCCTTCAGGTTATTATTTTTCTATCATGCCCAGACGACGTTAGGTTTGGAGTTGTTAGGCTGGGGGATTATTTACATATTTTCCTACTATCCCCACTTATATAGGGGGACGCCAAAAAGTAATCTCTCCCGGGCACAAGATATACCTCTGGCCACCCTTGTCTTGAAGTCCCGGGTTTGATTCCTGGTAGTCCCATAGGCATTTTTCCCGTAAGAGAATTGTTCGCATGGTCATAATGGTCTGGTTAACTAGGCTTAAGTTATGTTTAAGAAAGATCATACTGGCACAACATAATCATCACATCATCTTATCGGGGGGAAGTAACCGCACCTACATAGTGTCCCAACCTCAGAAAGCGGTTACTCATCCACCACCCCCAGTACCAGGAGTGTGTGGCCGAAAAACCCTGGTAGCACAGCCTAAAAAAAATAACAAAGAGAGCAGTATCATTTTAATAGTAAATTTAGTTAAATATATATTTGGGGTTTAAAATATAAACAACTGTATTATAATTATCATTTTGTTACTATCTGATAAATAATGTCGTAATTTGGGGTTAAAAAATCTCTCTTCATTGGTCGACACATATTATAGAGATAGGACTTTTAAACTTAATACATCTAGTAGAATAAACAATATCTCAAATAATGTTGTTGCCGTCAATCTAAATTTCAATAAAATTTTGCAAAATGAAGCTTTGGACCACCAAGCATTTTGTCGAGAGCTTTTAGATAATAGTGCGAATGGGGGTAAGAGATTCTCCTTTAAAAGACAAGAATTTCACAAAACGTTTCGATATTTTTATAAATTTTAATTAAATTATGTGAGAGAAGGCAATGATTAGCTCATTTTAAATGATGTTATATCCTAGTGCTGAACTATTAATTGTTGGTCGGATATAGTTTAAATTATGTGTTTTAATACTGTATGCATATAGAGCAAAATATAAATAATGTAATCGTGAAAAGTATATTTATTATTAACTGACAAAAAGTTGAATTTTATGTGTCCTTGATTCCAAAAATAGGATTATCACACCTCAATTGTATACACATTGCTTACCCTGAAAGTTTTCCCACCTACCCAGCGTATTCCATTATGGATAGGCTATAAGACAGGGCCATAATTTAATTGGTCATGCTAAGACTGCTTGTCTTTTATGGTAAATGAGTGTACATTATTATAGTAATTTATTGGTTAAGTTCATTTAATGCTTAATTGACAGGTATAATAAACATTAAATTTATCTTTATCAGGTGTTCGGTCTTCCAATAGGTCCATTTTATTGTTCAAATATAGTGCTCTAGCATCTCTTATCAGCAGATTCCTTTTTTTAAATCCTGAAAATGTATCTTCTTTCCTTGTATGACGTAGTTCATTAGTTCCGTTTGTCATCTTTCTGGTCCCCTTCTCCCTTCAACTTTGTCTTGTATGACATCACTCAATAAGAATGGTTTTCTTTTAACTGAATTTTCTTAAAATATCTTCATTATTTTCCCAACCTATACATTATATCTTCTCTACAATCCTCCAGTACCACATCTCAAAGTTTCCAAAATATTTATTCTCTTGTTTCCTCAAGGTCCATGTCTCATTTCATGCCAGACGATACTCCACATGTAATATTTCACCAATTTATTCCACATATCCAGGTCCAGAGTTCTCCCCAGTAGCATCGCATCCTCTTCTCGTTGAAAGCATCCTTGACTATTTTAACTTTATCTCTCGTGTACACTGCGCATCTGTCCCAAATATACTTCCCAATTAAATATTTTAAATGTTCTAAAAACTCTCCACCTACTGACTTTCTACCACCGTGTCCAGTGGCTTTTCTTTCCGTGATATCCTCACTAATTTCGGCTTCTCGGTTTTAATTTTCATTGCATTTTATCCTCCTGTTTCAACTAGTTTACACTCAATCCAAGCAGACCTTACTCAAAGTTTCTAAAGCAAAATATATTCACCAATATTTTAAATGATTTGAATAATGTTTATATATAAATCCCAAATTATCAACGTTTAGTCAAAAAATTTCAACTTTTATATATAGGGCCTATATATATATGTTAACATTAGCCTATAAACTTCTTGATATAAATTTTTCATCCTTTTCATTTAGTTGGCTTTATACTAAGCTAGTAAAAAGTTTGGGATGTATAAAGTTAGCCTACTTTACTAATTAGGTTAATAAATAACGATTTTTTTCGAAAATTGTTTGATTTTGAACAAATAATTAAGATTGATTAGGAATAATAACTTCACATGCAAAATATCTTCAAAAAACAGCTATTTTTTTTTTCTTTATGACTTGTGATAATACTTGAATTCAATTACATATTGACGAGACCAAACAAACAGTATAGGTAGTCTTAGGATACTATTTTAGGTAATCCATGCTATTTATTATAAAATAATAATTCAGATTATTAAATAGAGATTTATATTTCTTTGAAGAGAGTTCACCAATTTTATTAAATAATTGTTGGTGTAGTTTTAATAAAACAAGAGATTTGGATGTTTTCCTTCATAGCCCAGCTCTTGATTTTTCTTGTAAAAATAAATTAAAATAAAATAAAATTTGTTCAAACAACTTACAGGTGAAATTTTATCCTTCCAATAAATAGTCCAAGTTAAGATTATTTAATAATACTAAATGTCAATTGGGTTATTATCCCTTGAACTACATTTTATTTTGTCCAATTGTTTCACCTTAGTTGATTAATTTTATTTGAATACAGCTCTCACTTTGTAGCTTACTTTTAAAATCCATGTTTTTGTAAAGAAGCTATCTAATAAATTTAAAAATTCTTAATTTTTTACAATTATTATGGCTTTCTGTGGAGAATTAAATTACATTTATAGTTATTTTAGCGAAGCAATATATTCCCATTTAAAATTATTAGATTTGTTTGAAAAAACATCAAAATGAATAGCTACTAGCTATACACTGAAGGATTATACCCAACTGAATAGTATGACTTTCTTTGGAGACTTCTCAGAAGCTTTCAAGTCAGAAAGACCTTAGAGATCTATAAAATACACTTCCGAATGATTTTTAAGATTCCTGGTAGTTACCGATTATTCTGAAATACTTCGGGAAAATACAAACAAAACTTCTCTTGTTCTAGAAACATGTACGACAATTAGAATATGTTTGGTACTACATTCACTTCGTCTACCATGAATGGTAGCAGCTTTATCTTGAAAGACTATACTATGGCCCTATCTTATAAAATACTCCAAAGTGGAACAATCAATGCAAGGGAATATTGCTACCTTTCAAGGAAAATGAAGCGTACACTCATTTTACATTGAAAGGCAACAGTCCTACTTTGACCTATAACACCATGACCCTAACAACTAGGCTGCACCATATGGCGCCATCATGAAACTAACCACATTATGCTTAGTTTATTTTACGTTTTAATACAGTTCCATACAGTGCTATGAATTAGGTCTCTTTCTATCAAAAGTAAAAAGAACACAGAGTGTAACAGAATATTACAGCATTCAAACTAGTCATTTTGGGATAGATTGAAAAGAGTAAAATATATCTAATTACACGTCTAGTGACCCCCTTTAGTTGGTAGCCATTGAGGAGTCACTTTTCTTTAAATAACTATTGCTTAGTCTTGTTTGATTATAATTTCGTCCTCTTATCAATTAACGAATGTTTGGTTTGAAGTGTTATTTGCTCGTGATCCTACTTGTTTGATTTTTTTTTTCAGGTTCCTGTATACGACCACAAGAAAAGAATAATTGGTTTCCAGAAGAAAATGTATATTTACTGAAAAACTCCATCTTACATCAAGAAATAAAAAAAAGAGATAATTTGTTACATTTTAATTATGAGACTCTAAATTTAATGTATATTAAGATATATGTACTGTACATATTTTTATTATAGTTATAAAATTAAATTAATTCAAAAAGTTAAAAAAATCATATATTTTGGGAACATACCAAATCAAAATTTTAAATAAAACCTAATTTAAAAACCACTCACAACCAAAACATTTAAACCTAATATTTAAGTAGTTTTAGTAAAAAATAATAAAACTATACATTCTTGCGAGCAAACTATATTATATATATATATATATATATATCCCTAGTATCATTGACGTGGGTTAAGATAGTCCTGAGTGAATAACTGGGTAGGGATGAGTAAAATAGAATTTATGGAAAATACATCTACAATTTCATGGAGGAAGAGTGGGAAAACATTTAGTAAAACAAAACCTTTTCAAAACACCTGGCAGGATATCCAAACCTGACCTACCCGTAGCCGTTAAATCAGATCAGACGAGAATGACGTATTTGCCTGGGTGGCCACCGATTTGGGTGATGTTGTTGTAACTGTAAGTGAAAGCTCCCAATCTTTGTAGACATCTAGTTTGGTTTATAACGGGCAACTAAAGGCAAGCACGATGAAGAGGCAGTAATTTCACATAATGATCTTATTTATAATATATATATATACATAGTTAAAAAGAAGAAAATACATTATAACATCCCACTTAATATCGGGTGATCGTGACTTCAAATATAGGGCTAGAGTTTTATGTTATCTGTGAATAGGTCGTGTTAACAAACTTAAGAAATAAGAAGGATGGATCTAAGAAATGTTGCGAAAAGTTATTTCATGAAAATTGTGTTAAACAACCTTAAAGTTATAATTAACCAAAGATTGAATCGTAAAAAAAATAATAACAATGAATGTGCCGAATATCTTACTCATTATTGACTCAGAATATTAAAACGCGATGCAGGAGACCTCTCATGGTGACTTAAAGAACTACGTCAGGAACGACAGAACCTCCGTAGATTACTCTATAATAGTAATGGTAAAATTTATTATAAAATAATAGGTTTTAAATGTTTACTTTCTCAGTTGAAAATTGTACCCGATAAATGTTTTAAACTAAAAAAATCAGTTTAGAAACTCAAGTTAAAGTAGTATAAAGAAATTGAACAATACTCCCTGCGAGATTGTGTCGGTATAACATTACTCAAGAAATACTTATAGTTGTTCGGTTTTTGGCTCTAAAGTTAGTTTAGTTTTTTATCCTTTCATAATCGATATTTGCCATTAAATTCGGATAATCTAAAATTTCTAGCATCTAAATGACATTATTCTCTATGGTTGTTAAAAGTGGTCTCTTACCTTACACGACGAAAAATTTTTAGGATGTTCCAAAACAAGATGTTTAGGAAGAGCTTTGGTCCAATATTAGATGAGAATACTAGGGAGCGATGAAGGATACATAATGATGAGTTACATACCCTGTATCCATCACAAGACATTGTTGGGATAATAGTCTCTCGCAATCTACGGTGGACAGCACATTCAGTGTGAATGGGAGAATCTAGAACCTTGTTCAGGGTATTGTCTGGTAGACTCAATAGGAAGAGACCATTGGGAATACCTAGAGGCAGTTGGGAAGATTACATTAGAATAGACTTGAAAGAGCTAGGGTGTAATGAGGTGGACTGGATAGAACTAGCTTAAGATAGAGATACGGTGTAGTGAGGGGGACTGGATAGAACTAGCTCAAAATAGGAATAGGGTGTAATGATGTGGAATGGATAGAGCTAGCTCAAGAAAGGGATAGGGTGTAGTGAGGGGGACTGTATAGAACTAGCTCAAGATATTGATATGGTGTAATGATGTGGACCGGATAGAACTAGCTCAAGATAGGGAAAAGGTGTAGTGAGGGGGACTTGATAGAACTAGCTCAAGATAAGGACAGGGTGTAATGTGGTGTATTAGATAGAACTAGCTCAAGATAAGGACAGGGTGTAATGAGATGGACTAGATAGAACTAGCTCAAAATAGGAATAGGGTGTAATGAGTTGGACTGGATAGAGCTTGCTCAAGAAAGGGATAGGGTGTAATGAGGTGGACTGGATAGAGCTAGCTCAAGAAAGGGATAGGGTGTAGTGAGGGGGACTGTATAGAACTAGCTCAAAATAGTAATAGGGTGTAATTAAGTGGACTGGATAGAACCAGACCAAGATAGGGACAAGGTGTAATGAGGTGGACTGGATATAACTAGATCAAAATAGGAATAGGGTGTAATGATTTGGATTGGATAGAACTAGTTAAAATAGGGACAGGTGGTGTAATTTTGTTAAGTGTGGCAATAAACTTCTGAGTTTCTAATGCCATAAAGTAAGTAAGTAAATTGCATTAAATTTAAATTTGTACAAAGTAATGATGACTATCACTAATTAATTAAAAATCCCTTTAATGGCTGAAAACCTCTGGAGAATCCTCGAAGCTACGCTCAGAAAATTGAAAGACTAAGGCTGAATAAATCAATGTCCGTCCATCATGTAAGAAATCATAACAAAAGATCTGCGATGAGACTAACACATTAAAAAATAGCCAATATGTATGTTTGTAAGTATCAAGGTTATTCTCATTCATCAATATTAAAGTCAATAAAAGCGATTTTATGAGGGGGGGAATCTACATTCATGAAATAATAATGTTCAAATGGGATCTAATACCAATAATCTGGCCCTAAATATTTTTGATTATTAATTGCATATAGAAATAATAGCAAGCGTAGGGTGATGGGACAGAGGGAGTATATGTTTATCAACGAATTTCTAAAACTTAGTGAGATTTTTTGAAAGAAAAAAAAATTATTTATTAAATCTAATTAAAAAATATTTAGTATTAGGAACTTACTCCGGTAATATTATGAATACAATAATGTGATTCACAAGCAGTAATTTAGAGAGAATGAAATATACATGGCATCCAATATAATGTTTAATTGTTGTGTTCTTATGACATTCCCCTCACCAGAATAGTGTCATACTTTCTCCAATCATATAATTAGAAAATCAAGTCGTATGTCATTACACATAATTTGTTTTATTTCCAAAATTATAACAAGTTTGTAAAAACGTTTACAGTAGATGGATTCAAAATAACAACCTTAAGATAGTATTATGTAGAGTTTATTTTGATACTATTCGCTTATCTGAGTTATTTATGATTCATAAGCAACTCTAATCTTTGTAATCGTTAAATTTAAAATGTCTACAAATTCGATTCTTTTCTACTACCTATCAAATATTTGACACTTTAAAATGTCATATCTACACATACATAAATCTACAGCCTGTATTAAAGGAAATAAATTAGAAGTAGGTACATTTTAACGAGATCATTAATTACTAAGACATTATTACATTTTGACTGCAAAAGATCCAGCTAAGCCCTTTTCCATTTAATTCACATTTTGTTTTAATATTGAACATTAGCAGCTTCATGTCATTAAAAATATCAAGATATTAAAAAGTCTTTGGTTAAAATAAGAATATCACCATAAAAGGCTAACTATCTTTGGTTAAGGCGGCCACCTCGATCAGCGAGAAAGTCTCAAGCCCTGTCAGGCCACACGGCTTAAATCATAATGGTTTGTGTTATTTTCAGGAACTACATATATATTCTGTCCCAGCCTATACTTCTTTTAACCATTTACCTACAACCATCCTTTGTCATACTAATAAGAAAGATGGGAAATAAATCTACGAATCTTCTTATCTCGAGGTAATGGGGAAAGCTCGCTGCTAGTTCTCAAACAACTTATCATTTTCTGTTGCAAGCCCATTAAACATTACTGTATTTGTTAAAGGAAGTCTACATCTAGAGAACTTTTTCATCAAGCCTAGTCTCATAGTTCCGCAAATATGCTTAAACAGACTTTGAAAATTAGATGTCACATTTTCAAACAATTCTTTTTATTAATAAAACACAAACTATGGATTTTTTTTTAAGGGAAAACAGCCCTTTTGGAGTCTTTTGACTTTATTTTGGCTTGAACCCTATTTTTAAATAAGACATCATAGAATTAAAAATTGCTTTAGAGCTGAACGTCTGCGCAGCAATTTCTCGCTCACAGAGTATTCATTGTTAATTTTGCGTGGTATTTAGTGTTAATTATATCGATACCTATTTCGTGACACTTATATCGAAACGTGCTAGATGGTGCTATTTGGTTGTTGAAATGGGATATATAGTGTTACTTTTGGTTGTTAAGTGGTATTTAATGCTATGTTTTTATGTTGAGAGCCGATAAAAGTTCTTTTTTACTGCAGAAGAATAAGTTTCGTTGGAATAGGTAAAGCCCGTATAAGTTACTAAATGGTAGGTCCAAATAAGTAGATTTGGATATATAAGTTTAACTTATGTTTTAAGATTGATGTTATATTAAGCTACAATTCATGGTTTTTATTTTACTTCATACAAGTTATTTAACGATTGACACTACTTATAGGATTACCGTATTTCTTAGATTCTAAGAAGTTATCAATTGTGAGACCCATCTTATTTTTCAGTAGGCTTACCACCAACAAAATAAAAGCTTTGATTCTAAGAAAATAAATATAAATAAAACCTTAAAATACCCTATATCTAAGAATCATTTTTATTCCAGAATTCAATCTACTAACAACAATAGTACGTTATTTATTAGTAGGCATGCTATTCATTAATTCCTTCTGAATTAATATCAGTCTGATTCTTCTGGCTCGTCGATATCTAAATACTAAACAATATCAGAGTCTAATGCACATTAAGAGTGTGATTCTTCTGAGATGTATTTATATTTACTATCCCATAGTATATAGTCTCTTGAGCCATCTAGAGCATTGGTTGAAAAAGAAATGCGATTCTAAGGCGTCATCGATTATAAAACGCACCCCGGTTTTATAAACGATTAAATGGTGAAAAAAGTGCATCTTAGAATAGAAGAAATAAGGTATAAGCAATGCAAACATAAAATATTATAATATACGTCTTACTTAGACTGTACTTAGACTGGAGACTGTGGAAATAGATATGTAATGTATTAAAACGTCCTAAAAATAAGTCTAGAATAATTTATGAGACGTGTCTTTAGGGTATAGAGTTTAATAGAAACAATCAAAATTAGTATTTTGTTAAATATATTATTATTGAGATGGAAAATAATTTGAGTTTGTTTTTCATGACAAATACACTTTCTGATACATATTTTTTCTTTTTTTTTTTCCATGCAACACATTTGATTTATTGTGAAGCATGATAATTATTTCGTTGAGGGTCTGGCGTAAGTTAAATGCATTACAATTTATTTCGGACATTAGTATTTTTAATAAACTTATCTAAAAAATTATCGATAATAAATCAAAACCCATTTTATATAATAACAAATCAAATTATAATGTCAATCTCAAATTTTATTTAACAATTGAAAGCCTTGACTGGAATATATCGATAAGGCATTTGGGTCATAATTTTTTTAGTGAAATCAAAATTTTTTTATTGGGTGTCTACAAGTTAAGTACATATACATTCTATGATCTACTTACTTATATAGTACACACACACATGCACAAACATTCGTGAATGAGGTTTGTTTATAATAAGTAAAGTTATCACAATTTAAATAAATTAAATGGTTTCTTAAGCATTACATTTCCCTATATAAAGTTACAATTGATTAATACACAAATCTGTTAGACCTCAATTTTTAGTAATAAATTTCGAAACAATTAAATAAGTATTAACGTATGCCCTTAAGTACTATCATAAATAATAAATAATTATTATTTATTATTTGTCATGAAAACAAACTCAAATTATTTTCCATCTCAATAATAATATATTTAACACAATACTAATTTTGATTGTTTCTATTAAACTCTATACACTAAAGAAAAGTCTCATAAATTATTCTAGACTTATTCTTAGGACGTTTTAATACATTACATATCTTTTTCCACAGTCTCCAGTCTAAGTACAGTCTAAGTAAGACGTATATTATAATATTTTATGTTTATTATTTACGATGGTATGTACAGGTGTATATATTCATATAAGTTACAGTTATTGTAACGTATATGAAATATGTACGTGCTTGTAATATTAACTTTTAATTTTCTAATTTACATTTACCTTGAAAGGTATAAAGCTTACCGTGTTTGTTTCCACTCTGGTCTCATCGTATTAATTACACCATCGTAGAATCAAGCAAGTAGTCTTTCTTACACTTCATTCATTTGGTTAAAATATCATTAGCGTCTAGATAAAAAAAAAGCTGTTGTAAAGATATCCTTTAGCTATTCATTCAAGTCCACCATTGTAAAAAAGTATTTATTTTGCTTTTATTGGCTATTATTATATGAATGTACTAATGCAAAATATTGTAAGAGTGATATTAATTCATAAATGTATTCAACGTTTATATTTAAAAGGTAATTTAATTTGTTCCACCATGGTGTGGCTTATTAGAGAGGGCCATAGTGAAATCAATCAACTACTACCACTCAGGTTAAACGGTATTTGCATCGAATTTAACTTTAAGAGTAGAATCTTTGGAAAAAAGATGTAACTTTATTAAATTCTCCCTTAAAATATTAGGTACCGAAAATTGTGCGTGTAGGCCTATACGTTTTAATCTAGCTAATTGCAAAAGAGATTAAATTATTTTTTTTGAGAAATCTGTGAGGACATATCAAACTCATACAAATTATCTAATTTTAAAAATAGGTTTAGGATGAATGGTAGCTTGTGAAACTTTTTTGGGGTTTCAATTAAAGCTCTCAAAGAGCTATGGAAATTAACAGTACCTGGTTGTTTCTTCAATGTCTTCATTAAGAAGAAATTGATTTCATTTGGGCAATCAGTTATCTTATAATCATCTTACCATTGTAAAATACTATTTTATATTATAAGACTCTAATGAGTGAATTTAATTAATGTTTATACATATGATTATGAAAAATAAATAATGTATCTTATAAATAAGTAGGGTATTAATGTAAAGAACGAGACAATGATTCTGAACATGTATTTCTACACTTCAAACCACGTATTAATATAAGTAATACATGGCATTTTATTAGAGGCTAATAAGGAAATAAGTTTATAAATTAACTCTGAAAAGATTAAGTAAGCCTACAATATCACATAGAAAGCACAAATTGAAGAAGATAATGCAGAGACCATTGCGAACAACATATAATTTGACAAAGTTAATGAGTTAAATATTAAGAAAAAAATTTAACCAGAAATACCTATATTATAGTGGAAATTAGGAAAATATTACAATTGGGAAATGCATTCTACTACTCGGTCAGTAAGTTGTTAAAATCTCGCCTGCCTTCAAGGAATGTCAAATTCATAATATACAAAACAACAGTTTTACTGGTTGTTCTCTATGGTTGTGAAACGTGGTCTCTTACCTTACGTGACGAAAATAAATTTAAAGTTTTCGAAAACAAGGTACTTATAAAGATATTTGCTTTTAAAAGGGATGAGGCTACTGAATAGTGAAGTTGGTTACATAATGATGAGTTACATAACATTTATTCATAACAATACATTGTTAGTATAATCAAGTCTCGTATATTACGGTGGGCATGACATGCAGCGTGAATGGAATAATCTATAGCTTTGGAGTATCGATTGGCAATCTCAATGGAAAGAAATCATTTTGAAGAAATAGACGCACATGGGAGGATAACATTAGAATGTACCTGAAAGAGATAGGGTGTAGTGAGGTGTACTGGATATAACTATCTCAAGATAGAGATAGGGTGTAATGAGATGGACTGGATAGTATTATCTCAAGATAGGGATAGGGTGTAATGAGGTGAACTGGATAGAACTATCTCAAAATAGGGACAGGGTGTAATGAGGTGGACCGGATATAACTAGCTCAACTATAGGGATAGGGTGTAATGAGGTGGACTGGATAAAACTAGATCAAGATAGGGTTAGGGTGAAATGAGGTGGACTGGATAAAACTAGATCAAGATAGGGTTAGGGTGAAATGAGTTAGACTGGATATAGCTCGCTCAAGATAGGGATAAGGTATAGTGAGTGAGGTGTACTGAATAGAACTAGATCAAGATAGGGATAGGTGTGTAACGAGGTGGACTGAATAGAATAATCCATGATAGGGAAAGTGTCGTACTTTGAAAGTGCTGCAGTGAACTTTCTTGATCCTAATGGCGTAGAGTAGGTAAGTAGGTAGTGGCGTGGTAATACAATATTTGTGGTTGGTTGAATCCCTGAGAGAGTAAAATGTTTAAACATATACAAAACAATAATAATTATGAGGAGCCTGTTTTGACTTCCCATGAGGGCACAAGGGTGTATAAATATAATTTTACTAAAGGGGTGGGGGGGGTTCCACTGAAAAGTTGATCTAATATGACGTATATTTATATAACAATATTATGTCTAAAGAGGGGTGGTGGGAGAGATTTGTATTCTAAAACATGTAAATATATCAAATTAAATTGACCTTTTAATATTAAAATAAAAAGGTTTATTTGGGTTTGATATTCTCGATTTGTTATATCTTGATATGATTTTGACACAATCTTCATATGACTTTAACACTAATACTGTGCTATTATTAAGCCATTACTAGGTAACCTATGATTTCACTTCCTAAAACACAACTACACTGTTCACCCCAACCTTGAGAATACTATTAAGTCTTCTCAACCTTTGCATACGATTTTCAAATTTTCAATGATATTTTTAAGGAGAAGGGAGGGCGTGATTTAAGGACTGTGTTTTTGCATTTTTTATAAATAAAATAATAGGCTAAGAAATGACTTCATACTTACAAAAATTGACCTAATTATTTCAAAAAAACTTGTAATGAATGCGCACAACTAAATCAAACACGCTCTCTACAAATGGAAACTAAAAAAAAACTATATATGCAATGATTGCGTCTTGTAACTGTAAAATAAGAATGAATTATCATTTGGATAGTGGAGTATTAAAATTTATAGTAAAAATAGGAATAAACACCGTAGCTCACTAATGTTTTTATAGGTATATATAGCCCCCTTCTTTGAGGGGTCCAACAATTTCCAGGGAAGCTCCCCCCTCCTGCGCACATTTGCAGACGCATAATGCTTACATGCGCTATTTAAATACCAATAATGTTGCCAGGAAAGTTAGTTTAGCCTTAACGTAAGTAGTTTAACCTTTTACGTTGTTCAACGGGTTACTTTATTGCAGAGAGGCCTTATCCATAAATCGGTAGTCTTTGTAGCTACTCATGAAATAATTTTTTTTATGCCATTGAACGTCAGCCAAGATTATATTGTAGCCTGAATAAGCTTTTTTTATATTATTTTATTACAATGTTCTTCCTAAGTGAACAACCCGAAGGTTGAGTTGATGTCATCACTATCCATCAGGAGCTAGGCATTCACTCATCCCTTCGGATGGTTAGCGTTGCATGCACCATCTGGTAGAATATCAACGAACTAGGTGATTTCAGGAAGTGTAGTGGCTCCGGCTGCCTTCCACACTGAATTTCTATGAGTGAACGTGAAAGAAACGATTAATTTTTCTTGATAGGTATTTTCACCTACCTTCCAGGGTTATTTTACATTCCACAATCGACATGGAACCAACGGCTTTACTTCTTCTCCGAAGGATGTTGAGCTACGGATTTTTATCACCCAACAAAAATCCGTCAACCTCAGTTGGGTTTGAACTTGTGAACGTCGAGTCCTGAGGAGAGAACTCTACCGCAGGACCACAGAGGTTAACATTTTATTATAATATAATATAATATAATATAATATAATATATTAATTATTATAATATAATTATAATATAATTAATATAATATAGCTTAAGTTGTTGGAATATTATTTTCAGTTCATACTGTATGCGTTTGACAACACGTGTATTAATCACAACTTGTGAATGTGTGGAATGCCAGGCCTCAACCGTGGTTCGGATTCCACGTTAAACTGTAGGTCCTCCATTTCATCTCACAATCACCCTACCATTACATATTAGCGTAAGTGCGTATAACCCGAACGGGTAGTAAGACGCAGTGGTAATACCAATACTAATTAATAATAATAATAATAATAATAATAATAATCATATACTTAAGAGGTTACCTGTATTTTCCCAGCTTAATACTATATTACTGGATTGATTAAATATTCTTAATGAAATGTTCAACCTAATTCAAACCCACTCTTTAAAAATTGGATGCCAAATCCAAAGTTTTGTTTATAAATCATAAATTTTGAAAATATGAATAAGCCAACTTGAATTTGTACAGCAAATAATACGACAGTTTATTATTGTTTTTAATTCAAACTCTACTGACCAAGTTAATATGGATCGCTTATAATATAATTCTTTCATATACTAATAAAATCTAGAGCATGTTTACCAAGTTTTATTAAATATGATTACTATTTATTTTACTTGTTATATTTGTACAGTTTTTTTTCCTTCTAAAAATATTGATTATTATCTATATACTTATTTATACTCTAACGCTTCTTATAAACATCTTTGAACATTTATAGTTTTACATTATTCTTTAACGTAAAAAATTCCTTCCATTTTTATTTTTAAACCTGTCCAGCCCCAAAATTATGAGCTAAAGAGAGATCAAATAATAATCTCAGAGGTTTCTTGGTGTGAAGTGCTGTGCATTTACATGTCTATAGGATGTGTACGTTACACCTGAAGATAAATAACATAATAAAGGCTCTTGAACAGTGATAAATGTATAAAATCACAATAAAAACAGTTACGTTATTAATAATATTATTATGATAACAGTTATTCTGATAATTTATATAAAACTTAGAAGCATAATAGGGATGTCTAAGAAAACTCTAAGTAGGTAGCAGCACCTACTCAATCCTACCATGCATTTCCTTTCCTCGTTTGTTATATGAATGAAGAAGAGGTGTTTTGACTACCAGGAAATTTGTATTTATATTAAATTAAAATATGCATATTTGAACTAAAATAATGAGGAATGCTGGGATCATGATAAACTAAACGTTCACTTAGTTTGCACGTAACTTAATGTAATGTATAAATCCTCCTCGTGTTTTTAAATGAAAGCCATCACGATGCAGTTAACTTAACGTTCACTTAACTTAAGAGTTGTCCAGGGAGAGCTTTTAATTTAAGTGGACGTTAAGAGAAGGTACCACGTGTGCTAGATGACCAATCATGTTGCGAGTGACGTTAACAGCACATCATTTGCTTGTGTTTTTTTTCTATGGTAGGCCTATGAAAACAAATTCCTCGGTTCATTTTTTTCCCTTAGCGTTTCGCAAACACTAAGACGTCGTAGCCTCTTGGTACACTTTATTTTGTAGCTCCAGTAAAGCTTCTGTTGCAAATACTTGCAGCCTAATCAACCCTAAATGATTTGGTTTCATTTCAGTGAATAATTTGTTTTCAAACAATCAAAACTCGTTGTATGTGTTTTGATCGAGTTTTTACGTTAATTTACGTGAATTCTGAGTACACACTGTTTATTTACATTAAGTGCAAATTACGTTGAGTGAACGTTAAGTTGATCGTGATCGCGGAATAATTAATATTATTAGTTTAATATTGTATGAACAGTATAAAAACTAGTAAGTAAATATTTTTTATAATAGTGTGTTTACCCGTATTAGCTGCCGCATGAGCTAAAGCGTTTTTCTTGCATTTTACTGGACTGCTTATGACGGGGAGAGGGTTAAAAATTGTTTCCCACTCTCCTTACATGCAAATGTAGGTACATTGCCTCCAAATTTTACCTTTACTATCCATATCCAACTAGTGTAAATATGGGGATAACCTGAACAGGTAGTAGCCTAATGTGTTATAGATGAATAAGTTTGAAATTAGATAAATTGTACCTACATTTGCTTAGAGGGAAATTGGAAAACCATTTAGGAAAAGCAGCCTCAGTAAATCCGACCTGGAATTGAACCCCGATCTCCCCATCATAGGCGAGAGTGAAGCCTAAGACAATTCACCCACCGAAGCGGGTAAAAAAAGCAATTTAATGCTACGCGTTTTACTATCCATAGGGCTCATTGGTAACATACACTAGCTGATCCATACACACTAAGGGGAGTTTCAATAGAAAAAGTTATTATTTGCTTCAAGATTATGAAAAATAAACAATATAATCTCTCTTTAGGGTGTTTGGTAGGTTAGAACCCTATACTCCTGAATAAAGTTAGAGGTCCAAGACAGTTTATAAAGCCTTTTAATGACACAATATAGCTTCAGGCAATTCAAGCCTATATTTAAAAAAGTCCATAGAAGTTTATCTAGAAAAGAAAACAAGTAAAAGGTAATCTTGAAATTCATTCAATGCTGTTCAGGCACAAATAATAGAGTGAATGTTTGTACTCGTCAGTGTAAGAAGGAAAGTGCTATAAGAAGATAAATCAGATGCTTTGTAGCATGAGCTGCTTATTTTATTCCTTATCTATCTATTTTATACATTCGTGTCTATGTGATAGTATTTAGAGTGTTAGAGTAAGTCAAGTTAAGAGGCAACCCACTTCACATAATAGCTTTGAAATTCTCAAGCAGGCAACGCTATGAAGGTGGAATCTGTGATTGACTGTTAGATCGTCAATTCCTTCTCAGCCACTTACTATAAGAAACACATCGTTGTGACACAGTCATGACCTGTATTTATGTTGCCATATGAACAAGATTTAATTTAAAGTGGTTGATTTTATTCCAAATACGTTTAAAAATAATATTTGGTACGGATGGTTGTCGTTCATCAATATACATTTAAATATATTTTGAAAAATAATAACTTGAACACAGAAATATAACTTGAGACCATTGAAGAGTAGTGAGCTAGAGTTCAAACAATTAGCAATCCCGTATAGTCCTGTTTACACACATCACTTATATTTTATTTGAACAGAATGTCTAGATTCCCATTTACGTATTCCTATATAATTTTCAACATATAATTAAATTGATATTTTTGAACGATAGTCATCTGAACCAAAATCTACTTTCATTGCATTAGTACATCAATTTCTTATATTACATCCATTTCTAGTATTACATCGTTTCCCTATAATACATTAACTCACCACAATAAATCAAATCTCCATTGGCTAATTAATTCGCCATTGTAAATAATCACAATACGGTAAATTAATTCCTTATGGAACATCAACTACAATAGTACATCAACTCTCTATGGTATTTTAACTCATCATAATATATAAATTCACGATAGTACATCCATTTGACATAGTATAACAACCATCATAGAATATCCACTTGATATTGTGATCTATATAAACTCATTAAAGTACATCCAATTACCATAATATCTCAACTCCCAGTAGTACATTAATTACCAACCGTACGTGAATAATATGTAATACAACAACCAGTGGCGTAACTATAGGGTGGCGTAGGTGGCAAAATGCCGCAGGTCGCAACCAAAATGGGGCCCACAGCATAGGCCCGCCCGTCCAAAATTAGTTTGGTAAGAAATGAAAGTCTTGTTTTTGTTTCTTAAAAATCTTACTATTCAATAAAAAGTTACTCAATAGTCACTTTATTTTGCATAATTTCATGTTGTTCAAAAAAGCTATGTACATATTTTTCTATAAAATCAATATTTAACGAGATAGGTATAAGTAAGTCTCAAAAAAAAATTTGAGGAAATTATAGACAATTTCGCAGAGATCAAAGCAAGAAGAAAAAGTTTTAAATGTCAATGTATGTTTAGCCTCTGTTGAAGTGTTTATGTTGTTTATAGTTTCGTTTATAATATTTATTTATATAGTCTTATTCAATTCATATCAATTTATTTTACATTATATTGCTAGTTTCCACTTTCCAGTAGCAATTTTATTAGTCAAAATGTAGGCCTGTATTACGAAATTTATAAAATAATTGCAATAGTAAATGCTAATATAATTTATTATAATCTACAATAACACATAACATTATTTTTTGGGGGCAAGGGAGGCTTTCTTTTATTGGAGGGGATGCCCACATTCAAAATTTTGCCACGGGCCTAGTTACGCAGTCCTCTGACAACAACTTCCCAAAGCACATCAAGTAACCATATTACCCCAATTCACATAGCAATATACATTTTTCCATCGCATACCAAATCAAATAAAAAATTTAAATAATAATTCACCGCAGTAGATTACTGAACTAGCACTTGAAATGCCTTTTATGACATAAGAATGATATAATGTGAAGATGCATTTTTTTCAATATATTTTTTATTTGGGAGGTTTATCAGTTATTGGCTGTATGTAGCTTTCAACCTGCTAGCTAAGAATAAATCTGTTCTACAGATCAACTATGCTTGGGTCACGATCAACTTCAAATTCACCTAAATTTCACGTAACGTAACATAGCGTAATGGTTAACTTCGTGGTTTTAAATACAAGCCATCACGATAAAGTTTACTTAATTTAACTTAAAGGGAGGAATGATACCATGTGTTCTAACCAGCCAATCATGTTGCGAGCAACGTCAACAGGAATATTTAGTATTTCACTGGTTTACTTATGGAATGCAGATAACTTCTTCGGTACAAGTTTCTTCCGCGTTTTGCTTACTCTAAAACATTTAGCCTCTTTATTTTTTATTTTTTAGCACCGTGTCCAACTACCCGTTCGGGTTATACGCTTACGTACTAATTATGCTAATGGTTTAAGGATTAGGAACGTTTAATTGAAAGTAGGTGCACCCGCATTTGCGTGTAAGTAGAGTGGGAAACAATTTAGGATAAAACACCCTCAAGTACTGACCGGGCTCGAACCCTGATCTTCCCCGTCTTCGGCAGTCTAGTCCAATACAGAGTAGCGCGTTAAACCATGTGGCCACCGAAGTGGGTTACGTATCCTCTTGCAGATCCGGTAAAACTTATATTGCAAAATACTTGTTGCTAATCAGCCCAAAATGCTTGGGTTTCATTTTAGTGAACAGTTTGTTTTCAAATAGTTCAAATTAATTGTCTCTGTTTCGCTCGAGTTGTTAAGTTACTTGAATCTTGAGGGGTCCTTACGTTAATAAATGTTAAGTGAACTCTAGTGAACGTTACGTTACATGAAGGTTAAGTTAATCGTGATCCATGCATTATAATTTTCGTGAATATACTTGATTTAGACGACTCCAAGGAAGCTTTTATTGTTTCACTCTTGTAATCTAGATCGAAAATGAAGATGGAATGCAAGGTCTTGTCAAGGTGAGATCTGGAGTATATTTACGTACACTATACGAATGTATGACCTTACTTTAATATTGTGTTTGCACGTTCTATTGATTTAATGAAAATAATCCAAGGATATCCTTATTGGGTGGCCGCATGATCTAAGGCGTCACTCTCGTGTTAGAATATACTGCCGATGATAGTGAGAGCGAGGTTCGAATCATGGTCGGGTGTACTGAGCAAGTTCTTCCAAAATGTTTTCCAACCCTCCTTCCACGCAAATGCGGGCCCACTTTCTCTAAGTTTAACCTTACTCATCCTTAATGCATTAGCGTAATTAGTACATTTGCATACAACCTTAATAGGTAGTATGATGTGTTAACAAATCCAAGGATATTGGGTGAGGAGTGTAATGTTAATCAAAATTCACCTTGGGAAAAGATTTGGAGATACGGTATAACTTTGGAAACATTTATTCCAGTCTATTTGACCAGATTCAAACACTGGGATACTTTGTTGGAAACTACACACTAAAGTGCGAAACCTAATAATTAGTATCGATATGATCTATTTTAAGTTCCATTTAAAAATAATAATATTGAAACAAGGTATCTGAAAACTTATAAAAATTGTGTAGAAGCAATTATTTATGTAATAATGAGATAAGCTTGTATTTAATGTATGGTATGGAAGGGGGCATGAGTTAAGATAAGTATTTTTGTAGTTTTTATGATAAAAAAATAATTTGGCCAAAAATAATATATTGCTCCAGAAAATACATTTAGTTTGATTTGCTACACACAACTAACATATCTGTATATTTGGTCATAGCCAGGGCCCGGATTATTTATTTTTATTTATTGTATGGATAATGGATTACAATAACGTCATCTTTTTTTTTTTTTTTTGTTAATCACACAGATAATGGGCATGTTTTAAATACATTCTGTTTATGATCCCTGTTTGTGTAAGAAATTTTTATAGGTTTTTTGATCATTTTGGAGTTCTAGGTCAAATTTCCTTTATTTACGTTCTTTTTGGTTCACGTTTAGGCATTTTTTTTTACATTTTAGAATAAATTTTAGGCATTTCTCTTGAATAAGTATATTTTTAAATATTATTGATATTTTATAAAAATATCAATACTCAATCATAATTTTTTTTAATCACATAGTTATCTAAATGATAAGCTAATGCAGGCAATGAGATATGTCTCCTCTTTGCTTGTTTGGTTGTGAAATACCCATTCCTGGAAATACACTGCAACTAAGCTGGAGAGGGTTGCTTTGGGAGGAGCTGGCTATTACTTCTGAAGCAGATATTTGTAAAATTACTATTATATTTACCGGTACGCAAGGGTCTAGTTGTTAAAAGCTTTTAATTATATGGATATTTTTTAGCTTATGTTTGTAAATTGCGTTTTTGATTTAGTCATGTGCCTTTATTATGAATTCTTTTTATATTTTTAGGTCATTTTTTGAAAATTTAAAGCTAATTTTTAGAATATTTATGTCCTTTTATAAATAACTTTTTGTTAATTTTAAGTTTATAAAAATCTGGATCCTACTCATGACCAATAAACAAGAACTGTTGAGATTCCTAGACTTAGCAAGTTAAAACTAAATATATATAT
Source organism: Timema podura (assembly GCA_033556935.1). Lineage (NCBI taxonomy): Eukaryota > Metazoa > Arthropoda > Insecta > Phasmatodea > Timematidae > Timema > Timema podura. The sequence goes on along the minus strand of JAVRXN010000010.1, from coordinate 98,982,382 downwards.
TATATTAGAGAAATAGGTGACCTGGTGGTCTATGGGTAATGTGTCAGACTTCTGAGCTTGTGGGTCCGGGGTTCAATCCTCGGCCGCGGCACAGATTTTTCTGATTGCCAAACCCTTCCTTCACCTCTGACAAGACGTGTATTAATCACAACTTGTGAATGTGTGGAATGCCAGGTCTCCACCGTGGTTCGGATCCTACGTTAAACTGTAAGTCCTCCATTTCATCTCACAATCACCCTACTATTACACATTAGCTTAAGTGCGTATAACCTTAACGGGTAGTAAGACGCGTTGCTAATAATAATAATATTAGAGAAATACCTTTTTTATTTTGGTTAAAGAAGTCTTTTGTTATAAAAACTGCAAACAAATACCTTGAAGAGTTAAATTAAATATTTTGTTTAATGCAATGTCATCTTGCATAATTTGTTGGAATGTAGCTGGTCTGTTAGTCACGGCATGGCAGCCTCTTCTTGTCTTACAGTTACTTCAAATATAGATCTGTTTAAATGTCAAGGTCTAGTTTTACCAACAGTTTCACAGCTAACTGTCACCTGATGACACTTATTACTCACAATTTATTTAGTATTTTATTATAAGATTTTTATTTATTTAAATATATACATATTGATATTTTATAACTCTTATAATAATAATAATAATAATAATAATAATAATAATATTTAGCACCGCGTCTTACTACCCGTTCGGGTTATACGCTTAAGTACTAATTACTCTAATGGATTAGGAATTGTGAAGGTTGAATTTAGAGGAAGTGAACCCGCATTTGCGTGGAGGGAGAGTGGAAAACCATTTAGGAAAAACCACCCCAGTTCACCCGACCGAGATTCGAACCTCGATCTCCCGTCCTCGGTGGTCTAGCTCAACACGACTAGCGTGTTAGCCAACTACGCCACCGAGGCGGGTTATAACTCTTATAGTTTTTGTTTACTAAATTATGTACACATTTTATAAACACTTGTTTTCAAGGCTGTATGGTATTTGAAATGAAACAAGCTTCAACATTAATAGCTACATAATTTCAAACAATGTTCCACTCACTCTTGGTTCACATTTTGACATTTTGGGCTTCATTTGTTTATATAACTGATAAAGTGATAGCGTTGTAGCTTTTGTTCGAGATACGATATTTTTGGAAATTTATTCCCGTGAGACTCTTAGGAGGAGAGATTTCGGAATAGTAAATTCTCTTATTTTTATCGTGGGTATTTCCAATTTTTTTTATCCCAATCCCCTCTCCCCCCTCCCCCACCCGGCGTCTTCTCTTTGACCCGTGGATCTGTGATCAAATGGGAGTTGTGTAAAACATGGAAAACACGCTTTTCCCTCGCCTGGCTGAACTGCAGCCCATAGAGATTAGCAGTTTAAATAACTATGATAGTGAGACAAGCTCCATGATTTTGCTCCAAGTAGAATTTCTCGGAATAAAATTTTGCTCCCCTACCCCACCTTCCCATCTTTCCGAGACGGATATTTCTGTAATTCAACATCGGTTAAATAGGGAGAGAAATTTTCTTCAGCGGAAATCCTCAGAGTTATCACATTTTCTATTGTAAGTTTTCCAATAAAAATATTTTAAACGGGGCTTCACTCATCTCCCCCTCCCCCCCAGGTGGCAGTTCTCATATAAAATTTATGGATTTTTTATCTATTTACTCAAATTGGGTCCAATATTTAAGGAATCGCATGATGTTGATGATGATAACTGTAAATTTTGTTCTGACTGAGTGATCACTCCCAAACACTAATTTTCTTAACTGTTTTTTTATGGTTTCATGTCAAAATCCCGTTTTGGGACTTTTTATGAATTAAGCTACATAAGAGTGAGACAGAATTCTCTATATGCTGTGTTCAGGGCTTCTTTAGAAATACAGTAGGAGAAAGCCATAACACGATATGTACAACATTATATTTGTGTCAAATGTCATTCATTGACAGAGACTTTGGTTAAAACCACTTATCAACGTTTGACAGCTTGCATAACTCGATGCTCATTAGGATTTAATATGAAATTTTTAAAGGGATAAAAATAATATGAAGCAACATATATTATTAAAAAATTAAAATTGATAAAATGTAACACATGATGTTAAGGATTTCACTCACTGAATTTATGAATGTCACCAAGCTACCAAATAAGGTTACGAACTATGATTTCAGCCATTCCAATGGGCGATGTCAAGCTTCGTCACTTGTCAAAGTGACAAAACATATTTGTGTGTCTTGTGAATACGGAACTGAATATAAGTAGCCTTTTCTACCGTCAAAAAAAGAACCAACATAACAAATGAAGTAGCCATAATAATACCTCTAGAAACCAGGGAATCCTAGAAGGACATGGACTCAGTATGAAACTAGGTCTTCGTGAACTTGATCGTCTATCTGCCACAGTCATTTGTTAGATTAGTTCAACATGGTGAATCCAGATGGCTTTGACGGTAGAGGTGAAGAAGGTTGAAGATGAGTCTGACGTCACAAGATCGACCGGTTTTTGTCTTTGTGCGGCGGCCGTCTATTGGTTGCGTGGCGCAACGTTCGGGGGTGGCCTTTAAATCTCTTTTAAGTTCCCTTCGGCTCATTTCCCGGGTTTGTTTAGTGTGAACGTGTGAGTCGGGCGCGTGCGTTGGAATTATCGAGGGGGCAGAGGGAGATATGAAACAAGTGACTGGCGGAATGAAAGTGGTTTTTCGAGATATGGACGCATTTATTTTGGTAAGCACCCGTTGGAGCGCGGGAAATTTTGTCCTTTAAATCGTACTGCATAGAATTATCAAAAGCTACATGGTAATTTAGTTGTTGTTTGGCTTTAGTAACTAGTGTTAGTTATAATGTGTATAGGCTCATGCATTATAGGGGTAAGGTCTTATATATTTTTTAAAGGAGTTTTTATATAAGAATAAACCAATACAACGTTACTCCAAATATACACTGCTAGACTCAAGCACTAATATGTTATATGCTAAATATAATAAAGGATGATATTACACGATATGATATAATTATATAACCTGATATATAATATATAAACTATAAATAATTATATATTATAAATATAATTAAAAATACATAGTTTATATATTATATAGTAGCTATATAATATCTGTATAGTCTATATATTAAATATAGGCCTATAATAAATATAATAGATAGGTTTATTATAATATTATAAATATTTATTATATATATATATATTATTATATTATGTATAATATATTATATATGCTATGTATACAATATATTACATATATTATGTATACTATATAATGTATTATTTATATTTAATATATGCTATGTGTACAATATATATTATATAAAATATAAATTATGTATGTTATTTTATATACTTATTATATACAATATAGTATATATATAATTATTAAGTTTATTATATAAATTATTATTTATAATTATTATATATATATATAAAAATTATTTATCATACATTACAAAATAATATATTGTATATTATAAATAAACTATTATTTATATAACTTAGATTATATATAATATATTATATAATATCTATAATATTCATTTATACTAGCAGCACACATTTTAGGCTCATAGCTAATAGTATTAAAATGTTCGGACCATAGCCTGACTATCTAAAGAAATTTGAAACTATAACTCAATTATGTATCGTATTTAAATACTAGCACAATTCTGAGACCAGAGCATGATATATTAATTCCTAGCTTTATATACATAATTTCCAAATTTTATATACTTACTTTACAGTGTGTATATTATATATATATAAATAATAATCGATATATATTGCTATTTATATATATCTGTATAATTGACCATTTACATATATATGTATGATTGACAAATTATATATATACAGTATAATTTACAAATTGTATAATACATTCTAATATATTAAATAAAATGATAGCATACCAAATTATATTTATATATACACATGTACTATTGGCATCAAAAGGCCAACTAACGAGTCGAAGATCGATGCGTAATCTAATAGCGTGTGATCTTAATTGATCACAACATATGTAGCTGACGATTTACGCACGTCCATCACAGACTCCGCCTTAAAATATGAGGGAAGAATTGCTCTGAGCATGGGACGATTCATGGATGGCTCAGGGGTTAGAGTATTCGCGTACTAAGCCAAAGGTCCGGGTTCGATTCCTGTGTCCAGGTTTCATTATTCAATTTAAAGATCAAGATATTTAGATACGGTTATAACCGTGATAAACGAATATAATAGCTTTGCTATTTAATCCATATAACATAATTAGAATTTTAAATATAGACACTCACACTGGTGACCAGGTGGTCTAAGGCATCATATTCTTCATAAACTATGTTGTTGATGATTGAAAGGTAAATTCGATTCTCAGTTGGGTGCATTGGATACGATTTACATATTATGTGATTCATCACTGTGGTTTTACCCACGCTGCCCCACACTAATTTAGGTGCATTTCACCTTAAGCCACACTTTCTGCCCTTATATTATTAGGACTTTAATAACTTGGGATCTGCTTAAGTGGCCGCATTTTCTAAGGCGTCGTTCTCGTAATAGACTAGACTGCCGATGATAGGATGATCGGGTTTCAAATTCCGGTATATATATTGAAGATGTTTCTTTTTTAAAATGGTTTTCCACTCTTCCTCCACACAAATGCAAGTACATTTCCTCTAAATTCAACCTTCCTCATTCCTAACATATTAGCGTAATTAGTACATATGAGAGTTATCTAATAGGTAGTAGACGTATTGCTAAAAGAATAACCATATGCTAAACGTACTAATAAATAATATACAAATTCAAATATTCAAATACGCCTTTCACATAAGTAAGAATGTTCTTCAATCAACTTACTATAGTTAGATTGGCCATAAAAATGTATTTCGAGTATTTTTATGATTAACATATCATTATACTTAAATATTGGCTAATTTATATTACTATACATAACCATGTAAAGGTGTAATGAGGTGGACTGGATAGAACTAGTAGTTCAAGATAGGGATAGGGTGTAATTTGGGGGCTGGCTAGAACTTTTTCAAGATAGGAATAGGGTGTAAAGAAATGTAATAGATAAAACTAACTCAATAGTGTTTAAGGTGATTAGCGGTAGATAAATAGGGGTGGACTGGTTAGAACTAGCTAAAAGGATTTGTATAAAATAGGGTTTGTATATTGATGAAATATGGCCGTCGAATAGTTTTTCCTTCTTTTGTCCTTTACGAATGATTTTATAGATCTTTTTATGTAGCTATCTAATCTTTGTGTGAACTGAAAATTACATTTATTTTTTGAATATTATAGACACCTTTACACAAAAATGTTCCTACTGGAAAACTAGTATGCAATAAATTTCAACGAGCTTAACTTCTTTCCTTCATATTAATTTTCAAGTTATATCCTCAATTTAACAACTTGCATTTATTTTAGACCACTTCATGAGGCAATTTTTGTATCACTTGTATTCATATTTTGATTGAGGGACACATTATTTAACTATATAATGGTTACTTTATTTAACTCACTACAGAAACAATCAAAGCTTTATTATCTGAAAATTGATACCTTTCCAAGGTAGCTCTTCGTTTACGTTTTATTATCCCATAAAAACAGAGACTTGCTGTCTGGTATATTTTATGTGTTTGCGTGTTTACAGTTATTTGTATTCTCAGACTTCTAAATGTTTATTTGTTGCCAACCTGAGAACATTTTATAATAAGATCCAAATCGACTAACCTCTACTAAAAAAAAATTGAAACGATAAACTTACATTAACCTAACATTTTAACTTGTGGCTACTGTAAAACTTAACTCAATTTACATGATATTGAAACATGGACCTTTGATTACTTCAAAAAAATGATAACTTTAATCCAATTTACAAAATTCTTTCTGTCACATTGGTAAAGTAATAAAACTTTTTATAGTAAAAGCTGCAATGGAGAAATATATTTTAACACGATCTCATTTTGACCAACGTTTTATATATTGATGGTGGAACTAGACATGATATCAATGATCGAAATTATTGAATTTTTTAAAAATCGAATATAAATAAAATATTAATATCTCACGTGTATTTACTACCTTGATTAAATATATTACTTCCCAATTCGGTGGCCGTATGTTCTAACGCGCACTCTCACAGTAGGCTAGACTGTCGATGATAGGGAGATTGAGGTTCGAATCTCGGTCGGGTGTACTGAGGGTGGTTTGACCAAAATGTTTTCTACTATCTCTTCATGCAGATGCTTGTACACGTCCTTTAAATAATAACCTTCCTAAGCCCTAAACCATTAGCGTAATTAGTACATAAGCGTTTAGCCTGAACGGGTAGTAAGACGTGGTGTTAAAAAATATATATTTGACTTTCGAATTGCGTTTTCAATTTTTCTCGGGCTCGATATCCGTCGCTTTCAGATTTTTCAATGGGTCTGGAAATGGTTCGAGTCAGCCTTTAAAGTACAAATGGGGAGTACTTGACTAAATAATCAGCGGCTTCGGTCTAGAAAACTGAGATTAACGGCCGGAGGGTTCGTTGTGCTGACTGCTTAACACCCTATATCCGCCAATGTTGGTACTATTTTCGCCAACATGTGGTACTCACTCGGTCGATATAGCTTGATTGAGAATTGAAGCCTTGGAGAATTTTTAAAGGTACTCTAGCTTTATAAATTGAGTAAAACACTTATCAAGGCAAATGCATCAAACATGATATTTTGATGTTCTATTAAACTTCTTTTAGAACTTCCTAATAACTACATCAAGTTATTCTCAAGGTTAACCTTCCAGTCAAGTAACCTATTTAATGAATGAATTTTCATCAGATGAGACATAATATTTTAAATGTCCTTCTACAGGCCTGTTTTTCCTTAGTCACTAGTCTCATGGCTAAGATGTCAATATGATGGTAGCATCCCTAAGGCAAAACGTTTTTAGATTTTAAATGTTACTTTAGTTTTAATGATCTTGACATTTACGTTGAGTGGGTTGTAATTAGTTTAAGTGATCAGCAGTTATTAAAATATACGAGGTTTGTTGAAGAATACCAATTTAGCGGAATATTTAAAAATAGTTACAAGCTTTTAAAGTTTTTGTATGAGAACGATTTTTGTTTGTGGCTGGATCTGATATAAAAGGTGCTGATTTTTTTTACCTATGAATACCTAATAAATATATTTTGATAGCCCTAGCTTCGTTAATGGGGCATAACTGTATGTTATACATAATAATTATTGTGAAAAAAATATTGACTTTCTTCCATGTAGCACAAAATTAAAGAAAAATCAAAACGTTTTAAAATACTGCTATACAGAACAACCCAGCTCGGTGGTGAAGTTAGCTAACGCTCTGGTTTCGTGTTGAGCTAGACTGCCAAGGACGAGGAGATTGAGGTTAGAATCTCAGTCGGGTAAACTGGGGATTTTTTTCCCTAAATGGTTTTCCACTCTCTCTCTCTCCACATAAATGTGGGTTCACTTCCACTATATTCGACCTTCCCAATTCCTAACCCATTAGCGTAATTAGTACTTAAGCGTATAACCCGAACTGGTAATAAGACGTGGTGCTAAATGAATGAATAAAAAATAAAACAGAACAAGTCAAGCCATGAAATAACTTTTATTGAACTAGGATTGTCAATATTGAATAAAATATTTTAGTGTTGCAAACATCTTCATAGTTCATACCTTTCAAAATTTACACATTTTGTTCTTCCGTTATTATTATTTTTTTTTAATCACCACGTCTTACTTACCGTTCTGGTTCTATGCAAATATATTAATTATACTAATTCGTTAGGGATGAAAAGGTTGAATTTAGAAAAAAATGTTACCAAATTTGCTTGGGGAAGGTTGAAAACAGTTTTAGGGAGAAAATAAAAATCTAAGTCTCCCGACCGGGATTCGTACCCTGATCTCCCAGCCCTTCGGCAGTTTAGCTTATTGTGAGAGTGACAGCTTAGACCAATTGGCCACCGTTTCAACTACCTGGAAACCCTCCTTGGGTTGATAGCGTCCAAAGGGGACCAGAAATCCAAATAGATTTCAGTTGCTAAGATACGGACAGAAACTTATTTCAATATCAAATACTTATCCGCTCTGGTGGCCGAGTGGTCTAAGATATTAAACTAACATAGAACTTAGTCTCCATTGATGAATGGGTTCGAATCCCAGCCGTGTGCATTGAGGACGGTCTCCACATGGGATTTTCAGTTTGATTCTTTCATTTTCCCTTTATAATTTAAGTGCATTTTCTTTAGACTAGCCTTTTCATCCTTAACCATTATTTTTGTATTTAGCACAGCGTCTTACTACCCGTTCGTGTTATACGTTTAAGTACTAATTACACTAATGGGTTAGGAATTGGGAAAGTTGAAATTAGAGGAAGTGAACCGCATTTGAGTGGAGGGAAGGTGGAAAACCATTAGGAAAAACTACCCCCAGTTCACCCGACTGAGATTCGAGGCTTGACCTCCCCATCTTCGGCAGTCTAGTTCAACGCTAAACTAGCGCGTTAGCTAACTACGCGACTGAGGTGGGTCTTAACCACTAGAATAAGTCGGTAATATATCCCTTGTGTTAATACCAAGGGCGTAAAAAGGGGAGTTGGAGGGTTCTGGAACGCCCTGGTATTTGATGTACCTGCTTTAAGGGGGGGGGGGGGGTTATAATACAGTACTTATATAAAGTTTTATTAGATAACATTATAGTAAAATTTTCTAGTGGACCCCTTCCACTAGAAATTTAGATTTCTTTGCCCTTCGTTAAAAGTAGCACTAATGAAAAATAAGCTATTACATACTTCATAATGGACCGCGTCACATATTTTCAGGAAGCAGTTTTGAACAGAAATGGCCAATGAATATATAGCCACTTTGTTTGGTAAATTAGTGCCATGGATAATCAAAAGCGGTTCTGGAGAATTGCAACAGTAAGATTTCAAAAGTTTAAGGATGCTTAGGAAAGGTTCCTTTGTTAATAGGGATGTGCGAAACTTCGAAACAAATGTCAGCTTCGACTTCGCTTTTAAAATAATTCCGGCTTCGAAGCTTCGTCAATAAAATATTGACAGCGAAAATACACGATTTATGGTCAGTTATTGCCATTTATATAAATAATATAAAACAATATTTATTTGGAAAAATCCTAAGTAATTGAATTGTAAATTTTAGTATAACTTGATTTATTAGATTAAAATGAAATCTTAGTAAAAAATAAGTATAATAAAACATTTTCTAAGTAATTTAGATACATAAAGTTTAGTAAATATCAATATAATATATTTTTCTAGTGTGAAAAATATTAATAAAAAAATAATTGAGCTTCAATTCAGCTTCGAGAATATTTTATATATTCGATTCGAGCTCGCTTCGAATTTAAAAAAGTGGACTTCGCACACCCCTATTTGTTAACATTACTTTATTCTCAAAATCTACCAATAATTTTATTACTTTGAAATAACTTGAAAAATTCCGATGAAATGTTCCGGAGCTGTGACTAATCATAACCTTAACGTTCCGATACAAAACGTGAACATAACCTGTTTGATTCCAACATTATACAATCAAATTGACTATTTCACCTTGAATGAGAGAAGCATTGATTAGATTATAAAGCGTTTTTCAGAAAACGGGTAAATTTACTAGATATATATTTATGTTATATATTATAAATATATATATCTGAGAAAAGTTATAAACATATAAGATAATTCCTTAGTTTAGTAAAGTGTTATTTTCAAAGATGTGCCTTTTTATTTTCTTAAGTATTTGCTTCCAAATGTATTTTTAAGTAAAGTGATTAATGAATGTTTACGATTTTAGATTAGTTGATAACAAAGTCTAATACACTTTATATCAAGGCATGTGCTATTAATATTTAAATAAAATATTAAACATTAGTGCTTTTAAGCATCATTGCCTTATTTGCTAATCTTACACAGTGTTTTACTTCTTTTTTAACTGGAAAATAATTGACATAGGTGTATTTTTTTAAAGGATTTTTGGTGGTTGAATACTCTCACTACCAATATATTTGACTGATGATGACGTGGAAATAGGGGTTAGAATCCGGGTCGAGACCACGGAGGGTGTTTTTCCTAAATTGTTTCCCACTTTTCCTCCATACAAATTCGGTTAGGCCAACTATTACTCAAAAATCAACCTTCTACATCGCTAACCCATTGGTGTAAATATAATATAAGGAGAGCCCTAACGAATACTAAAAGCAGTACAAAACCTAAACAACTAAATATATGTCAAAGAAGCGCCTTTTGTGAAATTCATAAGTTTGTGCAGTGAAAGAATCACGAAAATACTAGCTTTGCCTATTGTACTCAAAGGCATAGAAAGCTTATTTTTCTAGATGGGGTCCCAACCTCCACGACCCTGCCCTTTCTTTCAAACTTTTCATAGCTATCAAATAATATTTTGAGTAAGTAGTTATGTTGAGATAATATTTTAGGGAAGGTTAGTAAGCCTACCTATATAAGCTACAAATTCCACTTCTGACAGTTGTTCTGTTATTTAAGCAGCTCTTTTCTTAGGGTGATTCCTAAAGTAGAATATTACAGGTGATAGCTAAAATGTTTGCCTCATTTTCTCAGACCCCACTTACTCGGCTCATTCTAAGAAACTTCCTTTGTTTTTCAATACCATATGAATGTATAAGAAAATAAGTAAAATATTTGAAATGTTGACAGAGATAATTTTACAATAGGAAGTTTTACAAGATGTATCTTGAAGATGAATATTAAAATATTCATTAACTAATATTTGGTTTATGACTTGTTTAATTAAAACTGTAGTAAAGGTAAAAAAATCTTAAACATTAGGTTTTTATATGTATTTGTGGACCCCCTTTTAAGGGGCCGTCCAACAAGTTCAAGGGGTTTCGGGCAACCCACCTTTATCCGCCCTTGATTGTACTTTTGTCAATTTCAGGTATGTACGGCTGCGTCCAAACGTAAGTAAGGATCATTCGTACCGGAGCATTTTCTTGGCCCGACTATGACCTTTAGAGTAATCTAGTTGTTTGAGTTCTTCTTGCAGTGAAAGTAACTTGTCGGTGTAACCTTGAAACATTCCCGACATCTTCCCAGTTCCTCGTTGAGATGTAACTGCCTGATCCTGCAGTACCAACACAAACAAACCTGTTAATAGCCCATGGCGCTTGTTGATCACTTCAACAATGTAGGTTTATATTTTGACCTTCCAACGAAGAGAAAAATAAAATATTTTAAGGAAATTGCAGTATTTATTATTTTAAACTACACATTGATCCAATTTGTCACCTGCTTGAAATAACTACTATGAATCTATATTGCCAAAGAGTTTTCACATAATTCATAATTCCACACTTTCAAGTTGGTTCAGGAAAGTTTAAAAAGGTCGAGCTCAAGGTAATTTTCTTCTTCTTATCTTCAGAACACTTTATATAAACATTATTACATAAGTACATGACTTAGTAACTAACTTGATCTAGAGTCTAGATTAGTAGAATAACGCAACAAAATAAAATAACTAAACATTAGTGTCCAAGATTAGAATATATGTCTCATTTTTTGACACAGTCACAAGCATTAGATGTATATAGAACATACATGAAGATAAACTAGGTTTCTTTGAGTTTCTAGTCGTCTTTATAGATTCACGATTAACTTATAGAGATCCTTTTTTATGAGCCTTAAGATTTTTTAATTACCATTGGAAGAATATCAGGTGTTAAATTAGTTGATTCATCAGTTGATATTGTTCTACAAGATAAATATTATGTGGTTGCACATCTCAATTATTATGTTTTTCCAACTAAAGCAATTTTTATTATTGGTAGATTTATTCAATAGTTCCAACTTTTTACAGGATTACTAATTCAATTTGATGTGTTTATTGAAGTTAAGTTAACCCTTTTCCATCAACTCTTTTTTGGATTAGCAGGAGTACCTCGACGATATTAATTAGACTAACCAAATGCACACATATAGGAATAATGAATCATGCATAGCATGCCTAACCTAAATAATAAATAAAGGGCTTAACTAATTGTTATTACTAATATTATTACTTATCTTGTTTTGAAGAAATCATCTAATTTGGAGATAAAATATGGTTATGAATATTTAGTTGCAACACTATTAATAAAAGTTAATTTTAAAATAATATTTTTATTTCCACCTCTGATGTTAAATTATTGTACGATAGTAAATGTGAGAAAATATACCAATTATTTGACTCTAAAATTTTAAAACAGTTAAGTTAAACTTCATAATCATAACACATATATATATATTTTTTCTAATTTGATAAAATGAGAAAAAAATGTTTAACTGTTTTTAATTTTTTTTTATTTGAGGTATTTACCGTGCACTTTCTGAACTAACTGATTAAATCAACACATTATAATTTCTATGAGCGAGAGCAAAAGGGCCTGCCAAATTTGCCGGGAAAGGTATTTCCGCATACATTCCAGGGTTATTTTATATGTCACAATCGACATGGAACCGATGGCTTTACTTCTCCTCCAAAGGAAGTTATGCCAAGGGTTTTATCACTCAAGAAAAATGCGTCAACCCGGTTGGGTTTGAACCCACAAATGATATTTAATTAAACTCATTTAGTTACAATTAGATATGCATAAATATATAATTTTAAAATTATGTATATTTGAAGGGGTCACCAATTATATCTCATGTTAGTTAAATATTTGTTATGAGAAATGTACCCAAATTTTCATAGAGGAAGGGTGGGAAACGGTTTTAGATTAACAAAATTCAGGATACCAAGCTGGGATTTCAACCCCTATCTCCTTGCCACTGGCAATTTAAACGACTGAGGCTGGTACCTTAGTCCTCGTATGTTTAACTATAACATTCATAACTAATTGTAATTTAGTGACTCTAAAATAATCAAGATTCTTCCCTCACTATATTCTGTCCTTGTTGTTCATTGATCCATGAATGAAGCTTGGCCAGATTCAAAATTTATTTTAAGGACATTGTTAGAGTAATTATTCATCTTATAATGCAAAGAAAATGAAGCTCTTGCTTCTTTAGGAATATAAAATCCTAAGTTGAATTATATCTCATTATCCTGTGCTGAAATAAAAGTTAAAAATTACACGCCTAGCCACAAATGGAACCTATACATTTTAAAGTCTCTTATTAACATATTTATGAAACTAAACATCATTTTCGGATTTGGTGGCCGCATGGTCTAAGGTGTTACTCTCGCAGTAATAATAATAATAATAATATTTAGCACTGCGTCTTACTACCCGTTCGGGTTATACGCTTAAGTACTAATTACTCTAATGGATTAGGAATTGGGAGGGTTGAATTTAGAGGAAGTGAACCCGCATTTGCGTGGAGGGAGAGTGGAAAACCATTTAGGAAAAACCACCCCCAGTTCACCCGACCGAGATTCGAACCTCGATCTCCCCGTCCTCGGTGGTCGAGCTCAACACGACTAGCGCGTTAGCCAACTACGCCACTGAGGCGGGTCTCTCGCAGTAGACTAGACTCGATGACGGGGAGATCAAGGTTCGAATCTTTGTCGGGTGTACTAAAGGTGTTTTTTTCCAAAATGGTTTTACACACTTACTTCACGTGAAACCGGATACACTTTATCTAAATATAGCCTTCCTTATCCCTAAAACCACTATCGTAATTAGTATATAATCTTACAAACCGAGCGGGTAGTAAGACACGGTACATATATATATATATATATATATCATTGTTACAGTTATAATTCTAAATCAAATAGCTTATGTCGAAGACTAAAATAAAGTTATTATAACTTAGTGCCTAAGTGATCTATACTAAGAAAATATTTCTGTATGTCGATAAACAATTGTTTTACCTTGTAATATCTCCATTGAAATAAATTAGCTGGTGAATAAACCGATTAAAGTACATTTGTATTTTTAATTTGTTTTATTTGTTTGAAATAAGCATGTGTTTTCTAGGAATATATTATAATTGTGAATAATCATATTGAAAAATCAATGCAAAACTAAAGTAAAATGTTTCATCATCGATAGTTTAATGAAGGAGTGCCATCATATAATTCGATTTGTAGTCTTAAGTAAAGTTTTGATCTGGCAATATACCAATATTTATTGATTTTTAACTGAATAAATTATTAAAAAGTCCTGCCGATCTTAATAAAGACATTTAATCATTAACTTAATTTAATCAGAATTCTAAAGTTATGGGTGCATTAAAAAATCATCAAATTTATATTGAATACGTGGACAAAGGTGTAATTCTAGTAAAGTGTGGTCTGTCACTGAGAGGGAAATAGGGGAATTAAATCTGGGTGTACCGATTTTTCCCCCCTAATGATATCATCATAAATTCCATACATACAAATTTGGGTATATTTACTCTAAATTATACCCTTTTTCATTATTATTCCAATCGTAAAAATATGCGAATAGCCTGAATCTGTGGAACGTGTAAAGTTAAAATAAAAGATAAAACTATAGATGTAAATGTAAAATATTATTTATTTAGTCATTAAATTAAAATAAATGAACTCATGAAAATAAGAGGTTATAAAATAAATTAATATAAGAATACCATAATAATTAAGAGTACGTAATAGTATTGTAATTAGTATATAATCTTAAAACCCGAATGAATAGTAAGACACGGTGCTAAATACACATACATATATATATATAGTACATATCATTGTTATAGTTATAATTTTAAATCAAATACCTACCAAATACCTATGTTCTAATTACACTGTTTTATGTCCGTTAATTAGTTAGATTTTTAGCATCACGTCTTACTATCCGTTTAGTTTGTACGCATATGTAATAGTTACGATAGTGTGTTAGGTATGAGTAAGGTTGAATTACAGAGGAAGTGTACCCGCATTTGGGTGGAGGGAGAGTGTAAAACCATTTACACTCAGTACACACTCAGTACACTCGACCGGGATTTGTGATCCTATCTCCCTGTCATCGGCAGAGTTAGTTAGTTAGTTAGTTAGGGAAAAAGGCTTACGATCAATTAAATATTTTGAATTAGGTTATATTTTTATCATACATGCTGAAGTTTTAATTGTAATCTTTACTATTAAAATGTATCTCGGAATATGACTATTAAACCTCCATTAGTGTATATTAAAGTCCGCTCCTACAACCCATCCGATCCTTCGTCATATATACTTTAATGGGGTAAGGGATGAGGAAGGTAAAATGTATAAAAGAATTTTCCCCATTTGCATGGTGAGATAGTAGAAAAATAATTATGAAAAAACACCCTCACTAAACCCAACCAGTTTTCAAACCCTGATCTTGTCGTTGGCAAACCATACCAGATAAAGCTGACAACTTAGCCCACGTGCCCACCCAATCGAGTTCTCATTAGTATTATCTCTGGTAAAAATACATTTTAATCCTAGCTATATGCCGACAGGAAACGTCCAATTGTACCCTGCCAAGGAGGGGGAGATCGAGGTTCTAATTTCGGTCGGGTGGGGGGTAGTTTTCCCTAAATGGTATTCCACTCTCCCTCACGCATATGCGGGTTCAATTCTTCTATATTCAACCTTCACAATTCCTAATCCATTAGCGTAAATAATACTTAAGCGAATAACCCAAACGGGTAGTAAGACGCGGTGCTAAATAAAAAAATTAAAAACATACTGCCTGATACAACTACAATATTTATCCTTAGCACCAGTCTTACTACCCTCGGGATATACGCATATGTACTAATTACACAAATATTGTAAGTATGAGTAAAGTTGAATTTAAAAGAAGTGAACCTGCATTATCGTGAAAGAAGAGTGAAAAACCTTTAGGAAAAACCACCCTCAGTACATCCGACCGGGATTTGAACACCGTTCTTCCCCTTCATCGGCAGTCCATTCTATTGTGAAAGCGATGCATTATTAGACCATTCAACGACCAAAGTGGGTGAAAAAATATCAGCCTCATTAATATTCTCAGTCATCGAGTCAACTGTTTTTATCAATATAGGAAGCACTTTACCTATCGAAAATGCTAAAGCACTATCGGAGTTTGTCTAACACTTGACTTGTGCCTCAGGGAAACCTTCATAGTAATGTTTGGTTTCCCCTCTCTGAAAAAAAAAAAAACCTTGAAAATGCGTATCGAGTCAAGGGGATCTAGTCACAGATAATCTATGTCATTAAGCTCAGCAGACACCCTCGTCACGCCCCCAATTTACAAGCGATTCCATTTTTCATTTAAACCTGACTCATTTACATTGCTTGTAACCCCACGTAAACAGTCGGAACTTATTTAATTAACGACTGATGTAGACGATTTTGACATTGACATACTAACTTAATGTATATAAATAGTAAAGATGAATACATCAGTAACTATAGAAACCGACAAATAAATGGCGTGCTTGACATTGATTTGCGAGGCCACGACTCGATTCCTAAGTCGTGTGTGACTCAAATGATTGTTTTTCCGATATGTGGTTTTCTCCTACTCAAAAAGTTAGTGCTTTTTCGTTTTCCATCATTTTCAGATTCATATTATTCAACCCTTTTATTAAATCCTTAGAACTAAGTTTTAAATAAAGCAAAAATAATATTGTTTAGTAAATAAGAACTAATTTTATACTAAATTGTATCTACTCAATTTTTAATCTTTTATAAATAAAAGTGATTATATGTATAGCTCCTCTTAAGAAGACTAAGCTGAAAAAAATCTATATCTTACAATATTTTTTAAATGGTTGACATGTATATAAAATAATTTGATTAAATTCATAAACAGTATTTCTCTTTTATATTTTAAAATCTTATATTACATTATTTAATCAATTCAAAGGAAACTAAACAAAATATTTGATTTTAATTGTGTTTGAGAATGTACAATTTGATTATTATTAAACTTTACTAGAATTTTAGTGTCGATTGAAATAAACCAGAACCAGAGATAATATTTTAAAATTGATGGGTCATGTCAGAACCAATGGTTCAATTGTTTCGTTCGGGTATCTATAGAGCCAAGTCAATCGAAAATGTCAACTCGGCGAGGACGTTTCAATCGTTGTTGTCATCGACAAAAAATGTTGATTGACGTGTCGAATGGTGTCCCATCTACTTTCAATAGACATCAAAGGAAGACGAGTTGACTCTAGTAGTGGGACGTGTTTGAGCTCTCAGTCGACATTCAACCATCGTGGGTTTTTAATTACATATGAATATTTTTTTAAATGTAGTAGGATAACCAAAAGGTGTTTTTTTTACTTAACTTTATTTCTCGCACACATATTTTTGGGAGGCTAAAATTAAAGATCGCCAAGACAGAAATAAAGGGCATTATGTCTTGATGGCATGATTAAATTAGTTGTTCTGAAATTTTGAAAATATAGGCTACTTTAGTGAATGATAGGCATCTCCTGTAGTTAAGTATTGTAAAGTCAAAGCAAGACGCTCCTTCTTGGTAAAGGACTGTCTGAAGTTGGTTTCCTTTTTACGTATCTTTGGCTTAATTATTTGCAATAAATTTTCGAATTCACTTCGGACATACGAAAAATCTTTCTGAAGTCACCGTTACATCTGTATTCAAGCTTCAAAACATCGACATCATCCTATTTAAACATTCTATCAAACCACTACCACTGTATCTTTTTCTATTTATAAAAACTGGACATGCCCAAACTCCTCTATAACGTGGTAATTTTGATTTTCTGAAATCGATAGTAGTGAATACGACACAATCAATAAGTATGTCATCCTCGCCAAACCTTTTTCTTTCGACTGGATCGTTTGTCGATTTCGTTGGACAAGGGAAGCCGATCAGCTCGTTGATTGACACTTGTCAATTGACCTTTTTTATTGACAATGTCGAATCAGTGGGTACACTGCTTTATAGGTGTAATCCTTGGTGGAGTGATTGGGAAATAGGCGGCGTACTAAAATCATTGACCAAGTTTTCTCTCTTTTGTCAGCCATGGCTGGAATTATTTACTCTTTCTCCTTCTTGTCCTTCATTTATCTTCCAATGAAAGAGTGGAGATGTATCTAATACCAACGGAAGAAAAGTATTCAAATTGAATATTTATAGCTGAAGAATCTTCTAGAAAGCATACATAAACTCACCCTTAGCTATAATAACATAGCCTATAGTTAATTTGAGCTATGTCACATATTAAGATTTATTTTAACCCCATTTATCAATAGGCTATATAACACATTTTTACATTTTCTGTAAAGTTCAGTGATTTATTTAACTATTTTTCTTTCTCGAGACTCATTGGAGAGAGAAGGTATTGGGATAGTCAAACAAATCGAGCTCGATATTTTGATGAATGTCTAAATTTTATGACCCAACAAAATAGTTTTGGCAATGTTATCTGTGTGCATATGTGTGTGTGTGTGTGTGTGTGTGTGTGTATCGGTCCATATCCAAATTAATTTTACCGGTCAGGCTAAAACTTGATATCCATGGTTTTCATAGGGTTCCTCCGAGGAGTTTTAAGAATTATTCACCCAACCCAATAAACTTAAGGGTAGTTTACTTAAGGGCGAAAAGGTAAAACATCAGCTCTAACGATTTTGATTAAAATTCTTATCTAGGCACTGTTTAGCATTACAAACAAAATGACAGCTTTTATTTTCCCGTTAAAATGACTGAGGGTATTTGACATTAGCGGAAATTTCCAATTTTGATGGCAGTCATCTCCGTAACTCTTTGAGATACGAAATAACTTATCACTTCAAAAATGTATGGCTATTAAAAATAAAAATCTTTTAATTCAAATATTTTCTATAAAACAAGTAGCCACTGAGCTATAAGCTAATATACACATTTTTTAAGGAGGTTCTTTAAATGGGGAATTGATTGTTGTTCACTTTGGTGGGCATAGATGTTCCTTAATGATTTTGTAACAATGTGTATTATTTCATTTATGCTCTTTTTTCCATTATGTTTCAGCAACAATGAGTGCCATTATGGTTCATAAATCTTACAAGTTCTAGGCAAATGTATCCATTTTTAGGTAATGAGATAGAAAGTGCGGTGCACCGAACAATTTATTTTGTATATGTCTAGTAGATTCTAAGAATGATTTAAACCATATTATAAATCTTCATTAGTAGGGTCTTGTCATATTACTCGTACTGCTGTTCACGTAGTTTAAAGCGTTAAGATAGCAATAAACCTGATTGTTGACGAGTTGGTTTGGGGTGGTTTTCTATCTATGATAGATCACTGTGGTTTTTCCCTCCTCTAAACACGATAACTCTTTTTTTTTTCTTCTAACTACCCTCCTATTTCGCCTTACCCATTAGATTAAGCCACTAATGAGTCTTGTGAACATACAATTTTTATTTTTACAAAAATTACCGGTTGTTTCCAGTCTTTTTTTTTTTTTTAGCGCCAGGTTTTACTAAACATTTGGATTAGTCACTTCTGTCCTAATTACGCTAATCGTTTTAGGGATAAGGACTGTTATATTTATAGGAAGTGTACCCATGCTTGCGTGGAGGAAGAGTGGAAATCTATCTTGGAAAATTCACTCTCAGTACACCCGACCGAGATTCGAACCTCGATATCCCCGTTGTCGTCAGTCTAGTCTTTTGTTAGAGTAATGCGTTTAGACCTTGAGACTGCCGAATCGGGTGTCAATTTTTGTTAATGAATGGCTAGGCTAGCAAAATGTTTAATCTTAATTTTCGGCGTGTCTATGTAGTTTCATCTTAAATTCTTTAAGTTGAAACAGATTCTGCCCCCACCTCCCCCCCACCCCCTACCTTCCCCAATTCTCGACTTATTCAATATGGTTGAACTAAATACTGATTATAATATTCAAATGATATTAAGCTCATTTTGTACTTGCTTGGTAGGCCTAAGCTTAAAACAGATTGTTTTAATCATTTTCAAAGCTTATTTTGTGCATATAAATTATTTTTAGCTCAAGAATATTCACCCATTTTTTGTTCATCCTGAGTAAAATTACATAATACTATATCCATTTCTTTATTTGACTTCAAATGGTATCAGAATATTTTTTTCTTTCATTTTCAAAAGTTTACAGAATTTATTTCCTTTTTTAAAAAAATTCAGGAGAATGTATCTATAAAAATCTGTTTGATAGAGATTGTGTGCACTATGTTGTAGAATTTATTTACCCAACAAAACATGTTCAATTATTTTCAAAATATTTTATTTCATATTTTTCATGTTTAATGGTGTTATTTTTTAGTTACGTAACTTTTATCATAATTTTTAATGTGAACAGTAGATCTCTCATTTGTAGATCCTAAGAATAGTTTTGAACATGCTCATTATATGTTAAACTCTTTGTTTTATTAATTCAATAAGTTTCTTAGACACATTTCTAACAGTTTTAATTAATATAAAACTAATTGTGTCTGTGTTGTGTAGATTTTAAATATATGTTTGTAGATGTATTGTAGTACACAATTAAATTTAAATAATCATTTAGATCTATGTTAAGTTGTGCAAAAACCCGCTTCGGTGGCTGCATCGTCTAGAGCGTCACTTTCACAATACACTTTAGACTGTCGAACACGGGAGACCAGGGCCTCTAATTTTGAAACGTGCGAGTAGCGATTCGCTAGCGTATTTCTCTCATCTCGCACACAATCTCGCAAACCCCTAATTTTGAAACTTCTGCGCTGCGAAAACTGACGTCACACGATCGAATAGCGAGCGGATTCTACTCGCCAGCCAAACACCGTGCGAGAGAGGCTTTGTTTATCGAGTTGACAGTAAAATAACAAAATGGATGCCATCCCCTCTTCGGTTGCAGCTTTCTGAGAGTGATTTTGTTGAAATAAAACCTACCACTGTACAAAATAGGTTTACAGAAGGAAAAAATATGATTGCTTTGTACACTTTATACAATCCTTCAATAAAAATATTTGTTTGGGTGAAAATATAATTATATATTCTAAATTTTTCAATTTTACTTAACCGTCAATTTGGCTGAGTCGGTAGAGTGACCGTCTCATAATCTAGAGTTAGCGTGTTCAAATCCTGTCAACCCCAACTCTTTATTTTTATTTATGGGACTTTAAACTTTAATTTTAAAGTATCGTATTAGTAAGCATATAATTTGTTTTAAATATTTTTTATAGAAGTATACAAGGTATTTGAGCCTGCGTAAACTAACATAATAGTCATTAAAAATAATTTAAAAAGGTAGTAAATTAAAAACGGTAGGCCCACATCAGAGTCTAAGATATACATTAATTTTGAAATTTTGTATGTAGGTGATTATTTAAAATTAAATTAATGGGTCTTATGACGTAAAAATGTACAAATTTTAAAATAAGGCTAAGCAAGCTAATTATTATTCTAATAATAAAAATCTTTAGGGCATATTTATGTTTAAAAATAGAGTCGAAAATAAAATATTTTATTGAATTCTAATTACTAAAAAGTGATATGAGTTCAGACAAAAAAAATTAAAATAACGCAACTAGGGGTGGAATCGAAATCGTGGAAATATGATCATGAATCAAGCACGCTACCAAGTGTGCTAAAGTGGACATTACATATATGAACGGTTTTACCTATACTCATATATATTGAAAATTTTTTGTTACAACAAGCGTAGATGTATACAAAGGGAAGATGGTTTCCTAATAAAACTAAACAAATCGTTTTATATGATGCACTCAATACAATAATAGTGTTTACTTTCAGTTACTTATCTTGTATAATGGGGTGTTGTGGCATCTCATCGCCTCAATCCTTTGGCACACGTCATGGTTTTACAGTGTTGTCGGATTGAAAACTCATTCGCAAGCGAAAAACACTACACCAACTCGCACGATAGTAGAAACCTTTCAAAATTAGCTCTGTTTTAGTACAGCCTGCGATTTGCGAGTTCATGAGTTGCGAGTTAGCTCGCAAGCGAATATTTCCGCAAGTTTCAAAATTAGGGGTCCCAGGGTTTTAATCCCGGTCAGTTGTACGATAGATAAATGTAGACCCTACTGAGGGTGATTTTAAAAAAAATCCCCTCTCCCTCCACGCAAGTGCAGGTATACGTTATCTAAATTCAACCTTAACCAATTAGCGTAATTAATACATAGCCGTAGTGTCCAAACGGGTAGTAAAACGTGGTGCTAGAAAAAGTTGCCCAAAACATAATCAATAAAACATTACAATATTTCAGTTTCTATTTGATCGCAATTCAAATACTGATAAGGTGAACGCCATCAATCACAGAACACTGATAAAAACTCAGACTTATCAAAAATACATCAAAATATCAACCAAACATATTCTAACCCTAAATTTATTAAATCTTAATTTACAATTTACATAATTAATCGAATTTTTTAGTAAGGTTTTAAACTAAGCAAGGTAAACAGTTGCTTGTCACGGTATAATATTGCGCGTCTAGGTTACAACTCCTTTCCGTGGAAGCTTTTTCCATGTCCCGTTGAGATGATGGTGATGGTGATAGTGAGTATGAGGGTGTAGAACCAGTGGAAACATTTAGCCTATCAAAAACCTAACTAACCAAACCCTGGTGACCCTTGGTATGATTCCCCTTTCGGGAAAATTACAAAGGTGCCAGCCGAGAACCGATCCCGGAATCTCTAGGCTCATAGCCAGGTCCACTGGCCACTACACCATGGGGGTATAGGTTGACAATTTGTCAAATGGTGAAATCTTTTAACACCATATCTTACTAACTGTTTAGGTTATACGGATGTATTAGAGTTACTCTAATGGGGTACGGATGAGGAAGGAAGCATTTTAGAAGTAATCTTCACGCATTTACGTGGAAAGAGAGTGGGAAAACATTTAGGAAAAAAACAACCTCAGTAGACACAGCCGGAATTTGAACTCAAATCTCCCCGTCATCAACAGGCCAGTATAAGACGAGAGTGACGCCTTATACCATTCGGCCACTGAAGTAACGGTGAATTAATCCGTAGTTGGACTAAGCCTTTGATACGCAGTTGTATGGGATTATTTCAGGTTGTTGTTGTGGGAGTGTTGGTCGCAGGAGGATTTACAGGAGCAGCAGAGACCGGTGATTACATTCGAGGCCTCCGGGCTTCTACTTCCAACCGACCCGTAAGTATATGTAAAAAATAGGCCACCTGGCGGATAGTTCTAGCTCTTTAGGAAAGAGACAGCCACATTTATTTTATTTATTTTTCTTATTACTTTGTCTTACTAACTGTTCGTGGTATATGCATATATATTAACTAGGGCTTAGGTCTCTCTATGAGAGATTGATTATAATATTAACCAATCTAAAAAATCTTAACCTTCAATAGATAAGTGTATGGAAGTTTGGGCTTTGTTTGTTAAAATGCATCTGTCTGTCAGTTATTGCTTAAGAGGGGATACAGTGATGGTGAACTAAATTAATTCTGACCTAATCATGATATTCACTATATTATCTTTATTTATAAATATATATCATATCGGTTATTATAATTATGTAAATTCATATTACATATAAGTGTATCAGGTTTGCTCATATTCTTTTGAAATTAGCTATTTTTCATAATGATAGATTAAGTGTGAACTCCCATTTGATAATGTTTTTCTTCCTATTTACTGTTTATATTTTAACCACCAATTTTCAAACTTGACATTTATTTTAAGATTATCTTTATATTGTTTTGCCTTGTCAGTGATAAATAATATTATTAATTATTTTACAAATATTTGGACACACTTGAACTTGTTAATTCAGGTTACATTTAAAAATAACTTCGCTTAAGTAATGTATAAAAACTTTTTTACGTGTATCCGAAGTTGAGTATCGATTTTGTCAGCCTTTCACTGTTACATTTTATGTATCGGTACGGATCTCGCTTTAGGTTTGGATCACGATAAACTTAATGTCCACGTAGCGTAGCGTTCACTTAACGTAAAGAAACACAGTGTGTAGTAAGATTCACGTGCTGTAACGTAAAAACTAGAGCAAAACACAGATATGAATATGGACTCTTTTAAAACAAAGTGGTCACTAAAATTAAACCCAAACATTCAGGGCTGATTACGCTGCAAGTACTTTGCAAGAAATTTAATGTATATGTAAAATACAATACGATTGACTAGCTAGATAGAACACGTGGTACCCTTCACTTATCGTCCACGTAACGTGAAAGTTCTCCCCTGGACAATTCTTACGTTAAGCTAACGTTAAGTTAAACTGCATTGTGATGGCTTACATTTAAAAACACGAGAAGTACCTTTACGTTAGGTTACATTAAGTGAACGTTAATTTGTTTGTCATGCTGGCATCACTGACCCTTATGTACTGTACATTATCTGAAGTAACGTCCTTGGTTTTTTTATACAAAGTAAAAAGTTAGTTAAATGGCAATGATTTTAATTAGGCCTGACGTCGTTAAGTGGTGGTATTGTTCGAGATTTAATCACAATATTGTTGGACTTTTTATATTAATTATTATCATTCTCCAATAAAAATGTGAAAATGTTCTTTAAATCAATATTTCATTATAAACAGCAATTATGTATATACGTTTTCGTTCTTTGGGGGCCCTCATGTGAATTCTCGGTCAACAAGTATTCCAGCACCCTTTTTTGGTTAGGGGCTAACTGCCTGCAAAATTTCAGCATCCCAGGTCTTCTGGACTTAAATTTTTTTTTCAGATTTATAAAAACAAAGTTCATGAGCCCCCCATCGGAATTTTGGCCACCCCGCATTCCTGCATCCTTTAGGCTAGGAGCTACATGCCTGAAAAATTTCAGCTTCCTTATCCTACTGAGCTTTAAAAGTATTTTGACTTTGTTTTTCTGCTTCCCCTCTCCCTATTTTGGAGGGACCCTGGGGAATTTTCTGTTACCAAATATTCCTCAACCCTTTTCGGTTAGGGGCCACATGCCTGAAAAACTTCATCTTCCAAGGTTCACCGGACTTTGAGTGTATTTTGACTTTGTTTTTCTGGCTCCCCATTTTTGGGAGACCCTTAGGAATATTCTGTCCCCAAATATTCTGACCCCTTTTGGGATAGGGAATACCTTTCCGGGAAATTTCAGCTTCTTAAGTCTTTTGAGCCTCGAGTTATTTTTGTCTTTTTTTTTAAATCCCCTCAATTTGGGGGATCCCTTTTTAATTTTTTGTGACCAAGTATTCATGTACCTTTATGTGCTATGTGCTACCTGTCTGGAAAATTTCAACCTCCTATTTATTATGGACTTCGGAAATTTTTAAACTTTGGCTTTTAAAAAGCCCTCTATTTTGGGGGCCCCAATGAAAACTTTCTGTCACCAAGTATTATGAAATTATTTTGTGTTACAGACTACATGCCTGAAAATTTTCAACTTCTTAGATCTTCTGGGCTTCGAAATATTTTATACAATGATTTTTGGAAACCCCACCAGTGTGGGGGCCCCATTGAAATTTTGATAACTAATTATCTTACCTTGCATGATTAAAATAATTTTAGGATGCTCAAAACAAGGTGCTTAGAAATTTATTGGAACCAAAAAGTGAGAAGGATACTGGGGAGTGGAGAAGATTACGAAATTATGACTTACATATTCAGCACCCATCACAAGATATTGTTAAGATAATCAAATCTCTCAGGTTACGGTGGGCAGGACATGCAGCGCGAATGGGAGAATCTAGAACCGTATTCAGAGTATTGATTGGCAAAACCAATGGGAAGAGACGATTGAAAAGAACTAGACGAAGATATGAGGATAACATTAGAATTGACCTGAAAGAGATAGGGTGTAATGAGGTAGACTGGATAGAATTAGCTCAATATAGGTATGGGTCACATACTTTTGTAGGTGTGGCAATGAACTTTCAAGTTCTAATATAATAATATATTAAGTAAAGCATCTAGGCTATACAAATAGAGGATATTTTGCCATTAGGCAAACATAACCTCTTACCAACAATCGAGTGATCATATTTTAATAGTTTAGCCATGAAAGTGTCCGTCATTTTGAAGATAGATAACAAAATTTAGCCCATTATTAATAGCAAATATTTTAAGTTCTTGTTGTGTTGATGTACAATAAAAGAAAACATGCATTATCATTGTAATGTGGATGGTAGCCGAAAATAAACCATCTTTAAATTTAAATTTCAAGCATTTTTATACATGATGGCCATAAAACTACTATTGAAATAATATTGTTCAAAGTGATGTCTTTTTTTTATTCTACATAATATATTCTACAAGATAGTCAATTTGGAATTTTATTTTGTTTAAATTTTAATTGTATCTACTAAACAAAATAATTTTTAATAATTTACAGAGTCTAAATTAAATATAAATCATAGTGTGTATCATATTCAGAACTGGGAACACCACTACACAAGCTATCATTTTTATTGTTACGTCATTAATTAAATATAGTCTTGAAATTAAAGAGTATTAAAACGTGTGGACTCTGTAAATCTGAATAAAATAAAGATTTTCAAAATATGCTATGAATATTTTTTGTTTTTTTCAATTATATTTATGAATACAAATTAAGTCTAAATAGGTTATTTATATTGCGCGTCAAGGTTACAAACAATCTTAGCAAAGTAGTGGAAAATTAGCCAGTAATAAAGTACAGTTGTCTAGGGACACCCAAATGCACTAATGGAGAGTCTCTTCATGTCCCGCTGAGATGAGATAATGGAGATAGTGAGTACTGAGGGTGTGAACAGTGGAAACATTAAACCTAACTAACCAAACCCTGGTGACGTTGGGGTAATCCCTCTTCTAGGAAAAATACCAAAGGAACCAGCCGGGAATTGAAACCGGGACCCCTAGGCTCGTGGCCGGGCTCACTGATCAATACACCACGGAGTTGGTTACCTAAATAGATGCATTTTTACTACAAATTCTACTTCGCTTAGTAATATTTTGTTACTTTATTTAAAGCATACCTTCCAATTCCAATTAATGTTGGGAGAAACAACATTTTAAAATGATTATTTAAAAAAATAGTGGCCTATGTTTTTCTTTGGGGATATTAGGGACAAGTTTGTTTCTGAAGATTTTTTACTAAATTATCTTAAAGTGAGCTTTCGCGATTTCCAAGATACACAAAATTTTATAACCAAATACTTATAAAATTGAAATTAAAAGGGCATTTTCTTAAAGTTCATTTTAATTATTACATTTAAGATTTTTAGTAAAGCTTTAATATCTTCACAGAAATAAATATACATTATATAACTTGGTCATATTTGTTTTAGCTTTGCCAATAAGCCAATTCAAGTTATTGTCATACTAAATAGTAAATTAATTTAAAAGGTTAAAAAGCTCCTAATGTTGTTTACTTACTAATTAAAATTATGGAATTAATTAGCTAGATGTATGCTAGTATCGTTCTGATGCTAGAACCAGGCACAATTTGTTAAGAAATTACAATTTGGGCTAGATTCCCGTTTATTCATTGTCATTTTAAAACTACATTACATTTTATATTATTCACGTTTATATAAACCATTTCAGCCAGAACCTATTAGGTACGAGTACCGCTATGCAGTGGATGACCCTCAGTCTGGTGTGGTCAACGATCGTTGGGAACATCGCCTAGGTGAATATGTGAAGGGGGCCTACAGCCTTCTGGAGCCTGATGGTAAGGTTAGAACTGTAGACTACGAAGTTGATGGTGCTAAAGGATTTCATGCAGTCATCAGGACAAATAATCCAGGTAAAGTTATTTGATACTTATTCTCAAAATGTAATGTCAAGTTTTTTTTTAATTATCAACGGTTACCTTTTTAATAGTCAAGGATGAAAACTAGTTGAAATGATGGCAAAATATTTAAATAATTAGGCCACAGATTAGCCCATAAATGTATTTTTTTAACATTTAAACTCCTATTTTGGACAGATACGTATAATTATATATAGATCCAGAAAATGTTGAGTGTTTTTTCTTAATCTCCATAGCCTACTTTATGTCAACTAGTCTTTTATCACCAAACTTAGCAAAATACTTCGCTCGACGGTCGTATGTTTTAAAGGCTACTCAGCATAAGTCCTTAAATCAAGTGCCAAATTAACGAATGTGCACTCCTTCTTCTGTGCCAAACTCAAGAGCTATTTAAAAGGAGGAATTATTTAAACGCTAACTTACTTAAGGAAATCGACACCGGTGATAGCATGTTTATAAAGCAGAGTGATTAATTAATATGTCTAAGGAAGTATATAGATCCCTTCTTTAGTCTTTCCACATGAGTGATCTTTCATGGCGATGGCGTTCGATTACCTCTGAGCCTCATTAATTTTTTTTCGATAGCTTTCACTGTTAAAGGCCTTCGCGATTCCTATTGCTCCTCTAGCTGCAGCCCCTAGAAACCAAATTGTGTGGAGAAAAGACCTGTACAGCACTTATTAGATGCACTCTTGATCGTAGATCGTCACTTTATTCTTCTGTCCATAGTTATACGATACTTTTATTAGTGGGCACGTGTACTGCACTACGATGTCTATTTATCTCTACCATGTATCCATTGACCACTTCATCCCCTTCCTTATCAAACCTCTTTTCGTGTTTAAATTTTGTTTAAAAGCGATTATAATGGTCCAAGTGGTGGTTCTTTCCCCCAACCTTGGTAGTATATGAAAAGATAAATATTCTTCATACACTCTTTGATAGGTGACAATCAGCTGAGTGATGTCTTGCAATATCGTTGACGTCTAAGTATGCGATATTGTGATCCCTACCATCTTGGTCCAGCACGTTTATACTCGAGTCTTCTCACATAAATTGCTTTCCCAGCTTGGTCTCCGTACCACAGTAAACCTACTAGTAACTGGTTTGATATGTTTCGAATGGAAGTTTATCAATAATATGACCACTATACCCTACACATTAAACTTCTTTCCTTCATTAAACCTGATGATTCTTTTTACATAGGACAGTCAATATAAAAGGCAAGTAATGAGTGGTGATCACGTGCCCCTTTTAAATTCAGATATATTGAGTCTGCGCAGTTAAGATCACGATGCTCATAAATTGCTCACCAAGAGACATCGAACGCTACCGACCGACATCATATATAGCCTCATGAGCGGTTCTTATTATTTATGTTAAGTAAACACATTGATAGATTTGCCCAAGGAGCTGAAGAGAATATTTTTTTGAATATAATACATGTACCTTTAATCTCTATAACGACCTAAATAAACATATAGATTTCGGTTATGAAACTCCAACTTTAAATACCTAATGAAGAATAAATATTATTTATGCCTCTGATCCTAAGAAGCTTTCTGAAGATTTTGCCTGCTGCATCGTTTGTGGATGCCAGATAATGTCAATGAGATTGATCTCTTCATTCATAGAGGGGTTTCAAGAAGCACTATTATTTCTAGATAAGACTATCTGGCAAGACGCGCGTGTACATATGATTATAAACATCAGTAAGAGAAACCCTATGTTTAATTCAACTTCTTGCAGAGCTATTCTATGCTGAATGCATGCAAACGAGTGAGTTTTAATTATTTTGCTACAGGACGATCAAATAGAAAGTTGCCAGAACTGTGTTTCCAAAACCTTCTCACCACCATATATGCATTTTTAAAACGTGACTGAGCTGTGCCCGTTAAGGCTAAGACAATTAAAATGTCGCCACCACCACGGCGCATGCACTACTTTAAGAGCCTATCGTGCGTCTCTTACAGACTGATCAAGGCAATGAGTCTTTCAACGCAGAGTTTAACGTCTCATGAAAAAAAAAAAAGATCAATCGTTATTCCATTCACGGGTGAATTAAGGCTAGTATCGTGGAGCATTACAATAGCACTTTCAACATCAAAATGTAAATGAGATTCACCGTGAAAGGCTCGAATCTAGGAGTTGATATGATCTAATATTTGCTTGAAGAATATAATCGAACGGTACACTTTACTATAAGATTGAAGCCGATCGATGTCGACATGATAGCCACCTTCATACAATCTACGCGTATTTCAAGACATTTGACCTTGTATTCTTCACGTTTAAAAAGGGGCATCGTGTGCTTATTAGCATTTATTAGGAAGCCCTAGATTTTCAGCTGAAACTTGCAATTCAATACACAAAGCTACGATCTTCGAACTCGGTTATGCTAATGTTTATGCCGAAATGCAAAACTCTCCGACCCAAACTTAACTGTTGGGTGACTATTTTAAACTAAATTATTATTAGCACCACGTTTTACTACCCGTTAAGGTTATACGCACTTACGCTAATGTGTAATGATAAGGTGATTGTGAGATGAAATGTAGGACCTACAGTTTAACGTGGGATCCGAACCATGGTGGAGGCCTGGCATTCCACACATTCACAAGTTGTGATTAATACACGTCTTGTCAGAGGTGAAGGAAGGGTTTGGCAATCAGATAAATCTGTGCCGGGACTTAATCTAAACCAAATTAAAGCGTAAACAGTTGAAAAGGGCACGAGCTACTTATGAGCAATCGTTTAGGCCAAACAAATTGAACAATTAAAATACTTTATGCTATTTTAATTGTGAGTCCGTCGTGTAGCTATACAATCAAAAGGTGTGTTTTCTTCCCTCATTAGATCTTTAGTAGACACATTTAAATTTATTTAAAAAAAATACACCTAGACATGGGAACCAAACCAGTGAACTTTGGTTTAGTATGACAATGCTATTCTACTGATATATCCATGTTTATCCCGTGCATAGAATCATTCATAACGCATAGTTTTGAGTCAAATTCTGTGATGGATGTGTAAGATCAACGGCTACTTAGTAATCATCAGAAATACAGCCACCGGTTATTTGGAATCAGTTTTTATTAGGCCCCTTGCCTTGATAGATATTAATTAAAAGGGATGTGGGAGGGGCATCATAAGCCCATTTTAATTTTAAACTGGAAACTGAAAATTAATTCAAACCAAATTAATAAAACGAATAATATGAAGTTAAATTAATATTTTAAGTCGAAACGTAATTTCCAATTTTCTGAATTAAATAATTCAATGTTCCAAGAGCTTGTATAAGTTTTAATCTTATAAAGTTTGCGTTGCATAAGTTTTAATCTTATAAAGTGAGCACAATATTAATATCTGTTAATTAATCATCACTATTAATTAATATCTATTAAAAATTTGCAGTTCACAGTTATCCATTTAAATATCAATGAAAAGTTACTTATGATTAGTTTAGTGATAGCACATTAGAAAGCACTCTTGGGTCTAGGGTTCTGGACTCAATTTTCTTGTCAAGTTGACACTTTGTGACAAATTTATATTCAAAAGAATATTTATGAAAGGCAGGAAGTCAGTACCAAATGCTACTTTAAATGCATCAAGTATAAGAGATAGTTTTGAAAAAAAGTATTTCACACTCACACCTTACTAAAAATAAATAAATATTCTATCAATAAAATAGACTATTTATGTTTCTGATTATGTATTTTTATATGATAATTTTAAATTTTTAGTACAACATCAAATTTATATCAATAATTTAGTAGCGGACAGAACAAATGAATAACACGTTTTATCAATTTTATCTTGTGTTTTCTTTCTCCCCAGCTATTAGATTGCTGAGCACCAGCCAACTCTTGCAGAGCACTATGAGGCATGGCAACCCACCGGTGAACACCCTGACCAACTTTCCGCTCAAAGAAAAACCAGACGTACCCCAGAGAACTCCACGAGTGTTTCTCTATGATCTCCCCGCCAATTACCACTCTCTTAGTCCTTACTACTACCTGTGTAAGTTACTCCAAGGTCACAGATAAATAATATAACCAGACACTTAACCTCCAGGTTAAAATGTTTGCGTTCCTTTTGGCAGCTTGAGTCCTTCAACACTAGGATCGTTGCGGTTAGTCCTATCATCACCCAGCAGTGACACTAGCGAAGCCCAGTGTTGAAGGACTCAAGCTGGCAAAAGGAGCGCAGCGAAACCCCCGTAGAGTTAAGGGTCTGTTTCTTACTTGTCTATGGCCAAGGTCCAATGTTCATAGGAAGAACCTTATAAAAAATACAAACATATGAAGGGCACAGAGGATGAAAGGTGAAAGTACAATTTTAACTCAAATTGTATTGGTGCTTTCATCTGTTAGACAATCATGAGTAAGAATGTGGTATCGAAAGAAAAGTATCGATTCAATACTCATTAAGAGTATTGGAAGAAAAATATTGATACCGTAATACTATCGAAATAAAAGTATCGATAACAGTTAGTATCGGTATAGAAATTTTAATCTAAAAAATGTTTTTTTATCTAGTAATAATAATAATTAAACTTTTGCATCATAATATTGTATTTTCATATTTATTTAAACATTGAAAATCATAATTATTTAACCATATTATAGTATACTTAGGTCTATCGCGTCTATGCTATGTGTTGGAGCTTGGAAGGTATGATCGATAGTATTGTCTGATGGATATTATAAAAGGTTTTACCATTTGTTCTTCCTCCACAGTCCACGGCCCACACTAGTAAACATTTAAATCCAGCATGAGGGAAAATAAAATAAAAAATCTTTCGATACTAATCCGATGCTGGAGTGTGAGTACTAATATCAGTAAAAGTATCGGAAAAAAAGTATCGAGTAAAAAATACTGGTATCGAAAGGAAAACATAGATATTAGTAAAGTATCGATACTTTGTTAACATACCTAATCATGAGAACTTTCTAATGAAATATAGAAAGACTGTTATATTTAAACGGATTTAAAAATATTAAGGTATTTGCTGGGGTCGTTATGAGGCTTGAGGTATAAAAGCTGTTGTCCTGGAAAATGTGTGTAGTGTGGCTTTCCTCCTTTTCCCCCTGTACCCTTCAATTACTTTATTGCACTCAACATTCCTAAAAAGTTTATATGTTTTAAGTGTGTTTTATTTTATTAATACCACAATTATAATGTTTTTTATCAAAAGAGATGGATCGGACGTATGAATACGTGAAAAGTAAATCTATATACGGACAAACTCTTTTTGATTTTTGAGTTAATTTAATTACATTTGGTAGAAGGGACAAGAAAGAAAGATAGAAACATATAAAAGGATCCAACACAATATAGCTTTTACAATGAACAGAACACAGTTCACAATTTACATTGCTGCCACTATACAAAGAACTGTGTTCTTCTTTTCATTGCAAAAGCCATATTGCGTTTGTTCCTTTTATATGCTTACATCCACCTTTCCTGTACCTTCTTTTAAATATAATACAATTACCTCATAAAGCGAAAAGAGGATTTTCTTATAGAGCTATATTAAATATCCGCATCCAATGTCCATTTACTTTGTTCGTCTTTTATGTTATTCCTTTTACATGTTCCTTTCTAAGTGTCCTATCATTCTTTACAATTTTTATTTTTCACCCTTTTGTATTATTTTAGTTTCCTCTTTTAGGAGGTTGCATTTCACGTTTGACACTCCCTCCTGATGAGTAGCGACACCTTGAAACCTAGGTTGAGGGATTGGGTAATAACAATCAATTTTCTTTAAGAGGCAGCCATTACCTCTTTGTCCAATGCAGCAATCTAAAGTGTGAACTGTGTTTATCTTTTCATTCTAAAAGACACGTTGTGTTTATATGCTATATGTTTCCATCCAGCTTACCTGTACCTTCTTCCAAATATATTAAAAGAAAAATATAAAATAAATTCAAGCTCTCAGATAACTTTATGTTAAAATTGGACTGTATCTACTACTGACCTATCAACCCTGACTTGATAAGAGGTAAAAAATATAGGTTTATTACATTTAGACACATTCATTATATTAATTTTTGAGCCCAACACTTATTTTAGATCGCTTAATATCTTTCTCTAAAAGAGAATTACAATAGTTTATCTAATCTTCAGTATAATTATTCGCTTATTTATTGTGAATGGACTTCAGTACGCATCTAAAAGTGTTTGATAGACATCTAGTCATAGCCAAGTAAGCTCGTTAGTTGTTTTTGTAATAGCTACCGAATTAAATGGGTTTTATTTATTTTAAAGTTATTATATATATATATATATATAAAGTGTAATGAGGCAGACTGGATATAGCTTGCTAAATATATGGATAGAGTATAATTAGGGGTACTATTTCAAGATGGGATAGGGTGTAATGAGGTGGACTGGACAGAACAAGTTCAATTTAGGTAGTGGGTGTAATGAGTGGTGCTGAATAGAACTATCTCAAGATGGGGATAGGGTGTAATAATGAAGTGACTTGAGTAGAACTAGCTCAGGATAGGTATAGTGTGTAATGAGGAACACTGTATAGAACTTATCTGGATAGGGATAGGGTATAATGAGGTTAACTGAGTAAAACTAGCTCAAGTTAGGGATAGGGTGTAATAAGTGGTGCTGAATTGTATTGGATAGAATTATGTCAAGATAGAGATAGGGTGTAACGAGGGGTACTAATTGGCAAGATTCTATATTAAAATTCAATAAATAAATGTGAATCTCAAAAACTTATAAACTCCTATAAAGTATATAGTTTATTTTTGATAAAAAAAATATATTTAAATAAAAATAAGCACGTTTGTTATGTTTGTTTTTATAAATATTATAATTTGAAATTTGAAATGTATTAAAATTACTTTAGTAGCATATGTAAATTTATGTTTAAAATATATTTCAGTTATAAAAATATGCTTGAAATCTTCTAAATAAGTAAAAATAATTCTAAGGACCCACTGAAACTAAAATTAGTATAAATATTGCTAGCACCAATCAAAACTGGATTGTAATCTAGAAAAACTATTTAAATAAGAATTATAAAAGATACTTAACTAGTAAAAAATATACTGAATGTATTAAAGGGTATGTTTAAAATTTACTGAACAAATATGATATATTTAAATTTATTATAAAGTTACTGTTAAACTTATAGCATATATTTAGGTATTGATACTACTATTTAAGATGAAAGTAGTCTGAAGTGTAGTTACGATGATATAACATTTATTTCAAAGATTTTCATCTACATAAGTATAGCTCGCTAAATTGATATAGAAATAACATAAAACCAATTATCAATTTAGAGATATATAGACAATTCCTAATAAATTATCCGGAAGCATGTCATTCGACTCCAACACCAAATAAGACTTCCCTGAGGCATGTTAGACTTATCGTCTATACCAAGAGTTGGGACCAATAGCTATTAGCAGGGACCCCAGACTTTAATCGCCTATAATTGTTCTAAAAGTTACCTAAAACTGAACTATAAATTCAACAAAAGACTTCTATTTTAAAGTAAAAATGATCTATGAAGATGAAAAAAGCCTCCTAATAAATGCACACCACTAAATCAAACCCGCACCATACAAATGAAAATTAAAATATACATCCAATGAAAAGGCTCTAACAAATAATCTCTTGCATTCTGCTAAATATAACATTGATTTACTAATATATGCTTCTGAAGTAATAGCCACCTCAGGTGACCTGGTGGTCTAGGGGTAAGGTGTCAGACTTCTGTGCTGAGGGTCCGGGGTTCAATCCTCGGTCCCGGCACAGATTTATCTGATTGCCAAACCCTTCCTTCACCTCTGACAAGATGTGTATTAATCACAACTTGTGAATGTGAGGAATACCAGGCCTCTACCGTGGCTCGGATTCCACGTTAAACTGTAGGTCCTCCATTTCATCTCACAATCACCCTACCATTGCACATTACCGTAAGTGCGTATAACCCGAACGGATAGTAAGACGCGGTGCTAATAATAATAATAGCCACCTCCTCCTAAAGCAATCTTCTACAGCTTAGTTGCAGTGTCTTTCCAGGAATGGGTATTTTACAACCAAAAAAAAAAGAGGATAAAAAATTCATTGCTTATATTATCTTCTCATTCCGACAATAATCTTTCGTTGAAAAAAAAATATGTGTAAGTATTTATGGTTTTACAATTTATTGATAGTATTTAAAAAAATCAATTTAAGGCCTAAGCATGACTCAAAAATTCCTAAAAACCAAACCAAGAAAATATTATATACATTTCTAAAATGATAAATAGTGACCAAATAATTGGCAAAATATGACCTAAAAATTTTTTTACAACAATAATAAAAAATTTTATGTACTTATTAGCATAGTGTGTGACGAACCATAAAAAAATATGACATGTCATCAACATCTTGCTTGGCATGTTAAATGTAAAGAGGAATCAATCATGACTCATAGTGATTAACTCTGTGTACATATCCAAATGAACACCTGTATTACAATATATATATGTATATATATAAATATATAAATATATATATCCTTTATAATGATTTTAAAAACTCAATAGAAAATAACATTCCATTCAATCAGTGATTTTCAGAACACTATTTCATTTATTTCATTACATAATCTATAACTAGAACATTATATTTAGCTGCTATTAAAATTACGAAATGATTATCCTAAGAACGCCAACCTTCTTATAGAAGTGGGAAGATATTGGTACATACAAATAAGGGCTCAAATTATTAGCTGATCTTATAATTTGCCAAATATTTTCACATTTAGCCTACCGCCAAAGACAATATTATAAATTTGAAAATATTTGCGAACTTTAAAGTTAACTTAACAGAATGTAATGGAATTTTGTAAAGGCCTTAATTGGTAACATTTAATCAGCAGTCAAGTAGCTATAGCTAGAAAAAAAATCATGAAATACTACTGACTCTCCGAAACCCCAAGCTTTTTGGTCACTAAAACGTTAATTTGGGGATCTTGGCCTATTTATTTAAGTTTTGCTGAGGAAACAATGAAATAGCACAGACATATATTGTGGTACTCTAAAAATAATTGTAAAAAAAATATAGAAATAAAACAAAATATATTTTGAATTGCTTAAGTTTCAAAGAATAAGCAGCTACCTTACTATTGGTAATCTTATTTCAATATATTTGAGGATTTACCTCCTAGTATGAATCCTACAGGAGTCCATTCATACTGATTTGTTTACCCTCATTAGACTGATTGACATGCTTTTAAATTAATATAAAGATTATTCGGATGACTGTTACTATCATGTTATAATATTTAATTCAGTTTAGGAACAACGATTCTCTATTACTATACATTATACTTATTGAGTCAACAACCCAAAGTTTGGTTTGATGTGATTTCTATTCATCTGGAGCTAGAAATTCACTCGCCCCTTTGGCTGGTTAGTGCTGCCTTCACCATCTGGTAGATATCCCATGCACTTGGGAGTTTAGAAATTTGTTGACCCTCGTTGCCTTCCATACTAAATTTCTATGAGCGAGCATGAAAGGGCTTGCCTACCAAGTTTGTCGGTAAAGTTATTTTCACATACCTTCTAGGCTTCTTTTACATGCCACAATCGACATGGGACCCAATAGCTTTACTTCCCTTCCGAAGGAGGTTGTGCTACGAATTTTCATCACTCTAGAAAAATCCGTCAACCTTGGCTGGATTAAAACCCACAAATATCGGGTTCTGGAGCGACATACATTATCTATATTTCTCATGTAATCTTGCATTACCATATCAATTCAACCATATTTTGATATCGTGTTAACGAAGTAATATAAATGTTTAGGATAAGTATTTAATTTTAAGCTCATAATAAATTAAAATTATTATTCCTAATGCACATAGAAGGGCAATATATATTTTACTATTTTATATATAAAATATCCCATTACATAATGAAGTAATATTATTTGTGTTTTTCTTAAATTGTTTTATAAAAAACTACAAATAGGTACCCTTCATTTACTTTAAAGGGTTACAGTATTACTTTGACAAATAACACTATGACCCTCCCTATATTATCGTCTGAACCATAGTGGAATTACGTAAGGTAAGGCTACTTACTGCTTTCAGGGTAAAATAAGGGTACACATTTAGTGTTATTTTAAATTAGTTTTTCTAAATTAAAAGGTAAAAGTATAAATAATCTAACAAATAGAATAATAAAATAAAATAAATAATATATTTGAATGCCATACAGTTAAATAGTCAAGTAAAATACTGATTTGTGTATTAATAATATTTTATTAAGTACCTCTAAGTAAACAGGGTTGATTTTATTTCAGCACGTGTGAAAGGAAAGAAGACAGAGTACCCTTCACGGGACAATTCCCAAGTAAATGTCCCAGAAATGGAGCGTTATCCAGTGGATGCTAATGGTGTGATCCGACCAAGCCAGAAATTACTCACTCCTTTACCAAGCCCGGACAGGAATCAACGACTATCTTGGACGGCTCGAGACATTTTCTTGGCACCCCAAGCGTCATCTTCGCCCCACCACGTTTCGTCAGACGACCGTTCTTTAAACATTTACCAACAACAAAGGAAGGTAGCTCCAATATACACCTCAGAATTTTCATCTAGGACATTAAAAAACAAATATCCAGGCTGACCATTAGTTTGACACATTTTATTATATGGAGCAAAAAAATTATTATATAAAAGAAGTGAGATCACAAACGTAAATACAAATCTATCATATAGTAAAAGTTCTTAATTGGATGGAAATACTTCCAAGCATAGTTAATAAGCAAAACAAAAACTACGTTTAATAACATCAAACTGTATATATTAGTTTTTGTTTGTTTAGTGTGTGGGGGAAAAAAAGTTTGTTAAGTATTTAAAAGTATTAATATGATATAGTACGATAATATTAACAAAATAATTTAATATATTATATCAAAAGTTTGTAAATTTGTTAAGCTTCATTTGCACACCTACACACAATAACATGTGTTATAGTTGCTAATAATATTCAACTATCGATAAAAGCTACAGTATTTACTTTACTATTTGAATAATCATACAAACTAAATGTATAAATATATATATGTCTAAAAGTCTAAAGGAAATTTTTAAAATTATATACTTTTATTAAAAATATATAATATGTAAATATTTAACATAAAATAATTATCTTTTACTAATGCGTGCCAAAATCAAGTAAGTTTATGTAGATAAATATTCTTCATTACCATATATCCATGCCTACAGAAAAATTTCATGTCAAGTAAAATATTTTGTTGTTGATGTGAAAATGTTACATTTATAATCTAAGAACTCTAATATAATCAATCAGATTACCAATTATAAATATATCTGTTATAATATTTAATAAATACACTTATCATGGCTGACTATACTAAAAGCCTCTCATACAGGTTACACCATGGTGGAACCAAGTAAGTTAAGTTTAGCTAATTTTTGTATAAATGAAGGGTGTCTAAATTATAAAACTTTCCTGAACATTAAGGGAAATAATATGAATTGTACAAAAGCCCATATCATAAAATGTCAACTGTGTACAGAAAAAAAATGTTTTCCATTTATGAAAAGTTTATGTATCTCTTATTTCAACAATCAACATTTAAGCTGACACCATACATTTATAAACAAGACAAAAACATCTTAAAATCCTTCTTACACTATTTACACCATAGTTTATATTAATATTATAGAAAATATGATTATTTCCATGCATGCGCCACTGAGATCAAAAATGTTTCGATAGAGAACTACTAAGTATGAAATAAAATAATATAACTATATATAATCCGTGTCAAACTAAAATCAATAGGGCTTACTTTAACTAATAAATACTAGCTCTCTCTCTCTTTATCCTTATCCTTACTATTATAAATGCGAATGTGAGTTTGTTTGTTTGTTTGTTTGTTTGTTACGCTTTCACGCCTAAACTACTCGACCAATCATCATGAAATTTCGCATACACGTTGTCATGGGTACAGAAAAGGACATAGGGTACCTTTCATCCAGAAAAAATGCGAATGTGAGTTTGTTTGTTTGTTTGTATGTTTGTTATTGTTTGTTACGCTTTCATGCCTAAACTACTCGACCAATCATCATGAAATTTCGCATACACGTTGTCATGGGTACAGAAAAGGACATAGGGTACCTTTCATCAAGAAAAAAATGCGAATGTGAGTTTGTTTGTTTGTTTGTTTGTTTGTTTGTTTGTTATTGTTTGTTACGCTTTCACGCCTAAACTACTCGACCGATCATCATGAAATTTCGCATACAAGTTGTCATGGGTACAGAAAAGGACATAGGGTACCTTTCATTTAGAAAAAATGCGAATGTGAGTTTGTTTGTTTGTATGTTTGTTATTGTTTGTTACGCTTTCATGCCTAAACTACTCGACCGATCATCATGAAATCTCGTATACACGTTGTCATGGGTACAGAAAAGGACATAGGGTACCTTTCATCCAGAAAAAATGTGATTGTGAGTTTGTTTGTTTGTTTGTTGGTTTGTTATTGTTTGTTACGCTTCCACGCCTAAACTACTCGACCGATCATCATGAAATTTCGCATACACGTTGTCATGGGTACAGAAAAGAATATAGGGTACCTTTCGTCTAGAAAAAATGTGAATGTGAGTTTGTTTGTTTGTTTGTTTGTTATTGTCTGTTACGCTTTCACGACTAAACTACTCGACCGACCATCATGAAATTTCGCATACACGTTGTCATGGGTACAGAAAAGGACATAGGGTACCTTTCATTTAGAAAAAATGCGAATGTGAGATTGTTTGTTTGTTTGTATGTTTGTTATTGTTTGTTACGCTTTCACGCATAAACTACTCGACCGATCATCATGAAATTTCGCATACACATTTTCATGGGTACAGAAAAGGACATAGGGTACCTTTCATCCAGAAAAAATGCGAATGTGAGTTTGTTTGTTTGTTTGTATGTTTGTTATTGTTTGTTACGCTTTCACGCCTAAACTACTCGACCGATCATCATGAAATTTCGCATACACGTTGTCATGGGTACAGAAAAGAATATAGGGTACCTTTCATTCAGAAAAAATGCGAATGTGAGTTTGTTTGTTTGTTTGTTTGTATGTTTGTTATTGTTTGTTACGCTTTCACGCCTAAACTACTCGACCGATCATCATGAAATTTCGCATACACGTTGTCATGAGTACAGAAAAGGATATAGGGTACCTTTCATCCAGAAAAAAATGTGAATGTGAAATTGTTTGTGTATTTGTTATTGTTTGTTACGCTTTCACGCCTAAACTACTCGACCGATCATCATGAAATTTCGCATACACGTTGTCATGGGTACAGAAAAGGACATAGGGTACCTTTCATCCAGAAAAAAAGTACTGTTCCTGACGGATAGAAAAAAATAACTGTTAGACGGTCGTCCAGCTAAACAACTCGGTCTACTGATATGAATAAATTAATTGCAACATGATGCCTGGAGTACAGAAAAAGGGACCTGCGGTATCCCAGAAGAAAATCTGATACCCCGAATAAAAATCTGTTCCCGAGTTATTTTAGGCACATCTTTCTTAAAATGATTAAAAATGATTATATTCAGCTAATAATCTCTGTCTGTTCACCCCGTTATGGTAAATGACAAAATTGTCGTAAAAAGTTTGGTATTATTCATTTCAGCAAAAATAGCTCTCGAGGTATGATGCTACGACAATGTAAACTTTTAGTGTGGGACGAAAGTACGATGTTCCACAAAAAAGCTATAGAAGCGTTAAACCAAACTCTTCAGGACTTGCGAGACAGTACGGTTATTATGGGACGAATGGTAGTTTTACTGGCTGGTGACTTCCGACAAACTATACCGGTGATCCAGAGGGACACACATGCAGATGAAATCAAAGCCTTTCTCAAGTCATCAAGATTGTGGGCAAAAGTGAAAAAATTCAGCCTAACAACGAATATGAGAGTCCACCTTTATAATGACATAGATTCAGGACATTACGCAGATACACTATTGAAAATTGGCGATGGACGTTTGGACACGGATGCTGAAGGCTGTATTTTACTTACAGGGGAATTCTGTAATTTGGTGGAAAATGATGTGGAGCTCATTGCTAAAGTTTACCCAGACTTACAACTAAATTTAAGTTGTGATCATTGGTTGTGTGCAAGAGCAGTTCTTGCACCAAAATATGAAATCGTTAACAAAATCAACACTGACATTTTGAAAGAGGTGCAGGGAGAAATAAAGGAGTATTTGTCAATAGATACAATCATGGACACAGAACAGAGTACTTCATA
This sequence comes from Timema podura, assembly GCA_033556935.1. NCBI lineage: Eukaryota > Metazoa > Arthropoda > Insecta > Phasmatodea > Timematidae > Timema > Timema podura. The sequence goes on along the minus strand of JAVRXN010000010.1, from coordinate 98,940,417 downwards.
TTCCGCTGAGTTTTTAAATTCTTTGGAGCTATCGGGTGTACCCTTGCATAAACTACAATTGAAATTAGGTGTACCAGTTATGCTTATGCGAAATTTAGATACACCCCGTTTATGTAATGGGACGAGGCTTTAATTACACAATTAGGGCAAAATATAATCTGTGCCACCATTTTAACAGGTGTGGGAAAAGGGGAAAGTGTAATCATACCTCGAATCCCAATAATCCCCACTGACCTACCATTTCAATTCAAAAGACTCCAGTTTCCAATCAAACTTAGTTTTGCTATTACTATTAACAAAGCGCAAGGGAAAACATTGCAGGTAGCAGGGGTGCATTTGTAAATGCCATGTTTTTCCCATGGCCAGCTATATGTAGCCTGTTCACGTGTGTCCAATGCTCAGAATTTGTATGTATTTGTGCCAAATGGAAGGACATACTACATAGTATATAGGGGCGTCCTAAAATAATGATCTATTCTGTGCCCATGATTGCAACGGTCAAGAACAAGCGGAGTAAATAAGGGATGTTAATTAACTGTAAGTAAAATTTAAGATGGAGTAGGATCTTTCAATTCGTGGCAAGGCATAACCTGTGACTCTACTGACACACACTCCGCTACTTCTTTTCTACTCCTACACTTAATTCTGATTTATATTGTGTAGTTTGTTTTTTTCTTTATCTCTACCTCTATTGACTAACAACCTCAATATGTTCATCGTTTTTATTGTCATATTCTCTGTGTCAATCGACAACCTGAATTTATTGATAAAATCTACATTAACGCGAGCTAAGCCGCGGGCAAAGCTAGTACTATTATAAATGCGAATGTGAGTTTGTTTGTTTGTTTGTTTGTTTGTTACGCTTTCACGCCTAAACTACTTGACAGATCATCATGAAATTTCGCATCCACGTTGTCATGGGTACAGAAAAGGACATAGGGTACCGTTCATCCAGAAAAAATGCGATTCTGAGTTTGTTTGTTTGTTTGTTATTGTTTGTTACGCTTTCACGCCTAAACTACTCGACCGATCATCATGAAATTTCGCATACACGTTGTCATGAGTACAGAAAAGGACATAGGGTACCTTTCATTCAGAAAAAATGCGAATGTGAGTTTGTTTGTTTGTTTGTTTGTTATTATTTGTTACGCTTTCACGCCTAAACTACTCGACCGATCATCATGAAATTTCGCATACACGTTGTCATGGGTACATAAAAGGAATATAGGTACCTTTCATCAGAAAAAATTGAATGTGAGTTTGTTTGTTTGTTTGTTTGTTATTGTTTGTTACGCTTTCACGCCTAAACTAACTCGACCGATCATCATGAAATTTCGCATACACGTTGTCATGGGTACAGAAAAGGACATAGGGTACCTTTCATCTAGAAAAAATGGAATGTGAATTGTGTTTGTTTGTTGTTTGTTATTGTTTGTTACGCTTTCACGCATAAACTACTCGACCGATCATCATGAAATTTCGCATACACGATTGTTCATGGGTACAGAAAAGGACATAGGGTACCTTTCATCCAGAAAAAATGCGAATGTGAGTTTGTTTGTTTGTTGTATGTTTGTTATTGTTTGTTACGCTTTCACGCCTAAACTACTCGACCGATCATCATGAAATTTCGCATACACGTTGTCATGGGTACAGAAAAGATATAGGGTACCTTTCATCCAGAAAAAATGCGAATGTGAGTTTGTTTGTTTGTTTGTTGTATGTTTGTTATTGTTTGTTACGCTTTTCACGCCTAAACTACTCGACCGATCATCATGAAATTTCGCATACACGTTGTCATGGGTACAGAAAAGGATATAGGGTACCTTTCATCCAGAAAAAAATGTGAATGTGAATTTTGTTTGTTTATTTGTTATTGTTTTGTTACGCTTTCACGCCTAAACTACTCGACCGATCATCATGAAATTTCGCATACACGTTGTCATGGGTACAGAAAAGGACATAGGGTACCTTTCATCCAGAAAAAAGTACTGTTCCTGACGGATAGAAAAAAAACTGTTAGACGGTCGTCCAGCTAACAACTCGGTCTACTGATATGAATAAATTAATTGCAACATGATGCCTGGAGTACAGAAAAAGGGACCTGCGGTATCCCAGAAGAAAATCTGATACCCCGAATAAAAATCTGTTCCCGAGTTATTTTAGGCACATCTTTCTTAAAATGATTAAAAATGATTATATTCAGCTAATAACTCTGTCTGTTCACCCCGTTATGGTAAATGACAAAATTGTCGTAAAAGTTTGGTATTATTCATTTCAGCAAAAATAGCTCTCGAGGTATGATGCTACGACAATGTAAACTTTTAGTGTGGGACGAAAGTACGATGTTCCCACAAAAAAGCTATAGAGCGTTAAACCAAACTCTTCAGGACTTGCGAGACAGTACGTTATGAGGACGAATGGTAGTTTTACTGGCTGGTGACTTCCGACAAACTATACCGGTGATCCAGAGGGACACACATGCAGATGAAATCAAAGCCTTCTCAAGTCATCAAGATTGTGGGCAAAAGTGAAAAAATTCAGCCTAACAACGAATATGAGAGTCCACCTTTATAATGACGTAGATTCAGGACATTACGCAGATACACTATTGAAAATTGGCGATGGACGTTTGGACACGGATGCTGAAGGCTGTATTTTACTTACAGGGGAATTCTGTAATTTGGTGGAAAATGATGTGGAGCTCATTGCTAAAGTTTACCCAGACTTACAACTAAATTTAATTGTGATCATTGGTTGTGTGCAAGAGCATTCTTGCACCAAAATATGAAATCGTTAACAAAATCAACACTGACATTTTGAAAGAGTGCAGGAGAAATAAAGGAGTATTTGTCAATAGATACAATCATGGACACAGAACAGAGTACTTCATATCCGCTGAGTTTTTAAATTCTTGGAGCTATCGGGTGTACCCTTGCATAAACTACAATTGAAATTAGGTGTACCAGTTATGCTTATGCGAAATTTAGATACACCCCGTTTATGTAATGGGACGAGGCTTTCAATTACACAATTAGGGCAAAATATAATCTGTGCCACCATTTTAACAGGTGTGGAAAAGGGGAAAGTGTAATCATACCTCGAATCCCAATAATCCCCACTGACCTACCATTTCAATTCAAAAGACTCCAGTTTCCAATCAAACTTAGTTTTGCTATTACTATTAACAAAGCGCAAGGGAAAACATTGCAGGTAGCAGGGGTGCATTTGGAAATGCCATGTTTTTCCCATGGCCAGCTATATGTAGCCTGTTCACGTGTGTCCAATGCCCAGAATTTGTATGTATTTGTGCCAAATGGAAGGACATACAACATAGTATATAGGGGCGTCCTAAAATAATGATCTATTCTGTGCCCATGATTGCAACGGTCAAGAACAAGCGGAGTAAATAAGGGATGTTAATTAACTGTAAGTAAAATTTAAGATGGAGTAGGATCTTCCAATTCGTGGCAAGGCATAACCTGTGACTCTACTGACACACACTCCGCTACTTCTTTTCTACTCCTACACTTAATTCTGATTTATATTGTGTAGTTTGTTTTTTTCTTTATCTCTACCTCTATTGACTAACAACCTCAATATGTTCATCGTTTTTATTGTCATATTCCCTGTGTCAATCGACAACCTGAATTTATTGATAAAATCTACATTAACGCGAGCGAAGCCGCGGGCAAAGCTAGTACTATTATAAATGCGAATGTGAGTTTGTTTGTTTGTTTGTTTGTTTGTTACGCTTTCACGCCTAAACTACTTGACAGATCATCATGAAATTTCGCATCCACGTTGTCATGGGTACAGAAAAGGACATAGGGTACCGTTCATCCAGAAAAAATGCGATTCTGAGTTTGTTTGTTTGTTTGTTATTGTTTGTTACGCTTTCACGCCTAAACTACTCGACCGATCATCATGAAATTTCGCATACACGTTGTCATGAGTACAGAAAAGGACATAGGGTACCTTTCATTCAGAAAAAATGCGAATGTGAGTTTGTTTGTTTGTTTGTTTGTTATTATTTGTTACGCTTTCACGCCTAAACTACTCGACCGATCATCATGAAATTTCGCATACACGTTGTCATGGGTACATAAAAGGACATAGGGTACATTTCATTCAGTAAAAATGCTAATGTGAGTTTGTTTGTTTGTTTGTTTGTTTGTTATTGTTTGTTACGCTTTCACGCCTAATCTACTCGACCGATCAGCATGAAATATCGCATACACGTTGTCATGGGTACCGAAAATGACATCGGGTATCTTTCATCCTGCAAATGTGAGTTTGTTTGTTTGTTTGTTATTGTTTGTTATTGTTTGTTACGCCTAAACTACTCGACCGATCATCATTAAATTTCGCATACACGCTGTCATGGGTACAGAAAAAAATATAGGGTACCTTTAATCCAGAAAGAATGCTAATATGAGTTTGGTTGTTTATTTGTTTGCTACGCTTTCACGCCTAAACTACTCTACCGATCATCATGAAATTTCGCATACACGTTGTCATGGGTACAGAAAAGGACATAGGGTACCTTTCAACCAGAAAAATGCTAATATGAGTTTGTTTGTTTGTTTGTTTGTTTGTTATTGTTTGTTACGCTTTCATGCCTAATATTATCAACCGATCATCATGAAATTTCGCATACACGTTGTCATGGGTACAGGAAAGGATATAGGGTACCGTTTATCCAGAAATATGCGAGCGTGAGTTTGTTTGTTTATTTGTTTGTTATTGTTTGTTACGCTTTCACGCCTAAACTACTCGACCGATCATCATGAAATTTCGCATACACGTTGTCATGGGTACAGAAAAAGACATAGGGTACTTTTCATCCAGAAAAAATGCGAATGTGAGTTTGTTTGTTTGTTTGTTTGTTATTGTTTGTTACGCTTTCACGCCTAAATTACTCGACCAATCATCATGAAATTTCGCATACGCGTCATGGGTACAGAAAAGGACATAGGGTACCTTTCATCCAGAAAAAATGAAAATGTGAGTTGTTTTGTTTGTTTGTTATTGTTTGTTTCGCTTTAACGTCTAAACTACTCGACCGATCATCATGAAATTTCGCATACACGTTGTCATGGGTACAGAAAAGGACATAGGGTACCATTCATCCAGAAAAAATGCAAAAGTGAGTTTGTTTGTTTGTTTATTTGTTTGTTATTTTTTGTTACGCTCTCACGTCCAAACTACTAGACCGATCATCATGAAATTTCGCATACACGTTGTCATGGGTACAGACAAGGACGTAGGGTACCTTTCATCCAGAAAAAATTAAAATGTGAGTTTGTTTGTTTGTTTGTTTGTTATTGTTTGTTTCGCTTTCACGCCTAAACTACTCTACCGATCATCATGAAATTTCGCATACACGTTGTCATGGGTACAGAAAAGGACATAGGGTACCTTTAATCCAGAAAAAATGCAAAAGTGAGTTTGTTTGTTTGTTTATTTGTTTGTTATTGTTTGTTACGCTTTCACGCCTAAACTACTAGACCGATCATCATGAAATTTCGCATACACGTTGTCATGGGTACATAAAAGGATATAGGGTACCTTTCATCCAGAAAAAATGCAAATGTGACTTTGTTTATTTGTTTGTTATTGTTTGTTACGCTTTCACGCCTAAACTACTCGACCGATCATCATGAAATTTCACATACACGTTGTCATGGGTACAGAAAAGGACATAGGGTACCTTTAATCCAGAAAAAAAGTACTGTTCCTGACGGATAGAAAAAAATAACTGTTAGACTGTCGTCCAGCTTAACAACTCGGCCTACTGATATGAATAAATTAATTGCAACATGATGCCTGGAGTACAGAAAAAGGGACCTGCGGTATCCCAGAAGAAAATCTGATATCCCGAATAAAAATTTGTTCCCGAGTTATTTTAGGCACATCTATCTTAAAATGATTAAAAATGATTATATTCAGCTAATTAAGCTCTGTCTGTTCACCCCGTTATGGTAAATGATAAAATTGTCGTAAGAAGTTTGCTATTATTCATTTCAGCAAAAATAGCTCTCGAGGTATGATACTACGACAATGTAAACTTTTAGTGTGGGACGAAAGTACGATGTCCCACAAAAAAGCTATAGAGGCGTTAAACCAAAATCTTCAGGACTTGCGAGAGAGGAGGAATGGTAGTTTTACTGGCCGCTGACTTACGACAAACTCTACCGGTGATCCAGAGGGGCATACATGCAGATGAAATCAAAGCCTGTCTCAAGTCATCAAGATTGTGGGCAAAAGTGAAAAAATTCAGCCTAACAACGAATATGAGAGTCCACCTTTATAATGACGTAGATTCAGGACATTACGCAGAGACACTATTGAAAATTGGCGATGGACGTTTGGACACTGATGCTGAAGGCTGTATTTTACTTACAGGGGAATTCTGTAATTTGGTGGAAAATTATGTTGAGCTCATTGCTAAAGTTTACCCAGATTTACAACTAAATTTAAATTGTGATCATTGGTTGTTTGCAAGAGCAATTCTTGCACCAAAATATGAAATCATTTACAAAATCATCACTGACATTTTGAAAGAGGTGCAGGGAGAAATAAAGGAGTATTTGTCAATAGATACAATCATGGACACAGAACATAGCACTTCATATCCCGCTGAGTTTTTAAATTCTCTGGAGCTATCGGGTGTACCCTTGCATAAACTACAATTGAAATTAGGTGTACCAGTTATGCTTCTGCTAAATTTAGATGCACCCCGTTTATGTAATGGGACGAGGATTCAATTACACAATTAGGGCAAAATATAATCTGTGCCACCATTTTAACAGGTGTGGGAAAATGGGAAAGTGTAATCATACCTCGAATCCCAATAATCCCCACTGACCTACCATTTCAATTCAAAAGACTCCAGTTTCCAATCAAACTTAGTTTTGCTATTACTATTAACAAAGCGCAAGGGCAAACATTGCAGGTAGCAGGCGGGCATTTGGAAATGCCATGTTTTTCCCATGGCCAGCTATATGTAGCCTGTTCGCGTGTGTCCAATGCCCAGAATTTGTATGTATTTGTGCCAAATGGAAGGACATACAACATAGTATATAGGGACGTCCTAAAATAATGATCTATTCTGTGCCCATGATTGCAACGGTCAAGAACAAGCGGAGTAAATAAGGGATGTTAATTAACTGTAAGTAAAATTTAAGATGGAGTAGGATCTTTCAATTCGTGGCAAGGCATAACCTGTGACTCTACTGACACACACTCCGCTACTTTTTTTCTACTCCTACACTTAATCCTGATTTATATTTTGTAGTTTGTTTTTTCTTTATCTCTACCTCTATTGACTAACAACCTCAATATGTTCATCGTTTTTATTGTCATATTCCCTGTGTCAATGGACAACCTGAATTTATTGATAAAATCTACATTAACGCGAGCGAAGCCACGGGCAAAAGCTAGTATATATATATATACATAAAAAGAGAGAGAGAATTATATATATAAAGATAGGATAAAACTTTCTGGTATTGTTGTTTAAAATGAACCAAGTTGAGTGGTAATATGGCGTGTATTGGCGATGACATACGTGTACACATTTTAGTAGAGAAACCTGAAGATATAAGATCCCTTGGTATTTTGAGACGTCGCAGTAAAGAAAATTTGAAAAAGAATCTGAAGGAAGTTTGGTGTTTGGTTAGGGATTGGATGAAGGTGTCTCAGGATATGGTTGAATGGTGTGCTTTCGTTGAACTCTTGAGTTTATTAGGGCCAGGAAATTAGTTGGTTCATTCATAGGCAGTTTACTTTAAAATGTGAGTAGTCATAGTACGATATTTCACATTTAAAGGCATGATTATCTCTCTTATGAAATATATTCACTGAATAAACTTTCGTTTGATGTTTTATAAAATGTCTATGCCATATTATATTCGTGATTATATTACATATGTAATATATCTTTAGATAACTTTAATTATATTTTTAAAAGATAATTTGTGATTCTGTCCTGCGTCAGTATTGTTGGCGGGACCCGTGGACATTTGTTTAAACGTGTATGAGTCATTAGGGCTGGCTGGCTCTATCGATGGTGCAACACGTGGAGTTGCACGTGGTGGAAAGTTTTGGAGGGTGTACAAAATGCAAGAAATTAAAAAATAATAGGAAAATAATTTATTAGAAAAACACGCTTTTATTTATTTTTTCTCCGTTGGAGCCTTTCTCAAAATCACCTGAAATGACATAATTTTTCAACACTTCGTAAATCATCATTTCAAAGTGACGAGTTGACAACACTGGTTACAGCTGATTATCGGAAAATGTCCAGTTGTTTCCGAGCACAAATCACAGTAAGTTGGTTTTTAGGCAGTGTTGCAGTTATAAGTGTTTTTATTTCTTGTTTTGCTTGTTTTAAGGAAATAGAGTGCTCCAGTGATTATTAAATGGTACAGTTTATTGTTTTGTTTGGATTATTAGGTTATAAAATAAGTTTTAAACTTCAAGTAGCTATTATGTCTGATAAAATAAACAAACTTTTAAAATAAAGACTAAATTTACTTATAAACTAATCAATGTAGACAACTTTTCATTTTTGATTCGGATAGAGCTTATTGTTTTCTTTTGAAATCAACCGGAATACTAAAAAAGTGAGAACTATCAAAATGACGCTAATTTTTACTAAAATAAAAAAGGTATTTTTTTAAATATGCCATAGTTTTTCATTTTTTTAAATATTTTTGTGAATATTATGAAAACTACGTGAAATATTATTTAAAAAAAAGTAAGAAGATATTTTGTAGAACAGTTTGATATTTCTAGAGTTTTAATCGAACCTAACCTCGTTTTAGAAATCACTTAAATATTTTGATTTTAAGAGAAAAAAATATTACTTTGCTTCTACCATTTACGGTCACCCGTTGAAATTCTGTGAGATACATTAACTATATCAGTGGCAATATCAAAAATTCAATAAACAAAATATTTTAGAAATACCTTTTTTTAATCATCAGAAAAAACCCACCGTCATTTTGTAAATTTAAACGTTTAATCTATTTTCTGGTTGGGGAGAGGGGGGGAGAAGGTTGGGGCGCCCATTTAGGTTTTAGCACAGGGTGCCGTAAACATTAAGGCTATCCTTGTGAGTCGAGTTCAAGTTAGTAGCATGATGGAAGCGTAGATGGTGTACACTAAGAATGTCAAGACAAGTTATGAAATGCTTTTAAGTTATTTTATTTATTTGAGCCATCTAACACGCACTTTCTTAAATGACTAATTATATTAGCACACGAGAATTTCTATGATAGTAAAAGGGCCTACCAATTTTGCCGTAAAAGGAATTTCCACATACCTTCCAGGGTTCTTTTACTTGCCTCAATCGACATGGGATGGGCGGCTTTACTTCTACTCCGAAGGAAGTTGTGCTACGGTTTTTTATCACTAAAGAAAAATCCATTGACCCCGGCTCGGTTTGAATCCACGACCAATGGATCCTGAGGCGAGATATTTACCCCAAGACCAACGGGGTTGATGAGAGGAAATTCTTTTCGTTGAGTATCGGTGAAGTGTAAACTTACAGAAACACGTTATGTACCCTTCGTCTACCCTCTAAGGTAACAAGCCTACCTTGAATTATTCCACTATGGTATAGCTTATAAGCTAGAATCATAATTTAATCCGTCAAGGTAATATTGCTGCTACCTTTCAGGGTAAATGGAGTGTACAATCCTATTATTTATCATGACGAGATCAAAAAGAGTGCGTGATTAATGTGTTGAAATGTTAACAAGTTATCTCAAGGACGCGCTTCGACAGAAGAGCTTCATTTATACATTTAATCTGATACGAACCACTTCGGTGGTCGAATGGTCTATGGTGGCAATAGACTAGACTGTCAATGAAAGAAAAATCGGGGTTAAAATCCTGTTTGGCTATACTGAGGTTATTTTTCCTAAATGATTTTCTATCCTCCCTATGTACATTTTCCATTAATTAAATCTTCCATGTCCCTAATACATTAACATTATTACATATCCATATAATCCGGACGGCTAATAAGAAGTGGTGCTAAAGAAAATTAATATAGATTTTAAAAACAGGCAGCCCACAATATTACCCGGGCTATATATTAAATTTGTAATATATCAGCCCAGTCTTTTATATAATAAAACATTACAAAGACTAAACATTGGTTTTAAAAGGCTATTCTCTGTAATTTAATTGAATTAAACAGTTTTGAATGTTTTATAAAGTAGCCTATTTTACTTAGAGAAAGCTAACATTATACCATTACTTGTACATGAATAGTGAAGCTTAGAAGATGGAAATGATCTTAAGGTTACGGATATAGCTGCATGCAAGTATAATATATGTACATTTGAAAAATGACACCTGTAACGGAGTCTAATGTAATATACCCGTTTCTAGGTGTCTTTTTTCTTAATATACGACTATTTTACTTTGAAATAAAATATCCCAAACACTTTTAAGCAGAGACTATGACATGTGATAAATAAAACGATTGTATTTCGTTAAATAAAACATTGAATTTCATTATAAAAAATCAGTACTTACATTAAATATTTTTTTATATTAAAGAAAGGTACTGTGCGTACCCTGCTAGTTATAAATTACCTTAAATTTAAGTGAAATTTAAGTGGTATAGTGATATGAATAGAAACATTGTAAAGTTGTCATTCTTAATATTAAAATATATGTTTTTTGTAACAATCCATTATCCTAAGCAAATCAAACCTTTTTTACTTTTTTTCTTCACAAGTGATCTTTGGTTGAAGGGTAATATATTTTCAGGACTTAAGAAACTTTAATTGGATATTAGAAAGCTAAGAATAAAATTGTAACGTTGCAGTTAGTTAATTTTTTCTATAATTTCAAGTGAAAGAGGCAAAGTGCAATGATATCTACAAATTAGAAAACACATGGATAATTTTGATATCGTTAAATCACATTTTAATTCACAAAATTGTTCATAATTCGCATTAAAGGGTCAGGTAGACAATATCGTTATATTTTCAATAGTTTAATTTGCATACTTGCTATAGATAAATGAATACTACAATTATTATTATTATTATTAGCACCGCGTCTTACTACCGTTTGGGTTATACGCACTTACGCTAATGTGTAATGGTAGGGTGATTGTGAGATGAAATGGAGGACCTACAGTTTAACGTGGAATCCGAACCACGGTGGAGGCCTGGCATTCCTCACATTCACAAGTTGTGATTAATACACGTCTTGTCAGAGGTGAAGGAAGGGTTTGGCAATCAGATAAATCTGCGCCGGGACCGAGGATTGAACCCGGACCCCAGCACAGAAGTCAAACACCTTAACCTAGACCACCAGGTCACCTACTACAATTAACAATTATGTTTTGATAGACATTTTAATATGCTAAGTTCATGTTTGTAAACACACGTTTTGTGAAAGTGTCTTTACCTATGACTAGTCGACTTTTCTTGTGCTACTATAAATAGCAACCAAAATCAAGACATATTGTGAATAGTATGTTAAGGCCGAAATGATCCGTTTATTAGTTCCTCCATTTTGTTGTCAGGTTTCGTGGACATAAATTATATTGGGCTTATTTTATTGCTATTGTTGCAAAGACAAGTCATCTTCAACTAGATTTTAACTCAAGGTTGTGCTATCTCGAATATGTTGAGCAAAGGATTATTTTTAAATGAATACACTGAAAATAAGCAATCGTAAAATTGTATTTCTTCAGAATAGGATTTGATTTAAAATTGGAAAAAAAAGAAATATATAGGCCTATATATATATATATATATATATATTAGAATCACGTCTTACTACCCGTTTGGGTTATACGCCTATGTACTAATTACACTAATGGGTTGGGGATTAGGAAGTCTTAATATAGAGGAAATGGGACCGCATTTGCGTGGAGAAAAAGTGGAAAACCATTTAGGATAAACCACCCTCAGCGCACCCGACCGGGATCGAACCCCGATCTCCCCGTCTTCGGCAGTCTAGTTCAATACGATACTAGCGCATTAGACCACGCGGCCACTGAAGTGGGTTAGAAAAATAATTCATCAATACAATGTGACCCAAACAGTTTTAAGATCCTTTACATTACTATACAGAAGTAGGAGACAGCTATTATCAATCTGTTTGAATAATTTAATATTTTTATTGCATTTCAGCGAGACGAACGATGTTACCACCAAAATCTATAATATTCTATGGGTCCTCGGCTCAATTCCCATCTCCTGGTAATAAATTTTATAAAAATATAAATGCACTTGAAAAAAAAAGTTCAATTTGAGGTTTTGTTTGAAATATAACACGCAAAAGCGTATGCCCTCTATCATAAAAGGTAAAGTACATACAATTAATGAATATTTTTTTATATTTTCTATACTACCGAAAATTATCTGCTAGAAGTTTAAGTATAACCTTCATCCTCCTTATTTATCCTCAACCTAATGCACCTATTCTGTGCTTAGAATAAGATGTAAAAATATTTATTTCTTAAGTTTTTGTAAACATACATTTTAGTTGTGGAGACAAGATCAATAATATTAATAAGAAATAAAAAATAATCTCAATTAGTCTAGCATTGCTACTTAATCCATTGATTTGACAAATGTAACCTTGATGTTACAGCTCACATTAAAAATACTTATGATATATTATATTATCCAGAAACTTGGTGTAGTGGTCAGTGCACCTGGATACGAGTCTAGGAGTCCTGGGTTCGATTCCCGGCTGTTATCTTGGGTATTTTTCTCTTAAGGGAGTTATCCCAACGGTCACCAGGGTTTTGTTAATTTAGTCTTAACTTACTTAGGTTTAAGAGTTTCCACTGGTTCCACACCCTCATTACTCACTATCAGCATCCCCTAATCTCATCGGGACAGGGAAAGAGCCTCCACTGAAAGGATGTACGATTGTGTGTCTCCTGGGCAACGGTACATTAGTACTGACTATTCTTTCCACAAACTGAGCTACAAATTATGTATCCTAGATGTGCGATACAAAATTAAATGATCCAGAATCGCATTCATTTATATTTGGTTTTCAATTATATATCTTGCAAGTTCATTGTGCTGTATTCGACTTAAAAACTTCAATATAATTACAATCGTTATCATTATCACTGAATTCCGATGATATTTAAATTCAGCTCCCACCAGTAGTTTCATAACGTTATTTTAATCTTAAAGATACATGTTATCAATCAATAATTAGCATTATTCTAATGTAATTCTAATCACAAACAATAAACATAATAACAAATGTTTTTGAAACAAACCTAAAAGAGGAAGGCAATATCTAATTCAAAATACAACAGTTTTATTCGTGATATTAAAGGAGTTTAAGTACACTTTTTTCAATATTATAAATATTGATTTTATTTTATTGAATAAATAATATATTTTAATCAAATTTACAACATTTTTTAATAAAATACAAGTTTCTCATGTCGTATATATTTGATCTCTTAACCACAGAGATTCAGGTACTTAAATTATTACTTGAAATATGGTATTGTTTAGCTTAAATACATTCTAAAATATAGTGTCTACATTACTTTTCAAACAAACACAAATGAAAAATAAAAATTACAACCGTACAAGCAGGCAATCGTACCAGGCTACAACCTATTCCACCAGTGAGATATGTGCTACATGAATTTGGTATGCTCAACTGTAAAAATTATAATAAGCAGCACTTAATTACTTGAAAACAAATAATAAGGAACTATCTATTACCATTGTGATAGCAGATTTCAACATCTCTGCATGAAAAGACTCACACATAAGTTATAAAAGTATGTTCAGTTAAATAGTGGGTTTGTAACGTAGGTAACACAAAATAAGAATATATATTCATATTATACACTGTATCTAGTTAAATCTTGAGGTATAGGGACATTGTGGCCCATCACTAATTGTATTTTTAGGTTGTTAAGAAATATGAGTCAATATCATATCCCTATAATTCTAGGAATATATCACTTTTTCTGCCATTCAAGAGTAGTCTAATGGTTCTATGTCATTAGTACTGGTGTAAAGCAGTGAGTCCCCAAGGAGAAACTCTTTTAGAAGGTGGAGTGAGCTCCAGAGGCAGCACACTTTCGGAAGGAACAGAAGCCACGAAGGGCGAACGTTTGATAAATCTTGGAGGAGGCTTCTCAATTCGAGGATATTGCTTACTCTCCTTGATTTCTTCGTCTACCTCTGGGAAAAGAACAGGCCCAGCATTGTTTGTTAAAGTAGTTTGAGTAGGTCTCAAAATCCCTCCTGAAAGTGACAAAGGCAAGAAGGGCATAACTTGAGCTGGTGATTCTTCATAAGAATACAAACTATGCTGCTGATTATTAAGACCACTATATTCCAACAACGATTCTTCCGGGAAGACGTGCTTGCTTGGAATCTGAGGAATGTATGTGGGTTTCAGAGATGGAGTTGGATGAGGTAGTTCCTTTCCTTGAGGGCTAATATGTGAAGAAGGGCCACTATGGCTAACTACGGCATTGAAGCCATTCTGGTCATCTGCTGTATAGTCTACAGTTCTTATACTGCCATCAGCTTCAACTAGACTGTAAGAACCTTTCACTTTGTCTCCATCACGGGTCTCCCATTGGTTCTTGAAGTCACGAGTGTGATAGTCTTTCACTCCGTAGTTGAATTGATAGCTCGGGTAGCTCTGAAATGCAAATATGAAGAGTAATTATAAATTCTTTATAATACAAGATTATTCAGATCTCCAGGTAAAAATGTACACAAAATATAGGGGGTGACGATAAAAGTATTCCCACGTAATGAGCTTGGGATCGGCAACACATGCAGCACGCCGCATAAACCAACACATGCATCCCCACCACGCCCTTCCCTGACACACACGATTGTGCCAGTGTAGCATAGCGGCATTTCACTGTTGGTTGTTAACGGCGAGGGACATTAAACGTTCCCTGAAGTGGCAGACATGCATTGTATGTACGGTGAGACTGAAGGATTGATGAGCTGCATATATATGCATACAAGACCAACTTTCATTTTTGACGTTTCGTAGCGCTGTCATTTAGCGTTGCCAAGCCCAGGTTCACTATGTGGATAAACTTATCTTGTAAACCCCTAAAACCTGTATAATATTCTACCTTGAGCTCTTATTAGCACTATATGTTAACTGCAACTTTTTCCTGCACCAAAAAATACATATTGTAGCCTATTAGTTATTAAAATATCACATTGAATTGTAATAATGAATTTAAATCATGAAATTATGTTTAATAAGAAAAATTAGATTATAACATTTATCCTCAGTTAGGATAGTCAATCCGTTCTGAAAAGTTAAAGGGTTTTTCCATTGTGACCAGTCGTCATTGGGATATTTTTTGCACTAAATCTATATTCTGGCACCCTATATTTAGAAAAAAAAATGCTGATGGCCAAAGCGGGTTAAGGTATAGATAATAGTTGCGTTATTCTAGTCTCTCATTTTGTTTGTACACGCAACCCAGTGATATTCAGCCTAGTTTTGAAATATGGGATTCATTTTCACAATAAATTACAAATAGCCTTTACATAAATTCCATTACTTTTGAAAGGACAACCCTGATAATTGACTATTAAAATCTCTATATAATATTTTATTATCAACAAAATTTGGCTTAACCCAATAGTAAAAAATATTAAAATCAAATTTAGAATATCTTTAATTTTCTGGTTTATTAGTAAATAGGACCTATGTCGCATAGGAATTTGTCTCCTTTTAGCATTTGAAATAATGAATGAATTTTGACCAGACTTGAAACGCACTAGGCTTCCATACGGATAACTCTGTGTCTGACCTATGATATCCTAAAGTGTTTAGCAAAATTTATCAAACCAAGCATGTTTTATCAGTTCAGCGGAACATCTCTCCTTACATTTGAAAGTGGTCGAGTCAACTCTTAATAATACAAAACAAATCTCAACCCTTTTTCCGCCCTCAGGTCAGTGGACGAACTCCCATTTCTAACTAAAAAAACTTTATTTTTATAAAATTACTTTTTCAAGGCTGCCTGCTAAGCATATCCAATGGTTTCACCAAACTTCCACATGAGGTTTATGCCAACATGCATGAATATAGAACTGTGTTGGTATTATCGATTGTTAAATACTTAACACATTTTGTATTTATCTTAGTAATTATTTTCAGCTTGCAACCCTGTAAATGGGGAAAAGTAATTCGCGTTTATTTATGTCAAGTATTTGGGCTAACATCCTGGGCCTTTCTCCAGTTTTTAATCCGTCCACACATTTTTTGCCATAGTGGGTGACGTATTACTTTCCATTCTTCATTTATTGTTTTGGCAGTATGTGTAATTTTGCAGAAAAAAAAACTGTATAAAATTATGGTGGGTTCTAAGTGTTTTTTTTTTTTTTTTTTTTGCTAAACGTAGAATTGTAGAACTAAATATGCTTATATTATATATTACTGACACATCGACACCAAAAGCCTTATACATTAGAGTAAGGGCCTCTCCTTGATTATTTGCATTCTTGTGATCATCAAAGTTAACGTTCCAAAGAACAGATTGCTTTTGGTGTAGTTAAATTAGTTTAACTGAGTTCAATTTGTTCCACTACATGAACAGAAAAATTTGTAATCATTCTAACCTCCATAAAGATAGACTAACCTGGGAAAAAAAGTGCTTCTCTAAGGATAGACTGACATGATAACATATACGAAGAAATTCTCAAGATTGCCTAAACGTAATGTTGATTACTTATTTTCTTTAAGAATTTAGCTAACCCAACAAAACAAGCTGAAATTGACAATCCCACAACTACAAAACTACAACTTGTTGGCCAAAATTGCCAGGAAGCGGTGAATGTGTTTATATTGTAACACAACTTGTCGGGACCGTACTGTTGGCCAACATTTTTGTATAAAAATAAACTAGGCTTCAGCAAGATAAAAGTGATAGATTTAAAATGTTTAAAGAGTGTAAAAAAATATCACTTTTTGAACAAAACTCGTTACTCAGTTGACGCAGTCATCAGATAAAGTTGTCGACTATATGTTAAAAGCAGTTGATTCTGATGAAAGCTATGCCCCCTCACTAAAATGTGATGCACCGTCAGCATGACGTACTGGCTGGCCTTCTTCACGTGAAAGATAGTCTATCCTTGAGTGAGAAAGGTGTGTCCGATCCGGAGGCGGGTAATCTTAATTTCCTCTCATATAGTGGGATAAAAGTGTTATTTTAATGTGCGTCCCAATAGTCTGAGGCCCTGCCTCTGTGTTTCAAGTGCTCTTAAAGCTTGTTGTTAGAGTTTGGCAATATGATAGGAGAGTTATCAGTAAGATAATTCACTGCCGTGTTCTTATGCATAACGATGGCGAACCAACTTATTTTAAAATTCTTTGTATTTGTTTAATACGGACCCGGTATTTTGATCGATAAGCCTCCTTTAAATTGTTTTAGGTTATCTCACGACTTTTAATCAAATTGTGCGACCAAGGGTCCCCGAAAAAATTGGACCTTTATTATATTTTTAAATAACGTTATCAGCCCCCCTTACGTAGGATGGTGAGCGGTCAATTTTACCGGTGATGCCTATTGTTGTTTCTTGTGTATCAAAACACATGAAATTTTTTTTTAAATATATTATCCCTGTTTATAATTTGGGTTTATTGCAGAACCTGCCTTTCACTTGTATTTATTGCTTCCTAACTTTCACTAATTTCAAAATTTTCAACCAATATTTTATACGTATCCAAATCAAGACACACAATATCTGCCAGGTTTGGGATTGTAAAGCTTCTTATGAATCAAAGAACCATTGAGTGCGGTGCAAGAAGATTGTGTTCCACCCAAGTACTGGAGATGTGCGTTACACTTGCGCTAAATTATTCGAGAGAAATGTTGAATTTATATGAATTCAGAATCACGCACCAAATTATTGGTTCCAAGTTATCCACAATATTGGATTTTTCAAGTTTCAGATATTTTCAGCGTTCATAACAAATTCCAGATTTTTATTATATCCTAGAAGGACAGACACCGCATGAATTATATGTAATTGTTCTTTTTATTAAATGTTTCATAAATTCATAATGGTTTATTTCATTTTTGAGCTAGATAAAAGTAAAAGTTAGACATGTATATTAGAGTAAAAATAGCTAAGTTTGAAAAAAAGGACATAGATAAAAAAAATCTATGGCATCATTCCGAAAGCGAGCTATACCGTCCAAGTGTTAGCCACAGTAAGCGATGATAGTACCAACACTTGCGGATAAAGGGTTTCATGTGGCCAGCAAATTAAAACCTCCAGCCGTTAACCTCAATTTTCTAGTCCGGAGCTTTTACTTCATTATTCAAGTAAAGGTGACCTGGCGGTCTAGGGGTAAGGTGTCATACTTCTGTGATGGGGGTCTGAGGTTCAATCCTCGGTCCCAGCACAGATTTATCTGATTGCCAAACTCTTCTTTCACCTCTGACAAGACATGTATTAATCACAACTTGTGAATATGCGGAATGCCAGGCCTCCACCGTGGTTCGGATCCCACGTTAAACTGTAGGTCCTCCATTTCATCTCACAATCACCCTACCATTACACACCTACACATTAGCGTAAGTGCGTATAACCCGAACGGGTAGTAAGACGCAGTGCTAGTAATATTACCTTTAAAATGCTTCCTTTTTCATCCATACCACATAAGAGTAATGAACACATATGTATATAACCTGAGCAAGTAGTAAGACACGGTGGTAAAAATTAAGTATCCAAAACTAAATGTACGGTGACTATACGCTTTTCCTTTTCTTGACGTGCACAACTACATACTTTATAATTATTGTATCTTTTCTTTAATTAAACATAGGGTTTACTTTCGAATTTCCTATTTTTTTATGATGTGTATGGAAAATAGTTTCGTAAAAATTAGAAATGTATCTATTTTTTCTTTTAGATACAGTGATAATCATTAATAAACGAAAGATTTACTTTGTATTCATACGCGCATCAAAAAAACAAGCGAATAGCATAAACTTGATCACATGATGAGCTCTAAGCCAATCACAGGATTTCAGCCTTATCGGCGCTGTCCGCTCGGCACGACTTGAAATAACTTCAGCTTTCCTTTTTATGTACTGTACATCAGCTTGGGAGACTCAATTAAGGTGGGCATATAACGAACGCGAAAAAAGGCCAGTTTTTTTTTTCAGTTTTAATCACTAAACTTTTTTTGGCCAAAATAGATAATATATTGCTCCAGTACAACCATAGAGCTATATTTTTCTTCACATGATGATATCAACAGTTCTTGAATATCTGTTATGAGCATATTGGCATTAGATGACAAATATTTTAAATAAAAAAAAATTTGTCATTAAATTCCAGGACTTACTTAATAGACATTCAACAACTGTTGATATCACTATGTGAATAAAATTAAACTCTATGATTCTA
Organism: Timema podura; assembly: GCA_033556935.1. Classification (NCBI taxonomy): domain Eukaryota; kingdom Metazoa; phylum Arthropoda; class Insecta; order Phasmatodea; family Timematidae; genus Timema; species Timema podura. The sequence continues at coordinate 98,920,984 of JAVRXN010000010.1, read as the reverse complement.
CTGGAGAATTATTTGATTAATTTTGACCAAAAAAGTTTTGATACAAAAACCGCAAAAATACTTACTTTTTCTCGCCTTCCCTACATCTCCACCTTGGATTTCAAAACCAGCCGACCTAATTGGTGCGCATGCGCCTAAGCCAACCAACTCATTCAGTACGCAGACAGCTGCATCTAGTGCTGTAAAATGAATTCAAATAATTCTTTAAATGGAAAGTGCGTGTGTTGTTCTTGCCAAATTTTTTTTACGGACAGTGAAATAATTTGAAAACATCCACTATGATATTAATTCTAGATAGGTTTATCCATTAGAATATAAAATTTTCAAGTAATCAGTAGTTTCTAGTTTGTGTTGCAAAATATCATGGGCTAACAACATTAGGACTCTACGAAGCTTCGATAGTATCGATATCGATTCGAATTACCTATTAGGCAAAAAATCGTTAAGGTGTTAAACCATTGCAAATTCAGCAATGTACCTAAAATATGTTAATATAGTATTTTTAATAATAATTTTTGTGAGTTAATTCTTATTAATTATTAACATAGTGACAGTAAAATATGCGTAACATTTTTCCCAATAACAGCCTTTATAAAACTTTCGTATATTCTGTTAAACATAACAAATGTGTTAACTTTGAGGACTGAAGATAAATATTGAAATATTTAATAATCACCACAACAGACGTTGATCTTTACTTCTTAGTTTTACAAGGTGAATTATTGTTGCATGAACAAATTGAAGAACATATATTTAAATATGATAAATTAAAGGAATAAGGGTCCAAACCAATCTTTTTTTTTTTATAATCCGAACTCTTTTTATTAATCATCTAATTTTAGCATATTTAACTAGGATTTTATTCAATTCAATAATTATTTAACATTTGCGAATAATATTTGCTTCGATTCGAACTCAAAAAACTTGCTTGGCAGATGTATATTCAGCTTATATTTCTACTAGCGTGTGAAATGTTGTTATATTTAAAGCAGATTCAGCCAAATATTTTTAGAAAACGTGTGAATCAAGCCTTAGACTGCTATTCTTAACAGCTCACGCCTAATAAGAAAGTGTAGTTTGGGTTAGTACTTTTGTTGATTTAGAAGCCGATCAGCCTCTAGGTTAAGATGACTGCATGGTTCTCTCTTTATCTGCAAATACATGACGTATGTCTCGTCTACGGGGCATAGCATCCGGTGACTCGCATTTATATTACTAGGCCACGTATGTTTGTTGTCAGCTTACTTTCTAACAAGTCTTAAACCTCAACAGAACTTTTTGTCCTAGGGGTAAGTTGAGAAAATATTTGAATACTTAACTATCAGTTAAAATTTTCTACATTAATAGTACTGGTTTGTCTGGGCTACATTAATTTGTAGTCCAGTTTGTGGGAAGATTAGCCAGTACTAATATACCTTTGCCTAGGGGACACCCTAATGTACAATCGTACATACTCTCTGTGGAGGCTCTTTCCAAGTTCCGATGAGATGAGGTGATGGTGATAGTGAGTATGAGGGTGTGAAACCAGTGGAAACACTTAAACCAAACTTAAGCCTAATTAACCAAATTTTGGAGACCATTGGAATTATTCCCCTTTTAAGGAGAATCCCCCCCGTACCAGCCAGGAATCGAACACAAACTTTTAGGTCAGCAGCCATGGGCTTTGACCATTGTACAACGAGGCCGGTTACGTTTACAGTAGGCCTACTGGTAGAGGATATCGGTTCCCAACTTTTTTTCTCTTTCGTAACCTTTACAACCGATTACACAAATTATTAATATTAGCAAAATATTAGATTAACTATTAATTAATGTAACTAATTTTATTTCATACTTGAAAAACAAAGGGGTCAAAAACATGATCAAAAAACAATGTAGGCGTATAACCCGAATGGGTTGTAAGACGCGGTGTTAAAAAATATATAATAAATACTACTAAGGTGAACAAGCGGAGCATATATTTTTACATTCAAAAATCAAAAGCTACAATGAAAATTAACATATTTAATTTATTTATGAATTAATTAATAATTCTAAAAACTTAGTTATGTTTTGAAAATTAAATAATGTTCTCAAGGTCAAATAATGAAGATAACCCGCACCGCGTCTCGCCTTAACGTTGAATTTATTTGACAACTTTTGACTTGTCTCTTGTCTTACTTACACTGATGGTGTATGTAGCTTTTTCTGCCATTATTTAAAAATTGTCGCAAACCCCCAAAAACGTCCTGACACGTACCCCACGTTGGGAAACACTGTTATAGTATATCGCCCATAGTAACCCTCACTGGTGAGAACTTGGACTAAGGTGTTAGTCTCACCAGGTTTGGTTGATCAGTGAGTGGGAAGTAAAAGTTCAAATACCATCTGGGTGTAATAAGGTATTTTTTTCACCCTTAATTGTTTCCTATTTTATATTTCCTCTAAATTGAAGGATCCATGAAAAATTGGGGTTAAAGTCAAACTACACACATTTTTCAGAACAACAACCCTTATATCCCAAACCACATAGAGAACCAAACTGATATATAGTTTTTAGTTTAATTTAAATACAACAAAAGCTTCTCTTAAAACTATAAGCTAAATTTCATTAGAAAGTGTCTTATGATTATCTAAGAATTTGAGCTAAAATTAATCTTTCCCCATTTTCCCTTGTATCCTTGATTAGTTTACCACACCCTTACCCCAAATGCAGTGTGTTCGGTTTTGGAGCGCATAATAAAATATCATATTATTATAAAGAATGAACAATAAATATAAATAAATATTAAAATAAAAAACTAAAATCAATCTTTAGACATTTTTAGCATAGCTTACCTTACACCTGCTTCGGTGGCCGCATGGCTTAAGGCCATCACTCTCGTATTAGACTAGACTGCTGTTGACAGGGAGGATGGGGTTCAAATCCCGGGAGGGTGTTCTGAGGGTGCTTTTCCAAAAAAAAATCCACTCTCCTTCCACGCAAATGCAGGTACACTTCCTCTAAATTCTAATATCCTCATCCGTAACTAACTAGCGTAACAAGAATATAAGCGTGTAAAACCTAGACAGGTAGTAAGACGCGATTCTAAATATATATACATACTAGCGGACCCGACAGACGTTGTCCTGCCCGAACGTTGGCTTTTGGTTTGGGTGGCTTAATTGATTTCGATAATAAAATAAATACTATGTGATCACCACAATTACAAATTCACACAGAACTCCAATTAGTGAGTAACACAAATATTACAAATTCAGTGTTTGTTAAGACAACATACAAAATAAAACATCTTTTCATTTTTGGCATTTCGCCCACAACTCCACAAATATCAGCTGTATCGAAAAACAAACATAGCTATGAATTATTCTCAGAAGTTCAATTATTCATGAACTTTTCAGAAGGTTTTAACGGTCAATTATTAATATATATTCATTATTATAAATATTGGGTGGTGGTGGTGTGAAATTTTGAGGTTACATGTTCTGACATGCAAAAAATATTTTAAAAAATCCCCCCCAAAAAATTCCCTAAAAAATAAAATAAAAATTTCTAGAACCCGATTGCAGCGCCACCTACCGGGTCAAATTGTGAATCTAAACCATCCACGGACCCACTCAAACACACACAAAAAATTTCATCAAAATCGGTCCAGCCGTTTAGGAGTAGTTCAGTGACATACACACGTACAGAAGAATTTATATATATTAAGATATTTAGAATCACATCATATATATATATATATCCATTCAATAGTTGTAATATTATAACAAACATCGTAGAATGCAATGTGTTTTTTACCCACCGAAATCTAAAATCCTACTCCATTAGATTCTGTCCCGTGGTCTATTGGGCCTAATCTAAGTTTGCAAAGTTTCAACTTTTAAGTTCATATAGGGGATTCTGGAGGGTGGGAAAAGACACATACACATTATATATAGGCCTATAGATAGTATTAGAGGTTTATATTGCTAGAACACGATCTATTAAATCAAAATTGTAATGCTTTTGGAACACACAGTTATACTCATAAGAAACACCCTTTTATTATGAACAAATAGCTACTAGAATTTCTTAAATAAAATAATGGACCTAATCTGAATCAAAAGCTTAGAGTTTTAAGACTATCTTAGAGTTGTAGGTCACGAGCCGATTTTTGGTGAATCACTCAAATGTTTATGAAAAGTGAAAGTTTTGTAATTATTTGATTATATAAAAAATGAAAAAATATAAAAGTTAGAGAAATTGATGAATCAATTATAATGGCAAAATTAATAAGACACATAATATACGGTTAAAGTGTAACAAAACTGGTAATAATAGCAATGGATGAATTTGACATTTATCCTCTTGCCCACTGTTGAGGGTGTCCACTGGGCAACGGAACATTAGTACTGGCTAATCTTTCCGCTACTGGGCTACGAGTGATGTAGCCCAGACACGTGTCATGGCCAATTTTGAAAAACCTTATGTTTTCTATAATTTGCGTAAGTAAAATACCTTTAAATAAATATATTCTAGAAGATAAACACACATTTTTATTCATCGTGTAAAATAATCCTATGATGCCAATTTTGAACAAAATCATTAGTAAAATCAAGTTTTACAAAAATCAGTCATCAGTAAAATACTATGAAAATTTGTACTAGAAAACAAATATATTTAATTATTTATAATGTAAAAGCCGAACTGATACCCATTTTAAACCAAGTCATTGAGGAAAGTTTTTAAAATAGGGTTAAATTTTTTTACAAACAGTAAATTATCCTTAAACGAATTTTTACCAAAAAAACCTGAATATGGTTTTATTTGACATGTTAAACACTCCCCAGTAATACATTTTAAACAAAATCATTTGTGAAAATTTCAAAATATTTCTAATTTGTGAAAATTACTCATCAGTAAACTACCCTTTACGAAAATTTACCCCAAAACAAAGTATACAGTGTTATTTGATGTATCAAACCCTACCTAGATATCCATTCTAAACAAAATCGTTCTAACCATTTTCGAAAAACTTTGAATTAAAAAAATCACTCATCAGTAAACTACTCTTAATTTGAGGGTTAGGGTCAAAATAAAAAAGTTTACATCTAGATATCAAGTTTGAACAAAATCCATACAACCAATTCAGATCTGTGTCCAGAGACAGTCAGATGGATAGAAAATCATGGGGACAGAGATAATAATTTTAAGTCCACCTTTTTGGGTTCTTACACACATAAAATATAGTAAAGATTTATCATAACCTTGAGGTCAAGAATTTTCACTATTACAATACTTTCTCTTGATATGAGAAAGTAAAATGTGGTAGTAGCCCTTCTTTTTCCGCTCCTTGAGACAGTAAGAATATATATTAAATTATTAACATTAATATAATTATGATACATTTATATAGCCTACTATTATCTTTAGAAATGTCTTTATTTATCGTTTTAACATTATGTTACCTAATTTGATGATCGAATAGTCTAAAGGTAACCCTCTCGCATTAACCTGGACTGCTTATGATGGGAAGATCGGGTTCAAATCCCAGTCAGGTGTACTAAGGGTGATTTTTCCTAAATGAATTTTCCACTCAAATGCGGGTACACTTGCTCAAAGTTAAACCTACATCATCCCTAACACATTACTTATGCGTATAACTCGAACGGGTAGTGAGATGCTATGACAATATAAAAACAGGTAGAATTATAGTTTTGTATAGGGTGAGACGAAAACAATTTGCTGAGCAAATTGATGGACAACGTGCCGAGGTTTTCCTGACGTCCTGTGGAGCTCACCTGAGTCACATCTTCAAGAAGTGATAAAGTGTTAAATTATTGAATTGTCACAAATATCATTAAAGACTAATAGAATCATTACAAAACATATTTAAAATAATATAAATGGTTTGACAATATAAAGGCAGGGAACCTTTATAATTAAAGTATTTTAGATCCTGAATAAAAACATTTATTTTGTTTAGCCTCTAGGTATAATTTCTAGATTTAATCAAATTGATCAAAAATGCATATCAAACAAAGTTTTATAATTTAGAATGACATATATTTTTAAGATAGGCTAATTATTCCCAGTTAAGATATTTATGTAATAAAAACCTTCCAGCTAGCCTCAACCTCATATAATATTAAGGTAATTTGTATTCAAAAATGTTTATAACCTCGAGCACATTCAGAAGATTTTCAAGGTTATACTAAATCAACTCAGACCAACCGTTTCTGTTAGACATTTATCGATAATAGTAATCTATCAAGCTCTAACTTTCATTTTCTTGAACTTAAAGTTGACTCTCTAACATTTCATTTACTATCAATAAATTTAGTAACAGAACACAAACTTTCTTCGTAGAAATCGTAAGTAATGTCATGGCCAGTGTGATAATTAAGACAACTGGGTTATACGTGTCCTATGATGATCTAGAGTCAGTGAAAGCGCTACTAATGGTCCATTTTCAATCTCATTTCTCCATTTGTAACGTACACCACACCCCATAAATTGGTATGCTTGTTATAAGGATAACTATAATATAGCCAAGCACTGTCATTTAAAATTTAGGGCATATTATAGAGTAGTAAGATCTGCTATGAAACTAATTACAAAATGACGTAAAATGTCTAGTAGTCATTTAGGTTCGCTTTAGCCTCGAATTACTTTCTTACTCTATGACACTATAAACTCGAAAGTTCATTTGCCGCACTTAAAAAAGTACGCCACCTATCCCTATCTTGAGCTAGTTCTATCCACTCCACCTCATTACACCCTATCCCTATCTTGAGCTAGTTCTATCCACTCCACCTTCATTACACCCCTATAGCTTTTAAGTCCCTTCTAATGTCATCCTTCCTTCTGCGTCCAGATCTCCCACTTCCCATTAAGTTTGATAGTCAATATTTTGATTGCGATTCTAGTTTCTTCCACTCACACTTTTATTTAAATTAACAAACTTTTGGTTTCAAGCCTTACGTTAATTTCTTGACACGGTAAAAATAAAACAGCTTTTGTAAGCTTTAATTTAGCTTACATCAAAATAATAGCTTGTTAGCAACATTTTTTTCCCAATGATAAAATTACATTTTAATTGTTTTTTTAGCACCGTGGCTTACTAACCTTTCGGGTTATAAGCTTATGTACTAATTACACTATTGGTTTAGGGACTAGGAAGGTTGAATTGAGAGGAAGTGCACCCACATTTGCGTGGAAGGAGAGTGAAACCCAGTTAGGGAAAACCACCCTCAATGCACCCAACCGGAATCGAACCCCTAACTCCCCGTCTTCTGCAGTCTAGTCCAACACGAGAGTAGCGCGTTAGACCACGCAGCCACCGAAGCGGGTATGAAATAATTGATTGAGATAAAAGCTCGCACTAGCTTGCTCAATCACTTTTTTTTTCGCTATCTATTAAGTATATTGGCACTCAATTTTACTAAAGAATATATTTTTCACTATTGAATAACTTTTTATTAGTGATCCGATCAATTAAGATTGTTATTTATTAAGTCTACGGCAGAAAGGCACTGAAATGTTTATTGACTTGGAGTGGTTGGTTAAAAAAAACACTGGCTTCCTAAGAACCTTTTTTTTGTCACTCCAAATGATATATATTATATATACGCACACACACAGAGTGATTCTTTCGTTAAAGGCCCCAAATTTTGTCAATATAATCTCTATTTTTAATTAATCGTCTGTTGACTGATTTATAGGCTCGCAAAATATTTACGAGTGGACTTCTGTTGTAGCGGTTCGTTCTAAAAAAAAAAAGGCCAACACTGCCCTTATTAATCTATAATATTAAAAGGAAGTGTTTATCTGTGTGTATGTTTGTTTATGTGCGATCCCCAGCCAAATCTACGGCACGCAGAGATCTGAAATTTTTAACATAGGTGGATGGAAGGGGGTCTGAATGGACCTTGATTCCGGATTTTTAAATTTTTAATTACCTTTTTAATTAGGCTATTTTTAACAAAATACCACAGTGGGACACGGGAAAGGCCGTGTGGGATTGCTAGTAAATAATAAGGCAAGGTCATGGCAACTATATTGTATTGACTAAAGTTTAGGCCCTCTAGCGAGCGAATCACATACAGCAACAGTTCAGTTTTCTTAGGAAGGGCCTTATCTGTCCTTCACTTATTAATACGTCAGACCATGTTATATGCAGCTGTAAGTGTTGATAAATATTTTAAATAGCTATAAAATTGCACTAACTAATGATTTTGTGAACAGTAGACCTTGGTCCTTCTATGATACTATCGTAGTTTTTTTTTTAGTACCGCATCTTACTACCCGATGGGTTATAGGCTTATGTACTAATTACGCTAATGGTTTAAGGAATTAGGAAAGTTTTATTTAGATGAAGTGTACCGCACTTAAGCAGAGATAGAGAGTGGAAAACTACTTTGTAAAAACAACCCTAAATACACCCGACCGAGATTCGAACCTCGATCCCCCCCGTCATCAGCAGTCTAGCCTATTATGAAGAGTAGCACGTTAGAATACACGGACACCGAAGTGGTTGGAAGAGGATAATTATTTGTTCAATGGTAAGGCAATTGAAAACACGTGTCATGGAAAGTTATTGTTAGAAGAGGAGGTTTGTGTACTTTGAGAAAAGAAAAAAAAATATGAAACGCCCTGTTGTGAAATCTATCAGCTTTGAAAACTTTCGCTAGATGTCACTAACATCATGACTTGAAAAAAATGATGGACCATTCATTACAATCCTGGTGATGTGTGACGCGATCTTTCTCCAAGTTGACCTTTCGGTGACTGTGATGTTTGGGAGGAGGAAGGAGTCATTAGACCTAAAACTATAATATTTGCTAGATATGGATCTTATGTGTAATGCATAGATGCATACACCATTGATCATCATCATCATGACCATGATCATGAATAGCTTCCAGCCATTAGGTGGGTCTGTTTGGTACATACGCCTCTCCACCACCTCCTTTCCTCCCAACACCTTGGTCCAGCCCTCTCCTCTCTCCTCCACATTCCTCCTTACTCCCTTTAGTCATCTGTCCCTTGGTTTTCCTTACCATTAACAAATCAATTAGATCTGGGCCGTATCCTTTATTTATAGAAACATAACCTTAATCTCGTGTCCAAATTCGAATTCTCGATTCTTTAAGAATACACACATTTATTTAAAGTGAAAATACTTAAAATCTAATCTAACAAATAGTTTTTTACCGTTTGTTTTCATTGACAAAATACGATATTATGGTTCGTCATGTTTATCATGTCATTGACAGGAAAGAGAACAATCTCTCTAGTAAATTAATTATATTAAAACAATTTTGTCCTTTTTTATGATTGTGTTACTCTACCAACTTCACAAGTCTATATTTTAAATAATTTTATCAATTGCTTAAAACTGTTATACCAAGTAAATATCTTCATAATTGTACTCGAGATATATTTTTGAGATTTTTCCGAATCTCAAATCGGGTATTTGAGCACCCCATCTCTAAAATTAATCTCTTGTAATGTTAAAACTTTCCAAGCACTTACGTAATAGTCTATTGGTTTGCTGTAAGAAGGATCGTATTTCAAGTGTCCAGGGAAAGATTGGACTCCACAAGCTAAACAAACCAAAGAAATCTGAAAGAAGATAAAATCGGAACAGTCATAAGGAATTTAAGTAACATAATATAACAAAGTAAACAACGTAACAGACAATATTAATGTTGTAATTAGCAGGATTCATATTCATTTTAATGTAGGCCTACACTCCGTTTACCCTTACAGTTGGAAAATTAATTTAATACGAGAAAAGACCAAATATTCCGTCTCCCGATCGTCAATTTATCACTGGAAAAAGGGAAACGTTAATTTGGACAACGATATTTTTAGCATCACGTCTTATCACCCGTTCGGGCTATACGCTTATGAACTAATACGCTAGTGTTTTTTTTTTAGGAATGAGGAAGGTTAAATTTATATGAGGTGTACCTGCATTTGTGTGAAAGGAGAGTGAAAAACTATTTTGAAAATAAAACTTCATCGACAGTTTAGTCTAGTACGAGAATAGCGTGTTAGACCACGCGTCCACCGAAGCGGGTAATGATCATGTCATTGACCGTGTTGGGGAATCGAGCTCCGGACCTTTAAGCCAATGAGTAGACGCGCTACTGACTGAAGTAAAGAATCAAATTAATATTAGCTTTTCTACGATAGGGCCACTTTGATATCAGTTAAGGCGGGATGGAAGGAACCGCGAGCTTAGGTCGATATTTATGTCGTTATTACATAAAAATTCTGGTGATAACATAAAAAAAATTGTTCGACAGTAGATACGTTAAGTTTAATCTTCTACATATAGGCCTAGTGACAAAAATAGTTCCTAAATATCTCTCATGACTAAAGTAACATGTTTTCAGTGAAGATATAAAGTAGCCTACTCATCAAGTTCCAGGAACCCGCATCGGTGTTCGTGTGATCTAACACGTCACTATCATGTTAAACTGGATTACCAGTGATGGAGATATTGGGGTACAAATCTCGGTTGGGTGTACTGAGGGTGGTTTTACCTAAATGGTTTCCCACTCTCCCTTTACGCAAATGCGGGTAGATTACCTCTACAATTTTACCTTTCTTGTCCTTATTCCATCAGCGTGATTAATGTATCCGTATAACCCGAACTGGTAATAAGGTGGACCCGCTTCGGTGGTCGAATGGTCCCAGGCGTCACTATTGCTATAGACTGGAAAGCAGATGACGAGGAGATTGGGGTTCGAATCCTAGTTGAGTGAACTGTATTTATGCTTATTTTATAAGAGTGTTTTATGTTATTTTAATTGTATTAAATATTTAAATTCCAAAAGAGGGTTGAGTGAATTGTATTTATGCTTATTTTATTAGAGTGTTTTATGTTATTTTAATTATATTAAATATTTAAAATTTCTTAAAAAAAGGTTGAGTAAACTGTATTTATGCTTATTTTATAAAAGTTTTTTATGTTATTTTAACTGTATTAAATATTTAAATTAAAAAAAGGGTTAAGTGAACTGTATTTATCCTTATTTTATTAGATTGTTTTATGGTATTCTAACTATATTAAATATTTAAATCAACATTTTTCAACTTAGTATTTTCTATATTTTATCACATCTGTCAATCCTTAAACTATTATTTGACTATTATTTAATGTTCTCTTACTTTTTATGACACAATAAATTATAGATTTATTTTTAAGGTCTTATCTTATCTTGAACTGAGTATGTATTTTCCTAAATACATTTCACTCACCCACCAAGCAAATGCGAGTATATTAGTATAATTAATACAGATGTTTATAGCCCAAACGGGTATTAAACGTGGTGTTAATTTTATTTTTAATTCAAAGGTGGAAAGTAAAAAAGACTCCAGGATTCCTTTGACAAATATTTAAAAACTGTTGAGACTACTCTATGTGGATATAATAGTATTATTTGAGGTATATAATGTGCACTTTCTGAACTGACTGATTATATCAGCACACGAGAATTTCTATGAGAGTGTGGAAATGGCCTACAAATTTTGCCAGGAAAGATATTTTTAAATGCCTTCCAGGATTCTTTTACATGCCACAATCGAAATGGGACCGACAGCTTTACTTCCCCTCCAAAGTAGGTTGTGCTACGGATATTTATCGCTAAAGTAAAATCCGTCGACCTTAACTGGGTTCGAACACACACACATCGGGTCCTGAGGCAATAATTTTACCCCAAGACCACCAAGGTTGGCTCTGAGTAGATCAACTAAAACGGATCTACTCATGAAACATTTTATTTAATGTGTCTAAAAAAGTGTGTTATAAGACATTAAAAAAAACCTTTATTTTTAACATGCGTTCACTTCCATCACACGTTGAGACAGTAATAAAGAACTCACCTTTAAGAAGGCCATTTCGCCGGGAGAGAGCGTGTGTGTATGTGTCGATGAAGGATGCCGCTGTCACGAGAAAGTAGAATAAGAGTTATCTTCACTTGCACGTCTTCTCCTGTCTTCAACACTGATGATCTGAGTTTTGTGACTTGAAAATTCTCAACCTCTTGAGTTCTTATACCACTTCCCCTACCCTCGAGAGTGAAGAAGAATATCCTCAATTTCACCCGATGACGGCTAGTTACTGTTAAAAGTAGGATTGTGTTTTATTGCCGTGCGCCGGAGGGTCTAAATGCGTCAATATTTAGAGACTACTAGCGTGCCTCAACTGAGGAACTGCAAGTGTTCCAATACTTTCTGGTGGTGCTTAGAAAAATTTCTCTTTTTGAACCCACTTAAGTTTTTATTTTTAGAATTTTTAACGTGCAATTTCTGAACTGACTGATTACAGCAATACCTCGAACTTTCTACGAGTTAGGAACCAGATCCCTGATTAAATACGAAGCAAAACATTTATTTAGTTTGCAAATGCACAGGATTCGCCAAAAAAGTATACAGGGTGACCATAAAGTCTGTACACATAGGTAAATAGACAGATATACACATATAGGCAAATATACTTGCTTGTTTGGTGTGATTTTTTGGACTTTGCCTATGTGTTCAAACTTTATGACCACTCTGTAGTCTATAACTATTATTATTATTATTAGCACCGCGTCTTACTACCCATTCGGGTTATACGCACTTACGCTAATGTGCAATGGTAGGGTGATTGTGAGATGAAATGAAGGACCTACAGTTTAACGTGGAATCCGAACCACGGTGGAGGCCTGGCATTCCTCACATTCACAAGTTGTGATTAATACACGTCTTGTCAGAGGTGAAGGAAGGGTTTGGCAATCAGATAAATCTGTGCTGTAGTCTATAACTAACTATATAACACTTGCGAATGCGTGCAACATTTTAGCACGATCATACGTGCACTATCATATTGTTATCACAAAAATAACTATAAACATTTTATAGTTTAATCTTAAAAATTAAATAGTATGAATAGTTGGGTTATTTTAATAACACATAAGTAGTATTAACATGTTTAATCAGAAATATAAGAGATTCAAAAAACAATGCACACGCAACGACTTTTATTCAAAGACATATCGGCAAAAGAAACAAGATGGCGCGTGGTTATAACGAAATGCAACGAAAGAGAGAAGCAAGCGACCAAATTTTGAAACGTTATAATTGAGATCCGGCGAAAGAGCGAAGCGATGTATATCTGTATATCAGCACACGACTTATAAACCAACTTAATTCTATAACAGACACAACATCTACTCCCCAGTTGTTAATTTATCGCTGTGAAAAAAGGATACCACAATTTCGTCAACGAAATTTTTTTGGCAATAGGAATCGAACCCGTGGGTCCTAGCTCAGTAAACACTCTACCGATTGAGCTAAGGTGTCGGATACTTAGGATATAAATGGACTAAACCAATAGTATTAAACCCTTTTTGTTCATGTACACTCAGATTTAATTTATCTTTAACTTTGTAACCCCAAAGTTGTTGCTACACAATTTAAGTTATAAATATTCTATAATCTATATCTAAAGTATGTGAGGAATGCCAGGCCTCCACCGTGGTTCGGATTCCACGTTAAACTGTAGGTCCTCCATTTCATCTCACAATCACCCTACCATTACACATTAGCGTAAGTGCGTATAACCCGAACGGGTAGTAAGACGCGGTGCTAATAATAATAATAATAATAATAATAATAATAATATATCTAAAGTGAATTGCATCCAAAGTAGTATTAAATGATAAATATATATTAAGTTTTACGTACCCCCTAAGATGTCTTCGCCTCGTGTACCCCCGGTTGAATATCACTGATCTAAGGCTGGAGTCGGCAACCCTTTTGGTTCCCAATCGACTTAAGAGACGTTCAAAGGTCCCTCAATCACCCATAGTTTCTCCACTATACTTTTGCTTCTTTTTTTTATCTGTGCATATTATATTTATTCCTTGGATTATATCTTTCCTCAAATACTCATAGAAAAAAATATAGAATAAAATAATGTGCATTTTCATATAAAACAAATTAAATTTGTTACAACACTACCGGTAATAGCCAAGCAAGGTAATTTTGGTCACACTCATATATTTTTTTAGCACCGCGTCTTACCCGTTTGAGTTATACACTTTTAGTGATTAGAAAGGTTATATTTAGAGGAAGTGCACCCGCATTTTCGTTAAGGGTAAGTTGAAAATCGTTTTGGGAAAAGAAACTCGGTATACCCGAACGAGATTCGAGCTTCGATCTCCCCGTTATTAGCAGTCTAGTCTCCTGTGAGAGTAGCGCGTTAGATCATACGGCCACTGAAACGAATCATATATTATTTGAAAGTACTGGCTAGATATATTTTCGCGTTTAAAAGACTTAAAGCTCGACTTTTAATGACACTGTAATTTTCTTACGCAGTCGACTGAAAATTGCCTCGAGATCAACCAGTTGTCTAAACCTGGTCTAAGTCGTCACTCTAACAATAAACTGGACAGCCATGTATGAGAGATAAGGGGTTCAAATCCCAGTTGGGTATACTGAGGATGTTTAATTTTTCTAAATGCTTTTCCCACTCTCCAGCCAAGAAAATGCGTGTACACTTCCTCTAAATTATACCTTTCTCATTTCTGACACATTAAAGTAATTTGTACACCTGCAACATTTTTGTGGGCTGAAACCCAGCACGGGTCGATGGATTATTCCTCAGCAATAAAAAATGTGTAGCACAAATTACTTCGGAGGGGAAGTAAAAACCTTGGTCCCATGTCTATTGTGGCGTGTAAAATAATCTCGGAAAGCATGTGAAAATACCTTTCCCGGCAAAATTGGTAGGCTCTTTCGCACTCTCGTTCAAAGAAATGCTTGTGTGGTGATACAATCAATTTCTTTAGAACGTGCACGTTAAATAACTCAATATATATAAATCCCAATTCTGGATACTTCTTCTATTTTTTTATTTTTTTTAGCACTGCGTCTTACTACCCGTTCGGGTTATACGCTTAAGTACTAATTACACTAATGGATTAGGAATTGGGAAGGTTGAATTTAGAGGAAGTAACCCGCATTTGCGTGGAGGGAGAGTGGAAAACCATTTAGGAAAAACCACCCCTAGTTCACCCGACCGAGATTCGAACCTCGATCTCCCCGTCCTTAGCAGTCGAGCTCAACACGATTAGCGCGTTAGCCAACTACGCCACGAAGGCGGGTCTTATTCTATTATATCTGTTAATATTTGCTTATGTCTTCAAAAGATAAAGATAATTGCAAAGGGTTTTCAGAGGATAATTTAGGAAATCAATGATGCAATACATGTATTGTACTTTCAGTTCATCAGCTCCAACAGTATTTTTAATAGCGAGATAAAAAACCAACTTTTTTCAAGCTTACCATTGTCATGAGAGGAATAGTCTGGAAAATAAACTCTATACTCTTACAAAAAAAAAATTCAGCGTTTTTATTAACTGGCAATGGTGATAAGAAGACTTATATTTGAATATACAGGGGGGAAAAGGGAAGAGTCAAATTTGATCTCAAATTAAGTTAGTGCTGCCATCTGTTAGACAATCATGAGACTTTTCTAATAAACTTTGGATTATGTTCAAATACGTTTCTGTATTATTTAAATTAATTTTAAAATAAAAGTATTTTCTGGGGTCTTTATGGGGTCTGAGATATAAAAGTTGTTGTATTAGAAAAAATATGTAATGTAACCTTCCTCCTTTTTTCTTTGTACCTTTCATTTGTTTAAAATTGGATTTCCATGTATAATAGGGTGAGTGAGAGCCACTTCTTTAGGACATCAATAATGTGTTTTTATATTTTGTCCTAATACAGTTTGACATGGCGACTTCTATATCATTTTTATTCAATTTCAAAGAAATTTGGTATAACTTTGATGCAGCATTTTTATTACTTGACTTTGATCCTAAGGCCCAAGAACAAAGAGTGTCTAGCTTGAAAAGTAATTTTTCTATTCAAATTCAAAACCAACTTGAAATATACATAGAACGCTCCTAAAATATTAATAATATATTATTTAGATTTTATTATGATTAAGTTTTAGACAAAAAATTACACCTTTCTCATTTCTGACACATTAAAGTAATTTGTACACCTGCAACATTTTTGTGGGTTCAAACCCAGCACGGGTCGATGGATTATTTTTTAGCAATAAAAAATTTGTAGCACAAATTACTTCGGAGGGGAAGTAAAAACGTTAGTCCCATGTCTATTGTGTGTGGGCCTATTATTTATAATAATAGCTCAAAAAAATAATATATTTTTTTAAGATTTTTAATAGTAAATTATAACCCATAAAACAAACGTCATATTTCAATAATACTTTTAGACAAAGATAAAAAAAGGCTCTAATGTCTGTACCCTCTTAAAATACTTTTTTTATACATTTACATGAAAACACACTTAGTTTTTATACATATTGATGGTGACCTGGCGGTCTAGGGGTAAGGTTTTGTAAATTTGTTCTGAGGGTTCAGGGTTCAATACTCGGTCCCGGCACAGATTTATCTGATTGCCAAACCCTTTCTTCACCTCTGACAAGACGTGCATTAATCACAACTTGTGAATGTGTGAATGCCAGGTCTCCAACGTGGCTCGGATTCCACGTCAAACTGTAAGTCTTCTATTTCATCTCACAATCACCCTAACATTATACATTAGCGTAAGTGCGTATAACCCGAACGGGTAGTAAGACGCGGTGCTAATAATTGTAATAATAATAATAATAATACACAAACTGACCTGCAAACAAAAAGATTTGTGCATATAGATTGAGGCATATAAAGTGCTAAAAATTAATTCTTTTTAAAATTGTAAGATACTTTTTTGTGATCTTACTGTTCCGGGTTCGATATTTATTTTATTAACTATGTCATGTCGCGTTTTCATGGATTACCGTTGTAATATTACGTTATGTGAAGGTTATTAAATATATCATTATTGTATTTAAATCAACTATAAAATATCAATGATATGTTTATTTAAAACCATTACCGATATGAATAAAATGGTTACGTGAGCCGATATCACACATGACGAGTCCTTCACCTCAACAGTAATTAACTTAAATGGAAACACATTTATATAATGAGTTAATTTCCGGCGCGGGTTGTGCTGCTTGACAGCATGAGGGCCTTATCGAGACCAGGGCGCGTGGATTAGATTAAATTCTATTAAAACATAAGAGAACTGTCAGACACGGGATGAACGTGTTTCTTTCGCAACTTCTCCTCAGACACAATGGGGGAAGGAGCCTAAGGAAACAGCTGTACCAATTATATTTTACACATCCCTTTTGATCAAGTGATAGATATAACAAGGTCTAATCGGTGACCTGGTGGTCTAGGGGTAGGGTGTCAGACTTCTGTGCTGGGGTCCAGGGTTCAATCCTCGGTCCCGGCACAGATTTAATCATATACTGTCAAACCCTTCCTTCACCTCTGACAAGACGTGTATTAATCACAACTTGTGAATGTGTGGAATGCCAGGCCTCCACCGTGGTTCGGATCCCACGTTAAACTGTAGGTCCTCCATTTCATCTCACAATCACCCTACCATTACACATTAGCGTAAGTGCGTATAATCCGAAAGGGTAGTAAGATGCGGTGCAAATAATAATAGTAATAATAATAATAATAATAATAATAATAATAACCAGGTCTAATCCAACATAGTGCTGTTCCAAATTGATTCAATTTAAATTGCATTTCGAAGTAAATATCTACGTGGTGGCCTCGGTGGCGTAGTTGGCTAACGCGCAAGTCGTGTTGAGCTCAACCGCCGAGGACAGGGAGATCGAGGTTCGAATCTCGGTCGGGTGAGCTGGGGGTAGTTTTTCCTAAATGGTTTTCCACTCTCCCTCCACGCAAGTGCGGGTTCACATCCTCTAAACTCAACCTTCCAAATTCCTAATCCATTAGCGTAATTAGTACTTAAGCTTATAACCCAAACGGGTAGTAAGACATGGTGCTGAATAATAATAATAATAATAATAATAGCCTTCTGTCTCTCTCTATCGGCCACCCAAACAAGATATTCTCGAAGGAGAAGGGGGGAGAGCCGAGGAACGAATACATCCGATTACTAGGATATTATAAAAGCCAAACCTTCGTTAATGGAGATGAGGACACTCGCGTAGTAGTTGGCTAGCAGTTAGAAACTACGTTCGTCGAGATAAAATATATTTGTTTATCAATCACCGAATATGAGTCGGTACCATAATTATCTCGCGTCGGTCACTGAGTTGTATCAATCTTGATCCAATCACATTTTAATCATCCCAGTTCCCTAAGAAGGGATAAAACACGCGTGTGATACCGGATCGTATATTCACTCTGTTCAATGCAGCAATGACGCTAAATAAATAAAGTCATTAAATTTACATAATTTATTTCAATTATAGCCTAACAACAAATCACATCAACCTAATCAGTATAATATCAAAACGCATGAATTGTGAATAGTGAACCCTGTCATTACAAAAGTGTTGCCCTCCGCGGGGCATGAATTGTGAACAGTATCATTACAAAAATGACTACCAACGTGTAGGCACGACAGCACGACACGATGCACAGCGGAAAAAATTCCTCCCTTCTATCAATTTCCACTTAGTAATTGGACCACATCCTTTTCTTGTGCTTCCTTTCCTTGCTTTCGACGAAGACACCAGCCTGTATCGAGCAAGAGAGAGACAACAGAAGGTTGAAATAAGTACCTTGAAACCTACAGCCAAAGGGAATATAAAACAATATTTAATTTGGAATATTATATAGTATTACATTTATCATATAATATGAGTGCATAGAGCAGTTTAAGTACCTGGTACTGGTACCTAAACTACTGCACCAAGGAAATAAGGTCGAGGATCACTATGGTTAAGGTATCGTTCAACAAGAGGAGGTTACTGATGACCAGCAAGTTGAGTTTGGAAATAAGGAAGAAACTGATGAAATGCTACATTTGGAGCATCGCGCTGTATGGAATAGAAACTTGGACTCTTAGGAAGATGGAAAAGAAATACTTGGAGATCTTGGAAATGTGGTGCTGGAGAAGACTTGATAAGATTAGATGGACAGACAGGGTGACAAATGAAGAAGTCCTAAAAAGAGTGGGTGAGAAGAGAACCATTTTGGATGTGATTCTTCGGTACATTGGATGGGACTCATCTTTAGAAGGAACTGTCTTCTGCATGACTTCATAGAAGTAAAAGTTGAGGGAAAGAGGAGTTTAGGTAGAAGGAGTATTTAAATACCAGATGACTTGAAGGAAAGAAGAAAATTCTGGGAGCTGAAGGAGGAGGCAGAGGACAGGACGCATTGGCGGTCTAAGTTCACTGACAAAAGGAATGGACCTGTCGTAAGACAGAACCACTAATAATAATGACTTTAAGGGGCTATATTTTATAATATTATATAGTGCGTCAGGGCTACATCACTCGTAGGCTAGTTTGGGGAAAGATTAACCCGTACTAATGTATCGTTCTCCAGGGGTCGCTAGAATGTATTAGTCGTACACCCTTTCCGTGGAGGCTCTTTCTATGTTCCGATGAGATGAGATGATGGTGATAGTGAGTATGAGGGTGTGGAACCAGTGGAAACACCTAAACCTAGCTTAATTCTAGCCAAACAAACCCTGGTGACCATTTTCTAAATAATTTTGAAGTGTAGTCTTTTTGTGAACAAGGAAAATCTACTAAGAAAGGTGAGATTGACACGAGCTGGCACATAACACACGATAAGTTTAAAGTAGACTACATCGATGGACTTAGAGTAAAGTGCTCGTCTCAGCACCCGATATTCGTGGGTTCAAACCCATCTGGCGTCGACAGATTTTTCTTGGACGATAAAATTCTGTAGCATAACTTCCTTCAGTGGGGTAATAAAGCCGTCGGTCCCATGTCAATTGTGTCATGGAAAAGAACCCTGGAAGGTATGTGGAAATGCCTTTATCTCTCGCTATCGCTCATAGAAGTCCTTGTGTGCTGATATAATCAGATGGTTCAGATATTGCACTTTAAATAAAAAAATTAATAAAAAATATTTAAAATACGAACATACTAAACATTGTACCAGTATTTTGTGAAAATATTTGTAAAAATGTATTTTATTTGAAAAATGCAAATTAAAATATCCTTTTGAGGTAATTTAAAATCGCTTTAATTTGATAAGAAATATAACCTGCTTATCTACATGCCAGCATACGTTCCACTTGATTTGCATTTTTGTTGTAATATTTTAATAGCTTTTCATCACATAATAGATATTTAAAATCGATTTTTCAAAAAAAATATTTTGTTTTTTTGGTGTGTGTTTGTACCCATTAATAATAAAACCAGGGTTTTAATAAAACAATTTTATTACAAATGAGTTTTAACTGAAATGACTGAATCAAATTTACTTATTGTTAAGGAACTTCCAAATATAGGCCTACAAAACAGTCATCGTCAATGAAAATATTTGGTGCCTAATCTTTCCTTCATAATTTGCATGTTTTATTTTTATTAAATCCACCTATATATGAGTTCTATTCTTATACATCTAGAAACAGTCACCGTTTATTGTCTATATCCTTCACGATGTCATTTATGGCTTCGTAAACAATTTCCCACTCTTTGTTTAGTGCTGCTTTCATGGTCGATGTATAAGGGTCAAAGTTGATTACTCTCTTCTTGCGACGATAGATGCCCTCTCGTCTCTCGAGGGCACATTGGAAGTCATGTGGGATTACCTTAAGATCCAAGAAGTTCAATAATTTTTGCAACTCATGGTCTAAGTTGTAAATAAGCTTTTCATACATAATTATATGTATTGGACCAGTGAAGTTGTGTAGCCAATCTAAGTTTGTATGCTTCCACGCTGCAAGTTTGTCAGTCACAAACTGTTGCCAGTCTGAAATCATAAGATATTGATCATTATCAGATTTAGCAATATAAAGAGTTTAATGTATAGCAATTTGTTGTGAGATACACTCTAATATATTATTTGAATAATTTAGGTGACACATAAAAGATATATATTTATCTCAGCCTTAGTACATTCTTATTCCATATGGAAAAATACTAATTTGATCAAGTTTTGTATTAGTCTATAATAATTGTGTAAGTACCTTATAATCTCTTAAATAAATTAGATTATTCAAACATAAACTGGTACATATTTCCATTCACCCATGGATATTTACATTTTAACTATATTTTAAAATGGTAGGGTTAAGTTATATTTTAATTTACTGGGGTTCAGATATGTAAAATAAATTAAGATTTTGGCTATGTTTGGATGTAAAAATAAAATATTGGTTCTGAAGTTGTCTTTATCAAGTCTGCCTGCGTGTGTAATATTGGACCTGATTTTTTTTTGTTGGTTTAATATATAAATACACTACAAAAATAGGTTTTTCTAGTTTCAACCTTTAATTTAATAATTTAGTACCTTAGCTGGTGACTAGAGTTTTTTTAATAAATGTTTATAAATCTTTGAAAATATTCTTTGAATGTCATTTTTTTTTTTAATCTTTTGTCCAAACGTTTAGACATTTTTAGTAGAGACAATGTGGACTTCCACAGCATATATGTAAGGCTATGGATAAAGAGGAATATATCTCCCAATGAAAATATTTAAATTTAGTTTTCAAGATTTCATTTAAAATTCAATCATTGGTAACAAGGTAAGATATAAGTAAAGCTTTATATTGAGATTTAAATTTCCTTAGTATCAAGAATCACTTGAAAAATACGTTGAAGTCTTCCCTGGTCAACTTTTGGTATTTGCTGATCTTTTTATTTGGGTGCTTGTGGGATATGCGTTAGAACATTTGGGCAATCCAAAATGTTCCAAAGCCATGCTTGTATTGAGAGAGAACATTACTATAATTGTATAGACTTTTCAAATTTCCATTGTGATAGAAGATCCCTCTTAGTTGTTAAATATAAGCCAAAGTTTCTTTGTGTCTAAACTCACCAACGTGTTTAAAGTTAACAATAATGAAATATGACATTTGCTAGTGTATTTTGGTCAAGTTAAATATATGGCAATGTGTCGAATAATGATTTCAATATTTTCTTAAGTATATTAAGATACCAGAAATAGTGGGAAAGGCTTAATTATGGCCAAATGAAGGCTTACTAAAAACCAGTTAGTCTAGGGCCTTTGTGTCCAAGTGATGAAGACTCAGTGGGGGCAAACGAATACCAAACCAATGCATGCTAGTTGATGCAGGGCCATAGCTGGCCTCCAGTGCTGGACGAGTATTGGTTCTGCTATACACATGCAGATGAAAATTTTATCACAATCACCCATTATCGGGCCTACGATGATATAATTTCACTTGACACTTGTCAAAGAGCTGGCGTTTGGCTGTAACGTCCAGAGTATAGCTCTTTACCATCTCCCGAGCCTATGTGCAGACTTCAGTCTGAAGGAGACCAAAAGTACATTGCGTCTTGAGTCAAGGCTGCCTGCGCAAATGAACTATTTTGTCTATAAACACTTATGGAAAACATTGTGACCTTTATCCTCGAGATGTTTCAGTGACCAATTGTGTATATGTCATAGTGTAAGATAGATAGTTAACATATGTTTAGTATTAGCCAATTCAAATATAATATTATATCAGAGAGTGTGTGGATGCAACCACAAAATGCCAATCATACCATGTATGATGATAGATTTGAATTCTGACCATAATAAAACAAAGATATAATTAGTTTGGTTCTTACAAACTTATCTTAGAAACCCTTCCAGGATTATTAAAACTCGAACAACTATCCAAGCCCAGTGATCCTGAATGTTTTCTTAAACATCTCGAGTTGATTAACCTACATAGTTAAATGGAAGGAACATTTGAAATTGTTCTGAATGTGCCCAGGAATAGTCCACCGGGTCAATTGTCAAATATCTCAGATTTTTCTCAAACACAGCCATTCGGGCTCATCAGTCCCTACACCTATCTTCACCTCACCCTATGTATATTACTTCAGAGAACAAGTGACACACTGGTGCGGCAATGAAGTGGCTATAGTAAGATTAAGGCCGGTACACACAGAATGCTAAGCTAAGCTATGCCGTGCTGTAATGTGCTAAGACTTTGTCAGTTTGGTTTCACAATCATTGCTAAGTTAAGCTAGGCTAAGCTAAGTAATGGTCCCTCTTTTCCCTCTCTAATTCAGTGTTGTTTCTTTCTGGTCTGTTCCAGTGAACTTTAGTTATGGCGTTCTCCAAAATGTCTTGTTTTAGTTCATATGATAGTACTGAGTAAGAAAAGATGCTGCTGTTAGCAGCTGTTTTGGAAGTTGAGGAAGATTTAGGAGGTGGAGGTTTGACTTGTTTAATTGACGATTCCATTTTAATATAAAAACATGTATTAAATATAAAACCTAAATAGAATATTACTTAAATACACGTGAAACAAACTGAAACCAAACATTAACACTTCTTTAGTTATTTTCACCAAACCAGCACTGCGTCTGTTCAACACGGAGCCCAAGTTACGTTATGGGCATGCGCGACGTAAGATGGCTCAAGATGGAAGATGTAAAAATTGACCGGTCAGCAATCGGAAAAAAAACATAGCACGGCGTATAAAGGAATAGCTTAGCTTAGCATAGCTTAGTTAGCTTTCTGATGGTATTAGGATGACCTCTATATGAAATTTAAGTTCATTTTTAGTTCAGGACTTTTCAAATCAATTTGTATTACGTGAAGCTTTCTAATATTTTAAAGGGAACTAAATTCTATTGATTCTCATTAGCATAAAGTGAAAAGCGAGGAAACCTTAATAAGGATTATTTATGAGGATCTATCGCTATTTTCACTTGCTATATGATGTATAGGAAACTACACACAAGAGGTTTCAAATATCATATTGGAAGAATATCATACTTCTGCACAGAGGACAAACTCATTACCAAGAGCAGCAAACCATTGTGTGAAGAAGTTACACACAGCCATAATAAGAATATCACTCACACATTATATAGAAACTTAGGTCGTTCAATATGTTTGCCCCTTTTCAATTAAAAATATACGTACACTTCAATCGTTATAACTTTGGGAGAGCTTACATAAAAATGAGAGACGGTAGAATGTTAAGGATTTCAAACTATTCTGTAAGAGAATCAGTGGTATAGAAATGGTTGATGCACTAACCTAGTATCAAAGTTGTTCACGGAAACCACGAACCAGAGGACGATGGAACCTAGGGAAGGGGGAAATAACCATCCAAGTCACCTGACCAATTGTTGGAGACCCCTTTCCTGGAATAAGAGAACAACCACTATGGAGAATCCATTGAAGTCGATTGTTCTAATGTTCTAATTGCCACATAGGAATGTGGAGCCACCCCAGAGGTACCATCATAGGAGAAACGTTAGTAGTTAGTAGTAGTCAGTAGGTTGTTTCCATTCTCCAAGCTATCCACCCTCCCAACGTTAAAGAGAACAATCACCCACTATGTCCATCCACACAATACTTACCCCCCCCCCCCCCCAAGAGTCATGCACACTGAATCAGAGCCTATGGCTATCAGGGGTCTTCCTCATCAAACAACACCACCTCTACCCCAATGATACTTGAACTTGTGATTATTGATGGGTTAACCCAGGGGTCTCCAACCTTTTTCAGTTGGTGGGCCACATTGAACTTGGGATTTTGGATAGAGGGTCGGATTGATAAACAACACTTTCATGTTACTTTGAGATAAAGAGAACAATTCAATTTTTTTACTCTTACACCAGACAGGGCATTTTTACTATCTAATACAAAAATAAAAGATTTAAGTTTTCCCGTTTAGTATGATGTTTAGAATTGTTTGTCAAATAAAATTGCTCCAAGATTTGATACAAATTTAGTTGTTCCAACTAACAAGAGTGAGATCAAATGTTCAACTGACAATGAGGTACAATATTTAAATTTGACATACTTCATTCTTGAAAATGTTTTCTCACAGAGGTATGTCGAGCCAAACACAGAAAACATGCCACGAGCAAAGTCCTTGATACATTTAAAGTTTTGTTCAGGCAATGACTTATAGAAGTGTAGTAAATTAACTGCCTTAAACAAATCCCTGAATTATTCATTTGAAGATAGGTCGATTACTTCCAGCTGAAGCTTAGGTGGAAAATCTTCGACGTTTCAATTAAAAGGATTTTTAAAATGTCCGATGTTCTTTAGGCTTCATCAAAATCTTGAAAACGGTCCTGAAATTCTGTTTCAACTGTGAAATCAACATATCAGCAACTTTTTTTTTTACAAATTGGCAACATATATTCAAAAAGTTATGAAATTGATAACTTCTTATATGAATTAACAATATGGTATGATGTTTGGCTTGTGAAAACTCAAATACCAATAAATAAATCAATTACTGAAATCATTGATCAACATACACATACATTCCTGCCATAAAAAAGGGCTCTATTAATTTCGCTTTCTTTGCGTGCAACTACATGAACAATCGAACGATCATTTAGAACTATTTGGAGAGTGAGAACATGGCTTCGTTCTACAATGAGAAAAAATAAGTTATATGGGTGCTAATCGTTCACAGAAGAAAAGTTATTAGAAAAAAAGATTGTATTAGTTTAGTTAATACTATATCTGGGCAATCATCCTAGATGATTAATTATTCACCTTTAAAGAAGATAAATTATGATATTTAATGTTGCATAATTTCATAAGTTACATGTAATTCACCTATATTTATTTTTTATGCGATAGAAATTAAGTTTATGAAGGTTTCTTTCATAATAAACCTTTATTAAGAACATATTAATTTATTTGATTGTTAATTCAAAGTTTGTAAGATTTTGTTTGATACACGGTTCCTTTCCTAATAAACTTTTACCAAGAACATGTTTATTTAATTGATTGTCATATCAAAGTTTGTAAGATTTTGTTTGATACACTGTTCCTTTCGTAATAAACTTTTATTAAGAACATATTTATTTATTATATTGATAATTCAAAGTTTGTAAGATTTTGTTTGATACACTGTTTTTTCCCCAATAAACTTTTATTAATAAAATATTTATTTATTTTATTATTAATTCAAAGTTTGTAAGATTTCGTTTGGTATACTGTACTTAGTTTTTCTTTTTTTGTATAGCTTTTTGTTCATATTTCAGTTTTACTCTAAAAGCTCTGTATTTGAAACTACTTTGTTTCGTCTTCGATATAGTATGTTTACATTGTATTTGTGATGGGAAAACGTTCCGTTTTGCGATGGAGCAATTTCAATATTTTGATGTAGGGCCCTAAATAAAGTTTATTACTAGAATATGAGTTTTTTGTGAATCTATATCCTTGGGTAGATAGATTTTTAAATGAAACATCTTAATTTTTATTACATATCCCTGTAGATTACGTTGTGCCACTTTAAAAATGGTGGTTTTATGATTTTTAAAGTAAAATCCATCACGAGAAATGAGCCTCACAAGTTTTTGAGTCACCGGCACCAGGCTTGGCATTAGAATTTGGCCTATTCAAACATAGCTCGGGAAGGTACAAGTGTTTGTGTGTGAGATCGTTAACAAAACATAGTTTTTATTATCAATTCCAGTAACAAGTTTATTAGTTCCCTCGTTTGCTTTCTACTGTTAACATCCAATCTTGAAAAATGGTTTACAGTCGGGAAGAGAGAACATGAATGATTTTTCTTTATGGAGCTGAGGCGCATTGTCCTCGAATAAGGCAGAAATTCAACCAAAGACACCAGGATAAAAACGTATCACAAGTTAAGGTTTTGGATCTTGTTTAAAAATTAAAGAAACTGGATCTGTCGTAAAAAAAATCACGGACTGTGCGTACAGTATTGAGTGAATTAAACTCGAGCTAGAAATTTTGGGCACTTATGGGGAAATCCCAAAAGTTCAGTGTGGAAACTTCTAAAGCTACTTATCAATTGGTCCGTTCATAAGATATTAGAATTAAATAAGTTTCATTCGTATAAAATGCAGGTACATCAATTAAGCAGATGATCCTGATATGCGAGTAACAGTTTTGCGAAGAAATTGATCTAATTATTGAATGTGAACTCCATTGTTATTACAATGTATTTGTTTTCTGAAGAGTGCACTTTTTCTTAAGTGTTTTGTAAATAAACACAACTGTCGTTATTGGAGTGATCAAAATTCTCATATTTTTACTTACGGACACAAACAATGGCCAGAAAAAATAAACGTTTAGGCAGATATATTAGGTGACACGATTATTGGTCCGATATTTATTGACGTAAATTTGACAGGGGAAATTACTTGGAAATGCTTGAAGAAGCTATTCTAGTGCACGCCCTAGAAAATCAACTAGACAACCATGGAAATGTGGAGCTTTATGAAGATCTCTTACATTTTCAGTAAGATGAAGTACCCCCCCTCCCCCTACCCCATATACTACTCGTTCGTCAATGGTTGGATACAGATTTAATGGACAATGGATTGGCAGAAGAGGACCAATTGAGGTGCCAGCAAGGTCAACTGATTTAACGCCCCTTGATTTTTTCTATGGGGACATTTAAAGTCCACTATCAATGGAACTAAACCAGCAAATATCGAAGAGTTCAAAAATAGGATAACAATGGCGTAGAAGTATTACAAGAGCAACCCTACAAAAAGTCAGAAGTGAATCCTAAAATAGATTATATCAATGTTTAGCTCAAAATGGAGAGCATGCCGTGTCCAGTGCCGGCAACTCAGAAACTTGTGAGGATCATTTCTCGTGATAACTTTTACTTTAAAAAGCTTAAAACCACCATTTTGAAAATGGCACAACGTGATCTACAAGAATATGTAATATTAAATAGGGAGTCTCATTTAAAAAGATCAACGTGACCCTAACGTCAACTTGGCAACACCAGTCAAGGTCCAGCCTTAACCACCTTACCGTACTTTCCCCTCAGAACCAAACAACTTTTGTTTAAAACTTTTTTTTTCTGGAATGTGTTTTTTTCGAGACATTTTGGTGGAACACCCGGTAGAACACCCGGTGTAGAAATAAATCAACCAATATTATTAAGTAGCTCATTCTAAACATTATTAATTCAATAAGTGAAAGCAAGACAAAAACTAGACTAGATATTCGAGAAATAGTACAATAATTTCACGGAGTACATTTATTAGCTAATCATTGAAAATGAGAGTTTTATTCATATCAATAATTAACTGTGAACAGGAGTACATAAAATAAGATTATTCTCAGAATAGAATGTTCATTAACGCTAATGTCACTAATCTGAGATAGATTAAAGACTGCCGATCCATTTAGTTTACTCTATACTAGATTGCCTAATAAAAGTTTGAAAAATAGGTACTGGTCTAAGCTGAAGAAATTGCATTAATTCATAGTAGTTCTTGTGTAAATTGACCCATACATTAACTTACATAAAATGAAAACAAGTTTTTAGGAAATCACAGTAGCACATCTTATTCTCAATCATATTTTAGCCATAGGTGGATCCAAAGGGGGGACGCAAGGGGTGGGGGGTGCTAAGGACGCCCACCCCCTCAATAATTCTTTTAGTTAATATTAACCATAATTATTAAAAGATTAAATAAATCTTATGTTATAGTCACTACTAGTTTACTTGTTACGTAATATCTTAGTAGCCAGTTTACTTGCGTGTAAATCACTGTCCATAAATGATTTACATTTTAACACATAAGTTAACTAACAAAATTTAACAAAAGACTATTTAAAAATGAACTTCTAACCAACTTCGGTGGCCGCGTGGTCTAACACGCTACCCTCGTGTTAATAATAGACTGCCGAAGACCGGGATATCGGGGTTCAATCCCGCTTGGGTGCACTGAGGGTAGTTTTCCTAAATGATTTCCCCTCTCCTTCCACGCAAATACGTGTGCAGTTCCTATTAATTAAACCTTTCTGAGCTATTAGTATAATTAGTACCTAGGCATATAACCCGAACGGGTAATCGGACGCGGTGCTGAAATAAAGGAACTTTTTTTCCTCATTCATTTATTAATTACTATCAATATTTACTCTCAAATTTTGAAGGATTTTCCTTCAGAATTTTCCGAGGGTGAACCTCCCTTGACCCTGTCCTGTAAGACCACTCGCCCCCTCACGAAAATCCTGGCTGCGCCCTTCCCCCTCCACAAGCATACCCCACGAAAATCCTGAATCTGTCCTTGATTTCAACAAAATGTAAACATAATCAACATAATAAAAATAAAATCACTCACATTTTCCTTTGTTTCGGCGGTAACGGTCTGGAGAAGCAAAGCCAATGTGTCCTCCGCTTTGCCTGTTGAACTCTGCTTGAATTGCTGGACCTGGTTCTCTAACAAGCAAAACTGCTTTGTCGAAAGGTTTACGAGCTTCTTTCCCCCATTCATGAGTTTTGACAACAGAGACAGAACCATTCACCACTGACTCTGCTGCGAAACCATTCTTCAGCAAACCATAATCCTTGTAAACAGAACCTGTGTAGATACCTAGAAAAACGATTTCAACAAGGTTTTAATACTATTTCAATATGGTTTAAATTTGTTTGTTTTAATAAAAACGTGTGTAATTGCTTTGAAGATTTAGCTAGATATCGTTTAGTCCGACATTCAATTTAAACACCAAATTTAGCACTATACAATAAGATTATAAACTAGCTTTTCCCTCAGCTTCATTCGCATTAATATGGTTTTAAAAACATGCTTAGCAAAACAATAACATTTCTAGTCCTAGAATTTTTAACTACCCGCACATATAATAAATCCCGCAACGTGTTAGGTAGAAATGACCACGATGAAAACTTTGTGAGTTGATAAAAGATGTATTTTCAGAGTGAAATTTCAATGTAGTGTAATTATTTTTGTTTTAAGATTATACACACAGTTTATTTGTATTAATTGAAGGAAATAAAGTAATAAAAGTTAAGGCAAGACCTCGTTGTAAGCGACGTTGGTGATCTTATCATCAGGAGCGAGCAGTTACAGGCTGCTGCTAGAATTATCATGGGAAAACATCACATATATTTGTCCATGTGAGAAACACTTGCCGCGGAAATCAACGCCTGCTACCTTCAGGGTTTGTCTTTGGGCTGTGTTGAAGATCATCACGTAGCAAATAGGAAATAGAAAACTGCATGCATTTAAACTGGAAGAGCAGATTTGATGGACTCATGGGGGTCTTCTTTATATCAAGATCCATTTTACCGTAGTGCAACCTATCATATCAGTCGCCTTTATGATAAAGTTTTGCAGACTGTTTACTTGTAAGCGGATATCACTACACAGTCCAAGTGGGTTAAAATTACGCAGCAAAATTATGGGTGCTCTAATTTTAATTGAAGAACGTAGACAAGTAAACCGAATGGACTAAGGAAATGAAAAATTTAGATATGGTAGTGCCTATGGACATATAAGTGCTGGATGGACTTCAGACTGGCCTAAAATATAGTCGTTAATTTTTATAAGCAGTTCATTTTTGGATCGAGAATATCTTGCTCCTAGAATAACGTATAGGCCTAGTGGGATAAATAAAATGGACTAATTTCTGGATATCCTTGACCACGACGCATGTCAGGGAGTTATGCAAGGATACCTTGATTTTGCGCTCTGCGAAGACTCCATTTCTGAGTTTCAGCAATACATCGACAAATAAATCTAGTTTTAGTATTCGCATGGTGGATGCTCACGTTGGTTGACAGGGAAAGTTTCACAAGGTCTAGACATATGTAGGATATTTTCATTAGTTCTAGTTACTCTCGGAACTACCTGTAGAGTTAGTTGGAAGTCTCTTGAGAACATTACGGGACACCTACTATCTACACATTTTGCCTCTGAGATCCCTCAAATTTATATCTAGATCTTCAATGAGGTCTTATATGACATTGCACTCACATTACATAATATGAGAGAGAAGCTTTGCAGCAATTTTAGTGTGAAACTTTGCTACACATGTTCCACACTGAAATTTGGTCACTATAAAAATGCAAAGTTAATTTAAATATTGCAATCACTGTTCTTTACCCTTCTAAAAAATTAGCGGGAATGCCTAATGAACTGCAAAGGCTACACACCCCTCAAACCTGAGCTTAGACACGAACAAATTAATTATTAAAATAATTCCCTTACCTTAGGGCGCATCTTAAGAGAATACTTTTCCTACTGGATCTCGAACATTCAATACATATATACAGTAAGTTGTTCTGTGTTCAACAGAGGTTTGTTTATATTCAAAGTTCGTAATAGAATTGTCCGGTCATTTGTCGTCCCTCTCAAATAGTCTCTAAATGTAAAGATCTGTTCAAATTACAGGGTAGATAAAAACTCAAGTACTTAAAGCTCTTGTCTGAGAGAAACCTTATAATATGGTTGAGTTCACTCTAACCTGAATTAAAAATGTATTAATTTAAGTCCAAATTTGTATACCAATTGCTCTTTTCTGAGTCTATCTTCAATATATTCCGACTTACTTTCCCTTTGGGCGAGCCAAAGTGCGAGAAGATCTGTCACGTAAAAAAATTTTAATATAATGTAGAGAAAATATCTAAGTAAGGAAGAAGACCAACACAAAGTTGCTTTTGATAAATTACTGCTCCAGTGTGAGTCATCCTCTTAGAATCCCAGTGCTTTGCAAACTAATTGTTAGGATGGTTGGGTTACATTGTTCACTGTCTGTAATTTTTCAAATTAAGTTGGACCCTTGACGACATGGAGCCGTATGTTCACATAATAGCACAGTGTGTTATTCGGGTGTATGGTATACACCCAGCTGAGGACATCACTCTTCACTACCCCGAGTGGGTTCCTCAACAGAAACACCTTGCTTTCGGTACTGGAATTTCTTAACTTTCCAAGCATTATATGAAGCAACCTCATTGTAAGAGTCTTCACAAAGTGATCTTCAGTGCACCGTTTTAAGAAGATTGTTATCGGTGTATCGTATGGTCTGTTAGTGACGTCAGTGACACTACTTGTTGTAAAATATACACGTTGTTCAATTTCGATATGGACAGCTAAATGTATAGCACCGTGAATAATAATCTCAACTTAAATTGTTTCACCGTATTTGTCTAGTTAACAATAAGCGTTACTTTAGCACTGCATTTATTGATTAACTTTCATACATACTTAATGGATGTGATGAACTTGTAC
Organism: Timema podura; assembly: GCA_033556935.1. Classification (NCBI taxonomy): domain Eukaryota; kingdom Metazoa; phylum Arthropoda; class Insecta; order Phasmatodea; family Timematidae; genus Timema; species Timema podura. The sequence continues at coordinate 98,888,942 of JAVRXN010000010.1, read as the reverse complement.
AGCTCCACATTAATGTTGGGATCGATAACTTTCAACAGGACGGGGCTGTGTGGAATCACTTAACGATAGTCCCTCTACAACGCTAAAGAACGGATCGTGGCCTAGCGCCCTCCATCGTCGGGATACTATCTACTGTATATGGAATATCCGTCATGCTCGTTAAGGGATTGTGTGGGACCACCCAACGATTGTCTCGTTCCAAAGCTCAAGAACGAATCATGGCCAAGCCTCCTCCATCGTCGGAATGATATCTACTGTATTTGGAATATCTGTCATGCTCGTCGACGTGGCTCTTTGAAAGATCATTGGATATATTTTTCTGCGTGCACGGAGACGATCGATCAAAAGTCCATTTGGGCCATGTATCATATGTTTAATCACACTTTCATGCACCTCTGGGTCTAAGTTTTAATCCAAATAGCTGAACTTATCACCGAATTTTTATCGACGAGTTTGATTGTTTCCTAAAGTCATAACAGTAGATACACTTGTGGCAATACTTTCTTTTTCCACTCCACAGTGTACATAGAACACTTGCATTGCCTTTAACGTCACTGCTCAGCTCCTTGAAGGCGTAGATAATGTTTAAATAGAGTAATTAAATATAATATAAAACAGTACCGCATTCAAATCTAATCAGTAATTCTCTAATTATAAGCGAACACATGGGTAGAAAAACTATCCTTTATTTGTAAATTCAAAACAATCAACTAAACCAAAAGTGTGATTTCTCGTTGGATTTAGTATTTAAATGTATTCTGTAACTAATCTTTGGATTTGGCAATCGAGTTACACAGAACAATAATGAATTCTATGTTTAATAGGATAATTCATCATGGATCATGCATTTAGACAAAATCTTTGAAAAATATCCATTTTATTTGATTTAATTCATTTGGGTAGTAACCTAAGACTTCACCGTTAAAAATGAACATGATGTAAACAAAACTGCATCGAAACTAGTTAAGCTGTTTTAGAAATCTTAGGCAACAAATATACAGACACATTGTTATATATATATATATTATATATATATATATATATATATATATATATATATATATATATATATATAAACATAGCTCCATGTGCTTATAGAAAGACAGATAGATGGATAAACCGAGCAAATTGTTGTAAATAGAAGATTTAGATATGTGATATTTAACATTAAAATGTTACTTTATTTTTGCCCAAAAATGATTTTTTATTCAAATGTGTTGGATTTAATGTGGTTTAGAACACATTATGATTACTTTTAGTAGGGAAATATATTAATTTTGTTATGATGAAGAATAAATAATGTTAAGATTGAATATAATGATGTTATGACAAAGATATGTCCATTGTATACTACTAAAAAAGTTTTCAAAAAAATATGAGTATAATAATTTGGAGATAGAACATTAGAACAACATTTTATACAAAATAAATTCTACTGCATAGGTGAGATAATTAAAATTGATTTTAACAAAATGGATGATATTTAATATAACATGATTGTTCAATTAACACTTATTTACCCGCTTAGGTGCCCACATGGTCTAAGGCACTACTCTCACACCAGATTAGTCCCCCGCCCGATGACGGGGAGATTGGGGTTCTATCCCAGTCTGGTGTACTAAGGCTTGTTTTCCCTAAATGGTTTTTCACTCACCCTTCCTCCGCACAAATGTGGGTACACTTCCTTTAAATTCAACCTTCCTAATCCCTAACACATTAGTGTAGCTAGTAAATAGGCGTATAGCCTAAACGGGTCGTGGGGCCAGGTGCTAAAAAAATGTTAACACTTAAAAACAATCATTACAAATTAAAATGGAACCGTAAATTTATAAAATTACCAACTTTGAGTGAATGTAAGTTATTTATTTGAAGAACTGAATCCATAGTTATGTTTTATTATGAGAGTTCAACAGAAACTTAAAATCTATTTTATTTAGATAAAAGGTGATGCAGTAATAATTTCGAAGAAAACAATTAATAAAGAGTAAAATATTTGTGGTGGATGAAAGTGTATCATTACAACATCATTATATTCAATCTTAACGTTGTTTATTGTACACTTGACTATCTTATTTGAAGTAAACAAATTTTAAAAAACAACAAAATATGCTATTTTTATAAAAAAAAACTATGATTTCATTGCTGTGTAGCCTATAGAGAAAATAGAAAATGTTCACTTTTGTTTTACAATGTTAACGAATAATTATATTGTATAGGTATACTTGAATGTATATGCCTGGTCAGAGAAATTTTCTGGCTGTCGACTGCACACCAATGCATTAAAATAGAAAGAAACTTTCGGGTATTTTAATCTTCCATACACACATAAACGACTGTGTGTTAATTGGTTATTGTAAGCTATTTTATACCATATTTTTTAAGATAATGTAAGCCTTATATTTATTTTATCTAAAGCTATGACCAGCATAATGTTTAAAACTCTTGAATATAAGAATAAAATAATACATTCATTTTAGTTGGCAGAAACAATAACTGTGGTTTTTATTATTTAAGAAAATAATCTCGATTTTGGACACAAGTTGTTCGATACCCTAGCTCAATTGGTTGTGACTATTCCTAGGAATTTATGGGCTCCGAATTGATTTACAAAATGTCAAAAAATTGTATCGCTTAGATCTTGACCATCGCCAGCAAAGTAAGGTCTCAAATCCAAGCTGAGTGCGCAAGAATACTTTTCCTTTCCTTTCTACATAATAAAAGAGGCTCACATCATTTTTCGTTCTAACTGTTCTTGGAGTTTGTTTACACAACAGTCGCATCCTACACAAGACGTAATGTCAGGTCATTATTTGTATTATAATTTTATTAATTTCTACCGCAATTGAGGGATTGATGTTACAAACATGTGCTGCAGATTGTCGTCTGCAATATTTATTGCCTTGGTCTCTGTTTCAGTAATTACTACTTCCTAACCAGCTATAACTGTATTCTTTCCATTCTCCAGCTGTTTATTGGGTTATTCAAATAATTGTTTTATGTCTTCCCAAGGTAAAGAATGTTTTCTGAGAAGCAAAATTGTAACTTCAGTGACTCGTGGAAAGATGAGTTTCCATTTATACAACTGATTTACCGATACGATACCATTGGGGTCAAATGTACCGTGGGTGGTCCTTTTTTTTATCTAGTGTTGGGAGACCATTTTAAAAAGATCATCTCCAAGCCAAATATGACTATGGGGATGTAATGTTAAAATGGCAACTAGCTTCTCCGACTTACACCACTGATTTTAGAGAGGCTGTTCCCAAAACATTCCAAGAAAAATATGGTCACTTTAGAATTTTAACGTACTGTATATACATAGAGACCAGTGGCGTAGCCAACATTTTAAAGGACAAGTACTGAAATTTCATTTAAATTTGCTTTACTATCATCTTAAATATTATCTCTAGCCGACATCACGAAATTAAATCGAATACTTTATATACAACCATGAAAATCTCAGTCTGCTCTTTTAGAAAATATATATTTGTGTATAAGAACTTCTTTATTAAACATGTTGGCAATAATCCACTGGTACTATCGCACTAAATATGCCTTTATTACAAAAAAAACAAACAGCGAAAAACATCAGTAAACCAAATCGCTCATGACAAAAGAAACTTATATAATATAATATAGCTATATATAAGGATAGAGGAAGATGGAGGCATTTTACTAAAATGACCCGGCCACAAGCTAGAAACACTTGATGATGATGATGATGATGATGATGATGATGATGATGATATATATAACTTACTGTAATCTGTGCTATATGTCCAACAGAATTTGCATTCAGACTTTTTTGTCGTCCTATTTTACATGAAATATGGGTGTTATCTTGTGTATAATATACAATGTTTCTCTGGAGCAAGAATGGGTTATGAATACAGACACACATAGTTTACATTTTGTTTGAATAAAAGAAGATGATGTCATAAAATATTTGAAAAAGCATACATTTGATTTTTATGAATACCAAGGTGAATCAATAAACCTATATGTTTTCTTTGTAACTCTTTATGGATATCCATTTTTTTCACTCTATTTTAACATGCGGACACATGTCTAATACTATGTTTGTTATTGTTTTTAAGGCATGTTCCTAGCATGAGTGATGATATCCTTCATTTATTTTAGTTTCTGTCCATGAACTTACAATATGATTTAAGTGATGTATCAGTGGTTTTATATTATTTTTGTCTGATTTTCCTTGTTTCACTCGAAAGTGTCTTTGCTTGTTTTTCTCTGATATAATAATGTGTAATATAACATTGTAAAATCAATCTGATATGAATGAAATTAATGAAAGATGAAACTAATACATCAATAATCTGATTATAAAATAACAACTACCTTCTCTTAATAATTTAAAAAAAAAGGTATTTATTTAGTTCATAATCTGAATTTTTGGCTAATGCTCTTTTTTCGTCAAGCAAAAATATATGTGGTTGAAAAAGATGTTTTTTCCATGTGTTTTAATATAATAGAAATGGGGATCTTAAAGTGTCTATATTTCTGGTGGTAATATATTAATTTCTAGTGTTAGGCAATATAATTATTTTCAAGAAAAGTACTGTGAAACAATTCCAATAAAATTTACAAACCTTTAACTATAAAACGTATGAGTAGACCTCTTGATGAATTAAAATGATAGAACCTTTACATTTCAATTAAATTTTAACTATGTATCTTATTTCTTGATGTTGAAATCAATGTTATTTACGATGTAATATCTGTATAGTTTTACAAAGTTTGTTTGGGCATAATACGTCAACTAAAATGTTTCATTAGAATGTTGAAAGGATCCTTTCTAAAGCATGCAGTTTTTTTTAGTACAAAGTAGTTTAGTTTAAATATCATTTATTCAAGTGAGGCTCTGAAACAGAATGAGTAAATAGCCATAGTATTAACTGGTCTGAGTTTAAATTTTTTACCTAAAGAGTAAGTAACACATCTTCGAATATATTAATATTTGTACAAATATTATTTAACCAAAGACCTAACTAAAAACAATGGTGTACTATAAAGTAACAATAAAATATACCATAACCAGATATGGAATAAACACTATGTATATTCAAGAGATGGTTAATGTGTGCACATCTCAAGGACAGAAAATATAATTATGCATATTGCCAAAAATGTAAAAGTATATTGTTTCAGTGAATACCATTTAGCTCTAAAAGGATGTTGACACTGATTAGTATTGTTCAATTTAAGAATCAGCTGTTTCAACTTAATAGGGAACTCAGCCATAAAATTAAAGTCACTGATTTATTAAATTATTCCATAAAAAATTATTTGAACAATGATTAACCAGGAGTTTTTATTTACTTATATTTTTAGCACCGCGTATTACTACCCGTTCAGGTAATACGCCTACTTAGGAGTAAATTGGTATAATTTAAAATGCATATAACGATTATTGATAGGTTGTTTAAAGTACTTGGCATATATAAATATTTAAAATAGTTTTGGTCACATGTTTAACAGAAACATTGGTGACCTGGTGGTCTAGGGGTAAGGTGTCGGACTTCTGTGCTGAGGGTCCGGGGTTCAATCCTCGGTCCCGGCACAGATTTATCTGATTACCAAACCCTTCCTTCACCTCTGACAAGACGTGTATTAATCACAACTTGTGAATGTGAGGAATGCCAGGCCTCCACCGTGGTTCGGATTCCACGTTAAACTGTAGGTCCTCCATTTCATCTCACAATCACCCTATCATTACACATTAGCGTAAGTGCGTATAACCCGAACGGGTATTAAGACGCGGTGCTAATAATAATAATAATAATAATAATAATAATAACAGAAACATATCTTCTTGATTTATAATTTTAAGTCGAACCTTCCCAATGACCGTGTTAATTTGACCGTGCAGGAGTAGCATAATAAATTGTATTTTAAGTTGAGGCTTGAACGAGAGGTTTGACGAGGTATAGGCTGTATATATAATTAGAACTAAAATTTAAGTTATAAATCTTTAATTTAATTGGAAGACGAAAAACCCTAAAGAGTTCAAGATTTTATTATAAGTTTTGTTTGTATTTATCTCATTATTATTTTAATATGTATTGTGTTGGGACGTGATGAGAATATTTGACTGTTTAGGCGCAGTATTCTACCTATATTTTATTACAAAATACTTTTAATCCATAATTGGAGCAACCTGAGTCCTCTTAATACAGGACTAAATTACCGGTAGCCTGCTGTAGAAGGTAGCGCACCCATGTATTCCCACTGCCCGGGAAGGACACTAGCGCTACCACTGATCTGGGTACCATCATATAGTGCAAGGTGTGGCACCACTGCAGCTTGTTGCGTCGGCCATAGTGTTTGAGTCCTGGTCCAACATCTCTACTGGTAACTCGACCATCAGAAGACACAATGACCGGGTTCTGAAACAACAATATTATCCAAGTGGTATTAAAGTTGGACTTGATTTAAGTATTTCATTTAAAGAACCCATTTAAACCTCCAGGGTAAATAGGGTGAAAACTTCGGTAAGTTAGAAAGAGGGAATGAAGAAAGATTAGGGCAGGAGCAATAATAATTTAAAGAAGATAGGACTAGGAGAGTAAAGATAATTATAATGGTAATTTAATTTTAAAATTGGTGAAGTCCTGGTGTAAGTTTATCATATTAGCTAATAATGGCAAAAATAAATAAAACACAACCCTTCATGTTCACTCCTTCCCAGGGGTCGACGGGCATATTTCAAGAGGCATGGGACTACAATGTGATGACCCCAAACATAAATATTAATATCCATCACTGAAGCTATGTTTAAGCGTAGTACAAACTGGTGTGAAGAATTTATATATTTATTATTAGTTAATTTAATCCCGAGGCCATTACATTATCGATGATCAAGTTCTACTTTCTACTGACATGAGCAAAAATGTATCAAAATTCTTAGACAATAGCTGTGTATCTTTACTAATATATTTAAGTTTGTGAAATGATCCTCCACTCGCTACTTGTCTAGCTCACTAAAAAAATTATTTTACGTGTCTTTATAAACAACATGAAGAAACAACAAACAGGATGGTTTTACATTTTAATACCATAGTCTATTCTCATAAAATTAAGTACTCTGGGCACTTAAAACTTACTCACTGGAACGTCTTAATAAAACAGAATGAAAATCATCATTTAGAATTGATTAGATAGCTTTATTTTAGTTTAAAATAGTTGTGGTGGGCCAAATCAAACTCGATCACCGGGATATATCCTGGCTCCCAGTCCACTCAACCCCTTTCAACTAAACTTGCCACCCATTTCGGTGGGCAATGGTTATAACGTGCTACTCTCGTATTAGACTAGACTGCCGACGACGGGGAGATTGAGGTTCGAATCTCAGTCGGGTGTACTGAGGCTGATTTTTCCAAAATGGTTTTCCACTCTCGATCAAAGCAAATGTGGGTACACTTCCTCTAAATATAAGCTTCCTAACCCTTAACACCATTAGCGTAATTAATAAATAAGTGTAGAAACCCAAACGGTTAGTAAGACGCAGTTCTAAAAGATACTAAACTTGCTTTACTAGAAGCATATTTATTTATTTAGCACCGCGTCTTACTACCTGTTCAGTTTACACACTTATGTATTAACTACGCTAATGAACTAGGGATGAGAAAGGTTGAATTTAAAGGAAATTTACCTGAATTTTCGTAAAGTGAAAGTGGAAAACCATTAGATAAACCCCCAACCCACCTGGTGGCGTAGTTGGCTAACGCGCCAGTCGTGTTGAGCCAGACCACCGAGGGCGGGGAGATCGAGGTTCGAATATCGGTCGGGTGAACTGAGGGTGGTTTTTCCTAAATGGTTTTCCACTCTCCCTCCACGCAAATGCGGGTTCACTTCCTCTAAATTCAATCTTTCCCATTCCTAATCCATTAGTGTACTTAGTACTTAAGCGTATAACCCGAACGGGTAGTAAGACGCGGTGTTAAAATAATAATAATAATAATAATAATAATAATAATAAACCCCCACATTGCACACCGACCGGGATTTGAACCCCAATTTCCCTGTCATCGTCAGTCTAGTCCAACATGAGAGTGACGCCTTAGACCATAAGACCACCGAAGCAGGTACCACTAGAAGTATAATTATTTGGACATTATATTTGTCTGAGGTTAACATTGTGTTCGACTGTATTAGTTCATGTGTTCGATTTAATCGTCAGAAGCAAGGTCACTAATGTTAAGTTGATTACATCTGATGGAAAGACTGGTGTGTAAACATGTTAAGCACGAAGCTATATTTACCTCGATTAAAGACGTGCTATCTTACCTCATAAAATTCAGTTAAGATCTTTATAATAGCATTAATCTTGTACTGTATGTATTAAGATATAAACTTATATCTACTACAAGCCATTGAATAATTTTAATGTTTACATAAAAGAATCATATAACACAAAAATGACATTACAAAATACAAAGTGATTCTAAGCTCTTTGTACAAACTTTAAAGGGAGATAGAGACGGATGATATTTCACTGCCGGTGATTTTTTCACCTTTACTCCTTGATCATTGTCATTCCCAGTGACTGGATCTCAAAATTATCAGTGATTGAGATATCGGTGACAGGTGTTTAGTGATACTATCACCAGACGGCGGCAGCTGAGCATTCCAGTATAAAAGCTACGACCGTGACTGACAAAACCAGTAATATCCTATGTTAGTGGGAATATGCGTCAAACCATATTAACACTAACTTACGCATGCACCCTGTACGATACTATCGCAGGTTTTTACCCTTGACTTAGTCCAAGGGGTTTTTCCCTGCTCTTACTTCCACTCAGTGGGGTGGTCCTGGTGGCTTTCCCTTTGTCTGCCAGGACTGCCCTACCCTACTCTAATAGAGTCGTACTTCTTTTCTTACTTTCCCGCATTTTAAAGTGCATAGGCCTTGGCCTGACGCACGCGTAGTACCCCACCCTAGTGTAGCTTAGTTGCACATGTGGAGAGAGCAGTAGTAGAGTCGGCTCTCACACACGGCAGAGCGGGATACGGGGGCCTGCCGTCATCTTTTTCTTTCTTTTTTTTTTTTTTTTGACAAAATAATATCAGTTGTTGTCTGGCGATATGGTGACCCACAGGTTCAGGCAGTAGCGGTCTATGTCCTTAATTCTCGTGTTTCAATAAAAATTCTTTGAAAAAGAGCCTCCACTTAATTACTTTGTGATGGTGGATTATATCTCCTTAAACTTTTCAATACAATAACATGTTAGATGTTTCTCAAATTTATTTTCCTAGCCCAAACATAATAATTATATACTATACAGCAGGTATAGTTGAGATTAATAAACATAATAATATACACTTTATAAATCAATATTGTATAGTAATATTCCTCAAAGTTAGTATTTGTGCTTAGGCCGATGATTCACAACGTGAATTTTTTTCATTTTAACATAAATAAATCTTTATATTTCGAATGTTGTATAAACCAAATAAAGGACTAAATTTTAGTATTTCAGATATAACATATTTAGTCAATCTCCGACCTCATCATCATCACATTTTGAAAATTAATAGTCTAATACACCAGTGACAAACGTATCAGTTTTAAAAGTATAGTAAAGAGCAGTGAATGGGGAAAAATATCGATACAGCAACAAACTGCGACCGTGAAAAAATATCAGTCTACAAAACACTGTGACTACCAGTTACCGTGAATTATCACGGGTATAAATCACCAATATTTGACAATCAGGGTCACGGCAATCACCGATATCGAAAAATCACGGTTTATTCCATCCCTAATGGGAGGTAGGGAACACTAAAGAGCTGTGTCACAATGTGCTACTTTACTAGCCATTAATTGAGTAGAGGTTAGTGTACACTATTTGATGCGAAATTTATAATAATAACTATAATTGAATTTAATAATTTTTTGGGGAAATATATCCCCCTGGAATGTGAGGCGCGGGCGATCGGTCCCCCCCCCCTCCCCCCCTAGACGTGGCCCTGCCGCTACCTGAGCACAATGTGACATATAAGTAGCTGGAAAATGGGGGCGGCCAGTGAAGTAGGACAGTGCGACACAGACTTTAAACAAACCTTTTTCCATGAATGTATATGTCTGCAGACGTCACCTTTCAGTAATAGAGGGCGCTGTTGGGCTGCACTTCAGATGGTTATTTTTTCGCCGCCGTCATTCGTAACGTAGACTTCGAACGTGTAACATCGAGCATTTCCCGGACTCTGAGATGGCTTACCTGCATCTAGAGTATGGGGCTGGATAATTTTTGAAAATGTACGGCGATCAATGCGTCGACAATGTCGGGCATAAAATAATTTTGGCGTTCACTCCTTTGAGCAATTGCTCTAAGTAAAACTGTTGTTCACACTTTCTGCCTTTCATTTATGTACCAACAGCGCCCTCTAGCACCTAAGAGTGACGTCTGCGGACATACACGTTCATTAACGAAAAAGATTGGTTTTAGTGTCTCCTATCTCCCATTAAAGGTTGTACAGTGAGTTTTTGAATCATCCTCTATATTTCCATTGGGTGAGATGATTGTTTTAATCTGAAGTGATCGTATTTCACATCCAATATCCAAGATAAATCATAAACTCTTGATAAACGTGCAAATCTATTCAATTTGTTGCTTTACAACTGGATGTCTCTCGATTATAACTTACACAAAGATGAAGCGTGTTCTTTAAATATTTTTATAATAGTATTATGTAATATAGTTAATTGTTTGTTGAGCCATTTTTAAACACAAGTCTATCGTTTTCCTCTCAAAAATTGACTATTGAATTGATTAAATCAAACCACACAAATTCCTCAAACACATTGTTCCCTAATTTATAATTACTTTCACTACGGACATTTTTATTCCAATTTATTTGTTTTTTACTAGCTATACTATTAACTCATTTTTGGGAAGAGTGCCAGAAATGATGTATAATAACTAATAAAAATTGTTGCAATACGTTACAATAACTTAACAAATAATTATTTTCGAGATGGTGACCTGGTGGTCTAGGGGTAAGGTGTCAGACTTCTGTGCTGGGAGTCCGGGGTTCAATCCTGGTCCTGGCACAGATTATATCTGATTGCCAAACCCTTCCTTCACCTCTGACAAGACGTGTATTAATCACAACTTGTGAATGTGTGGAATGCCAGGCCTCCACCGTGGTTCGGATTCCCACGTTGAAACTGTAGGTCCTCCATTTCATCTCACAATCACCCTACCATTACACATTAGCGTAAGTGCGTATAACCCGAACGGTTAGTAAGACGCGGTGCTAATAATAATAATATTTTCGAGATAAAATTATCTCTATTTAAAGCGTTAACGCACATGCCCACAGTGAAAGGGTATTGTTCTGATGGGAGATTAAACTTTTGAAGTTTGCACGTCTGTTGCTATGCACATTATCAGTGTTTTAACCTTTCCCTTATCATAGCGACCAAGCTGAGCCAAAAAAGCCTGGAAGTGTTTAACACAATGTATAATTTAAGTCACCAGTCTGGTAATAAATAAGGGAATTTTTGTTTAGGATAGTATAAAAATTAATTTTCTAATACCTTGTTTCATTATTTATAAGTTATTTTATAATATACAATTTGATATTAGGCTTACAGAAAAAAAATATGTAGACATATAATTGTAATGATTTATGGTTGTAAGATTGTTGTGGTATAAAATTATATTCTAAATAGTTGATAAATTATCTTATCAGAATAGGGAATAAATTAAATGGTAAAGACACCAACAAACAAACTTGATATTTTAAAACGTTTGCAAAGCAATATAAACGTCATACAATCGGAAAATCAACGTAACATTTATTAGAAATATGATTGGTTATGTGATATAGTCCCTTTAATTCTTTGTTTTCATTGCTTCATGTTTATTAAATAACCAAATTCATGGTCAAAGCATGGCTACTCAAATTTAGATGTAAAAGTAAAAAAATAATTAAAAGTTATGAAATTTAAGTCGTCACTATTATTATTATCATTTAGCATCACGTCTTAAATACGTGGGTTATACGCACTTACGCTAATGTGTCAATAGTAGGTGATTGTGAGATGAAATGGAGGACTACAGTTTAACGTGGAATCCGAACCACGGTGGAGGCCTGACATTCTCACATTGACAAGTTGTGATTAATACACGTCTTCGTGTAAAGTTTGACAATCAGATAAATCTATGCCCGGACCGAGGATTGAACTCCGGACCCCAGCACAGAAGTCTGACACCTTACCCCTAAACCACCAGGTCACAAAAGTCGTCACAATAATGTAACTATTTACTGTTCAATGCTTTGGTCAGGTAAACGTATTCTCACAGCTGGTCGTCGGTCAATCATCAAACATAATTATCAATTCAACAAGAATAAATATATACTATCAAAGATGATAGATTGCGTAAAGTTTATGTGCATGGTTTGAGCGGTTTTAACGAGGAAACGATGAAACAGAACATTTTGAAGATTTTGGGGCATACTGTGGTCTAATAAATGTTGCTACCTCAATTGCGCCATTAAGAAAGATCACTCTGATAACTCAATTGTACTTAAAAGCCCTTCGAAAAATGTTATAAATAAAATTACTAGATTGTGTAGTTGGCGTTTATAGGGCCAACAGTAATTAAAAAATAAAATATAATTACTCAAAACCAGGCAGTTATGGCAGACTAACCACTTGTGTATATACCAACTGTGTACAGCTATGAAGTCAATGGTATTTTATTTTTAGCACCACGTCTTACTACCCATCCTGATTATACGCCTATGTAATAATTACATTGTAATGTATTAGGTATTAAGAAGGTTGAGTTGAGAGGAAGTGTAACCGCATTTGCCTATAGGGAGATTGGAGACCATTTATGAAAACCACTCTCTCGACACCCGACGGGCTCCAACCCCGATCTCCCCATCTTCAGCAGTCTAATCTATTGTGAGAGTAGCACCTTAGACCATGCGTCCAACGAAGCGGGTCAGTGGTAATGTTATTGAACGTTTCTTTTTTTTTTCAAACAGACGTCCACATTAGAAGAAAAAACAGTTAAACTGATAAGTCAATACCTTGACTGGCATCTGTAAGGAATGGGAGTTTTAATAATAATAATAATAATAATAATAATAATATTTACACCACGTCTTACTACCCGTTTGGGTTATACGCTTAAGTACTAATTACGCTCATGGATTAGATTTGGGAGGGTTGAATTTAGAGGAAGTGAACCCGCATTTGCGTGGAGGGAGAGTGGAAAACCATTTAGAAAAAGCCACCCCCAGTTCACCCGACCGAGACTCGAACCTAGATCTCCCTGTCCTCGGCGGTAGAGCTCAACACGACTAGCGCGTTACCCTAACTACGCCACCGAGGCGGGTGAATGGGAGTTTTAATGGTCTTCAAGTTAAAATAAATGTGAGGAATGCAGCCCACGTGGTTCGGATTCACGTTAATGTAGTCCTCATTTCATCTCACAATCACCTACATTGCATTAGGTAAGTGCGATTACGAAGGTATAGACGCGTGCAATAATAATAATAAGTTAAAATAATTGGAGATTAACATCTGCTTACTATATCTGATATGGTCAACGTTATTTGGTGTACATCGGGTCTGCTATAAAAATCAACCCAAAAAATGTTTGTCCAATCTTTCCAGAATTTATTCAAGGTCAAATAAAGGAACCTCCTTCATGGATTCTATCATTAAAAGGGGGCTTCCAAAACCCGCACCGGTGAGTTGGGTCTTTAAAATCCGCACAGTTAATTTTATGTTTTTTTTTATGTATAGCACAACGTCTTACCATTAAATATAATACATTTAACGGTCTTACTACCCTTTCGGATTATACGCTTATGTACTAGTTACTCTTGTACGTCCAGTATTATTAGTATGGTTGGATTTATAAGAAGTGTACCCGAATTTTCGTGGCGGTAGAATGGAAAAACATACAGGAAAAACCACCATCAATACACCCAACCGAGGTCCAAACCCAATCTCCCCGTCTTCAGTAGTCTAGTCTATTACGAGAGTAGCGTCTTAGACCATGCAGCCACCTAAGTGGATCATTATGCCTTACCACAAAGAGGGTTTAACGGAGTACATGCAAAAATCATTAAATGCGATTAATCGATTACAAGACTAGCGTTTACTAGAATATTGTCAAATTATAAAATAACTATTATTTTTTAATTTAACTGGATTATGTTTATTGTGTCATGAGTCATGCTTATGTTTTATTCATTAATTTGAAAATTCGTAAAGATGATCCATTGAGTGTGAAACCCTATTTGAGGAGTTCAGTGAACATTTGCAACGTGTTGTATGATATATTGTCATTCATCAAGAACAAACAAAGGCTAGTAAAAGGTTATTTATATAATAAAATATTATATGTATGTAATACCATTATTCCAGTCCACCTAATTACACCCTATCCCTATCTTGAGCTAGTTATATCCAATCCACCTCATTACCCCTTATTCCTATCTTGAGCTGGTTCTATCTAGTCCACCTCATTACACCTTATCCCTATCCTGAGATATTTATATCCAGTCCACCTCATTAAACTCTATCCCTATCCTGAGATATTTATATCCAGTCCACCTCATTACAGCCTATCTCTCTCAGGTCCTTTCTAATGTTATCCTCTCATTTTCTTTAGGTCTTCTCAATGGTATCATCCCATTAGGTTCCTAGTAAATATCTTGTACGTAAAAAAACATAAGCGAACATAGCTACATAGATAGCTAAGAAAGCACCCAATAAATAATTATATATCACATTGGTTTAATTGTAACCTTGCTAGATGGAGATCGTCCAGGTTCCATTGTGATTGAGAATAAAATTAGTACACCAGCGATATAAATTGTCAGCAAAAGTCCAAGAGTGCACAGCCGTCCTCTGTACGGCTGCATAATCGCCAACCTAGCAGAGATGCTTTACCAGCAGCCAACTGTACCGTACATACGTGCACCTCCATTGTTCAGCGACCCGCCCACAGGCGTTGCAGCATCACCTGTAAAAAATAAAAATCAGATCCTACTGATTTACTGAATATTTCGCCAGGAATATAGATTTAAAATCTGTGAATATTTTCAACAAAAAAAAAGTGGAGGAATCGTTTGCTGGGAAATACTTTTTTTAAATTGAGATCAAATGTTTCTATAAAACTGTAAAAAAAAAAAAAAAAAAGAAGAAGTAGACTATTAGAAATAAGTTTTAACGTTATGTCTCAGTATTTTTGCTACTCAACTTCTTATAATATCTAGAATAATATTATCATAAGTAAGTTCCGTTTTACACGAGATGTATTTTATCGAGCGATGTTTTTGTCGCGTGAACTTTTATTCGCACTATCAATTCTGATGTTGCTTTCAGACGAAAGGGAAAACGCCA
This sequence comes from Timema podura, assembly GCA_033556935.1. Taxonomy (NCBI): domain Eukaryota; kingdom Metazoa; phylum Arthropoda; class Insecta; order Phasmatodea; family Timematidae; genus Timema; species Timema podura. The sequence continues at coordinate 98,873,548 of JAVRXN010000010.1, read as the reverse complement.
GTGACGTATTCTCCGGGTATGTTAGTCCTGCGCCGCATACCCATATGATATTGAACTAGTTTTTTAAAAATGCAATGTTGTCTGTGCGAACTGTGTAAATACCAATCTTTAAATGGTTAATAAATATATATGTAACGAATTATTCATTTTAAAACGAATATTGGTTCATATTCCAAAATACTGTGTTATTAAAGTATTATTATTATTATTATTATTATTATTATTATTAATTATTATTAGCACCGCGTCTTACTACCCGTTCGGGTTATACCACTTACGCTAATGTGCAATGGTAGGGTGATTGTGAGATGAAATGGAGGACCTACAGTTTAACGTGGAATCCGAACCACGGTAGAGGCCTGGTATTCCTCACATTCACAAGCTGTGATTAATACACATCTTGTCAGAGGTGAAGGAAGGGTTTGGCAATCAGATAAATCTGTGCCGGGACCGAGGATTGAACCCTGACCCTCAGCACAGAAGTCTGACACCTTACACCTAGCCCACCAGGTCACCTGTTTAAAGTAATTCTTCTTCCAAAAGGCTCTACTTAACACAATAGGAAACCCAGGGCCTGCTGATTGAAAACCGAAAGGCGAGCTAGGGAGGCTCTAATGAATTGCCTACTGTTTAGGGGGCTGCAACATATTCCCTTTCTGCTCGCCCACAAGTAATTGGCCAATGAGCTCGGGTTTTTACCCCCCAGGTCATGCTGTTCATGTGAAGCAAGCTAAGCACTGTGCAAATATTGATAAAAGATTCAAGATCACAATGTTTATTTATTAAGCTAATTTATTATAGATTTTTTAAGTATAAATTACATAATATATATAAAATTACTTGTAAAATAATAGTTAATATACCTAACAAGCTTTTAATTATAAACTAATTAAATACATTAATTATTTTCAGGCATTCTAGTCACATGTATTACCATGTATTTGGCAAACAGATTTAAACACTCTTAAAAATGTAGGCATTTCAGCACTGGTAGAAAGAGGAAGGTGGGAGGGAAGTGATAGGGCTACTTTAACCATGGCTGATGGTAATTCTTGTTTTTTTTTAGTAAAAAGGATTCGTGGAGTCTTAATATGTTCTTTTAGTTTTGATTTTACTTTAACGACTTATTAGTCATTGTGATTTTAAAATAATTAAACATCAAAGAACTCACAAATTTCAGGAGTGTAATTTCATTATTTCAAGATGATTTAAAGGAAAAGGTAAAATAAAATATATTTTCATATAACTTACTTAATCAGTAGCGCACCCAGCCATTTACTTTGGGGGGAGGCATTCAATCAGGCTGTAGCAAGAATGACATTTTGATGGAGAGAGCGGGTTTGGTTGGGCTTGCACAGCCTGAAGGCCGAGAACATTTATGAATATTAAATGCTTTTAGAAATTATTCGGAGTAGTTTTTTAATAATTAAGATATTTAATAATGCAAATGGTTTTGAAGCTATTATTTGTGGGTTTTTTTCATTTGTTAATTTTTCGGTAAGCCTTTTGAATATTAGGTTTAAGTCAGAAGCCTGGTCTTAAAATGTAGCCTATATATTCAACACATCTTCAATCTAAATATTTTAATTATACTTCTTAATATTTAAATTTCCATTAAAATTACTTGTGGTGTTGGGGAAGGGGGTAGACAACCTGTTTGCCCCTCTCCCCTTGGGTGCACCACTGCTTACAGCAAAAGATATGTGTAAATATCTTAGCAATAAACCAATTACGTAGCGATAGAGTATTAGTTAATAGTCCGAGGTAATCTCCCCTAAGTTAGAGTTTACGCATCTAAATAGCTTCTGGAGCATAAATTCTCAAGTTGGGAGACTCGTTTGTTTCCAAGCTGAATTGTGTGAGACAAGTTAAAAATTTAAGAAATAGTTTTAATTGCAACGTGAGTTTGAAAATCCACCTGATTCCCTCTCACCAAGATCTGATGGACGCTTGATCCATGTACCACTTCATTTTTTTATTATTATGATTGTTTGCGTTGAGTATTGCTGTGTGCTTTTAATTATACTAGGCTAATTGAATAGAATCTGTCTCTCTTATGCATTCAGAAATGTGCCCATACCACTCTTAGCCCCGACATTACTATTTACTTAAATTTCTAACCATGTAGATATCATTACAATTTGAGGACTGCCTTTGTGGTCTAGAGGTTAAAGGTTCTTGCAATGGACTCAGAGGTCCCGGGTTTGATTCCCGGCGCTTCCAAATTTCCTGAGAAGTCTTTCCAGATTATCTGAGAAGTCCTTCCAGATTATCTTAGAAGTCCTTCCAGATTATCTGGGAAGCAGATCCGCTTTTCTATAGGCAATCATTCTCAAATATTTCCCTTAAAATAATCCCTTAACGTTTTTGGACAAACGGTGGTTGAGGGTCCTCGGCCCTCAAATCTCCTTTGCAACTTTTAGATTACAGCATATCTAATGATTTTCTCAGAATACGCCACTGGAAAACGCCGCTTGTTTCCCATGTTCAAATATGTTTTTGACTTTGTTTAGGATACAAGCGGATGTTCTAGAACGGTGGCGTAGGAATTTTACCGCGCGATTATTTATCTCCCTGTGGGAACGCTCCCATTTGAACCAATGTATATCAGCGGATCAAATTCGTAAGAAAAAAACATCGCACGATAGAATATCTCTCGTGTGAAACGGCACTGATTCTCAAAAATTGTAAGACCGGCCATGAGCAGAGATGTGTAGAGTATAAATAAATTTAAAAAAATTAATGTGTTTTTGGTCAAAAGAAATGAAATAATTCTCCAGTAGAACCATAGAGTTTAATTTCTACATTTCTTGAATATCTGTCAAGTAAATATATACAGTATTGTTATTCAAATTACAAGACCACCTCTGTGGCCTAGTGATCAGAGTTCCTGGCTAAAGAATCTGAAGTCCCGGGTTCGATCCCCAGCGCTTCCAGATATTCTCTGAAGCAATGGATTTGGATTGAGGTCAACTCACCCTTGTGAGGTCAAATGAGGAGCTACCTGAATAAAGAAGTAGCGGCTCCGGTCTGGAAATTGAGATTGTTAGCCTGAGGTTGGTTTTTTGTACTGGACACATTACATCCTCTTTCTTCAGAGGTTGGCAATATCTTCGCCAATGGACGGCGGCCGCTCTGTCTGTATGGTTCTATTGCAGGAGTTTATGTAGTTTAATCAAAATCTCAATATATGTGACTATAGAGTGGATAACAAATATCTCAGAGCAATTAACAATACACGGTGACAGTCTGAATCAGAACTACGAGGGATAGAACCTATTAGTTGAGTGGGAGGGAAGGGGAGGGGGGGTGAAACAGGCTTATCTTTGTACACACGCTTACCTTGAAAGATAGCACTGTTATTTTAGTTAGTGTATATCACAAACTGAGCCATGGTAATTATCTACAGAATCAGTCTTATATAAGAATCTAATTCAACTAGGTAAAATATGACAACCTATACCAGTAATCGTACCAGGGAACTTCGATCTTACTCTCTAATATTCTACCACTGAGTCATTCTGGTTCGTCTCGTGTTCAGGGCTATATTTCATAAGTTGTTGTGTTGAGTCTAATATTGTGGTATCAGGTGAAAGTATCGACTACTCTGAGCTATCCATAGTTTTGTGTCACCATGGACTGTGATTGTGGATAGAGTATGTTTACCATAATGTTTGTACCTGAATGACAGTTGAAAAACCATATGTTTAGATTTTGGCTTGCCAACACTTGTAAAAGATCACTGTTTTGTTATACATGATAAGTTTTTTAATTATGTATTAGATTTTACTTTAAAAATGGCTTAAACTTAAGTTTTCTCACACTACTTCATTAACTTTTAATAATTTATTCTTAATCCAATCTGAAACTATATTTTAAACATAATTAAAAGTACTTATTCTTAGTTTCGGAGTGTTATCTATAATGTGTAATATAGTGCATACATTAATACTTTTTAATAAAGACATCGTATTTACTTGAAAAGAGAAAATACTGGTCCTTTTTTTGTATACAATAAACTATTTTATTACTAATTTATCGTATTTCGAAATATTTAACTGAAGAACATCTTTTTATCAACTACGTGGGTGCACCATTTTAAAGAACTTGTTTGCGTGATGATCAATCATATGGTTTAAATTCGTCGGTCGCCATTTTAAAGATATATTTGTTAGAGCTTTTGTGAAAGTGCCGTGAATATTAATTTTTTAAGTGGAATAAAACGATAGATGATTTTTGTGCCCGACCTCAAATAAATATAAATAATATTGGCCTAAACTACTGTGGTTTAACTATCACTTTCATATATTACCTTATGTTTTCATTACAGCTATCCAAAGTGACAGATGTCAGCTGTTGGCGTAGTGATATATTAGGGACTATTTCTATTAACTTTTTGAGCTTTCATCCAAGTAAACTCGGGTGGTGAATGTACTATAGCTCTAATTTCACCAATTTCGTCTTAATACGATATAGGTGGGCCAGAATTTCCCTTTGTGACTAATTTTTATTAGTTCGCTTGGTTATATCCAAATCAATTGTTTGTTTATAAGCATATTCTTTATTTAACACACAGTGGCGTGCCATCAATGGACTAGTAGGACTAAGCTAGTCCCCAGACATTTTTAGTTTATCTATTTTGAGTTGAATTTAGTGGCGTATTCTAAGAAAATTAATAGGTATGCTGTACTCTAAAAGTTGCAAAGGAGATTTGGGGGCCGAGGACCCTCAACCACCGTTGTCCAAGAACGTCAAGGGATTATTTCAAATGAAATATTAGAGATTGGTTGCCTATAGAAAAGCGGATCTGCTTCCCAGATAATATGGAAGGACTTCTCAGATAATCTGGAAAGACTTCTCAGAAAATCTGGAAGTGCCGGGAATCAAACCCGGGACCTCTGGGTCCATAGCAAGAACTTCTGACCACTAGACCAAAAAGGCGGTTCTCAAATTGTAATGATATCTACATGGTTAGAAATTTAAGTAAATATTAATGTCGGGGCTAAGAGTGGTATGGGCACATTTCTGAATGCATAAGAAAGACAGATCCTATTCAATTAGCCTAGTATAATTAAAAGCACACAGTTAGCAATACTCAACGCAAACAATCAAGGCCGTAGCCAGCCAATAATTTCACGGGGGTTTGGTGGGCACATCTTTCAATTGTTGGAGGCTAGAAAAAATTCTAAATGATAAACAGTTCTAGAATCTATCTGAGGTGTTTATTATGGCAACATAACCCCCTAACTACCAGAGGCTAAGAAAAATCTATATATTTAATCACCTCTAGAAGCTATCTGAAGTGTTTATTATGGCAACATAAAACAGTCCTTTAATTTGTATTTGTACCTTAATTTTGATATCGTTTGAACCATAAATAAAGCCATATATACTTTGTTTATAAAATTTCAGGGGGGTTTGAACCCCCAAAAAAAACCCTTAACTACGGCCTTGCAAACAATCATAATAAGAGTAAAATGAAGTGGCACATGGATCAAGCATCCATCAGATCTTGGTGAGAGGGATTCAGGTGGATTATCCAACTCACGTTGCAATTAAAACTATTTCTTAAATTCCTAACTTATCTCACACAATGCTGCTTGGAAACAAACGAGTCTCCCAATTTGAGAATTTATGCTCCAGAAGCTATTTATAACACCACAAGTAATTTTAATAGAAATACAAATAATATGAAGTATAACTAAAATATTTTGTATTGAAGATGCGTTGAATGTATAGGCTACATTTTAAGACCAGGCTTCAGACTTAAGCCTAATATTCAAAAGATTTACTGTTACACACAAAATTAACAATTGAAAAAACACACAAATAATAGCTTCGAAACAATTTGCATTATTTAAATATCTTAATGACTATAAAACTATTCCAAATAATTTCTAAAAGTATTTAATATTCATAAATATTCTCGGCCTTCAGGCTGTGCAACCCAAACCCGCTCTCTCCATCAAAATGTCATTCTTGCTACAGCCTTGATTGAATGCCTCCCCCAAAGGAAATGGCTGGGTGCGCTACTGATTAAGTATGTTATATGAAAATATATTTTATTTTACCTTTTCCTTCTAAATCATCTTGAAATAGTGAAATTACACTCCTGAAATTTGTGATTCTTTGATGTTTAATTATATAAAATCACAATGACTAATAAGTCGTTAAAGTAAAACAAAAACTAAAAGAACACTATTAAAACTCCACGAATCCTTTCTACTAAAGAAAAATAAGAATTACAATCAGCTATGGTTAAAGTAGCTCCGTCACCCCCTCTCGCCTTCCTCACTCTACCAGTGCTGAAATGCCTAAATCAATTTATTTAATTAGTTTATAACTAAAAGCTTGTTATGTTTACTAACTATATTTTACAGTTAATTTTATATATATTTTATGTAATTTTACTTAAACTATAATAAATTAGCTTAATAAATAAACATTGTGATCTTAAATCTCTTCTCAATAGTTGGCCCAATGCTTAGCTTGCTTCACATGAACAGCATGACCTGGGGTGTAAAAACCCGAGCTCATTGGCCAATTACTTGTGGGCGAGCGGAAAGAGGAATATGTTGCAACCCCCTAGACATTGGGCAAGTTCATTAGACCCTCCCTAGCTTGCCTTGTGGTGTTCAAGCAGCAAGCCCTGTGTTTCTTTTTGTGTTAAGTAGAGCCTTTTGGAATAAGAATTACTTAAAACACAGTATTCTTGCAATATGAACCAATATCTGTGTTAAAATGAATGATATAGTACATGTATATTTATTAACAATTTAAACAATAGTATTTACACAGTTAGCACAGACAACATTGAATAAAAAAAGCCTAGTCGATATAATTATGGGTATGCGGCGCAGGATTAGCATACCCGGAGAATACGCTTATGTTAAATTTCCACGGGAAATAAAAGAATAAAATAATATCTAAGTCTCAATTTGCTTCACAATACTCAATGATATGCTCGCTATTTGTGCGGTCCCTCCCCCCCTATAGTGACAATACACTCACATCAGAAGCGGTGTCACAATACGTAATGATATTTGCGCGGCCCCCTTCCCCTTTCCCAACCAGCATCGGAAGCGCTCGAGTCTTTTCGGCTCTTACCGGGAGAGGACCGGTTGAAGCTAGCCTAGTCCGTCTGTATAGTAAGACATATGCAAACGCTTGGCATTCTGTCACAAGAAAATTTAATTTTTGTTTGCTTCTTATAAGTGGTGGTGTTGTGGTTGCTAAGCTTATGTGATTGTTCCCATTAAGGAAAGAGATATTGTGACGTGTTAAATTGTTCGATTGTCAATTTAGTTTGGCAGTGTTTGAAAGTGTGAAATATTGAAGAGGACTCGGATTTGGAGACTGTTCCCTCACAACAAATCTTGGGGAAGGGACCTGAGACAAGTAGCAGGGTTAGTTAAGGTAGTTCAATGGGATATAGCAGTGTCGATCACCTTTCGCAATGCTGTGTTCTCGACCGATTATTCGCAGTTTCGTTTGGAGCGCTCACTTTTGAATAAAAACAGCATATAATAATTAAAGGTAGGCCAACTCCAGACATTTCTGCTAAAAAAAAAGAATATACACGTCATTTCAAAACAGAATATTATACTTCTTCAAAATGGTTAACTGCATGAAAATCAAGAAGCAAGCTGTATAGTTGGCCTTGTGTGTTGTTCGAAACAAATCAGGGCGTGTGGAATAATAACGGCCTTTGTGATATCAGTAATTTTCCCAAAGCCAAGACGCAACATGAAAAAACTCACTCACACCTATCCACAACAACTAAATTAAAAACGTTCGGGAAAAAACAGAATATAGTTTCAACTTAGTGAGAAAAAAAGGCTAGACGTTTTAAAACATAATGCAGAGGTTGGTTCAAACAGGGAACTAATGAAACTATTAATTAGTGTGAGCTGTTTTTTGGCTAAACAAAAGCTGCCATTCAGAGGTCACGACGAACGGGAAGATTCCCTTAGCCGGGGAAACTACATTTAACTAATGCAGTTACTTTCTAAATACGATAGTAAATTGGATTTTCATCTCCAGAGCAGGGGGACATTTAAAGGAACCTCCAACAAAATTCAAAATGACATCATTGAATGTGCTGGTGATTTAATTTTGGATAAGATTATAGTCAGAAATAAATGATTAATTTATTCTAGCAATAATGTTGGACGAAAATACGTACATTGCAAAGCTCTATCAACTTTCGACAGTCCTTCGATATGGTTACATTTATGAAAGATTTATTGGTTTTTCAGATGTCGGCAGTGATCGCACTGCAATTGTTTTAAGTGATCATGTCTTTGAAATCCTCTCTCGTTTTAATTGTGAGTAAAAGCTTTTAGCACAAGCATATTATGGAGCCGCTGCATTTTCTGGACATTTAAATGGTATACAAACGCTTGGGAAAAAGAGGTGCCAAGGTGCACTCTTCAGCCACTGTTATACTAACAAACTCAATCTTATTCTTTCTCAGTTTGTGAATCATATAACAGAATGCAAGATATTTTTAAGACATTGATTGGCATACCAAATTTATTTTCACATTAATCGAAACAAATTAACGCTCTTAATCAATCTGAGGTAAAGAAGCGGTTTCCAACAGTTGCCAGTAAAAGGTGTAGTTACAATTTCAGAATTGTGAACACGGTGAATGAAAATAAAACAGAACTCATACAGTTTTTTGAGAATATGGCTAAAAATCCAGATAGTTGGAATACTGATGCTTACGTAACAGCTAAAGGGTATGCGTCATCATTGAGAAATATCAATTTCGCCTTCCTACTGAAGGTTTTCAGCAACATTTTTTCTCACCAACACATTATTAAAAATTCTTCAAACCAAAACTTTCGATGTGAAATACCGCATCGATAATGTAAAAGAGACTATTTATCACCTCAAAAATGTTAGAAACGACTTTAAAGAGACGTATAGAAAATTAGAAGATGATGACAGCGTGGAAGCTCCTAAGAAGAGACGTAGAGAAGATGACTCATTGAATCTCAGGAATAAATATGTGTGTATTTATAATGAAATTATTGACACCATGTTTGGGCAAATGGATCTTAGGTTTCAAGATCTTAATGAGCTGCAATTTATTTAGCTACTAGGTTCAAAAAAATTTCAGATATTATAATCTATATTTCCTGACAGTTTATTTTTGTCACTTCAGTCAAGCTACGGTAGTCTTTTCAACTTTGGCAATTTTTGGAGTGAATTAATTTACAGACTATCAGACTTTTAAGATAAGACTGTGACTGAAATTATGAATTCCTGGAGGAAACAGACTTAGCAGAAGAAGCGTTCCAAGAAACATATAAATTATGTTGTTTGTTATCAACAATACCAGCGAGCACATCCACAGTTGTTTGAAACGTATTAGGACGACTGTGCCTAGCACCCAGTGTGAGAATAGGCTCTCCACACTTTCCCTGTTGTCAGCTGAAAAAGAATTTCTAGATAAACTGCAGAGTTAAGAATCATTTTATGAAGCTGTTATCGACAAATTTATTCAGAAAGGAGACAGAAGGATCGCACTAATATACACATAAAGGAAAAATTCCACTATTAATTTTTTATTTAATCGTTTACTTATTTGTTTATTTTTATTTTTATTCATGTTTTTGTTTAATTTAGATCTTTAGTTATGTATTTGTTTGTTTAGTCTATGTATAAATATTGTGAATTGGTTGAAGGGAGCTAAATTGCGTAACCTATGACCTGTAAAAGTGTATTTGATAAGCCACATATTGTACATTATATGGAAAGTATTCCTCTTTAGCCCCATAATGAAAGGTGTCTTCGAACCTAGTCCTGTTTGGGAAAAGTCACCGCACGCCACTGTTAGCACATCTAATACATTTAGACTACTAATATTTTACATTGAACAGAAACGGATACCAGTCATGAGGGAATCTCGAACATTAAACACTTAGGACATTTAGAAAAGGTGACTAAAAAAAACAGCGCGCCCTTTCGGGTTGATTAAGTAAATCTCTCGGATAGGGGAGTAACAAAATAAAAGTCCCATGACACATAATGGCCCTTTGGGCTGGAATCAAATAGTAACACGACGTATGGAGGGGGGGGATTGAAACAATTAGAACAATGCATACTTACATAAACAAGAGAAATGGTAACTGTGAAGTGAGTTGGGTGGAGAAGAGGGGAGGCTGGAGGCGGGCCAAGTACTGCCAAATTTTGGCCCGGAATAATTTGGTTTAAATTTTTTTACTCTAAACTGTTACGGGGCTCTGATAAGTTGTGATGTTTATACGTCTGTCTAGCACAAAATAAAGTTTTATTATTTTAAACCGGTCTAAGGGATGTAAGTATTTCAGTGTCTGGTTAGTCTTTATAAGTCTGTACAGTTATGTTTTCAACATTAAGAGGTCAAATTTGGCTTTATTCCCAAATTTTTAATGATTAAAAGAAATTAAATATGTCTCAATTAGAAATATAGAGTTTAATTTTCTTCACATGGTGATATCAACAGTTGTTAAATATTTGTCAAGGGTATCGTGAAATTTAATTACAACCTTTTCTCTTCATTTAAAGCGTTTATCATCAAATGATATTCCTGATAGATATTCAAGAACTGTTGAGGTCGCCACCTGAATAAAACTAAACTGAAGCTATTTTTGATTTATTTTAGCCAAAAAAATTATTTGCTATAAAAACTACAAAAACACTGATCTTAACTCACCTTCCGTTCCAACTCACCTTAACCTAATAGAGTTTGTATGTGGTTATGTTAAGGGGGAAGTGCACAAAATATTTCAAATAATGTTTAGGAACAAATAAAAAGTTATGCGAGGCAGTATTTCAGAAACACACATCGGAGTAGTCGATAAAGTCATATAAACATGTTTGCAAGTTTATTGAAAATACCAACTGAGAGTATAAATTTAAAATTTTATAACACGCTTCAGTGGCCGAATGGTATGAAGGCGTAGCTCTCGTTTTCAACTGGCCTGTTGATTACGGCGAGATCGGTATTCGAATCCCTATCGGGTGTATTAAGGGTGGCTTATACTAAATGCATTCTCACTCTCCTTCCAAACAAATGTGGTTAGACTACCTCTGAAATGCTTCTTTCCTCTTCTCAACACCATTAAAGTATTTATTTATTTAGCACCGCGTCTTACTACCCATTTGGATTATACGCTTAAGTACTAATTACGCTAGTGGGCTAGGAATTGGGAAGGTTGAATTAAGAGGAAGTGAACCCTCATTTGTTTTGAGGGAGAGTGGAAAACCATTTAGGGAAAACCATCCCCAGTTCACCCGACTGAGATTAGAACCTCACTCTCACCGTCCTCGGCAGGCTAGCTAACACGAAACTAGTGCGTTAGCCAACCCCGCCATCAAGGTGGGTACCATTAAAGTAAATATTATATATGTGTATAACCTGAAGTTAGTAATATGTGGTGATTATATATTTATATAAATTATATCTCGACCAAACTACCAAGGTTCCCGATAATAAGGGCCAATTCCCAAAACTAAACTTACGTCCCTGATTTGTTGAATAAATTGATTTAATTTAAAATAATTTTGATTAAATAAATATGTTATAATTTAGTCAGTTTCCAAATGATTTTAAGGTTTAAAAAAATCTGACAGCAATGCACATCATCTTTTCGAGTGCTAAATATTTCCCACTCATTCCGGCTTCTTTCTTAAGATGGGGTGCTACTGAGCGTGAGTTTAGGGAAGTATTTTCAAAGTTTTTACAGCATAAACATTTTTGGCCAAAATAAATCAAATATTTCTTATATAGAAACATATAGTTTAGTTTTCTGCACATGATATTCTCAACAGTCCTTGAATATCTGTCAGATGTGTCCTGGAATTTAATGACAACTTTTTCTCTTAATTTAAAAAGTTTGTCACCAAATGCCACCATGCTCTTGCAAGATATTCAAAAACTGTTGAGATTATCACGTGCAGAAAACTAAACTCTATGTTTCTATAGAAGAAAAATTTTATTTATTTTGTTAAAAAAGTGTTTATGCTATAAAAACTGCAAAATTAGCGCACTAAGTTCGCTCTCACTAGCACCCAACCTTAAGTTTTGTTTCTGACTGTACTTGCAGTTCTGTTTACAAAGCATTCGCGTCCTACACAATTAATGTCATGTCATTTGTCTGTGGTATAATTTTATTAATTTCCAACTGGGTTCCCGCTTCTAAGGCGATCGAAAGATAGAAATAAAAAAAATTGTACTGCACATTGTCGTCTGCAATATTGATTATCTTAGTCTGTTTCAGTAACGACTACGTCCTAGCGAGTATTAACTCTATTACCTCCTTATTCCTTTTGTTTATTGTGTAATTCAAATAATTGTTTTATGTCTCCCCAAGGTAAATAATGTTTTCTGAGAAGAAAATTCGTAACTTCAGTGACTCGTCAAAAGTTGAGTTTTCATTTAAACAACTGGTTAACTTAGATGATAAAACTGTGGTCAAATGTACTATGATATGACCTGCTTCGGTGACCGCATGGTCTAAGGAGTCGCTCTCGTGTTAGACCAGACTGCCAATGACAGGGAGATCGGTGTTCGAGTCTCAGTCGGATGTACTGTGGGTGGATTTTACAAAATTGTTTTCTGCTTCCCTCCACGAAAATGCGGGTACACCTCTTATAAATTCAACCTTCCTCATTTCCAACTCATTGGAGTAATTAATACATATACGTATAACCTGAAGAGATCGTAAGATACGGTGCTAAAAATTATTCTACTATAAAAAGGTGCAAAATTTCATTTACGCAAAGGACCATTCTCGAACCAAGATATCTCGCATCGGTCAGGGGTCGTCCTTAAATTACGTAAGGTTTTTTTTTTTGGGGGGGTCAGTATTACCTTACGTTTTCTTAAGAAGGGGTGTCAGAATCCATCTTATGTAAGGGTTTTTTTTAATCGATGTTTATGGTGAGACAAAGATTTTTTGTTTTCAGAAAATAAATATATTCACTATAAAATTTCACTTATCGCAATTAAGGCATTCTGTAAGTTTCATATCACTCACTGTTTTAACTAAACTATTAGAATAATTTAAGCTGCAAAATCGTAAAAATTTACGTAAGCGAGAGGGGGGGGGGGAATGGATGGGGAATCTTATAATCCCTTGCATGGGGGAAGGGGAGGTGGGCCGAAAATCATGGACAATAAGCCTTACGTTATTAATTTACGAAACCTTTTCGCGTTGTCTAATGCGTTTATTTCGTGTTAGACCTGATTACTGGAAACGGGGAGATTGGTGTTCGAATATCAGTCGGGTGTATTTAATGAGGTTTCCCACTCTTCACTCATGTGAATGAGGGTATATTTCCTAAGAAATTCTACCTTTATCATTCCTATCCCATTAACATAGATAATGTATGCGTAAAAGCCGTTCAAGTACTGAGACAGGGCAAAAAAATATAACCTAAACATAAAATTTCGAAAATATACCAAGGAGGGGTTATGACGAGATTGACCTCCCTGATCTTGGGGTAAAATTCTCACCTCAAGATCCTATGTATATTGGTTAAAACCCAGCCGTCGGTCCCATGTCGATCGTGGCATGTAAAATAACCCTGGAAGGTGTGAGAAAATACTTTTCCCGGAAAAATTTGTAGGCCCTTTCGCTTTCGCTCATAGACATTCTCGTGTGCTCATATAATCAATCGGTTCAGACACTACACGTTAAATACCTCTAATAAATTAAAATAATAATTAAAGGAAATAATACCACGGATCCATCACACCTGCTAGAAAAGAAGAGGCCGACAACCCTGACCTCTTTTTTTCTTTGTATTTCCTCCCACCCTGTCCATGACGCGCGACATATGTTTCATGTCTAAAAACACATATTCAGGACGCACGGCAAAGTATCGTCCCCTGTCGCACGACAAGTGACGTATGGTTAAAAGAGGCCTAAGCCTACTTCTAGTTAAGTTCAACCCTTGGCTATGAACACTAGTGGCTTTTACGATGAATATCGATTTGATGAGTATCTTCATTTGTATGCCTAGAGTAGATAGCCCCACCACAATTGATTGTTTCGTTTAGAGCTAGGTGGTTTTTGTATGCGTAAGTGCATGCGACATCGATTGTTTGAATTGCTACTTCTAGATATGAGAGATTACTATCTTTTTTCCATTATTTAAGGCATATTTTAACATGCACTTTCCGAACCAACTGATTATATCTGCACACGACTTATAAACCAACTTAGATCTAGAACAGACACAACATCCAGCCCCCGGCCGTTAATTCATCAATGTGAAAGCGGAAATCCCCCATTTCACCAATGATAACTTTTTCGGCCATACCGGGAATACAACCTGGGACCTTTAGCTCAATATACAAACGCGCTACCGACTGAGCTAAGATGTCAGACTTATTTTTTTCAAAATAAATCAAATAATTTTCTGGTAGAAAAATTTTTTTAACTTTCTTTACATGATGATATCAACAGTTCTTGAATATCTGTCCAGAGGTACCTAGAATTTGATGACAACTTTTCCTTTTCATTTAAAAAAGTTTTTCATCTAATCCAGCTATGTTCATGACAGATATTCAACAACTGTTGATATCATCAAGGGAAGTAAATTAAACTCTTATGTTTCTACTGGAGAAATATTTTATTTATTTTCACCAGAATTTTTTTCTATTATATTAAAACTGCAAAAACATTGCCATTAAATCGCGTTCCTTAAATTCCCAACTTAATGTTTTACCTTTCTCAAGTCTTTCTAAAATCGCACATTTCTGTTTTAGGCTAAACGTGTTATGTTTTTTATTTGTTCGACAATATTGTGTAATAAATTCACTAAATAACACTAACACAGTATCAAAATGAAAGATTAACAGCAGGATGTGGTAAGATAAAGATATAACACCAATGAGACGTTGAGTGAGGTTGAAGGGAACAAAACTAAGAGAGGTTCAGGTTACTGCGTCTTCTGGACTAGCGCTGGCTCGGATTAGCAAGACTTTGCTATATATTAGTTAATGGGTAAGAATAAAATAAGATAATTATGAATAAACGCAACCAGGACGTAGGCCTACTAAATCAAGGTAGGTGCTAGGAATGTAAATATTATCTTTGTTAAAATTATTATTATTATTATTATTATATTATTATTATTATTATTATTATTATTATTATTATTATTATATTATTATTATTATTATTATTATTATTATTATTATTATTATTATTATTATTATTATTATTATTATTATTATTATTATTATTATTATTATTATTATTATTATTATTATTATTATTATTATTATTATTATTATTATTAGCACCGCGTCTTACTACCCGTTCGGGTTATACGCACTTAAGCTAATGTGCAATGGTAGGGTGACTGTGAGATGAAATGGAGGACCTACAGTTTAACGTGGAATCCGAACCACGGTGGAGGCCTGGCATTCCTCATATTCACAAGTTGTGATTAATACCCGTCTTGTCAGAGGTGAAGGAAGGGTTTGGCAATCAGATAAATCTGTGCCGGGACCGAGGATTGAACCCCGGACCCCAGCATAGAAGTCTGACACCTTACCCCTAGACCACCAGGTCACCGTGTTAAAATTTAAAGAAGTGGGAACCAGTTTGGTTTTTAATTTTATAAATTATTAGCTGGATATACTATTTGATTTATGTTGATCACCATTTTTTTTTTCTAAAATTATATATTAACCCTTATTTACAGAAGTTTAAAACCGAATAAAGAGTATCGACAGTTTTTATCAACCATATTACTCTTTAATTAGCAGTTTAGACAAGATTCTGATCCTAGTTGTTAATAATACTAGAAAATCTCCACCATGTTGAACGTTCATGTATTGGTCACCACCCTTACCGAAGATCTAAGTTTTAACTAGGGTTAAGGGGCACATTGATTAGAAGATCATTTGAAACAGGACCTTTAAAAATAAAGTAACTCAGCCACCTAAAACGATTCTTTTTGGTTGAGCTTATTGAATTAAAAAAAGGCACAAAAATATGTATTTAGAATACCAGATTTTAGTGAAATATATTATAAATAAAACATGTTACAATCATGAATATACATATTAATTAAATAAAGTAATAATAAAAATTCATGTTTGGATATAATATATTCCAATCCATTTTAAATTTTGTAACATGTAGAATTAATTTAAAAAGTCCCTAGCAATAATTAAACCTAAAAAATGATTGTGTAAGTCTGAGTTATATGATTAGACGATAACTAGATTCACTAATTGGCTAAAGATCACACATCCCTCCGATGCTCAAATTTGCTTTGCATTAATTAGTTATTGAAATAAGTTTATAAACATATCTTCCATGAACTCCAATAGGCCTACATATATCTCTACGAGAAACAAAATACATATCTATAAATTAATAGCTTATAGTATAAGAATAATAAATACTACGGTGCACCGCACAGAATTTCTCTTTTATCTTTAAAAAAAAATATTAAAAACTCGTAAGATGCGTGAAACAAAATAATATACATTATTGAAGAAACACCCCACCAAACAGCAAAAATGAAATAATACACACTGCTACAGAAATATTGAGAAAAGGGGAACATCTCTGTCCACCAATGAGCTTAACAAAAAAATTCACATTTTCAAAGACAATAAAAATTATATGTAACTATTTGCTTATATATCAGGAATGTAAAACTCAAAATATACAAAACAATAATTTTATCAGGTATGACTATGTGGGTGAAACGTGGTACCTTAACTTACACGACAAAAACAAATTCAGGGTGTTCTAAAACATTGTAATTTAGAAGATATTTGGTCCGAAAGGGGAGAGGCTACTGGGGTGGGGGAGGATGTTACATAATAATGAGTTACATACCATGTACTCTTCACAAGACATTGTTAGGATAATCAAGTCTTGTAGATTACGGTGGGCAGGACATGCAACGCGAATAGGAGAATCTAGAACCGTGCTCAGGCTACTGACTGGTAAACTCAATGGGAAGGGAACATTGATAAAATCTAGATGAATATGGGAGGATAGCATTAGAATTGACCTGAAGGAAATAGGGTGTAATAAGGTGGACTGGATATAGCAGTGCTAATACATCTTGCTAGTCAACTCGTACAGTTGCACGCGCATCACTCGCGATATGTAAACATCCTGTGCTAGTAGGCCTGCACGTGCTAGTCAACTCGTACAGTTGCGCACGCATCACTCGTGCCGTGTAGACACCCAGTGCTAGTACACGTGCTAGTCAACTCGTACAGTTGCGCGCGCATTACTCGCGCTATGTAAACATCCAGTGCTAGTACACGTGCTAGTCAACTCGTACAGTTGCGCACGCATTACTCGCGCTATGTAAACATCCAGTGCTAGTACACGTGCTAGTCAACTCGTACAGTTGCGCGCGCATCACTCGCGCTATGTAAACATCCTGTGCTAGTAGGCCTGCACGTGCTAGTCAACTCGTACAGTTGCGCGCGCATCACTCACGCTATGTAAACATCCAGTGCTAGTAGGCCTGCACGTGCTAGTCAACTCGTACAGTTGCGCACGCATTACTCGCGCTATGTAAACATCCAGTGCTAGTACACGTGCTAGTCAACTCGTACAGTTGCGCGCGCATCACTCGCGCTATGTAAACATCCTGTGCTAGTAGGCCTGCACGTGCTAGTCAACTCGTACAGTTGCGCACGCATTACTCGCGCTATGTAAACATCCTGTGCTAGTAGGCCTGCACGTGATAGTCAACTCGTACAGTTGCGCGCGCATTACTCGCGCTATGTAAACATCCTGTGCTAGTAGACCTGCACGTGCTAGTCAACTCGTACAGTTGCGCGCGCATTACTCGCGCTATGTAAACATCCAGTGCTAGTAGGCCTGCACGTGCTAGTCAACTCGTACAGTTGCGCGCGCATCACTCGCGCTATGTAAACATCCAGTGCTAGTAGGCCTGCACGTGATAGTCAACTCGTACAGTTGCGCGCGCATTACTCGCGCTATGTAAACATCCAGTGCTAGTAGACCTGCACGTGCTAGTCAACTCGTACAGTTGCGCGCGCATTACTCGCGCTATGTAAACATCCAGTGCTAGTACACGTGCTAGTCAACTCGTACAGTTGCGCGCGCATCACTCGCGCTATGTAAACATCCAGTGCTAGTAGGCCTGCACGTGATAGTCAACTCGTACAGTTGCGCGCGCATCATTCGTGCCGTGTAGACACCCAGTGCTAGTACACGTGCTAGTCAACTCGTACAGTTGCGCGCGCATCACTCGCGCTATGTAAACATCCAGTGCTAGTAGGCCTGCACGTGATAGTCAACTCACATCGTTCTAGCAAGTTGAGTGTATTACAACTTTTATGCGTACGAGTGATCATTCAAAATGGTGAGAGCTAAAAATTAGTCAGAGAATGAAACAAAGTTTGTTGAATTATATGAAATATCTGAGTGTATCGGTACTTTCGCTCCATGATTACAAGAATAATTATTGGTACGGCATCCCAAACAAATTTTATCACTACTTAACCCTAAATAGGGCCATGCTTAGTTATAACACTGAAACTGGGAGCTACGCTGCTATTTAGAATTATGGCAATTAGATATATTAAAATAAAATAAATATATGAAACAAAACAATACCCAGCACATTTATATGTTATGTACAAACAATCGCATTCAAAAGATATATCATTCTTTTGCAATAGTAAGTTATTTCGTATGCTAAAGAGTAGCGGAGATATGCCCAAAATTGTAGATAAAAGCTTATGTAAAGTACTCTATATTCATTTTACAGGAAAAATAAGTCACGCCATTAATATGGTTTTAATGTTTAACTGTACCTAAATACGAATTTTAATCACAATCGTTAAAGCCGATTTCGAGAATATTGAAGTTTTTTCTCTTTCTTAACTTAGCTACCTTTAATTTTATGGTTAGATCTAAATTTCCGAAAACACTTCTAGGGAAGCTTATGAAAAAACTAGATACTAAGCTTTAGAAAAATGGTAAAATGTTTTTGGCTCCAGGCCGAGTAAGAGACCGATCGAATAACAGACAGACGACATCGCGAAAACCAATTTTTCGGATTCAGGGGGCATCAAACATCGCTATCCATCAAATGTTAACAACACTTCTATAAGCATTTCAACTACAATAACAGCATAAACAAAAACACTTTTCGGCATTTTTATTTCTACTAAAACCATGCGAGTGTAACAGCTGTTTCAAAAGAACTCGATTCCGAGTCCCCTAGACCCGAGTTGACTCGTTCCAGATTTAACTGATGATCATTTGGAAGGCATTCTTAGGATAAACCCAACAAATAAATTAAGAGTTCATGAGGAACTTAGTTTTTGACACAAGTAATGTCTATTATTAGATCTCTAATATTTTACATCAACAAAACACTTTGAAATGTTAAAATTGTATTATTTTGCTATATTTTGTGAGAAGTAAAGTAATATTATTAAAGTATGTCAGATTAGTTCATTTTATCCCCCCCTACCCCTCAAGCCTATGTACAACAAGCAAGTAAATTGCATAGTATTTACATAAATGATAAGGATATATATAAATGACGAATTATGATGACCTGAAGCATGAACAAAGACTAATCAATGGCCTTTGCAAATTTCCGAGCTATGCTGTTCTACTCTAAAAGTTAGAAAACAGAGCTACTATATCTACAAAAACTTGAACATCAATTTTGACACAACTCCAACGTCTTATAAATGCTACTGTTCAAAATAAAAATAACATATTAGCTAAATGACTCTGGAAACCTACTTGCTAAAAGGTTGAGTGTTGATAGCTATATCTTAGGTCTTATTTCCATTGGAAGAACAGTAAAAATATTACTGGAAAAGTTACTAGATTAATATAATGTATCCCTACGCCAAAGCATATGTTTTTAAAAACCATATATTAAGCAGCTGTCACTTTGACAAGCAAGGGAAATTGTAACAATAAAAATATTAGAAAAGCTGTCATAAAAATAATGTATTTTTAAATAATGCTTTAAAAAAAGGAGAGAGAGAGAGAGAGAGAGAGAGAGAGGTCAATATTTAAGTAAGAGTTTTGTAGTTAATCACTGGACCCAACGTTGCTGATACATTCTATGGATAGCTTGACTTACAGAATTTCTTGTAAACTCATATAATGCTTTAACTGAAACTCTAGGGATTGATTTGGTGATTCTTTTATTTTCAAGAGTCTCAACTTCATCACTGTACCTTTCACAATAATTGAAATCAATATTCAGCCAAGAGCTTACTTCACCAAGTATGTCCAAAGATAAAATTCAATTTTGAAATAATTTGTAAAATGGAAACGCGGGGGGTTTTAGAGTGTTTGGAGGGTGATGGTGTACAAAAACCACAATATATAAGACTTTTTTACATAGGCATATATAAAAAACAAATACTGTATTAGCTAATTTACCACCTTCATTCCATTCACAAAGAAAAGGAGAGTCAAATGATTACTAAAATTATAACTAGCTTAAGTAGGCCTATTTGAAAGCTTTGTGGTTTTTTTTAAACATATAAATAATTGGCTAAAATTTGAATAACAAAAATATGTGTTTACTCATGATACTTTAAATTTCAGTATAGTAAGATATCATCTTTTTCTACCACCATTATATTATTTATTTGATTACCTACTTACTTACTACCCGCTTCGGTGGCCGTATGGTCTAAGGCGCTACTCTCACAATAGATTGGCTGCCGATGTCTGGGAGACTAGTGTTCAATCCTGGTCTGGTGCACTGAGGGTAGATTTTCCTATATGGCTTTCCACTCTAGATCCACGCAAATGTGGGTGCACATCCTCTAAATTCAACCTTCCTAATCCCTAACACGTTAGAGTAATTAGTTCATGAGTGTACAAAGTGAACGGGTAGTAAGACGCGGTGCTAAAATGAAAACAAACAAAAAATTACTTACTATTTGAGATTTTAATTTATTTTTTCACTAAAGTTTAGTGTTAGGTTATTAGTATGTACCGAGATAGTTAAGTATTATTATATGCAATATTGTCCAGCCCCGTAATGAAGAGGTCAGTGCACCTAGATACGAACGTAGGGTAACGGGTTCGATTCCCAGCTGGCACCCCACACTTGTACAAGAGATCACTGTTTTGTTATCAATGATAGGTTTTATAGTTATATTTTACATTTTAAATAACGTAAACTTGAGTTTTATCACATTATTTTATTACGTTTGATAATTTATTTTTATCCAATCAGAAACAATATTTTAAACATAATTAAAAGTGCGTATTCTTCATTTTAGAATGTTATCGATAATGTATAATATAGATACATTAATAATTTTTAATACAGACATCGTATCTACTCGGAAAATACAAAATACTTGTCATTTTTTATATATAATAAATTATTTTATTATTATTTTATTGTATTTCGAAATATTTAACTGAATAAAATATTTTTCTGCACTACGTGGGTGCAGCGTTGTAAAGAACTTGTTTACGCCATGATCACTCACATGGTTTAAATTCGTCGGTCTCCATTTGAAGCTATATTTGCTAAACCTTTTGTTAAAGTGCTGTAAATACATAGTGAAAATACATGTCGTATTCCTCCCTGTCAGTAATCCCATATGCTAAAAAAAAGTTATCCTTTTTATTATCTTAAACTATCCCAAACTAATATAATCTAACATTTCAAGCATCAACAACGTGTAACTTGGCACTGTAATTATTAATTATAAATAATTTTTAATAGTTATTATTTTAGTATCATTAGGTTCTCCGTATCCTTCTGACTGGAATGGTAATGTTAAAATATTTTATTATTATCTATTATATATTTAAAAATTACTTTTATGTAGAAGTGTTTGCGCACCATTCCCAATTGATTTATATTTAGAAGGCTCGAGTTAGTATACAAAGAGAATTTGTTGGAAAATTGTCTTAGTACAACAAACACACTATCGAACAAAATTGTGTGAATAATAGTACTGTTTGGTAATGTTTGGGTTGAAATCACAGTTTTACCGCAGCATAAGACTTATAATCAAGGGAAAGAAATTGAGATTAGTAAAACTTTGCCCAGACAAAACTTGTATTCAACACATGGACATCAATTATTTTAAAACATTGGGCCTAATTTCTTAACTAAAGCTTTAAAATGTTTTAATATAAATTTGAACAATTAAAATAAGTTATGCTACTTTCAAATATCTAAAGTAAGAAACCTTTCCCACTAAAAACCAATTTATCTTATTATGTTTTGTATTATTACTATAATAACATAAATTTCCAAGACTTAGGCCTGGCCAATTGACTAACACAACACTCTTAGTGTTTAAATTGCTTTGGTTATTTTCTAATTCATACAATAATAAATGAAGATAATATAGTTACGTATGATTGATGATGGACTGTATTATATAGTATATTGTACCACTCCCACAAATAGTTTAAAATAAATAGGTCTGACACAATTCAGATGATCAAAACGATTTTAAACAAATTAAGTAAGATAAATGCCAATTGCAATTATTTCACAGATAACACATTTCAAAGTATTCAGTAATTTACGGTATTTAAAAAACACACTATATTATGTATTTAATTTTTGTCTGATGAGCTTTTATTCTCTTTGGCAGCAAACGTGCGCTGTATATTTGCTTACTTTACATAAAATGAATCAGTATTTAAATATTATTCTATTAATTAATTTTGGGTTACATAATAACTTATTGAAACTGAAAATAAATTAAATTGTTTAAACTAAAAATGAAAGTGGAAACTATTCAAAAGTGGCCTTTATTAATAATTTTAAATGTCGATCCAGGAGGGAATCATTGTTCAGCTGATCACACCAATACCCAAAGTCAATAGTGTTCATTCGCTGAAGCATAAAGGATAAATAAATTTTATTTAAAACATAAGTTTTGTTGCCCTTTTTTTTATAAATTTTCAAAATGTTAATTTATTTTATAGTTTATAGTAATCGGTTCTAATAATATAGACGTAGACATATAATTCATTTAATTTATAACTCTTGGCACTATTGTCTCTCATGTTGCCATAGAGTGGCAAATTATTAGGTAACCCGTAAAGAAGTACTATTATAAAAAAATTATATTTTTTTAGATGAACAAGGCCAATATATAATAAATCAATTGAATAAAACATATTTCTATAATGTCAAATTTTATTCACTTACAATCAATGTTAGTGAAATCTACTGTTCTTCTTATAAATATCATACTTTAGCTGGGAAGAGATTTAAATCAACAGGTGTGTTTACAGCGGTAATGATTTACTTAGATCAAACTTACTTATACGAGAGCAAAACAAAAAAAAAGTTTGGTGGGTTAAAGAATGTTATTAACTACTTATATTTTTCAAAATTATTTTCGTTTAGTGATAAACACACATATTAGACTTACATGAATAACATTTTAGAAAACATTCTAAGAGAATAAGTTGAAAGTAAGGAGTGGTTGTAATGAAAGTTAAGACTTAGATAAGTTGATCTAGAAAATTATAAAATTAATTAATACATTAAAAAGTTAATTAAGCAATTTATTAACGGCTTAATTTATAAATTAATTTTATAATTTTCTAGATCAGATTATTTAAGTCTTGACTTTCATTATATGAATAAGTTTAAATAAACTAAGAATGTAATTTAATCATAAACACCTTATGTTTTTAATTTCGTATAGAATATTTATAGGATGGGATGTAAGATGATTGAAATTGTGAATGAGCTAACACCATTTTTTCATTGTCTGGGTTAATTTGTGAGAAGGTTATTCTCAAGAGAGAAGACAGACAGACCAGTAAGTCTGTCTCTAAAGTCACTTTTCATAGGTGGGCATGATTTACCAACTGTGGATAGGTTGGGGGGTCAGGACAGCAACACAACACAACACAAACAACACATTTAAATTATTTATCACGTGGGCTGGATTGAATATATCGGTGGGCCGTATTTGATCCGTTGCCCATAGTTCACCCATCCCTGACTTAGAGGGTCATCTAGTGCAGTAATCTAGTGACACAAATAGTTTTAGTTTATATGTTTATTATTAAAAGCTCACTCAATTATCTTTAGCCTATTGATAATGAAACTCCATAAAGGTAGCTTAGATCTATATTAATTAAACTCATCACCCGCTTTCTATAAATTTAATCTTCCTAATCCCTAAAACCATTAGCGTAATTAGTACATGAGCGTATAACCCGAACGGACAGTAAAATACGGTGCTAAGAAATAACTCCTTGGTCTGGATGTAAAAAAGAGGCACAACTTCCAACTACCACCACTCCGCTCTTTCCAACTGACAAAGCCTTTTTCAATGACGCTACAAGACTCACTGGCCAAGAACTCTCCGTGGAGAGCCATTCTCATAGTTTATACCCTCCAAACCTCTCACTCCTCTATACCTACCAGTAAATATATATAGGGCGTGAATAACCTCAAATAAATTAGTAAATATATAATAATAGTTTCGTGAAAACAATGTGATGTCAACTCTTACTTAGCTGTGAGAAATATAGGTTGGTTCCTAATTTTAAAGTTACGATGAACACAATATTTTGTTTTAAATGACTAAGCAGGCCTCATTGGTCATGGGGTAAAGTGCTACCCTCAAGACACAATGATAGTAGGTTCAAACCCAACCTAGATTGGCAATTTTTTTTAGTGATAAAAATACGTAGTACAAAATCCTTCAGAGGGGAAGTAAAGCTGTCGCTCCCATGTCAATTGTGGTATGTAAAAGAACCCTGAAAGTTATGTGAAAATATATTTAGCAGAAAAATTTGTAGGCCCTTTGAATCTCAATTATAGAAATTCTGTTCTGATACAAATAGTCGGTTCAGAAAGTGCACGTTAATTACATCAAATAAATTAAAAATGAAATTTAACTATCTACTTAAATTAGACAATATATAACATGAAGAACTCTATAAAATTTACATCAATAAATTTTGTTTTACCCACTGATTCTCTATAATTCATAATAATAGCGTGGAGAAAAACTTCTTAGCTAGTAAAGGGAAATTTCATGAAATAAATATTTCAACTTTATATTTGCAACTATAAATTAGGATACATTAATAAAATTAACGAGTAGAGCTAGATTAAAATACCAAATTATTCCTAAATACTGACATTGTGTACCACAAAATTAGATTAAATCAAATTCTCTGGGTATAAAAAAAGAGTATTTTTGTTTATGATTAAAAATTATGTAATTATACCACTTTTAAACTACTTAAACGTACAATACATTAAACATATTTTTCTTTAACGTATTATAAATGTTGTGTACCCCTCGTATACATGTCCAGTTATACTAAATTTCAGCCCTACATTAACTACGTTACCTTAACAATGATATGCAATACGCATAAAATCTTAATAGAATAGTTAATAATAGCAAGTTTGACCCTTATAATTCGTTAAATATAATGATTTGAACTAATTGAATCACTATTTATAGCTTGTAATTATATATTTACTAAAACTATACTATAAAATGTTTAATGTCAAATGACATTAAGGTTGAATAACGTTAACCCAGTAATTTTCTTTTCTTTTGTGTTTAGGTTATTTATAGTTGTGTATTTGGACCACAATATATTTTGCTTTACCATTTAGCGAAATCGGCAATGCCGATACAGAAACTGGAGTACCATAACTATGTTTAGCCGTTGATGGCGCTAGTGAGCATACAATAAGTGGGCTCAGTCGAAGGCTTTTGAAGCTTCATACATTACCCTGTTATTAAACATGCGGAAACATATAAGATCTCTAGAGAAATGTAAGCATAAATAATAATATTAACATATTATGATTAATATTAATAATTAATATATATTATTCATGATTGATAGTAGTGAAAGAAAGGAAAGAATACCTTGAATTTATACTTAATCAATTAAAAATTTTGCAAGTGTGTTCACCGTTAATTGAATCGGTGATTGGAAAAAGGATAACATTCCAGCTTCACTAGTTTTCTGTAAAACGAAAAAAATTGTCTACTGACAAATCTATAAGTTTTATTGATAAAATTACTATTAGCAAATGTAGTCCTTGTAAATAAGTAATCAATCCCAAAATATCAAAGTGAAATTCTCATTAGTTTATCAATTATTAATAGTTAAATTTGTTGGAATCTAATCCTTTTTGCACTAAATGCTTTGACAGAAGGTAGAAAAAAAAGCAACTTATATCAGTTTTATGACAAAAAATATTTAATAGCGAGTCAAAAATTAAAAATGTTAATTATTTTTTAAATTGATGTATTTTTACACTAGCCAGTTGGCAGCAGCTGTGCACTATGACTGACAAAGTATTGGTCGGCGATATGGAGACCTACATGTGGGGTCAGTAGCGGTCTCTTGTCCTCTTCTATTATGTTTCCATAAACATTATTATTTGATAAAGAGCTACTACTTGATTATTTTGTATGGTGGCGGCTTTCTCCCTAAATAGTATTTTCATTATAAAAACAAAATGTATCCGGTGATGGAAAAATATTATTTAATTATAGCTTTACTAGCATTTTATTTTTTTGTATTGCAAAAACCAATAAAGGATTTGTTTTCATTATTTCATACTTAATTAGTTTAGTCCAGCTTTGAAAACGTCTTTATACTGCATAAAAAAATGCAACGACTGTAACTGGTCCAATATACCACTGTTATTAATATTAGTTTTACATGCTCATTGTTGAATAGAAAAAAGCTAACATTTCAGGAATATTATCCTTCTTCCACGCAACTTAAGGCCGATTTTAAGCATGAAATGAGACCAAAATATTTAATTTGCATTCATTAGATAGCGTATAATAAAATCCTACAAAGTGGCTATTTCAGTTTATTTTACCATATTTATGGAATGTTGCCCTTTTTCCACTCACCGATTCAACTATACAATGACAATAAATATTATATTTTAGTGTTGTATGTGAACTTTATTGATGTAATAAAGTCAAATAATGGTAAGTATATAATACATAATTAAAAATTATTTGTCATATTAAATTGAAAAAATAAAACTAAACAATAACTTACAAAGATATAGTTATTAATGAAAATCTTAAAGTTGATAGCTATGAATACAAGAACATAAGTTTATAAAGCATAATTGGTATTTGCAATAAGTCTTGCGTTAATATAAGTACATATGATTGACTCATGAAAAGTTATGTTGATTAAGACAAAAAATATGAAAATAATTTAATGTAATTAATAATTAAAATAACCATGTAACATTTTAAAATATGCATTATGAAGTTTCGTGTGGAAGAACTCACTAAATTAGATATAAATGATAAATTAAAATATGCTTTAACATACTATGCAAATGTAGTTTACCAAACAATATTCAAGAAACATGTGAAATGAACCAGGTTAATAATAATATATGGAAGCTTGGAGAAATTAAGTGTTGAATCAAATTATCAAAATAATATTAATTGAAAAAAGATAATAATTCCTTATCTGGAGTATTTGTTGATCCCATCTCCTTATTTTAAAGATGACTAGAATAGGTTATCACGGTCTTGAATTGACAATTTGACTACATGTTTCGGCGTTACGCCATCATCAGGTCTTAAACGATTGGAAACAGAATTTGTTCCGAGTGATTACATATTGCAAGCATTTGATTCAACACTTAATTCTTACCATTCTTACCAACACTTACCATTCTTTGACTTTATTACATCAATAAAATTTACATATAACACTAATATTATATTTACTGTCAATGTCTAATTAACGTTGAACGTACTTGCAAAATTTTAAATTGAATAATTATAAATTAAAGGTATTCTTTACTTATTATCAATCATATAATTCTCGTTACCAACAAATTACTATGAATATTAATAAAAAATATTATATTAATATTAATATATCATTATTAAACTTAATATTTTATTAACATACATATAATAGTAATATTAATATAGTAGTAAAATTAAAATATTATTATTAATCTTAATTTATATTATGATTATTATTATTATTATTATTATTATTATTATTATCATCCCAGTGAATAATAGTGATATTTTATTATATTATCAAAATGTTCGGGGTCTACGTACCAAACAAGGGAATTATTTTCAAATGTTTCTTTGAATGAATTCTCTATTATTTGTTTGGTTGGGCTCTAGTGAGTTTGTTAAAGAAAATTACTTTCCCCCTAACTATAATGTTTATAGATAGGATTGGTTTTATAATGAAGCTACTGTCATAAAGGGGGGGGGGTTGTTCTTATTTCTGTCATTTATACTATTTCTGGTGTGGTCAGGAGAACTGACCTAGAGAATAATATAGAATGTGTCTGGATTGAGATCCCAACATTTGATCGCCAAAAACTGTTAATTGGGAACATATATCTTGCTCCCAAAATAACAGTCGAAGCATTTAACAATTACTTTACATATCTTGAAGGTGTTTTGGCTAACTACCCTTATAGAATAATACTATTCGGTGATTTTAACTGCCCCAAAATTGATTGGAAATATCATCATGCTCAAAGCATTTCACATTTCTACATTAAATTAAAAGCTACTCAATTTATTGCTTCTACTAACATATTAGGATTAGAACTACTTAATGAATCTGATAATGACACTAACCTCTTGACCCTGTATTTGCTCATTTTCACCCTTCCTTAGTAATTCATATCCCTCAATCCCTATTAAATATTGATTTAGCTCATCCTCCCTTATTGATTTCACTTGATATACCTGCTGCTACTAAAATTAATGACACCCTAATACAAATATTGACTATGCACGTGGTGATTACCTTAATCTTTACAATGACCTGGCCACTGCTGATTGGTCTTGTGTTTATTCTACTACGGATGTTAATTTGGCTGTAGATAATGTTACCAATTTAGTCCAAAGGAAAATCAAAACGCATATTCCTCAAATTACTATTCTTAATTCATCCAAATATCCGAATTGGTTTTCTTCTACTCTTAAATACTATATTAGGAAAAAAACCAATTTTTTCAAAAAGTTTAGACTAACAAATAATAGTGTATTCTATTCACATTTTTCTCACTTTCGTAAATTAGTTAAAACTACTTTGGCTATAGACAGAGCCAATTGGATGAACTCAATAGAAAATAGTATTAAATGCAAACCTAAAGAACTTTGGAAATTTGTTAAAATAATAGTGTGAATAAAGTTTTCCCGTCTAACCTAGAAATTAATGGCAAGATTATAGCGGATCCTTTATTAATTGCTAATGAGTTTGGGACCTACTTTCATTCCGTTTATAATTCAGCTATTCCTGTTTACCCTGCCTCGTTATTGAAACTAGCGCGCCCTTGTATCCATGCCACATTACACCCTTGGATGTTGCTAATGCTATTAAAAAATTGAGTTCTTCTAGATGTGCCGGGACAGATGGAATTCCAAGTTTTATTGTTAAAGGCTGTGCCAGCATTTTTCAGCCCTTTGTTAGCCTATATCTTTAACATTAGCCTGTCAAATGAAACTTTTCCTCTTACATGAAAACAATCTGTTGCCATACCTATCTATAAAAAAGGGGTAAAAACAAATATTTGTAATTATAGACCAATTTCTCTCTTAAACACTTTCTCCAAAGTATTAGAGAAAATCATACATGAGCATACTTTTCAGCACCTTAAAAATAAACTTTCAGATAATAAACATGGCTTTATAAAAATAAATCTACTGTCACTAATTTAGTAGAATTTCTTGGACATGCTGCCCCTCAAGTCTCTGCCCAAGGTTAGGTTGATGCTATTTATTTTGACCAAAGTAAGGCATTTGACTTATGTCAGCATAGTATTATTCTCTCTAAACTTGGTAATTTTGGACTTTCTCACTAATATGTAAATTGGTTCAGCAGTTATTTGCATGAAAGATCATTCACTATTAAAATTGATTCACACACCTCAAATACATTTTTAGCACCTTGTGGCATACCACAGGGTTCTAATTTTGGTCATCTTCTCTTTAATGTGTTTATTGATGATATTGTTAAATATTTGAACTCATATAGTTATTTACTCTTTGCTGATGATGTAAAATTATTTGAAACCATCAAATCATTGCAGATTGTATAGATTTACAAAATGATGTGAATGGTATTCTACAATTGTCTTTGGAAAATAGAATGTCTATTAATAAATCTAAGACCAAATTTATATCTTTTACTAGGAAAACTAACCCTTTCTTTTTTACTTATAAATTGGGCAGTGAAAACATGGTTCGCACCTTTTATACTAATGATCTTGGTGTTCTCCTGGATAACAAACTTTATTGCCACTATCATGTTGATCATGTAATTTCCCATTCATTGAAATTACTTGGACTTATTAAATTTATTACTTCAACATTTAAAAAGGTTGATGGTGTTTTTATGTCTGTACTAAGCCCTGATTAGATCTAAGTTAGAATATGCTACTGTTGCTTGGAATTCCATTACCTTAACTGACTCTCTTAGGTTGGAAAACGTTCAAAGAAAATGTGTCGCTGCGTGCTATAATAAATTCTTTAGTAACTGGATTTATTATGATTATGACAGAGTTCGAAACACTTGGGGCTCCAAACTCTCTTCTAGCGTAGACTTTATTGTGATGTCCTTTTTGTTTTTAATATTTTCAATAACAAAATTTCTTGCAAATTTGCCCTTGATCATTTAGGCGTTCATATCCCTTCTCGGGCTTCTCGTAATCCAAAATTATTTTTTATCAATAGCTCTTATAAGGTAAGCCCTATAGGTCGTTGTAACCATAGCGCCAATTCTAGATTTGTCGAATTCGACTTCTATAATAAAAGGAAAGCTAAACTCAGAGAGTTATTTAAGGAAATCCCATATCATTAATTTATCATGTAGAGGTTCTGTCTATAATATTTAAATTTACAATATTCTGATCTTTTTTTGCATATTGTTACTGCTTTTAACTACTCTTTAGTTATTTATTATTATTGCTATTTTTTATTCTTATCATTATTATAATTAATACTTTTCCTTTTTTTTCGTAATTATTCATCAGTATATATAATTATTTAGCTATTATTGTTTATCTTATTTTCTCGTGTAAATATATGTATTTGTAATGTACTTGTGTACTTTTCAGTGCAGGCCTGTTATAGGTTTTACGACTGTTGGCCAGCACTATAATAAAGAAAATTGATATTGAAATTGAAAACTATAAATATGATAGTAATATTAATAATATTAATATTTCATTGAAATATATATTTTATTAATATTATAGTTATCAATATTATTAATATTAAAATGTATAATTGTGTACACTTCGTATGAATGTCTAGTTAAATTTAATTTGAGCCCCATACATTAATTAGGTAATTTACTTTAACAATGGCAAGGAAAACATAAAATACAAGTTTTATCCCTAATAACTTGTGAACTGTAATGATTTGAAATAATTGAATCACTATTAATAGTTTATAATTATATAATTGTGCAATAAAGTTTAGATAGTCGAATGACCTTAAGTGTGTGTGTTTTTCTTTTGGTGTTCATATATTTAAAAGTGTCACAGTTTATTATTAAATGTTTTTTGATATTAATTTTGATGTTCAAATTGAATTTGCTAAGAAATTACTAGGACTACTAACCCAGTGTTAAACCCATCAATAATTCAAAGATTTTACTATCATTTTGAGCAACAAACGCTCACTCAGAGTCGCAGTAACCAAAAATTATACAGTCGGAGCTCATTTTTTAAGCCCATAATATCGTATAATCTTTGAAAAAATGGAATATATTGTAATAACATAATATTTTATTAAAAATTGCATTAAAAATTGTATATAATATTTTATAAAATAATTATATATTCTTATTTTATAGAAGGAATATAACAATAATAATAATTATAATAATTGTAATAATATAATAATATTTAATATTGAATTACTATTACTATAAAATTATATGATTATTATTATTACATTATTACAATATGTTATTATTAATATTATTAATATAATAATAAAATAAAATATATTATTATTATACGAGTATAATATGTTATTAATATTATTATTAATATAATAATAAATTATTATATTTTATTATTTTATTCCTTCTATAAAAGAAAAAGAAAATATTATTTCATAAAATATTATATAAAATTTTTAACGCAATTTTTAATAAAATATTTATTATTACAATATATACCATTTATTTCAAAGATTGAATGATGTATGGGCTTACAAAAATGAACTACGTTTGTATATTTTTGTTACTGCGACTTTGTATGTGCGTTAGTTGCTTGAAATGCTATTATTATTACTCTCAAGCTATTTATTTATTGTTTTTATCATTTATCATTAATATGTCCTATTTTTTGTAGCTATTCATCAATATGTATCATTATTTAACTATTATTTTTTTAGTTTATTTTGTTTTTATACGTGCTTTTATGGTACTTGTGTACTTTTAAGTGCTGGCTGTATAAGTTCACGACTGTTAGCAACACTATGATAAGGAATTGAAATTATTTATTATATATTATTATTATTATTTTTATTATTATATTTTCAATTCCTTAATATTTTTGGAACGTCGGAGACTGTACAGTACAGCACTAAATACACATGTACCCCATGATCATAAAATAAAATAAACAATGATAGCTAAATAATGATACATACTGATGAATAGTTACAAAAAAATATGACATCATGATGATAAAAATAATAAATAACTTGAGCGTAGTAAAAGCTGAGTATTTAAAAGCAGTAACAATAAGCAAGAAATTAAAGCAGAATAACGTAAATTTAAATATTTGAGGCAGAACCTTTTCAGGATAAATTAGGATAAGGAAGTTCCTTAACTAACTCTCTGAGTCTGTTTTTTTTAAATTATAAAAGTTGAGTTCAACACATCTAGAATTGGTGCTGTGGATACAACGTGATATAGGGCTCACCTTGTAATAGTTGTTTAGAGAAAATAAGATTAGATTACAAGAGGCCCGAAAAGGCACTGTACACGAATATTTACATGATCAAGACAAATTTACAATAAATGTTGCTATTGGAACTATTAAAAACAAAAAGGGCATCACAATAAAGTCCACGTGAGAAGAGAGTTTGGAGACCTAAAAGGTTTCAAATTCTGTCATATTCATAATAAATGCGGTTAATAAATAATTTATTAAAGCACGCAGTGACAAATTTTCTTTGGATGATTTCCAGCCTAAGAGTCAGTTAAGGTAATGGAGTTCCAAGCTGAAATATAATATTCAAGCTTAGATCTAACCAGGGCATAGTACAGACATAAAAACAGTCAACTTCCTTAAATTATGAGGTGATAAATTTAATAAGTCCGAGTAATTTCAATTATTGGTATATAATAAAAATAATAATAGTAATAATAATGCGCGTCTGGGCTACATCATTTGTAGCCCAGTTTGTGGAAAGACTATCCAGTACTAATGTACCGTTACCCAGGGGACTCCGATTGTACTAATCGTACATCCTTTCCTTGGAAGCTCTTCCCATGTCCCGAGAGATGAGGGGATGTTGATAGTGAGTGTGAGGGTGTGGAACCAGTGGAAACTATTAAATTTAACTTAAGCTTAGTGAACCAGACCCTGGGACCTTTGGGGGGATTTTACCTTCGGGGAGGATACCCAAGGTACTAGCCGGAAATCGAACCCGGGACTCCTAAGCTCGTAACCAGGTGCACTGAACACTACACCCCGAGGCCAGTTAGAAGGGATATGATAGCACAATGCCAATCTAAGAGGGAATGGACCAGTCCATATGATCGTAAAGAAACCAACTTTTAACAGTCGCTTTTTAGATGAAATCGACCGACAAGTTCGTGGTAATATTTAGCAATGAGGATTCACACGATTTCAAAAGGTTTGGCAAAATACAAATCTACTGATGTATTATTTCAAGTGCACTTCCAAACAAACCGACCATAGAAGAACACCAATAGCAGACTTTTTTTTTTTTTTAGCAGCGTGGCTTACTATTTTTTCGGATTATACGTTTATGTACTAATTATGCTCATGGTTTTAGGAAGGTTATATTTAGGAGAAGTTTAGCTGCATTTGCGTAGAGGAAGAGTGAAAAACTATTTTTTGTAAAAACCACCTAAGTACACCCGACCGAGATTTGAACCTCAATCTCCTCGTCATCGGCAGTCTAGTTTACTTGCAAGAGTAATGTGTGTTAGACCATGAGGCCAGTGAAGCAGGTCACAGCTACTTAACCTAGAACACAACGCCTAAAACTACACACACAGCCCTAGTGCCTAGATACTCACTAATTAGTTAATAGGATGAGACCATACATAAAGTAAAACATATATTTTTAACACCACCTGGAATCGAACACTAATAACTTGATCGGAAGAAACTATTTGGAAATAAGTAAAGCTAATAAATAGATGCAAACTAATTTATCAACGTACTAATTATGTATACAATAAACGTTTTTAAATTTTTGCTTGGGTTACAATATTAATTTATGATACATATATAAATAGATTTTTTTCAACACGTTAGACAAAGTCATAATGGATTTTTAGGTCATAAAAATCCTTTTAACTCTGAGAGGAGAGCGTGTCGTGTCATGCCATGCACATTATACCGGCCATTAATGGCGTGAAGGTCTCTTGGGTTCAATCAGTTCCGCCTCACTTCCACGCCAATTAAAACATTTTAAATACGTGGCAAGAAAAAACTACAAATTATTATCATTATTATTTACCTGATGAAAGTCTTTATTTTTTTAGCATCGCATTTTAATACAAGTTCAGTTTATACGCTTATGTACTAATTACTCCAATGATTTTAGGAATGAGGAGGATTATATTTAAAGGAAGTGTATCCGCATTAACGCGGAGGAGAGGGGAAAACCTTTTGGGGAAAACCACATTACATCCGATTGAGATTCAAACCTAGATCTCCCGTCATCGGCAGTCTATTTTACTGAAAGAGTGGCGCGTTAGACCACGTGGTCACCGAAGAAGTTAAAGTATTTTGTTGAAGTGGCTATGTTTAAATAATCCGTTATGTAATAGTTACAAAAACTAAAACGTTTATCCATAGAATTAAATTAGAGCTTATGTGAGAAATTTAAATTTCATAAAACAAAGTAAGCCTATTTATATTCAAAGATTATATTAAATATACTTAAGGAGTTTTTCTTTTATGAAGCATAAACAATTCTAATATCATTACTGCTTTATAGACAATATTACAGTAGAATACCTATAGTAAATTAAATTATTTTTAATAATAATAATAACAGTAAAATAATACTAATACTAGTAGTGGTAGTAGTAGTATATAGTAGTTAGTAGTAGTAGTAGTAGTAGTAGTATGTAGTAGTAAACAAAGATAACTATGATTTAATTTATAGATAAAATGGTATAAAATTGATTAAGAATATGTATATTGTTTCCATAAAAATAAGAATCATTGCGGTGATGTACAAGAAGTGACATTAAAGCTTTAATGGAGTAAACTTCACGGTTATCTCCATAAATATGATTAGTTATGGGATATGTGATCAATGATCTCACGGGAAACGCCTCCATCTATGACATCAAGCTTTCCAAATCAATTAATAGCAACACCCATAAATAATTTAATTACACAGGAAACCTTTACATTTTCCTCGGCAAGGTTTAGAATTAAAAAAAAAATGAAAACAAAGTTTTTATCTTGATTCCATTTCTAAATATTTAGGACGTTAAAACATACATAAAAACTTATTTTCAACTCTAAATATATAACAAAATAGCTCACCTGATCCAAGTCTTGGTATTTAAGGTGACCACACGATTAACTGTCTACATGACTTGAGCAGGCCTTAACAAGGCCCACCCCACCACCCCCGTGGTCCTAGTTTGCTCTTGTTTCCGCCCAGCCACAGTGTTTGAACAGCCAAGCGTCGCTATGCTCCCTGGTCGACTGGTGACACTAGCGCGCCGCTGCGAACGACGCTGAAACCAATCGATAGTCAACTCGAGCATGGAACAAGAAAAAGAAACATTGACATTCTAGTGCTAGGTCACTCTTCGTATTATGGAGGGATGTGATGAACCTTAACCAGGAGGTTTTGAGTGTCATACTTAAATTTATTTCAGACTGTATATGCTGAAGATGGTCTTCCTCCATTAAGGGCTTATCAGGCCTCCTGCAAATAAAGACTAGTACCGTTTCTCTTTTTATTCCTCATCTCATCTTGCCTTCCCACGAAGGAGCAAGCAACAACCTTTTGGTGATCGAATCAGCAACGATTTTTTTTTACTATAGATTATAGATTATGTCTTTCTATTAAGATTGTTTTTAATTTGCATCCTGTTGAAATAAATAAAATAATTAAAGCTTACTCGGCACAAATTAAACAGAGCAGATGTAAACATATAATGGCGTTAATTTACCAATTTCATTTTTCTTTCTATTATTTTAATACCTTTTTGAATTTTTATTATTAAATTATACAAATTTGTTCTCTAAAGTATGTTAAATTTAAATTTTAACTTGACGGTTTTAATTGTCACTAGAAAAGCAGGGTTGGCTCGGCACTAACTGAGGACTATCCTAAAATTTAAGGTTCACCTTATGTGTCATATTATAGTGAGTGGTGGAAACATTCGATAATCTGCGCGGAGAAAAATAAGAGAGAGAGACCTGATCTGGAAATGTATTCCATCCTATTATCAAAATTATATTTAATTTTTATCCAGGATATTGAGTTTCATGGTAAGTTTATATCGCTAGGGAAAAGGACGTTTAATAATTGGAAAATAATTCACCCTCACCATTAGTTCACCTTTCTTTATTATAAAATTCACATACATATTTTTTATTTATCCAATATTTAGAGTGATTTTTAACAAGAACAAAGTTTCTAAAATTTTATTTTTTATTTTTGTATTATATAGGTTTTTAAATTCTTGACTTTTTATTCCTACAATATCTCTTAAGTTGCGTCCAGCCTAGCAAGCCGAACCTCGAGCCTAAACATGTTGCGAGCCGAACCTCAACATTCCTACGAGACATATTTAGCTTCATAAATGTATGTGCTTCGGTGGATAACACGCAATGAACAGGGAAAATTTATAATTGGCTGCCGTAGCATAATTTATCCACACGTTGCAACAAACAAAAAAAAAAACAGGACAGACGATGGCTGCAAACTCAAATGTACCATACTTGAGGTGAGCGGAATATAGTGCAAATAGTTTGCTCCACTAATTTTAATTTCAAGAAATTAGTGGTCAATACAAAAACTTAACTTGAATGTCACCAAGTGATTAAGCATCTCATTATTTTGATTGGACCAAAAGTGAAAAAAAGAGTTCACGTGACATGAGATTGACACGCTGGACCACTACGCCACTCAAGCGGGTTGAGACATATTTACCCACAAAACCTATTCAGGGTGACAGTCTATTCTTTGTTCACCCCTCTCTCCCCAGAGACAGTTTCAAACTTATTTTAAGTGTGCAACAAACTTTCTAAGAAAAAGTATAACCATCGTTGTACAGTTTAAAACACACGAGTAATCATATAGCTGTAAATATTGTTTTTAATTTTTAAAGATCAAATTAATTTGTATTTATTTCAGTTAATATTTAATATGTCAATTAAAAATAATAATTTCAAACAAAATTCAAAGGCGTGGTAAAATTCACAACATGCAACTGCTCAGCTAATATTTCAAGCGCGTGTGACGGAAGGTTAATTAGAAATAAATAATAATTTAAAGTTGCAAGTGGCTCGGCTCGGCTCGGCTTGGCTCGCAGAGCCATCCAGTGAGCTTATTTATTTAGGAAAAAATCCTCAGTACACCCGGCCGGGATCGAACCAAATCTCCCCGTCTTCGTCAATCTAGTCTATGGTGAGAGTAGCGCCTTAGATCATTTGGCCACTGATGTGGCTTTATTTAAATTAATCCCAATTGGATTTATCCTAAATAAGATTTTTTTTTTAATTTTGGTCTTGATCCCTGCCCATCAAAAAAAAAAAGTGTGCACTTTTGGTTTTTCCAAGTATTCCTCCCTTTAAGTCGTCTTGGATCCTTTCTACCTAAGCCCTGATATTTATAGGAATCCCACTTTCTACCGCCAAAATTGATTTAAAGTCACTAAAATTTTGAATAATATAAATATGTTTTATTCGATTTATCAATTTAAAAAATTATAAAATCTTCCAATAATACTTCTTAATGGATTATTATATAATTTTTCTTTACATTACTAACCAAACAGACTAAGAATATAAATATAATTGTAATATTTCTACTTCCGCCATTGTGGTAACATGAGTGTCCAGTTTACAAATAATGGGATTCCTATGAAAATCAGACTGCTTGAGCTTGAGCCATCTCCGATGAACTTATATTCAAGGGTCCACCTCGATGGTCTTGGGGTAAAGTGCTTGCCTCAGGACCCGATGTTGGTGGCTTCAAACCCAACCAAGGTCGACGATTTTTTCTTGAGCGATAAAATTACGTAGCACAACTTCCTTCGGAGGAGAAGTAAAGTCATCTGTCCATTGTTAATTGTGGCATGTAAAAGAACCCTGGATGGTAAGCGAAATTACCTTTCCGGGAAAAATTTGTTTACCCTTTCGCTCTCGCTCAAAGAAATTCTCGTATGTTGATATAATCAGTAGGTTCAGAAATTGTATGTTAAATACCTTAGATATAAAAATGTAAATACTATATAAGCTAGCTTAGGAGGGTATGAAACCTTACATTCTTGCATAATATCATCTTACCCGATTCGATGGCCGCATGGTCTAACACGCTTCTCTCGTGCTGGACTGTATTGCAAAAAACGGGGAAATCTGGATTATATTTCGGTCGGCTGCACTCAGGGTGGTTTTTATGAAATTATTATCTACTCTACCTCCACGCAAATGCGGGTTCACTTCCTATAAACTAAGCCTTCCTAATCCCTAGCACATTAGTGTAGTTAATACATAGACGTACAACCCAAACGGGTAGTAAGACGCGGTGCTAAAAAAATCATCCTTTTCTTAGCAGGAACGTATTGAATCATCGGAACATAAACCTAGTATCTATTGATCTCAGGCTAAAGAAACAAAATACACTCATGATTTCCTTTTTAGTCAACAATACGGAATCTGGAGTTTTTACACAAATATTTAATAAAATAACACTAAATATTTTGCTTACACTAAATATTTCAGAATTATAACATGTCTTAAATTATCTTAGTAAATATTTAAAAAAAAGAAGGAATTCTGAATTCTGGCTGGGTAATTTTTAAAATAATCTATTTCTATAACAAGAAATTTGATTAATTTATTTGTTCTCAAAATATTTAAACTTAATCATTCACAAAAAATCTCGCACGTAGTCGTTATATGTCTTTTTTTATCAAAATGATATACTATTGGTGTTATAACACTTTTTCATTGAACAATTATATTTAATTCTTATAAATAATTTGGAGTGTAATTTTGTTTTATTGTGCCGTGATAGACTTCATCTGTGATATAGGTGTTGTACCTTTAATACATTTATATGAAATTTTATATTCAAGTTAAAAGAATTTGAAACTCCCTGAATTTATCCGTTTCCAAGGAAGATTTTAATTTATAGGTTTTTTAAATAAAAATATAAAATTCATAATTACATTGTTCAATGATCTACCAATTTGGTAAAGCCAGTATTTTGCTATGATTAAAAGCCTATTTTAGACATACATGTCTAAAGGGCCTTTGGAATAAACTAATTCATCAAATTCAGAGATAACATTTTTATTAAAGTGTTACTAAAATAAAAAAAATTAAAAGATGAAAAAAATTAAAAATGATTTAATAAAGACTCGTTTAAGGGGGCCGCCTACCAGAGAGTTGGAATGCGTTGCAGATGTTCAGGAAATACGCAATGGTTAGGTAGTGTTTAATTTTTTACAAACTTGACTTAAGCCAAAAGGAAGATAAAGGTGGGGAACATGCTTATTTATTATTATCAACCTTACATTTTGATAATCTATGTATATAAAAAATTAATGAAAACTCGAAACTTGCTCATTTTCAATGACCTTTAAATGGCCTTAAGTATATTGTCACAGTTCTGAGACGAGGGTAACTTATAAATAATCCTAGACACAACCTTTCAAAAACAAATAAAGTCATTTTTTGATAGGGTCACAACAGAAAATGTGAAGATAATTGCTAATTCCTTTTGCTGTTTTGATGCGTCAAAGCTAATGCTTTTCAGCCATCAAGTGGCGCAGCCATATCCTCCATCTACGCTTTGGAAGTAAAGAATAGCCGGAGAAAGAAGAAAAGGCAGTTGACTCCATGCGCATGCGCTCTTTTAGTTGGATGTCTGCCTTCGCCTTGTTGAGAGTTGAGACAACGCACAGTGAGCCGGCACATTTTTAAGTTTTAGGTGTTCATTAGAAAATATTAAAAATAATATTTATTGTAGCTTTTACTGGAAATGTGTTTACAAACTGGTCCTGTGTTTCCGAACAGTTGTGTATGCTTTGCCTTCTTATGATAGCCATTATAATTATATATAAATAAAGTAGAATAATATTGTTATTTTCGATAAATTAAAACTACTATGAACAATAACACAAGTGTTTCCGAACAGTTGTGTATGCTTTGCCTTCTTATGATAGCCATTATAATTATATATAAATAAAGTAGAATAATATTGTTATTTTCGATAAATTAAAACTACTATGAACAATAACACAAGTGTTTCCGAACAGTTGTGTATGCTTTGCCTTCTTATGATAGCCATTATAATTATATATAAATAAAATAGAATAATATTGTTATTTTCGATAAATTAAAACTACTATGAACAATAACACAAGCAAAAGGGACTACCGTAAAGGGGAAAAAACTAGACTTCGACTATCTGCCCGCCGCAAAAAATTAGGATGGAAAAAGGGGAAGAAGCGTTTTATTAATGGATCAAAGTAAGTACATACTGATTGATTAGTATAAAAACAGGATCTAGTTCACTGTTCAACGGTTGGGTGTTAGTTTCATTTTACCGTGTTGCTCCTATATTCAGGAGGACGGGGTTAAAATCCCGTCCGGAAGTTTCATAAAGCTAGTCCTGTGAAGTAAAGAACCATAATTTGAATTCTGTTGCTTGGATAAAACATTTATTTATTTGGTCATTCCTTGTACTGTAAAAAAAACATTACATAAAGATAAATAAGAGGGAAAAGTATATATTTACTGTACGTATACTAATTACTAACAAAGTGATAATGGACAATTTAATTTCTTAAAATATGTATAACTATATATTAAAACAAAATTTTTATTACACCCAAGATAACATTTAATTTTAATAAATATTAATTCAGTTCTGATACGTGAAGGTTAACTCTAAAGCAATTATTACAATGTTTAGTGCCTGATTGGTTGTCTCAACTGAAAAAGTTCCAAAATCAGCTCTACAATATAAAAAACTTGAGCAATATATTTAATTTATGAGTAAGTGTGAATTTGCTTTTCCAATATTAAGGGGGCCGCCTCGGTAGGCGAGAAGTTTCCGTGCAGACTTCCAGAAATCCCGTCATATTTAATCAGTGATGAGTTAAAAAATATAGTCTGCTCATTTAATATAATTAAGACCCAAACAATGTTTAGCACAGTAATTAATTAGTTTTCTATTAAGTTTGATATACTTTCAATTATATATTTTTTATTTAGTTGCTTGTGATACATATTCTTGTTTATTTTTTAAATGGATTACGTGACACGTAAACAAGACAAACGTAGAGGGGAAAAAACAAAATTACGAATTTGTGCTCGCCGCAAAAAAACAGAAAGAAAGCCGTGGAAACATTTATTTTATAGAACAAAGTATATATATATATAAAATTTATTTTAATAATAATAATAATAATAATAATAGTGAACACAAATGTTCTATAAGAAACGGTTAACTCAAATTAGACCGTGTTTTGTCATGATATAACCTACAGTAGGCCATAAAAAACTAATAATCGATAACAATAAATTAAATAATTATTTTTTTTCAGACAAGGTGTTTTTCTCTCTTCAGGCAGAGAGGACAAAGCTGATTGTCGGGACAGAGTAAACCTTTCTCAGCCCATTCCCATTGAAATGTCCACAACGTTGGATTCAACCCAACTTGAAGACAAAGCTATGGAACCAATAAATTTGGAGATTAGTCAGCTTTGTCTGGGGTAGGAAAACTAAATTAATAGGTTATCCATTATAAATTTTTGGGAGCAAATAGTTTTGTGTGAACATAGCTACATAGCTACTAGCATACATACGGTATTTATTTCATTTTCATGATTCATAATATCCTGGCCGCTTGTCCAATTTAGTAATAATCTCCACACGTTATATTTGACATAAGTCTACTAAATGTACCACACTCGGAGATTGAATGTGATAGAAGTTCCCAACCTGGGTTCGCAGGTCCCTAGGGATCTGCGAAGGCACCTGTGGGGGCCCGCGAAACAAATATAAGCCCTAGTATTTTTAAATTTTCTTTTATTTGAATTTTCACATTATATAAAAATATATGGTATTCACAATTTTCTCAAAAATCTCTTTTTTCCAGTTCGACAATATTTATATATATAATTGGTTACGTAGAGTACCATAAATGTGTAAGTGTTTTTATCTCAGCATGTATGGCTGGGGAGGTTAGAGGGCCGCGATGAATTATCATTGGCTTGAGGGGGTCTGTGAACTGGAAAAGGATGGGAACCACTAATATAGAATATCTATGTTTGTGTGGTCTTAGTGTGTGTGTGTGTGGGGGGGGGGGGAGTTCTTGGGGTTGTTGACTTTTCTGTGCTAATTGTTAGGCCTAATATATTTCTAATAATGGGTTTCTTATATCAATACTATCAGCCTAATATCATAAACCATGCTGATTATGGTGAAGGAAATATCTATAGCCAGGGGCAGACTAAATGTATTGTCACAAGCGGAGAATAATTCTGCCACCCCTCATCCCGCCCCACCCTTCAAGCATCGTGGCGATGATGAAATCAATCCTGGGGTCTTTGTTGAAGTCTGCAATAATTTAATCAAGTTGTAAACAATACCATACCATCCATTACACTGGAAAATGGCTATATGAATAGTTATGAAACGAACTATAAAGTTTTGACATTAGTTATAATTAATTGCGTACCATAACAAAGAAATAGTATTAGGTACATTAGATAACCTTCACCCTATAGGGTTACGTAGAATTTACAATACAAGAATTGCATCCAATGATGTATTTGTATATACAGTCACATAATATATTTTATATAAATATAAGTACTATAATCAAAATAGTATTTGCTATAGTTATTGCAAGCTACGAAATTCCACCCATGGCAGCCACTGGTGCCCCAAGTGTCCGCTTGTTTCTTTTGCACCTTAGTCCACCCCTGTCCACAGTAAGATTTTAGAAAAGTCTTTTTAGGCTCTATTTTTATGAATAGCAAATATATATCTAGTTAAATAAAAACTCATCACTAC
Organism: Timema podura; assembly: GCA_033556935.1. Classification (NCBI taxonomy): domain Eukaryota; kingdom Metazoa; phylum Arthropoda; class Insecta; order Phasmatodea; family Timematidae; genus Timema; species Timema podura. The sequence continues at coordinate 98,830,048 of JAVRXN010000010.1, read as the reverse complement.
TGTATTAAAAAAAATTAACGTCTAGGACTTATTTATGAAAATTTAGCTATAAAATTCTATTTCTCAACTTTCGCCCTTGTAAACCTCTTGGCCGTAAATTCTCCTGTTGACAGTAGTAGGTAAATTTTTAAAAAAATGTTCAGGGGTGCACCATAATTTTGTACCAGTTGCACGGATTGGTTGCTACCACTGGTGGCGGAACGTTATTTGTGTAGAAGGGTGGAAGGGGGAGGCGGCGGTGGCAAACGAAAAATAAGTTTTTTGAGAAGTTGCCTTCCCCCCTTCACCTCTCCCTTACTCTGCCCCTTTTCGCAATAAATGTTGGAAACTTGGATGTCCCTAAAAGTTATTTGGAGATGTCCTCCTCCCCAAATTTAGAAAATCAGATTATTTTAATGCTATTTGGAGAAGTCTTCTACAAATTTTTTTTTAACTTAAATGCTTCTAGAAGCCATCTGGAGTGGTCCTCGCATTTAATTGAAAAATAAAAATAGATGTCTCTAGAAACTATTTAAAGTGGTCTTCTCTAATTAAAAAAAAAATGTAAATCTTTAAATGCTATTTGAAATGATCCTCACCTGGACATTTTTGAAAATAGGATGCTTTTAGAATAAATTTGGAGTTGTCAGATGGATTTTTTAAAATGATTTGTATCTGGAATATATTTGGAGTGACCCTTTCCCAGAAAATTTTAAAAATAATATTCCTCTAGAACAGGGGCGTACACACAAAGGAGGTCCAGTGGGTCCCAGCCCCCCATGGAGAACATGAAGGATAAATAAAATATTAAATACAAAGGGACGATTTAGCAATGTTAAATCACCTTAAAGCAGTGGTTGAAAATAACCCAATGTCTTGATACAGTGTGAGCAGTGGTGCATCCATGATTATGTCATGAGGGGGGAGGGGGGCGTGCCTACACCACAAAAGAAATACCTTTAGGAACCAATAGATCATAAACACCGCGTCTTACTACCCGTTAGGGTTATACGCACTTAGCTAATGTGTAATGGTAGGGTGATTGTGAGATGAAATGGAGGACCTACAGTTTAACGTGGGATCCGAACCACGGTGGAGGCCTGGCATTCCTCACATTCACAAGTTGTGAATAATACACGTCTTGTCAGAGGTGAAGGAAGGGTTTGGCAATCAGATAAATCTGTGCCGGGTCCAAGGATTGAACCCCGGACCCTCAGCACAGAAGTCTGACACCTTACCCCTAGACAACCAGGTCACCTTTAGGAACCAATAAAATGGTGGTCCGTGCCCTTGGGGCTTTTCACCCCTGGAGAAAAATTTGTAATTCTAAGGTTCAAAATGGTGCCCTTTAATTATATTTTGTACCTAATTGTTTCTGATTAAACTTATATGGGTTATAAATATATGTTACCTTCGATTTGATTGCCAGCTTTAATTTCTAGGTATATTCACAGTAGAATTTACATTTAGTTTGTGAGTATAATTTTTAAATTAATATAAAAATGAACTGTTAAAAATAAAGATGCCTAACTCAAGTGACTGTATTTTAGTTAAAATATGAAAATAAGTCAATAGTAAATAACACGCTCTTTACTACACAAAGGAGTGGTGAGATAGGAGGGGAGTGTGCGGGAAAGCCAGGGTTCGGAGTAAACGGGGTGAAACATGTGTTGTTCGAACACATTGGACGTATGTCTGCAGAGGAACACAGCACCCTTCAATCCGTCAATTTAATTTTTGAAAAATATCTCAAAAAGGGGGGGATTATAGCTCCTTAGTCCCACCCCCTTGAATCCATGCCTGAGTGTGGAACATGCCCAACTGGATTTAACGCTGTCTAGTCTGTATAGCGTTAAGTATTTTGTTTAGTAATAATGGATTTAATTGATTATTGACTTGTAACTTCTATACTTTGGATCCTCCTTTAGAATAATTTCTGTGTGCTCCCCTGCTCTAGAATATATTTGAAGTGTGCTTCCACCGACATACTTTTGGAAATTGGATGCTTTCAGAAACTATTTGGAGTTATCTTTCACTACGATTTTGTTTTAATTTGGAAAATAATTTAACACTGTCTTGTTTACTCTCTAACCAATAGTAAACTAAAGTAAAGATCTCTAACTACCCCCACTTTGTTGATGAAGTAATACATTATAATTGTTTTTGGTCTCTAAAAAAACACAATACCCCCCCTCACCCAACACCCCTCTCCCTGCCCTCTTATTATATATTCTTATTTCTATGAGCACTCACCTCGATATATCTATATTATCCGTATATATTATAGATTGAATTGAAGTCTCCCCTAAAATAAACCAAGTTGAACGCTAAATAGCTTGCTAAGGCATCCAATATTAATAATATTTTGGCCTCCTGCGTGGGAAAGCGACCCTAACCCAGTGATTCCCAACCTTTTTTCTTTAGAAGAACTCTTAAAATATTTCATAAAATCTTATCACACATTAGATACGACAAGGGTAAATTATAAAATAGACATATAGATCATTAGGGTTGTTAAATACGAGTAATAATAATAATAATAATAATAATAATAATAAATTTATACTTTTGAATAAAATATTTCAGGATTATTTATTGCCTATTTCTATTTACTATTACTAATTACTGTCCTCCGGTACTTGAACTTGGGTTATCACTATTCTTACCAACCTCACTTTTAATATTACTATCGGCACTATTCTCTTCATCTTCCTCGGGTACATGAGCTATATTTATATATCTCCACACTGTCCAAAAAATATTGTCAGATTAATAAAAACAAAGGTTGGAGATTCTCGCGGAACCCTGGTTAGGAATCACTGCCCTAACTCCTCCTTTTGTAATCGCATTACGGTTACTGTTTTGTCACTATCTGCCCTTAAAATTATCTTTTTTGCACAACTAAGCCTTCGGGGGCACAATGTACTACTTCACACAACGTATAGTTAACAATAATCTCTATCCCACTTTAAACTCGTTCTTTTTTTCAAGGATGTAAACTATCTATAAAATTTTGGATTGACGTTGAACAATTATTTTCTAGGAGATCTCCAAAAACATTTACGTCACTTCGTAATATGCAATTTGAGGAAATAAATCTAGAGAACAATAGGTCAGGGAAGACTCTATAATTTGGCCAGGCTCATTGCCTAGTCTAAATAAAAGTATTGAAATATATCCTGAAGAGGTTCTAAACATGGTTGATAGAAAACACACTCGAAAACTTAAATCAAACTCTTAAAGATAAATAATTATATATCAGCATTTATCATTGGACTCAAAAGGCTTTTATCCAACATAGCTTTGTAAATCTTGTTTACATATTAATTTTCACATACAGATACGAGATTTTTAAAAGGATGTAAGGTAGCAATATAATAATAATAATAATAATAATAATAATAATAATAATAAATTATCATGGTGCCCCCCTGTCATTTTTTTCTGGATCCGCCACTCTGTGTGTGTGTGTGTGTGTGTGTGTGTGTGTGTGTGTGTGTGTGTGTGTGTGTGTGTGTGTGTGGTGTGTATTATATGAAACAGTCAATGTGTTTCAACATTAATAATATTGTTTATTTCTTATTGTTTTTAATAAGTTCTTACTTGATTTAATTATTTAAAACGTAAGGATCAAGCTAAACAAGATTGCCAGTGACAAGGAGGTCGGGGTTTGATTCTCGGTCAGGTTTACTAAGGGTAGTTTATCCGTAGCCCTCTCTCTAAACAAATACGGGTACATTTCATCAAAACTTTCCTTCCTCTTCCCCTATCAGCTAGAATAATCAGTGGAAATTACTGATAGCCTGAATAGGCACCTGAAATTAAAATGAATTAATTGTTGAAAATAGGTTACACATGACCATTTAACCTATTATTTATGTAAACTCTAGCTTTGTGTAGGCGTAAACAGTGTAGGTGATATAACAATATGTAGTCTATCTCATTTTAGTTGAGAGTAAAAGTTAACTAATTTGACTCGCTTCGGTGGCCGCATGGTCACCCATTAGAGTAATTATTACATAAGCGTGTAATCCGAACGGGTTGTAAGACGCAGTTCTAAAAGGAAAAACCTCTTTGGTTTGATTAACAACGATGAGGTCGGAAGGGGGGAGGATTATTCCCGATTAAAAAAAAAAGTGAATGCTTTTAGAAGCTAGTTGAAGGCTTTTTTTTTTTTTACATCTTCCATATTTATAAGTATTTAATAAACATTTTACACAGATAGAATAAATCTAAGACGGGTTGGGGGTATAGGGCCGTGTGTTAGAGCTCCTTATACTCCTCGGTTCCGACGCCCTGCTATCAACTAAGTAAGGGTAAGATAGAAATTTAGTCTACACGTGATTAATTATTGTATAGTTAATATTCACATTTTCCTAAAAAAAAAGTGACATGTATAAAAGTGTGTGTTCTTCAAGACAATTTTTTTTTTAGCATCGCGTCCTACTACCCGTTCGTATTATAAGGTTTCAAGACAAGTTAAACCATCAACAGAGGATTGTGCTTGTTTGTGAACCCTTCACGAGAATCTCAAGTTAGCAAAATATCACAAGATAAACACAGGCGGACAGCTGGACTGTGTAGTGAGTGGGGAGGCGATCAGCCACGCGCATTATTCCTCTTGACCTTGAAATAGTTTTCCATTTCTTTGCTTCTCTTCTTCTGACATGGGGTGGCAGGGTAAGTGTGAAGAGGATAAGATTAGAGAGAGACAGACGCTGTAGTTCAAGATAACAGCACAGAGCATTTTCATTTTAAGACATGAGGTCTAACACGAATGATACTTTCTCACGTACCAAGGCGGCCCCCTTAAGTATAAATAGGGATCTATTAAATAACTCAACTCAAACATACATGTCTTATATTTAAAATTTGATATAAATATTTGAGTTAATGAATTTGATAGTTTATATATATATTTAAATAAATAAAAGTATTAAATTGGCAGTTTTAAAAAGTGAAAATAAAGTGGTTCATTGATATATTTATGGTATAATGCTTTGTAAGTTTATGTCTAATTTTTGAAGAAGATACACAAATAAACACCTCCAAATGGTTTAATTCATATCCAAAACTTTTTTTTAAGTAAAAATTCCAGAAAGCCCCTTTAAGAGACAATTTTCTGACCGATTTACCAGGAAATTAGATACAGAATTAGTGATTACATGCTAACCAAAAATTACATTAAACTTCATTTTTTGGCATTATTCCCTTGACCACACAATAAAATTGGGATAATAGTTTATAATAGTGAAATAGCTGTTTTATTTTAAAATATCAAAATTATTATTTTATTCATCTCAATTCTTGTGATTTAATGAAGACTCCACACTGTGATGCAGCACCTGGTTTAAGCTGTATTAAGTGGTCAAGTCTCATGTTATCTACATTGTGAGAAGGGCTCTTAATAAAGTATATAAAGCCAATCGTCCAGAAAGACTTAGTGAAACTATGTTAGGGCAGTATGCAGGAATGAGGTTGAATGTTGTTTGAGTGCTAGTGTGGTTAATTTAGTTTTATTCTTAAAATATATTTGTTAGAGACGTGTGCAGCTTTATGACCAAGAAATTACATCAACACGTGATTGGAGATTTATTGATACGCTAGGTATAGCTAGTCAAACTAGTTGAACACTACACTATCACTCAAAAAACATCCAACCTTATTCTTACATACCACCATTAGACTTTTTTTTGGAAGTAGCTATAGCTATGTAGCCATAGCTATGTTAATTATGTGATTTCAAAAAACTGTTGAGCTTATCGAGTGAGACATAATCATCAGAAAGGGGTATATCACCCCTCAACGATCCAGTTACGATAATTGCGTATTTTGGTGTGACTGACATTATTGTTTTAACACGTGAGGTAACAAGTTTATTCAGCACGGAATAGCTAAACACATTTACATGTTGTTTAGAATTATTGTTATTGTTTTGATATTTAGTGTTGTTGCTGACAGTGGATGGTCTACTTCGACATTATTTACATTAGATAACGAGTAAGAGAGTTAAGTCATCAGCAAATACTCCTGAGGCAGTTACATAATTAACTATGAATGGCTGCTTGTTTTATATTAAAAAAAATAAAAATGAACGTGTTTCATAACCACATTGTCATATTTATATAGTTAAAGATTTAGTACATAAAATTACCAAACAATCGTTCATTTAATGACACTGTAATACATAATGTTCTGCATTTATCAATTTTGAAAGAGGCAATGAGTTTTGACCGTTAGGATGTAAATATGGTGAGCTAATATTATTACTAGCTAATATATATTTATTTTGTATAGGTCATTATAAGTTATTTCTGTTACAGTTTGAATCGAACTCTCTCCTAAAATGTAGAAGAAATAGTAAGAAAGAACAAATTGAAGAAAAATTAGATTGAACTCTAGCTCATTATGTATTAGGGCAGCAAGTATTGTTAAGAGGTAAATATTCAAGAGAGTGAAATTCATAGTGATCTTTACGAACTCCTTATGGTACAATCTATGACTCGTCTCGGTGATGTAGTTATATAACATGCTAGTTTCGTGTTGATCTAGACTGTCGAGGACGGGGAGATTGAGGCTCAAATCTAGCTCGGGTGAACTGGGGTGGCTTACCCTAAATGGTTTCCCACTCTCCCTCCACACCAATACGGGTTCGCTTTGTCTATATTCAACCTTCCCAATACCTAACCCATTAGCGCAATTAATACTTAAGCGTATAAACCGACCGGGTAGTAAGACGCAGGGCTAAGTATTATTATTATTATTATTATTATTATTATTATTATTATTATTATTATTACAATCAATAAAAAAATAACAAAACTGTTTACAAAACATTAACTCTCAATTTCATAATGTCTTGTTAAGGTATTTATTATGGTTGGTCATTTTTGTTAGGTAATAATAACCATTAATTTTTGTCTTTCCGTTTACTATAATAGTCACTACAGGTGGAAATGTTCATAAATTTGATGGCTTGTAGTAATCATCAAATTCTACCCATCCGTTAAAATAAGTGCTCAAGAGGGTTAGGTTATATCTCTAAAGTAAGTTATCATTATATCTTTAAAGCTAAGGGCGTGTCAAAAGGGTGGACTGGCTCTATAATTACTACTAGAATCAGCATTAAGGTCAAAATTAAATCCTAGCAGTTAAACAAATTCAAGTATCTTTATTCACAGGTAAGAACTGAAAAAAAGAAAAGATCTTAGAAATAAATAGAGTTGAAATTCGTAAAAAATGTGATTTAACCCCTGAGTCACAGTGTGACAAATGTAAACGTCACTCCAGTGATTGAAATGTCCAAAAGCTTAGTGCCACCTCAACGTCTTTTGTGTACGTGCGAACCATTTATGTTTTGTAAATAGTGAATATTTTTTTATGTTAATCCTTTGTAACTTTCAGTATTATTCAAAGTTTTTAATAGATTGTATTAATAACTTGTTTATTTATTTTAGCCCTGTATCTTTCTAGCCTTTCGGCTTATACGCCTATGTACTATGTACACTAATGTGTTAGGGATTTGGAAGGTTTAATTTAGAGGAAGTGCACACACAATTTCGTGAAAGTAGAGCGGAAAACAATCTAGGGAAACCTACCCTCAGTGTATCCAACTGGGATCGAACCCCGATCTCCATGCCGTTGGCAGTCTATTCTAACGCGAGAGTAGCACGGTAGACCACGTGATATTATTAATTATTACTATACTATATTATTAAAATATACTACTACCTTAGTAATTATGTATGACTTAAATGTTTTCTTAACCAATATATTTAATTGTATTCAAGTAATTTAAGAATAATTAATATTATATTTAGGAGGTGAGGATATAATTCTTAAGAAAATATAGTTCAGTTTTTGGTATAAATTGAGAGAACGAGAGAAAGCTTAGTAAAATTGCAGTGGCTATAACGTAACGTCAATAAAATAGGTTCAAAATAAACCAATAGTATCAAATTATTTCAACATATGTGCCGTTGACAGACGGCATTGCTACGAGGTAGCTAACAGACAACCTAGCTACTTTACGTTCTTTACGAGATCTCTCCAATTAAAAGAATCAATAATACATGTAGTGAAATATTTTGTTTACCATTTAAGATTTAACAATGTATCAGCACTGCTGTCTTCTTTATTGATTAGCAGGGTTGTTAGATAATACATCTATTTTATCTTTGGCAAGTTGAGTAGAAATATATATATAGTTCATAATTCGTATTATATATTTGCTGAAAGAGTTTCTCTTTCACAATTTGACACTATTTCATTGCCCAATTTATAGAACAATCGGTAAAATAATTGTATTGTATATTCTGAGTTTTACTTTTCTTGACAGCAGTTGAGATGTCAACAGCTTACTGACCGAGAAATAGCAGGCATTTCCCGACTGTATTAGATTCCTAATTTCCAATCTAATATCATTATTACTAGTTAAAACTGTTCCTAAATATTTAAACTCATTAACCTTGTCAAATGGCATGTTTCTCTAAGTAATCTCTAAATTAAAGCCCCCAATCTGTATTATCTGTGTGATCATACACTTAGTCTTTTGGCGATCACTTCTAAACCTATTTCCTTTCTAGTCTCTAATAAAATGTCTACATTTCTTGCAACATTTTCCTTAATATCTCAACAAACTAGATCGTCTGCGTATTCTAATAGCCGCAATGTACCGTTTAGTGTCAACCCTTCTCTACTTTCTTGCATTGTCCTATTATCATACTCCAAGGCAAGATTGAAAAGTAATGGGGAAAGTTCCTCAATGTTTCAACCCATTATGTATTTCGAAATTTTCCTGATAAGCGACATCCAACACCAGGGGAGGATCCAGATCATTTTCATAGGGGGGTCATAATTATAAATAACATAGTTACTTACAATGTTATATTTCTGTTTAAGGCCATTTAATAATTTCTCATTCATATTTGATCTTATGTATGTTATAAACCATGGTCATCCTCTCCTATCCAGTTAATTGTGTTAATTGGGTGGCAGTTGAGGTGTAAACTCAAGGAAATAAATTACATAATAACTTTAACGATATCTTTCCACTATAACAATCAATAAATAAGAAAGGTAATAAAATAGTTTATGAAACACTAAAGATAAATTTTACAATAGCCAGGAAAACAAACATTTCACATGAACAAAGAGAATAATAACGTCAAAATCATGGTCACTGTGTATTAGGGCAGCAGATATTTCTAGGAGGTAAATAATCGAGTAACCAAGCAATGTAACGATTTTAAATAAATATTTTCTATAAAACAACCGATAATAAATTTATTAAAATAGTTTGTGTCACATTAACGATCACTTTTACAATAATTTTATGTCAGTTTTATAGTAAAACTACCAAAAATTAAGATTATTAAAGTGAAAATTCAGTTCATAGTGTATATTGTCAAATTCCTAAACTACGACATAACTTTTAAGAGCGCTTTCAAATACAACAATCAATAAGATACGTAGTAAAATAGTTTATTAAACATTAAATATCATTTATTTTAACTATCCAATAGTTAGTAAAATATTAAAATTCCAAATGAACGAAAATAATAAATAAAGTCAAAGTCGTGATCATTTAGTATTAGGGCAGAAGGTATTGCTAAGAGTTAAATATCGAGTGATTGAGAAACGTCACAACTTTAACGACATATTACCAATAAAATAATATATAATAATTAAGCTAGTAAAATAATTTGTGAACCATTCATTTTCATTTTTATATTATTCTTATGTCAGTTATATAGTAAAACTACCAATAAAAAGGTGATACAAAAGGTCAAAATAAAGTTCATGGTGTATTAAAACGGAAGGTATTGTTAAGTGTTAAATAGTCAAGGAAATAAACTACGTCATATCTTAAACGATATCTTTCAAATATAACAATAAATAAGAGATGTGGTAAACTTGTTTATTAACATTAAAAATATATTTTACATACATTTATGTTAATAAAATACTACTAATGTGCCAAATGAACGTAAAGAATAAATAAGTTTAAGATCGTAGTAATTTTGTATTAGGGCAACATACATTGATAAGAGGTAAATAATTGTGTAACGAGCAACGTCATGATTTTTACGACATATTTCCAATAAAACTCTCAATAATAAAGGTTGTAAATGATTTAGGGACCGTTAAAGATTATTATTAAAATATTCTTATGTCATTTATACAGGTTGTTCCCAGGTTAAACGTCTAAACTTTGGGAAGTGGTAGTGGATCAAAAGACTAACTCAAAATGTATTTTGGAGATTTGATCGTTTCCACTTCTTTTTCGCGTACACAGCAAATAACTAAATAAAAACAAAAAAGTAGGAATTAATGAAATATTTTATTTACTTAACCTGTTCAAAATAACGGCCTCAAGTCCGGAGACAAGTGTTGTAAATATCATTGACAGAATGAATGGCTGACCGTCATTGTGCGACTGTTGTTTCTTCGCTCGCTTGCGTTATTATTTGTAGTAATGACTTAAGGTCATTAACAAGCACTTCATACGCTTTTTTCTCGAGAGCTCACCATACAATACATCTAATGGGGTTATATAAGGTGAATGCAAAGGCCAAGCCACAGGTCCAGCCAGCACGACCAATCCATCTTCTAGGAAAACTTACATTGCCGACAACTTCTGCAGAAAAAGGTGTTTTTATTTGGTTTTTTGCTGTTTGTACGAAAAGGAAGCTAAAACGATTAAATCTCCAAAATATATTTTGAGTTAATTTTTTTATTCGCCACCACCTCCTAGAGTTTAGCCGTTTAAGCCGGGAACAACCTGTATAGTAAATATACCAACAAACACAGAAAAAGAGTGAAAAGGCGGTGAGGATCTACTTCATTGTGTATTAGGACGGCAGGTATTGCTAAGAGGTAGTCAAAGAACTAAACTACGTCATTTTATTTACGATATATTTAAAATATAACTATCAATAAGACTGGTAGTAAGATAGTTGAAAATCATTAATGAACATTTTTAAAATATCCTAATGTCAAAAAATAGTTAAATTCCAAATGAATGAAAAGAACAAATAAGGTTAAGATCGTGGTCAATGTGTATTAAGGCAGCAGATATTGCTAAGAGGTGGGAAAAATCTACAATGTGAGAAACGTCACTATTTTTTCGACATATTTCAAATAAAACGTTCATAATAAAGTGTAAAATAATGTATTGAATATTAATGTGCATTTTTAAAATATTCTAATGTGAGCTATATAATAAATATACCAATAAACAAATTTAATAAATAATAGTGTCAAGTTCCAGTTCAATGTGTATTAGGGCAGCAGATATCACTAAAAGGTAAATAATCGAGTAAGTGAGAAACGTCATAATTTTTACGACATATTTTCAAAAACACAATCAATAATAAAGGCGGTAAAATAGTTTGGAGAACATTAAATATCATTTTTACAATATTCTTATCTTAGTTATTTAGTAAAATTACCAATTAAAAAAGATAAAAAAGGTATAAACCTATTCCAATGTGTTTAAGTGTGGAAGGTATTATTAAGACGTATATAGTCAAAGAAATAAGCTACTTAAAAACATTTACGAGATCTTTATAATATAACAAGCAATAATAGATGTAATACAATATTTAATGGAACATTAAATATCATTTTTACAATATCATTATCAATAAGATAGTTAAATGCAATATGAAAGAAGAGAATAAATAATATCAAAATCGTATTCATTGTGTATTAGCGCTACAGATAGCAGATAGGAGGTAAATAATCGAGTACCTGAGCAAAGTCACGATTTTTACTAGATATTTCCAATAAAACTCTCAAAAATAGAGGTAGTAAAATAATTTATGGGACATTTAAAGAACATTTTTAGAATATTTTTATGTCACTTATATAGTATATATACCAATAAACAAAGATAATAAAAACGGAATAAAGATCCATTTATTTGTGTATTATGGCGGGAGTTATTGTCCATGGTTACTTAGTCAAATAACTAAACGTCATAATTTTTACGAGATTTTTTTAATATGACAATCAATAAGACATGTAGTAATTTAGTTTATGAAAGCGTAAAGATCACTATCACAATATTATAATGTCAAGTAAAATAATAAAATTCTAGATGACTGAAGTTAATAAATAGTGTCAAAATCGTGGTCAATGTGTATTAGGGAAGCATATATTAATAAGAGGTTAATAATCTAGCAAATGAGAAACATAATGGTTATCACGACATATTTTTAATAAACAAACAATAATGGAGGTAGTAAAATAATTTATTGGATAATAAAGATCATTTTACTGTATTTTTATGTCAGTTATATAGTAAATATATAACTAAACAAATATAATAAAAAAGAGGTAAATATACAGTTATTTGTGTATTATGGCAGCAGGTATAGCAAAGATTTATATAGTCAAGGAAATAACCTCCTTTACTACATTTACGAGATCTTACAATTAATATAGTAATCATTAAGACATTAAAAACATCAAAGAACAAATTTACATACAGTAATGCGAGTAAAAAATATTATTATTCCAAATGAACGAAAAGAATAATAAGGTTAAAAATGTTATTATTATGTATTAAGGAAGCAGATATAACTAAGAAGTAAATAATCGAGCAAGTGAGCAACGTCACGATTTTTACGACATATTTTAAAATACCTATGAATAATAAATGTAGTAAAATAGTTTTTGCAATATTAAAGGTCATTTTCGTAACATGCTTATGTCAGTTATATAGTAAAACTACCAATTTAAAAAAATTAAATAAGAGGTAAAGATTCATTTCAATATCTATTAGGGGGGCAGGTATTGCTAAGAGGTATATATAATAATTATTATATTATTTAGCACCGCGTCTTACTACCCGTTCGGGTTATACGCCACTTACGCTAATGTGTAATGGTAGGGTGATTGTGAGATGAAATGGAGGACCTACAGTTTAACGTGGAATCCGAACCACGGTGGAGGCCTGGCATTCCTCACATTCACAATTTGTGATTAATACACATCTTGTCAGAGGTGAAGGAAGGGTTTGGCAATCAGATAAATCTGTGCCGGGACCGAGGATTGAACTCCGGACCCTCAGCATAGAAGTCTGACACCTTACCCCTAGACCACCAGGTCACCTAGAGGAAATAAACTACGTCATTAAATTTACGAGATCTTTCAATATAATAATGATCAATAAGACTGGTATTAAAATAGTTGAAAACAATTAATGAACTTTTTACAAAATAATAATGTTAGTAAAATATTGAAATTCCAAATAAACTAAGATAATAAATACTGTCGAAATCTTGGCCAATCTGTATTAGAGCAGCCTACATTGGTAATCGTTAAAAAAAAAATCGAGTAACTGAGAAATATCATGATTTTTTACAATATATTACTAATAAAACGATCAATAATAAAGATATTAAAATAGTTTTTTCAACATTAAAGATAATTTTTACTATATCCTTATCTTGGTTGTATAGTAATTACCAGTAAACAACGATAATAAATGAGAGATACATTTTTTTAACTCATTGTGTAAATAGTTAAGGAACTAAACTACCTCATAACTTTCAAATATAATAATCAATACGGCATGTATTAAAAAATGTTAAGAAAGATTACGGATAATGTTTACAATATTGATGTCAATAAAATAAATTCCCAATGTACGAATATAATAAATAAGGCTAATTCGTGGTCATTTGTTATTAGGGAAGCAGATATTGTTAAGAGGTAAATAATCGAGTAACTGAGTATTGGTACGATTTTACTACATATTTACAATGAAGCAATCAATAATAAAAGTAGTAAAATAGTGTGTGGAACAATAAATATAGTATTTTACATTATTATCATATCATTTATGTAGTGCAATTATTAAAAATAAACAAAGATAATAAACAAAAAAGAGTTCATGATCATTTTTCTTGTGTTTGTTGGCAGCGGGTAATTTTTAATGGGTATATATATAGTCGAGGAAATAAAATACGTTATAACTTTTACGAGAACTTTTAAATAATATAACAATCAATAAGACAAATAGTTAAATAGTTTATGAAACATTAAAGATCACTCTAACAATCAATATCCTCAGAGTCTATAAGATAATTGAATGTCAAAAGGATGAAAATAATAAATAGGGTCAAAATCTTGGTCAATGTGTATCAAGACAACAGATATTGCTAAGAGGTAAATGATCGAGTATCAGAGAAACGTCCCAAATTTTACGACACATTTCCGATAAAACTATAGATAATAAAAGTATTAAAATAGTTTGTGAAACATTAAAGATAATTTTTACAATATTCTTATGTCAGTTATATAGTAAAACTACCAATAAACAACGATAATAATAAATATCTCAAGATCAACTTCATTGTGTACTAGGGCGGCAGAGTTATACTGTTATGTAATTAAATTACGTCATATCTTTTACGAGATCTTTCCAATATAACAATTATTAATAAATAATAAAATAGTTTAAGGAACATTAAAGATCATTATTACAGTATCCTGATGTCAGTGAAATAGTAGATCCCAATGAACTAATAGAATAAATGTATTCAAAATCGTGGTCAATGTGTATTAGGGCAGCAGTTATTGCTAAGAGGTGTACTGTCAAGTAATTAAACTACGTCATATCATTTACGTGATCTTTCCATCATAACAATTATTAAGGCAGTAAAATAATTCGAGGAACATTAAAGATAATTATTACGATATCCTAATGTCAGTAAAATAGTAGAATTCCCAATGAACTAATAGAATAAATATAGTCAAAATTGTAGTCAATATGTATTAGGGAAGGAGATATTGTTAAGTGGTAAATAATCAATTAATTGAATAACGTCTAGACTTTTATGACATATTTTCCATTAAACAGTCGATAATAACGGTAGTAAAATAGTTTATGATACATTAAAAATTATTTTTACCAAATTCCTATGTCAGATTATGTAGTAATTCTACTAATAAACATAGATAAAATAAATTATAAAAACCCATTTAATTGTGTTTAAGTACGACAGGTATTGTTACGAGATATATAGTGAAAATACTTAGCTAGGCCATTACTTTTAAGATATATTTTCAATATAACAATCAATACTGGTAATAAAATAGTATATCAAACATTAAATATCATTTTTACAATGTCCTTGTGTAATTTAAATGGTAAAAACATCAAATGAACTAAGAGAATAAATAAGAACAAAATTGAGCTCGTGTATTAGGAAAACATATATTGATAAGATATAATAAATCGAGTGAATGAGAATTGTCACGATACTTACGACTTATTTCCAACAAAGCAATCAGTAATATATGTAGTAAAATAATTTATTGAATAATAAATATCATTTTTACAATATTATTATGTAACATTATAGTAAAATTACCAATAAAAAGATTTAATAAAAAAGAGAGCAGGAGCCTTTTCATTGTGTTTTAGGGCGGCTGGTAATGATTGTTAAAATTTAAATAGTCGAGTAACTAAATTACGTCAAACTTTTACGATAACGTTTTAAGATAATAATCAATATGATGAGTAGTAAAATAGTTTATGAGACATTAAAGATCATTTTCACAATACCCTTGAAGTCAATAAGATAATAAATAAAATGAAAAATGAACGAAGAGAATAAATAAGATCTAAATTATGGTGCATGTGTATTAGGGAAGCAGACATTGATAAGAGGTAAATCATATTATAAGTGTGAAACGTAACGAATTTTATGATGTATTTCTAATTAAAAAATCAATAATAAAAGTAGTAAAATAATTTATTGAATATTAAAGATCTTTTTTGCAATAATCTTATGTCAATTATACAGGTGTTCGTAAATGCAGCGCGCCAAACTACACGTACAGTTTGTTTGAACCGAAAATAATACAACATCCCTATACACTTACATCCAGAAAACCATGGTAATACCATTAAATTGTGTTAAATGTTTCGGCGTACAGTGCTGGGAGAGCAAATCTGTGGAAGCATTCGTGTAAAAAGGTTGAATAGGAGCTAGGCGTGTGGCATTGCACACCCTGACATATTGGAGCACGACAGCAGAACACATAACAATTAATATTAAACAACACACCAGTCCATCTAGAAATGTGAATACGTTCTGAGGGTCAACATTAACGGACCTACATCACCGAAAGTGTTTGCTATTTGACATTTGCAGTGCTGTGCACCTAAATCTTATGCAACATGTTGTGCTCGCATGCTTGCACAGCTTTGGTCTCCCGGCGCTGTACGCCAAAACTTGGAACAAAATTTAATGGTATTATCATAGTTCACCGGTATAAGTGATAGGGATTTTGTATTACTTTTGGTTCAAACAAACTCTATGTGCGGTTTGGGCGTTGATTTTTCCGAACATCCTATATAGTAAAAAAATACCGATTATCAAAGATAATAAAAAATAGGTCAAGATCCAGCTCATTGTGTATTCAGGGCGACTGGTATTGTTAAGAATGATATAGTCGAGGAAATAAAATTACGTAATATCTTTTACGAGATCTTTCAAATATAAAAATATATGACAGGTACTAAAATAGTTTATGAAACATTAAAGATAATTTGTATAATGTCCTACCTACCTAATGTCAGTAAAATAGTAAAAATCCAAGTGAACGAAATAGTGGTCGATGTGTAGTTATGTATTAGGGCAGCAGATATTGCTAAGAGGTGAGTAATCAAGTAAGTGCGAAAACGTCAGATTTTTATGACATATTAACAAAAACAACAAACAATAAGAAAGGCACTAAAATTATTTATTGAGTAATATAAATACATTTTAAACAACATTCTTATCTCAGTTAAATATTAAAACTACCAATACTAAAGATAATAAAAATGAAGGTCAGAGCCAGATCAAAATGTATTAGGACGGCGGGTATTACAAACAAGTAGGTAAATACAGTCAAGGAACTAAGGTTCATCATAACATTTACGAATTTTCAAATATACCACCAGATTGGACAGGAACTAAAATATTTTATCAAACAATAAACAAAATTTTTACAATATCCCAATGTCAATAAAATAGAAGAATTCACATTGTAAAAAGATAATAAAAAAGGTCAAAATCGCGGTCATTGTTTATTAAGGCAGCAGATAATGTTAAGAGGTATATAATTGAGTAACTGAGTAACGTCACAATTTTAACGAGAAGTCTCCAATAAATCCATTAATAATAAAGATAGTAAAATAGTTTGTGGAATATTAAAAATTATTTATACAATATTATTATATTAGTTATATCGTAAATCTACTAATGAGCACACAACTTATGAATGTGTATAATGCCAGGCCTCCACCGTGGTTTGGATCCCACGTTAAAATTTAGGTCCTCCAATTCACCTCACAATCACCCTACCATTACAGATTAGCGTAAGTGCGTACAACCCGAATGGCTAGTAAACGCGGTGCTAATAATCAATAATCATGCTAATAAGCAAAGTTATTAAAAAGAGGTAAAGATCTAGTTGATTGCGTAGTAGGGTGATAGGAATAGCTAAGAGTTTTATAGTAAAGGAACTTAACTACTTCATTACTTTTAAGAGATCTTTCAAATATATTAATCAATAAGACAGGTAGTAAAATATTTATGCAACATTAAAGATCAATTTTTACAATATCTTAATGTCAGTAAAATATTAAAATTAAACAAAAACAATAAAGTAGGTCAAAATCGTGGTTATTGTCTATTTGGGAAGCAGATATTGCTAAAAGATACCAAATCGAGTAACTGAGAGAAACGTTAGGATTCTTATGATATATTTTCAATAAAACAATTAATAATAATGGTAGTAAAATAGATTGTAAAACACCAAATATAATTTTTACAATATATTTATGTCTGTTGTATACTAAAACTATCGATAAAAAGGTAATAAAAATAAAAACAATATCCAATTCATTGAATATTAAGGTGGCAGGTATTTTTAAGAACTAAATATTCAAGGAAATAAACTAAGTCATAACTTTACGAATCTTTCTGATATAACAATCCATAAGACAGATAGTGAAATAGTTTATTAAATATTAAATAGAGATAATATTTAAAATATCTTCTTTATGTCAGTAAAATACAAATGCCAAATGAACATAAAGAATAAATAAGGTCAAAATCGTGTTCATTTTGTATTAGAGCAACAGAGGTAAATAAGAGGTAAATAATCGAGTTACTAAGAAACGTTACAAGCTTTATGACATATTTCCAATAAAACTCTCAATATTATAGGTAGTAAAGGAATTTATGGAACATTAAATATTAGTTTTACAATATTCTTTTGTCGATTATATAGTAAATATATCAATAAAGAAATATTATAAGAAAAGGCGTTAAGGATCCACTTCATTGTGTATTAGGCCAGCAGGTTTTGCTAGGAGGTAAAATCGAGTATCTGAGCAACGTCATGATTTTTACGACACACTTCTTATAAAACAATCAATAATAAAGGTAATAAAATCTTTATTGTACATTATAGATCATTTTTACAGACTCATTATGTCAGTTATATGGTAGAACTACCAATAAATAAAGGTAATGAAAAAGAGGTCAAAATTCAGTTCATTATGTATATACTCAAGTAACTATATTACGTCATAACTTTTACAAAATCTTTCAAATATAATAATCAATATGACAGGCATTAAAATAGTTTATGAAAAATTAAAGATACTTACGACATATTTCTAATGAATAAATCAATAATAAAGGTAGTAAAATAATTTGTGAACATTAACAATTATTTTTACAATGTTTTTATGTTAGTTAGAAAGTAAATCTAATAATAAACAAAGGCAATAAAAAGATTAAAGATTGAGTTAATTTGTTTTAGGGTGGCAGGTATTGGTCAAGTTGTATATAGTCGAGGAATTAAACTACGTCATAGCTTTTACGAGATCCAATCAATATAACAGTCAATAAGAAAGGTAATAAAATATTTTATGAAACAGATAATATTATTTTTACAATGTCCTTGTATCAATAAAGTAGTAAGTTAGTTGCCAAATGAACAAAGAAAAAATATTTGAGGTCAAAATTGAGCTCATTTTGTATTAGGACAGCAAACATTGCAAAGAGGTAATACAATCATGTAAGAAACGTAACTTTTTTACGACATATTTCCAATAAAACAATCAGCAATAAAGGTAGTAAAATAATTTGTGGAACTCTTATTATCGTTTTTACATTATTTTTATATCAGTTATCTAGTAAAATTAGCAATAAAAAATTATAATAAAGACGAGGACAGGATCATGTTGAATGTGTTTTAGGGTGGTAGGTATTGATTGTTAATAGGTAGCAACTAAACTAAGTCAAATTTTTATGAAAACTTATCAACATAACAATATCAAAAGATGGGTGGTAAAATAGTTTATGACATTGAAGATTATTTTTACACAATCCTTAAGGTCAATAAAATAATAAAATCCCAAATAAACCAAGAGAATAAAATAAATAGGATCTAAATCGTGGTGTATGCGTATCAAGGAAGCAGATATTGCTAAGAGGTAAATTATAATGTACCGTAAGTAAGAAACGTCACGATTTTTACGATATATTTCTAACTAAACAATCATAATAAAGGTAGTAAATAATTTATTGAATATTAAAGATAATTTTTACAATATTCTAAGGTCAATGATATAGTAAAACTACCAATAGTTAAATTTCAAATGAACGAAGAGAATCAATAACGTCAAATTCTTGATCACTGTGTATTAGGGTGGCAAGCAAAGAAGTAAATAATCGTGTAGCTTAGCATCGTCACTATTTTAACGATATAGCCGATAAAACAATCAATTATAAAAGTAATAAAATGTTAGTGGAACATAATTTATAAATATCTTTTTTATAATATCCTTATGTCAGTTTTATAGTAAAACCACCAATTAACAAGGATAATTAAAAAGAGGTGAAAACCCAGTTCATTGTCAAGGAACTAAACTACGTGCTGGCTTTAACAAGATCTTTCAAATATAACAATCAATAAGACAGGTAATAAAATGGTTTATGAAACATTAAAGATATTTTTTACAATATCATAAGGTCGGTCGGTAAAGTAGTAAAAGTTGAAAATAAACAAGGATAATAACATCAAAATAGTAGTAATTTGGTATTAGGGCGGCAGATATTGCTAGGAGGTAAGTAATTGAGTAAGTGAAAAAAAATCACGATTTTTTTTTTAATATTTACAAAAACAACAAGAAATTACCCGCCTCGGTGGCGTAGTTAGCTAACGCGCCACTCGTGTTGAGCTAGACCGCCGAAGACGGGGAGATCGAGGTTCGAATCTTGGTCGGGTGAACTGGAGGTGGTTTTTCCTAAATGGTTTTCCACTCTCCCTCCACGCAAATGCGGGTTCACTTCCTCTAAATTCAACCTTCCCAATTCCTAATCCATTAGTGTAATTAGTACTTAAGCGTATAACCCGAACGGGTAGTAAGACGCGGTGCTAAAATTAATTAATTAACAAGAAATTATATAGGCAGTAAAATAATTTATTGAGTATTAAATAACTTTATTACAACGTTCTTGTTTCAGTTATATTTTAAGACTACGAATAATCAAAGATAATAAAAAAGAAGTTCTGATTTCTGAGCCAGTTAAAAGTGTAATAGAACGGTGGTTATTACTAAGGGGTATATAGTCAAGAAACTAGGGTACGTCATACATGTTACGAGATCTTTCAAACATAAAAATCAATAGGACAGGTAGTAGGATATTTTATGAAACATTAAATAACATTTTTACAATATTCCCGATGTCAATAAAATAGTAAAATTCCCATTGAACGAATCATGGTTATTGTGTATTAGTGTAGCAGATAAGAGGTAAATAATCAAGTAACTGAGTATCAATTTTTACGACACATTTCCAATAAATCCACTAATAATAAAGATATTAAAATAGTTTGAGGAACATTAAAAACTATGTTTACAATATTCTTATGTTAGATATATAGTAAATCTACTAATAAACAAAGATATTAAAAAGAGGTAAAGAAAGATCTAGTTAAGTATTATGGTGGCAGGTTTTGATAAGAGTTTTATATATATAAGGAACTTAACTACGTCATTATCATTACGGAGATCTTTCAAATATATTAATCTATAAGACAAGTAGTAAAATAGTTACTAAACGGAGATACAATATCTAAATGTCAGTAAAATATTAAAATTTTAAATGAACAAAGAGATAAATTAGCTCAAAATCATGATAATTGTGTGTTAGGGAAACAGATATTGCTAAGAGGTACTAAATCGAGTAACTAAGGAACGTCTTGATTTTCATGGCATATTTCCATTTTAACAATAAATAATAAAGGTAGAAAAATAATTTGTGCAACATTAGATGTAATTTTACAATATTCTTATGTCAGTTTTATAGTAAAACTACCAATAAAAAGATAATAATAAAAGGTCAAGATCCAAGTCTTGGTGTTTTAGTGCGGCAGGTATTGTCAAGGAACTGAACTACGTCAAATGTTTTACGAGATCCTTTCAATATAACAATTAACAAGATAACTAGTAAAATGTTTTATGAAACATTAAATATCATTTTACAATAAACTAAACTACGTCATAACTTTTACGAGATCTTTCCATAATAACAATCAATATGTGGTAAAATAGTTTATGAAACGTTAAATATAAGTTTTTCTCATATCCACATATTCCAAATTAACAAAAAGAAGAGACAACGTCAAAATCGTTGTCATTGTGCATTAGGGAAGCAAATATTGCTATGAGGTAATTAATCGATAACTAAGCACGGTCACAATTTTTACGATAAATTTCAAATAATACAATCACCAATAAAGGTATAAAATAGTTTGTGAAACACTATTTATCATTTTACAATATCCTTATGTAATTTATATAGTAAAAATACAAATAAAAGAGATAATAAAACAGAGGTCAATATCTGATTCATTGTGGATATAATCAAGGATCGAATTTATGTAATAAATTTACAAGATATTACAAATATAACAATAAATAAGTCATTTATTAAAATAGTATATGAAACATTATATATCATTTTTACAATATCCTAATCTTAGTAAAATTGAAAGAAGAGAAGGTCAAAATCCAGGAAAGAAAAAAAAACCAAGAAAAGCGAAAAATTAAAATTGGCTCCTGTGAAATAATTTATTTAAACCTCGCACCAAAGGGGGGGAAAAGACAGAACATATAATGATGTACTTTAGGCGAGCGGAATATAGTGCAAATAGTTTGCTCCACTAATTTTAATATCAAGAAATTAGTGGTAAATACAAAAATTTAACTTGAATGTCACCAAGTGATTAAGCATCTCATTATTTTGATTGGGCCAAAAGTGAAAAAAAAAGAGTTCACGTAATATGAGATTGACACGCTGGACCACTACCCCACTCAAGCGGGTTGAGACATATTTACCCACAAAACCTACTCAGGTTGACAGTCTATTCTTTGTTCACCCCTCTCTCCCCAGAGACAGTTTCAAACTTATTTTAAGTGTGCAACAAACTTTCTAAGAAAAAGTATAACCATCGTTGTACAGTTTAAAACACACGAGTAATCATATAGCTGTAAATATTGTTTTTAATTTTTAAAGATCAAATTAATTTGTATTTATTTCCCTCGGCCTATTATAAAATGAATTTTCAGTTAATATTTAATATGTCAATTAAAAAATAATAATTTCAAACAAAATTCCAAGGCGTAGTAAAATTTACAGCACGCAACTGCTCAGCTAATATTTCAAGCGCGTGTGACGGAAGGTTAATTAGAAATAAACAATAATTTAAAGTTGCAAGTGGCTCGGCTTGGCTTGGTTCGCAGCGCCGTCCAGGGAGCTTTGAGCCGAGCCTCGTAACATCCTTTGATGCTCGTCAAATTATCGACATTCACTGGGTTGCTGCGAGCATTCCGACGAACCCATTTATCCAACGTTAACGAGGCTCGGCTCAAGGCTCGGCTCGCTAGTCTGGACACGGCTTTACATTACTAAGCTCGGCTCAAGTCAGTCACCGCCTTTACAAAGTGCATGTGAAGCTTATTTAATCTGTCTTTGATAATCCTCCCACATAAATACAAAGCCTCCACCCCCATTAGCTTCAGTTTATTATAATCCTGGTACAAGACTTAAAAAAAATTGTCATGAAATATTAAAAGAGTATACAATTTTAGGTTACTATTTAGTCTAGTTGTGAAATATTAGCTAGATTTCCATTTGTGATATAACAGTGCTACAAAGTGTATCATAAATGTATGAAGTCTGCAATAATTATTTTATTATAAAATAAAGTTAATAACTACCTTAAACTTGACCCGTTGTATAGTGGTCAGTACAGCTGAATGAGACTCTATATTTTGTCTGTCGCCACTTGGGCGCTAGAGTCTGTTATGTTACTTAAACTTTTTTAGATAGCCACAATTATTAGTTGATTTTGTATTGGACGTATTAAATATAAATCATTTTGAAATTGTGGCTACCAGTAATTGTATTGAAAATCTTAAGGTAGTCTTTCTTTTGTGGTTTGTATTTTGAAATATTGATTATTGTAACGTAACTTTTCTAATCGATAAAATTAATTATGAGATTAATTTATATTAGTATATTTTCAAATCTTTTGCTATACTTTGCTTCTAATATTGTATTATCATTTTATTCACAAGCAGGGATCTTGTGAACGTTTCCTAGTTTTGTGTCGAGATCAGATAATCCTGCGGGAGCTTGACTAAAGTCTGTTAGCCAAACTCTCGTGTCTTTTAAAATATCTAACAAATATTTAATATTTATTTTTAACGTTTTGAAGTCTGCATTCATTGGTGTGAACCGGACACTTTGGTAACATTTTAAAGATGCCCATAAGGCTATTATTTATTAATTATATAATATCCTGGTTGATATTATTTGAAATAATTATTTGTACTGAATTAAACGTTATGGGTTATTCTGTCTCTTCAAGACTGACCCATTTGATTGTAGGATAGGTTACGTGTTTTGTAACATTCCCTCAGTTTAACTGCGCTAAATAATATATGAAGTTATTGTTTATTTTTTATTTTCAACATACATAAGTTTGATTTTTGATACCATGTAAAGTTTTCTGCTGCTATTGCTTTGAATAAACCATATATATTGTTGGTATTAAATCTTGCAAATGATTTCCCTTTTGATATGTTCCTTAGCTTACTCTCACTCTTTTATATTATTTGTGGTCGAAAATAAAAGGTAGTAGAATGGGGTGTAACAAGTATAGGCTAGGACATTGATCTCTTTAAATGGTTATAACTTGAGACATGGATCTGCCTCTGGTGGGTATAGCCTGGACACTGATATGTATCTGGTGAGTATAGCTTGAGACACTGACATGTCTCTGGTGAGTATAGCCTAAGACACAGACATGTCTCTGGTGAGTATAGCTTGAGACACTGACATGTCTCTGGTGAGTATAACCCAAGACACTGTTATGTCTATGGTGAGTATAGCCTGAGACACTGACATGTCTATGGTGAGTATAGCTTGAGACACTGACATGTCTCTGGTGGGTATAACCTAATACACTGTTATGTCTATGGTGAATATAGCCTGAGACACTGATATGTCTCTTGTGAGTATAGCCTAAGGCACAGTTGTGTATCTGGTGGTTATAGCTTGAGACAATGTTATATCTTTGGTGGTTATAGCTTGAGACACTGACATGTCTCTGGTGAGTATAGACTAAACCACTGTTATGTCTCGGGTGGTTATAGCCTGAGACACAGACATGTTTCTGGTGAGTATAGCCTGAGGCACTTACAGGTCTCTGGTGAGTATAGCATAAGACACTTACATGTATCTGGTGAATATAGCCTGAGACACTGATTTTTATCTGGTGAGTATAGCCTGAGACACTGTTATGTCTCTGGTGGTTATAGTCTGAGACACTGGCATGTCTCTGGTGAGTATAGCTTGAGACACTGACATGTCTCTGGTGAGTATAGCCTAAGAAACTGTTATGTATTTGGTGAGTATAGCCTGAGACACTGATCGGACTCTGGTTAGTATAGCCTGAGACACTGATATGTATCTGATGAGTATAGCCTGAGACACTGATCGGACTCTGGTGAGTATAGCCTGAGACATTGATCTCACTTTGGGGAGTATAGCCTAAGATACTGACATGTCTCTGGTGAGAATAGATTAAGACACTCACATGTCTTTGGTGGTCATAGCCTAAGACATTGACATGTCTCTGGTGGTTATAGCCTAATACACTGACATGTCTCTGGTGGTTATAGCCTAATACACTGACATGTCTATTTTGGTGGTTATAGCCTAAGACATTGACATGTATCTGGTGGTTATAGCCTAAGACACTGACATGTATATTTTGGTGGTTATAGCCTAATACACTGACATGTATCTGGTGGCTATAGCCTAAGACACTGACATGTCTATTTTGGTGGTTATAGCCTAAGACACTGACATGTATATTTTGGTGGTTATAGCCTAAGACACTGACATGAATCTGGTGGTTATAGCCTAAGACACTGACATGTCTATTTTGATGGTTATAGCCTAAGACATTGACATGTATCTGGTGGTTATAGCCTAAGACACTGACATGTATCTGGTGGTTATAGCCTAAGACACTGACATGTCTATTTTGGTGGTTATAGCCTGAGACACTGACATGTCTCTGGTGGTTATAGCCTAAGACACTGACATGTCTATTTTGGTGGTTATAGCCTAAGACACTGACATGAATCTGGTGGTTATAGCCTAAGACACTGACATGTCTATTTTGGTGGTTATAGCCTAAGACATTGACATGTATCTGGTGGTTATAGCCTAAGATACTGACATGTATCTGGTGGTTATAGCCTAAGACACTGACATGTCTATTTTGGTGGTTTAGCCTGAGACACTGACATGTCTCTGGTGGTTATAGCCTGAGACACTGACATGTCTCTGGTGGTTATAGCCTGAGACACTGACATGTCTCTGGTGGTTATAGCCTAGACCCTTGAATTTAGAGGATGTGTACACGTATTTGCGTAGAAGCAGAGTGGAAAACCATTTAGGAAATGTCGCCCTTAGTACATCCAACCAGTATTATAACTCTGATCTCCCCGTCATCGGCAATCCAGTAGATTACGAGATTGACGCCTTAGACCCATCGACCACCGAAACGGATACCATGATAGTTATTTTATTGTTTTATAATAGCTTGTTTTACTATCTTATTTATTTTCTCCCATTTTTTTCATTACAATAGTTATTGAATCATGGCATTAAATCTTTTCTATTTATAACCACTATAACTTCTTTTATGACACTAAAATGCAAATTTTTAGACTCATATGAGCTATTTGAAGGTACATAATATCTTATTTTAGATCTCTTCAGAAGCTTCTTGGCTCACTTTAATAATTTAAAGAATATTTTATCCAACTAACTTTTAGACATACGTTTATTATTTTCCCACCCCTTTTCCTTATTTTGGATAGCTCAATTTAAAAGCTGTACATCAGATTAGGAATCATTTTGAAATATTTTAGTGTGCCAAAAATTAGTTCCAAGTTATTCTCCAAACAAATAAGAATTTCAAGTTTTAAATTAATTTTAGGTTGCCATTTTAAATCAAAATGGCAATTTATACACCATTATATTTAAACTGAGGAAATGATTTCCGGCACGAATCTTCATCTTGGTACATGACATATTTGACATATCAAGTAAATCCATTTAATATTGAACAAATATAAATTATTTCCATGATCCCAACTGGTTTTTGCAGTTACTTTCTCATTTCTTTTTTTTTTTACGGCGTCTTACTACCTGATTGGGGTATACGCTAATGTACTAATTACGCTAATGGTTTTTAGTGATTAGGAAGGTTATATTTAGAGGAAATGTAGCCACATTTTTGTGAAGAGAGAGAGACTGGAAAACCATTTATGAAAAACCACCCTCATTACATTACACCCCATCGAGATTCGAACCTCGATCTCCACGTCATCGATAGTCTATCCTACTGCGAGGGTAGTGCGTTAGAACACAAGGTCACCAAAGTAGGTCATTTTTATTTTAGTTAGTTCATTAATATATTATTAGTTAATCTACAATATTTTTCTACAGTGAACACCATATAACATAGAAAACGATTTTTTTTTCTTAAGATTAGAAGAGAAGTATATTTCTCACAGTAATAATAATACAATATAAATATAGCTTTCAACCACGGTGGCCTTGATGTAAAATACTTAATCAGATGTACGTGAGTTTAAAACCAGCCGGGTTCAACGGATTTTTATTGAAAGATAAAAATTTGTAGCACAACTTCCTTCGGAGGGGAACTAAAGCCGTTGGTCCCATGTCGATTATGCCATGTAAAATATTCCTGGAAGGTATATGAAAATACCTTTACCGGCAAAATTTGTAGGACCTTTCACTCTCGCTCATAGAAATTAAATGTGGAATTTAACGGGGAACCACCACCCTTACTGGACTCCCCTAGTACATAGTATTTTTACCAGATGGTGCAGGCAACACTAACCAGCTGAAGGGCTGAGTCCATGCCCAGCTCCTGATGGAGAGTAATTATATCAAACCAACCTTTGGGCTATTCACTTAAGAAGAAGAATATATTATAGCCATATCTTAACTGATTTTCTCAAATTTGGCTTCCATTTTTATACTACCATATATTACTATATTAACTCAAAGATTTAGCTTTGCTATTTTTCAGGTAAACTGAATTCATCGTTGGTTATTTTTATTCATTGTAAATAGCTTTTAGTCACATTTGGGCATTGATTTTTACGTTGGCAGTGCTCAGAATCTCCCTTTGATTGATAAGGATTGATAAGTAACTTGAAAAAGTAATTCAAATTGAACCAAACATTGCTTTGAAATAAGGTATTTATTTACATGAGAAAGAATAGTTACCGGCTTCGTTGAGCCCATAGTCTAAGGCGTCACTCTTATATTGTACTAGACTACCAATTACATGGAGACTGGGGTTTTAATCCCGGTCGGTATACTGAGGGTGGTTTTACAAAATGATTTTTCACTCTCCCTCCACGCAAATGCGGGTACACGTCCTTTAAATCAATCTTCCTCATTCCAAACTCATTATCGTAATTAGTATCTATGCGTATAGCCTGAACAACAGGTTGTCAGAAGTGGTGCTAAAAAAATATTTAAATAATTTTACGAATTTTAAGATATAAAAATAAAAACTATAAGAAAAATAGCTTAGAGCTTTTTAAAGGGCAAATAAAACATTTTTACAGATTAATAAAAAGTTTTTTATTCATAAGAAAATTCATTTTATATAACTATGAATGTTTAAAAACTAATTAATTCTATTATGTGATGTCTAATAAATTCAATTTAATACTGGTAATCATTTTAACATGATATAATTGTTAGAAATAACATGGATTTTTAGGAAATCATTTTGAGTGTACAATAACCTACATTCATATAAGAATGATAAAATAATACTGTATGTGTCTTATGTATTAAACGGAGACTTATTTCTATAAAAGCTAAAAATAAAAATAAAATTGGTGTCAAAAACATCATTTTTGTAAATATTAATAGATAATGTAGGCTCCTTGAAAATCTCACAGATATTATTCCTTGTTTTGCTTTAGCAATTACATTTATTCCGCATCAAGATGTCTAAATACAAATTTAACTATTAAAAAAGTTCAATTAAATTATAAATCACAGTTTTATGGAAAGTACAGTTTTATAAGGCTTGTGAGCCGCTTCAGTGGCCAAACGATTTAGGGTGTCATTCTAGTGTTGGACTGGCTCACTGAATACGGGGAAATCGGAGTTCGAATACCGGTCGGGTTTATTAAGGGTTTTATTCCCTAAATAATTTTCCACTCTCCTTCCGCTCAAATGCGGGTGGATTACCTCTAAAATGATTCCCTTCTCAGCCTTACACCATAAGAGTAATTATCATATATGCGTATAACCTGAACTTGTAGTAAGATGCGGTGATTTTATATTCATAAGGTCTGTGTAGTAAAAGGTTAACAAACTAGAATCTAAAAAACCTTCTTGAACAGTTGTGAAACAATCACATTTTGTGTTAGAATTTCATTCCTGGGATGATTTAACAAATAATTTATGAATTTATAATACTATTGGTTATTTTTTATCCCTAAGCTATGTTGATTTTTATTGAAGATTCCAGTGATTAAAGTTTGATATCAATTCGAAAAGTGATAGGGATTGGCTCAAAAACCAACTCTCAAATAGTTTCGAAGAAACTACCACCGGATTTATCAGACTAAAATAATAATATCAAATATTCTCAATTATCAATACATCTCCTTAACAAATATTAAGTTTCCCACACTACTATAAAAAAAATAATGTCCCAATAGAGAGCATTCAAACAATATCCCAAACCTTTCCTGTGTTGAAATGGTTTGAACTGCGATGGTGACATTAATTAGCACCAGGAAAAATGTAATTAATTATTCACTATACTTAGGAGGTAATTCGAGACAGTGATTTAATAGAATGTCTGAGTGGTAGAGTTGAAAACTTCTCTCCCCTACTTAATTTGGCAGTGTTTTAGGACATTGCGAGTGAATAGTATGTGTGAGTGTTAGTGCAGTTATGGTCATGAAAGCGAGCTGATCTGCATGAATAGGGTTCAGCAGTCAAAGAAAATTCTATGATATGTATAGGGTTCAGCAGTCAAAGGAAATTCTATGACATGTATAGTATCTTAAAAACATCATTTATTATTATTAATATTTATTAAAGTATCATATTTTTTGACTAGATTGTTCGAAAATATTTTAAATTGAGTTCTGAATACATGCCATTAAAACTGCCAAGTCATCTAATTTAATCAAAAGTGTCATTAAACTAGTAATAAGGGGTTTTGTAAAGAAAACATATGAAATTACTATTTCATATGTGATAAAATCAGAAATAATTATTATTGCTATTACTACAGAAAAGGCTTTTGATATGTATCATACATTCTAAATATGTAAACAGTATTAATTTATAAAGAGCTAAACTAGTAAATCAAAGCTAAGAATTTCACTCATGCAATTTCACAAGTTGTGTTTTTAATGGCATCCTCCACAGAGGCCATGAATATTCTATAGTTGATTTCCTCTGAATCTAAAGTCTTATAAATAAAAACAGGCATTTTGTCAGTGAGAACCCACAAGTTTCCATTCCTTACCTTAAGATCGTTAGGGAAAATAAAGGTTTCATTGTCAGATGTTATCAGGGCTTGATTCTCTGGCGTGAAAGGCTTATTAGAATTCCAGCAACCAATACCATTACGATTGACCTGCGTATAAAATAAAACCTCTGAAGGTTTCATCGTAATAAGATGATGTGGCTTGTGTGTTCTCCCCTCTCGATCCCAGGAGCTTATAGTCGTAGTAACTGTTGGAGGAAGCGTTTTTATTTTTTAGTACTTCATTTGAAACCGCAAACTCATTAGTACTGGATAGAGCATGAAAATAGACGGTCCTAGAACCATTTATCTTATCGGCAGCGGAAAGTGCTAGACCAAACACTCCATCTGTCCATTGAAATTGACGCCACCAACGTGATAATTTCCATAGAGTGGATCGAAGTGAAAGTAGTGATGTTCCACACGCCAAGAATCATCGTTCAACCAGTCATACACAATCAGACCATATTCACCAAGGTCCGGGATGTAAGCAAACGATGTATTACAATTTTCTGGGACTACATCAGGCACGATATTAGCAAAGAAGGATTTGGCTTTTATGTCTGAATCTTTGAAGGAGTGTTTCCTCAATAATGTGTCAGTGTTTAGATCAAATACAAGGATAGTGGGTGGTTTTATCTGGGAAGCGGTCCCAAGAATGTCAGCAAGGCCGGTGTCCATCACCCAAAGACGATCACATTTGTCGACGTGGACCCGGAATACGGAAATTATGTTGTCATGAGAAGTCGCATTTTCATCATCAGTTGAAAGTTGGTTGTATTCCCAGCTTGGATAAGGCGTAAGCAGTGGAGAAGAACTGGAATCTGCAAACAAAAACAGGTTTTATGTTTAATAATTATCAAATGTAAAAGGACACAAATAAATTTGTCTATTGCGCTATTCGACGCTGGTCTTGATGGAGAGCATAGCTGGCCAAGTGATAATGGTTTTTGTTTATAATCCTGATAACTCTCAATTCATATATTATCAAATAATTGAAATCCGCTCTCAATTTTTCTAATCTCCCAGATGTAATATTTAATAATAATATAGGCCTAATTATTTTTAAACCTACCGTAGCTGTTATTAAAAACATGGCTATATACATAAATTATTATACTTTAACTTGATCCAAAGAGGTATCTCATATTTGCAAAGAGATTTAATCGCGTTGTTGAATTTTTAAAATAACTTTAGAATTTTCTTCCTGCTGTTCTTAAAAATCGCTTGTTTAAACTTGAATGCTTCCACACCTTGACTACTGTGATATATTATCCAAGTTTTCGAAGACTTCAAACGAAAGCTAAGGATTATTGTTCACGAATGTTTGTTTGAATTGATTTTTTATTATTTATTTGGTTGGCTTTCACGCAATATTTGCTATCACAACGTCTTATTACCCTGGTTTAGGTGTTTTGACTGCTGGGCAGAACTTTAATAAAGGGAAATAAAAACATTAATAAAAACTATTATTATTAAAAAACATACATTAAATCAGTATGATGTATGTCAAAATGTTAAAACAGTTTTGTGTCTTCACGTTCATTGTAGGGGTAATTTTGCTGTCACAAACATAATTTTAACTAAAATATCTGGCTGCAGACTTTTGCAGAAATATTTTATAGAGAAAGCAACTTGGAAAAGTATTTGATTTCTGAGTCTTGAGTTGCCATTTTTCACTTAATTAAATTTAGTAAAAGTGTACTACTTTATAGAAAACATCCCCTCTATGAACTACCTTTGTTAAAGCACATTTTTACATTCTTAAGTTTCCACTTCCACTCAAAACAAATTTTATTGTTTTAGTCTACACTCTGTGGTGAAAGCTCTCAATCCTATAGTGATGGGTTCCCCTATGGCCTATCATATAAGCTGCATCATAGTGGAAACAAGCAAGGTAAGCTTACCACCTTTCGGAGTATACTAAGTGTATGTAGCTTTAGCTTTGTATTTTTATCATCACAATTTCTTCGTTTGAAAGAGCTACCTAAATAATTATAATAAATATTATTGTGGTTTTATTCTCATTAGTAGTATAATGATAATTGATTTAAAATTTAAACTACTATATTTGAAATATAGTTTATAAATAGTGTACATGTATATTCAACATGCCAGTAAACGAAAGTGCAATTTTGGGGAAATTTTAATGTATGTTAGCTAATTAATTCACAAAGATATTAATTATTAAAAAAAAGTGTTTGTAAGCTAATGAAACTGACTTAATAAATATGTCATAGATTTTTTTAGTCGTATTTTATTCTCTAAGAAGAAATAACTATGAGAAATAAGGTAAAAATAAATGGAAAAATAATTGTTTCCTTTTTTATGTAAATAATATTTCTTTACATTCTTAACTATTCCTTGTCAAACGATGGAAACAAATCAATGAAGATGTTCGTAAGATTGTTGAACATAATTCACTCACCATCAAAATACAAATCAAGTTAATGCAATATGCACATATGTGCTTGATTTGTTATCATTCTGATCAATAACATTGTCAGGGAAATATATAATATACAATAATGGGCTAGTGGGAAAAGTATTTTTAATTCAATTTAATTAGTTTAACTAACCGGCCTCGTGTTATAGTGGTCAGAGCCCCTGGCTTCTGACCAAGAATTCCCCGGTTGGATTCCCGGCTGGTATAGGGTGTTTTTCTAGAAAGGGGAATAATATTCTCATGGTCAACAGGGTTTGGTTATTTAAGTTTAAGTTATGTTAAGATCTTTATTGGCTCCACTCCGTTATCTCATCGGGACATGAAAAGGGCCTCCACGGAAAGGATGTACGATTAGTACATTCGGGCTCCCCTGGCAATGGTACATTAGTACTGGATAACTGCACAAACTGGGATACAGATTGATGTTGCCTAGACACGCCATTATTATTACTAACATACCATTCAAATAATGTAGTTGAGTGTTGAGGCCACACCGGACTTCCATCGTGGCACCGTCACAAAAAGCTTGTCCTCCCATATGTCCAGTCCAAGGGGTAGATTATTCTCGACGATGTAATCCTCGGATTTGAGGGCGTTTTCACGCACAGCTACACTTGGAAACACAAGTCCAGTTTCTTCCAAGAATACACTTCCTTCAATTTCTCGTTCGTTGAATAACATCCCAGAAATAGGTTAAATATTAGGTACAATTTGTACATTTTTAGTTAAATTTCTTGTCAAACTGAAACAAAGCAAAAAACAAAACCACTATAGCAAAACGTATGATGAACGAAGGAAACAGTTTATTCCATTACTCATTACTACTTACCTACTAACTCTATGGTATTAGGAACTTGAAAGTTAACTGCCGACCTTACAAAAGTACGGCACCTATCCCTATCTTAAGCTACCTCTATCCAGTCCCCCTCATTACATCCTAACTCTTTCAGGTCCATTCTAATGTTATTTCTCCCATCTGCATCTAGGTCCTCCCAAAGAATCTCTTCCCAATGGGTTTGACAGTCAATACCCTGAACATGGATCTAAATTCTTCCATTCACGCTGAATGTCCTGACCACCGAAATCTACGAAACTTGATTATACAAACAATGTCTTGTGATTAGTAAAGGGTATGTAACTCATTGTTATGTAACCTTTCCACTCCCTAGTATACTCATCTCTTTTCGGAACAAATATCTTCCTAAGTACCTTGTTTTCGAACACACTAAGTTTATTTTCGTCATTTAAGGTAAGAGACCACGTTTCACTCCCATAGACAACCGGTAAAATAATTATTGTTTTGTATATTCTGAGTTTTACATTCCTTGAAAGGAGTTGAGGTTTCAACAACTTACTGACCGAGTTATATAATTCATTTCCCGTCTGTATTCTTTTCCTAATTTCCACACTAATATCGCTATTTTAGCTAAAATTGTTACTAAATATTTAAATTCATTAACATGTAATTTTATAAGTTGTTCGCATTAATCCCTAATTTAACGTCCCGAATTGTGTTCATCTTGATATATACGCGGAACATTACTTACTTACTTATATATAAAGTAATATATCTTGATTGTTATAAGTAGTCCAAAATAAAGGTCAAGTATTCATACGTTAAATCATGTTATCTTCTTCGCTGTCACTTTTGATATTATATTATCAATGGCCTACAAAATAACAATAATATAGTAAAATGCTATCAATGTATAATAGCAAAAAATTTGTTTTTATTTTCTTAAAGTGCTCCAAATGACTGTTCGGGGAAAGAAAATCAAGGTGTAAATACAAAATAATTTAGGGTTTAATTGTTACATAACATATGAGCAGATTCATTTTGTTGGCATATTATGTTTCGGCTTATAAAGCCTACCATTTTTTTTTAACTTTCTCATATAGGCTTATATAAGGTATTGGAATCTTTAAAATGTGCTACATGACACTGTGATGTATCTTTAAGTTTTATGTGCCCAAAACTCAAAAAATTGTTCTTAATATTTCGTCTTGAACCATGTCCGTCTATTTATCTATACCTGGGCTACGATGGCAAAAGGCTTCGATATATTTCATTCAAACCTGATACTTAATTCCATATAGTGATCCATATAGGGATGAAGCGTTATTTTGTTTTAAAATTAAGGACAGTATACCGATGGCTGATTTTTGAACATTTTACATGTTTTGGGAATGGCTTAAATGATTTTGTTTGAAAAGGCTATATGGGGATTATTTTATCCTATAGATAACACTGTATTCTTATTTTTCAGAGATAAAATATTTTAGGGTAGTCAACTGACAACAAATTTTTGAAAATGTTATATGTTTTGAAAGTACTTTTTACTATCCCCCTTGCTGAGGATAGCTTTATTTTATTTCCTTTACTTTGTTAACTGGTCTTGTAGTACAGTGGTCAAAGCACCTAGTTGCTGACCTAGAGGTCCAGGATTTGTTTCCCGGCTGGTATCGGATGAATTTTCTTGAATGAGGAATAATTCACATGGTCACCAGGATTTGGTTAGTTAGGCTTGAGTAAAGTTAAGATTTTCATTGGCTCCATTCTGTCATCTCACGGGACTGGAAAGAACCTCCACGGAAAGGATGTAAGATTAGTACATTTGGGCTTCCACTGGGAACGGTACATTAGTACTGGCTAATCTTTCCACAAACTGAGCTACAAATGGATGTAGCCCAGAAGCCATTATTATTACTTTTATGAGCGATAGCTCTATGGGATATTTCCAAACAAAATCATTAAAGCTTTATTTATCAGAACCAATAAATTGCTAACTATAGTTACTATCAAAATATTATTAATAAGCTCAGTGGTCACGTTTAGTAAATGTCAAATTCATCCATTCTGGTTTTCTGCTTTGGGGAGGTCAGGGTTCGAAACTCTTATGGGAATACGTAGGTCTATAATCCTAAACTAGGTATTAAGCCTACATAAGAGATTATAACTATAACAATGATACCCAACCTAACAAAACCTAACCTTCGATTGGTAAACGTATGGAAGGTTAGTTTGCTATCCCATGTTTTACTATTATGTTAAGGTCATAACTACTCATATATTTATATTATAATTACTTTAATGGGTAGGGATGAGGAGGAAGAAGCATTTAGAGTTAATCTATTCTCATTTGTGTATAAGTAGAGTGGAAAACCATTTAGTAAAAAATCATCCTCAGTAGATCCGACCAGGATTCGATCCCCAAACTCCCCGTCATCAATAGGCCAGTCTACATGGTTGAGACACCTTAGACCATTCAGCACTGACGGGGTGTTAGGTTTTGTTAAGTTGGATTATATCACCAAGGAAAAAATAAACACCGTTCTAGTTTGACTGTGAGGATAAGTAGAGGTTCAAATTCTGGCCAATGTATTGAAAATGTTTTTTTCCATTGATTCCACTTTCTCTACGAAAATGCCGGTACATTTCTCTAAATTCTACCTCCCTTATTCCTAATAAATTTGTGTGATTAAATGCGTGTAGCTCAAAGAGATAGTGAGATGCGAAATATAAAAACAATGCTTCCAAGCGATTATCTCATTTTAATTATTGTTTTAATACACGCTAAGAGTTTGAAGAACCTCTGGACACACTTATAATAGTGAACTCCAAATCATTTGCACCTCACTGAGAGTAATATCGATATAAGTGACATTCAAACCGATGTCTATGAGATGAATGTCATCGGTTGAAGTCAATACCTTAGTGACCTTGACTAATGACTGTGGTGCAAATAAAACCATGTAACAATACATTTCCAATGTAGTTGTCTTGGGTAGGACAGCCTTTTTGATTTTCTATGTGTATGTTAATTTTAATAAATGTAACCAAAAAATTTTTACTTAATTATAATTAGTGCACATGAAGATTAATTGAGGCACATACAATGAATTGGTATTAATATGCGCGTCTGGATAGATCATCGTAGCCCAGTGGGAAAGACTACCAGTACTAATTTAACCGTTGCCAGTGGACGCCGAATTACTAATCGTACATCCTTTCCATGTCCCGATGAAATGAGATGATGGTGATAGTGAGTATGAGGTATGGAACTAGTGGAAACACTTAAAACTAACTTAAGTCCTAATTAATCCAATTTCTTGAGACCATTGGGGTGGATCCCCTTTCGGAAAAATAAACAAGGTGCCAGCTGGGAATCGAGCACGGTACCCCTAGAACCATAGCCAGGTGCATTGACCACCACACCACAGGGCCAGTTATTCTGGTATGATGAAAAACATTACATCACAATAATATTGTATTTTAATAAACATTTCAATTATTTAGAATGGGTTAATATTTATTAATACTAATGGAAGTTTCTTGTTATATTTTTAACAAGGGCTTCTGAAATATTCTATTAAAACTATCTCATAGCTTTGATCCAGTCCAAATATGTTTACATGAAATATATAATCTTCACTAATTAACTATTTTTATCTAAATCAAATGAATAATATTAAATATCAAAATATTCTCATTTTTTCTGACATTTTAAAATCAAAGAATGTGATCAAATTTAATCTAATCTATGTTTTGGCTTGTTCTGTCTTAGCACCAAATTTTATCTTTCTAGAATTTCAAGATAGGTTATTTTTACCATATTCAACACAAGTTCATATTTTAAGAATAAAGCATCACATTTAATAAATTATTAATGAGGCTTTGTTAAGTTGTTCTTTATGAAATGTAGGTACTTATTAAATGAAGTGCATGAATAATATATATTAGAGGATTCAATTCAGTTTAGATCTATCCAAAAAACGTTTTAACTTATGATGAAAAGATCTCATCTAAAGGAAAATTAATATAATAATTAATGTCCATACGTGACTTATGGCCCCGCTCTTTTTATACCACCTACCTCACCCTTCCCTCCCCAATTAAATGTATTCTTGATTATCATATTGTAAGATTCATGCCCTTTTCCAAGTGTCATATTCCAATTTTCACAGGAAGGTACTTTGAAAAAATATAAACTTTTTTTTGTGACCAAAATTGATAATGTTTTACTATTTTATTAGTGTTATGTTATACCGTAGGTATTAATAATATCAAGTGTGACAGCTACAGATCACATGACTTGACTTTTGAATATGTGAAATTGGAGTTGCCAGATAAGTACCTTCCTATTAAAACTAAAAAGTAGAGATATCGACCAAGGAACGCTAATTCAAACCCAAGTGTAGATGTTAAGGCGATTGGCCCTTTTCATTTGGCGTGGAAACGCAGAGCCGTGGAAACAAACGGTCATCTTCAAGAATTTTCACTGTTTTGCAATTTTCGTTTCGGAAACTGTTTGTTCAAGAATAGAAGCATGTTGATTAATTTTTACTTTTTTTATACACACATCCTCTATAATTTTAACATTAATCAAATATCGATAAAATTGACAGTTTTCAATAGAAAACTGCCGGCTTCATAGCAAAAAAAAATAATAAAAGGTAACAATTAAGAAACATCGCTACATTATCCTAGAAGGAGTGTTGAAAATATTAACATAAAAAATTTACTCATTCTCGAGAAAACTGATATTTACACACGTATGATTTTTCCGCGAGACCTGTCCAGTAGCTAGCGCCATCTACGGTTTCCGTGATCCATCTGTTATTGTTGGCTGCGGAAGGCTACTTTGGTCGGTTGTGAAAACCTCTCACCCTCCCGCCCAACATCCCATAAAATAGGCTTTAGACTTGAACTCGACAGGGCCGAGGGCCTTAAACTAAATCTTCTTGTATTGAGGAATTACACTTCCTGCCGCTAGGTTTTATGTGTATAACTTGTTCTGTCTCGTATTCATCAAGTGCACGTTCAACCCTTTAGGCTGGGTTTAGATTCATGCATATTGGATAGCTAATAACAAATACTGCATAGATAAAAAAGGCGAAATTCATAATAAAAATACAACCGTTCACGTTTAAATGAAATTATTGAAGTTGGCTCAAATCTTGTGTTTTTCTAAGCCTGCGCGAAATTTCTAATCCAAATCTGAATCTTTCTAAGATTCAAATTTTTTAGTATTTTAATGTTGGAATATTTGGGTTTGATTCGAAATTTAGAAATCTCAATAAATCTTAGAATCGAATTCATTGGGTTTAGCTCAAAATTCGAATGTATAATTCATACTTACTTGACCAATTAATATAATCAAACCGAAAAATAATTGCGTAGTAGTGTGAAGAGAGAAATCAGCTTAAGTCCATTTCGAAAAGGAATCACGTGGGGGACAATAGTTTGTGACAGTTGACAGTGAATATCTTGTACTAAGATTTTTAAAAAAGGTCTGATTTTTATTTGATTTTTCACTTTTTGAGATTAGTGCTATTTATTACTTTTTTTAATAAGCCTAAGATGTGTCTAACATATTTATCAAATGTATTTGAAATATTTTATTATTGGATTAGATTAGTAAACTTAGCATTGTAAAATTGTCAAAACAGATACTATTTGAAAAATTATCATAGTAAGTCTAAAATAAAATAATCTATTCAGATATGAACTTATTTTAAAAATAAAATATTTGATCAACAATTTTTTAAGCATGGTATTCGACTAGGATTCGATTCGGTAAACTAAATTTAGCATGAATTCTACTCGGACTCAGCTCAAAATTTATTTAGGTATGATATTCGTTTCGGATTTGTTCAAGTATTTTAGCCAAGATTCTGATTCGATTCTGAATTGAAAATGATGGTTTTCGCATATGCTTATTATTTTTATTTCTATAGGTTGACCAAACTTCTTTTTCTATAATATAAGGCCCTGAAAATACGTATTTTAATGGTTCACTCTGAAAACAACGTTTAATAATTTGTATACTTTCAAACATAAACTTAACCTGACTTATATTGTGCCTATACAATTTAATAAAATTTAATTCTAGCTTTGGTTCTGATTTTATTATTTTCATGAATATTAGGTTAAACCTACTTCTCAATTTATATAGGTAATCAAATATGTAACGCTTTCCTTTTATTTTTTGACCATATTACCAATCTTAAACCATTAACGCCACACAAATAATACTCGTTAATAAAAAACAAGAATGGATACTATAAGAAAATTTATATATGAACAGAATATATCTTTCGTCTGTTGTAGCTATGTACTGGCCTCTAAAACACCTAAAAAATTTGATCGCATTATCATTGGCTAGTACGTATCAATTTCAAGGGTCGTCTATGCTCAAATCCATATATAGTGCATTTAAGTTAATCCAATTTTATGAAT
Organism: Timema podura; assembly: GCA_033556935.1. NCBI lineage: Eukaryota > Metazoa > Arthropoda > Insecta > Phasmatodea > Timematidae > Timema > Timema podura. The sequence goes on along the minus strand of JAVRXN010000010.1, from coordinate 98,790,176 downwards.
TGTTAAATCTTCACTATGATCCGGTTGTGAAGACTATCAATGAAAGTAGTGTGTTTCAACTCTTTGTGCATTATGTCATGTGCACTATTCGTTTTTAGCTGTGAGATATATGCATGAATATAAATCCATCCTTAAAATCACTATGACAAGGTATTACAACAGTAAAAAAATCATTGCACAGCTATAAATAGTAATTCAAGGATTTCAAATCATTACAGTTAAAGAGCGTGCAATTTTATACGTTTCATGTACCATTGTTAAGGTAAAGAAGTTAATGTATGGGGCTGAAATTTAGTACAACTAGACATGCAAATGAGGTGTACACAATTAAATATTAAAAATCGGCTAAAGAAAAATAATATTTAGTACATAGGCGTTTAAAAGTGATAAAATCACCTAATTTTTAATCTTATACAAAGAGTGTTCTTTATACACCCCAATAATTTGATTTTATCTTATTTTTTGGAAATGTAATTATTTAGAGTTAATTTGTTTTTTATAGCCTAGCTCCACTCGTTAATTTTATTAACGTGTCCAAATGGATAATTGAACATATATATTTGAAGTATATATTTCATGAATTAATATATTATTTTTACTGTACCAATTTGAGGGACAACACCGACTAGCAGAACATAATATTCCAGGCTCAGAATGCCAAAATGTTATGGAATCAAAAATCTTAGTAATTATTGTTGTATAATAACCTTAAGGGAGCCTGGACGCGAATCAATTACCAGTTAATAATATTTATATTATTGTAAAGGGTATACTAGCTGTGTCCATTTTTATAATTGTTTGTCTCTTAAACCATATTTTTGTATTACATTGGAGTGAATTCAAAAATATGTTTATAGACAAACCATTAGTCAAACAATGATTTTCCTAGCAAACTTTTACAATAATAGAGAGTTTATGAAGAGGTAATTGTTTTTGAAATATATGAGCTCTAGTTTCTGAGAAAAATGTAACTACAATAACATGTGTACTAAAGGCAATTGATTCACGTCCAAACATGCCAAACACTCGAGCGAAATTTGTAGCAAGACTCACCAGTGCAACTGGTACGTCCTGTAGGTCGGCCGATGATGAACAGAATGAACTCTGGCTTTCTCTTCCTGCAACCTCGTCAACAGGATACACAAACATCACCTTGATACGTCCAAACTCTCCATCGCCCTTCCATTCGCCGTTTCGCTCGAGAGGCCATCTAGGGAGCTGTTTAGGGCGGCATCACACTGTCATAGTTGTTTATTTCTTTTAGAAATCAGAAATATTACTATTTGACGTATTTTTGTGACTTTTCTTAACTGAGTATATTAGCACACGACTTATAAACGATTTAATATAGAACAGACACAACACCCAACACCCAGGCCATCAATTCATTACTGTGAAAGGGGAAACCCACATTACACCAATGATACATTTTTCGACCAGTATAGGAAATGAACTCGTGACCCGTAGCTCATTAGGCAGACACAGTAAAAATATTAATTTTATAAAATACACGTAAAAGAGTTGGTATCGTCTGTTATAATATATGTGTTATTACTTTTTTTTTTACAAGTTTTTTCAATACTTGTGATTATAAAAATGGACGTCAATCAAGTCGAAACCACCTTGGTGGTCGAATAGTCTAAGGCATCGCTCTCGGAAAAGATTTGACTGCCTATTAAAAGATGGGGGCTCAAATCTCTGTCAGTGGTGAATCCTTGTGGAGGGAGGGAGGGGGGGGACGTATAGAAAATAATAAAAAATATTAAACCAACACTTTAATGTTGTAAAGTACTGTAATGATAACACCTCCCTCACCCTATCTCCTACTACATGACCTAACCAATAACTATTTAAATTTCGCTCTAATGTACAGAAAAGCTAGGGGTTTAAAACTAAAACTCTTAAAGGGGACGGCCAGACTGAGTGAGTGAGCAAGCGACTAAAATATAAAATAAACACATTGGTTGTAATGAGAGGTGGCCAGACTGGAGCGAGCGACTGAGCGCGCACACTAGAAAGATAGAACTGTTCTATTTTCAAGCGTCCGCTCACCCGGTACAGTCTATTTTACAGGCGCTAGGCAATATTATTGTATGTGGTTCATTGAGTGCTAGGAAAACTTCTCATTTTGAAATTTTTATTACTATCTATAGGTTTAGCACACTTGCTACTAACGGCTAATTTAATTGGTAAGATCATAGACCATACCTATATATATATATGTAAAACTGATATGTTAAAATACTTCAATATTATCAAAGTAGGCCTTTACAAATAAGAATCACCATTAGCGTGGGAGAGAGGATGAGAAAACCACAACAATAAATCACTTGTTAAAACCCCCCTCAGTTCACTCAGCCAAGATTCGGATTCCTCGTCAACAACTAACGAGAGCTCTCTGCTAATCACGCGCTCGCCAGTCTGGCCACCCAGTCGCTTGCACGCTCGCTCGCACGTTTGTCAGTCTGGTCGAACCCTACATGATAACCAATTATATGTATTAAAATAGATTTTTTTCTATAAATACCTACTAAAACATCTTAGGCCCAAATGTATATTTATTACTTTTATTGTGACAGGGACGTCTGTTTTTTTTTTTTTTTTGCATTACAAATTTATTAATTAAAATTGTATATTTTTCTTACAAGTCTTCTTTATATTATTGTAATTACATTTAAAACTATGTTTATAAATTAACTATCAATATTATAATTATTTTTAAAAACTAGCATTATTATTATTATAAGATGTATTATAAAAATATCTTGACTAATTGAAATTATTAAATTCATACTTGAAAGAGCCTTATGGAAACTAATCACCTTCTCGACAACAGGCCCTGGATCCGCCTTTGATCCCTAGCAGGTGTACTAAGGTTGTTTTTCCTTAAATAGTTTTTTCACTCTACCTCCACACAAATGCGGGAAAACTTTCCCTAAAAATTGAACTTTCTTCCTCCCTGACACAATTGCGTAACTATTGTATAGCCATATAACCTTAACGGGTAGTAAAAACTGGAGCCAAAATATAAATCATGTTATAAAAATACGTATGGGCCTTTAAACTTTTAAAAATTTGGTCATCAAAGCTTCTCAAGTAATCAAAAGTAAAAACATATTTATGCTATGGTTTTAGTGTAGGGTTTGTAGTATACAATAAAATATTAGTTGTATGCTTCATAATTAAGTTTTTAACTGCTTTGCAAGTCCAGAATAATTTTTCAGATCTCGCCATTTTATTTAATAAAACCCTAGTGCAAGTTATATAATGTAAATAGAGTAGGATCTGGCTAATCACTAATTCGACATTGGTTAATTCGAAAAAATTGGATAGTTTGAACCCACAAGGATTCCACATGAAATTCTAATATAAACCAACGGTAAAAAATAACATTCAATTCTAATTTTAGAAGGAAATATTTGGATAATTCGAAGCCTATCCGTTGTTATTTTTTTCGAGTTAGCACTCATTTCAAACCCAACTTAACTATCTTTATTAAATCACACCTTATGCCAAGAAGGTCAAATAAAGCTAGTATTGATGCATAATTAAAGATAAAGTGGGTAAATCTACACCTATGGCGAGCGGGTTTCCTAGAATAGGGGATTTGTTGACTTGGCTTTCATCGCGCCTGTGTGTGTCAATCATACCATCATACCATCATACCACGTGATGCCCTGAGTTAAGTCTGTGTTTTCGTATGTTAATATTTACAAGTTTTTATGTGTTGTGTTTGTATTTTTCTGGTTTTTTCATGTATGTATATACTGTGTATGTGTACCTTATACAGCATATAGCCTATCTATTATTGTGTGTGTGGTTATACGTATCATATTTAGAGGTTATTGATTTATTATGTACCAGATACCTGGATACCTACTCATAAAAACGATTAGTTCGAATTTTTGTATATTTCAAAATTTTTTTAGATATCCCTTGTATCTCGAATTAAAAGAGTTCTACTGTAGTTTATAAAATATGTTTAAAGTTACATCACATTTATTTTACCTGATAACTTATATATAGTAAATATGACAGTGTAATGCCGTCCGTAGAAACATCACACGCGGTGTATACCCTCAGTTCATATAGGAATTCAACAAACAAACCATTTATAATGTGAGGGTTTGGTGCAATAATGTGCTAGGCCCCAGACACGATAACAGTTTGAGTTCATATATATTTAAATTATTGTGTTTCTACTTTCTTACATACAGCTGCAAACCAGAAGATTACAATGCACCGTTCATTAGGGCCCACCCTTAAATTACGTAAGGCTTTTTTTTAATGATTTTTGACCCCCCCTTCCCCAAGTAAGATATCAAAAGATTTTCCGTTACCGATCCGCCCCCTATATCTTACGTGAATTTTTATGATTTGTTAAATTATATTATTTTAATCATCGTTTAATTGTTTTTAAACATAAGGATTGGTAATAAAGTGAGTGATATAAAACATTAGGTTTGATCCCCTTGTACAGGTGCCAATTTTCAATTTATTCAATTATAATGGAGATACGGCTCATGTTCGTAATTATAATCATTCATCCCCCAAGCTTCGCCTTTCATACTTAATTTTATAGCCTTGATTTCTTCCATCTATAACCTTATTAGGCTAAGAATACTCAAGGTAGAAAATGAATGGTTTCAGGAATGTGTTGTTATGAAAGCATTGCATTGATTTTTATCTACATTGATCAAAGTTATAGCTCCTTTATTTTTGATAGAAAATAGTAAAACTATTAAATTTTGAACTGCTCAAAATATGTTAAGTTATGAGGGCTATTGAAAAAATTAACAAACAATTATCTTAGATGATTTCAACGAAATTCGATACACAAAATTATAGAGTGCTCTCTTAGTACATTATTGGTAAGTTATAAATTATACCCCTTTAAGATCATATTTACCAGGTCAAGAGTGTTCATAAAATACCAACAGATTTTATTCTATTTCAAACTATTTTGCAAACCACACATTCCCTTAAAGACTAATATAATTTAAGTTGTCCTGATTTTAATCTTGTTTGCAATTAAAATAGAACCAGGTGTGCCCAAATTATTCCTATATTTAAACAACATATGCGTACAAATTTCTAATCCTAATATAGCAACAATTACTAAAAACATAGCTAACAAACTAACTAGCTCCTGTCCTTAAGGAACTAGAAAGTTCATGGCTGCCAGAACGTAGACTCGCCATAGAACGTATCCGGACACCCCACTTCCTTAAAATACAATTTTCACACTATCCTCCTATCAACGTTTAGGTCTACCAAGAGGTCTTGTAGTGTTGTATCTTCAGGTTTCCCAACTAAGATGTTGTGTATACGCCTGTAGAACATGGCACATGAGAACCCCACCTCAGCCTGCACGACTGGATTATCATTAAATTTTTGGAGTGTCATACAAGTCTTTAATTTCTTCATCATGTTACTTTATACATCAGAATGTTGGTTCATACCTCTTAGACCCAGATATCTTTATCATTACTTTGTTCTTAAAAACCAACAGTATAATTATCTTAGTACAAAATTACACATCCACTCAGAACAATGCGTAGAGTTATAGTTTTGCATATTCTCAGCTTAATATTTTGAGACAGAAGACGAGACGACTACAGCTTACAAACGGAATAGTAAAAAGAATGCCTACATGACTTTTGTTTTTGACATCCGCCTGAATTTATTCTAATCTGTTAGTACAGTTCCCAAGTATTTGAATTTGTCAACTTCTTCCAAAGTAATGTTGCTGATCACTAGGAATACATTCTTTTGGAATGTAATGTCTCGACATACAGCCATGTACTTGGTTATATCTACATTAATTATTATTTTTAAACTTATTTATTTACTCTATTTAAGAACGTGAATTCTTTTAGGAAATAATTTATTTAATTGATTTTGTCCTTGCAGGTCAATTTTAATTCTAAGTTTGACCAAAACTTAAAACTCTCTTTAATGGTGATGCTTCATAATTATTTATATTTTTAACCACAAATGTTAAAACAATACAATAATTGGAAATTTCTGTTGCAGCCCGCATACTTACTTACTCTATAGCATTAGGAACTCAAAGGTTCATTACCAAACTTGACCAAAATTAGCCCACCTATCCCCATATTGAGCTAGCTCCATCCAATCCACCCCACTACCCAGTCCACCTCATTACACCCTATCTGTTTCAGGTCCATTCTAATGTTATCCTCCCACCTGCGTCTAGGTCTTCCTAATAGTCTCTTCCCATTGGGCTTGCCAGTCAATATCCTAAACAAGGTTCTAGATTCTACCATTCGCACAGCATGTCCTTCCCACCGTAATCTACGAGACTTGATTATTCTAACAGTGCCTCGTGATGAGTACAGGGTATGTAACTCATCATTTTGCAACCTCCTCCACACCTCCACTCTTCCACTCCCCAATAACCTCATCCCTTTAAGGACTAAATATTTTTCAAAGCACCTTGTTTTCGAACACCCATATATTTTTTTTCGTCATGTAAGGCAATAGACCACGTTTCACAACCATAGAGAACAAACGGTAATAATATTGTTTTGTATGTTCTGAGTTTTACATTCCTTTAAACCAGGCGAGATGTCAACAACTTACTGACTGAATAGTAGCATGCATTCACCAAGTGTATTCTTTTCATAATGTCTACTCTATTATTGCTAGTTAAAATTGTTCGTAAATATTTGAACTCATTAACTCTGTCAAATCCATCCGCATATCCTAATAGCTGCAGTGTACCGTTTAGTGTCAACCCTTCCCTACTCTCTTGCATTAACCTAATAGCATACTCCAAGGATGGATTAAAAAGTAATGGGGAAAGTGCATCTCCTTATTTCAACCCAGTATGTATTTCGAAAATATCTGACAAGTGATATCCCAAAACCTACATAAAATGTTATATTTTCTGGGATAATCTTTAGAAAATTTGGCATGGATTTAAATTCATCTTGGAGTAAAAAAATGTAAAATAAGTTTGCCCTGTGCAATAATCCGTTGGTCTTTAAAATGAATGTATACCTTGATTTTCATACGAATATACATTTGAAGCACCTTTTAGAAAATACAAACATATTTACCATGGTCAACATTATTAATATTTTACTATATTATTATTGTATTAATAATACCTAGCAAAAATTACAGCTGTAGTTAACATTACTTGATTTATGAATACGTGAAAGTAGATTTAGTAACTTTATCTATCTATCAGATAACATCCATTCCTAAGAAAATCGGGTTATATGTATGGAAACACTCCAAGGTCTCAAACTGCAATATAAGTGAGCCCAATCTGTTTGTTTTAGTGGAAGAGACTATTAGAATATAGCCCTATTGAAATGAATCCCAATTATATAAGCCGAAGTAGGATTTTTCTTAGAAAATTTAGCTCTAAACTTCCTTCTCACCCCCCTACAGACCACCCTCCCCTAAAGGTGGGCAGGAGCCATTTTGTTTTTGCCATGTATCTCATCATATTATTCATTATAACAATTACTAATCTCCGCGCGAGTCGTTCGGAGTGTGTTAAGGTGGAATGTAACGAAGTTTTTATAGCAAAACTTTTTTTTTGCCAAAATAAATACAATATTACTTCAATAGAAACATAGAGTTTAATTTTGTTCACGTGATTATATCAACAGTTGTTAAATCTCTTTCGTAAGTATAGCGGCATTATATGACAAATTTTAATGAAAATGTGGATATCATCATGTGAATAAAATTAGACTCTTATATTTCTACTGGATAAATATTTTATTTATTTTGACCAAAAAAATTGTTTTGATACACAAAAACTGCAAAAATACTGCTCTTAACGCTTTTCCTCCCTTCCCTCCCTCCCCCACCTCCTTAAGCGATCTACAGCATCATTCTGCTAAAAGCATATCTGATTGCCAAACCCTTCCTTCACCTCTGACAAGACGTGTATTAATCACAACTTGTGAATGTGAGGAATGCCAGGCCTCCACCATGGTTCGGATTCCACGTTAAACTGTAGGTCCTCCATTTCGTCTCACAATTACCCTACCATTACACATTAGCGTAAGTGCGTATAACTCGAACGGGTAGTAAGACGCGGTGCTAATAATAATAATAATAATGCTAAAAGCAATTATTGGTATATGTTATATGTATTTTTCATAGTGACGCGGTGGACTGACAGAATTATTTTCAATATAACCCCTTCCTCTCTTTACCTACTTTGAACTTTATGTTATCTTACCTTTTTTCCGTTTCTTAATTTTTTTTTTACTTAGCACCGTGTCTTACAACCCATTCGGTTTTTACGCATAAGTACTAATTACGTCAATGGATTATGAATTGGAAAGGTTGAATTTAGAAGAAGTGAACCCTCATTTTCGTGGAAGGAGAGTGGAAAACCATTTAGGAACACCCCCCACCCGCAGTTCACGTGAACAAGATTCGAACCTCGATCTCCCCGCCCTCAGCAGTCTAACTCAACACGACTATCTCATTAGCCAACTACGCCACCAAGGCGGGTCGTTTCTGTATTGGTCTGTAGTGAATCCTTCCTTTCGCCCCTATGTTTTACTTTGTGCATTTGTATTTCTGTGATTGCAACTAAATAATTTGTTATACATAGTGCGGTGTAAAGTGTGAGTTTCCTGTTTTTACATTAATAGGCCTTCTCGCTGATTAACTTTGAAGGACGAGGGCTTGAAACTATTTGTTACCTTTATAGCCTTTTTTTTATTTAATCTAGTTTGGATCAATTACTTTTTTGGCTTGACTTTTTTTATGTATATGCAGTCGGAGCTGTCCAGAAATTATAATATTTAACATTTATTGGTTTTAGTCTATGATTCTATAAATTAAATAAGTTTACTGGCGTTTTCATATAAGTTCAATTTCTTTAAAACTTGAGATTAAAATAATTAATAAGCAAATAAATACCTGCTTCGGTGGCAGCATGGTCTAAGAGTCACTCTAGTGTTGGACTAGACTGCCGATGATAGGGATTTCAGAGTTCGAATCCTGGGTGGGTGTACTGGGGGTGGTTTTTCCAAAATGGTTTCCACCCTCCAAGCAAATGCGGGTACACTTCCTCTTAATTCAACCTTCCTAGTACCTAACGCATTAGCGTAATTAGTACATATGAGTATAACATGAACAGGTAGTAAGACGTGGTGCTAGAATAAAAATAAGCTCGAATTTGCTTTATATTATGAACTAGCTGAATCCCCCGTTCTTCGCACGGGATATTGTGTTATAATTTATTTTTGGATGAAAATGAGGAATTTTTGTTTGAAGCTTAATGGCATGGTTCTTAGCGCTACCCGAGAAACACCGCGAGGAGGTGACCATGTATCGTTTCTCATGGGGAGTTTTATTTTCAGAAGGCCCCCTGCCTACTGCCTGTGGCGTTATCAGCTGAGCGCGGCTGGACAGCTCTTCCCCCTCCCACCCCACTCCCCAACACCACACATCACCCCGGGCTGAGCCCTCTCACTCAAACACACTCTACAAATACCACAAAATTCAACAAAATATAAACTACACACTTCCACCGTCTCTTGGAGTTGTATATTAAAACGTAATTACATATTTTAATTAATTGTCTGTATTCATTTTTTTTTTCCACCCCTTAGAAGCATCTACAGGGTTAAAGATAAATGCTATATTTGTTTGAAGGCATTATTAGAACAAACTTATTGGATTATTACTCTCTAAACGCTTAAAAAGTGTTTATAAAGCAATGTTATTGATTAGGGTAGTCACCCTGATTTCACCCCCTTAATCACAAAACATCGGAATGAAACATCTTTAATTTTCCTAATTAGCTTATAAGGAACACCTGTGCCAAATTTCAGCCCTCTAGCTTCGTGGGAAGTGTGAGAATTAGTGATGAGTGAGTCAGTCAGTCAGGGCTTTTATATATATTATATATATATAGATTAATTACCTTCATGGAATGCCAGGCCTCCACCGTGGTTCGGATTCCACGTTAAACTGTAGGTCCTCCATTTCATCTCACAATCACCCTACCATTACACATTAGCGTAAGTGCGTATAACCCGAACGGGTAGTAAGAAGCGGTGCTAATAATAATAATAATAATAATAATAATTACCTTCATGTTTTAACTTTAACTGTACCTCTAGAGAACGGCTTAAAATTCATTTCCTCTAACACATTGACTAATGTAACTTCAAAATACTGTTTTGGTGCTATTATTGCAATGTAAATTTACTTGTTTTTATAAAGGAACAAGAAAATAAGATATATTCTTGTTTCAACTGTACTGCTCTGCTATATTTTATTCAGAATTTATTTGAGCGTACGAAGCACGTCTCAGTTTGGTTGTGGCCTTCAGCATGGCTGCTTCGACGTCAGAAATCTTGGCTGTACCATTAGCTAGGAAGGACCTGCCCTGTCTGTTTACGTCATGAGGAAGAAGGAAATACTCAATGAGTTGTAACGCCATAGAATGGCCTAATCAACCGACACCACGGCCACTGATAGATAGACCATTATTTCCTGTGTTGTTGAAGGAAGTGGGATCGCCATTAGTTAAATGGTCGAGGAGGATTGTCCATAGAAACAACAGAGGCCCCAAATAACTTTCATGAACAGGGCCCAGATTTTGATGACCTAAAAATTATTTTAAAAAAACTAAACATTTTCAAAAAATGACCTAAAAATATGAACAAAAGTTCGTAATAAATGCACATAGCTTAATCAAACACGCACTATACAATATATTACAATGAAAAGCCTTTAATAACCAAATTCTTGAATTCTGCTAAATATAATATTGATTTACAAATGTGTGCCTCAGAAGTAACAGCTACCCCCTCCAAATGCAACCCTCTCCAGCCTAGTTGCAGTCTCACCAGGAATGTGTATTTTACAATCACAAAAGCAAAGAGAATACAAAGTTCATTAACTACATTATCTTCTCATTTAGATAATAATTGTTTGTTGAAAAAAATGTATGTTTAGGCGATAAGCATTAATACATATATAAAATATCGATAGTACCGGTATTTAAAAATATATTTATTCAACATTAATTCCTTAAAATGACTCATAAATGCCTAAAAATGACTCAATTCAAGAAAATATGGCTTTAAATTCCAAAATGACCAAAAATGTTCAAAAATGACCAGTAAAAATATACACTTCTACAACAAGGGGATCATGAACAGAGATTATGTACTTATGAACACTGTCCGTGATTTACCAAAAATGTATTAAATGTTATCAAAATCCGGGCCCTGTACTTATGAGCATAACTGAGTTTTATATTCATATGGGATTGAATCACTGAAAGTAGATTAATGTTGTATTATAAAAATGAACTGCTGCACCTTTTATTACGTAAACAATTCGTTTGTTAATAAACCTACAAACTTGCTTCGGTGGCCACATGATCTAAGGTGGTACTCTCACAATATACGTCTAGACTGCCGATAACGATGAGATAGGGGTTTGAATTCTGGTCAGGTGTAGGCTACTGAGAGTGGGTTTTCCCAAATGTTTTCCACTCTCTCTCTCCATGTAAATGCAGATACATTTCATCTAATTCCAACCTCTCACATCTTTAACATACTAGCGTAATTAGTAGGGGTGCGAAGCGAGCTCGAATCGAATATATGAAATATTTTCGAAGCCGAATTAAAGTTTGAATATTTTTGTTAGTTTTTTATACTAGAAAAATATATTATATTGTTGTTTATTAAACTTTATGTATTGAAATTACTTAGAAAATGTTTTATTGTACTTATTTTTACGAATATTTCATTTTTAATCTAATAAATCAACTTATACTACAACTTACACTTCAATTACTTAGGATTTTTTCCAAATAAATATTGTTTTATATTGTATATAAAAGGCAATAACTGACTATAAATCGAGTATTTTAGCCGTCAATATTTTATTGATGAAGCTTCGAAGCCGGAATTATTTTCGAAGCGATGTCGAAGCTGACATTTGTTTCGAAGTTTCGAAGCCGAGTCGATGCTTCGCACATCCCTAGTAATTATTATATATGCTTGTAGCAAGAACTTATAGTAAGATACAGTGCTAAACAAAAAAAAAAAAGCCACAAAATATGGGGAGTGGTATTCTTTTTCTTCTACGTTTGAGGGGTCTATGTCCTTGGATCGTGAATACTATGCACAATTTTCCCCTAAGCTTGTAAGGCGAGTAGCTATGCCTATTCTTGGTTTTTCTGCCACTAAACCTTTTTTAGCTCTTTTAAATAGTGTTTGTCAGAGCAATCAAAGTAAGACGTTAAAAAAAAAGATGTACCACCAATGTCGTTTTAAGTTTTAGGGATCAATCTCAAATTAGATGCTTACGCTGCAGACAATTAGGCCTTTCGTCCACAGAGATATTCAATTAAGACTCAAAAGTGACGCGAGTAGAAACTAAACTACCAACCGGTAGCTTGAGCGTCACCGTTAATGTATTTAAATGGCGGTCCACTCGCGGAGCTACTGTTTGCTAACCGGATTACGACGTAGTCTGTGATTAGTGAGTGTAAACTCAACATGCTAGTAGCCGGGCTACCTCACTTACAAACTCAACAATCCTGAATGGGCAATTTCATGTAGCTTTCTTTCGACATTTTGTACAACGCTATACATTTTGCCAGTAGCGTAGTTAAGGGGGAGGAGGAGCGGCGGGGGTGGTTCGCCCCAAGCGGCACTTTCAGGAGGCGGCACTTTTGGTCTACTGCAACAAAAGGAAAAGTTTTTACTCTGTCGGGGTAGTACAAAACGTCAGACGCAATTTTATTGTTTACTTCTATTATTTACTATTTAAAGAAATAAAATGTACATACATAACTAAACACTTAAATTTCCCTATCATTCAAATTCTTATAAATAAAACAATAAAACTAAACTTTGATTTCTTAAATATGTGTATCTAATATCGCAACAGGTGGTTGAAACTTGATCCTAGAATATTCAATTATGAATCCAGCGTAGACCATGTTCGGGCTTTCACATAATGGAAGGAGTTGGAAACTAGAATCCGACATGGAGCAATAATTGATAAAAAGGAACAAAAATAGGTTAAAAACAAAGTGAAGCAGTGGAGGGAAATATTTTCAAGATGGTAAAATATGATGAGATTCCCAGGTAAACAGAATGTAGCCTTACGGGATTATCGAAAAGGAATAGTTTATGAGACTAATGCTGAATCTGAATCAATGGGAAATAGAGGATTTTTTTTAGAATTAGTTTATTTAAAGGGTTAAGTTTCAAAACAGGGTGCAAAATGAAGGGGAATTACTAGCCGATTTTGCAGCTGAATTAAAAAAACTTATGCGTTATTGTAAATTTCCAAATGACTGGTTCGATGACGCCCTTTGTACTCAATTTGTGCATGGATTGCGTTCTCAAGATCTGAAGTTGAAAATAATGGAGCTCCCCACAGTTAATTTTGGGTCTGTTGTTGAGTATGCTAGTTCTTACTCTAGTTTACGTCTTTCGGTCCCACAAAACGATATTTGTACTACAAATGTCAATGTAGTTCAGAAGAAAGTTCAAAAACAAAGACAATTTAAACCCAGTAAAGAAAAATTACGTTGTATACATTGTAACTTTACAAATCACGATTCTGGTAACTGTTGATATCGAAACGCTTCTTGCCGTATTTGCGGGGTCAAAGGCCATATAAGTCCTATATGCGAAAAGAAGGCTACCGCTAACACAAGAAGTATTTATCCAGATAAGAAATTGAGTTACTCTAAAAGGAACAGGGCTTTATACCAGGTATGCTCCGAGGATCAAACATCTGATGGAGAAAGTATCAATTTAAATGAAACTTCTGGCGTGTTCTCTGATATTTTTCATATTAAAAATTCAGTAAAGCCTAATAAAATCATGGTACAACTAACAGTGGATGGGGTAAATATTGCTTTCCAAGTTGATACCAGGGCACATGTAACATTAGTAAATGAAGCTCTCTTTAGCAGCAAGTTTCCAAATAAAGAAATTTTACCCACTACAGTAAAATTTCGCACCTATACCGGCGCACACATACCATTGTTGGGTAAAGCTAATGTTCTAGTTAATGGCAACAAATTGGATTTATACTTAGCAGAGGGGGATTTTGCCACCATAGTGGGTCTTGAGTGGTTACAAACCCTTAAGATAAATTTGACAGAACTTTTAGGAACTGTAAACGTGATCGATAAGCCTTCAAAAACTCCCGACAAAAATGAAAATCTACAGGATCTTTTAGTAAAATTTGAGAATGTTTTAAGAAAAGGAGTAGGCAAAGTCAAAGGAGTGGTGGCTCAAATCCGACTTAAACCCAACTGTATTCCAGTGTACAGGAAACATCGCAATGTGGCCTACTCTCTTGTTCCTAAGATGGAAGCAGAATTGGATCGCTTGGAAAAAGAAGGTATTTTATCAAAAGTTACCCATGCAGACTACGCTACTCCGGTGGTTCCTGTAATGAAGAGCGACGGTACAATCAGGATTTGCGGTGATTTTAAGACAACCATCAACCCTCAACTCATCACCGAGGACTACCCCATTCCGAACATAGAAGGTATTCTTGCAAATATAGGAAATTGTTCATTTTATTCAAAACTTGATATTAGCCAGGCTTTCAATCATATTGAAGTTAAGGAGTCTGATCTTAAGTACTTAACAATTAACACTATCAAGGGGCTCTATCAGTATAATAGACTTCCATTTGGAATTACTACTGCTCCTGCCATATGGCAGAGAACAATTGAGGGTATTTTGAAAGATATTAAAGGAGTTCAAGTGTTTTATGATGATATCTGTGTTAGCTCTGAAACCAAAGATCAACATTATCAGCTGCTCAAGTCGGTGTTTCAGAGGCTGGAAGATTACAACATTAGAGTTAATGTGGACAAGTGTACCTTGCTAAAACCCTCCATTAAGTACTGTGGATTTATCATAAGCAAAGAGGGTACCCACAAATGCCCTGAAAAGGTGGAAGCAATTTTGAAAATTAAACCACCAACTACAGTAACATAATTAAAATCGTTTTTGGGGAAAGTCAATTTCTATGGTAAATTTGTACGACCTCAGTACCTTAGCCCATCCCCTTTACAACCTTTTAAAATCGAAGGTGGGTTTTAATTTCAATGAAGTTTGTGTCAAATCTTTTGAACAAGTTAAGGAAACAATGGCATCTGATAGGGTACTTGCCCACTTCGACCCGAAGAAAAAATTATCCTCTCTTATGGTTTAGGGGCAGTATTGTCCCATCGCATGAGTGATGGCACTGAAAGGCCAATCGCCTTTGCTAGTCGAACCTTGAGCCCGGGGGAGCAAAAGTGGAGTCAAGTAGAAAAAGAAGCATGTGCCATTATATTTGGCGTGAAAAAGTTTTTTACTTAGCTCTTTGGCCATCAGTGAACACACCAGAAGTTTCATTTAAATTGATACTTTCTCCATCAGATGTCCCATCCTCGTCGCCACTTGTTATATTCTAATTTGATACACTGTCACGAAACCCGTTCAACATTACTCCCCGGAATTGTGATCACCTCTGTCTACATCCACTGTGTCCTTTCACGACTGCCTCACGACTGACCCAGTGTGGCCAATCACTCCACAACACATTCATAACAGATTCTCCCCACATTTTTTCCTCTTTCCTTACGTGGGATTTCTCCAATCAATTTTCACTTAGTTTATCTTTCTTTATTTTTTTCAATTTACACCATAATAATTATTTAGCTATTAGGCCTCCTCATTGTCAAACAATAAAATATATCAGTATTAACTTTTTAGCACTGTGTCTTAATACCTATTCGGTTTATACTCCTATGTACTATTTACGCTAGTGTGTTAGGGATGAGTTAGGTGTAATTTAGAGGAAGTGCACACGAATTTGCGTCAAGAGAGAAAGTGGTAAACCAGTAAAGAAAAACCACCATCAATGCTCCCCGTCCTCAACAATTTTTTATAACACGAGCTAGAGCATTAGACCAAATGATACCGTAGAAAAAAGCGAGACGCTTTAGACATCAACAATCACTCTTTTGATTCAGTTGACTTTTTGTTACTGTTAATAATGCTACTAGGCTTTGTCTATTGAACAAAAAATGTATTTAAAAGGAATATTGATAGAAAACAAAAAATAAATAAAATATATATGTATTATTATTATTATTATTAGTAGTAGTAGTAGTAGTAGTGGTGGTGGTGGTGGTGTGTGGTGGTGGTGGTGTGTGGTGGTGGTGGTGGTTTGCCATTGCTTCATAAAAATCCCATTTTCAACAATGTCAAGATGTGTGCCCTTTTATGAATGTTCATGACTCAGTTTACCCAATAATTATCATCACGCTTCGCAACTAGTAAAAACTATTATTTAGGGTAAAATAATCTCTTACCACCTAATCCACCTAATACAAGTCAGCCATTTGTTCATAATGTGACTTGCTGAAGGTGTTTGAAGCCGTGAAAGCTAATTTTAAAATGTGTGTTTATTAGTGTTTTATCTAAACAATTTCTTTTCCAGCAGGCAAGACAGTAGCCATCAAACATTTCAGGGCTGGTTTGGGAGAAACATTCTCCAACTGCTGGAGGCTAAAGAAAAAATATATGGTTAATAAACACTTTTAAAATCTATCTGTAGTTATTTTACCATTACAGCCAGGGATGGGGGTACAGAGATGAAACCCTCCCCATCTTTAACTATTTTATCCCTCTCATTCCTATTTAACTTACTAGCCAACTCATTTGCCTCATGTAAGTTACTCTTTCCTCTGTCAATATTTTGCCATAGGCTACCCAGCTTTTTTGCTTGACCATCAAACAAAATAAAGCCACGTTTATTTTGTTCGTTAACTTTTGGGGGAGTGGGGGTTGAACTGCTCCCCCCTCAAAAAACCTGGCTATGGCCTTGTTAACAGGTAAATATGACTAACCCTACTTATTTTAACCATGATTTACAACTGTAAAAGTGTTTATGTAGGGCTATTTTTTTGTTATTTTACAGGTTATCAATCCAACTTTCCCTCCAGCTACAACTGTCAAAACCAAGTCAACCCCCTTGAATGGAATTTATACGTGTGGAATGTTGGTATCATCGGGCATTGGATTAGAAAGACATTAGTTGTTCTTTTCAAGGAAATTATTTGTGCCCTATGTATTTTATATTTAATTTTGATTTTGTTGCAATGAAAACATACAATTTGAAAGTAATTTATTAATAAGCTTAATTTTTCAGGTTATTTTTTGAAAAATATTGAAATTGTATAAATATTCCCACAAAAATATATTTGTTTGTAAGAACTTAAAAAATTGTTTCAGTGATTTGGTTGCTATGGTTAATGCAGCTGTACATGTTTTCTGGTAGCTCAGCAAAGCATAGACACAATACCCCTTGACACTATCTGCAGGATAATATTGTGTCACAGTGCCTGTATTTGTACAATTTTGTCCTATTATTTTATATTTATATACTTTTTTGACATTGTGTTTGGTGACTTAAATAATGTGTTAAATCAAATTTTTGAGTTACTTTATATGATAATTAATCAAATCTCTTGACCCAGTAGCAGCCAAATCTTTTATTTGCATACTAAAATGGTGTAGAGGTAATTATTCTACCTCTTAAAAATTTTGATGCCTCCAAAGGCTATCAATATTTTTTAAATAGTTTTTGGGGTTCAATGGAATCTTCTCTCATAGCCAAAAAAAAAACAACTCTATTTTACAATTTCTTGAGTGCTATGCATCCCACTGCGTGTCCGAACTATCACGAACTTAAAATAAATTAAGGTTATAGAAAGTGGTGGATGTAAAGCAACCTATATGAAATAACTTTAAAATTAGATGTGTTAATTGAAGATAATTGTTTATTACTCAGCCATTTTATTCCCGTCCACATATATCTGCGTGGAAAAAAACGTAGACTTTAAAAACCATTAAAATTATATTACTGAAAGCTAATATTCTCAATTTTTCTAGCCTTCTAATAAATATGTTGTACCCGCTCAGGTGCTTCAGAAACAGGGTGCTCAAGCCCCCTCGCTCCCTTACAGTCTAAATTGCAACATCTTCTTCTGATGGCAGTATTCAAACAGAAATGTTCACAACTGAGCTATGCTTGCAGCTATATACTTGTATCATCTAGGCCCTATGGGATGAATTACAAAACCTCGGACCTGAGCGATATACGTGTGCAGTTAAATATATCGTCTAGGGACGGGCTTGGATCATTTTAGAGATGTTATGTAAATAATTGTAAATTACATAATATTACCTCATTAAATTAGTTAGCTTTAATAAAAGTACCCGAACGATCAATCCAAACGGGTAATACTTATTGTCACTTTTAACACAGATCACAAAGAATGGATAAATTTAACAGTTGAATAGAAAGTAAAATTTGTAAATGAAGTAAAGGTTGCTTTCTAAACCACAATTTCAATTTTTTTTTAATCCTATCTTTATCTACCCTAGTGCATGTAAATACCATAAAAGTGTACACAATGTTTATATTGCATGCAGCTTATGTATATATTTATCAGTGGCAGATTGTGATTTGTTTACATGGGAGGGCCCAAAATTTAAAATATAAATAATGATAAAATTATAAACTCACCTGCTATTTATATTTTGTAATGGAAGTCAATTCTCCTTTCCTTGATATCTGAAAATGTGTCAATCACTTTGTTGTCAACATCAGAAATTGAAGTAATACATTTATTTTTGACCCAAAGAACTGCTAAAGTATTTAGTCCTATTTTCATTAAGTGTACTCCTTAAGAAAGTCTTAATCCATTTTAGGGTAGGCAAACACCTTTCACATTCACTTGTTGACATAATGTAGTGTGAATAATGCTCAAAACTTTCAGATAAAATCACACTTATACTTTTTGTGAAATAAACACTAATAAAGAAGCATGAACACTGTAAATTATTTCATTCGCAACGACTCGAACATACTGAAGGGAACACGCCAACATGTGCCCTGCTTAGGCTTGCGTACATCATTTATAGAAGCCTCCCCGCTGCTTTCCCAATGGTGCCATGAGCTTGGGGCAGATTCAATGATGCTCTGATCTGCAAGAGTTTTGTTTGAAGGTTTTCGCTCAGCAATTTGAAATGGCATAATTTTAATAAAAACTAGCAAATTATTTTGATTTTAATATTTCCCTGGTTTAGTAACTTATAAATTAAAAGTTATAATTGATTGGCTGTATGTGCTTTTTGGGTGGGATGGTACGTGCTCTTGTGCTCTTTATCACAAACCGCCACTGGTATTTATGTATAGTACTCAACCCGAAGGTTTGTTAGATCCTCAACAGCTACACCCGTCAGCTGTTAAAGAAAGCCTAGGCAGCAAGGGGAGGGGGTGAACTAGACAAATTAGTAAAGTTGCTCCACGTTGCATGCAACATTTAATCCTTAATTTGTAAAATAGTGTATTCATTGCCACTTCATCATGTAATAATTTTCTTTATAGTGTTTGATTTTAATTTTGTATTCCTAGTATAGAGGTATAGACTTAAACTTAACAAATGGCTAACTTTGTACATTGTACACATTTATATTTATTGAAAGCATTTTTCTCCATTGTAAAATACATTATAACAGTTGTTTCAATTTCAATAAAATATGTGTTCTTTTATAAAAACCATAAACTGCTTTTCTGAGGTTGTTTATTTGTTTCAATACCTTCAAATATCATATATTTAATATGATACTGAAATTATATGAGAAGATACCTAGTGAGAAAATTTCTAAAACAAATTTAATATTTCATAAAGGGGCTTATTTTCATATTAATTTTTTGTTACCTTTATTTTTTTTTATCTAATGCACACATCTTTTAATAAGAATTACACTGCTCCTATGGAAACTGGTAAAATCGTCAGTATTGTCTTATCTTATTTGTTGGCGACGAGGCAGTGGTGTGAATTTCGTACAGGTATACTGAGATCGGACTTTTACTAAATAGTTTAAGCCACAATCCACATAAATGAAGGTACACTTCCTCCAACTTGTACCTTGCTGATATCGACCTTGACAGTGGGGCCTATAAATATATGAATAGCTTGTAGGAGCAAAATATGTGTAGAAAGATTACTAAGTAAAACAAATGTATATGATATACATATTAAAATACAATAACTTTTTTTAGCACGTTGGCTTCAACTTTACTGTAAGAGATGTGTTTATCAGGAGGGAGGGGAAAACTACTCTAAATAACTTTTAAATTAGTTTAATTTTACCCCTTAAAGTAATTTGCCGAGCAGTACTCATAATAGCATGATATGCAACACCAATACAATGACAAGTAAGGCTCTCACTTGGTGTTCTTGCTTATACCACACAGACGGCAGGAACGATATGAATAAAACTAGGATCTTCTATTCAATATATATCAAGTTAAGATTTTTTCTACGATTATTAGTTGATTACTTTAGCTGCAGTGAAGATATAAAATTACTTTAATTAGTAGATGATTTGTTTGTGAAGTTTCGCGGGCCTCAACGCCACTATGTTCGGGTTTACCAGTATCCTAAAGTAAAATCAATCTTATATTGAAGGTGTGTCCAACCATAAAAATGTTAGTGAATAAATTATATAATAATACATAAGAAATTGGTGAAAAGTAGTTGCCGGGGATATAACTCTCCCCACCCCCCAAAGTTTAATTCTTCAATAAAACAACTATCTATTGAAAGTGTGTCCATCCCAAACAATTTTAGTGACATTTTTAGATGACTTGTGCCTGGGGGGACATAAGCCCCCCAACATTTAGATTTTCTCAGACAACACTTTTCTATGGAAAGTGTGTTCATCCCTAACAATTTTAGAGAAGAAATCCCATCTCTATCCTTTTTAGATGAGTGGTTGATACTGGGGGCATACAAAATTGAAAAAATCTCTCACCAAAAACATTTCAGAATTACGGTTGACCCATTTAATGAATACCGGTGAATAAATTACCTCTCTATCCTCTATAGATTGTAAAATACAGAAATATCCAAATGGAGAGGGGGCAATAGCCCCCTTCTAAAAATTACATCATGCGAGAATTTTAAGGGACTGTCCCACAATAATAATGGTGCAAACTGACCATTTGTATGACCTTCCATTTGATCAGGTGAGAGTAATATCTCTTTTCCTTATTTTACACACCCCCCTCCCCCGCCCCATTTTGGTCACAGAGCTACAGCACTCGATGATAAAAGAGGAAGGGGTTTGTTCCCTGAAAAAATAAAATCGTTAAATCTATACCCTCCCCTTCCCAAACATCCCCCACACACAAATTAAGGTTCCCCGCTGTTGCTAACAATATTTCACAAGTTACATACACTTTATTTGATTGCTTGATTTTTAATTAAAAACAAAAACTAATAACACATTTTGGTACATGAAACATGTAATGTACCAATATTTATTACTATGCAACTATTACATAATAGGTCGTTTTAATTACAGAAGTATTTAGCTTAAATGACGACTAATATTGCCTTGACATTATTTTGAAAGGCCTCTTAGATTTTGAATTGGCGCCAAAACCTGCCATACTTAGTTGGTAATTACTTAAAGTTGTGCAATTTTTATGGAATTTCACTTTAATATTCGTATATTTTAAGCTTTTATGATTGCATAAACTTTCGTTATATAGTTTATTTAATTCTAAATACATGCGTAATTAACGTGTAAAATTCAGTTTTCTAGATAAGAATAGCATTGTAGGCTCTGATGTCATACCCCCACAATGGCATACTGCGAGTACTCATTATATCTAGGTTATTCTACTGCTTGGATATTAGCGCCGCCATAAGACGGAACAGCTTGCGAGTACTCATTAAGGAACGCGGAAACGCATCGAGGTTACTCTAGCCTTGCTACCCGCCTCGGTGGCGTAGTTGGCTAACGCGCTAGTCGTGTTGAGCTCAAACGCCGATGACGGGGAGATCGAGGTTCGAATCTCGGTCGGGTGAACTGGGGGTGGTTTTTCCTAAATGGTTTTCCACTCTCCTTCCACGCAAATGCGGGTTCACTTCCTCTAAATTCAACCTTCCCAATTCCTAATCCATTAGCGTAGTTAGTACTTAAGCGTATAACCCGAACGGGTAGTAAGACGCGGTGCTAAATATTAATCTAGCCTTGCTTGCTCTGACGCGACGCCACTGATCAACTAACAGACAAAATATACTTATATAATATCATCGACTATTTTTCTAACAGAAAAGCAGGAAAAATTAACATTGTAGAATGTTGTAATTAAATTATTCACTTTATAAATGAACAAGGTGTCTATATTTTTTTCTCCCTATACGTAGTTTTGACTTTTTGTCGAGGTTTGTAGTGTATTGAGAGGAGCGGCACTCTCAGTGACCACCCTGGGCGGCACTAGCTCTGGCTACGCCACTGCATTTTGCATCAGTTTGTTACAGTCCCTTTGACGTGATGAATAGTCGGTTATTATTAATATTATTATTATTGTTATTATTGTTATTATTAATATTATTGTTAATACTGTTAATATTGTTATTATTATTATTATTATTATTAATAATATTAAGGCAGAGTATTATTATTATTATTATTATTATTATTATTAATAATAATAATAATAATAATAATAATAATAATACTCTGCCTTATATTGTTTTCAACGCACGGATGAATCCAAAATTTTCTTTGGTTACGTCTCTTATATTTGTAAAAAAATATAATAATAATAATAAAATTATTATTATTAGCACCGCGTCTTACTACCCGTTCGGGTTATACGCACTTATGCTAATGTGCAATGGTAGGGTGATTGTGAGATGTAATGGAGGACCTACAGTTTAACGTGGAATCCGAACCACGGTAGAGGCCTGGCATTCCTCACATTCACAAGTTGTGATTAATACACATCTTGTCAGAGGTGAAGGAAGGGTTTGGCAATCAGATAAATCTGTGCCGGGACCGAGGATTGAACCCCGGACCCTCAGCACAGAAGTCTGACACCTTACTCCTAGACCACCAGGTCACCAATAATTAAATAATAAATAAATAATTAAATAGTAAATAAATAATACTAATAAATAATTAATAATAATTAATTAATAATAGTAAATAATTAATATTAATAAATAATAGTAATAATAATAATAATGATAATAATAGAGAGCCAAACCCTTCTCGGCACTTGAGTCACTAGACGTTATATTAATAAATATTAAATATTCTAGAAGCTCGAAGGTGCTTGCAGCTCGATAATACGAAATTGATTAGAATTCCACCACTTTGGCTTAGCACCGTGTGTGAAACGTAAGTAGCAACCAGTTACTGACCAGTTTGCGACTTGAATCACCAACCAGTACAATCACAGTTGAGTAGTTCCATGCGCGATAGGCTTTAGAACATGTTCAGAATCAATGCCATGAAGCATGAGCTCAGAGTAATTGTTCAGTCAAGCGGAGACTAGTAAAACCACAACCACTGTCAGCAAATTTTTTTTAACTTAAATTCCGACAATTGGCGCTTTATTTTTTCTTTACCTCTTCTTAGTATCCGTTCGATCTATACACATATGTAATCACGATACTGTAATACGCATAAGTAAGTATAATTTAAGAGGAAATGTAGTCAATCACATCTATGGGGAACAAGAATGTGAAACCCTTGATGAAAAAGCACCCTCATTACACCTGACATGGAACCCTGATCTCGTCACCGGTAAGCTAGTATAAGAATGAGAGTGACGCGTTAGACCAGTGGTTCACGAACTGTGGTCCACATACTACTGGTATTCCGTGGTGTTCTACACATGGAACGAGAAAGTGAATGGTATTAAACAATCATATTTACTTTCTCAAAATATAGTCTATTATAATTTGAGACTAGGTTTACAAAAATAACTAATCAGTAATATAACCTCAAATGATCTTTAAGACTAGCATGTGAAGACTTCCCACGTATAAATTTCAAACAAAGTTGTTATGTCAACTTTTGAAAACTACCCAACACCCCAAGGACAGACATAATAATTATTGGGCTATGGAGCACATCAAACGTAAAGATTCATCATAGTTTTGAGGTCAACATTTTTCACAGTAACAATATTTTTTCTTTTTTATTAGAAAGTAAAAAGTGAAATGAATCAAAAGAGTACAATATTGACAGGCTAACTCCGCTAAGTCAACTATACTTCGTTCCACAAGTACAGACAAATTTTTACATTTATTCATAAAAATTTTACTTAATTTTTAGTGGTTTTAATACTACTGTATATAAAAAGTGACCGACATATTACCTGACTTAAATGTAGCTTTGGTATCTTAACTATCTGTCAGATAAGGCAATTCTCGTGAAAATTGAAATGTAAAATGTGTATATGAAACAGAGTTATATAAATATGCTCTCTTTACTGCTTGATTAAAAAAAAATCCTGCTTCAACAAGTAGCTGATTTTGGTTGGAAAAACAGTTTAGAAAATTCAAACTTTTTTTCCCTCCAACATTGATCGAATTTTAATATATTATTTGTGTTATTTTATTGGTAATTTATTAATAATAATATCTATCAAAAGTGACAGCGGCAGATAGCATGATTTGATTTTATGTACAGGTATGAATGTGCTAACATTGTTTTAGTAAATTTACTAACTATCAACTACTACTATTCTTCCTACCAAAATCAGGGTATAGGTAGTATATTAAGGTGGGTGGTTCACGTGTTCATTGAACGATTGTTAAGTGTGGTCTACTCTTTGGAAAAGTTTAAGAAACACTGCTGGTTAGATCATGTGACCGCCGAGGTGGGTTGCTGTCTTATTAATACCAGTGCAATTTAATGATTTGTGAATGTTGAGTTTCAATTAATTTTGTGGAGAATAAACAGCAGGTAATTAATTAAGATGGTCACAAAAATGTATTTCTTTGTGAATAGGAAAGCCATTGTTTTCCGTGAGCAGGTTGTTTTAATTTAAAAATAAATTAGTTTTTATAGAACCATGAGTTTTTTGTTGGGGCTGAACCATCATTTGATATGGTTTTATGGATATATATATATATATATATATATATATCTCCATAAAACCATATGGTTTTATGGATATATATATATATATATATATATATATCTCCATAAAACCATATCAATAATATATATATCAATCATATTTGTTATTGAAATCTGCTAGCATTGCATAACACTATGACAAAAGGTACTCCAAAGATTTTAAATATCATTTCGTCTAGTGATGGGACTACAGCCTTTACAATTGGTAAACGTACCAACAGCTGTTAGAAGGTATAACTTTTGATCTTCTTCGCTTAATGACCCAGGTTGTGGGGGCACTTTATAGTGGTTCAATTATGTTTTAACACTCAGCTACTTATAGGTAGGTTATTTAGATGATTATATGAGATTTTAGAAATAACTCTTTTTCTTACATTACTAATGTGAGAATTTTTCATCTTTTATTATTCTCAAAACACATTTGGAACTTTAAAGGTGATTTCCGTTTTAACACTCTTCTGTTCATTTTAACAATTTGTAGTGAGTAAAACACATCTCGATTATTTTAGATATTCATTATAAGAGAAAACATTTATATCTATCTAGACCAGTGATTCCCAACCTGGGAGCGTGATGTATTGCCATAGGATGCGTGGAACAATTTGGAAATAACGTTAAAAATCATATATAATTGAAAATGTGTTTTATTTAAATCACTTTTTCTAAGTAATAAATTCGGTGATCGGCCAAAAGTGTGCACGCACGTGTTTATTTTCAAGCTTGGAAGCCTCGGATTTGACCCCAATTCTCCTCTTTACCCTCTTCCTAAGGCAATGGTTTCCAGACCTTTTAGACCAACGGAGCACTTGCACCAAAAAAAAAACATGCTGGAGCCCTCAAAGCATATTTTACACCAATATTATAAACATTCAATAATGACAGTTAACTTTTACAAGTATACAACAAACATAAAATCACACATGTTTTGGCTGCACCTTTGGCAAATGTTCTTTATTCAGATTTGAAAAAAATTCCCAATCCTTATTACTGGTGCTATTTTATAGCATTAAAAACAAATAAAGAATATTATCAAATTACCTCACAGAGCCTGAGATATTTGACGGAGCCCAAGGGCCCCATGAAGCACGGTTTGAAAAAAGATGCCCTAAGCTACCACTGCAGCTTCGTGCAACACCACCGAACCTTCAATTCTGACTCTCATCAAACTAAAGAGAGCTGTCAACTTGAAGTGGAAAGTAATTTGTGGTAAGCTGTCAAACATCAAACCCAATATTCAAGAATTGATGAAAGGTAACAGTGCCAACCATCATGATAATCTTTAGTCATTTTTATCTACCATTATTCTGCCAGTATTACATTGATTTTGTACAAAATAAAGACCTGAGTAGAAAGTATTAAATAGATTATTTTATAAATATCCTAAGAAATAAAGAATAGGAGGTGTCTGAATTGGATTCAGCTGGAAAAGGGTGGAAATACGACAAAACAAAAGAGGGAGGAGTTGTTTCATAACTGAGGGTGTTCCAAAAGCTTGAATCATATGCAGACGTGATAATAAATATGAATATTCAATAAGTACAAAATACGAGAAATATGACCCTACTTTACAAGATAAGCAAAGTATTGATATAAGAAATTAGAATATAACTTACATTAAGGGTTGGTTTTGGATATAACAAGGAGGGTAAAACTACAGAATTTCAAAAGGATATGTGTGTGGCCTTTTCCAGTGGCCCACATAGTTATATAAATATTTTGTCCATGGGAAAACTTGAAATATTTGGTTTATGATGTGCACTTTGTCATGTGGATTGGTTTAGATCAGAGACATGTTGTCAGGATCTGAATAGATCCCATTTCTCACAAAAAAATAAAAATCTAATCTTAAAGATAGTTTTCACCACTTCCTAGTACGACTAAATGGAACATATTGCTATTACTTAGGGCTCTGCGAGTACTCGTATTCTGAGATTCGAGCCGAGTTTTTCATTAAAGCTCGAAATCGAGATCGAAAGTTTTGTAGGCTCAACATTTTCGAGCTTCCTTTTGGCCTTTAGGTGTAGGCGAAAATCAATTTTTAAAACACAATCATAAGTATAACCAATTTAATTTGGAAGATATCGGCAATTTCACTTATAAATCATTCGGTAATTTAAAAAATTGTTAAAATTATTATCAAATTTGACAATAATAATGTAAAGATCTCTCAATCTGCTTTCGACCAGTAAAGTGATTCAATATTTCGTACATTTTGGATTATACTCATTTGAAGTTACAATATCTAAAGAAAGGACTAAATACTTGAACACGGTCCTTTACTAAAATTATATTTCTTTTAAAATAAAAATTTATAATTGAGAATACATATTAATTTTATTTGAGCTCAAGATATTTAAAACTTTTATTAATACACTCACTATAAAATTACCTTTCTTTATAAAACTATGTCTAAAACCAGTGTTGTTCATCAATGCAAAACCAAACTTGCCACATTTGAATAAAAATGCATTACTATTTTATTTTAATGTATTTATTATTTAATATTGTCTACAAGAAATATTATTTTAACCAGCCTGTTTTTCATTTTAAATTAGGAACATCAACTTTAAAGCATTAAAAGGTGAATTTAAAAAAAATGTGTAGTAAGATCATTTCTACTAAGTCTCCATATGAGGCACATTCGCATTGGCACATAGAGGAATGGAATTGTAACAGCAGAAGTGGGGTGACCTGGTGGTCTAGGGGTAAGGTGTCAGACTTCTGTGCTGGAAGTCCGTGATTAAATCCGCGGTCCCGGCACAGATTTATCTGATTGCCAAACCCTTCCTTCACCTCTGACAAGACGTGTATTAATCACTGCTTGTGAATGTGAGGAATGCCAGGCCTCCACCATGGTTCGGATTC
Organism: Timema podura; assembly: GCA_033556935.1. Classification (NCBI taxonomy): domain Eukaryota; kingdom Metazoa; phylum Arthropoda; class Insecta; order Phasmatodea; family Timematidae; genus Timema; species Timema podura. The sequence continues at coordinate 98,762,295 of JAVRXN010000010.1, read as the reverse complement.
CACATTAAACTGTAGGTCCTCCATTTCATCTCACAATCACCCTACCATTACACATTAGCGTAAGTGCGTATAACCCGAACGGGTAGTAAGACGCGGTGCTAATAATAATAATAACAACAGCAGAAGTGACCATGCACGATTATTACATTAAGAACTATGAAATGAAATATTTCAAATCTTTTAACAATGCTTATTATTCTTACGTTTTATTTTAGAGTAATTTAAACTTAAGGATGCTTATTTTATGCAAATATTAGCTCATTAAAACTTTGGTGGACTCATTTTAATTCAATAAAAACTATGTTTTATAAAAGTGATGGTTCTATTTATATATAAATATCAAAAGTGCTCAAGAAATTAAATGCCCAATTTAAAAGTGGTTTTATTTGGTTTTATATTATTACACCAGTGTATTTTTCAGACTTTATATAGTATTTTAAAAATAAATTACCGGATGTTATAAAGGAAGAAAATTGATAAAAGTTAATATTTTTTTCATTATTAGTACAAATACCTAGACATATAAAGTAACAAAACTGAAAATTTGAAGACAATGGAAGATTTTGAGAGCTGTGGTGCGACATCAACGGAGGGTACATTGACAAATAAAGTTAATACACCAGTATGGAATTATTTTACATAATTAGACAAAGTGGGTGCTAAGTGTAAAAAATGCAATGCCATACTGAAAGCTTCCACTCGAACCACAACCAGCATGATTCGTCTCCTAAGCCTACATCAAAAAAATTTAGTGAACTTTAATAAGTTGAAAAATGAATAATTTAGTTTAAACCTAACAAGAAAAATAGCAGAAAAAAAAGTAGTGATAGAATTTGACAAACATCTATAGATAGTATAATTTCCAAGTCAACTGTACTTTCTAAAGATAGTTCTCATAGCAAGGAAATAACAATGAGTATTGGAAAGATGATGGCAATGGACTCCCAACCATACACAATTGTTGAGGATCGAGATTTTAAGCAATTTTGTGCCACCATGAAGCCACGATATAAACTTCCTTCAGCAAAATTTTCAGGAAACGTCATAAATATCTTATATGAGGAGCAAAATCGAGCACTGAAAATACTATCAGTAGAGATAAAGAACAGGGCTTATACTCACTCGCTCTGACCACAGATATCTGGACATACCAAGCTATGGAAGGCTATATATCTTTGACATGCCACTAAATAACAGAGGAATTTAAGTTAAAAAGACATGTTCTTGAAATTTCTCACTTTCCAGGTTGTCACACTGGTGAGGCTATTAGGTCAAAACTGGATGATTTGCTCCAATCTTGGGGTCTTAATCAAATGATTGTACCCATTTATGTTGTGTCAGACAATACGAGAAATATTGTAAATGCCCTGTCTTGTACAACAATTAAACATGTCCCATGTTTTGCACACAGTCTCCAGCTTGCCATTGCTGAGGCAAGGAAAGGTCTTAGTATTGCAGATTTGTTGGCTAATGCACGTAATACACCTATTACAGTTGTTGCGAGAGGGGGTTACAGAGCAAGCAACAACAGATTGATTATCCACAAAATAATCTAATTCAAATGGTTGATACAAGATGGAACAGTGAGTTTGCTATGCTAGCCCGACTTTTGCAGCAAAAAGAGTCTATAATAGTAGATTTAGTGCAAAATGGGAAGGATGGTCTCCAAGCTAGGGAATGGAAGATGGATGAAGGTATAGTTAAAGTGTTGCAACCTATTGATCATGCTACACATGAAATGTGTGTAGATAAGCTGCCTACACTGCCAATGAAAACTCCAATTCTTTATGGAATAAAATGTTATAAATAAACACATTGAAAAGGGTGAAGCAGGCACAGCTTTGGTATTTGCTAAACATCTTAAGCAAGCACTTTTATCAAGATTGGCAGGCTATAGATACTGCAAAGTTTATCGAAATGCTATGATATTTGACCCTAGATTCAAAACAATACTTCTGGATGCACATGAAAAAGATTTAGGGATGCGTGTAATTGTACAAGAAATTAATAAAACAGTTAAGCCTAGTACTTACCAAGAAGCTGGCTCTACAAGTGTTGTAAAATCCTCCAAGAGAAATGAAAATGAATCACTTTGGTCTGCTTTTGACGAGATGAATGAAGCACATATGTCTACCTCAGGTAAGCTAACTTTTTAAAGTTGATGTTTTATTGCCTATTAATTTACACTTCTTGACAGTTTGCCGTCTAAATTTGTATTCAATTATGTTAAAACTTTTATATTCCTTTTTCTTTACCACAGATAATTAATCAGAGTTTGACCAGCTTAAGAGGTTTTTGGCTGAACCCAACATTACCCGAGCTGATGACCCAAGCCTTTGGTGGTGCTCAAATAGACACCGCTTTAATCTATTGGCACAATTAGCCTGACATTATATGGCGGTTCCAGCCAATCAAGTAGCCAGTGAGAGGCTGTTTTCGACAGAAGGAAACATCATTTCTTTGCGTCAAGAGAATCTTTTATCTGAACATGCTGAGCAATCCGTTTTCTTGCATGAGAGACTTTAAACTTGCTTGAAATTTTAATTGTAGCGACACAATACTGATTTCATTATTTTAATATAATGAGTTTTATGAACTTTTTTTGTGCTGGTGCCATTTTAGCACATGAGTGTTGAAACCATTTTAATATTTTTTACCAGGCCTACTATATTATTATTGTGTGTTCTTATTTTTAAATCATGTTTTTTTAAAAGATAGGTGTTATTTTAAATTTTAAGAAAAAGAATACTTTTTTAAACTTTTTTATATTATTTACTATTTATAAATGTCATTGTTATTTAAGGCCAAGTGAAAGTTTTCATATGTTTAAAAAAAAGTTTATTTACATTTTAAGGATGTGGTATCTACATTTTATGTTGGATTTGGCTGGTGACATTTTAAATATGCTATTTTACTTTTAAAATAAACAAATATATACTTTTAAAAGTTTAAAATTATGAATATACTCAAACTCGGGAGCTTTTAGAAATACTCGGCTCGAGTTTGACTCGACTGAAAAAACCCACGCTCGCAGACCCCTAGTATTACTTGAATAAGAGTGTCAACCTAGTCAAGTGGTACAACCACTTTCCAATTGGAACTATCTGTAGGTTTAACTATCAGAAGTATCTGTTTAACATTTTAAAATGTTATTGTTTCCCCTCTTGAGTTATTTGCATATTTTCCCTAATTCTGAGTCTTTGACCCAAGTGACCTGAATAGGAATGAAAAATTCTCGCAACTGTCCTGTTAGGACCAATGTAACAGCAGCTATATTTTTCTCTCCCCATTCCTCAAACATTCTAGACAAACAATATGTTGTTTGGTTTTCATTATATATTGATTGCATCAAACTATAATTATAGTAACAATGCTAGCAATTTTCCGTTATTTCATAATTTTTGTGGGTGACCCAATACCCATGTCAATATGTTGTTGTACTCAAGTAAATACAGTCGGACCTCCATATATCGAAGTCAATAGTACCATAAAAAATTCAATATATAAAAACACTGATGTATAGAAACGATCTTTTTTATACATGATATTAATATTTAGCACCATGTCTTACTACCCGTTCGGAGTTATACGCTTAAGTACTAATTACACTAATGGATTGTGAATTGGGTAGGGTTGAATTTAGAGAAAGTGAACCCGCATTTGCCTGGAGGGAGAGTGGAAAACCATTTAGGGAAAACCACCCCCGGTTCACCCGACCGAGACTTGAACCTCGATCTCCCCGTCCTCGGCGGTCGAGCTCAACACGACTAGCGCGTTAACCAACTACGCCACCGAGGCGGGTTACATGATATTGTGTAGTCTATTGTATTTATAAATATCTTGTACACAATGCACTCATTATAAGTGAGCATGAATCATATTGTACAAGTTTTGTTCATAAAAATATAATTAGAAACAAAAAGGAAAAAAAAATGTGTTGAACATACCTTAAAAAATATATAATATACAGTAGTATTCAAATGGATTAAAAATCGTGTGAAAAACTTTCTAATGTCTTGCTGCACAGTAAATTTCGATGAAGATTAATCATAGAAATGTTCACACTTATTAAGTATGTGAAATACATAGTTATGAACATTTTCGGTGAATTGAAGACCACGACGTACTGTGTTAAACTCAGCCAAATTTTTTTTCTTAGAAAGGCTTAGGGGCTTGAACCTGATTTATAGAGAAGGAAGCCTACTTGAGAAAAGGGGTGAGAAGAGTGTGGAGACAATACCACCCCACTAGGCGACCCGTCAGCGTCGCAATGACCTTGACCAAACATTTCCTTCTTCCTCATGCGACATTGCCATTCTATTTTTTTCTCGCTTATTTTTCTTATGCCATTGTCATTACGAGGGGAAAATCCCAATTCACCTTGAAAAAAAAATTCAATATATAAAAAGTTTTTCTATGTAATGTCACCAAAACTTGGATACATAGAGAATTTCAATATACAGAAATTCGATTGTGATGGGCCGAATTAACGTCATCATTTCTTACTCCGCCTAAGGGTGTTGTATGGAAAGCTCTCGTCAGTCGTATTTTAGCTATGTCATATTGAACTGCATGGATAGGATGCTACTTTAAGAAAAATACTTGTTCACTTGTTGATATTTATTTAAATACATACATATTGTTGGTTACACCATTTAGCACTCGAACATGTTGATAAAATACATTTTAGAACGATAGTTCAAAACACGTCTGTTTCACATGACGATTCAGCGGGGAAGCGAGTTCAAAAACATGCAGTTTTTCAAGGCTTGGGTCTGTATTCCTCGTAGTTTTGTACTCTAAAACCCAGGTCACTACTTAATTTCTTTCTCTCTACCAATGAGGTTATTCTATCTGTGCGCGAAAACTAAAAATAGGCGTGGATTGACTATGCACCTGCTCTTAAATACTGCGTAATACAACCCGGAAATAAACCCTGCTTTGGACATGTGCAGCTAAAAGAAAGAAAAATAGAAACATGGCTGTCGTTTAGAAAAGTTGAATTTAATTTAAAATAACTGAAAATAAGAAATATGAAAATATTTTTGTTAAAATATGATTTTAAATACTGATAATAGAAAAATCAATGCCATTACATGATATATGGAAGTCCCACAGAATGTAATTTTGCTGCACTCTATTAGATATTATATAGTAAGTTAAGAAGAGTGTGCAGTTTATGAATATAATTTAAGAAGGTAATATTTAGGATTTTTCATTAAGTGTTTATGCTGCCCTTATTACTATCAAAGTTTGTGGTTTCTGCTGCCCTCTAACAGGCACTTAATTCAGAAGCATACAATTGTGGATTTATTCCAGTGGGTATTTTTCAGGATGTGTTTGATGGCTCTTCTGTGCTTTATCAGAATGGAGCATCCAAATTTAAACTTAAGTTTCACAATTTGTGTATATAACTCTAGTGTATACAACTCAGAACTTTGATTATGGTTGTTTATTTGAGATATATGAGAAAGTACACCATTCTGATTGGATACAACTCATTATATTTTGCTTTACTACTTACTTTTTTTAGCACGTAGAAATAATGCACTATTAATGGACATTAGTTTGCCAAGTCAAATCCAGTGCTCACTGATAAATAAGGAAACAAAGGTATGTTAAGGTAAGGCAACCTATTAAGAAAATACTGTATCAACAAGGGACACATATTCAAAAGTTGATAACTAAGGCACCAAATAGAGTGGTTTAGCCAGCGCCCAGTAAAGTTTTGTTTTTAACACCGGGTTCTTACTAACTGTTCAGGTTATATACTTCTTTACTAATTATGTTAATGTGTTAGGGATGAGGAATGTTAAATTAAGAGGAGGTGTACTCGCATTAGCATGAAAGAAGAGTGGAAAACCATTTAGGAAAAACTACCCTCAGTACACCTGACCAGGATTTGAACCCCAAACTTCCTTTCATTGGCAGTCTAGTCCATTATGAGAGTGACGCTTTAAACCAAGTGGCCACCAAAAAAGGTATCAGGAAAGTAATCCTGTTGCCACCAAGATAATTTTACAATCTACCTCAATAGGAGACTGTTCCCGTGTAAGAACGCTGTTGCATCACAGCCAACTAGTCACAAAGAAGACTATGACTGAAAACCAAGGAACTTGGGAGTACCCAACTTTTTCTTCAACTCCAGTCAGGAGAGGACAATTCTCCAGGAATCATCCAGATGTTTGAGGGCATGGACATTCACAACGGATCATCAAGAAAAATATCTGCCTCCTTACCTCCGACTTGTTTATCGTCGTGAGTTTTATGTATTAAATAGTAAATATATTATTAATGTCATGCAATATAGTGTTTAGTAAATATGCTGGCTATTAGAAGTTATAGCCCCCATAGTTAGTTTAAAAATAACATACTTATTATTAATTTTGTATCATTTCACAAATTAATTACAACTCAGTTAAAGGATGACAGCTGGATACCAAAAAGCATATTAAGCACATTTAATTAATTAATGAAAATATAAACCAGAAATGTGAATGAAAATTTTATTCTGTAAATTCTTATCTGACACGCTTAGTATGATTACTAATATCTTCATTTTTTTTTTTAACTTACATATTCCAGAAAATAAGTGTTTAATTTTTTTTTACAACACAATAAGATTCAAAGCTTTAAAAACAAAAAAACATTTTCAAGACTAACATATTTGAAGTCGTAGTTAATGTAATCTTAAAACTAATGGTTTTTAATCCTAAACAAACAGTTCTCAGTCCTATATGAAAAATATAGCTTGTAATGTAGCTTCTTCCTATTTGAGTTTATCCTAAAAATACATGAAGTTGACAAACTTTTTTTATAAAGAATATTTGTGTTGCCAGTGAGCAGGACAGAATGGAGACACATATCAAAAATATTTATAATTTATAGTCAACCTTATTGATAAAAACATAAATATACATACATATTCATACTTTATAACAAACTATTTATACAAATGTGCGCACATATATATATATAATATATAAAGTTCATTACTAGGAATAATGTTAATGAAAATGTACATTAACTAAATGAGGTACCCTATCACAGCGCTATCAGATATAACTTTATTGCTAGAAACACATTAAATAAAACCAATTGAATATTTTTACTTCCAGGATGCTTTGCAAACATTCCAGGAATGTATAATTAACATTACATAGAAAAAATCAAACTCATTGGTGGATTGTCCTTCCCTCCAAGAATGTTGAATAATGGACATTTATAAAAGCCATTTAAAAGGAATAGTGTTAATGAATCGCTGAAGTCAAGTAAGCTACAAAATAAAATATTCAACAGCATAATATTACTAGCAAAACCAAGTATAAAAATAATATATTTAAAAAAATTAAGGCAATATATTTCTTAAGATATTCACACAGTACAAACAATTTAATGATTTCTTATTTTTCACTAGCATTTTTATTTTTAACTCAATAAATGATTGAGGACTTAAGATAATTCCACCCCACAAAGAATGAAGCAACCAAATCCCTCAAATGTGGTTGCTCACAGTTTAAAAACGTCAATTATCAAATATCTTGCTTATAGAATGAGACCAAGACTCTTTTAACAACCATTAGCTGCACTTATGGGTTCCCAAAATTGTGTCTTTAACCTGATGTTTCAACTACTAATGTTTATAAAATCTTTGTACTTTTCCAAACTGTACTTTTAAATAAAATTAGAAAAGGATACAAATATTAAAACAATTTTTTAATTTACATTTAATAAAAATATTATTTTCTAGCCAAGTAAAAAATGTTATGTTTGAATCTACGTTAAGAATTTTTTTTTATGAGAGAAATAAATAAGAGCCTGTCATAAATTAAATCAACAGTAAAATAAGAGGACTTATCTCTGAAACAAACAAATATTGAAATTATAAATAGAATTTTTCATCCACTTCCTACAGATATGGATGGTAAAATACTGGTAAAAAAAATGATAATAATAATTTACAGAATAAAATCTACTTTGTGAACAACTTTTAATAAAAAAATAATTGCTCCTTAATACCTATATCTTTAGCACAGCTTAGGCACTTGAGAATATTGGAATAAAAAAAAATTAAGAGCACCAAATTAAGAGACTTTCTTCTCACAATTCTTCAAAGAAAGCCACTCTAGCTTTTGTAGATCCCGATTTCACCTAAAAAAATTAAAATGTTTGAATAAAACAGTAAAATGATGTAAAAGTCTTGTGATTTACACATAAAGAATATAATAATTTGATGTTTTACTAGTTATAAATAAAAAAATTATATTGAATTGAATTACTACACTCAGTCAGTACTGATACTATAGAATGTTACTATTTTATTAGTACCATATGTCTTAATGTCTATTGAGACTAACCATAATTCACAACAGGGATGACCAACTTTTTTTTTTTTTTTTTGCATGCTACTATTTATGCTGAGAATATTGAGTGTGGACTCCATCCCTAATCCTCTAAACCAGTGATTCTCAAACTTTTTTTCTTTTCTCTCACGGCACAGTAAATCTCCTCGAGATGAAGCGCGGCACACTGATCGTTTAGGTTGGCAGTTCTTCGAACTAATGTCAGACGCACATGCACTGCTAGCCCCATAACATAACCATTCTATTTGAGTGTATTGTGAGAGTTGTCTACTGAATGTTTGATGTGTTTTTTAATCAGTGAATACGTGTTGTATTTAAATTTTGTGTTGATTTCTGTTATGGTTTTAATGTTAAAATGGATAAGTTTTTGGTAAAAACAAAAAATCACTATTGAATCTATGGATAGCAAAGTGGAAATGAACATGAAAACAAACAAGTTGCAGGTGTGAGTTCCATTCAATCTACTCTGCAGGCAGTACCGTTACTTGGTACAGCTCGCAAATACGACGATGATTACCTGAACTTTAGATTCACATAAGCTGGCCCTGAAAACTGTTCGATTCCTGAATGTGTGGTGTGTGGGGGAAAACTTAGTAATGAAAGCATGGTTGCGAGTAAATTAAAAATACATTTAAATAAAAAACACAGTCATTTGACTAGAAAAGACAAGAACTATTTTAGCCATTTATTACCATTTAGTGTAAAACCAGCAAAATCTATGGAAAAAAAAATGAAAAAGCCCAATTAGTCAGCTATAAACTGGCTGAGATAGTAGCAACGAATATGTAGCCTCCCATCATTGCTGAGGATTTGATTTTGCCTGCACACACAAAAAAATTGTTAAATCAATTTTAGGAGAAGCAGCTGAGAAAAAGTATCTTTAGTACCAATGTCAAATGATACAATTTCTCGTCGTATTGATGACGTGTCTTCAGATATTGTGAAAAATGAAGCTGAAAAATTGAGCGACAGGCGAATATTCGCCCTGCAGCTGGATGAGTCAACAGACATCAGCCAAAAGTGTCTTGTATTGAGCTACATCAGATTTGTTGACAAAGATTAAATCATTGAACAATTTTTGTCGTGCACAGAACTAATTAACACGTCAACAGAATTAGATATATTCAACTCCATCTCTAATACTTTAGAAAACAATGGACTATACTGGAGAAAATGTATTTCTGTTTGTGGATGGTACACCAGGAATGACTGGAAGATTCAAAGGTTTCATTGCAAGACTAAAACATGAATTTACGAACATAGGCTCCACTCATTGCTTCATACATCGTGAGGTTCTATTGGCGAAAACTATCCAAGCCGAACTTGGAGGTGTTTTGGACTCCATTATTAAGATGGTCAACTACATTAAATCACGAACTTTAAAAACAAGAATTCTCAAACAAATGTGTCTTGAAGCAGGCTCTCGCCACGATGCATTAGTTTTACACACTGATATTCATTGGCTGTCAAGGGGCAATTTCTCACACGATATTATTAACTTAAAAACGAGTAGCTTAAACTCTTTACTTCTGAAAAGCCGGACTTTTTTCCCGATTAAATGATGAGGAGTTGTGTGCCAAGCTAGCTTACTTGGCTGATATTTTCAGCCTGAATGCAAGTATGCAAGGCAAAGAAAAAAATGTGTTAACATTAAGTGACAAACTTAATGGTTTCTTAAATAAGCTTATACTGTGGAAACTACAAATGGAAAAGCAGATGAAAATGTTTCCTTCTACAGCTAAAGTAGATCCTCAAGGAGAAATTACATCGAGATCTTGGAACATCTGTCAGTTCCTAAAGATAAAATGAAACAGTACTTCCCCTCTCTCACCGTCAACGAATATGACTGGGTACGCAATCCTTATGCAGTATCATTTGAAGCAACAACCCATTTAAATCTGGAAAAAGTCGAAGAGCTCGCTGAACTACAGATGAAATATGGAGAAATTCCACTTGCTAAGTTTTGGATGTTAGCAATGAAGGGTACCCAGCAGTATCCGAATGTGCTGTAAGAATGCTGTTGCCATTTTCTACTACATACCTCTGCAAAGTGGGATTTTCGGCACTTACAAACGTAAAGAATAAGAAACCAGAACAATTTATTTCCAATGAACAGGAAATATGGGTCTGTTTATCATAATATATACGTCGAAGAATAGAGGTTTTGTGGAAGAAAAGACAAGGCCATTTATCACATTAACCTGAGCTAATATATTTTATTATTTCGACTATTTTAAATTTTAAATATATTTCAAATGCAGGTATTTTTTTCCTCTTTTACTTATTTTTTCTATTAATATATTTTTATTTAATATGTAATTTTTTAAATTTTCAGTGGAATAAAGACTTAAATTTCACGGCACACCCTTTGAGAACCACTGCTCTAAACTAACCTTACTCTTCTACCAAACCCCTGACAAAAATACAACAAAAAATAAACTAATATGTGTAAATTTAATGACTAAAGCCCTCTTAGGGAAAGAGGAAAAATGTGGCAAGGATCCAATGCATAAAGGTGACATCTTCTTTCTTTCTTCTATTTTCTATAGTAGAAATAGTCACACATTTAAAAACAAATTTTAACACAAATTGAGTAATATTTCGCCAATGTTACTTTTATCAAACAAACAAAAGAGAAGAGGGAATACACTTTAGAGGAACACTAAATTACTCCATTTTGAATTAAAAAAGAAATTGTTTGAAACATTGTGCCTACTGTTGTATGAGTAAAAATAAATTTCTCAAAGTTTTGGCAGTGGTATGTATCATACTTTACAATAAAATTACATGATCATAAAATATAATAGCTATATCCCCTGTAAACAATTAATTAAAAAACTTACATGGTGAAAAATAAATAGAGAAATTTATACATTTTATTTACACCAAATAAGTATAAATATTAAAGCTATTTAACATGGGCAAATAACATATCAAAATCTTACTAAAAGTGCTATTATAGTATTAATTAATGGCTTTTTACAAATACAAACATTAAATCATAGATGGTCAGAGTTTATGTTATTTCAATATGTAAGTGATCTATTAGAAAAGATTTGATCATTTTATTTTTAAACTATTTTTTGGTAGTTAATGGAAAAATATCATTTATTTATTTGAGGTATTTAATGTGCACTTTCTGAAATGATTGATTATATCAGTACACGAGAATTTCATTGAGCAAGAGTGAAAGGGCCTACCAATTTAGCCGGTAAAGGTATTATTATATAACTTCCAGGGATCTTTTACATGCCACAATATGATGGCTTTACTTCCCCTTTGAAGGAAGTTGTACTATGGATTTTTATCGCTCAGGAAAAATCCGAAAACCCCATGCTGGGTTTAAATCAATGAACATCGGGTCTTGAAGTGATCCCTTTATCCCAAGATCACTGAGGTTGCCAATATTAATAAATTGATTACTTTTATTTGTCTATTTGTCTGCGTATATGTGTGAACCATACACCTTTTTAAAAATGTATGATGGGTTTTGATTAAATATGGTAGGCCTGCATGTATATATTCTAACAAAGAAACTTTTTTTTTAATTAAACTTATTTTGTCATAATTTATAGACCAGGGTGTTAAAATTTAGAAGAAAAAAAAGAATTAATATACTATACAACTTTAACATATAAAAGTTTAAACTATTCTCATATTCAGAGTGCAGCACTATAGATGAACTGGCCAAAATGCTTTGTAGTGTGATAACATGTTTAAATTTGGCCTAAAATTAAAAAATTAGAACAATTATTTTGATCCAAATTGGTAAACATATAATTTGTAGTAGGACTTGTTTCTGCAGACAAAATGACCAAGAACTGGGGTTACACACATTTAAAAAGTCATAACTTTTTGTATATGACAATCCAAATGTAATAAAGAGCATTTAGCACTATCAAAATTGTCACTTTGTCTCACTAACTGTTCGGAATTTGCGCAAAATAATATTTGGAGTTCAAAAATTAATATAAAGCATTTAGATATTCTTAAAAATCAACATGCTTTTACTAGATGAAAACTATAGAATAAGAATATTAAAAACAAATACAAAATTATATTTTAGAGGCATTTAACCTGAAAAGATAGTAGGATGCAGTGCTGAAAAAAAAAATAGACTAGACAAAAATGTTTGAAAAAGTCTAATCAATCTGTTTATCTGATTTATATCAAATTTAGTAAAATAACACTTTCACATTATATAAATGGTCTACTTATATAGTGTCTGCAAATAATAATATCTTGGTTAGCAAAATTTTGAAAAATTAAGATTCATTCTCTCTTATAAAAAAATGAGCAAAACGCGAAACTAAAATTTCTTACTATCATAATACAACCAAACTTGGTAAATAAAATTATTCCTTCAATTATTTAGATTATAAAATTATTTTGGTTCCCCAAACCCAAGAGGCCAGCCAAGAATATATTATATTATTTAAAAGTGTTTGTAATCCTTCTTATATATAAGTTTATACACCAATTTTTATTTGTGTCTCACCTTTCGCAGTGTCGAGTACTTGTTCTCGCCAAGTCGTACTTGTTCCTCATGTAAATGGTCTAGTTCCGTTTGTTTCTCACCAACTTTCAATACCTCAATTTCAGAGCGTAATTCCCTCAGTTGATCTTGAAGATGTTTACTCTTTTCCAAGTACTCCACCCTGATCAATACACAAAAAAAAGATGGAAGGATAAGTAATATTTTTAGTCTGAATATTGTCATATCTTCACGTTAGACTTTTATTAGGAACACATCAGAAATATGAGATTGCTCCATCATTAAAACTGCCAAATTCATTAATAGCAGCCCCTAAACCTAGTATTGATTTGCTGTAGATTTGGTATATTTTTCAAAAATATAGAGTAAAGAAATTATGTTTTTTCAATTTTTTGAAGAGAAAAGATAAATTATAATTTCTTAAGAAAATTAAAATAAGGAGATTTTATATTGTTATTATTGATAGGAAATAAAACAATATTTATTAGCTTCATGCTTCACATTTATTATCATTCACATTAAGTGGTTAAAAGGTGTGACAACATCATTTGTAAATTGAGTTACACAAAAAGGTACAAAATTTAATAAAAAGAATATGTTAATTATTTATGAATTTGCTAAGAAAGGAAATAAATGTCCTAATATAGAAAAATATTTGGAAGAAATATAATGAAAATAGTTTCAACATGTTAAAATGAGAAGCAAAATTGATAATATTCAAAAAAAATATGAAGAAAAAAATACAATACTTAGCTTTAAGTAAAAATTAATTAAATCGTTAATATAGTACTAAAAACTTAAATGATTAGATAGCTTTACATATCCAACATCTTAGCTCAGTCGGTAGCGTTGCTACAATTATTTTAGAAAATAAAATGTTTTTAGCAACCTTGTAGGCAGTAATGGTGATGGCAAGGTTTATTAACCTTGCTAGCCAGTTACTAAGGACTATTGTGAGAGTCGCCGTCAAACAACAATAGCTTCCTAAAAGCTATTAAGAGGAGTGATTTTCTTTCCTTGTCTTAGACCGCGCTAATGGTCAGGGGGACAGTTAGGTTCATCCAGGTTGGATCTTGAGGACCAATGGGAGTGTTTTCCTGATATTTAAAAAAATATAAGTTGATTCGATTAGGAGATTTGTTACTCCTGTCTCTCCGGGCTTGCACCAAGGACGCTCCCGGGTCAACTCTTGGGAGTCAAGTTTGTGAATCTTTGATCAAAACCTCATGTTAACTGCGCGTGTATTCGCCACGGGTCGAATTAGTAGAATAGAAAAACAAGAATGATAGTCAAAAGTAATTCGATTACATTACGTACAAATCAATTAATATTGTGAATTGATCTTAAATCTGTTGACGGCCACTCTCACACTAACCACGACGCCTGACGTGTATCAAGTGAAATATTAAAAACCAACCAATATAATAAATAGTCATTTAAATATTTGATTTCGTTAATTAATCTAACACACTAGATAAAGAATTGGTGCAAGTGATTAATAAATAAAAATTTAGATAAATTATGTTTTATTATTTTAACCAACAATGCAGCCACTATATGATCACTACAAAACTATAGATTGGACAAATAAAGATTCATTCCGTGTTGACCTACTTAATTTGCGAAGCCATTACGATCATCTACAGGTTGACCACGAAAGCGAGTGTGTTAGCGGATGTCCATTTATGCGCGTAGCAGCATGTTTGTCTATTGATCCAAGGGTCCAAGGCTCGATTCCCAACCATACCAAAAAATGTATTAGTGGTTAAATGTTAGTTCACTCTTTCACAGTGATGAATTAACGGCCGGGAACAGGATGTTGAGCCTGTCTTAGTCTTAAGTTGGATTATAAGGCATATGAAGTTACAACAGGCCTAGCAAGCCGGTAGTGTAAAATATATGGTTTGAATAAAAAACTGACCCAAGCCACAGGTTGGAAACAGTAATGGATGTAAAATAAATTAAAAAGATAGTTTTACCTAGAAACATATAAAAAAAAATTAAATGTGTTAAATCACTGTGTGAGGAGATTACAAACTATCTTAATATTATTGGAAGGAGTTTTTTTGAAATTAGATTCATTCTTATCTGGTATGAATAGATCCCCTTTTTTCTTTAGGCTCACACAGTTATGTCACATGCTACTATTTGTTGTCAATGACTAGTTTCAGTGCAAATGCTCTATCATCAGGCTTAAAAGTTGGAGTTATATGTTTTACTAACCTTTTTTTTACATTAATAATACGCGAGGAAAACATCTAGCTCCAGCTTTCGAGCCTGATGTTGGTGCAGCTGTAGTATTTTTATGTGAATTGCACAAAAATATTTTATTTTAATTTTACCTCTTAAAACACAACCAAATGTTTTCTAATAATGTATTTTACTATATGGTCATGACACTAAAACAACATGTTTGTGATAAAATTCTGCAACAAGTATATAGTAATGGTAAATAAACAATACCTTTCTTTTTCTATTTCAAGTGATAGTTGCTCCATGTCGCCATCTGACACAAGATCGTAAGAGGTGAGGTCTGTAGGTAAAGGGTCAGAATCAAGCTGTAATGAACGCAAGTCAGCCTGAAGCTCTGATGGAAGTTCATGTCCCCCAGAGTACAAATTAGGAACAGGCTGTAGTAACAGTCATAATGATTTATTAATAATTGGGACTTTTTTTAAGCACCGCATAATTCTTTGTTATTTAAATATCAAATTTATAATGCTTAACACTTTCAGAATATCAAAAGTAATATCAATGAATATCTCATATTAACATGTTTTAAATAAGCTACATATATACAACAGGTTTATGTTTCATACTTATTACTATGTTTTGTGTTCATCCCTTTTTTTATGTTTCTATTCACCTTTCCTGTCCCTTCTTCCAAACATAAAATAATTACCTCATAAAGAGAAAATGCATAGATTTGTAGCACTGCTTATTAAAAAAATATTAGTATAATGTTATCTAAACATAAACTTAACATAAGATTTTTTTATCTATCACTAAACTAAATTTAAAAACATAGCTTAAAATAGACACACCAAGCACATCGTCAAAATTTTAATATTTACAAACGTTCATATGATATGACAACACTTCTGCTGTTATGATTTAAGTGTCATGGTTTGGCAAATATTCACCAATGAGGTATGCATTTGCTGATGACATAATCAGGCTTGGGAAGAAAAGAAGCTTTGGAATACTAGTTAGCAAGCAAAGAAAGACTATAAAGCTCATTCATTTACTTAGAACTAATAAATAAATTGCTATGTTTTTTAAGTGTTGTATTATTAAATTATTTCACTTAATCTGTAATGATTTATTCTACTTTGTAAAAAGCTAGTTATCTTTTAGTAGCATAATAGCATAATTTTAAACTATAAGTGTTACTATTCCTTTTAACATCATGTAATCTGGTAGTTATCTGCAGTGTGAATTATGGTTAGTGGTAATGATGTTCGAAATTAAGTTCAGTGGATTGGACCATCACAAGAAGAAATAATTTAGTTCCAATATAGATTCTAAGATCACCTTTTAAATAAAGGGTCAAAGAGCACCATGCCCCAACCTAAATAGTACCTAAGAAAGATTTATATGAAATGTGTATATGAAATTTGAAAGGTTTTTATAAATTATTTAAATGGTTTCTACACAGAATTAAACTGGGTGAACTAAAATACATTTTACCTAATATTTTATAACAATACTTACTGATATGTTGTTATATGCATTTCTGGATAGGAACTCTAGTAGTTTTTCTTTAGCTTGTTTCTCAGCCAGTCTAGCTCTTAAAAGTTCATCCTTCAATTTGTCTGCTTCTGCTGCTCGTCGCTCTGACTCATCTACTAGTCTTTTTGTCAACAACTCTGCCTCTCGTGTCTTCCGCTCCAGGTAAACTTTCTCTTCTTCAGTCTAAAGGGGAATCTCACATAATAATTTTCTTGATGACATTGGTCGTGGAATTTATACATTATGTACTGTGACTGAAACTTGATGAGATGTTCAAAAACAAATTATAGAATCTGAGAAATGTTAACATTAAATAATATCCCAACTTCCCATTATGACAGTGTCTAATAATTATAACATGAAAATAACTTAGTTTTAATATTGTTATGTATTGAAATAAATTTTAGGTTAAATAATGTTCTCTCTTACCCCTCTCCAATATCATCATCATCATCATAGCAAGGGTATAAAGGCCAAAGGTTGTAACCATCAAAATTTCAAAAATTGAGGTTAGGTTGTTTTTGTGTTCTCTAGCTTAAAATACACCTTTTGACCAAGTGATGTAACCTTAGCTTTATTATAAATGGTTTAAATCATCATTTTTCCTTTATTGTTGAACTCACTTTGGATATTTTACAAACAGGTCAATTGGCATAAAAATATTTTTTTCAAATCAAAATTTACTAAGCGGACCCAGAATAAATTTTCAAAAAAGTGATTAAAAATATCTATAGAATAGCCTGAAATTCTAAAAAAATTGCTACAAACTTGCCAAAAAAACAAACTAAAAATTTAAACAAAAAATCGAAATGAATGCACATGACTAAATCAAAAACGTTCTTTATAAATGGAAACTAAAAATAGCTATGCAATGAAGTCTTTTAACAGCTATACTCTTGCATTCTCATAAATATAATATTGATTTACAAAAATTTACTTTAAAAGAATTCCCATCCCAACGCAACTTTTCACCGTTTAATTTCAGCGTCTAATCGGTTATGTGGATTTTACAAACATGACAAACAATTAGGATACATAGTTAATTTTCAACATTATCTTATCATCCCTACAACTGTTTGATTAAAAAGAATAGGTTTGAGTATCTATTCATTATAAAATATCGACATCATTAAAAAAATATACTAATTTAACATAAGTTACTGGATATTATTAAAACTGGAATGGGCTACCGTGAAGTTGGCCCCTCTCCCCCCCAATGTAAACATACTATTTGTGGGCTTTTTAAAACAGAACAAACGAAAATTTGTGTCTAACAATACGAAACAAACGAGTGCAATCAAAACACCATGAATTTTTAAAAGGTTTTTTTTGAGGGGGGAGAGGTTCCATGAAGTTGGCCCCTCATGAGTAAACAAAGTTTCAAATTCACGTACCATTTGTGAAAGAACAATACACAGCAAACGAAACTTTTTGCAGAACAAACTCTACAGTGTATGGGGGGGGGGGGGGTCTATCGTGAAGTTACCCCCCCCCCCAATCCCAATATAAACACACCATTTGTGGATTTATCAAAAAGGAACAAACAAAAAATTTTCAGAACAATCCAGAACAAACAATTGCAATCATAAAAATTTGAATTTTTCATAATGATGGACCAACTACGGACGTAATTGACGGATATCCTGTCAGAAATGTAATCGAAGAGAACTCTACTGAATGTATTGCTCTTTTTGCTTATCAACACATCCTAGCCCTTGCTACTCTACTGAATGTATTGCTCTTTTTGCTTATCAACACATCCTAGCCCTTGCTACTCTACTGAATGTATTGCTCTTTTTGCTTATCAACACATCCTAGCCCTTGCTACTCGGATGCTTCATCACTGACCAGCCAACGAAATTATCAAACCCTAAGTTCAAACAGTTAACCCACGGAGTATCAGCTTATGTCTGTGCCTCTGTGCCAACAAAACAAGGCTGCTTGACGTACACTACCATAATAAAGCTGAAGTCATGTATCCATGCGAAGCTCTAGAGTTGCGAGTGGTAGTAATGCCCTTAACTTGAAGTTGCTGTCTTACCACAGCCTCACCTAATGTCATATTCATGTTCGCTGGGGTTTAAGTCAACCTCCACCAAATTGCTCAGGCCCCAGGGTACATCACTTGGAGATAGGTGGAAGATATTAGAGGAAGAATGGTGGAAGGAAATATGAAGATAAAGGTATTTTACCGAAATTAACCAGCCACAGGCTGGAAACTGATGATGATGATGATGATGATGATGGTGGTGGTGATTATGATAATGGTGGTGATGGTGGTGGTGATGATGGTGGTGGTGATGGTGATTGTGGTGGTGATGGTGGTGATGGTGGTGATTGTGGTGGTGGTGATTGTGGTGGTGGTGGTGGTGATTGTGGTGGTGATGGTGATGGTGATGGGGGTGATGGGGGTGATGATGATGTGATGATGATGTGATGTGATGATGATGTGATGATGATGATGATGTGTTGGTGATGATGTGATGGTGATGATGATTATGTGATGGTGATGGTGATGATGATGGTGATAATAGTGGTGGTGGTGGTGATGGTGATGATGGTGGTGGTGATGATGGTGATGATTATTATTACTATTATTATTATTTATTAATTAATTATTAGTATTACTAATTAATTATTATTAATTAATTATTTATTATTATTGTTATTTTTATTTATCATCATCATCATAATCATAATCATCGTCGTCGTCGTTGTCATCATCATCATCATCATCATAATCATAATATCGTCATCGTTGTCATTATCATTATCATTATCATTATCATTATCATTATCATTATCATTATCATTATCATTATCATTATCATTATCATTATCATTATCATTATCATTATCATTATCATCATCATCATCATCATCATCATCATCATCATCATCATCATCATCATCATCATTATCATTATTATTATTATTATTTTTATTATTATTATTATTATTATTATTATTATTATTATTATTATTATTATTATTATTGATGTTCAAGAAGGAAGGGATGAATTGGAATACAGAAGGGGGAAGAAGATTATGAGTATAAACTATATCCTAAATGTATTAAGAAAAAATGAGTTCAAAGCAATAAAATATTTGCTAATGTTATTAGTTTCAAATAAATTGAATACTTAGAAACATTATACTAAGAGTCTACCCCAAAGTAACTATTAGGATGCTAATGAAAGTATAAAGTCCATAATAAAGAGTAAATTTGAAAATATGCTCTACTTCAGAACATGTGTAAGTATTAGTGAAGTGTTAGAATAAACACATCTTGATATTTGTCTTGGACTTAGCAGGGTGTTGTATTTTCAGTAAGATTCCAGAATTATTTTAAAGTTATTAAAAACAAACTGTGCAAGAGTTCAGCAATAATGATCAGAGATTATCAAATTTCTGGCATAATGAAGTAACGAAGTAGCTAAAAGTTGAATTTACTCCACAATATTGAGGAAAGGGGGAAATATTTCTGCTTACACTTTACACCCATTAAAAGAGAATCAGGGTCCTATAGGCTTATCTGATAGTACCAAACCTTACAAAGTATTTTATATCTGTGCATGTTTGTTATAATGTAATTTCTAATATTCTAAAAGTGCTATGATGGTTGGTTCATGCAGATGTTGTAAAGCAGGCTTATTTTTATTTGTTCTACAATGTGTCATTGTTGTAAGGGCACCACATGCAGTAAATACACATCACACTTGTGGAGGATCAAGAGCAGGTTCTCATATAGCTTTTATTTAATTAAAATAATTTTAGTAGATTTGTATTTCTGGCTTTAAAAATAATACAATGGTAAACATAGTATTATAACATCTTGCCAATTTAGGATTTGTTTATCTTAAGGCCTTTTATGGCTAAACCACACATATGGGTCATCAGGACAAAACCCAAACAATTGAACATAAATTTGTGCACATTTTCAACTCCCCTGAGATAAGTCCAAGAGGAAGGAGTCAAGCTCTGATTGTAAAACTAGATATAACTTGATGTGTTAAACACAGAAATGAAAAATGATATTAAACTGTTTTACAGCAGTGAGGATAATGCTATGGAAATTGTTGAATATGGTTTGAAATTAGTGATCAGTTTTGATGACCTTGTCCTAGTGTAAGTGGTGTTGTCAGCTTGTGAATGTGCACTAAGAATATTGACTCATATTAAGGGTGTATGGCCCAAAATTAATAATATATTAATTATATATAAATATTAGTAGGTCTTCTTAAACCAAACTTGGATCAGGGATCAGTGTATTAAATATAGATTAAATGTATATTTTAGGCATATGATTTACTCAAAGTTTGAAATTTTGTCATCTAATGCAACAATTTTTAGAAAAACCAAATGATGCAAAAATTTCATATTTGGAATGTTAGAAGTACTTGAAGAGGTTTATTAAGAGAAATAAATATTTTATTTCAATGAACCTTCAATTAATTGCATAAAAAACTGCCAATAAATGCAATATTCAATTAATTATTTTGTATAAGTACCATGTGTAATAAATGGGGGAAGTATTTCAATTAGTGCCGATTTCTTTTAACTTTATAATGGTACTTCATTCACATTAATATTAAATCTGAAACTCATGAAAATTGATACGAGCTGAGGTGCTACATATTTTGCCCCCGGATTTTGAAAATATTTCTGATGCAACCCCGCAATAGCCGAAACAAAACAGCCTGGTTAGAGTAGAGCAGACAACTCATCCCTTCCCACTTCAAGCCACTAGCCGTCTGTCCTTGAAACCATAAATATGTCGCCAGTGGTTTTGGCATGTTTGTAAAGCTTATCGACCTGACCCATCACCATCTCTCTTTAGAAATTGTCACCTGGTTCCCCGCCGTTTTCAAAACAGTGTAGCATGTACTACTGAAAGAATTGTTTTCAGTGTGGCTGAGTAATTGAATTTAATGTCTTTAGGGATGTGTGAAGTGTATTAATTGTGGAATAAAAAAATATTATTTAAAAAAATGGCCCCACAAAAGTTTAAAGATGGATGTAAAAGGCAAAAGGAATAAGCATTCCAAGGCAAATGAAATGCTTTTACGAAGAAATTCGGAGAGCACGAACCGCTAATAAGTAGGTGAAATGACTTCAAACATATATTATGTTATTAAAGTTAAATACTTAGCTTTTTTTGACAATTGTTTTGAAATCTGGAAACAAATCAAGAACTTCCAAATTAGCATGTCAATATCTTAATATCTTACCACTGAGCTATCTAAGGCTAATCCTGTGTTAGGGCCATTTATCTCTCATATTTTAAGGGTTAGTCGGTAATAGATATGTGAAATCGTCGGCCATTTAATAACAATCCGAAACACACTCCATCGTTGATCCAGGGTAGCTTAGATAGCTCAATGGTGAAGCTTTGTAGCTCCAAGCACAAGAGTCCGGGTTCGATTACCATGTATATTACAATAATTATTTTTCTACTATATTGAAAAAAAAAATAAAGTGCGCCATTGTGAATGGATTTATTTTTTTCAAAATATTGATCTTTTGAACTATTATAAAATTATTTAGGCCTTTATAACTAAAACCCCATCAATGCAGAATTATTTCATCTATTAATGGCTCTATTCTCCAAAATATATTGTATGCTCCCAGATTTAAAATTTAAAGATAAGATCATATTTAACTTAGACTTAACAAAATATATTTTAAATAAATGAATAGTCTTAGTAGTCTACTAACTATTTACTATTTATTCATTTATTTTATTTATTTATTTAGTGATAATGGCAAAGTGGATTGTAGTTAATCTTGTACCACGTTCACAAACACTGAAGACTTGACTTTCAAACCAATGGAATCTGAGTAAGTGGATTATTACTATATTTTTAGTGGGAAATGTGTTTTAAGTTCCTTTAAAATGACGTGTAGGTGTGTACAAATCAACACTATTGATGAATTCAGTACAGAATTATATGGCAACGTCAAGACCTTGATTTTATAGGTTTGATCCAAACTTGAGGGTTAAAAAATAATAAGCAGGTAGGGTGTTTGAAAATTACATTTACAGTTTAACTCCACTTTCATAAATAGGTACTTATCTTAAGGTGTGAAAATAATGATCCTAATAGCGACTTGGGTATGAAAGTAATGATACAAATAGCAACTTTGGGTGTGAAAGTAATTATAATAGTAGTTTTTCATGTGAAAGTAATTATAGCAATAGCTACATTATTTACATATAAAATAACTGATCAATAGCTAGGACATATTCGGGGTCATATTTGTTTTAAAAATATAGCATTTTGAGTCCTTTATAATTATTAAAAATGAACTAGAAACATTAAACCATTTTAATAGTAATCTGTATTTACAAAAAATGTCATAATTTTTTTAAGTAATATAACTAGCTTTAGTATTTTGAAAAGGTTTGTGTCACATTTGTAAAATTCTTGAAAAAGTAACTGTTAATGTTTTTATTGTTAATGAACATATTTATTGATAGCTTCCAAATAAGCATGCTGTTTAAAATGTAAGTTAGTCACTTTCTTTTTATTTCCAAATATTTTGAACACGCTGTTCGGCAGTGCTGTTTGCCCGTGATTATGAACGCTGAAGCACATTTGATTTGATACTACATATTTTCATGTGCATGACAGCGACGTGTGACATTAAATTATTTGATTGTGGTAATAAACTAACTTACTAGCTCATATATGAGGAGTGAACTGTAGCATCTAAAGTATATTTTTTTTAGTGCAAGTAGAAATAAAATTCACCACCTATACACCTGCCTGGGACTCGGCCCCTGATCTTCCACCATCGGCTATCTAGTCTAGTGCAAGACTGACGACTTTGATCATTCCACCAAATAAGTGGGATTTTCTACAGTACTAGTTCGTCGTTCCAGAGATGGTTGTGGATTATCATGCTTAAATGTATTTAAACCTTTTTACTGGGGAATGTTCTATGTAATGAGGCCTCACTAAACATTCTATTAAAAGGTTTACTTGTCAAAAGACAACAATTTTCAATAGTATATTTAGAGCTTTTGGTGTTTAGTTGCAAAAAGTTTATTTTTCCCTTTCATGCCAAGATGAAGTATTTAAAACGACCCTTTTCCCAATTCTATATCAAACTATTTGTTGTACCATACCAATTAAATAAGAATTTAGTTGTTATTATATTTAGTCAAAGATAATTTTTTTCTTACCTATATACAATCATAAACAAATCAGGGCTTTCGTGGAGATGTGAAGAAAAAAGGAATCATTGTACATATGAGGCATGGTGCATCTCGCTCTCACACTTTCTCTCTCTACTCTCTCACACACACTTTCTCCCTCTCTTTTACACTCTCTCCCCTTACACATACTCTATCACACAAACTCTCTCAAATTATCTTATCACACTCTCTTTTAAACTCTATCTCTCAGACACACACTCTCTCATACTCACTGTCTGTCTTAGACTCACTCTCCCTCTCTCTTAAACTCTCTCCCTGTCTCAAACTTACTCTCTTTCTGTGATAAACTCTCTCACTCAATCTTTCTCTCCCCCTCAAACTATCTCTCACAATCTCTCTACAACTCTCACTCAAACTTTCTCTCAAAAAACAACTTTGATAATCCCCTCAAAATTAAGTGGCAATATGGAAAATAGCTGAACTTACTGTATTTGTATTGTGTTACTATTTTAAAAAGTGAACACCAAAACCCATTATTTTTTTAAAAAATGAATGCCAAAATGCATACAAAGATAATTAAATCGTTAATTTAAACATATTTCAAGAATTTTTTTCTCGTTTTTTATCTTATAATACATAGTAAAACATATTTAAACATCATTATATCGTTTGTATTTTAAAGCTCTTGCGCAAAACAAAAGATAGAAAATATTTTCATGATATTGACAACTTAACTCTTTAATTTGCAAACTATGCTCAATATATTACTGATTAAAATGTGAATTAATGATAGCAAATTCCAATAATAAATAACAGTTTCCCTAGTTTAAGCAACTCAATCTAGATGTGTTATGACCAGTATCCAAAGAGAAATCTTGTATTTGCATATTGAAAGATTTGATGTGTTCTATGTGTGAAATATTATTTTTTAGCAAAAGGGATATATTTTATTCAGAGATGTACAGCCATGCAGTAAATAATGGTTTCCATGGTGACTAAGCAATGAATAAAAAATTGAGAATTCTCTGTGAAAATCAGGTTTTCGTGGAAAACTACTATTTTTCCCGACATCCTGGACTCCAAATCATTAAATAAGGGGTCATTTGTGAAAATCTGTTCAGCCATTTCCTAGTAATTCCTATAACCGGAAGTGGGCTTATCAAATTATATATAAGATTTTTTAATTTTTTAAGACCTAATTTGGTATTTTACGATTTTTTCTAAGTAATTTGGTTTTATAGTAAATGTATGCAAATATAATTGCTTTCTTTGTATGCTACTTACTTAGAATATAATTGTATATAAAATAAGTTTAGTAATAAATTGTCTAAACACAAAGATAAAACCAAATGCATTCTCACTTTTATGTCATATTAGAGAGGATGTCATGCTTCAAGAAATGTCACCTGCACCCATGCAGCCTCCAGAAAATGACGAAGAAAAAGCTTTCGATTACCATGATAGAGAATGGAGTTGGGTTGAGCTCGATGAAGGAAATTTTCCTGCACTCGTTGCCGACTTGATTAAAATTCGTATATCTGTATTGTTTAGTATTAAAACAAAATGGAAACTCACATTTCCTTATGAAAATAGCTTTAAGGGTAATTTACACTTAAGGAAACTTCCAATTTTTATCATATCCGCACCTCTTTGAGATACAAAATAGCTTATTTATTCAAAAATGAAGGCATAATAAATATAAAAATATTTATTGAAATATATTTTTATAAAACCAATAGTTTCCGAATTATAGGTATATAAATAAATATATACTTTACAGAGGTCTTTGAATTTGGAAATTGCTGTAATGCTCTGTCGGTGTGATATTCTCTTTTTCTCTAACAGTGTATATTATTTTGTTTATGCTCTTTGTTAGAATGTGCAACAATGTATATCATCTTGTTTCAAATATCTTACAAGTTGTAAGTAAATATCTCTTTTTTATTCACAGTAGTGAGAAAGTCTGTGCTGTGCACCTTCCCACCTTTTTTAAGACAAATGAGCTCTTTCGTAAGGAAAAAATCTATAAATTTGATTGGGGATATAACTTAGAAAAAAATCATGCTAGAAAAATACAAAGCTTAGCTCCGTTGGTAGTGCGTCCACCTACATAGCTAAGGGTCCCAGGCTCGATTCCTGGCATGACCAAGAAATTTATCATTGTTGGAATGTGGGTTTATCCTTTCACAGTGACGAATTGACGGCCGGGGGATGAATTTTGTGTCTGTCCTAGATTTAAGATTAGAGTAGAAAGTACAAAGGCGTACATCCTGAACAGAGCGCGGTGCTAAAAAAAAGTTTTAAAAAATAATAGCACAACAACCTACAATAGCATCACGTTACATAATTTACGAGCCACTATTGTATAAGCTGGTTCAGGTTACAGACATGTCCAGATGGACACTAACAATATGCGCATTTGTGCACAAAATGGCTACATCAATATTCCACTTCCCCCTTTACCTCTCCACAATCATAATCTCTTTTTATGTCCTTTCTCATCAAATGTTTTTTCTAATGTATTATCTCCTCTTTATTCAGCCGTAACGAATTAGTTTTATAACAACCATCAAAACATAGTGTGTAGGTCCCAAATTCAATTCCCACGTCAAGATATCATTTTTTAATTTAAATAATATGTAGATGAGGCTATAACCGTAACTAATAAATACTCTTATTCGACATCATGTAGAGATAATGCTTTAAATACTTAACCTCCACCCCACCCCCCTTTTTCCCTCCACTCTATTAGTTCGGCATATCTGTATGAAGCACACTTAGTGAGTTTAATTAATATTATTATTAATTACACTAGTATGTTAATGATGAGCACTATCTAAAACTGAGGAAATGTACCCACATTTCTGTGGTAGGACAAAGTGAAACCATTCAGAAAGATGCACCCTTTGTTTACCCATTCGGGATTTGAACTCTGATCACCATTCATCGTTAAAATAAACTAAATGAGCTTAGTGTTTAAATCCAGTTAAGGTTAACTTTAAAAATGAACCGACGGTTTGGTTTGGTCCCGGGGTGACCTGGCAGTCTAGGGGTAAGGTGTCAGACTTCTGTACTGAGGGTCCGAGGTTCAATGCTCCGTCCCGCCACAGAGCTATCTGATTGCCTAACCCTTCCTTTACCTCTGATAAGATGTTTATTAATCACAACTTGTGAATGTGTGGAATGCCAGGCCTCCACCGTGGTTTGGATTCCACATTAAACTGTAGGTTCTCCATTTCATCTCACAATCACTCTACCATTACACATTAGCATAAATGCGAACGGGTAGTAAGACGCGGTGATAATAATAGTTCGGTCCCTGACTTACAGTTTTCATTCATAATAGCCAGAGAAGAAGACTGTCTACCCGCTAAACGACCCCCTCCCCCACCCTCTCTGCCCTACCCACAACTTCAGCCCAAGACTTTCCTGTCCACCGCTGACGAAGATAGGTTTTTATTCAGAGACCTCTCAACTTTTATCTTTTTCTCAGAGACACAAACGCTATCTTACAGATTTTTCTCGACATTAGCACTGTCCAAACAACGTTAAGTGATGAGCATGGTTTTAGGCATAACATGTGTTGTTCATCTTCCCAAATAATGTGTTGCTCTCCCCCTATAAGATGAGATTTCTCCTTCCTTGGTGAAGTAATAGTTTTGAGTGTGACTGGCCCAGTTGGGGGGAAATTATTTTCCTTTACATTTCATACAGATTTTTATATTACAATTGTATCATATTTGATACAATGATAAAATTCGTCATATATTTTGTTTAACTCTTTAAAAAAATTATGTATCTTTAAAATTAGTTTACAAACAATCTTCATAAATACACACAACTTAAACATAAACAATAATATGAACAATATACAATGAATAATTGCTACCACTCAACCACTTACTATCTCTACAACCTAGTGTGTTAGCTTTCAATGAGCAATTAAAAAAAAATTATGATAGATGTAATTATGTTTTGTTTTTGTTGTTGTCCGACACCTTATCTCAGTAGTAGACTGTCTTACTACTGAGTTTAGAGCCCCGTTTAGATTCCCGCCATGGCCAAAAATTTATAATAATTGATGGAAATATGGGTTTACCCTTTCACATTGATAAATTGATGGCCAGGGACTGGATGTTGTGCCTGTCCTAGTATTAAGTTATATTATAAGGCATATGAAGCTATGACCGGCCTAGCAAGCTGGTAGTGGAAAAATATATGGTTTAAATAAGAAAAAATTACCCAAATCATAGGCTGGAAACAGTAATGGATGTCAAGTACAGATGTAATTATGTTTTGCAATAAAACATAGGGAAGAAAAAAAAGTTTTACTCACCTTCATAGCACCTAACCTTAGCCTTGTGATTTCTTGCTCCGCTTCTGATGCCTTTTGACTAAGCAACATTGCTTCTTCCTCTGCTACACGAGATTTCTCAGCCAGCAAATCTGCCGTTTCTTCTGACCGCTTCTAAGGAAACAAAAAAAAACCCTCAATTTATAGTAATTTTAAGAGTTAAAAGTAATTCAAGCTTGAATCACTGGAACTTAGTAGAATTAGATGTACAAATAAGGGACTGCCACTGGTAGCCTAAGTCTTTTTCTTAAGAAATTTATTTCGAATATTAATTCCAGAGAGCCATGCGGCTATATTGTATTGGAGAGTATTGAGCTTGTTTAACACTATAGTTATGACAAATTACATTACTTACAAAGGAAAATCAAGGATTAAATTAAATTAACTTAATATATTTACCTACAAGTGAAAGATAAGAAAGATTTAGCCAATATTGATATTAAAATAATTTCTTAACAAAACGTATTGATAGTTAATTTGACAAATGATAATATAAGTAGACAAAAAACATTGTAAGAGAAGCATTCGTTTGCAGAAAGTATGAAAGTAAATATTGAAAAGGAAAGTTGTTCAAATACTGTGTAATGAGTATCGTATTTTAATCAATAAACTAAACAAAATTATCAAATAATGAAACAAAAGGAGAATTCATCAGTTTGTGACGCTGTATAGGCATGCTCCCCCAAATGCTTTCCTCTCTCTATTGGCAGAGATTGCAGCGCAACCAGAGATATGGGATTGATCATGGACTGGCCACAAGCGTGTCATAAAGGGGGAGACTTGGGGTGTTCAAGAGGACTCTTTGATAATAAGATCAAGGAGTGAGTTTTGTTCACATTTGTAATAACTACGGGTTGTCTAGAGATCATATTTTGTTAACTTATT
The DNA here is from genome assembly GCA_033556935.1 of Timema podura. Lineage (NCBI taxonomy): Eukaryota > Metazoa > Arthropoda > Insecta > Phasmatodea > Timematidae > Timema > Timema podura. The sequence continues at coordinate 98,733,304 of JAVRXN010000010.1, read as the reverse complement.
ACAAATAAGTAGGTACCACGGCATACATAGTCATAATATATACTTCCAAGTAATTTCCTAGGAACATTATATTATATTTTGATAATTTTCTTATGACCTGAGTTGTTCTTTTCTAAATAGTTTTAATTTGTTCATTCCACATCATTTTATTGCTGGCTATAGGCTCTTATATTTAGCACAAAATTTAATAGATCCCAGTAATTAAAATGAGATTTAGCAGGGACATTTATCCTACTCCTGGATGTTACACTAAAAGAAACTCTTTCAATTTATGTATTTAATTTTAAAAACGATCCATATGAGCTATGAATAAAGTATTTTCAGTATCAATCTCTCTGAACACTTCCGAAACTTCAAACCAAACTGATAAGATAGTTTTGGTCACAGCTGGTTGGGGGGGCGAATTGGGATAACCAACTAGTGTTATTTCCATGTTTATATAAAATTCACTGGGCTGAAGAAAAATGAAGCACGAATGTTAATGTTATTGCGTTGCCCAACAAATGTCTCTCTACAAATTATTAGTTTTTTAATTAATATAATATTTTTTCTTTAATAATAATTTTTCTAGGTTAAACTATCAATTTGCCATTTATATATGCAAATTGATAATGGTGTATATGAGTGTATACTTGTCCAGAATATTTTTCCTACTTCCCAATGAACTAGAAATCTGAAATTCGGGACAATTGTCGAGGAACCACTCAATTAGCAAGGAAAAATCCAAAACACAAAAGTTGTAAAAAAAAGTATGTTCAGATGATTTTTAATCTGCATAATCATTATTATTTTTTAAGATAGGAAATTGAGATAAAGTTATGGAAAGGGTCCCCCACACCTCATCATAGATTCAAATAATTGTATTAAACAATCAATAAGACTTCTTTACCATAAAAAGTAGAGCATCAATCCTTTCACAATGAGAACTTAATTAATAATTTAGTGTCTTGACCAATCTGGTGTTATGATTAACTTACTAATGCTTCATTAGCAAGTCGAATCTCTTCCTGATACTGCAACAATCTCTGCTCCATAGCAGCTTTTTCCCTTTCAGCTGCTTCACGAAGCTGTTTTTCTCTTGCTAGTTTGTTTCGTTCAATCTGGCGTCTAAAAATAAATGTATAGTGAGTTGTGAAATTTGGTATTTACGAAACTTGACTGTAAAGAAACACTTAGCCTGGATCAATCCTCAAAAATGTACTCTTTATGCCAACCTGTAAAACAAAACCAATAATAGAGCAGGATTACAGAAGAGGGATATGGGATAGAATTAAGTTTTTACTAAAAAATAACCACGTATACACATGTAATTAAGTTAGCAAAACCTTTATCCCTACTAGTCACATTATACTGTTTTACGAAATAAAAAAAATTTAGTGAGCCCACAAAAGAGTTACACCAACCAAGCAACTGCCGATGTTAGTGATGAAAGTGCCAACATTTTGTGGATCAAAGGTGTCATATGGTCAGCACAAAATGAACACACTGGCCAATATTCTCAGTTTTCTAAATAAGAGATGATACTTATTTATCCAAGTAGATCCTCATTTGTCCTCACGAGGCTGAGATTGACCCCGTTCCAGATCCATTTCTTTATAAAAAAATTCTGTAAGCTCAGGGGATCAAAGGACCTCTAGATCTGTGGCCAAGAACTTTGAACACTATACCTCAGAGGCGATCAGTTTTTGAAATATAGCTATTATTATTTTTTAATATATACTCAAATAAATTTGTCTCAAAAAAATAACCTTAATAATCTATTGCTATTTTTTTCCATTTTTTTAAAATAATAATTATTAACCCTTGCATTTAACATAATATTGAGATTTTTTTTTTTACTTTTTTACTCAAGTATTAAATTAAATTCTTTAATATAGTTTTTTTATCTGGGGATCAAACCAGGGTTTTACTCACCTTCATAGTACCTAGACCTAGCCTTGTGATTTCTTGCATATAACATTAATTATGAATGCATTCATCAAGGATATATTCCTAAAAATGCTTTAAATAAATTTAATTAATAGAGAGCAAACACATTAATTTACAGTTTGCTAATTAGTTGCATTACAACCAACTATTATAGATAATGTTATTTAGTTTACAATGCATATATTAATTTTCCTTTTAAATTATAGAATAGATGAATCCAAAGTTATTTACTCCAGGTTTATGTGTTTCTATAATAGAATCTTGTTTAAAAACAACAACTTTACTATAAAACTTTGAATGAAATACTGCCTATCAAAAGACTAAACCTTTGTTCTTCATAACTTTATTTTTATGGTGTGATTTATGGAGTGTAGAGTATTAGAAAAAATATCAAAACTAACACTATAATTTTTTTTTTAAACTTTAAGAACATAGAATAAGTGTTACTACTTAATGGAGACAAGCTTATCAATTCAGTTATCTTTGCTATGTATAAAAGTGTTTATTTTTTTCCTTATAGGTTGCTACTTTCACTCCAGTACCTTTAAGATTTTAAATGTGAGGAGGTATGATCAAGGACAATTTAATAATATTTGAATTAAAAAAACTTGAAGAATAAACAAAACGTGAAAATGTAGCAATCAACTTATTCTTAAATAAATTTAGTAAGATTGTGTGGTACATAGAAAGAAAGGTTAAAATCTTACAAACTTTTTTGCTGGAGAATTTGATAACATTTTACAATGTTTTGTAGCATTGGTATACTGCATGTCGCAAGCTGCAATTTAATCACCCAGTCTCATACAATGCAAGAGTCTTATCACTTCCTCAATATGATTTTTCATTACTGTTCGACTTAACTCAAACAATCCTTTTCCTCCAACAAGCTAGCCAACGTTTCCCGAAAGAAAGACAAGTGTCGCCCAACTATCCATCGTTGCCATGGCGACAGTTCAAGTGGCCAGCAATGTTTGAGAGCAACACACGAGTGTGAGAGAGACAGCAAGTGGAGAGTGTGGTCAGTCAAAATGTGATGTGACTAGACTAGAGGATATTGATTTTTGCTAGGCGCTCGCTGTCAAGGTTGATTGGACCTTGATGCCGTCATTCCAAGAAACCTCCCTCCTTAAATCCCCACTCAAACATACATAGTTGATGTTGCTGTACTCGAACAAGTAATTTTACATTTCGACTTGATGCAGTGAATACCAAATCGTCCTGATGCAGACCGGGGAAGAAGACCCCATCTAGCGATTTTACCTAATAAAATGAAGATCCACATGATAATATTTTAGTGGTTCGGGCCGGTACAGGGTTGGATGTGGGTGTCAGGATAGGAATTGGAATTCTTTAACCTTACTTTATATTTCATGGATGGAGTTAGTCATAGAATTTATTATCTTAATCATCATGTGTTTCTGTATTATTTTCAGTTGCAGGAGCCTTCAGATGTTCAGTTTCAGTTATTATGTAATCATATTAGTTAAGTTAGCCATAGGGGTGGACGGGGGCCTTAAGCCTATCTATTTCCTAGTTATGTACATATTTCAGTATAGAAGGTTCAGTTATGTATGTTTGTTCAAGTCAACATAAAGATTATTTAAATGTATTGTTTTTGGTCAGTCATTCATTTTGTATGAGTCAAAGAGAATTGTGATGTTGGGTTCTTGTAGGGTAGTTGTATATTAATTTGTAGAAGGGTGTGGCCGTATGCACAGAGATATAATTGTTTCATATTTGTTTACTATTTTCATTTTGGATGGATTTATTTAAGTTTATTATGTAAAGTAAAGCATCAGGCAAGAGAAATTACTCATTAATATTTTCCAAGTAAATGTTAAGTTTTGCTCTTAGAGCTCAGATGTAGGACTTTTTTTTCCAGCGCTCTACTTGAAGTACCTGTCACCCCTAAGGTGGATATTTTTTTTGTCTTTTCAAAACTTTAGTTTGGATTTAGTCATGAAAGGATCTGGTTTTGAAGATACTTAGGGTCTAATATAGATTGTGCTTGTTCCTTTGGGAAAGTTTGTATTATATTCTGGAGGCGGCGAGCGGTGGACTAAATTGTGTGCTCTCTTTGTCCATGGTTTCTGTGTAAGGCCTTAGCTTTAAAGCCATAAACTCATTTCTGTAAGCTTTGTTCTATTAAATTAATTTGATTTTTATGTATTTGAAATCTGCTTTCAGGTTTAAATATTGATTTAGTGTATTTTTTTATGTTCCTTGTAAATGTATCCATCTTCTTCCCTAATTAATGACCGTTAGTCGAGGATAGGGTTATAGTTATTTGCGTTTAATATAGGTTTTGATGCTATCTATCAAAAATTAAAGTTTCTGATCACATGACTTGATGTGTAAATAATTTTAGTTACTATTGTGACTGTCGGATACCTTTCTTATCAGCCTAATCCTATGATGTTATGTAAATCTCAACCATAGGAATCCTGCCAGGAGCTTGTGCAGTGACTTACTCATCATTATGTAATCTCCTCCACCACCCAGTATACTCATCCCTTTTTGAACATATTATCTTCCTAAATATCTTGTTTTTTAACAGCCTACTTTTTTTTCATCATGTAAGGTAAGAGACCACGTTTAACACCTATAGAGAACAATCAGTAAAATTATTGAATTCTGAGTTTTACATTTCTTGACAGCAGGCGAGTTGTCAACTACCTACTGACAGAGTAGTGGCATGCTTTTCCTGATTGTATTCTTTTCCTAATTTACACTTTAATAACGTTATTGCTAGTTGAAATTGTTCCTAAATATTTAAACTCGTGTATATATATATATTTAGTATAAATAATAAGAGTAATTGAAAATTATGAGGAGGGACACATTTAATGTAAAATAAACAAGCATACAGATTGTACAAACTTTTCGCCAATTTGTATTAAGTATTGAGCTATTTTACTTTTAAATTATTAAATATCTTAGGTAAATCCTAATTTGTTATTTATATTATCTGGCACACTAAATAGAAACATTCTTACTCTGATAAGTGTAACAAATTAAACAACTTAAGTTACTTTCATAGTACCTAGCATGATCATTATTGCGTGGTTTTTTTAACATTGGATACCTTCAGTCACAAAATGGAGCATTAAGATGAAATCCAAAGCAGGTGCCCTGGTGGGTTCCTATTTATAATTACAGTTTGGTTGGAATCAGGAGATTTATCCAAAGGTTGTAATGGTCATACCCACAAACATGCATGGAGACATGAGTAAGAATGTCCCTTTCAATCTTAGACTCATTTAAACTCATTTAAAATGGAAGGACCAAGCATTTTAGAACCCATCTACTTCTTTAACATTATTAACCTGCCAGCATGCTGCTGGCGTGTTACTAAATACAATTTTACTTTAGGAAAATTTTGTCCGAATTATCCAAAGTCCAAGATATATCGAGGTCCGAATTATCGAAAGTCGAGTGTACAGCTTTGGGATCTCTTATGTATTAAAAAGTTATTTTGAAATAAATTATTGCTAGCATAAATAAGTCTATATTTTCACTGTAATTTACCTATATGTAGAGATAGGGTAAATTCGCTTTTGCGAAAAACGCGAAAAAAAAAAAGGTCGAAAATAGGGTATTTATAAGTTTTCTTTGCATTTCATGGAATTTGAAAGTGTTTAAAGCGATTTTTAATTCGCGAATTAACGCGAAAAACGTGATTTTGAGAGTATTTTAGCTAAATTATTCTATTTAGCGAAATAGACGCAAATTCCCTGAAAATGCTGTGCATTTAAATAAAATGCTGAGAATTTCTATAAAACGATGTTTTTCAGCAGAAATAAGTGATTAAAAAATCATTGAGTTTCACTATTCTGTGTGCTTCAGCCCGGGTTTTACTTGCATCCTGTGCCTTCCACAGCCCATCCGGCTAATCGCCACATTCCGTTAGTCGTTGCTTTTATCATAAATCCTTTGTATAGGCCCTAAAAACATTGACGAAAGACATTTTTACCTATTTTGCTACAAAATGCTAAAGTATGCCATAAAACGCTAAATTTCCAATAATTAATGCTATTTTACCCTATCTCTACCTATATGAAATATCAAAACCCAAGGGTGTAGAAAGGGGTGTATACATTTACATCACATGTCCATTACATTGCATATCCATTACATCGTGTTTTTGGTACAAATATATTGCAGGTCCATCACGTCGCATTTCCCCCACCTCTCTACACAGAGCTAACCCTACTCTGACGTACAACCAATAGGAATGAAGGGTCAACTGACTCCCCTTGTGAAGGGGAGAGTTTCTAGCTTGCCAGAAATCTAATGTCCTTAAAAAAATCTTGGAGACTTGAATTTGTAACTTCAAATTGCTGTGGTGCCACGAAAAGCAAAGATGAAATAATAAAATAAGAATATAATCTACAAATTTAAAATATACCTTTTTATCTAGCCAATTTTTTCCAGAGAAGTAAATAACAAAATTAAAGTATATTTATTTTAGGAATGTTGTAGAGCCATTTGCCATTTGCCTAGGCATTTTGGTTTTGGTGAAGTTTATTTAAGTTGTTTAAGTTATACTATTCTTTCAACCACCTTCAAAGTGAGAGTCAGATTTTTGAGAAAGGCATACTATCCTTTCAACCAGCCCCACCTTCAAAGTGAGAGTCAGAGGTGAGAGACAGGAACACAATCCTTTCAACCAGCCCCACCTTCAAAGTGAGAATCAGAGGGAAGACGGTTACACTATCCTTGCAACCAGCCCTACCTTCAAAGTGAGAGTCAGAGGTGAGAGACAGGAACACTATCCTTTCTACCAGCCCCACCTTTAAAGTGAGAGTCTCAGGTGAGAGCCAGGCACACTATCCTAGCAAAACGCGAAATGAGGGACACATGATATATTTGTAATGCAATATAATTGTATACATACGCCCCTTCATTCCTATTGGTTGTACGTCAGAGTAGGGTTAGCTGTGTGTAAAGAGGTGGGGGAAATGTGGCATGATGGACCTGCAATGTATTTGTACCAAAAATTCTATGTAATGGACACGCGATGTAATGGACATGCATTATAATGGTGGTCCTCCCTGTGGAAAGCTAATTTTTCTAGGATGGTCAGCTAGAAAATTTCAAAATACCTTTAGTGTATAAAAGTTTTTATATGTGTATATGGACCCCCTGTGGAGGGTCTAAGTCCAGGGGGATTCGGACGCCCCAACCCCAGCCTTTCTATGCCTTTGTATCATGTGAAACACTGCCTATATATTCAATTTTAACAAAAATGTTAAAGCCATTTTTGAAAAATTTTGAATTTAAAAAATAATAGTCATATGTAAATTACATGTAAATAAATTTTTCTCTAAAAGACAAGTCTTAAGGTGCTATTCATCAGAAGTAAAACACTCCTATGATATAAGTTAAATCAAACAAAAATGTTAAAGAAATTTTCGAGAAACATCTTATTTTCAAAAATTAGTTGTTAGTAAACTACCCTTAATCGAATTTTCTCCCAAAAAAAAGGTATAGAGTATTATTTTGCATATCAAATACACCCCAAATATCCATTTTAAACAAAATTGTTAGAGCCATTTTTTAAAAACTACAAATTTTTCAAAAATAGTAGTATTTTAAGGGCTATAGTTGAAATTTTAAAAACAGCTAAAGGTAATACCATATGATGACTATACATTAAGTGTGAACTAAATCCATTAAACCATTTTGGTTGTGAAACCAGGTACAGAGAGACAAAACGAGAGCGACAGAGAATTTCCAGATACACTTTTTTGGGTTCGGAAGCATATTAAATGTCAATACTGGTATTCATTGTAATCTAGAGGTTGAATTTTTTCACAATTACAATATTTTCTCTTCATAAGAGAAAGTAAAAATAGATATGCTCAAAAAGAATAAAGCATTTTGTTAACAAAATTATATAATAAAAATAATAATAATATTATTATCTTAAAACTTACATATTAGAGAATATAATATTGTTAATATTAACACCATTGACATTATTATTACCCGCACCAGTGACCACATAGTAAAGATTTTAAAGTCTGGTTTGACTGACAGGGATGTCAGGGTTTGAACCCCAGCCAAGTGTATTGAGGGTAGTTTTTCCTAAATGGTTTCCCACTCTCCTCCCACAAAATACAGGTACATTTCCTCTACATTTTAGCTCTATCATTCTTACAACAATAGCATGATTAAAAGCCTAAATAAATGTTTATCTGAATAGGTAGTGAAACGTGAGGAAGTATGAATTAAAAATTAATTTCTCACCTCTAATGATGTCTCAGAGGAAATAGTTCCTGCTGATGGTTATTTTACTAACGAAATGTCAAGCATATATTCAGGTTTTTTTAACTAACTTTAATATTAGCCTATACTAGCAACAGGTGACTACACTTTTACCACTGATTCGCTTCTCATAACAAAACCTTTCACAAACTTATACTAACCAGCAATGCTGTTAATATTTTGTGTATGATCATCTTTTCATAGTTACAAAATAATGTTTTGAGTAAGTGGATGTTTTGAAAAAATAGGTGGGGTAAGTGTAGTAAGCCTACCTATATAAGCTGCAAGCTCCATAGCTGACAGTTGTTCTTTTGTTTAAGGTGTTTTTTCCTCTTGTTAATTCCTTATGTAAGATCTTATAGGCGAAAGCCAAAAATATTTACCTGCTTTTCTTGGACCCCATTTACTCGGCTCATTCAAAGAACTATCCTTTGTTTTCCAACAACAAAGGGAATGTAGGTAAATAAAGACATTTGAAATGCTCACAAAGGTAATTTTACAATCGGAAGTATCACAAGGTGTATCTTGAAGGTGAAGATTAAAGTATTAACTAGTATTTAGTTTATAATTAAAACTGTAGTAAAAGTAAAAAACTATAACTATAAGTTTGTATGTGTGGATTCCTCTCAAAGGGGGGTTCAACAAGTTTCAGGGAGGAGGGGTCTAATCAATTCCAGAGGGGGTCCGGACCACCTCCCCTTCCTACAACCTTTTTAAAACCCCTGAAACTTATTCAAAAGCCTAGAGTAAAAGAGAAAAAAAATACTTTTTCTCAAAAGAGATATCAAATATAGGTGCAATTCATCATGCATTCACTATAAAAAAAATTAAGAATTTTGGGTACAGCCCTTTCATCTACTGTCTAAAATGGTTTCATAGAGGTGTGAAGGTGTGGTTTCTACTGTCAGAAATCTGTGCTCTCTTAAGCAAGTCAGTCTCAAGCATAAATATTATAAAGTGAATGGTTTTAGAAATTATCAAATGAGAGCGTGCATAAATAATATAAAGTGAATGACTTTAGAAATGATCAAATGAGAGTTACTGTGACACTAAGAGATGATCATAGGAATCCTAAACTTCAAGAAGTCAAGTTATTTGAAGAAACTCAAACTACTATAAAGATGTAAATCTGTTGTTTCCTTGTGTGTAAACTATGCTCATTATGTATAGAGTTTCAAAGCTATAATATAGATCACTTTTGAAAAAAAAATAGGTTTGTTATTTATTTGGACTAAGTTAATAAATAAACTAATGAATACCTTGATTTTTCTTCTTTTGCTTGTGCTTTCATCTGCTGAACCTCCATCGAGTCTGGTTTTCTTCTTCGCATGAAGAGGTCATGATTACCAATACATAAATCCAAAATCTAGTTAAAAGAGATCAAATGCAGAGTCAATAGAAAATAATGTAACAAGTGTATGTTAAAACAGTTGTTCAGAAAAAATTTAGTATATGAAATTTTCTGAATTGTAAGCTATTCAAGAAATTTTTATATCTGTTTTACAGAGGAAAAGAGATGAACCAAATTGAAAACCTGGAAGAGAAACAGCCCTAACCAAGTGATCTGGTTATAAATTGAGAGTTTGTTCAATAAATTGGAGGAGTTGACAGATAAGAACTTAGTATCAGGAGAAAGTCAAAGTGCAATCATTTCCCTAAACATTTATTACTTTTTTAAGTAGGTCTTACTACTCGCTCGGGCTATAAGCTTATGTACTAATAATGGTTTTAGGGATTAGGAAGGTTATATTCATAGTAAGTGTAAATGCATTTGCGTGAAGAGTGGGAAACCCCCCCTCAGTAGAGCACACCGAGATTCTAACCTCGATCTCCCTGTCATAGGCATTCTAGTCTACTGCAAATAGTGTGTTAGACAATGCAGCCACCGAAGTGGGTCATTTATTCCTGCTGCATTATTACACTTCACACTAAATTATATTTAAAATGTACTTAACTTATTAAAAACACACATAAAAAATGTTAAATAAACAGCTATAAATGAATAGAGAAACTAAAACAATCATTTATAAAAAGATGTACCAAAATTAACACTCATAATTTAAATAAAAAGAAATTGTAGACAATTTTAATCCCAATACAGCCTAAAGCTCCAACATGAAGAGATAGCCGACTAAATCAGCCGACTAAATAATTTGAATTTATAAACCGTGGCTGTGCCCTTGGATTATATAAGGCCAGCCATAATTATTTCTAATAATATATAAATCAATGATACATTTAATATCTCAATTTATTGGAGAATATCACCAAAAACAACCTAACTAAACATATATCGCCCAATATTTTAATGAGGGAATAAATGTTTTATTCAATGTTTCATTTAAGATACTACTTATAGCACCATCTGGAAGGATAAAGGTGTTTGTCAAAAGCTCTCAGAGATGAGACCTTATTATAAACAGTCAAGAAATTGTACATTAATAAATTATTTGATTTGTCTGCTGGGACATTGGGCTTCAAGCTAATCAGCAGAGGAAATAGCTCACTATGGGCTCTTCTAAGGAGGGGTAAAAAGTTATGGGAAAGTTTAATTTTAAATAAATTTGCTATAAAATTTGAAATCTAGTTCACACATTAATGATTCCCGCCTATTGAAGTGGGACAGTCGTGGTCCACCCCCACAAGAGGAACTATCTAACTAATGCTAGCTGAGCCAGGGGCCAGTGGCAACCACCTGATACCAAATTAACGGTAGAATGCCTGGCGCCGGCGGTGGTAATCAATCACCCTATATTGAGGTTCCCTTTACCCACCGCAGACTTTGGTTGTTTGAGCCACTAACCACTGTTGGTCAGTGACAAAGATCTCATTGGGTATCTCGGGGAAGAAAGAGCCACCACACCTAGCTCCAGGGGCGGGAGTAGTTGGCCGAATTCACATAAAGCACTTTGTGTGTTTCATTTTTCCCCTATTGCAGAATTAAGGTCACTATAAGTGGTAGTATAGACAACGACGATGACAACAACAATAGTAATAGTAGTAATAGTAGTGATAGTAATTATAGTAATGATGATGATGATGATGATAATGGCATTTATTTATCTGGGGAAGTTACAGCGTTAACCTTCTCTTCCACTTAACCAGAGTTTAAATTCAACATACAATATTACATTTATTAGAATATAAACATATTTAATAGGGATAATGATAAAATATTAAATTGAAAGGAAAATTTAAATAAGTATAAAACCATTTAAAAGCTCATTCATACACTCATTCAGAGCTCAAGTAGTTTCAAGAACTCAGTTTAGTTTATTTGAAAAGTTAAATTTAATAAATCCAAAGGGAGGCAATACTCAAATTCTGTTTAGAATACCTCATGGCCGTCTCCAAGATGTTGTTGGTGTTTAAAAAGTTCTATATCATTTACATACATATATTTAGTTTCAATACAGTGTAATATATTAATTACAACTACATTTAAAATATTGTCGGTCAAAATATAAGTTTCAAGAACTGCACACATAGCTTTTAGATAGTGAAGAATACACTCGTTAAAATATTCAAAATTTTATGATATGAAGGGGTCAGAATAAATTTCATTTCTTCAAAAACCTCTAGCAATAGTAGAAATATTATAACTAAGACCACGGAGAGCTTCAGCATATTTTGGTTTAAAATATACATCAAACTAGTGTTTCAGAGTATTTTCTGTAAAAGATTTAGTATTATAGGTATCACCTTGGTTATGTAACAAAGGTAAGGCAGGTGTGATCTGTGGTTTATTATTTGGATATCAGGGCCCATCACCAATTTATCAAATTAACCACACAAGAAATATTTAAGGTTTTAATTACAATCCAAACAATATGTCCACCACATGAGTTTGCACGCCCAAAAATTTTAATAAAAATCAACAAATAAATTACACACATTAAACCTAAGACAAAAACATTTAAACAAAAAATTCAAAATTACACATTTCTATTCACAAAGTCAGTATTTAGATTGTTCACGAGTCAAATATTAATTTGACGAATGCACAATTCCAAAGATTCGGGTTTTACTTGCTGTGGCCACCTAATTCAACCACCATATTTCATACCATTTAATGTTGCACTTTGACATACTACCCGATACAAACCTGTATCAACCCCTGACAAGTAAGCTACCTTATACCAAGCTGTACCATACACATGCCACGCAAGTGACACTTCAACAAAACTCTGCCTCGGTACTTTACATACAACATATGGGGTCAAGCAACTCCGCTGGACTCTCTCCAACCAAGTTTCTATCCCCAACTGTACTGGAATAAAAGTGGTCTTCTTACCCATCTACAGGATTCATATGTGTAGGCAATACAGTTATTAACTACAACATCCTGTTTTTTGTGTGTTTTTAGCACCACATTTTACCAGCTGTTCAGATTATACACATATGTACTGATTAAGATAATGAGTTAGAGATTAGAAATGTTTAATTTAGAGGATGTGTACCCACGAAAAAATTTTATGTTCAGAGTTCACTAAATAAATCATTTTCTTTACTTAGAACTCCCTAATCTAGTATTTTCTTTAATAACATTGTGACTGTGCATGGTGCATGTCATTTTGAGATGAAGGAAATAGGGGTGAATTGATATATCAACAGGTGACTAACCTTTAATGGAACATAAGAATAAAATAACCTATTTATAAATGTAGTGTTCTTCTTTTAAGTCACATGTACCATACATCTGGCCAGGTTTGGTCAAAGTAGACTTTGAGGGTAAAGAGAGAAGGAGAACTTTCAGGGTGAACTCGTTACAAAACTATATTTTGAAATTCAATAGATTATCACATGATTGTTAAAGTGTCTAGATCTCTACAAAGCACAGTGACCTTGTGAAATATATCTACATTTAGATAATGACTATAAGAAAATTAATAATTACTTAACATACCATGTATGTAAATCAAAAATTAATGGTAATTATTTTATTACTTGTAGTTTCAACCAACAATGGACACCACTTAAATAAGTGTACATAAATAGATTAAATTAATAGTATTCAACTACTAGCAATAGTGTGGCAAAAAAAAATGTGAATTTTATAAAATCATCAAAAAAATCATCTAATTGATGTAATATATGTGAAAGCCAAATAGAAAATAAACCATGATTAAGAGCATTAGTATTTCACAACTTTACCATTTTAAAAACACCAATACTTTGTTTAAATTCATGTAAAAAAATTTACCAACATGTGAGAAATTATTTTAACTATTTTTTTTTGTCACCATATTTCATTACTCATTTGAATTTTGCGCATATTAACTAAGTGTGTGTTAGGGATGAGAAAATGTAAACTTAGATAATAAAAGAACGTAATGTGGGCACCAATTTAAACTTATTTTGAATGCATGCATATGTACATACATGCATATATATATATATATATACATATATATAATCTCACAGAAGCAGATTTACACTATAGGCCCACTAGCCATGGGCCTAGGGGCCTAGGGGCTTTAGAGGGCAGCACATTTTGGATGACATTATTTTTATTTTTATTATTATATTTTTATTTTAATAACTACGTTTAAAAATTATTGACTAACATTATCGAAATAGTTCAAGTTAAGGTCAGAATGACAATATTTATTTTTAAATAACTGTACTTTGCAATCGATTTGTAACTGACGTCAGTTTCCTCTTCTTCATAATATAAGCTCAAGCTGCTGGAGGGCATGTACATGCCTGATTATCTTTCGTAGAAATATTTTCTCGAATATTAACACAACTTTCCTCTAAAACTTCCTAAAGCCCTTGACAAAAAAAATGGGATGGGAGTGGGGAGGGGGAATGGCGCATATTATAATTGTGCCTTGGGGTGCAAATATTTTAAATCTGCCACTGTAATCTCGCTGTTCCCTTATAGGGTAAGCAAGAAACTGTGTACATAGTTGAAAAAAACAACAACTCCATAATTAATGCCTCCTCCCTAATTTTCTCCACACTTCCCTATCCTTACATACGATCCTTGCCTACTTACTTTGCTTCAACAACATCCATACACAGAGTCATATATGCGCTTTTATTCTTAAAAATCTTAATGTTTATCTTTTTCATACAATTGTCCACAATATTTAGCCATGCCTTACATGGCCTGCCCCTTCCATTTTATCCACACACTCTACCTTCATATATTTGCTTCGTCACTCAATCCACACTCTTCCTCTCAACATTCCCATAACAATATAAGAAGCTTCTTTCAAAATGACCTAATGATTTCCTTTCAAACCACACTCCTTCAGCACCCATTCATTATCGACTCTCTCCGTTAGAGTTTTTCCATATACATTTCTTAGATATATCATTCCAACCACATTCACCTTGCTCTTGTTTTTCTCCTGACAAACTCATGCTTCACATCCATAAAACAATGTTGGCGTTAACACACTTTAATATACAGCCATTTTAGCCTCTTTTCGATATTGCTTCACTCTTTGCAACAGTCCACATACATCCAAATATTTTCCAAGATGCATTCACCAGTTTCTCAATTTCACCATATAGCCTTCCATTTTTACCAAATATTCTGCCCAGATACACCAAACCATTAACTTGTTCTAACAGTTTTTTATTTATATTAAGCTGACAATCCTTTCCTGACCCGTCCTTATCAAAAACTATCAACTTAGTTTTGGAAACATTTATACAAAGAGCCCTTCTGTCTGTCACCACATTCAAACGATTTAAGGAATTCTTCAAATCGCTTTCATTCTTAGCCATTAATATGCCATCACCTGCATATAAGAGCACTATCACATTCAAATCGTCCATTTGTACACCAGCCGCGTCCTCACAAGCATTAATGAATACATTCAAAAACCATGGAGAGATTACACAACCTTGTCCAACACCCTGTTCAATGTCAAACCATTCACTCAAAGCTCCATCTGTCCTTAAGCATGCTTTACTTTCATCAGACACCACCATAATTGCATTTACTAGCCATGAATCCACACCACACTCTCTCCATAACATACCCCTATTACCCCTCGATCAAACACTTTATCCAGATCAATGAATGAACAATAAACTTTCTTCCTTGTTGCCATACATTTCTAAATAACTTGTTGCAATGTAAATATCTGGTCCATGCAGCCTCTACAATCTTTTCCATAGTTTTTTCACGCACCCTTTCAATTAAAACTTCCAGAAACTTTGCCTAGAATACTCAACAAACTAATTGCCCTATAATTCTTACATTCACTCTTACTACCTTTGCCTTTGTACAAACGAACAATGACAGCATTCTTTCAGTCATTAAGAACATTTGAAATCCCAGCACAATGATTGAACAAATCACACAATATGGCAAGTCGTACCCCTTGCCATGTATAAAGATAAATATCTTTGCTATAGAAAAGTTTGAAGTCAAAGAAAATGCAAAATAGTTTATATTGATAGTAAGTCGTTAGCATCCAACTTCCAACTTTTTTATATCAGTAATGGATGTTGAAGCTTAAGTCATTGTAGTAAGATTGATATTATTTGTTTTGAGATAGTAGCATCCATAGTTCAGGTAATAATCACGGTATTTAAAATTAATAAAAAATGTATGACAAAATGTTAAATCAAGGGAAAAAGTGCTAGTATATAATTAATTGAAAAAAAGGAACAGTTTGAAATAGTAAGAGAATTAACATATCAGTTTGGCATAGCAGTGTATTCTGATCCAATTTAAGCACATATTTTAATATCTATGATACGCTTATTTCTTAGAATGTTTTTTTAATGTCCCAAGATTAAATGCAATCTATTTCTTAGCATCACGTCTTACTACATGTTCAGGTTATACACATGTGTGCTTATTATGAAAATGTGTTATGGATGAGGAAGGTTTAATTTTATAAGAAGTGTACACACATTTGTGCAGAGGAAGAGTGGAAAACTATTTAGGAAAAACCACCCTCAGCACACCTGACCAGGATTCTAGCCCCTATCTCCCTGTCATCGATAGTCTAGTCTATTGTGAAAGTAAACCCTTAGAGCATCCTGTTCTACTGAGCTAAGGGTCCCCAAGTTCAATTTCTGGCATGGCCGAAAAATTTATCAATGGTAAAATGTGGGTTTACCCTTTCACAGTGATGAATTAAGGGCCGAAGTTGCCTGTCCTAATCTTAAGTTAGATTATAAGGCATATGAAGCTACATTACAGGCCTAGCAAGACGGTGGTGGAAAATGTATGGCTTGAATAAAAAAGTGACCCAGGTCACAGGCTGGAAACAGTAAGAGATGAAAAAAAATTATAAATAGAATAATATTAAATTATACTTTTTAACTACAATTTTATAGCTAATTTTAAAAAATTTCAGCCATCCTTTTTCACTTTTCCTCTTATTATGAACAACAAATTTAAAATAATACATGAAAATTATGCATTATGAGAGTAGGCTTATTAAATGTGTACCAAGTTTGGTAACCATCCACTGGTTTATTTTGAAGATTGTTTATCTTACACATTTTCAAAATAGTAACCTAATATTTGAATTTTAATATATAGCATCAATCAATGAAATATTCTAGTTTTTATCAGATAATCTAATTTATTTATGGAAGTTAATAAGTTGTAACAATATTTTTTTTAATATAGTATTATGTTTCACAAGAATTAAATGTATATATAGAAATACTTTATATATAAGTTATATAAAATTATGTGTTTATTTAAAGTTTGATTTATAGAATCTGATATTTAATACTTATTTATGTAAATATTTGGCACACTTTGGGAATTATTTTCTTTCAATTTAAAGTTGTTTTGTGAAGTTTTAAAATAAGTGAAAGATAAATAGGAACCAAAGTAAAAGGAATTCTGCTTTTGATAGAAATAACTTTACCCCCTATATTTCTTTTTGAGCACTAAACTAGCATTTTTTTTTTAACTTTGTATATTTTTGGCTGCCAGAATGAAAGCTCATAAAAATATTTTTAAATGCTGTCCACAGGAGACCTTATGAGCATTTAAGGGTGTGTGAGCTTTGTTAAAATCTGACAATTAGCTCTAACATTGTAGATGGGACAATCACCCACCATTTTCAAATACTAAAAAAATATGGTGTTTTTTTTCCAAACTATAAACAGGGCTTAGTGACAAGAAAATAAATGGTCTATTCTCTCATTTACTATGTAAACTCAACTTGATGTAACAACTGTTAGCGAATTATTAGTATTAATTTAATTGATTGAGGTAGTAAATTTCAACAACAGTGAATAGTGAAGTAACATTTGTTACCTTATTTGTTTCCATAAACTAATAATGCATGTTTGCTTCGCAATGGCAATGTAACCAAATAAACACATCTGTGTATTTGTAATGTAAGTTCCATAGTAGTAGGTACAGAGTTTCATAAAAAGGTTTTGATGTGGGTACACGCTGTGCTACTGCGTGTACCCCTGACTAGAGACCTGAAAATAAGTAAATATTTCTAAATTACAAATATTTTTTTACTATTGTTTTATTCCAATGTTCTAACAAAATACTCAATAATGGAAATTTAAAAAAAAAGGTAGCCTTATTTAACTAAACCATACGTTCACATATTAAAGGTGAATGGCAAAGACTAATAATTGGGTTGAGAAGGTGTGTGAAATTATTGAATTATATCTAGGCCTTAAATATTAAAAATTTATAATAATATCCAACAATATCACAAGATCACAAGATATTAATAGATTCATAAATATTACATAATAACTCAAACTATAATCCCTGAAGTTTTATCTGGACAGCTTCATTTTTTAATAGTAAGAATTTGTATTGTTTTAATTTAAAAACATACTTTTAAAAAAAATTAGGTATAATTTTGAAGAATTCAATTCCTTGGCAAAAATATGAGCAAAATAAGACATGGAATGATCAATAATTGGCACAGTAAGCTATGTGAAATTATTTTTATCAGCATTTAAGTATAATAATAAAAAATCATGAACCTAAGTACACTATCATGCCCATTTATAGCTCCATAAATAATTAATAAGCCTTCGCATTTGTTAGGCATGAGCCTTTTGTTGAGCAGATTCATGTATCATAGTTTGTATTTTTTGTGAGTGTAGGCATAAGATCTACTTTTCAAATCAGACGTATGTTCAAAGTATCTATTAAATTCCTTAGCTAGTAATAATAAAATTATATGACTATTAAAAACATTGTGCTACACAGGATATAGAATGTACAAGTCAAGCCGAAAAGATTAATTTTGAAACTTTATACAGTGTGGGTTTAGAAACTTAGTCTAATAAAGTAACCAAAAATACAATATTTTTTTTTGAAAACAGTAATTAACATGCAAGACATGCTTTGATAGATAAAGGGTCTTGTTAATAGTTCAAGAAGTATGCATAAACTAAAATAAAAATATAAAAACTGATAACAAAACAGAGGTATTGATGAATTCACAAGAAATTATTACAAGATTGGAGGGGGTAACAAGAGAGCTAAAGTGGCCATATAAACACAACACCATCACATTTTCTATAAATAATGTTTGCTGTCTAGAAGTTGTGCTACAAGTCATTTATCTATTATCAAAGATTAAAATTTTATTATAATTTTATGTCACTATAAATTTATGAAAACATACATTTGATTAAATAAATTTCAGTTAAATTTCTTGTTAATGTTGGCTGTATTATTGTTGTTACCTATATTATGCAATAATGTTTCTCCTCTTTGACATCATAGTGAATATTAAAATTAAAACAGTTTGTGGAATAACTTGTCGCACCAGCACTAGCTTGTTTTTATCAATTTCTTTAGATTTAACATTATGAGAATTTACCCATGGTCAAATAAACTTACATGACCAAACCATAAAATCAAAATTTAATAAGTATGAATATTTAAGACTAAAATATCTTTGTTTTTAAACAAATAATAATAATAATAATACTTAGCACCGCGTCTTACTACCCATTCGGGTTATACGCTCAAGTACTGATTACACTAATGGGTTAAGAATTGGGTAGGTTGAATTTAGAGGAAGTGAACCCGCATTTCCGTGTAGGGAGAGTGGAAAACCATTTAGGAAAAACCACCCTCAGTTCACCCGACCGAGATTCGAACCTCGATCTCCCCGTCCTCGGCAGTCGAGCTCAACATGACTGGCGCGTTAGCTAACTACGCCACCGAGGCGGGTTTTTAAACAAATAAAAGAATCAATAATAAATAAAATAAAGGTTGTAGAAAATACATATTAGAGTACCAACATCTACTAGCCAATCTACCCTAATGCTACGGTCATATATTAAATATAATTTTAAAGTGTAGACTTTATCAATATTTCCACAAATGCCCACTAAAAGCCAAATACTGAAAATATTTAAATAACAATGAAGGGTTAAATTATTAGCACAACAAATCCGCAACCCTTTCAATGAAAATTTATGTACACAACAAAACTTAATTTAATGGCTTTTGTTTAAACTTTATGTATATATGATCATATCTACAGGTATATGTGATTTTAATTCCAACACTGAAATTAAAGTTAGTTTATTACAAAATTAAAATTTTCCGAAAGTTTTTTTTTTTAATTTGACCAAAATGAATATATATGATGATTGTTTTAAATAATAAAATTTACTGTATGTATACTTGTTTTTTGGAGAGCAATTAATTTGCTGATAGCATATTTCAGAAAATGTAGTACCAAACTATAAAATACTATAAAACAATATATGTTACAGTATCTTACACTATTTATTTTTAAATCTATTTTACACTTATTATTTTCAAGATGTATCATATGACCATAAGTAAAAGATGAATTACATTTTAAACTTAAAAAAAGTTTAAAAAATTAATTCACAGAACGCTATATTAAGCTTGCTTCATCTTATCTGAATTGTTATACTACACATAGTATTACTTCATTGTGTTACATCTGAACAATAAGAGAGAATTTGGTCAAGTAAATTTGTAAAGAATGATAGGACACTTAGATAAGAACATGTAAAAGGAATAACATAAAGGAAAAACACAGGAAATAAACATTGGATGCAAAGTGTCCTATCATTCGTTACAAATTTCCTTTTTCTCCCTTTTTATTTATTTTTTTGTTTTGTTTCCTCTTTTAGGAAGTTGTGGAGTCTACTTTTCCCCTCCCTCTTGATGAGTGTTGATAGAATGAAACCTAGGTTAGGGAATTGGGCAGTAAAGTTCGATTTTCTTCATGAGGCAGCAAATATTTCTTTGTCCAGTGGCAGCAGCAATGTAAAGTGTGAATTGTGTTGTTCTTTTCATTGTAAAAGCCATATTATGTTTGTTCCTTTAATATGTTTTTATCCACCTTTCCTGTACCTTCTTCCAAATATAATATAATAAAAATATAAAGAAATTTAGGGCAAATTCAACTTACCAATTTGTTCATCCGTACTTTTTGAGAGAAAAACACAAAGTTAGGTGATGATTTTTCCACTGGTTTAATGATGAACTTTTTATCATCAAAGCTGATGTGACGTATTTCTGACCAGGTAAAGGTTGTTTTAGGTGTCAACTTGTTGTCCTTTTCATAAATGTTAAGCCCAAGTGCAGTAACACCCAAATATAGCTCTGTGTCTTTCTTGTTCTGTTAATTAAGATAATAGTTCATTTATAAAACCAATTTCATTTTATAAAAAGATAGCATGGATTAGTAGGATAGTGAGTAACATGAATCACAAATTATAAATAGAATCTACAGCAAATTTAAATATTTATTTTAATATCAATGATTAATTTTAATAATCATGAAATATAATTTTGGGCAGCTGTCTTTAGTTCTATTCTTTGCCGCTAGAGTGGAAGTGGAAAAACAAGCCAGGCACATCATGGTGAAGGAGACTAATAGTGAGCAGCACTTGAAGCAGACAAAAGAGGCTCCTAGGGAGAATAGTAGGTCCAGCACCAGCTGACCTTACTCCCAACATTCCATAAGATTCTGAATAAGTTTGTGAAAGTTATACAGAGGAAGAAAGAATGTGTATGGAAATATGAGGAAATTAACGAATAATTTCCTGAAAAGACAACTACTACTGTAAATAAACAGCCTAGGTATAACTAGTTGGGAATGAACTCTGCCCTTCTGCCTCGATGAGCTCAAATTCTTGAAACATGTTTAGTAATTGCCTATTAATTTATTTCTCTTTAATTTAAACCTCTTTTCACTTTTTTATTTGTTCCCTTTTATGTATTTATATATCTCTTTTCTGTACATTCTACCAATGATTTATTTAAAATTATTTTATTAGTATTAAACAAACTTCTCATTTTCTTGGTTGTAAAACTTACAGATAAACTCCAAACAAAATCAAAACATAGGTGTTTCTAACAATATAGACCATAAAAAAATCAAATTTGTTTTAATGAAAACCATATTTTTGTGTTTTTATGATAAAACAGTGCTACTTACATTGATTGGAAAGTAATTGACCCCATACATGTCAAGATCTTGTGCAATTTTTAGATATTCCATCTCAGCCTCATCTCTTGACATGCCCCGATGATCTGCATACCATATTTTAATACGGTCCTCCCACATCTCAGGAGTCATTTGATACTGATCGATTACACGTTGTGGTAACAAATCGTCACTTGCGAGCATGCCTGGTTTGTAGGTAGATTCATCATAGTCACCATACTAAAAAAAAGTAACAACCAACCACACACAAATATTTGAAATAAATGCTCCCCATTTTAGAAAAAAAAAGTTTAGCTTTAGATGTAATACTCACTGAAGCACATGTCAACAATAATTATTCTAGTATCAGTACGTAGTAGTTCATTAAAATTGTCACACTTCCCCTTTTTTCCTATTTTTGTAGCAATTAATATATTGATTTACATCCTTAAATGTATGCTGGTATGGTGGATAAATTAACGATGTGACATAATGAAAAGCGTTAGTTTATAAATTGTTTCACCCGATTAATTAATTGTGAACTTTTTTGAGCTCAAGAATATGATAAATCTTAATGAAATGGCTACAGCCAAAACAGATTAATAGATTTTGTTCAAACTTGATATATATTTGTTGCATGGTTATACCTCAATGCAAATTTGTGATTTTAATTATAGCTATAAATTTATTACCTAAGTGATATGGAAATTGAAATATTTTGAAAATTCTAATAGCATTTTTTTTTATGTATATCTGGGGAGCTTATTTGCATAGTAAATAGCAATGTATAATCTTTTTCTTGGGAAAATTCATTTAATATAGTTTACAAGTGATTTTTGAACATTTGAAATTATTTAAAATGGCTGTAGAGATTTTATTCAAAATGGGTATCTGGGGAGTATTTTAGATGTTAAATAACACTGTTTACTTGTTTTTTGGAGGAAAAGTAATTAAAATATAGTTTCATGATGACAAATTTTTGAAAATTTTGTTTCAAGCTATAATAGTGAATTAAGAGAAGTGTGAATGATAGTGTCATACTATTTATTGTATTTGGCTCATCCCATTGTTAAAAATTGCAAGCCAGCAGTTAATAAGTATTCTACTATCTTCTTTAAATTGAAAAATGACACCTAAACACAGGAATTTAATTTGAGACTTTTGGCTTAGTATGCCAATGCTCTTAACCCTGAGCTATCCGGGATTGGTCCTATGCCCAAGGTCATTACAGGTTTTATTTTTCACTTTAAATAATATCATATTTACCTATGGCTATAGCTGTACTTAATGATAACAGCATGGCCTTTTAATCCATTATGATATACAAATTCGTACAGTTGTCATTTTACTATTGGCACCATAAGGCCCACTCGGGCTGAAGTTGGCTGCGTTATCTGATAGTGCAGAATCTTAATTGATCACTTATATGTGGCTGACAATTTCCACATGTCTATCACAGACCCTGCATTAAAATATGATTGAAGAATGACCTTCGGCATGGGACAACTCCTGGATAGTTTAGTTGTAAAAGAATTGGTGCAATGAGCTAAAGGTCCTGGGATCGATTCTTGTGTCCAGGTGTCATTTTTCAATTTTATTGAATATGATATTTATATGCAGCTACAATTGTAGTTAACAACTATAATAACTAGGCTATTTAATACTTCAACCATATTCTAGTAGAAGAATGTGTAGAGTTCTAGTAAATATTTGTTCTTTGTTGAATTTAATAAAGCTTATTCCAATGTAGTGATTATGGAAATATATCTTTTTGTTTAGGTAGGCATATTTGTGTTTCAAAGAAGAGAAATGTGAATAAAGCAAATGCCTTGAAATATTAGTCAGCATGGTTTAATTGATTCTAGCAATCCTTGTTTGAAGTATAAATATATATGGCTTCCATCCAATCAATAAAGTTACCGTACTTAAAAACATAGTCCTCTATTTATTGATATAAAAACTATTGGAATTTTTTCATTGGAATTCTAAATTTTAAAACATAATACATTATCTTAGCTAATTGCACAATTTTAATGTGTTGATCAAATATAAGTTGAATATTAATTTTAAATCAAATACTTTTCTATGTTCTACATAATTTGTATTTTTTTTAGTGGCAAAAGTGATAATACTACTGTTAATAGTTGTAATTTTAGAGTATAAATAGCATTACTTAATGCATGCTCATATGTCAAGGCTAAGATCTGGTGAACTTGGCATTAGGTCAGGAGGAGGCAGCATTTGATGAAAAGCAGCATACATGGTACGTCTTAGTGTTTCTTAAGATACAGTAAAATAAGGGTGGGTTATATGTCTATAAGCTTGATTCACAGCACTTGTATATTATGACTATGCTACATCTAATGTTTGTCAAATCTTTGTGGTTGGCCTCTATTAAATCTATCTGCAGTTTGCATTAATGTAAGGACAGATAGAGAGGAAAGTGAATATTTTGGGAATACAGAGTCAGGAAAAACAAAACAACTGCACATGACCAAGATTTTAATAAAATCCTATCCTCTATAGTCAGAGCAGAGCAAACCTGTCAAACCTTTTGGTGTTGAGTCAAAACCCAAACAGTGTTCGAGTAGAAGAGAGTTTGTTTTTTTAGCACCGCATCTTACTGCCTGTTTGGATTATACGCTTATGCAGGTACTAATTACACTAGTGATTTTAGGGATTAGAAAGGTTATGTTTATTAGAAGAGTACCCGCATTTTCAGAGAGAGTGAAAACCCATTTTGAAAAGAAACACCTCAGTACACCCGGCCAAGATTCAAACATCAATCTCCCCATCATCGGCAGTCTAGTCCACTGCGATAGTAGCATGTTAGACCATGTAGCCACCAAAGCGGATATGAGAGATAATTTACAAAATAAAAAATATTATTTTGATTGGAAATACGTGTTTGTTCCTATGTTGTTTTTTAAGTGTGCAATGCCTAATTATCTGTCAAGGCTAACTACAAAATATTTGTTATTTCTGTTCTTTTCTACAAATAAGATTTAATTAATTGATTTTTGGTTAATTAATTTTAATTGATGAACTATTCCTGCTATGCAATTGTGTTTAGGGTCCCTTTCAATATTACTATAATGATTCACACAATAGAATGGATTTGAAAGATGAGTATTTACCATCAATGTTTAGTTTCTTATTCAGTCAATTTACCATGTACACAAACCAAAATTGGCTAGGAAATATTAGGTTATAAATAAAGCCAAGTAATGGAATATTTTTATCATTGAATATGATGACAATAAAAAAAATAGAATGAATCTATTTTAACATTAGAGTAAGAAACTGAAAATATTTTTTTCAACAATGCTCATTAAGTAATCATTAATAAATTATAAATGGTGATGCCATGTTTTTAATCATTAATATGTTATAAACTAATTTTAAAATTTAAGGCCATTTATTTGTTATTAGTCCACAATACTTTGTATTTTGCTTATATATTTATCAATTTTTCAAACAATAAATTAATATTTATTTTTTTGAATTAAATTACCGGTTCACAATCAATTTGATGCCCACAATTTTATACTTAATTTATGTGTATAGTGTAGTAACCAAATTTGTGGTAAGCATATTTCTTTAAAAAAAATTGCATTCTCTGTTACTGAGCTATTCAAAGTGTTTACATTTAAGACTCACTCTCATGGATAAAATGAATAAGTTAAATAAAAAGCAATAATGTGTTAAGGGTTTAAGTACCTGTCTATGAGCCAGATACTTAGTGCGGCTCAATGCCAAACACAAGATGACACCTACCTAGACCAAAATGGAAGGGGCCAGTTTCATTAGTGAAACTAATGAAACTGGCCCATTCCATTAGAGTTTAGGTAGGTGCTGTCTTCCATTTGTTATCAAGCCACATTTGAGGCGCAATAAGTCTGACTGTGAGTCTGGCCCTATGACACAATTTATAACTAGGCTGTTTCATTGTAAGTACCTGCAGTAGTGTTTTAGCAAAAAAGAATACTGCCATCACACATATGTTACGTTCCAAGCAAGACTCACTTTGGCCTGCACTGCATATGATGCTAGCAGCACTGAGGCTTCTGGAGGGCAATATATATCCATGGAGAGGATAGCTTGCTTCACCTGCAGGAAGAACAGGTGTTGCGTCACCTCCTGCACAAGTTCCTCAGCTACATCTTCTGGATAAAACTTGCCAAGGAACATGAAAGGAGTGGTGGGCTGTTGAGAAATTCCCTGATCCTGAACTGGAACCAAGAGCATGTATGTGTGTGTTAAGAGATTGGGAAAGAACAAAGACTTGGTTCAATTTATAGGATAACTAGGAATAATTCTGAAAATAATTATTTTTCCCTGATAAATTCAAACTAAGTTTTTTAGTAGTTTATTTTGGAGGAGAATAATAAAGGGAGTAAATAATTGAAACCACTGTCACATCCACCATCACCGTCATCAGTTTATAGCCACTGGCCAGGTCTGTTTGGAACATAAGCCTCTCCAACATCTCCTTTCTCCCCACCATCTCTCCTACTCCATCAGGACCCAGTCCTTTCCCCTCTCCCTACACACTCATCTGCACTCTCTTCAACCAACTGTTTCTTGGTCTTCCTCTTGGCCTCATGCCCCCCCCCCCCCGGCCCCTCCACATTACTATACCACATCTTCTTTGGTATCCTCTCCTCCTCCATTATTCTCACATGGCCACACCATCTTAGATGTGCCTTCTCAATCCTATCCTGCACTGGCTGCTCCTTAATAATCCGGCTCACCCTCTCATTTTTCATATAATTTACTTCATCATCATCATCATCATCATCATCATTATTTAGCAGCACATCTTACTATCCGTTAGGGTTATATGCTTAAGTATTAATTATGCTAATGGTTAGCAAATAGGAAGGTTGAATTTATAGGAAGTGAACCCACATTTGCATGGAGGGAGAGTGGAAGAATATTTAGGAATCCCCCCCCAGTTCACCCGACCAAGATTCAAACCTCGATCTCCCTGTTCGTCCTCGGCAGTCATGCTCAACACGAAACTAGCGCGTTACCCAACTACGACACCGAGGCGGGTCATATAATTTAGTTGAATGAGGATCAATATAAGGTGGAAAACTATTTATCAGTGCAGCAAGTTAAGACTATACCCACCCACTTCAGTGGCCATAAGGTCTAATGCGCTACTCTTGTAGTATGCTAGACTATCAATGAGATATGCCTATTGAGAGTTAGAGTTGTGTTAGAGAGAGAGAGAGTATACGAGTTTTTATTATTAAACTTTGAAGTCTCCGTATTACGGGGGTTTTCCACCCTCCTAACCCTGCGATTATGAAGTGGTTACTTTCAAAATTTTCTACAAAACATAAATAAAAGTCACATTGTCCAACATTAAATTTAAAACTTCCCGGGGGTGACACCTCTCGAACTCCCGCTTCATTAGCCCCTCACAGGTGCATGCCTGGAATCTGAGGTCAGAATTTGCCCCTGCTATGCAAAGATTTGAATATATATAATATGGTTTAAAATGTCACCTAGAAATAGTATATATAGAATCAGTATCCTTTATATGGTAGGCCTGTGATCTAATCACCTAGTTATGCAAATTCATCATATGCACAGGGTCATTCCTTACTTCCATGTATAATCGATGCTTGCAGAATAGGCTTACAACACTGAAAATTGATTATTTAACCCTTTTGCTGTGTATTAAATAATTACTTCTTATCTTCAGAAATGCTAATTAAGAGGTCAAAAATTCAAAATTTGAAAATTTGCATGATGATCATGATTATGATTAAATAATTTGATTTTCAACTAGTAATGCATTTTAAATATGAAATTTAGCACCCCGTTGTCTATAAATCGCATAATAATATATATTTTATATCAATAAAATTTTATACATCACATATTATATATGTCACATTTTATCCAAATGCAATGTTATTCTGCTATCAGAACCATTCTTTATTTTACTTGCAACCCACAATAGTTCCAAACTAATTGATAAATAAGGATTTTACAGGCCTACTATGGGCCAAATGTAATAAAAAGAAAAATTTGAAAATTAGGTTACATCAACACAACTTGAACAATTGTGTGCTACAATGGTGGTTTTCTCAGTGTAGTGTAGTCTATAAAATCATATATTTGTCTTGGGCATGATTTCAAAATAGGAAATAGGTCGAGAACAAAAATAAAATAGCAATCCATTAATCCCTCAACAATGTTTTCCACCACATAAATACTGCACGTGTGCTACAAGTAATTAAATGCGGAAGTAAACAAGTGCTAAGTACTACTGTTATGATTTAGCAGCCGGTAACTGACCGTTCTCGAAATTAAAAACCAGATGTCAGAGGTGCACGTGCATGCTAGTATGAAAAATTCAGCGTTCTAACACTCTTGTGGCTATTTCCGACTGTTGCAGCAAGGGTAGATAAAGTTTACATGTCGTGGGGTAAAGTCGATTTCTGCAGTCAATGGCTATAATGCTGAGATCAAATATATCCGATTAACGCAGCAAAAGGGTTAATAAACCTCATTGGGATAACCTCAATGTGCATAAATATTCATTTTGATTAGATGTTTTATTAAGATATTAACTATAGACCAGGACAAGGCATTTATTTATTTTTTAGCACCGCATCTTGCTACCCGTTCGGGTTACACATATGTACTAATGTAATTATGTGAATGTGTTATGGATGAGAAAGGTTGAATTTAAAGGAGTTGTACCCACATTTGTGTGGAGGGAGAGTGGAAAACCATTAAAGAAAGACCACTCCCAAGACACCCGACCAGGAATGGAACCCCGATCTCACCATTATCAACAATAGAGTATATTTTGAGAGTGACACATTAAACCATGAGGCCACTGAAAGGGTGTTAGCCTAAATGTATTGTAGGCCCATATGTTTAAAGGAATTTTTCACATCTGTCTAAGCTGGACAACTTTTTACAATAAGAGAATATTCATCCATAAAATTTCTTTTCCAGAACTTGTTAAGTGAAAAAATAATAAAAGTTATTTTTGTTGTTTTTGTTTTTTTGCTAATCCAACTCACTAAACCCTTGGGCTATATGCATTTGTTTTAATTATGCTAATGTTCTAGGGATGTGAGGAAGGTTGAAATTTTAGAGGAAGTGTATCCAAATCTGTGTGAAGGGAGAGTGAGTGGAAAACTATTTGAAGAAAAACCACCCTGCGTACACCTAACCGAGATTTCAACCCCGATCTCATAATCAGCAGTCCAATCTATTGCGAGAATTATGCCTTTTGACCAGAGGTGGGCAGCATATTTTTAAATGTAAACACAGTTGTGACAAATTTTAACTAACACTCACCCCACCATGTAAAAAATTAGGTTGCTCAATTGAACATTTAAAACAACATACTATTTGAACAAGTTTATTCAAAACATGTACACTTGAACTACTCAGTTACAACTAGGCCTACATTAGACACCAATGATGAAAATTGTTCAAATTGTTCAAATTTTTAAAAATGTAAAACAATTTAAAGTGAAATTTGACAATTCTTTTGTTAAAAGTTACAACCAGCACACGCTGTCTGGAAAAAAGTTTATTTTACTGTGAGAGCTGGCAAACTCAAATTCACCACACTTTAATGGCCAATTCACCACTTGTTGCCATTGGCGATTGGGTTACCCACCCCAGCCTTAGAACACTTGAACAATGAAGCAGGTAATAAGTTTTATAGTCAAATAACAAATAGGGCATATAATTCATAGGGTTAAAAACCTTTCCTTTACCTTTCTTATCAAGCTTGAGCCATGAGATGAAGCCCTTTGCATCTTCATACTGTAGTCCAAAATACCATGTTTCTCTTAGACCGATAGTGCGGCACACAAGATCAAATAAATCCCTTCCAGTTGCTCTCCACTGAAACCATAATTTGTTTATACATGGAAGATTAAATAAAGACAAAAAGTACACAAAAAGTATTAGGATCATAGGCGTAAGTAAAGTTTAATTTTTTGGGGAGCTCAAAATTGTAAGTTTAGACTTACAATTAAACTCTAAGAAATATGAGCATTGTTATTTTATACAATACTGTAGCGGTGGAACTTTAAGTGAGTAAGAAGGAGGAAGAAGGCAGGTGGCAAAAAGGTTTTTAGGGACTTTCTACCCTCCTCACCCCCAACTAATGTAAGAAAATTGGATATTCCTCGTAGCTATTTAGAGTGATCCTCATTTGGAGAGTTTTGAAAATTATATTCTTTTAAAAGCTATTTATAATTCCTGAAATTTTGAAATTGAGATACTTTTAGAGGCTATTTGGAGTATTCCTTCAGCAAATTCTTGAAAATTGGATGCCTCTAGAAGAAATTTTAAGTAGTAGGCTCGAGTCCCTAGAAGCTATTTGAAGTGATCCATTTAGAATGATAATCACCTAGAAATTTTTGGAAAATTAAATGCCTCTAGATACTATTAGGAGTGATCCTTCCCTGGAAAATTTTTGGAAAGTGAATGCCTCTATAAGTTATTTGAAATTAGATAAAAGGCTATCTTAAACATCAAATTAATATCTTCGGAAAATTTCGGGAAAAAATGTATGAACCCCATAGCCCCCCCCCCCCCCCCCCCCCCATTTCACCATGCCCATGATTAACATATGTATAGAAATAATTTAAATTATTGTTTAACTAACAGACTTGGCCCATGCATTTAGTGGGCGATTGATCTCATATAACAGCAAAAATAAAAACTAACCAACATAAACATCTACCACCTTCAGCTTAGCAATTCTAAGCAATGATGTTTCATTAAGAGATAATGCTACAAATGGGTCAAAAGATTCTAGGTCCAAAGCTTTAGACTCTACTCTACATGTCATGTGGGTGATTATTTATTTTTTGTAAAGGTGGGTGAATAGCCAACATGCTGAGACAATCTCTAAGTTCTAAGGAAATACGGGTAGTATAGGGATGAGGAAGGTGAGATTTTAGAGGAAGTGTACATGGATTATTGTGGAATTAAGGTGGGATAATCAACCCTCTATTCACCCGAATGGGATTCTAAAAACACTTTTGCCACTGGCAATCCAGTTTAACATGAGAATAATGCATTAAACCTTGTGAGTGTAACAAAGTTAGGTCAAAATTTTGAAAAATAGTTCAGGTTTATTGATTTTCCACAAAAATTTGTATTATTTGTTTAATTATATTGATCATATATTCATCACAACTCTCATTTAATACTAATGTTTGTACAAAGGAAACATAGAGCATCACGTTACACAATTAAAAGTGTCAAACCCACTTCGGTGGCCACATGGTCTAAGGAGCTTCTCTCGCAGTGGACTAGACTTCAAATGATGGAGAGATCAAGGTTCGAATATAGGTCGGGTGTACTGTGGGTGGTTTTTCCTAAATGGTTTTCCACTCTCCTTCCACAAAAATGTGGGTCCACTTCCTATAAATATAATTTTTCTCATTCCTTAACCCATTAGTGTAATCAGTAACCTACATAAGCATATAGCCTTAGCCTGAACAAGTTGTAAGACACGGTGCTAAAAAAAATGGTCAAACCTATAAAAGAGGTGCAATACACCACTAAATAAATTAGATCTTAAAATGGGAATATGTTTTATGCAAGAGGAATTTAAATGTGGGGTTGAGATTACATTATATTTAAGTAGTAATAAGGACAGTAAAATATTCAATAAAATGTACTTGCATTTGAGTAGAAAATGGAAAACCAAATAAGAAAAACCGCCATAGGTAGGCTGCACCCAAATAGGATTTTAGCCCAGACCTCCCACAGCATCAGCAGATCAAACCAGAAAAAGTTGCAGCAGCACCTTAACCTGCAGGTCCCCGGATGTGCTTATAGAGCATATAAAGTTTTTTGTTTTTTTTAGCGCCACATCTTACTACCCATTCAGGTTATAAGATAATGTACTAATTACACCCGGGGTTTTAGGGATTAGTAGGTTATATTTAGAGGAAGTGTACCTACATTTGCATGGAAGAAGAATGTAAAACTATTTTGGTAAAACCACCCTCAGTAGGTTACAGTGAGATTCGAACCTCGATCTTTCCGTCATAGGCAGTCTAGTTACTGTGAGACTAGCACCTTAGATCACGCAGCCAACAAAGCAGGCCCAAATAAAGTTATTTTCTTTGTTTTATTACAATATATGAATATATTCTTATTATTATTTTATACTTAAGAAGATAGTGAATCTAATAACACCAAGATTTATAAAATTTGATAATTTTGAATAATTAAACAATTAAAACAAGGGGTCAGTTCATGTAAAATCAACCAGTCACTCAACCTGATCATTCTGTATTTAAATGAAATTTTTACCAATTATTCTTCCCTTAAATCTAACCATAAAAAAAATTTTTTTTAGATTTTTTAATAGCCCCGTTTTTTGAGAAATCGATTTTTGAAATTTCAATAAAAATAGATTTTTTCTCCCACACCACATTTTTCAATTCATATTAATTTATGTTCTATTGCAGCTAGAATTATGCTTTTTGATTCATTTTTCTCATTTTGAAATGGGCTTTAATCTGATATACAACTCAGCACAGTTTTAGCAATATTTTTTTCTCCCACTCTTTTAAAAAAGAAATTTGAAAAAATAATTGTGAGTGTTTTTTGAAATTTTTGAAAAAAATACCTGTTACTTAACTATTAATTATCTATATAAACTAAAAATTTCAAAATGGGATGCCTATGGGATCCTGAGTTATGATGAAAATTGTAGTGCAAGTAACAATGTTTTCAGCCTGGCTTAAATGTTGTCTTAGGACACCTCTCAAAATATATAATACTTTAAAATTTGCTTGGACAGTTTTAGCTAAAATCACTCCTTTAATAACTTGATATTAATTTTGCTATCCTTAAGTTTAATTAAAATTATTCCGCAGTTCGCCGTGAAATGGAAGAGTAGCTATTTCTATACCTTCTCTAAATGTTTCATTGCAAGCACTTTACATGTAGAATGAGCACAATGAGTCATGTGGCTCCCAATTGTTTGTCTCTCCACCAGCCTAATAATCCCCCTCCCCCTTCTTCCATCCCTTAGGCAGGACACATCCCACAACCTCTTGCTTTCTGCTAACATAGGTATTCCCCTCCCCTTGTATTGAACAGAGTATTTTTAGCTCTGAGCCACCAGATTATCTGGCTACCTGCTTGTCTCATGTCAGTTTCTGTTCAGAATCAGTGGTGTGAACAAGTGGTTCTTAGTGGGTTTGCAAATGTTCATTTAAATTAGTTTTGATTTAATAAAACTTTTTTTTTTAAATTTAGCTCTACTGTAAGGTGCATTATTT
The DNA here is from genome assembly GCA_033556935.1 of Timema podura. NCBI lineage: Eukaryota > Metazoa > Arthropoda > Insecta > Phasmatodea > Timematidae > Timema > Timema podura. Next base: position 98,700,411 of record JAVRXN010000010.1, on the reverse strand, counting down.
TATTTCCAACTAAGAACTTTTAATTTTTAGTTAATTTAAACAAATTCTATTTCTCATCTCACCTGACTAGTGTGGTTTAATGTGTGATTTTGTTACATTTTGGATGACATTTAAACTAATTGAGGCATAAAAATCAATGATAGGATTGAGTGGAAATGGAAGAAGCAGACATATCTAAAAAATACTTGAGTGTTTACTGCTGTAATCCCTTTAGCAAATCTAGGCATAATTTTTTCAAAAAAACCTTAAGATCTGTTAATGACAATATTGTGAGTCGCTCCAAATTAATAAGATCTGGTGATAAGATTTATGATACTTGTCGGAAGGCCGTTCTGAAATTACCTAAAATTGATGAAGAGGAAGTAACCTCACAATCCTCAGAGAATGAGGATGATAACAATGGTACAGAAATAATTGAATTGTCAACACCACAAAAAGAAGAGGCCTTAGGTGCGGTGAACAGGAGTTTGACTGTTCTCGGTGAAACTCCAATTTAAAAAAAACGTTTATCAGAGAAGAAATATCCCGAGGAAGAGTTAAAAAAAGTTACTGAAGCTTTTAGAACAAAAATGTTGAATATAAGCCCAAGCAGTTCATCTGTAGAAACTTGCAATACCAATACAGAAATCATAACTCAGCCAAAGGAAAAATTTAACTCCACCACAGACAAAAGCGTGAAGATGCAAATTTTAACAACCCTGCCTCAAAGTTGGACATTAAAACAAATCGAAAATGAATTTACTGTTTCAAATTTTATGGCGAAAAAAGCAAAAAAACTTGTCAAGGAAAAAGGTATAATGTCATCACCAGATCTGCAGGCAAGGAAAATGTTAGATCCTGAGACTGTTTCATTAGTAAAAGAATTTTATGAAAATGATGAAGTTAGCCATCAAATGCCTGGAAAAAAAGATTATGTCTCAGTTAAAATAGATGGAAAACGAACTCATGTTCAAAAATTTTTTATTCTGAATCCTTTAAGAGAGGTTTATGTATTGTTCAAAGAACGACATCCAGAGTGTAAAATCGGATTTACAAAGTTTTGTGAGCTTCGTCCAAAGTATTGTGTCCTCGTTGGATCAAGTGGCACACATTCTGTATGTGTTTGTATGACGCATCAAAATGCAAAATTAATTATGGATCATTGCAAAATGCCTGAGATGTATGATGGAAGTATGCCAATAAGAACATATAAAGATTTGATATCCAATATTATTTGTTGTGAACCAACAACAAAGTGCTATTTTAGTGAATGTGATGACTGCCCGGGCAATGACAAACTCAGATCTCATTTTGAAGATTGCTTTGAGCAAAATTGTATTGAGAATGTTACATTCAAACAATGGTTGCAGATAGAGAACAGGACAACACTAGAAACTATGACAAAACCAATTCAGGAATTTTTGGACTCCTTATTTGAAAGTATGCCAAAATTATTGCGTCATTCATATATTGCAAAACAGCAGTCAGCATATCTGAAGAACCTCAAGGAAAACCTCCCCCCAAATGAGTATTTAGTTATATGTGAGTTTGCGGAAAATTATTCTTTTATATTACAAGACTCTGCAATGACAATGCACAAGCCACAATCCATCCTTTTGTTATCTACTACAAAACCAAAAATACTGAGAAGTTAGAGCATATAAGTCTGGTGATTATCTCTGACTGTATGTCACATGATACAGTAGCTGTACATCTCTTTCAAAGAGTAATGATCGATTTCTTGAAGCAAACTTTCCACACGCCACCTGAGAAAATACATTATTTCTCAGATGGAGCAGCATCACAATATAAAAATAAGTCCAACTTTCTCAACCTTTGCTTTCATGAAGAAGACTTTAGCATGAAAGCAGAGTGGAATTTTTTTGCCTCCTCACATGGTAAAAATGCTTGTGATGGTGTGGGAGGGACTGTAAAACGGCTGCGCATGGTATACAATGAGCAGGTTATGACACCTCGTCAGCTTTATGATTGAGCCAAAGATAATATACCAAAAATTAATTTTTTGTATTCAACCAAAGAAGATTATGAAACAGAAAACACATTCTTACAACCAAGACTAAAGAATGCAAAAACTGTCAAAGGGACACAACAGTTGCACAACTACATTCCAATTGGGAGTAAAACTAGGCTGAAAGTTAAGTATTACAGTCTGTCAACTAAATCAAGAGAAGAAATAGTATCTGTTGAAGAGGAAGACAACCTATTGGAGATAAGTGACATTGTTGGATTCGTAACTTGCCAGTACTCACATCATTGGTGGTTGGGGTGTGTTCTTGGTGTAGAAGAGGAAGACATCAAGATAAGTTTTTTAGACCCATATGGACCCAGTCAATCTTTTAAATACCCCCAATTCCCAGACATAATGAGTGTTAATAGAACTGACATTATAACTAAAGTTGATCCAACGATACCAACAGGAAGAGTGTATCGACTGACAGCAGAAGAAATGAACAAAGCAAACAATATTTTACTAAAAAGGTGTACAAAGAACTAATTTTTCAAAATTAGCAATGACTAGATGCAATTTGCTCTACACATTTGTGTACATATACATGTAAGTTCTATCTTATAAGTTTTCATAACATTCTTTACATTGTTTTAATATGGCTAGCCCTTGTCTCTAAGTTGTTAATAATTAAAAAGGCTTCAATAATTTAGTTCTTATATATTAAATCACCTTCCATACCAGAAGCTTAATAATAATAATAATAAAAAAATAACAATAATAGTAGTAATCATCACAAATCACAGTACTGAAAATATTGTTACTTGTACTACAATTTTCATCATAACTCAGGATCCCATAGGCATCCCATTTTGAAATTTTCAGTTTATATAGATAATTAATAGCTAAAAAACATATGTTTTTTTCAAAATTTTCATAAAACACTATTACAATTTTTTTTATTTTTTTATTTTTTGAAAGAGTGAAAAAAAAATTACTGCATTAAAAGTGTGCCGAGTTGTATATCAGATTAAAGCCCATTTCAAAATGAGAAAAATGAATCAAAAAGCATAATTCTAGCTGCAATAGAACAGAAATTAATAAGAATTGAAAAATGTGGTGTGAGAGAAAAAATCTATTTATATTGAAATTTCAAAAATCGATTTCTCAAAAACGGGACTATTAAAAAATCTAAAAAAAAATTTTTATGATTATATTTAAGGGAAGAATAATTGGTAAAAATTTTATTTAAATACAAAATGGTCAGGTTGAGTTTTTTTTTTTTTTTATTTTACGTGAAATGACCCCAAGATTCACTAAAACCACAAGAGTTACATGAAAATTGACAAAACTTGTCTGTTGACTCATGATCCTTTGTGTTAGCCTATATATCATATCTTCTTATAAACATTAAATTGTTTATTTGTTCAATTTATTATTCAAGATTTTAATTTATTTTATCAATATTAATTGAAATTTATTTACACATGGAAGGTTAGGTTAAGTTTGTCAGGTAAGAACCGTGATAATAAACATTAATTCATCCCACTAAGCTTACTGAATTCTCGCTAAAACATCAACTAGGTACACCATTTAATATTTCTTTGCGGGGTTCCCACTTCCCAATTTTGAAGAGTAGAATCCTGACCATCTAGACGACCAACTATCTGGATTAGTATTGCAGCAATAGTTTTCATTAAATATAAAGAATAAGTTTTTAATAACATTTCATAGTTTTATGTATGGTATGTTATTGCTTTAAAGAACTTCAATAAAAAAATTTTGTTGTGTTGTAAATAAATACATATGTAGCCTGCATATATGTTATTAGTTTTATTTTTATGTTTTAGGCCTATATTTTCTATAAAATAAATTATACAGATTTTCTACTAAACAGACTAACCTAGATCTTAATTAGTCTGGTTAATGGAGGTTCTTGCGTATAACCCGAACGGGTAGTAAGACGCGTAGCTAATAATAATAATAATAATGGAGGTTCTACTGTGTGATAGTTTTCTTAAGTGTTATTTGATTAAAAGATTTTCAAGATTCTTTAAAACAAGATAAACAAACACCACCTCATTATAACAGAATAACAATCAATTCAACTAACATTTATCTTTCACATAACATAGCGTAACGCAAAGGTTCTCCTTGTGGTTTTAAATGAAACCCATCTTGATGCAGTTAACTTACGTTACATTCACTTAACATGCATTTAGCTTAAAATTGTCCAGGGGAGAACTTTAATGTTCACATGAACGTTAATAAAAGTGTATCACGTGTTCTAGCCTATATCATTTTACAAGCTGTGTTAACATGGCTATTTAGTTACTTTGTTTGTTTATGGAATGCAGACAACATCTTTGGTATAGTTTGTCCACGTATCACTAACTCTAAAACTTTGTCGATTTTTGTTATCATAAAGTACTTTATTTTTTTACATCCAGTAAGCTTTTCTTGCAAATACTTGCAGCCCAATTTGTCCTAAATGATTAGGTTTCATTTTAGTGAACAATTTGTTTCAACCAGATTAAATTCATTGTATGTGTTTTGTTCGAGTTCTTGTGTTAAGTTTTGTAAATCATGTATGATCACACAAATTTCTTTAAGTTAAGTGAATGCTATGTTGTACATGAACATTACATTAAGTTTATGGTGATCCCAGCAATATTCATTCACAAGTTTTGGATACAATATGGCCGACCAATACCACAGTTCTTAGGCGAGTTATTATTTTTATTTTGGCAAAATATCAACAGAATTTTTTTTATATGTGGTATAAGTCAATTTGCCATATTAAGTTAATTTGTTTATAAAATTAATCATAAAATATTGAAAGGTTAGAAAACAATATTTAACGAATCTAATATGCTCCATATAATGGGTAGGGTACCATGTCACTTGAGTACACATGGCCAAGATTCGAACCCTGACCTCCCCTTTACTAAGAAACCATTCTATTACGAGAGGAACGCCACGAGCGTTGATTTATGTAAGAACAAGCAGATATTTTAAGCGGGCTATGGCCTATTACTAAAACAAGCTAACTTTGTAATCTATTTCTGGATTCTTATACAGCTCTCAAGTACAAAGATAACTAACCTCTAAATTGAACTCCAACTCTGCATCCAAAGTGCAGACTTTCACTGGGAATGACTTTCCCGATTTCTTCCGTCTAAATGGGGGCATTTTATCCTTCATTTTAACGTATCAAATCATATTAACTATTGAGGCAAATGTCAGGGCATAAGTCCCGTCCACATAATATAGTTTGAAAAAAAAAGCTTCTGAAAGCTAAGAAGACATAAGTCCTACACTTTTTTTAAAAAATCATGGAAACACTGCATTTTTTTTAAGTTATGTTAACCCTATGATATAATCGAGTTAAACATTGGTTATTATTACTATTGATCATCACAGATTATTAAGTTCATTTATTTACGTAATAGTTTGATACTCAAAGATAAGTATATTGAATTAAGGAGACGCCAAGCAGTCCCAGTGTGCTCTGTTGTATATAATAGCTGGAGGAACCAGAAAGTAGTACTGACAATTGACACTCAGTTTGGTCGTCTTCTGAGGGGATGAAACTGGTTGTTTGCTCCATTATTCTATTTAAGTAAACGTGTATCTGATATAGAATATTATTATTGTTTGAAAATTGCGAGATACTGTATCAAATTTAGGTATATAAACATTTACTTAATGAAACTGTAATTCTGTTTTAATAGTAATAATGTCCATATTATATAGGCTGTAAGTAGAACCTTTAATGATTTGCTATGCTTTTAGAAGGTACAACATAATTTAAGTATGCTATTAAGTGAATCCATTGGTATATTTGTTAGCTTTAGAATGAGCCAAATTATCAATTATACAAAAATCTCGAATTATTAATAAGCTGATTATAATGTAATAGAATGAAGGACTCTAATGCATACTTCTTATGCCTTGTAATTTATTTTTCTTTAGCTTATGTACCGTTACCTAGAGCGACAGTTATCTTAAAACAGCTTATTTAAGAAGAAAATATGACTATGGTGAATTTTAAGTAAATGCACAAGCACTTTGAGTAAATATAAAAGAAATAATAATAATATTTAGCACCGCGTCTTACTACCCGTTCGGATTATACGCTTAAGTACTAATTACACTAATGGATTAGGAATTGGGAGGGTTTAATTTAGAGGAAGTGAACCCGCATTTACGTGGAGGGAGAGTGGAAAACCATTTAGGAAAAACCACCCCCAGTTCACCCAACCGAGATTCGAACCTCGATCTCCCCGTCCTCGGCGGTCGAGCTCAACACGACTAGCGCGTTAGCCAACTACGCCACCGAGGCGGGTTATAAAAGAAATCTTACACCTTAGGTATGCACAGTAAGGCTTAAAATGTATCATTGGGAAATTATTGAGGTGGTTTCTTTTTCTCTGGCATGGTATATTGCATCTATTCATGGAAAAGGGGATACGTGGTATGGTGTCTATGATTTCAAATAGACATTCTGAAGCAAACAACCCTGATATGATGGATTTTAACCCTGAATAGGAGGTGAAGTACATTACATACTGGGATTGTAATCATTTATACGGGAATATTATGTCTGATTGCCTTCCTCAAAGTAATTTTAGGTGGTTGAACAAGACTGAAATAGCAGAGCTCAATATAATTTCAGTTGCTGATAATAGCCCTGTGGCCAATATATTAGAAGAAGATCTAGAGTACCTGGAAGAAATTCATGACGAGCACAGTGACTATCCACTTGCTCCTGAAAATGTCATAATTACTCCTGAGATGTTATCACAATGCTCTAAGTATATACAATCCAAGGTGAACTCTCCAACTACGGGAAAAAAGAAAAGTTAGTGCCCAACCTAAACAGTAAACAAAATGATGTGGTACACTACCGTAATTTAAAACTGTATATTTCATTGTGTATGAAGCTTCAAAGATATACCGACTCCTCACTTTCAATCAGAGCGCTTGGTTGAAGCCATATATTGATTTTAATAATTCCCAACGATAAAATGAAGTAAATGGATTTGAATAAACTTTTTCACACTCATGAATAATGCAATAATCGGGAAGTCGATGGAGAATCAAAGACATCGTGTAAATGTTCAATTACTAAATAATAAAGAAAAAAGGCTGAAGAAGCGTATTGCTTCACCAGAATTTATTGCTTATACGATCTTCAAGGAAGAGTTAGTTGGGGTCACATGAGAAAAATAAGCCTACTTTTGAATAAACATATCTATGCAGGCCTTGCAATCTTAGATATAAGCAAGGTTACCATGTATAGCTTTCACTATAATTATGTTAAAAGGAAATATGGACAAAATGCAAAGCTCTTATTCACAGACACAGACTCCCTCTGCTATGAACTGAAAACAGAAAATGTGTATGTGGATATGTTTGATAATATAGACCGATTCGACAGTTCAGACTATCCAGAAACACATTTTTTACACAGTGCGTGCAATAAAAAAAAGCTCTGGGTAGAATGAAAGATGAGGTGAATGGAGAGTGTATTCGAGAGTTTGAGGGACTTCAACCGAAGCTTTACTCCATTCATAAGGAGAGTCTTGAGGAAAAAAAGTAGGTAAAAGTGTGTCAAAAACAACTCTCAAAAAGAAAATTAAACATGCTAATTATAAAATAGTGCTTAAAGCAGGGGATCTTACACTACGCCAATATGCCCATGATAAGAAGTGCGAAACATCAATTGTACAGTATCTCTTTGAATAAACTTGAACTTTCACTCGGAGATGACAAACGCTATGTTTTAGAAAATGGAAGTGACACTCTTACATACGGTCACTACAAAATAAGACAAATGTGTTCACCAATGGAGACATAAAAAAATCACCCTTTATGTTTTGTATGTAAGTATATTGAAAAGGAAATTTGTGTATTAACCTTTGTAATAAAGAATTTATTACGTAAAAAGCTTGAGTTCTTGTGAATATCATAGCCTGATTTCATCAAGTGAAACAACACGACTTTATCAAGATTAAATAGGTTAGTCAAAATTAGCTATAGGTGGGAGGTGACGTTACTCGCTTCTTCGCAGAGCCGCATGGGAAACGTTTTAATAAACGGCTAAACGGGTAACATCCAATACGTAGTGATATTATGATAAAATATTAGTTATTTATAAAAGTTTTATCAAATTAATGGTGTAACTATTTTATAAACGCCTGGTTTTCCCCCTCTTCCCCCTCTCTGAAATATGCCACTGATCAATGCTATTCTTATGAGAAAAGTGACTCACCTGCTCTATGGGAAAGATCAAAGTCGGAGAAAGTGACCCAACTCTACAGTAAGGAGGATCAATGCTAAAACCCCCAACATAATATTCCCCGATCCACCACTGATCAACGCTATTCTTATGAGAGAAAGTTATCCCTCTGCTCTATGAAAAGGATCAATGTGGGAGAAAGTGGGCCAACTTCACAGTGAGGAGGATCGATGATAAAACTCGAAAGAATTGTCAACCCCCAAAATAATATTTCCCGATCCGCCACCGACTCACTTTGAGAATTCTTAGTATTATTCGCATGGGAGAAAATAACCCGCCTCAATAGCAAGGAGGGTGCAAGATAAAATTTGAAAGAAATGTCAAACACCCTAAATAATATTTCTTGATCCACCACTGATCAATGCTATTCTTATGGGAGAAAGTGACACACCACCCCAGCTAAGAGAAACAATGTGGGAGAAAGTGACCCAACTTCGCAATGTGGTGGATCAATGTTTTTCTTAAAGTGATCAACCACATTCAATGTGGCTGATCAATGTTAACCTTATGGAAGAATGTGGGGGATCAATGTTAACCTTATGGAAGAAAGTGACCCAGAACTGTAATTTCAACCACTACTCGTGTTTAAAAAAATATTTTGTTTTAGTAGAAATAAGCATGCATTGAGAAAATATTTTCAGGTGAAAGGATATCAGAATGTAGGGTCAATGTTTCATTACTAGGCTTAGGTATTTTAGTAGGGTTATTAACGACCTTAGTATCTGAGCGTTACCGAAGTTACAAATATTTCGTAAGTATATTCATGTATAGAGCCATATTATGATCTTCCAATATTTGATGGGTAGTATGAGTGGTGGTGGAACTGGAGTTAGGAGGTGGGGGAGGACATAATTACAGGAGTGGCATTGCCCCAGTTGGGAAAATATTGCCTCCCCCCCCCCCCGCCCCGTGTAAAAGATACGTTCCCATTAAGATTTATTTCACTCTCAATTATACTTAAGCATAATATGGAGCTGAAAGATGGCCTTCCATCAAAATAAATTTATAAAGCAAACCACAACTGTAAAAATTATAAATTTTTATTTCAAAACTATTATAAAGGTGTTGGTAGGTAAATAATATGAGAGCTTACCAAGATCTTTATTTTGACCAACGTTCAATCAGCTGTCGAGTTGCTCAGGATCAATTCAAAATGTGATTGAAAGTGATTGTTTTGCGTCCTCTTCTGTAAGATAACTAGAGTTTAACCTAAAAACTTTTAAATGAATATTCCATCTGTATTTTAGTGATTTTCTTTCGGCTAAATATAGGAAGATATTTTGAGAACTGTTTTCATTTGTATGAGCTCTATAATTTTAGCCATAAAAAGCTTATAGAGGGATTCACTTTTCAAAAATATTCTTTAAAAAAAAGTCTGGGGGAGAGCCTCCTAACCCCTTTTTGGTTTTTGAGTCACGTGTAAAACTTTTTTTTAACTGTCCCATTTCACAAATATAGTTCTACCACCTGTAAAGTAAAGATAAAATACAAATTTTCATTGCTAGCCCAAAATTGTTTGTATTTTACTATCCTCTGTTTCTAACATGTTATTACTATACTTGATGAAAAATAATAATATAATAATAATAATAATATTTTGCACCGCGTCTTACTACCCGTTTGGGTTATACGCTTAAGCACTAATTACGCTAATGGATTAGGAATTGGGAGGGTTGAATTTAGAGGAAGTGAACCCGCATTTGCGTGGAGGGAGAGTGGAAAACCATTTAGGAAAAACCACCCCCAGTTCACCCGACCGAGATTCGAACCTCGATCTCCCCGTCCTCGGCGGTCGAGCTCAACACGACTAGCGCGTTAGCCAACTACGCCACCGAGGCGGGTTGATGATGAAAAATAAAGGCATTAAAGTACTATACGTGAAAATTAATCCTCATTCAAAAAGTTTCAAAAGTCAGTCAGGGTTTAAAATTTTACACAGGAAGGACCCCCGCAACCCTCTCAGTTGAGCCCCCCTCCCCCCGCACTTCCAAAAATCTTCCAGGGCCCCAGCTTAGTCTCACTTATGGCTTTGACAAATATGAATGTGGCAGAGGTATGAACGGGTTGTGCCTCACTGTTCAGTCGGTCCTTGTATCTTTCCTCCGCACTTGCACAGGCTGAGTCACAAACCCTCTCTACTGCCTGGACCGCTCCACAATCCATGTTCTCTGAGCCATCCGTGACAAGTTCCCCACTGTACTCAGCGCCCATGAGGAACTGGGATTATGTGCGCTCACGGCGGATTGCTCCACGACGTCATATATCTATACGGCTTGGTGGCTTCCGGCCCCCAGCCCCTACCCATTTTCCTCATAATCCCCTTGGTTTCCCGGACGTCCTCGACTTCGTTGTCTCCAGATGGATCAGAAGGTGGTCAGTGTTGAAGTCTCTAGCTGAGCTAGACTCGGATCACAATCCCGTTCTTGTGAACCTGGGACGCGCAGTGTCCTTCATAGACCCTCCCGAAAAACCCGACCTTAAGCGCACTAACTGGGACAGGTTCACAAATGTGTTGAGAGAGGGGTTGGGACCTACCCCTATCTTTCGAACAGCAGCCTAAATCGATCGCAGTGCGAAGTTAATAACTTCCAGCATCAAAGGGTCGCTCGGAGCTTCGACGGCGCCACAAGCTTCTTTGCCCGATTCTATCCTCAGGCACGTCCGGGAGAAAAATCAGCTGAGGAAGGCTTGGCAAATCTCGAGGGACCCGGTAGACAAGACCAACTGGAGTGTCAAAGTCCATGCGGTTCGTGAGATGGTCCAAGAATACCGGAACCGTGTCTAGGAGGACAAGATTGAGAGCCTGTGCGTACAGGACAGGTCCCTGTGGCGCATGACGAGGAACTTGATACGGGTCCCCGCACCAAGGCCACCTATTGTGGGTCGTAACGGGATGGCCAATTCCAACCAGGAGAAGGCCGATGCTCTCGCTGATCACTTAGAGGAACAATTTGTACCGACTGACGACCCGTCAGACCCAGTGCACATTGCGCACGTGGCTCAGGTCATCGGTGTGGTCTTGTACAGACCCTTGGATGAGCCTGAACCCATGGAGGCGACAGAAACGTCGCAGGCGTTAGCCACTCTGGGACTAAACAAGGCCCCCAGACGCGACGGTATCTATGACGCGGTCCTCAGAAATCTTCCTTTGGAGGCGATTAACTTCCTCGTGGATTTATTCAACGCCGTCCTGCTCCTGAGTCACTTCCCTGAGCTCTGGAAGCATGCCAACGTCCTCTGTTTCCATAAACCAAGTAAGGACCCGGCCCTAGCCTCGTCTTACCAACCGATCAGCTTGCTTGACTGTTTGGACAAGTTGTTCGAGAGACTTTTACTGACGAGACTGACCCGACATGTTTGCGAGGTGGGCATATTGGTGGACGAGCAGTTCGGCTTCCGGGCGGGACACGCTACGTTTCACCAACTCGTCCGGCTCGTGGAACAGGTCACGAGGAACTTCAACATCAACAGGCTGACCGGTGCCGTCTTCCCCAACGTGGCAAAGGCCTTCGACCGTGTTTGGCAAGTAGGTCTCCTTTTCAAACTCCTCTCCCTGAACCTTCCCTTCTACCTAGTTAAGGTTGTACAATTTTATCTATCCCACCACACCTTCTTCCCTACCTTTGGGAACTCCACTTCTCAAGTCAGAAGCATCCGGACTGGAGTGCCGCAGGGTTCCGTCGTGGGCCCGGTGCTCTTCAGTCTGTATGTAAACGACATTCCTAAATCCCCAGACACCAAATTGGCACTGTATGAGGACGACACGGCTCTAGTAGCGGAATCTTGTCGAGGGCAGTTGGTAGAGAGGCGACTCCAGACGCACCTGACGCAGTTGGAGGGGTAGCTGACCACCTGGAGGACAAGTATTAACGTGGAGAAGAGCACAGCAGTGCTCTTCGCATGGAAAAGAAAATTCTACAGGTTGGCCCCATTCCGGCTGTTCAGAGAACAGATAGATGGGCGAACAGTGTTAAAAACCTGGGACTTGCGCTGGACGCCAAACTGACCTGGTGACTACACTGCACTGAGAAACTCAACACGGCGAGGTAAAGGCTGGGAATCCTAGGCCCACTGCTTAACAGGCGTAGCACCCTGTCTGCAAGGAACGGTCTGACACTGTACAAGCAGTTGCTCAGACCGATCTTTGACTATGCGTGTTCCGATTGGGGCCATCTGGCGGACACGTATATGAGGAGGATGCAGGCGTTCCAGAGCGTGTGTCTGAGGATCATTGTGGATGCACCTTGGTATGTTTGGAATGAGACTCTGCATCGTGACCTGGATATGCCTACCATCAAGGACCACATCCGGAGCCTGGCGCAGTCCTTCTACGACAGACTTTCCAGTGCCATCAATCTTCTTATCCAGGGGCTTGGGAATTACGTCATCGACCCAGGAGAAAGCCATCGACGTCCCAAAGCCCTTCTCGGATAATCGAGATGTGTCAAACAGTGGTTTGGGAGGCTCTCACCCAGCCCCCCATAGAGTAGTGTCTCCGCACGTAACTCTATAAACCATGATTCGGGTTTCCCCCACCAATATTAATTATATGTTTTCTTTGCTTCAGAGACTTTGCGAAACTTGACAACCCATCTATTAGATTCCAAAACCACATGGTGTGACCAATTGGTCGGTATGTGTTGGAACTTGCTCTCTTTCTCCTTTCAGGGCGCATCAGAGCATGCTAATGTGATGCTAATGCTGATGAAAACTGCTCTTTCTATTGGCTCGCTTGGCGGCCACTATCACTCACGTTTTCCCGCGCCAATGGGAAGCTCCCGTTTCACCCATTAGGCAAGACCAGGCAGCAGTGGAGGGTATTTATTACGGTGGTTCTTCAGTCAGAGGCCAGTCGGAGAGTGGCTACCCAACCCTGGGCGCCACCTGTTTGAAAGAGCTATTAAATTGTCTTATATTACGAAAGAGCAATATTGTTTAACCTTCCCTCTCTCTCCACCATCACCCTACATCCCACCGTGACTCACGTTGCCGGGACAGTACCTTTTCCACCCATCGCGACTCACGTTGCCGGGACAATTCCGTTTTCTCCCACCGTGACTCACGTTGCCGGGACTTCATCCCTACCTCCCACCGCGACACCCGTGTTGGCGGGACTCCTTCCTTCAACCTCTCCCCACTTTCCCACCTGGTCGTCCTCTTCACCGGTGACCTCATGGGATGGGCTACACCCACCACTCCAACAAGGCTCACCGACAGAAGACCCTGAAGAGGACATCGGCAACCAAGCAATACTCCACCCGCGGGCCCATTTTCTACTATCCCGACCACAACAACCTGACCCCCGAACCCCCACTCCGCTCCAACCTTTCCAAAATTCCCTGCACCCGAGTTCTCTAATTCCTCTCCTCGTCTTCCCCTCTCAACAACTATCCGACCCCCACCTACTCCAATATCTCCTTTAAGCCCTGAGGGCTATCATACCCTAGCCACCCCACAACTCGCCTACGGTTTCTCCCCCATCTCCCTTCCTTACCCCCATCCACTAGAACCGCGAGACCGGTGCCTGGCAACTAACGTCACCCGGAGACTACACTTCGAATAGACACAATCAGTTATCCCCGAAGCTGCAAGCGAGGGATAACCGTTCTGTACTTCGACTAGACGCAACCAGCTACCCCCGAAGCCGCAGCGAGGGATAACAAACGATGCTAATAATAACACTAAATATTCAGCAAGTCCCTGCGATGGATTGAAGGTGTCGCTTGTAGGGTCAGTTGGTGTATACATTTCGGTGGGTTAGGCAGACTGATATTCAATAGTACCTTCCAGTTCAATAAGGAAAAAACTGGAAACTACCTCACTCCTCATTTCCATAGTATGCCTCTTCAGTGCAGCCTATGTTTTACAGTTGACGGTGGAACTGTTGAGTATCCAACCATATTTTAGGTTGAGTACTATACATACACACTACATCCCCCATATGGGAATGTATTTTTGTTAATATCTGACCAATAAGTGTTCAACTGGTTGTTGAAAACAGTTCACAGGTACAGTACAGTTTAAGCTAAGTCTGTCTACCCTGGCAGCACATAGTGCAACACCACTGGATCTATATTATTTTCAGGGTTTTATTGGTGTTTTTTTCAGGAATCTTTTAAACTTTAGTTTCTACATGTGTTTTAACTAGATTTATAATTTCTCGGTTAAAACCATGCCCCCCACATGGGGAGGGATGTCCGTTACCATGATACCGGGGTGTGAAGAGCTGGGCGGCCCACCTGGTTTGGTCTGTTAAATTATTATAATCTCAGGCTTTTAAACATTTTTCCCTAACAAAAGGGTATAGTCTACATATTTGAACCTAATTTCCAGCAAAATTGACTGTTTATTGTTTTGAAGCAAATAATATGACTATAGAAAATAACTCGTACATCTACAACCTTTCAACTGTAAGAATAAATTAATGCAAGATAATGGTGCCGTGCCGTCACTCTCAAGCCAGTCAGGTCTATATTTAGCTTACATTGTTTACTCATGAGTCATAAGTGGATTCCGTGAAGTGAGCAGCCAACGTAAATATAATCACGGTGTATCAGTTTTCTTGTTCATCTTACGGCACTCGCTTATGTGTTTATTATCTTGAGTTCATCGATCATGTCTTCTTTTAAACACACGTCAAGGGCACAAAAATGAAAGTAACAAGCTGAAAAAGAAGCAAGTGAAACGATTGGTTGGCAAAATATCACACATTTTTTTTAAACTGAGAAAGTTAGTGAGCAAACATTCATACATGACGTTCTGCTTCAAGAACCTTCCACGAATGGCAGTATAGGCATGGGATTGGTAGAAGTGTTACTGAAGGAATACAAAAACATTAGTGAGATTATGTTTGAAACCAATGGTGAAACTTAAACAAAACATCAGGATAATATTTAATTAGAAATTATGGACCTACAAGATCCTGGCACATGTCCTAATGTTATTAATGACGCTGTCCGGCAACAAATTGTGTTTGGTTCTTATAAATATGAAGAATTTGTAAAATTATCTCATAAATTTTCAAAAGATGTTACTGGAAAACCATTTTCTTATTACTTTGTTAGCTCAAAATCTATTAACAATAGAGAAAAACATCCCCGAGATTGGCTGGTTTGGAGTATTTCAAGAAACACACTTCACTGTCTTCCATTTATTTTGTTCGAATAAAACACTTCTACACCTTTTGTCAGTCACAGTAATTTTAAAAAAGGGAAGGATTTTCTCCAAGTAAGACCCCATGGAAAAAGTTGTATAATCGGTTGCCTGCTCGTGAAAACAACGCCAAGCACAGAACTTGTAATTGTAATTGGAAATCATTGCAACAATCCTTAATTTGTAAAAACAAATTGCATGTGAAGCCGATAAGTGGAAATAGACTTTACGAAAGCTACTAGATGTTACGTTATTCTTAGTATCAAGAGGTTTGCCTTTTCAATGGGATAGCACAGAGATTGGAGATGTTCACTACAGACATTTTTTGCGAACAAAAGAATTTTAGGAAAATATGATGAAATAAATCGTGAACATTTGTTTAAAGTGAAGCACCTTCAATTACAAGGAAAAAGCATGAAAGGTCATGCACATTATTTATCCTGGATGAGTTAGAATTAATTTATTTCCCTCTGTGGTGAAAAGGTTTTGAACACCATCCTTGGAGAAAGACAAGAGGCTATTTACTATGGATTAATCATTGATTCAACATCTGATGTTTCTCACCAAGAGCAAAATGTTTTCATTCTAAGATATATTTCCAAGAATTAAGAAACAAGTAAATTCAAAATTCGCGACCGATTCATTGAATTCATAAATTTTAATGTAAAAACTGGTGCAGATATTACTACCGAAGTACTTTCACCACTTGAGAGAATCCCACTTGAAGAGTGTCGGGTGCAAGGCTACGATAAAGATGATAACATGTGCGGTAAAAATGAAAGGAGCTAAAATGAGAATTTTGGAAAAAACTAACCAAGCACTTTTTTTCTCCGTGTGGTGCGCATTCATTAAATTGTGTTGGTGTCAATGCTGCTAAAATATGGCCAGAAGTTATGATATTTTTCAATAATGTGGAAAGTATGTTTTTTTTTTTTGGCACATAGTCCTGCAAGATGGGACATTTTAAGAGAACATGTGCCACTATCGTTTTTAAAAAAATATCTGAAACTATATGAAATGAGCGTGTATAAGCTGTTCTCGCCATATCGAAGCACTACCCAGGGATACTGTGTACTGCAAGAAATGTCAACCATCTTACAACCAAAAATATACAGCACTGTTGTGGGCTTGAAGATATATTTGTCTTATTTTTAAGGATTTGTTATGCTAGTATTTTGGCATAAATGTCTGTCTTTATTTGATGAACGACGTGTTATTATTCAAGCTCAAGGAATATCTCTTGAGGTTTAACTCAATCTAAAAAAATACCTACTACAGTAGGAAATGTAAAAGTTGAGAGATTTGTGGGCAGATATTCTACAAGAGTCACGTTTAGTCACACAAGAAATGGAAATGCCAACAATTTTCTCTGTAAAAAGGAATCGTCTACACAGTGTAGCAATACCAGACTCAAACCAACAATTGACTGCAGAAGATAAGTTCAAAACATGTGTAGTTTACAGGCTGTTAGATTTCTTTTTACAGGAATTAGAATACAGATTTAAAGCAGCAAATTCTTTCTATGAGCTTTTTCATTCCAATTTTGAAGTATTGTTCTTTAGATGAGAAAGAACTGAAGGTCAAGGCTGAAGCTCTAGTACAAAAGTTTCAAAGTGACTTATTAACTGATTTATGTGATGAAATTGTGCATTTAAAGCATATATCTTCCATTGTGTTTGAATCTAAGATTGAAAGTTGTCCCTTTGAAATTACTAATTTCAATATGTGAAAAACATTTGAAACTAATATTCACGAATGTTTGCATTGCACTTCGTATTTTTTGTACACTTCCCCTTACGGTTGCATAAGCAGAAAGAGCCTTCAGTAAATTTGGCAATGTGTAGTAGACCTGGCAAAGAACATCAATGAGCCAGCAACGCTTGAATTCACTGTACTTACTGCCTATGGAACATGGCTTGGCTCCTACTTAGACTTTACTGAAGTCATAAATGAATTCGCAAACAGTAAAGCTAGAAAAATGTAGCATTTAAGACCTCAGTGAGTCAGTTACAAAATTTATGAACGTCAACTGCATCTTATTTTATGGCTTACCCACGTTTATGAGCACAGCTTGTAAAGTTTATTTAGTGTGTTGTTCTTTACTATTTTGTTTATAAAATACCTTACAACTTAAGAACATTCATTTTCTCTTGTATACATTTTTCATGTGTTATGTACAAAATGAAAATACAATCCAAATGTACTAGTTTTTTTTAAACTTCAAGAGGTTTCGCGTTCACCAAAAGTGCAAGTTATTTTAGTATGAGTATTGAGTGCCAAGCTATATTTATGAAATCTGAATGAGACTGCTAATGAGGATACCCGTTACCTAACCTGGCACTTGGACCCAGAGTTCCGTTGTGGGGGGCCTGGTCGAACCTGATACATTAGTGCAACTTGCTAAGTGTAAATTAAAAAAGTAAGTTTGTAATAAAAACTCTTAATAATTTGATTAGGTAGGCTTATGCTGCAAATAGGATATGTTATGCCAAATGCAATAAATTAGACTTCTTTCACGTAATTTTATTTTTAAAAAACAAGGTTTTACATACTTAGTACGAATATTATTAAATGTTATAACATATTGACAAAACATAAACCTGTTTTTAATTACAGATTACAATTAGAAATTAGTAAGGGCAAACAACTTTTTTTTGTATTTTCGAAAAAAATGGGTTTCATTATTATTATTTTTTTGACTAATTTTAGACATGTTAACCAACATATTTTTATGATTAAATAGTAACTAAATTAGTGCTAGTTTTGTATTTAAACGTATTAATTAATACAAGTTTTAAATATCTCAAGTTCGAAAACATTCAATATAAATTATTCACGATGTTAAATTTTATTTTAGAAAGAGACCAGTTAAAAATAGTAAAAATAATCATTAATCAATTATTTAGTAATCTATTTAGCTATTTTTATTTACATTGCTTTGTCATGGCAATACAAGTATACAACTTCAATCAAGGATAATTCAAAATAGACGACAATATTGAAGTGTTTACCGGTCGAAAGTAGTTTTAAATCTCCATTACGTTATTAATGTGAAAATTGGTATTAATTTTAACAATTTATTAAGTAACCGAATGATTTATAAGTGGAAATGCCGATAATATCTAAATTAAATAGCCTATGCTTACCAATGGGTTTTAAAAAGGGATTATTACATCATGTGAAAACTCGAAAATGACGAGCCTACAAAACTTTCAATCTCGATCTCGAGCTTAAGTTACGAGCTTGGCTCGAAGCTCTAAATTCGAGTACTCGCAGAACCCTAATATGTACTTGGATGTACACAAAATGAACAACCACAATGGAACACTGTAACTTTCAGTATCATCACATGTGACACCCAAAACAAAATAGATGGAAAACTGTGTAGCTAGCTACCTACATACTGTTCGACCAATCAGCTTCATGGCAGGAGAGGAGAATCCCCTGCATGTATACTGTTTAACCAATCAGCTCCAGCTGTCTAGCTACTATACTGTGCAAATTAATTGAGACAAAGTGAAAAATCACTATTTTTCAAAACTATGCATTTATATCATTCTATGCCTTTATATACACTGATAAATACCTGTATTAGTATGAAGTATATCCTCCTTTAGCAGAAATTACCTCTTGAATTTGTTTTGGTATTGACTCCACTAATTTAGTGCATGTATTTTTGACTTCATCATCGTGGAATCACACTTTTATAGCATTTGTTAGCATGCGTTCTTTGGTTGCACAGTCAATTTTACCTAAACGTTTCTTCAAAATATCCCACAAATTTTCTATCGAATTTAAGTCTGGTGAATTTCCAGGCCAATCAAGCAAATTAATTTTATTTTTCAGCATGAAAGTCTTGACCTTATTTTGAATTGTGTCATGGGGCCAAGTCATGTTGAAATGTCCTGTCAAAAGTTTGCAAGAATGGAACAACCTTAAATTGTAATATTTCTACGTACTTGGATGAATTCATCATACCTTGAACAGGAACTAAGCTTCCCAGCACCATTTGCTGGGGAAAAACCCAAAACATCTATTTCAGAGGGTGTTTTACAGTTTGTTGGACATGATCTGGTCTTAAGGGTTCACAGTTGCTTCGTCTAACGACATTTGCTTTGTAACCCTACACAAATAAAAGAGTTTCATTTCTGAAAATTACCTTTTTCCAGTCGTCAGCAGTCCATGATTTATATTTTTTGGCCCATGCTAAACGTTTTATCTTCATTTTAGCATTCAAATTGGTTTTTTCTTTGGTCTTCTTGCCTCCGGCCAGCTTCCAGAAGCCTACGGTCTACAGTTGAATCACTAACATCAAAACCACTAGCCAATAAATCTATTTGAAGGTCTGTGCTTGTTTTTGTTGGATTCATTTTACTATTTCTGATTAGAATTTTATTGGTTCGTGGAGTTGTTTTTCGTTTTCTTTTACATTTACCTCTCCTTTTGGAATCGATAATCCAGATGCATTGTATCTCGTATGAATTCTTGATACACTTGATTTTCCTACACCAACTGCAGAAGCGATATCTCTCAGTGTCATAGAAGTGTGATCCTTAAGAGCAATTATTTTTGACCCCTTCCTTGGAGTAATATCCATTTTTAAATACATGAAAGCAGCACGTATCTCGCAGGGAGCAACAACTAACATCCACCCTATCTCCACTAACACTCACACATACTATTCACTCGCAATGTCCTAAAACACTGCCAAATTAAGTAGGGGAGAGAAGTTACAACTCTACCACTCAGACATTCTATGAAATCACTGTCTCGAATCACCTCCTAAGTATAGTGAATAATTAATTACACTTTTCCTAGTGCTAATTAATGTCACCAGTCGCAGTTCAAACAATTTCAACTCAGGAAAGGTTTGGGATATTGTTTGAACTCTCTCTATTGGAACAATTCTTTTTTTGGACAATAGTGTGGAAAACTTAATATTTGTTAAGGAGATATATTGATAATTGAGAATATTTTATATTATTATTTTAGTATGATAAATCTGGTGGTAATTTCTTCGAACCTAGTTGAGAGTTGATTTTCGAGCCAATCACCATCACGTTTCGAATTCATATCAAACTCCAATCACTAAATTATTATTTTTATTATTATTAGCATCGCGTCTTACTACCCGTTCGGGCTATATGCACTTACGCTAATTTGTAATGATAGTGTGATTGTTAGATGAAAAGGAGGACCTACATTTTAACGTGGAACCCGAACCATGGTGGAGGCCTGGCAATTCCCACATTCACAAGTTGTGATTAATACACGTCTTGTCAGAGGTGAAGGAAGGGTTTGGCAATCAGATATATTTGTGAGGGAATTAGTAATATAATAAGAAGATAGATTGGTGATATAGTGTGTAGTGGAGTACTATGAATAGGTTTAATAAAGTTCTGAATTTCCCCATAATGCTGTACCCAGGCACGTAGCCAGAAATCACTTTCGGGGGTGGGGTGGCCCAATTTCTGATAAAAGCGTAACAATTTGTTTAAAATTAAACACATTTAAAATTGATCAATAATTATATATTTTAAATGTGTATACATAACAACACAAAAATATATTAAAAGGTAAAAGAATATTCTTTATCCATAGTAAGAGAAACAATGTACAGTTGTATTATCCTAGGCTGTAGCATAACAGTGTCTATAATTCTATCAATATATCATGGTTTCCCATGTATCGACATCAGTACTAACCCTATAAGTCTTTCTTGTCCCATATAGTTCCGAAGATGGGTTTTTACACGTTTCCTTGTGGAAAAGGACCGTTCTGCAGAATTTGTTGTCACCGGAAGAGTTGCCAAGATCCTCAATAATACATGAATATTTGGGAAGAGGTCTTCGTTACATGCAGTAATGGCATCTACAGCATCCTATGGTATTTTTTTCAAAATTCACATTTCTAGTTTTTTATGGAACATACCACGATATTAAAATATATTAATATTTTATTATGAGTTTCTAGACAACATTAGGAATGAAATAGAATATAGGTTTAAATAGCCTGGATTGAAAAATATCTTCATCTGGAAAATAATTTTCTGATAGCTCCAGCAACTGAAAAATATATGTCAAATAAATGTTTTTTATTTCTAATAGTCCTACAATTTTGCAATGATAAGTTGTTTAGTTTCTCAAATAGTTTTGGAGATACGGGAACTAACGCTTCTGTAAAGTACCCTAAAAATCATTTTCATAGGAAAATGAAAATAGCCAGTTTATTTATAATCTTAATCAACGCCTAGATACGAATTTTAATCAAAATCGTTTGAGCAGATTTTGAGAAAGCCAATTTTTTTCTCTTTTCGCCCTGCAGTAAACTACCCTTAATTTTAAGTTTTTATAGCTACGCAGACAGCCGGCATTGCAAAGACTATTTTTTAGGGTTGTGGGGGTCATGAGACGACGACATCCATCAACATTTCAGGTTTTTTTTACGGTCGCCATACTTAATCTTTAATGTCCAAAAAGTTAAAAATATATATATAATTGCGTATAGATTGAAAATTATTGATTTTATAAAAATATGTTTCGAATAAAATATTTGTATTATAAATATATATACATATTTGTAATGCTAAGTAATTTCATATCTTAAATAGTTTTGGAGCTATTATAAAAAATGTTAATTTACGCATCAGACCGGAGCCCTTAAAGCCATTTTGCCGAAATATTGAGGGTAGCCATTTTGTTTGTAATATTTATTAATGTTTGTAAATGAAATTTAATCAAAATCGTTGGAGCCGATTTTGAGAAAATCGACTTTTTCTCTTTTTACCCTTCAGTAAACTACCCTTAATTTTAAGTTTTAATAGACACACAGACAGACGGCATTGCAAAGACTATTTTTTAGGGTTCGGGGGATCATGAGACGTCGACATCCATCAACATTTCAGGTTAGTTTTTTTTTTACGATCGCAATACTTAAGCTTTAATGTCCAAAAAGTTAAAAATATATATATAATTGCGTATAGATTGAAAATTATTGATTTTATAAAAATATGTTTCGAATAAAATATTTGTATTATAAATATATATACATATTTGTAATGCTAAGTAATTTCATATCTCAAATAGTTTCGGAGCTATTATAAAAAATGTTAATTGACGCATCAGACCGGAGCCCTTAAAGCCATTTTTCCGAAATATTGAGAGTAGCCATTTTGTTTGGAATATTTATTAATGTTTATAAATGAAATTTAATCAAAATTGTTTGAGCCTATTTTGAGAAAATCGACTTTTTCTCTTTTTGCCCTTCAGTAAACTACCCTTAATTTTAAGTTTTAATAGACACACAGACAGACGGCATTGCAAAGACTATTTTTTAGGGTTCGGGGGGTCATGAGACGTCGAAATCGATCAACATTTCAGGTTAGTTATTTTTACGATCGCAATACTTAAGCTTTAATGTCCAAAAAGCAAAAAATATATATATAATTGCGTATAGAATGAAAATTATTGATTTTATAAAAATATGTTTCGAATAAAATATTTGTATTATAAATATATATACATATGTGTAATGCTAAGTAATTTCATATCTCAAATAGTTTCGGAGCTATTATAAAAAATGTTAATTTACGCATCAGACCGGAGCCCTTAAATCGATTTTGCCGAAATATTGAGAGTAGCCATTTTGTTTGGAATATTTATTAATGTTCATAAATGAAATTTAATCAAAATCGTTAGAGCCGATTTTGAGAAAATCGACTTTTTCTCTTTTTTTCCCTTCAGTAAACTACCCTTAATTTTAGGGGTAGATATCCAATTCCAAAAACCCCTCGGGGCAACCCTATGAAAACCCTAGATATCAAGTTTCAGCTCAATCGGTAAAATAGTTTAGGCTCTAGTTGGAGGTACAGACAGACAAACAGACAGACAGACAGACGGAAATTCAAAAACCACTTTTTCGGATTCAGGAAGTCATGAAACGTCAAAATTCATCAAAATCTCGAGTTCGATTTTTTTGACGATCACCATACTTTCTCTACCTGTAAGATAGAGAGAAAGTAAATATTGCACTCTTATCCTTTTTGGTTAATCCCTGGATACATCGAGTATAAATCGAAACTCAAGGCTTTTATACAAGCTGATTTGTTCAACCCAACTACTAGTTCCGTTCGCTAAATGCATGTAGTAATTTAAACATTATATTGAACGCTTGAATACTGTGAATATTAAATCTTGATATCGTATGGTAAAACAAAACGGCTTTGTTTCCCAAAGAATTTCCTGGAAAACGTTGATCTAAATGAACAAACGAGTAATAATTAGCTAATAACAATCATTATGTAATCATTATAACTCTTGTTGGGACTTAAATACAATATGTTTCTTATCACTAAAACTTACTCAACTAAAGGGCTGAATCTATTTTACAAAATTATGTAAAAACCTATTTCTAGTTACAATTCCAAATTGAAATCCAAGGCCGAAATCTGAGGGTGAGGGGGGAGACCTTGGGTTTCATTATTCAGGTTACAATCTAGATTTAACAATTATGTGTTCTGTCTTAAGAAAAGTATACTCCTTTTGTCATTGAACTTAGACCACCAACCCCGTCCTCTGCCTCCTCCTTCAGCTCCCGGAATTTTCCACTTTCCTCAAAGTCATTCAATATTTGAATCCTCCTTCTTCCTAAACTCCTCTTTCCCTCAACCTTTCCTTATATGACGTCGTGCAGAAGACAGTTCCTCCTAAGGCTGTGTCCGATACAATTTGCTTTGCACCAAAGAATCACATCCAAAATGGTTCTCTTCTCACCCACTTTTCTTAGGACTTCTTAATTTGTCTCCCTGTATGTCCACCTGATCTTCTCAAGTCTTCTCCAGCACCACATTTCATAGCTCTCCAAGTATTTAGATGTGCGCAGATAAATGTATTATCACCTATTTGTGTAAATGTTAGAACACCAAAGACTAATATTATCTATTAAAAAATTGGATAACATAAATGAAACTGACTTCGGTGGCCGCGGATATCGAGGTTTTTCCCAAATGGTTTTACACTCTCCCTCCCTGTCAGTGTGGGTGCACTTCCTCTAAATAAAACCTTCATAATCCCTCAAACTATTGACGTAGTTCGTGCACAGGTGTATAAATCGATCAGGTAGTAAGACGCGGTGGTTAAAAAACTAAATGAAAATGTTGGCCTATAATTTTTGTAGAAATATAGAAGAAAAACAACGCTGTAACATCATAGCGAACACGTTATTTTGTGATATATATTTTTTTTATTTTTGAAAAAATGTTTCTACAAAATGAGTACAAAATTCTATAACACTAGATAATAACACACATACACACACGCATACATATAATACAGTAAACAGTCAAACAAGGGTATACAAACCTCAACACCTTTCACACCAAATAAGGTTTATTTCTCGAATACCGAGAGTAAATAACTTTTACTATCTCAAAATAAACGCTGTATCTGTATTTTAAACAATATAAAAATAAGATTGGTCATTATTTAACAAACAAAGGATAACAAACATAATAATGCATTATGTTAAAACTGTTAGGTATCGAGAAGATATTTATGATTGGTGTGTTTACCTAGTAAACATAATTGTCTAGATTGCATGAATGAATCAAAATTTTCGTATATTCAATTTGGATATTCTTTGGAGAATATATATTCACCAAAGTTGTATTAAATAACAGCTATTAATATTCTTATTTACTGTTATTGTTTAGTGACAATGCATTTTCTATTAGACCCTACTCAATTAATATTTGATGGACAACCAATTGATATCTAAGAGAGATTTTTGTTGTTGTTAGAACAAGATCGTTAAGACATTATGGTATAAAGTGCTGCCTATCCACATGTGAGAAAGAAAATTTTAGAGTAAAAAACTCATTCAAAAGTAATTAATATTTATCACAAACTGATACGTGCTGGCTGTCCAAAAGGTCAATTCTGATAATGAAATCAGTTATTTTAATTAAAAATTTCAACCTAGACATGGTTATCGAACCCAAAATGGTAGAGCATTGTCATGCAAAATCAATGGTCTTGGATTCGATTCCCGTGCTAAGAATGTAATTTTTCACTTATTTGAATTGTATGTACAGATAACTTATTTTTAAACATTTTGTTCCAAACTATAATGGACTATTTGGGAAAGTTTGTACGGTTGTATCGTACCATATTAAAAAATAAAAGTTATGAACAATACTAGTATTTGATCCTAAACCCAAATCAAGTATATAAGTCAAACTGAAACTATTATTTGTTATGAAAATTTCAAACAAATGAATTTGTTAAATTTATAAATTTATCCTTCTACGTATTTATAAAATTGCAAACCTACAGCGTGGACTTTATTTTTTAATAATGACTGTATAGCTCAAAATTATGTTTGTTTTATCCAGGATTCCACATCAACAAACAAAATATATAATCGATATTGGGACAAAGATGTATTCCAGCCCCCTAACATAAACGTAGTTTATATATATATATATATATATATATATATATATATATATATATATACCGTCTCTGCTAGAAGCAGATGAGTTAAAAGGTACTGTGCTTTGATCTTTGCGGAATGAGATAGCTTTTACTATGAACTCCATTATTCTAAATATCTCTCGTGCCATTCGTCAGAGAATTTCTTGTTCCTACTGAGTAGGATCTCTGAAACATCAGCTAGTAAGGTCCTCCTGAGCCCCCACTACTGGGAGCACCATATTGTCCTGAAGGTGGCGCTGGGGCACCGTAGCTATCTCCAGGGGCTGAAGCCACAGGTCCAGAGGCAGGCGCGCCATAGCCAGAACTAGGCTGGGATGGGGCGTAGCCTTCTTGTTTCTGAAAAGATTTCAACACAATTAATTTGTTTAGCAAAGTAATTTGTGATTTGCCCTAACAAACATTCCAAACAAATGGGTGTATATTGTTTTGATAAAAATTTAGTTTTACAAGCTGCATCAACAATGGAACAAACTGATTCGGTGACCATATAGTCTAAGGCGTCACCCTCGTAATAGACTAAACTGCCTATGACGAGGAGATCGTGGTTCGATCATGGTTGGGTGTACTGAGAGTGTTTTTTCCTAAATGGTTTCCCACTCTCTCTTTCTCTCCCACCATGCAAATGTGGGTACAGTTCCTTTAAATTCGATCTGCCTAATTTCTAACCCATTAGCGTAATTGATACATAAGCATACAACCTGAACGGTTAGTAAGACGCGGTGCTAAATAAAATGAAAAGAATGAAACTTCAACATTTCCCCTATCATAGTTGTATTTCCGTTGTTCCTTGAATTGTATTTAATGATATTAGAAGACATTTAAGCGAATTTTGGTTTTAACTAAGAGTGTCACTAAGAATGTCAATCACAAATTCTAGAGAGAAACCAATAAAAAAAAGCCAATAAATGGTTTTCTTTAAAATATATTTTAAATTATAAAAAAATTACCTAATTTAGTGGCAGAATAGCTTCCTTTTCGAGCTAAGAAGTTTTGTGGTGGCTCTCGGTAACTATGCCATAGAGATAGTTGATACAGGTTCTCTATTCACGTTCAATCCCCAAACTATTTTTTTAAATTACTTATTCTATGGCATTTGGAACTCGAAAGTTCATTGCCATACTTACAAAAGTACGCCACCTATACCTATCTTGAGAAAGTTATAACCAGTCCACCTCATTACACATCTCTTTAAATTAAATATGTGCACTACATATGGTTTCATTAAATCAAAACGTTTTTAAATTTTAAAAACGAGAATTAATAATTGTATCAACACCACTTTGTCTAATACAGTGGTTCTCCAAGGAGGTGCCACATTGTTTCCTTTGAAGTACCACAGAAATATTAAAACTAAACTTACAAGAAAAATATTCTTATTTTAGCTCAAATTAATTTAGACCTTACAAAGTTAATCTTTAAAAATAAAAGCATTTTTAGCACCGTGTCTTACTACCTCTTAGGGCTGTACGCACATGTACTAATTACGCTAGTGAACTAGGGATGAGAAAGTTTGAATTTATAGAAAGTATACCCGCATTTGCGTGGTGGTAGAGTGTAAAACTATTTAGGAAAAACCACCATCAGTACACCCGACCGAACCCCAATCTCCCTGTAATTGAAAGTATATTATATTGCCAAAGTAACGCCTTGGACTATGCGGCCACCAAAATAGGCTATTTTCATTTTAAATGTGTGCTCTACTTGTGGTTTCATTAAATATTAACGCTTATAAATAAGGATTTTTCGTATCAAGGATGCTGCGAAATATATGGATATAATAATTATGTCAAAGGCGCCACACTTGTAAAGAGATTGAGTAAAACTACCAAGTACATCTCCGAGCTAGAAATTGAATATTCTATAGCTTATCTGGAAGAAGTACTTCTGGTTTAACTACCAAACCTCCTCCATCTTAAATGGAATAAGTACACTTCTGGTTTAACTACCAAACCTCCTCCATCTTAAATGGAATAAGTACACTTCTGGTTTAACTACCAAACCTCCTCCATCTTAAATGGAAGAAGTACTTCTGGTCTAACTATCAAACCTCCTCCATCTTAAATGGAATAAGTACACTTCTGGTTTAACTACCAAACCTCATCCATCTTAACTGGAAGAAGTACTTCTGGTTTAGCTATTAATTACTACATAAAAGATTGTATCTAACCTGTGTCTTGTAACGGATGAAGTACACTTCTGGTTTGGAAGGCTTGGTGGGTGATGGCGTGGGGATGACCAGGTCAGGTTGCTCTTCGGGCTTCTTCACCAACACGTAGATGAGTGTCTTCTGTTCGTCTTGAGCAAAGGTGGGGATCTCTGGCACGGTTGGGGGAGGAGGGGTCGGTGCCTTGATGAATACAATCTTGTAGTGCTTCTGAGGAGTAGGGGCAGCTAGCGCCTTCTTCGGGGCATAAAAAGTGGGCTCTGGGGGTGGTACATGGACATAGACGTGCTTGTGGATGACGGGTGCTTGAGCGGGGGCTCCGTACACGGGGGCGGGGGCAGCGGCAGCTGCAGGATATCCCCCACCACTTCCTGCACTACTGGGAGGGGCTGCGTAGCTACTTTGACCGCCGCCACCACCACCGAAGCTGGCGCTGCTTCCTCCAAAACTTCCACCAAAGCTGCTACCTCCTCCTCCTGTATTTCCAGGATAAGCTGATGCCAGCGTCGCCAGAAGGCTCACAACCTAAACAAAATATTTATAATGAGCATGGCTATCATTTTAGGTGTACTCTTCGTTTACCCTGAAAGGTATACCATGATTTTGGTAGGAGGAACAGTAATATATATAGGCCTATAGCATGTCTGGGCTACATAATTCCTAGCACAGTAGAGGAAAGATTAGCCAGTACAAATGAACCGTTGCCCAGAGGACGCCCGAATGTACTAATCGTACATTCTTTCCGTGGAGGCTCTTTCCATGTCCCGATGAGATCAGGTTATGGTGCTAATGATAGTGTAGAACCACTTAAGCCTAACTAACCAAACCCTGGTGACCGTTGGGGTAATTCCCCTTTCGAGAAAAATACCTAAGGTACCAGCTGGGAATCAAACCTAGGACCCCTAGTCTCGTAGCCAGGTGCGCTGACCACTAACACCGGGGCCGGTCAGGTAAAAGTATCTGGTGGTTAGTAATAATATAGTTAAACGTTATCAATGTTGGCCGCAATGAAATATGTTTAAATTGTTTTGAAAGCGTTTTAAATAGAATTATTGTTTGTGATAATTCTACATCTTTAGCGGCAACAAAAATACAACCGATTAGTGATAAAACAAAAGAGACTTGATATACAGTAGTTGACAAGATTACCACCAGAGTGAAACAAAGTGCAGCATGGTTATTTAGGCGCGAATTACAATATTCTGACACACTCCCTTAATGAGCACCCAAAAAGAAAGTTACTAATGTCATAGTTGCATTGTTAAACACTATATATATACACACACACACTGAGCATACAAACAAAATTAATTCACCACTTCAGGAAGACTCGGTTACCAGATCAGCACACAGTCGTTGAAAAATCTCACGGGGTAATGGCTTCGTAAGGAGGTCGGCAAGCTGATCCTTTGATGCGGTGTATCGCAGCTCGATGTCCCCATGTTCAAATCGCTCCCGAATGTAGTGGTAACGAATATCTATGTGCTTGGTACGCTTGTGGTATTCTGGATTTTTCACAAGTTTTATGGCACTTTGATTGTCAACAAAGATCACTGTTGGTGCAGCGGCTTCTTCAAAGATGTCCATGAACATAGTTCTAAGCCACATAGCTTCTTTAGATGCTGCTGAGACTGCCATATATTCAGCTTCGGTGGTTGAGAGGGCTACTGTTTGTTGTCTGGTACTGCTCCAACTAATAGGACCATCCGAGATCTTGAATATGTAGCCCGTTGTCGATCGTCTTGTATCAAGGTCTCCGGCATAATCAGAGTCTGAATATCCCACAATAGTAATTGGGTTTTCAGACTTTCGATACATGACTCCATAATTGGCTGTGGCTTTGAGATATTTAATAATTTTCTTGACACTGTTCCAGTGGTTTTTGTCAAAGTTGTTGCAATATTTGCTGACTTGCCCCACTGCAAACGCTATATCAGGTCGACTAACTGTGCTAATAAATATTAATGCCCCAACTGCTTCCCTGTATGGTACATGCTTCATTAATTGGTCTTCTGCTGCTGCTTGTAGGCGAATACTGGAATCTGCAGGCACGCTACAAGGATTAGCGTCCTGGAGATTGAATCTTTTGGCAATCTGGTGTATGTAGGTTGATTGGCCAATGAAGAGTGTACCATCTTCTCTGTTGTAGTTTATCTGCATCCCCACAAATAATTCTACTGATGATGTCGTGATCTCAAAACCTTTCTGCAACTCATTGATTACAACGTTACATGATGTTTTATTCGGCCCCATCACAAGACCATCATCGACAAAAAGGATTAGAAAGACACGATTCCCCTTAACATCGGCTTTGTAGATACACTTGTCCCCATTAAATTGCCTGAAGCCAAAATCCTTTATGAATTGGTCGAACTTGCGGTTCCAACATCGTGATGATTGCTTCAGACCATAAAGACTCTTATTGAGTTTACAAACAACATTTGAATCCACCTGTATCCCTTCTGGAGGACTCATGTATATCTCCTCTTCAAGATCTCCATTAAGGAATGCTGTTTTGACATCAAATTGGGTTAGTTCATAGTCAAATCTAACTGCAACAGAGAGGAGCACTCTAATCGAATCATAGCGAGTCGTGGGGGAAAATGTTTCATTGTAGTCTATTCCCAACTTTTGTGTGTAACCTTTTGCACACAAACGTGCTTTATATCTCGTAATCTGACCCAAAGAGTTTCTTTTAATTTTAAAGACCCATCTTGAGCCGATGGGTTTCTTCCCTTCAGGTATTGACACCATTGTCCATGTGTCATTTTTCTCTAAGGCATCAACTTCCTCTTTCATAGCAGTTTCCCACTTGAATTTGTCCGGGCATGTAACAGCTTCAGAATAGGTACTAGGAGTATCTTCCTCAACGCAGAGAAGATTCTCAGTGAATCTTGCTGGTGGCTTTAAAACACTACGAGGTCTGAGGTTATGAGTAGGCCTAGACATCTTGTATGATTCATCCTCTTGGAGAATTTCTACTGGTGGCTCACCCAGCTCTGGCTCTGGAGATGTCTTTTTAGTCTCATAGTCTTCTTGGCTCTCGACTTCAGCTTCTTCGTCACAGTCAATTTTCGTGGGCACGTAGTGGATAGGTTTTTCAAAACCTTGTTTTGCTTCATTGAAGAGAACATTTCTTGATATTCTAATTTTCTTAGTGTCAGGATCGTACAGCCTGTAGTTGGTAGAATTTCCATCATATCCAACAAGTATCATTTTCTTGGATTTCTTATCCAACTTCTTTCTTTCATTTTGGACCAGCATATAGGCTTCACATCCAAATGTCCTTACATGCGACAGCTGAGGCTTTTTGCCAGTCCACAGTTCCAGGGGTGTGGAGTTATGTGCCTGCTTTGTAGGTGTACGGTTTAATATGTATACAGCACAATTTACGGCTTCCGCCCAAAGTTCTTGAGGGAGGCTACTGCTGCAAAGCATCGCCCTGGCACTTTCAACAATTGTGCGCATATCTCTCTCTGAGCGAGAGTTTTGTTCGGGTGTGTATGGCGCTGTTCTCTCAGCGATGATCCCTTTTGAGGCAAGAAAATCCTGAAATTCCACATTGATGTATTCTGTACCATTGTCTGTATGGAGTATTTGCACACTTCGCTTGTATTTTGTTTCTACAATCTTACAGAAATCTTTAAAACATTGTAATGTATCACTTTTATGTTTAATGAACGATACTACTCTATAGCCAGAGTAGTCATCTTTGAAGGTAACAAAGTACTTAGCTCCTCCCACAGACTCGACTGGCATGACACCAAGATCACTGTATATTAACTCGCCAACCTTCATCTTCTGGTGGGTTGGGTTGTTGAACGGGAGCTTGTGGTTCTTTCCATATGCACAGCCAGGGCAAAAGAAATTGTCTACATCACTCAGATCTACACCCTCGGCTAAGCCTTTTGAGACTAACTCCTTCAAAGCTCTAACATTGATGTGGCCGAGGCGTTCGTGCCATAGCTTCAAACTAGTCTGAGTGACAGAATTGGCTTCATTTGAGGTTAGAGTCTGAAAAAGCATTTTATACAGGTTATTTGGCTGGCGTTCACCACAAGCGGCCAACTTTCCTTTTTCAAAAACTTCAACAAAATTGTCTGATTTTACTATTTTCATTCCTAGCTTGGTGATTTTTCCTTCAGACATGAGGTTCCTTTTTAGTTCCGGAACAAATAGGACGTCTCTAATGACCGAGTCATACCAATGACCATTCAGCAATTTACGAATCATCACATCACCTTTCCCTCTGACAAAGAGCTTGCTGTTGTCACCAAGACGCACAGAAGAACCATCACTAATCTCTTCAAACTTGTCAAAGTAGTCTCTGCGCCATGTCATATGGCTGGAAGCCCCACTATCCATGGTCCAAGTATTCTCTTCAGAAAAAGAAATACATACATTTGCTTCCTCAACATTGAAAGCAGAAAAATTTGACTGGTCAGCTCTGCCTCTATCAGAGACTGATCGATTTTTCTTCTCACTCCGGCAGTCACGGGCAAGGTGGCCTTTACGTTGGCAGTTGTAACAGGTAAGTTTTCTTATGGTTTGGTTACTTTGTTTTCCTGCTTCATAAAATCGTGGTTTATGTCCACGAGATTTAGTTTCTCGGTTAGCTATAGAGGCTAAGGCAGTTTCTTGTTCTTCCCCCTTAGTCAGGCTCGCCTCTTCATCAATCAGACGAGATGTCAAATTGGCGATGGTTTGTTTGTCCTCACTCATGGAAAGCCAGGCCTGTCTGAAGCTCTTATATTTCAGAGGTAGACTACTCAAGATCTTGGTCATGATAGCTAGATCGCTGACTGAATCTCCAACCTCTTTTATTTGTCGGGCAAGAGCTTCCACTTTGGCGATGTGTTGAGCCACTGAATCGGCCGAGCTCCACTGATAATGATAGAAACGCTCATGTACTATCATTTTATTTGTTTCTGATCTATGCTCATAAATAGAATCTAGCTTGCTTAGAATTTCATAGGACGATTTACAATTTTCAATCAAGGCAATCTGACTGAGCTCCATAGCCGAGGTAAGAGTAAACATAGCTACGGCGTCCCTTTGTTGCCATAGATCGATTGCCTTATTTGCATTTACGGTAGGCATAGCTTCCTCACCTTTTGCGATTTTGAAAATACCTTTGGCGCGTAGAGCACATGTCAACTGGAACTTCCACTGCTGGTAGTTACTACCATTAAACTTATTAACACTTGATATGTCGATCTTTTCCGACATTGTGACTAGAGTTCAAGGTTAAGATCAAGGTCTATTCTTACAGAAACGGACTCTATTAAGTAAATAAACTTACTTGCGTACAATTATTTGAAACTTCACTTTTTCGTTTAACTGATAAACATGAATGTTCCCGTGAGAATGTTCACTCAAATATTATGACACAAAACTTAATGTGTTCAAAAAAAAAACTTTCTTATGACATTAACAGCCCCGCAAGTTTTGAATAACTCGAGCAACAAAATACAACAAAACTGATTCGTCTTATCTTTAGGGAACCAACAACGCATTAGGAACTAATCCTGGGCCCATAACCTTTTGAAAGCGTTTTAAATAGAATTATTGTTTGTGATAATTCTACATCTTTAGCGGCAACAAAAATACAACCGATTAGTGATAAAACAAAAGAGACTTGATATACAGTAGTTGACAAGATTACCACCAGAGTGAAACAAAGTGCAGCATGGTTATTTAGGCGCGAATTACAATATTCTGACAAATTGTTCTTCCAACTAAAATTAGGGTGTAGCAAGCTTATTTTGCAAGCTTCCACTATGGTAGGACTATAGCTTACAAGATAAACCCATAGTATAGTAAAACAAGGAAAGATTGCAAGTTTTCATGTTGAACTAAAGATATATTTATTAGGTTATCTTTGAAATTTTGAATGTATATGGGAATTTCATTTGTTAATCTACATTTTTTTAATGTGAATTGGACTCTCTTAATACTTGGGAATAGAGGATATAATTCTCATTCCTCTTTAGTGAATATAAAAAATTAAATGGTGAAGACGCCATCACAATTTTATAGTTGGTCGTAATCCAACCCCCAGCTCTCGGGTGAGTTCTTTCACACGACACCACCATATCCTCGCCACCACATCTTTGCTTTTGATAAAGTGTAACTGTTCAGATGTTGTGGTGGTCGAACCGCCGGTGACGCGGCCAGCATTTTCTGTGGCGAGCAAGGTGAATTTTAGAGCGAGCAAGTTGGCATCACCACCACGTGTTTACCTTCAGTCAAACTGAGATCTTTATATGAAACACAACTTTCTGTGCGTGCAGAAGTGTATTGTTTTGTGCTGAAAAGTATTTATGTTTGTTTATTTGTTTTTAAAAATGAATATCGAGGCTGAAAAATTGGATCTTTGACACAGAGTGTACAAATTACACCCTTCGTTGATTGGTCCTGAAAAATTGGGTGAACCCATAATCTTAAATTATTTATTTATCCGCTTTCGGCGATTACGTAACCGCGTGTATATAAAAGTAGTGTGTGCTGCTTCTTCTCTAAGTTCCAGATCCATTTTGAAACTGTTTGTGGCTGGCGCGAGTGGTGTTAAGGGTAAAACGCTCACGCCACCGATAGAAAAGCCACCAAAATATATGGTGGCGCGTCCATGGTGGCGTAGTGTGAAAGAGCTCTAAGAATTAGGAGTAGGCCAGCTAGTTTCCTTGCCTGGCAGATCGTACGGTTTTAAAACAAACTGGGTGAAAACATAATAATAATAATACTTAGCACCACATCTTACTACCCGTTCGGGTTATATGCTTAAGTACTAATTACGCTAATGGGTTAGGAATGAAGAAGGTTAAATATAGAGGAAGTGAACCCGCATTTGCGTGGAAGGAGAGTGGAAAGCCATTTAGGAAAAACCACTCCCAGTTCACCCGAACGAGATTCGATCTTCGATCTCCCAGTTCTCGGCAATCTAGCTCAACACGAAACTAGAGTGTTATCTAACTACGCCACCAAGGTGGGTTGGGAATCCATAGATAAATAAAATTACCAATAATATGACAAAGGAGGGCCTAGCTTTTCACAAAATAATATTTAGTTTAAATTGAGAGCTTAAAACAACCACCTAAAACACTATATTATAAAATTGAATTGTAATGCAATATTTCTTAATATGTTAATAGACGCCTACAAACTTAACACAAAAAAATAAAATATTTTATCACCGCGTCTTACTACCCATTCGGGTTATACGCTAATGGTATTAGGGATTAAGAAGGTTATATTTATAGGAAGTGTACTAATATTTGCGAGGAGGAAGAGTGGAAAACCATCTTGAAAAAACCATCCTTAGTGCACCCGACCGAGATTCGAACCTCAATCTCCCCGTAACTAGCAGTCTAGTTCAACATGAGAGCAGCGCGTTAGACCATGCGTTCACCGAAGTGGGTCACAAAAAATAAATCATTGCTAAAAGTTAGCATTAAGTACACCTAAGTTGCAAACTCTAAAGATTTCTAGTACTTGTGTAAAGATAAAACTTTCTTAGTTTATTGGTTTCAAAGGTATCCACACTAATGGTCACGTGGTTTAAGGGGTCAAGCTCACAGAATAAAATTTAAAAATAAAAATTGTCTTTCCTAAACTAAGCCTATGGCAAATTTCAGCTTGCTCTTTTTTGTTTGGTTATGTAAATACTCGCGCCAGTTATCACTCATTGTTTGGCCTTCGCGTTCGTAACTACTCAACTGTTATCGGACTGGTTAGTGATTAAAGTCACACAAGGTGCTACGCAAAAGTTGTCAATCAGTTTCATAATATCTGGCTCCAGGCACCTAGAGTATTTAATATTCATTAATATAATGTCTAGTGACACAAATGCCAAAAAGAATTTGGCTCTCTATTATTATTATTACAAATACAAGAGCTGCAACCAAAGAAGATTTTGGATTAATCCATAAAGTACAGTGAAATTAATATAAACTGCAGAATATTAATTGTCCGGTGACTAGCATGGTGCGTTTTCACAGGGCCGGATCTAAGGGAGGGCGATAGGGGCGACCCCCCACAAATTGTTACAATAGTAAAAAATAAATCTCTTTTGGCTCCATAGATTGCAGTTATGGTAAAATCTCTAAAAAAACTAATCATGACTTATTATATCTATTTTTACTTAATTCTGACAAAATATTACTTACTTACAACACGTGAGTCAAACAAATATTTCAGACTGTGATATTCAAAACTTAGACAACATCCCTGAATCGCAGCGAATCTAGTGGGTTCATATGGAACTATAAAAAATCGCTTCATTAATTGAGTCATCCCCATCACCAGAGTTTCCTGACCTGTGTATACGACCGTGGTGTAGACACAGTATTGGAGTAGGGGTCTACGGCATTTTGCTATTTGTTTCTTAGAGCATTTTCCTGAGGTTTAGCAAGAACGAAACCTATAATATATTCTTATTTGTATTAAATAACTATAATTTAATGTAATGATATTTCTTTATTTAAATAATATTTTTAATATAGAGATTTTAACAGTTGATTTAATAAAGAAGAAATGAAAACGCTTAGGCCTAAAATAAAACTATTTGTATAATGTTAGGGCCGCTTAGTTATTTATCACCCCGAGGCCTCTATAGCTCTAAATCCGGCCCTACGTTTCCAACGCATTTGGCAGTTATCGTGGAACAAATATCCGGACAGACATAGACTACAGACGAAATGCCAAATTAGAAATTGTTAAGTTAAAACAAAGCCTCGCTATGCTCGGTCGAAAAGTTGGTAGCTAAAGGTACCAACAACAACAAAAAAAAGCAATGAATGGCAAAAATATTTATGAAAACATAAATATAAAGTAATGAATAAATTAAATACATTAATATTTTTTAATAGTCTACGCGATTGCATATTTCTGCGAGATTAATTTAATTTATACTTCTATCGTCTTCTATCTTAAGATACCGGTATATTGTTTTTCTTACTTTCACTATCTTATGTTACGCTCAAGAAGGTTCATTCATTCTGGTTTTCCC
Source organism: Timema podura (assembly GCA_033556935.1). Lineage (NCBI taxonomy): Eukaryota > Metazoa > Arthropoda > Insecta > Phasmatodea > Timematidae > Timema > Timema podura. Next base: position 98,663,346 of record JAVRXN010000010.1, on the reverse strand, counting down.
CTAATATGTACCGTACAATTTGTTTTCTAGAAATAAATATGTGAAACCACTACTAATTATTAATTGGTAATATGAGGAGGGAAAGTGTGGAAATTTAGCCCTTTCAAGGTAACTTCCATTTACATCCGGGGTCATTCTGGTACTGGACTTCCAGAAAAACTGTACTCTATCCCTCTACATTTCACTACACGTCACGAGAAAAAAGAAAGAGATCAAACAGCTTTTTAACATTAGCATCTGTCCGAAATCCATTATTTTAATACATACGTAGAAAGAAGATTTATTGTGCAATCCACATCGGTGAACGCATGGTCTAACGCGTCACTCATGTGTTAGACTGGATTTCCTGTGACCGGGAGATAGGCGTTCTAATCCTGGTTGAAGGTACTGAGGAAGTTTTTACCTAAATGGTTTCCAACTCGTCCTCTATGCATAGACGGGTACATTTCCTATAAGATTCTACCCTCCTCTTCCATATATCATTAGCGTAATAATGTATATGTACAACCGCAACGGGTACTAAGACGCGGTGAAAAAAAAAACAATTAAAATTTACTCCGAAGTATGGTTCGTGAACCCAACATTGACTTGAGAAGTGGGTCTTAAGCCCCGACCTAATACAATGGGACGAAAGTTTTATAGAGTGAATTTTATAATGGCGTGAGGGTTTAAATTGTCACAGGGTTAAACGAGGCGGTAATACTATCATTTTCCCCATTTATATTAAGTTCAGCCTAATATTGGAAATGGGGTATTTGATAAATGTTGATTTTAAAATAAGTATAATTTTTTTTTATTAGCACCGTGTCTTACTACCCTTTCGGGGTATACACATATGTACTAATTACACTAATGGGTTAGGGATTAGGAAGGTTTAATTGATAGGAAGTGCACCCGCCTTTGAATGGAAGTAGAGGGGAAAACTATTTAGGAAAAACAACCCTGAGTGCACCTAACCGGGATTGAACCCTGATGTCCCTGTCTTTGGCAGTTTAGCCTACTGTGAGAGTAGCGCGTTAGACTACGAATCCACTGAAGCAGGTCATTTCGTTTCTAACACGAGGAATACTATAATATTCGAATCACACAACCTTAGTACTCTTTGAAAAACAACTTATTATCCTACAAAAATTTGTTTAATTACTTTTATAAGATTTCAAGTCAAAGTGTCGGTGATTTTGATAAACTAGTTTCTAAAATGTTGTGATGTAAAATAAAATAAACGATTATATATAAATAAAATGTTGCCAAACAAACCACACACTCCGTTTATTCAACAAACACAAACCTAAGATCAAGCTTAAAAAGAGTCACATTGAAATTTGCTTTATTGGAGCTTCTCGTTTACAATCCATTTTTAGTGGAAAGGATCTTTTATAAAATACATTATTATTTTGCGGTCACGGTTTATAACAATTTACTATATTATTATTGGTATTGTTAATAGCTATCAAAAGTGACCGCTGCAGATAACACGACCTGACTTTTGAATAGCTGAAATTAGATCTAGTAATTTTTTCTGGCTGTACTTCCTGTTAAAATTGGATTGTACCTTGGCCAAGCATGACCTAATTAGGACCCTTTAACACCCCCCTAAATGTACGACATGTTAATCCAAGTTAATTAACTTTATAGTTATTTCACATTGTTCCCCTTTTTATAGTGTATATTCTTAGCCGAATGTTCAAGAAGAGGCTTTTCGCGATTTAAGCTAATAAATCAAAGGTATCGATGAGGTAATCGTGAATTTTAATAAAATGCAGAAGTATTTGCCTTTAAAAAAGATAGGAAATCATAATGCTGGGGAAAAAAACACTTCCGGTGTACCTGATTAGAGATTGAACCCCCAGCGTCCTGGCACAAATTCTGATACTTTATTGATCAATGTTTTATTTAACTTGTCAAAAGTAAAAAAAAAAAGTTTTATTAAATTCATAAAATTTATTGGGCTAGACTAAGGGTTGGCACTCCTGAATCTGACCCGAAAGGTCCGGTCTTGAATCCGAAAGGCATTAGGGGCATTTATTCACTATGAGGTTTCCAATACTTAATTCAGACGAGTGCTGGTGGTGGGATTCTTAAAATGTACACTCATCTTTCCCTTCATTTAGATCAGCTAGTTACTTTTTAGCTCCGAATATTACTACCCATTCAGACTATACACCTATGTACTAACTACGCTAATGAGATTAATTTAGAGGAAGTGTACCCGAATTTGCGTGGATAGAGAGAACGGGAAGCCATTTAGGAAAAGCAACAATCAATTTACCCGACCGGGATCTAACCACGATCACCCCATCATCGGCAGTCTAGTCTATTGCGAGAGTGTCGCCTTAGACCATGCGGCCACCGAAGTGGGTACCGGATAGTTAAAAGAGGCATTAGACATTGCTTCCACTAAAGCAGGAATAATAAAAATAATGTTAAAAATGTTCTCGCGAAACTCTGGCGTGTCGGTCACGGCCACAGTCAAGTTTTCTCCGTGTTATTCTCCGTCACGCCAGAGTCAACCTTCTTCCTTCAGCGTCAAGTTTATTTCAATGTTCCCTAGACACAGCCTTTTCCTCCTTTCTCATTGTCAAGTTGCCCAGAGAGATTCCTAAACGCTTTATCTAGACACAAATCAAATTTCTTAATAATAATAACAATAATAATAGCTATAGTAATAATAATATTGCGTGTCTGGGCTACATCATTCGTAGCCCAGTTTGTGTAAATACTAACCAGTAGGACTATTTACTACACTGGATATCATCGCTGAGGGAACTGCATGCCTACCATTGAGAAACAGCTTTGTAATTTTCTCGTTTTTGTATGGTCAATCTCTCCTCAAATAAAATACAAGTTTCGCAACGCCGCGCCGGTTAGTCGGTGTTACCAGTAGCTCCGTCTTACCCCGGCACACCACTCTCAGATTTAAAGAAAAGTGAAGAATGAGAGAGAGATAAGATAAAGCTTTTCTCCGTAAGACCTGCAATCCCCCTCTCAGCAATGATATTGGGTGTAATTGTACATCCTTTCAGTGGAGACTCTTTCCATGTCCCGATGAGATTAGGGAATGCTGATAGTGAGTAATGAGGGTGTGGAACCAGTGGAAACTCTTAAACCTAACTTAAGCCTAATAAATCGAACCCTGGTGGCCGTGGGAATTATTCCCCTTTCGAAAAAAATCCACCGGTTTCAGCCGGGATCTCTAGTTCTGCTGTCAGAAGCTCTAACCAATAAATTATGAGTCCTGCTATTTCCTAATAAATGACCGAGATTCTGCATTAGGAAAGCGAGAGAAATAAAGAGAAAAAGAGCGTGATAGAGCAATATTAGTAATAGAAGTGACATTGGTGAAAATAGACTGGAGTAGAACTTGTTAGTTTTATTAGACTCATAAATACGAGTAAACTGTGTTTATGCTCTTTACATTTCCGGTCAGAATTTGAACCAGGAACGTACATCCTGTGGAGATCACAGGTAAGATATTTCGGGACCATATATTTGATTTCAACTACTCAATCAATTCATTTTACAGAGTTCTTTTAACAGTTAGAACAAGGCACCTATAGTGGAAGACGTACATGGTTGCGATCGTACCCAATGGCATACAGAACTATTAAACTAGTGAAGCAATTGTTCTAGCAAAATTAAAATAAATATGACTACCTGTTCTGATATTCTCAGTGTTTTCCGTCTATATATAAATTAAATAAAGCACTGAAAATGGTAATATATTGAAAGGCAAGGCTTCAATGAGGCAGAAAGTAGTAAAGCGGGTGAAATAGGCCAAATTACATTTATCTTAACCTAACGTTAAACATTAAATAATCGATCTTTCCATGCCCGGATTTAAAGGAGGATGACGAGGGCTAACGCCCAAGGGCCTCCGCAAACTGCTGCAATAAAAAAAAATATTTTGGCTCTATAGAGTGCGATCATGGTAAGATATTTAAACAATTTTTAACTCAGTGTATCCATTTTTATTTATATCTGACAAAATATTACTTACTTATTAAGGTCTAAATTTTGTTTTAAGCAAATCTAATTTATTGTTATGACAACATTTACGTATTTAAATGATATCATTAATATTGAGGTTTAACCACTACTTTTGTGAAGAAAAAATTACAATGCCGTAACGTTGAAAAGAAAAATATGTATTTAATTTTGGGGCCTCCAAATTTTGACAGCCCCGGAGCCTCCACAAATATAAATCCGGCCCTGGATCTGAGTCTCTTGCATGTATTAGAACCAATCTAGTAAACTAATTGGTATTTAAAGTAGTTTTTCACCCGATATTGGCCCATATCTTTTGTATTATACGTAATTGTGAACACAAAGTTTGTTAAGGGGTCATTCATAAATAACGTAACGCCTTTTTCTTAATTTTTTCCCTTTACTACATGTTAAGGTTATACATAATATATGTACTAATTACGCTAATGTCATAGGGATGAGGAGGGTTTAATTTAAAGAAAGTGTACTCGAATTTGCGTGGAGAGAATGGGGAAAAACATTTAGTAAAAACCCCTCTCAGTTCACCCGACTGGGATTCGAGCCCCTATCTCCCCGTCATCAGTGGTTCAATATAATGGTTAGAGTGACACCGTAGACCAGCTCTAAGCAAATTATGGCCACTGGTCACGTATTTTTATCTTCCCCGCCAGCTATAACTATCTACAAAAAATATAGTGCTAGAAATACCAACATTTAAAAAAATATATTGAAAATACACACAATATCTATTCAACACACCGATGAAATAGTTTGAAAAATCTCAGCTTCTAAATTTACACCTGACTTTTAAGAAACTATTTGAAAACATTGCATTAATCTCATAAAGTTCAGTTTTATTCGAGAATCACTTATTTATATATATTGTCCTCCATTTTCATGTTGCCCATATAATGTGTTAACAACTCAATGATTTATTTAAAAAATAAATATTCGTTGCTAATTACACAGCTCAAACATTTTAATGGTGGTAAATTACCTCCAGGTACAATAAAGCCTATATACGCAACCAATTGGTAGTTGAAAATTAGCGAACTTTCTATTCTGAAAATACTATAATTTATCCAAGAATTATTTTCAACAACGACCAAATTTGAATGTAAACATTATTTGTGTCGAAAGAAAAAACTAGAATGAATTGGTTCGGGGCAAAAAATATCAAAAATCTCGAACACCATTCTTCTATTTTAGAGGGTTATTCGTCAATGATAAGTTTGTATCATAGCATTTTATTATGGTTAAAACTGTTAGTAAGGTTAAACTTAACTAAGGTTGTAAAGTTATTTGTTAGATAATACACTTTTTGTTGCTTTAGTTAAGATACTTTTCATTTGTATGTTTATGTGTTAATGTGTGAATAGGACTAAAGCACCTGTTTGGATTGTAAACATCAGCCTAGCAGATAAGACAGTCAGTGACCCTAACTGTAGAACTAATTCCGACACTAGAAATTATTGTTGAATGACGTTGATAGATAAAGAAGACTTGAGTGGTTATTTTCTTTTATTTTTTCAGTCGGAACTCTTATATCAATTAGAAGCGCTAGCCTTGTCAGAGCGTAGCGGGTTCCATTCACCACACTTCTCATATCCAAGGTCAACTATACTTTCTCTCATTATTATTCTTAATCGTCTTAGTATTCTATGAGGTAAGTCACACGCGAGATGTTTCTGACAGAAACAGACATGTGAAAGGTAACAGTGTCAGTACGCATGATACATTCTAATTATATATATATCATATTACATAAACACTGGAAACGTACTTATCGTTCTATATGCCGACAAAAAAACCGCTTTGGTGACCGAATGGTATAAGAAGGCGTAACTCTCGCAATAGACTAGACTGCCGGTGACGGGGAGATCGGGGTTCGAATCTCGGTCGGATGTACTTAGGGAGGTTTTCCCTAAATGGTTTTCCACTCTCGCTCCATACAAATGAGGTACATTTCCTCTAAATTCAACCCTCCTTATTCCTAACTCCTTGGCGTAATTAGTAGGCCTACATATGCATATAATGCATGGTTGATGTCCATCTTTATTTAAAACCATTAAAACGATTTTCATCAAATATGCACCCGTCGAAAGTATTCTTGGTACTCAAATTACCGTATGTTATATTCGTAGGATCCTAAATTTATTAAATAATTATGTGCACAGAAAAAGCGTTTTAAATGATCAAGTAGCTTTGAGATGAATTAGTAAAATCATATTTTAATACCACTAAGAAATTTAAATTTAATCAATGTCTCGTTAGGGGCCTGTCTCAAATTAACTATTCAACACCTGATAAGCTATATCATCATAGTTTGGTCTAAATATTATTCAAATTTTCACTGAATTTTAACTTACTAAGCCTTTTATACATAACTTTGTTCAACCCCCAAATGGTTCACATTTAAACTAAATTTGTTCTCAAAGTTTTTTTGCAGATAGTTGTACAAGGAATATCTGCTGTGGAAAAAAAATAATCCCTTCTGTTCTAGGTGTATTCTAAATGTTAGATGAAAAAGACAAATACATAGATACAGAATACGGCATTGTATATACATTTCTTATAAACTTTCAAATAGATTTAAGAGCAATAACAATTTATTTAACTGGAAAAACTTTCAATATCGGTTTCAAGAGAATCACGTTTGTCCCTTTTGTTTTTATTGATGAGTGAAATTCCAGACATTTTTATACTATCACTTGAATATTTAATTAAACAAACATTGGTGGCTATTTTTTAAACTACAATTTAATTTTTTCTACTACTTCTACAGTTCAATAATATGCCAATTTACAAGTCTATATCATTTACATTTTTTTTTGGTTTATAATTTTAGTTTTTATTTCTATTTGATTTATTTTTTGCCTCGATATTTCTGTCTTAAGTGTGAGATAAGTTAAACAATATGTTACAATCATTTAAATCCATCCCGTTCATACAAAGTCTTGATATTTTTGGTTGCGTCCATCTTCGATACAATAATATTCATCACAATTTGTTGCACTTTTACAAAACATTAAAATATATTAATTTTAACGTTAATTTGAACTAAGAAATAAAAAATTTATTTTAATTTCACCTATGTATCTAGAAAACTTAGAATTCGATTATTTGAGGTATTTTAATTATTGTAATAGAATAACCACTCTGCATGATTATTTTAGTCACATCGTGATTTTTAATAAATCGAAAATTTGGTTTGGATTTATAACTATATGTGTATATACAATATATAGGTCAACTAATGTTATTTATGTTAAACACAATAACAATACCATCAATATTGGCAATTATAATATGAAACTATATAGAAGTGAACAATAGCAGGGATTTTTACGTATCGGGACAGAAACCATATTCTTAACAAATACATTATTATATTACTAATCTAGAAACGAACTAATCTCCTGATCCTAAAGTCCACCTTGCTAACCCCTTAACTGGGGGCCCTAAGCTTTATATATGAACTTAGCGTACCAGATAAAAATGTCAATTTGATTTTAAGTATCTGGTTTATCAATTTGTATGATTATTGACTTATTTTGACTTTTTAGCTACTATTATACTAAATAGCATCCTAGTTTGATTGTTAATTATAAACATATTAATTTGAAGACACCGTTAAAACGTTCAAAACCGGAGCTAAAAGCGGAATATCAGAAAGTGCAAAATCACCGCAAAAATGCTAAATTCAATCCTTGACCATTTATTCAGGAAAAAAGTATGGTTTTCCGTCCGCTGTTATTTTAATTAGTGATTGTAGTTCTTTTTAACAACAAGTCATAAACTTATAGTGAGCTCCTAATAACTAGAACTCAGCCTCATTTCTTAACACGTGAAGACTTCTTTTTTTCAGCTCCTCGTCTTACTTACTACCTGTTCAAGCTATACGCATACATGAAGACTTAAATCTTCTAATTCCTTAGAAAAGGGTACGAACCAAGGTCTCTTCCATGTATGTCAAATGGACCACGTCTCATGATCATTCATGGCGCAGGCCATTATTTCATATTAAAATTCCATTACAAGTTTTGAGAATGTAATAACAAAACAAATGAATTACTTTAGTTTGATTGAAACTATTTCCCAACTTTGGGACTTACCATATTTTAAACACAGTAGAAATGTAAAACCACGAATCGTACGAAGAATATATAAATATATCTGAAAAAACTCTTTCTTTTTGAGCTGTGAAATAATAGACGGTTAACTGAGTTGAAAATATTCACTGCAGTCTAAAAAAAATCCCAAGCTGGAAAAACCAATCTCATTAGGAGTAAAAAATGATGATTGAATAGTCCACCCGATTCCAAAGCTTTCAATTTCCACCTTAATATTCTGCCACTGATATATTAATTCGTTTTAGTGCTACGTGTATTACTGGCCACTTGGCTCATCCATGACTTTCCTTAAGTAATCTATGGTTATTTGATGAAGATAATGAACTTGAGGTGGGAATGTTGAGTTTTTGCAGGTTTTATAGCAAAACATTTTTTGGCCAAAATAAATAAAATATTGCTCCAGTAGAAGCATAAGAATTTAATTTTCTTCACGTGGTGATATCAACAGTTGTTGAATATCTGTCATGAGCATAGTGGCGACATTAAATGATAGACTTTTTTTTTATGAAGAGAAAAAGTTGTCATTAAATTCTAGGACACCTTGAAAGATACTCATTAAATGTTGAGGTCAGCATGTGAAGAAAATTATAATCTATGCTTCTATTAGAGGAATATTTTATTTATTTTGGCCAAAAAAAAGTGTTGCTATAAAAACTGCAAAAACACTTATCTTTTCTCGCTTCCCCTACACTACCACCTTAAATAAATACACTGGTGTTCACCTAAAGATAGGATAAAAGACCACTCAAATGAAAAGCCTGTAGGTAAGGATTTGGGTCCCAACCACCTTACTCAGACTCCAGCATTCTGACACTGGCACAAATATGCTAATTATTCAGAAAATCTCTTAGCTACATTACCAAATATTATTCTTACTCCATTTATACTATTCTTACTCTGTTTCAAAACTCAAAAATTAAATTGAGTAGACTTCACCGGTGGAACAACCTCCCAGACCAATGTGCCTTACCTTCGAACAAGTTAAAGTCCCCAGCAATTCATTTCCAAAGACTTAAAAACCTTGATATCAGTTACACAATCATCTAAAAAACTATAAATAGATGTACATTCCATTCACTAACACTTACCACGAAAACTTTCATGTCTGTGATAGTTAATCAAAAGTGAGTCCCTCGGATTCGAGCTACGAACCAACTCTGCACTGAATCTGGTTGAGTTTGATTCCTGTACTTGATCAGCCCCCTTTATATATCGCGTGCGTTGCACCATCTTCAAGTGAGAGTATGTACCTCCTATTAGAGGAGGTGAGCAAGGGGGCCACACTAGATACTTCCCCCTCCCCCATTTAAGTCCCTTGCCCTCAATGTCACCCCTTTCTCTTTCTGTTTAAGACGCTTTTAGTTGTATGCCTCACATAACAAAATATCATCGAGATCGACGATACTCTTCTTTTGTTTTTATCTATTTTTTTTTTTTTTACGAAACATGAGGTAGTGTGACATGTGTCCATGGATTTCATAGGTTATCGGCAACCAGCCCCGTGGTATATTGGCCAGCGTACCTGGCTCGACTCCGGACTGGAACCATGAGTAATTTTCCTGAAAGGGGAATTATCCCAACGGTCACCAGGGTTTGGTTAGTTAGGCTTAATAATAGTTTCCACTGGTTCCACACCCTCATACTCACTATTACCATCACCTCATCTCATCGGGACATGGAAAGAGCCTCCACGGAAAGGATGTACGATTAGTACACTCGGACGTCCCCTGGGCAACGGTACATTAGTACAGAATAATCTTTCACAAAACTGGTCTATGAGTTATGTAGCCCAGAGAAGTAAATATAAATATATATATTTTTTTTTTTTTAAGTTTCGGAGTTTTATCATAAAGATAGCTTGCTCCATTTGCCAAAATTTTACTTATAGCGCTTGCCACGTGATCGCAGTGTTCTTAATCCTTCCCTGGGGACACAGCTTTGCAAAATATTTCACTTTTAAATAATGTGGGGTTAGCTACAAGAATTAAATAATCAGTATGCGAAGTTTCAGGTACAGAAAAACACCACATCGCTTTTACTATATATACAATATACAAGCTTGTGTGAATCCAAGATTTTCCATTTCAAATCAACCCGTTTCGGTGGACAAATGGTCTAGGGCATCATTATTTAAGTATACTAGACTGCCGATGACAGGGAGTTCGAATTTCGAATCTCGGTCGGGTATACTGAGCGTAGTTTTTCCAAAAGTTTTTCCAATCCTCCTTCACGTAAATGTGGGTACACTTCCTCTAAATATGACATTCCTCATCCATACAATCGTTAGCGTAATTAGTATATAAGTGCAAAATCCAAACATGTAGTAAGACGCGTTGCTAAAAAAAAGTCGACTCTAGTTTGAATCATGGATAACCGACTCAATTCCGAATCGATTCTCATGCCTAATTGGATCAAACTAGAATCTTAAAATATTTTTTATAATGGAATCTGATACTTAAAAGACTTCGGATCGAATATCTTACAATAAAAATAAGTTCAATTCAAAATATTTAATTTAGACTTACTATGATAGTGTTTTAAATCTAATTTGTTTTGAATATCCTAATATGCTAAATGTTTTAAACTAATCCAATAATAAGGTATTACAAAAAAAGTATGATCACTTTATAAACTTCTCAGGTTCACTAAAAAAAAGTAATCACTAGCTAGCCCTAACCTCAAATGTGAAACATCAAATAAAGCTCACACCACTATTTTAATCACAGTGCAAAGATTGATTAATATTTACAAAAAGGTGGGTTTAACTACTTTTTAAAATAAAAGGTATTCTCTGTCACAAACAAATTGTCACCCACGTGATTCCTTTACGACCTGGAACTCAAGCTAATTTCTCTATTTACTCTAACACGCAACTGGTTTCTGGTCTGATTATATTAATCTTTTAAACAAGTGTGAATTATAGATTCTAATTTTGAACTAAGCCCATCAGATCCAATCTAGGATTTATTTAAATTTGAATTTCGAATCTAATCCATATCTTTCCAATATAAAGATTTGAAACTTCGAATCGAAAGTATATAACTTATATATATTTAATATTTAGATATATATATATTTAATATATAAAATATATGTATATGAAACCTATATATTATGCCCTATGTTTATTAATTTTTGTGTATTTGTTTATAGAGCTGCTATAGTTATAACAAAGAATATAATAGTTTTCTATCTACTCGCTTCGGTGGTCGAATGTTCTAAGTCTCTAAAGCTGCGTCCAGACTATCGATCCAAACCTAGAGCCGAGTTCTATCTTTGCTTGGGGACAAGTTTTCCCTTGAGACGAACCTCGAACCTTCTTGCAAGCCATATTTTTCTTCAGAATGTTATTTACTTCGTTAGATGACACACGTAATGGAACTTCGCGACCTTAAATTAAAGAAATTAGCAGGCAATACAAAAACTTTACTCGAATGTCACCTAGTGATTTTGAGCAGCTAATTAATCTGATTGGGCCCAGTGGCTCAAAGCGAAGGGGAAAAATAGTGCAGGTTCTTTCCTTCCCCAAAACCTCAATTAAATTTCCAAAAACTCACCAAATTAGGACCATATTAAATGGCTTCTAGGGGCATATACTTTTCAAAAATCATCAGGCAAAGACTATTCCGAATAGTTTTCTAGGGTATCCCCATTTTTAAAAGAATCTGGGGGAAGAATTCTTTAAATAGCTTCAAGAGGAAACTTTTTTTTTAATTTGCTGACAAGGACTACTCTGAAAAGTTTCTAGAATAATCTAAATTTTAAAATATTTCAAAGAACCACTCCAAATATCTTTAAGGGGTATCAATTTTTCTTGCAACATTTTCCTGTATAGGATCTTTAGAATCCACGTTGGGTTAGAGGGCAAAATTCATTATTTTTATAACTGCCCCCTCCCTCCTACACAAATAGGTTTCCACCACCCCTGATTATTCTCTTTGACTAATAAACTAAAGATGTCCCGATTTTTGGTGAAAATATGCTTACCATAATAAGCTTACCATTACACATGTCAAAATTGTCTCAAAAGCTACAAATTGGAAAAAGTACTGGAAAAATAGCTTTGATACATTATATCTAAACTTAAGTCACTTTCATTATTTAAATCGCTGCCCCTAGTTAACATAAAAGAAAAATAAAAAAAAAATAATAATTTAAGTATTATATGGAGGCATTTAATATACATAAATTGTGTATTAATCACAACTTGTTAAAGTGAGGAATGCCAGGCCTCCACCGTGGTTCGGATTCCACGTTAAACTGTAGGTCCTCCATTTCATCTCACAATCACCCTACCATTACACATTAGAGTAAGTGCGTAATAATATGCATAAATTGTCTCTGCCTCCAGTGGTTATAGATCCGTCCCTCCTAAGCCATCCTCACCCCTATCCATCCAAATTTAATTCTAGACACCATATTGATTGTTTGCCTCCCTCCCAAAAAAATTCTGAGTGCATCACTAATTGGGTCTAAAGTGCAAAATTATACCGCCCCCGCTACTTTGTTGACCATGATTCATAAGAAATAAATATTAATTTATTATTTTATTATTATTATTATTATTATTATTATTATTATTTTATTATTATTATTATTATTATTATTATTATTATTATTATTATTATTATTATTATTATTATTATTATATTATTATTATTATTAATTATATTATTATTATTATTATTATTATTATTATTATTATTATTATATTATTATTATTATTAATTATTATTATTATTATCCGCGTCTTACTACCCGTTCGGGTTGTACGCACTTACGCTAATGTGTAATGGTAGGGTGATTGTTAAATGAAATGGAGGACCTACAGTTTAACGTGGAATCCGAACCACGGTGGAGGCCTGGCATTCCTCACATTCACAAGTTGTGATTAATACACGTTTTGTCAGAGGTGAAGGAAGGATTTGGCAATCAGATAAATCTGTGCCGGGACCGAGGATTGAACCCCGGACCCTCAGCACAGAAGTCTGACACCTTACCCCTAGACCACCAGGTCACCTAAGAAATAAATAAAAATTCAAAGTTGCACGTGTTTGTTTCACGATTCGGCTCACAGCGCCTTCCAATTTGTTATGAGCCGAGCCTTGTAACTTCTTTTGATGTTTTGTTGAAATACCGACCTTCAATGATTCGCTGCGAGTACGCGACAGGGTTCGACCCGATGTTCGGCTCGATAGTCTGGGCGTCACTATCGAATTAGACTCGAATGCCAATGATGGGGAGATCGGGGTTCGAATCCCGGTCGTGTGAACTAACGGTGGTTTTAATAAATGATTCTCCATTTTCTCCACGCAAATGCGAATAAACTTTATCTCCAACACATTAGATAAATATTGCATATGTGTTTAATCGGAACAGGTAATAAGATGCAGTGTCAAAAATAAAAGTTTTTCATATCAAAGTCTAATATATGCTCTATCTACTGTAGGAGGGTAGGTAAGTGACAGCAACCAGAAGTTAATTTATTGCAAAAATTGCTGACAGTCACTAATGTTAATAAAATCAATATAAAGTGCTATCAAATGATTCTAATAATACTTTCCTAAGAATGACTGTATAATTAGCGTGCTCGTAACTTATTGAAAAAACAAAATATATTAATAAAACTATTATGCTTCTTGTTTTGCGGTTGTGGCCTAGCATGAAATATCGTATCTCCAAATTTGGTTGAAATTAAAATTTTGAATTAAAAGGTGTTAAACCTTGTATCTCACATGTATATTACATGATTTATGTGGGGGGAAAATTGCTGCTGCCTAGCGCCAATAAATAAATCCTTGCATCTATTTGGGCTTTAAATTAAGTGTGAAATCCTTGTAATCCCTGTAAACTTTGATTCTCAGGAGATATGAGGTTTTCATTTTAAGCCATCGATATATTTTTTATCGTTGCATCTTACTATCCGTTCAGGCAATACGCATAATATGTTAATTAATCTAATGTGGTAGGGATGAGGAAAGAAGCAATTCAGAGGAGATCTACCCACATTTGCGTGGAAGGAGTGTGGGAAACTATTTAGGAAAAACCATCCTCAGTGCTCCAGACCGTGATTCGTACCCTGATCTCCCCGCCGTCAGCAGGCCTGTTTAGCATGAGAATGACGCCTTGGACAGTAATTAATTAAAAAGTATTATATTCACACGTGTACCTTGTTATTAAATATATATAAATATAAATAATTTGGAGTCTATGTGAGACAGAAAGTTTCAGTTGAAAGAATCTAAAATCAAAGCACTCTATCGGTTTGTTTGATTATTAATATGATTAATATTACTTTCATTAATAAACTTGGCAACGATATTATAGGATACTGTCTATATTTTAATGATTTAGGTGTTATCTAAGACCAAAAGCTCTACTTCCCCTATCTTGTCAATCATACAATTTTTCACACTCTCAAATTACTTGGGCTTATTAAGTTTATTAGCTCTTCATTCTATAAAGTAGACTGCATTTTAATTTTGTATTTGCTTCTGTCAGGTCAAAGCTCGAATATGCTAGTGTAGCATGGAGTTCCATCACTTGAACTGACTCTCTCAGATTGGAAAGTGTTCAACTCAAATGTGCCGCTGCTTGCTATGATAAATTCTTTTTAACCGCTTTTACAATGATTATGATATCATTCGAAACCTCTTGGGGCTCCAAACTCTCTTTTAACTAAGATTCTATTGGGTTAACCCTTTTTGTTTTTAACATATTTAATCTACCGATGATAGGGGGATCAAGGTTTGATATCCCGATCGGGCATATTAGGCTGGTTTTTCCGAGATGATTTTCCACTCTCCCTCCGCGCAAATGCGAGTACACTTCATCTATATTCAACCTTCATTAGCTCTAGCTCATTAGCGTAATTAGTACAGAATGCGTATAACCTGAACAGGCGCTAAAAAAGACAAAAGAAGTACAATTTCTGGTAAATCTGCCCCTGACCATGTGAGCATTCTTGTGCCCTTTCGTGCCTCTCAAAATCCTAAAATATTTTCTATAAGTAGCTGACCCGTCTCGGTGGCGTAGTTAGCTGACGCGCTAGTTTCGTGTTGAGTTAGACTGCCGAGGACGGGGAGATCGAGGTTCGAATCTCGCTCAGGTGAACTGGGAGTGGCTTTCCCTAAAGGGTTTTTCACTCTCCCTCCACGAAAATGTGGGTTCACTTCCTCTGTATTCAACCTTACCTATTCCTAACACATTAACGTAATTAGAACTTAGGCGTATAAACTGAATGGGTAGTAAGACGCAGTGGTAAATAAATAAATACAGTAGCTCATACAAACTCAGCCCTCTTTGGCCTTTGTATAAGCGGCGCTATCTCTACATTAGAATATGATATTTTTCACAAAAGAGAAACCAAAATTATAGAATTATTTAAGAATCACCCTTATCAGTAAGTACTTTACCTTGCTTGTGTACTCGTCACTAAATTATTATTACTATTGAACCACCCGTTTAATTGTTCTCCCTCCTCTTTATTATTAGTTATTAATTTGTTTTATTGTCATCACTTTACACCAACTAAATGTGATTTTTTTTAAGCCATGCGTTGTTCTGTATTTTTTCAGCGCTAGTTTGTTAGAGATATCGACTGTAGGCTAACCTCTTTAGGGTGGGATGAAAGGGGAAGCGATAAATTGCAAAACATTTTTTTTTTTTTGCTAAAATAAATAAAATATTGCTCCAGTACAAACATATAGTTCAATTTTCTTCACATGGTGATATCAACATCTGTTGAATATCCGTCATGAGCATAGCTGAATTAGATGAGAAACTTTTTAAATTAAAAGAAAATGTTGTTAAATTCCAGAACACCCTTGAGAGATATTCAAGAAATTTTGAGGTCACCATGTGAAGAAAATTAAATTCTTTGTTTGTACTGGAGCAAAATTTTATTTATTTTTCCATAAAAACTGCAAAAACACTGGCATTTTTTTCTAGCATCTCCTTCCATCCCACCTTAATTAAGTAAAATACTCTTGCAATAGACTATCGACTACCGATGACAAGAGATCGTAGTTAGATCCCGGTTGGGTTTACTGAGGGTGGTTTTCTCTAAATGGTTTCACAATCTCTCCCTACGCAACTGCGGGTACACTTTCTCTTAATTCAAACTTCTTAATCCTTAAACCATCAGCGAAATTAGTACATAAGCATATAGCCCGAATGGGTAGTTAGACGGGGTGCTAAAAATATTTTTTAGGCGTTTTATTAACCGAACCGGTAGCCGTGCAGACTTTAATGACAAACTCATTTAGTCTGGTTTCCCGAAGATTGGGAGTTTTGGGTTCGAATTCCAGTCGGATGTACTAAGGATTTTTTTTTTTTTACCACTTTCCTATAAAACAAATATAAGTACACCCTGATTTTGGTTGGAAGAACAGTTGAGAAAATTCCAAGATATTTATTTTCGGCCAGTATTGATAACATTTTACCTATTATTTGTGTTATTCTATAGGTATTGATAATGTCTATAAAAAATGACAGCTGCAGCTAACATGACTTGATGTATGAATACATTATAATTGTTTTAGTAACTTTAGTAACTAACTGCTACTGTTCTTCCTACCAAAATCATAGTTTACATTATCTCTCAAATTTACCTTCCTAATTCCTACCCCATTAGCGAGATTAAATGAATATTGATTGGACGGGTAGTAAGACGCAATGAAAAAAATCTTGTGGCCATAGAAACCATCCTAATGGTGTCCACAATTTTGAAAAAGTTTGAATAGTATTGTTTGGCATTAGAATGGTAAGACGAAGCCTTAAGCTATACTCAAACGAATAGTAAATTATTTTTATGAGGCATGAGATAATATTATATGAACCTAAACCTGTTTCGGTCCCTAGAAAGTCGATTGCCAGCTCCTTGGCTCTTAGTTATGTAAGTTTTGATTTGTTCATTTTAATCTTAGTAAATAAACATATGAAATTAATATAGTTGACATAAAATAGTTTCTTATTTTCAATTAATAAATTCTTTGCACCTTTTAATATGTCTGCTAGCCCATCCAAGGATGAAGAAAGCCATAGAAATAAAATTATCTTAATTTGGTTTGTGTGTTTTAGTGGAATTTGGAACCGAGGAGCAAGATAAAAGAATCCAAACAGACACAATTTTGGAAACAACCTATCACTACAAGTAAAAATTAAAGGTTGCGGTCAAAAAACAATTCTTTAAAAGGAACCGGAGTAAGCTAAAAAAAATTGAAAAAAATTACTAGCGCTAGCCGATTTTCTACAAATTCGATAAATATACCTCTACTGAAAATCTTATCATTATCATTGTTATTATTATTATTATCATTATTATTATTATTAGTATTTTACCCACTACAATGGCCGAATGGTCTAAGGCGTCACACTCGTGTAATGCTGGCCAGCCGATGATGGAGAGATAGGGGTTAGAATCCCAATCGGGTCTACTGAGGGTATTTTTTCCTAAATGTTTTCTCACTCTCCTTCCATGCAAATGAGGAGTGATACTTCTAAAATGCTTACTTTCTCATCCCTAACCCATTAGAGTAATTATTATATATGCGTATAACCTGAACAGACGCGGTGGTAAAAAAATAAAAACTATTATTTTATTTCGCATCACATATTATTATTTTTGATCAATAATGTTCAAATTTTGTAAAATAGTTACATTTCATATGGATTTATTCAAATCTGATATAGTATATACTCAGGCCTAATATATCTTTAACTCGTATCGGTGGTCGCATGGTCTAACGCTTCATTCTCGTGTTAAAATTGATTACCGATGACAGGTTTATTTGGGTTCGAGTCCCAGTAGGATGTGTTGAGGTTTATTTTTTAAAAATTTCCCACTCTACCTCCACGAAAATTTGGGTATATTTAATATAAAATTATACTTTTTCCATATTCCATTAGCAGAATTAGACCTAATGTAGGAAAAAATCTTGAGATAAGAATTAAAAAATATTATAATTTGTTTTCTGCTACCCATGTTAACTTAGCCATAAGATTAAATACAGCATGGCCTTAAATTCTAGACAAATAGGAAAAGGCCCAAAAAAAAGTACACCTAACACACACAAGTTTATTCTGTGAAAATCAGAGAAGTTGGATAATCTAAATTCTAAAGAAACTCATCATGGAGGACTGTGTGAAGATTAATGGGAATCCAGCGCTAATGGACCGAGTTCATAATAATTTTACATTCTCATGGAGATAAATTGATCACGTGATGCAATGTTATTTAATATCCTGACATAATTGTTTATATATTCTTATGTTTTTGTGTAATCACGTGTGTTTGCTTATATTTGTGTATCTGCGTATTTTATTAGATGTCCAAACTTTATGGCCATCCTGTAGTTGATTATATAATAACGACCCATAGTAGTTTTTATACAATACACTTAAATCAGAGAATGGCTCAATTTCTTAAACCGGACTAACTACTTGATTTTTTTTGGTAAAAAGGTTTATGATGCATCTTATTTTTACTTAAGACTATTTATTTATTAGTATTAAGTGTGGGCTAACGCCACTAGCTATTTCCAAACAGATGTATTGTATGGCTCATTTACTATGATTCGCTAGAAATGGGGAGGTCAGGGCTCGATTCCCAGTCCATTATACTGAAGGTGTTCTTTTTCCTAAATGGTTTTCCACCCTCCCTCCACGCAAATATGGGTTCACCTCCTTTAAATGCAAGCTTCCTTATCACTAGCACATTAGCGTTATAAGAACCCGAACGGGTAGTAAGACGCAGTGCTAAAAAAAAAAAAAAAAAGAGTTTACTCCAATTTTTAATTTACAGTCGCACTATCGTAGAACCGCTTGGTCCGGTCCATTAAGGTGGGGATGTAGGGGATGTGTGAAAAGGCCAGTGTATTTGAAGTTTTAATATCAAAACTTTTTTTGTTAAAATAAATCAAATATTGCTCCATTAGAAACATAAGAGTTTAATTTTCTTCACATTTAATGACAAATTTTTCTCTTAATTTAAAAGTTTATCATCAAATTCTAATTTGCATATGACAAATATTCAACAACTGTTGATATCACAATGTGAAGAAAGTTAAATTCTATGTTTCTACTGGAGCAATATTTTATTTATTTTGGCCAAAAAAGAGTTTGCTATAAAAACTGTAAAAACATTGGCCTTATCTCACGTTTCCTACATCCCCACCTTATGTCAAGGTTTACTGATCTTGATAGTTTACAGTAGTCCCTTCCAACCCAGGACCCGTGGACCAATTACGGACCTCAAGTTCACTCACTGGGGCCCGGAAGCTCAAATTGAAATACGATTCTATAAATGTCATGTATTGCCAACGGTGACCAATGAAGAAGTCCTAAGAAGAGTGGGTGAGTAGAGAACCATTTTGGATGTGATTCTTTGGAACAAAGCAAACTGGATCGAACACATCCTTAGGAGGAACTGTCTTCTGCAGACGTCATAGAAGTAAAGGTTGAGGGAAAGAAGAGCTTAGGAAGGAGTAGGATTCAAATATTGGGTGATTTTAAGGAAAGAAGAAAATGTCAGGAGCTGAAGGAGGAGGCAGAGGATAGGGCACATTGGGTGGTCTAAGTTCATTGACAAAAGGAGTGGCTTTGTCGTAAACCAAGCCAAATAAATAAAAATAATAATAATAATAATAATAATAATAATAATAATAATAATAATGGCCCCCATTCAATTCCCCAAGAACATATGCGGCCCTCAGCAAGGGAAAGGTTTCAACAGTTCGAGAGTTTGGGTCAATAAATAGGGTCACTCTCGCAGTACACTAGACTGCCGATGAAAGGGAGATCAGGTTCCGAATCCCGGTCGGGTGTACTGAGGATAGTTTTCAAAATGGTATTCCACTCTCCTTCCACGCAAATGCGAGTACACTTCCTCTAAATTCAACCTTCCTCATCCCTAACTCATTATCGTAATAAGTACATGAGTATAGCCTAAACAGATATTAAGACGCATTGCTAAAAAAAAAATTGATTAACTAAAATTAAATCGCCATAATTCCTATTCACCTTCCGCAAAATCAAATGGAGTGCTGTTAGTTTCTGCTAAACAAGACGCTATTCAAACCAATCCAATAGGAATTATTATAATCACATTAAATCTTATATGAAAATGTATGCTAATAAAGTTCTAGTAAATTAAAACTCTCAACTAATATATAATAAATTATAATTTTACTAAAGATATTATTTATAAATTAAATTATTATATATTTCTTTAGTCGTTAATCTCTAATGTTACTTTATCATTGGTGACCTGGTGGTCTAGGGGTAAGGTGTCGGACTTCTGTGCTGAGGGTCCGGGGTTCAATCCTCAGCCCCGGCACAGATTTATCTGATTGCCAAACCCTTCCTTCACCTCTGACAAGACGTGTATTAATCACAACTTGTGAATGTGAGGAATACCAGGCCTCCACCGTGGTTCGGATTCCACGTTAAACTGTAGGTCCTCCATTTCATCTCACAATCACCCTACCATTACACATTAGCGTAAGTGCGTATAACCCGAACGGGTAGTAAGACGCGGTGCTAATAATAATAAATAATAATAATAATAATAATAATAATAATAATAATAATAATAATAATATATAATAATAATAATAATAATAATACTTTATCCATTCCCCCACCCCACCCCCGCGCGATTTATATCCGTCCAAGGTGAACCCATTTTAATTACAATAAAGGGGGAGGTATTAGGACAGTATAATTGTAAAGGAAATGTGCCCGCCTCTGCGTATGGGGGAGTGGGAAACCATTCAGGGAAAAACAATCTAATTCACACTAAGAGGCATTAAAACCATCACATCCCCATCACCAGAGACTGGACTCAATGAGTTTGGCATTTATTTCGCATGCCCAATACAATACACTACAATACACTGCACTACACTCCATCATCATTATCATCATCAACTGTTTCCAGCCTATGGCCGGGTCAGTTTAGTATAATGCCTCCATCTTCCTCTATCCTTCCACCAGTATTCCTACTTTAATTGCTTCCATTCTTCTCCTCTCCCTTGCACACTCTCTGTTATGTGCTCCTCCCATCTCCCTTTTGCCTCCCTTGTGGTCTTTTTCCTACATACTTCATTTCCATCATTTTCTCTGGCATCCTCTCCCACACTATACTATACATACAAATAAATATATGAAATTAATACATTTCTGTATTCCTACCCACGATCTATTTAAAATGACTCAAGTGTTTTTAAATTTAATCAACAGTTTGTTTTAAGAATACCACAGATAATTTGTATAAGAACTCTCATTAATATAATCCTCATCTAGAACCTATCTTAAAGACCTTTCGAGACAAGTCAAGTTTAAATCTAAAAGAATGCTTCAATTTGAAAATCGAACACTCTTTAAGGTGGGCCAAATATTGCGTCCGAAACTTCTTAATCTGCTTCCTCGTTTTAAAACTAGAGAGGCTAGTTTTTTTGTTTGTTTTTTAGAGAAATTGTCTTGTATTCCTTAACAGGTGAGGAGGTTTGAGTGAAGGTCGAGAGTGAACGATGACCACGTGATGATAACTTTCCAGGACAGTGTAATTACGCTTATATTTTTGGTAATTCATCACTCAAATCAGCGGCAGAGAAATCAGGGCAGCCATGATAGATTTGACGACATTAGAATACTATCCCAAAATGATGCCCTGTGTTAACATAAATACAAAAGAAAATTTGCTTTAAGGTGGGATGGCAGAAGAAGTGAATTAAGTTAATTAGTTATGGTGTTTTTATAAAAACAGATTTTATAATGAAAATAAATAAAAATATTTTTCCTCTGGTAGATTTTATTTGGTTTACATTTTTACACACAGAAATTTCAACAGTTTTTTTAAATATTTGTCATGAGAGTAGTGGCATTGGATGAGAAACATTTGGAATAAAAATTAAAAGTCCTAGTCAAATTCTGCGATACACGTGACAGATATTCAAGGTACGTTGAGATTAATATGTGTAGAATGTGAAATTAAATGTTTCCATTGGAGCTATATTTTATTTAATGAGGCCAAAAAGGTTTTTTGTGGTTAAAAAATAATGGAAAAATACTTTCTCTAGCTCACGCTTTATTTAATCCTCGAGTTTCTCTATATGAACAAAGTTTTGTTAAATTGTTGCAATTAATTCAATTCTTGAATTATTTTAGCACCGCGTCTCACTACCTGTTCAGGTTGTACGCATATGTACTAATGACGCTGTGCTATGGATTAGGAAGATTGCATTTAAAGGAAGTTTACCCGCATTTGTTTGGAAAGAGAGAGAGAGAGAGAGAGAGTGGGAAACCGTTTAGGAAAAACCGTACACAGTACAACAGTACTGGTATTTGAACCACGATCTCCTTGTTTCTTAAGCAGTCCAATTTATTGTGAGAAGGACGCCTTAGACCATGCAGCCATCGAAGTGTGTTCTAATTAAAATAATTTGTTTATTGAATTAAATGACTATCGCCGGCGATTGACCTAACTGTGATGTGGACGTTGAAATTCAGACATGAATTTATTCTTGTGTAGTCATAGAATCCAGTTGTTTGTCAGTGAGAAATGAGGGGAGAATGGGACTGGCCAAGCGTTAGGATAATTATAGAATATTTTTTTTATGCATTCGTAGCGTGAGTGAGTTTGTTTTAATTTTTCTTTTTTAACTTATACGGAACATTTATTAGTAAAGATTTCTTCAGAGAATGAAGACTTAGAGCCGGTATGTTTGGAGTGATACAACGGGATAAGGCCTAACGTAAAACTTTATTGTTAGTTTAATCTAGTGGATACATATAAAGGAAGAAAGCAATGGGGAAATGCACTCGCATTAGCGTGCAGAGAGGCTGGCAAAGTAACATATAAATGACATGGGGAAACTATCTCAAAGCACCAGGCCTGGAAATTGATCATCCAAATATTACCGTCAATGGCACGTGACTAAGTGCAAATACGAGTCTAATTTTGACTACGTCGATATTTAAAACAATACATTGGGGGATAAATACAAGGTGTAGGCTCTTAGTTTACCGTAGCTGTTTTGAAGTCTACATATTTCTTAGTAAATCCATACAAATTAAATTTTAAAAAAAGGTAAATTAGCAAAAACATGCAGAAAGAATCGAAAGTGTTTCTCAATACAATGTTTGTTAAAAAGTTTTTTTTAGCACCACGTCTTACTACCCATTAAGGTTATACGTTTATGTACTAATTACGCCAATGGGTGAAGGATGAGGGAAGCTGAATTTATAAAAAGTGTGCCCACATTTGCGTGGATAGAGAGTGGGAAACCATTTAATACACCCAACCGAGATCGGATCATGATCTCCCCGTCATAGGCAGTCTTAAGTCTATTGTAAGAGTAGCGCCTTAGACTATGCGGCCACCTAAGTGGGTAAAAAATGTCATTAAAAGTTCTCAAAAGCCCTACTTAAAGTGAATGTCGACGTCTCAAGAAGCAAACAGAGCTAGCAGAAGGCAAACAATGGCTTCATGCTTTTCACGGACAGTCCCCACGCGCGCAATCTAGATTCCTGAGCGCCTCACTCACTCTCACTCTATCACTCGCCGCACATTCATTAACGCCCCCCTGGAGAAAGTTAAAGACGAGACTAATTACTAGGCCGTCCAAGGCCTACCTACGTAACGACTGATTTGAGTCGTGAGGATGATTCAAAAAGAAGTTTTGCGTTTAGCGAAGGAATGTTGTCATACGTAAACATGACCTGCTTTGAGAGACTCAATTCGAGATCGTCTGGTTAGATAATAGGCTGACTTAAATTCATTGACTTGTGACAATTAGAGCGTTTAGATGACTACCTGGTTACATTGGAGCCAGTAGAACTCGTAATATATGTGTTGAAGGAAGAGGTGGACTGGCAGGCTCCAATCTGCCCGGGACTACAAATACTATGACCATTAACAAACACGGGTAACCTGGTGGTCTAGGGGTAAGTTGTCAGACTTCTGTGCTGGGGGTCTGGGGTTCAATCCTCAGTCCCGACACAGATTTATCTGATTGCCAAACCCTTCCTTCACCTCTGACAAGACGTGTATTAATCACAACTTGTGAATGTGAGTAATACCAGGCCTCCACCGTGGTTCGGATTCCACGTTAAACTGTAGGTCCTCCATTTCATCTCATGATCACCCTACCATTACACATTAGCGTAAGTGCGTATAACCCGGTGCTAATAGTAGTAATAACATTAACAAACATTAATAAATATCACTGAAACAATGTTTCTGAGTAAGCTGAAGTGTTTAGGTTAATTAATTGTATTTTTATAATTGGTAAATTTAACCCCGGGGCCATAATATTTACATTACCGATGATCACGAGAGTATTCAGTTCACTTAGAACAGGGGTCAACAACAAGTTGATCTCGCAGCAATTTTCAGTCGATCGTGTGAAAACTACATTGTTACAAAAATAGAAGCTTACCTTGCATTATTCTACTATGGTACAGCTCATAAGATAGGGCCATAGTGTAATCCGTCAGGGTAGGACTGCTTGATAACTTTCAGGAAAAACGGAGTGTACATTTTATTTATTTCATGTTTTTTCTATAAAGGCAGGGAAATAAGTATTGGAGTAAATATTTAAGTCATGGAATGCATAAATACAGGACGCATAGGAAATAAAGGTAGAGTGGAGAAACAAAGGGTGATAGCGGGACCTTTGATAAATGTAAAAGTCGATCGGGGTCCAAAAATATTGTCGAACCTTGGACTTAGAATATAAAACCTTACTTTCTACTAACATGAGCAAACGTGCTTCTAAATTGTTAGACAGTAATTGGGAATAATTTTTTTAAATATTTAAGTTTGTAAAATGATTCTCCACCCATTACTTGTGAAGATTATAAAGTTAATAACAGTCAATATTCACTACAACATATATATTACGTTTGGCTTAAATTGTTTATAAACGACACCAAGAAACAACACACGGAACTGTTTTACATTTAATGCTATCGTATATCTTCACAAATTATGTATTTTGGTCTCAGACTTACTAACTGGAACTCATGATTACAATGTAATAAAATACATCATTTAAAAATGTAATATAATATTTTGCACCGCGTCTTACTATACGTTCGGGTTATACGCTTAAGTAATAATTACGCTAATTTGTTAGGAATTGGGAAGGGTGAATATAAAGGAAGTGAACCCGCATTTGCGTGGAGGGAGAGTGGCAAACCATTATGAAAAACCACCCCTCAGTTCACCGAAGCGAGATTCTAACCTCAATCTCCCCGATTCTCAGCAGTCTAGGTCTACACGAAACTAGTGCGTCAGCTAACTACGCCACCGAGGCGGGTATTTAGAAATGAATATCTGGCTTTATTTTGGTTTAAAGTAGTTTGTCAACCCAAATCAAACCTGCAACAGGGCTATATTATACCAGTGTCCCGGCAGTCTATTCCACCACTGCTTGAAGATTAGAACAAGGAATTCACGAATACTTGAACGCTTTGTGATAAAACCAGTGTGTCCCAAATATTGGGTCGTAGCCCAGTACTATGCCAAGAAAAATAAATGATGGTCCGTAGAAAATCTAACTTAAGTACAATTAATTAGTTGTACCCAAAATATCACGGAGGCGCCAGCGATCGATTCGTAAATGAACGAATTGGGATAGGTTGAGGGAAGTGGAGAGAACTGTCAATCCAAATTTAAGAGTGTGCACTTTTTTTAATTACAGTTGGATGAAAGTGCAGGCATAGCAGATAATGTAGATTTAATGTGTTTCTTAAGATGTGCTCATAAAGGTACGGTTCATGAAGAATTTTTCTTTTTCACGTCACTTCCTACTAGAACAGTTGAAGAGATTTTTAATTTAATTGATAAGATTATTATTCAAATGACTTTTTAATGGAAAAAATGTGTCGGAATATGTAGCGGATGTAGAAGGATGAGCAATAATTTGACAGTCCACCTCGTTAACCTACCTATCTCAAGCTGTTCTAACCAATCACCTCACTATACCTATCTCTGTCTTGACTAGTTCTACCCAGTCCACCTCATTACACCCTATCCCTCTTGAGCTAGTTCTATCCAGTACACCTCATCACACTTATCCATCTTGAGCTAGTTTATCCAGTCACCCACTATGCCCTTCCTATCTTGAGCTAGTTCTATCCAGTCCACTCATTACCCCTATCCCCAGCTGGACTAGTTTTACCAGTCCCTCCTTACACCTATCTCTTTCAGGTCCATTCTAATGCCATCTTCCCATTTGCATCTAGGTCTTCCTAAAGGTCTCTTCCCATTGGATTTGGCAGTTAATACCCTAAATACGGTTCTAGATTCTCCCATTCATGCTGCATGTCATGCCCACTGTAATTTACAAGACTTGATTAACTAACAATGTATTGTAATAGTACAGGGTATGTAGCTCATCATTATGTAACCACATCCACTCCCCAGTAGCCTGATCCCTTTTTGGAACCAAATCTTCCTAAGCATCTTGTTTTCATCATGTAAGGTAAGAGACCACGTTTCACACCCATTTAGAACCGGTAAAATTATTGTTTTGTATATTCTTTACATTCCTTGAAACCAGACAAGCAACAACACTTACCGAGTAGTAGAATTCATTTCCTGACTGTATTATTTTCCTTATTTTCACTATAATATCGTTATTGCTAGTTAAAATTGTTTATAAATCTTTAAACTCATTAATCCTATCAAATGATATATTGTTCGAAGTAGTCTCTAAATTATCTGCTCTATATAAAGAAATTGGAAGGTGAAGATGTGCATATATTTTTATATTCCAAGGTTCTATGGTAATCAAGAGAGAATGTTTATTAAAAAACTTTTTTTTAGCACCACGTCTTATTAGCCATTCGGGTTATAAACCTATGACCTAATAATTACACCAATGGTTTTAGGATTGAAGATGGTTATAGTTAGAGGAAGTGTACCCATATTTGCATGAAGGGAGAGTGAAAAGACATTTAGGAAAACCACCCTTAGTACACCTGACCGAGATTTGAACGTCAATCCCCCCGACATCGGTAGTCTAGTCTACTGCAAGAGTAGCAAATTAGACTATGCGGCCACCAAAGCAGGTTAAACGACTTGTTGAAATTGATGATGAAGCTTTATTGCTTTTGCATTGCAAAATATGTCATGTTGTGACTAAAGACAGATTTTATGTTTTTAATTGGTGGTTAATCAGTGTGACCTACCTTTATTTTTGATTATTTAAATAACTTAAGTTTAAAATTCCCACATAATTTTTTGTGTATAAATATATATATGTGTGTGTGTGTTTAATGTATGAGAAAGGATGGAAGCAGAAAGTTAAAACATTAGTTTGTGATTCATTTATGTTGAAAAAGGAAATTACATGTCACTTTCGAAGTTAACATAGCTACAAATATAATCACAAGAATAACTTCCTATATGAAATTTCCACTGTTATTAAATAACACCATTTATGACTATTATCAAGCTTAAAGGAGTATTTTCCTCCACTTGACAACTGTAAAGTATGGATCAGGAAACCCTTTATGGTGAATCAAGGCGGATCCGGGCGCTGTTGTCAGGAGTATTGGTTTTTATAAAGTTACTTTGAGCATAGGCTACATTTAATAATTGTAATTAATAAGGATTTTAATCATTAATAATATATCTAGTTTATAAACATAATTTTAAACAATCACAATAAAATAGAAGACTAGCATAAAAACACAATTTCAATTAACAGATTTATTTTAGTAAAAACACAAAACCAAAATTCACTGTCACAATAAAATTAATACATATATTATTATATATGGGCCTAAAATGTTTTGGTATTTATAGGAAAACTATGTATTTTGATATAAATACTTGGCTATCATTCTTTACTTAGTAATCTATTTACTGGAACATTTTAGTTTTAAACTACTCTCTTGGCTGCACATTAGAACTTAATTGAGAGAATTATTGGTTAAGTTATGTAAGACAGGGTTTCCCAAACGTTTTAAACCGAAGGAGCCCTTGCACCATAAAAATTACATTATGGAGTCTTCATAAAAAATTTAACATGAAGATTATAAACATTCAACAACTACAGTTAAATTATACAAGTATTTTAGAGCTTAGTACTGAAATAAATATTCAAAGAAAGAACACATTTCGTATCTACTTACTTGTTCAAAAAGTTAAACTTGTAACATGCAAAATTTAAATTGATATGACTGTATTTATTTATTAGTTGCTCTGGTGGGCTTTCTTTAGATCAACAGGCGCTTCCATATTTAGAGTTATGGTTGTCACCTGTAAGTGCAGATCATCTTCCATATTTATTCTATTTCTAAATTTTGTTTTTGTAGCGTTATACAATGAAAAGCTTTACTAAGAAAGACAACATTCTTGTTGTGATGCGCATCAAAAATTTCATAGCTTGATTCCTTACCTCATTTTATTCCATAGATATGTCAATCCAAAATTTTGTACTTTATTACCCCTGAAATTTTGTTTTTATAATATAATCTGAAGAAATTTCTCTTGTTGTTATTTCTCTTTTAAAGAAAATTTGTTGGCACTGGCAGATGCATAATATGTTATTATTATTATTATTATTATTATTATTATTATGATTATTATTATTATTATTATTATTATTATTATTATTATTATTATTTAGCACCGCGTCTTACTACCCGTTTGGGTTATACGCTTAAGTACTAATTACACTAATGGATTAGGAATTGGGAAGGTTGAATTTAGAAGAAGTGAACCCGCATTTGCGTGGAGGGAGAGTGGAAAACCATTTAGGAAAAACCACCCCCAGTTCACCCGACCGAGATTCGAACCTCGATCTCCCCGTCCTCAGTGGTCTGGCTCAACACGACTGGCGCGTTAGCCAACTACGCCAAGAAGGCGGGTAATATGTTGTTGCTGTATCTATTAGCATAACGGGTGACCTGGTGGTCTAGGGGTAAGGTGTCGGACTTCTGTGTTGGGGGTCCGGGGTTCAATCCTCAGTCCCGACACAGATCTATCTGATTGCCAAACCCTTCCTTCACCTCTGACAAGACGTGTATTGATCACAACTTGTGAATGTGAGGAATGCCAGGCCTCCACCGTGGTTCGGATTCCACGTTAAACTGTAGGTCCTCCATCTCATCTCGCAATCATCCTACCATTGCACATTAGCTTAAGTGCGTATAACCCGAACGGGTAGTAAGACGCGGTGATAATAATAATAATAATAATATTAGCATAACATAGTGTTATCTATGACATTTAAAACAGATAGAAAAAACAAATATATGATATTTTAAAATTGCCTTACAAAACCTGAGATAACCATGGCAAAGCACAGTTTGAAAAACGCTGATATAGGAGATAGGGCAAGTCAGACACGCTTTATAACATCAAGTTAAGCTTTTAATACTTTTGATTATGTTCTATGCAAGGGGAGAGAGGGTGACCACCCCTCCCCCAGATCCGCCACTGATGGTGAACACAGAAACTGACGAAGAATATTACCAGTCAGTGAATTTGACACTTTTTTTTTATTTAGCACCGCGTCTTACTACCCGTTCGGGTTATACGCTCAAATACTAATTACGCTAATGGATTAGGAATTGGGAGGATTAATTTTTTTAGAGGAAGTGAACCCGCATTTGCGTGGAGGGAGAGTGGAAAACCATTTAGGAAAAACCACCCTCAGTTCACCCGACCGAGATTCGAACCTCGATCTCCCCGTCCTCGGTGGTCGAGCTCAACACGACTAGCGCGTTAGTCAACTACGCCACCGAGGCGGGTAATTTGACACATTGATTATATTGTTGAACTGTCATGTGACACTGCACTGAAGAACGATATTGATGAATTTTATTTAATTAGCTTTTGGATGAGTTGTCGTGAATAACGAAAAAGCATTAAGATTTCTCATGCCCCTATTTTTTTTTATCACCGCATCTTACTACCTGTTTAAGTTATACGCATAGAATATACGCGTATTCACCTGTATAGATGTCAGGAAAAACTGTCAGTAGATTAGCACTGCCTGATCCATAGATTACATCATATATCCATGGATAGTATTGTATTAGTTTAGTTTTGGTGGATAATTATCATATTATATCATAAATCCCTGGGATAATCTATGGATTAACTTTTTTGATTTATTTACTGCTTTTTGATGTTATGTCAATTTTGTTGTATATTTTACTATCATATTTTTATGCTCTCATTTGACTTTACTCTTTGTGCCATTTTTTGTCTTTTGTTTGAATAAATGTTTCTCGTGTAAATTTTTTATTATTTGTATTTATTTTTGTGCTATGGTTGGTGGAGGATGGTGTTTTGAGTGTTACTTTTGAGGGAGAGTCCCCACCAATCATAATAATGGCTGCAGGTTTCGCCAACTTTTATCTTAGGTCGTTATCCAATGAGATCTGCAATGTGACATAAATCTACAAGCATGGTGTTGAGTACTGGAGGGGTGGGAAGTACCGACTCATCAGTGGTGGCAACATTTTGAGTTGGTGGAGACTATTTCCTTTAATTGACGGAATGTATATAAAATTGCACCAATTGTTGGCAGGAAAGGATTCAAGAGGGGGGAGGGGAGCTAAGGGGCTATATCTCCCCCCCCCCCCCCACCATTGAGCTATTTAAAAAAATAGGATTGAAGGGTGCTATGCTCCTCTGCAGAAATCCGTCCATCATTCGAGAAGAAATCCAAGTCCCAAGAACAAGTGGAATCTACAGAGCAAATCTTAATTTTGACATAACAGATATAAAGCAATGATTCAAAACAACCGTTTTCATCCCATTTCTTGACCATTTAATCTCTGAATTGAAGCAGAGATTTAATTATAAAGTTCTTCAAATAATACCACTTGAAGGACTTGTTCCATTCAACTGCAGAAAGTACAATGTGAATGAGATTCTAAAGGCAGCATTAATGTATGAAGATGACATACTGGCCAACTCTTAGGGAATTGAGAGCAGAGCTGATTCTCTGGCTATTTAGATGGGAGAGAATTCAATCCAGAAAGCGTCCATTGAAATGTACCATCATAACTGGCGTGAAGGTCGTGATCATGGATATAAAATGACAGAATGCTTAAATAAAGCATGTGGCGATACTTTATCAAACAAAACATTACTTTGTAATGTAATCAATCGTGAATAACCTGTTCATCATATACATCAGTGAAAAATAATCTAGTATCCAGAAGAAGACTTTAGATGGTTCAGAAACCATGTGTTAAGAGGTAAGGATAAATAATGCCTTCTCGAACACAAGGTGAGCAACAAAATATGTATTAAAAAGAAGATACCGGTAGAGTACAAGAGAAAATGAAACATATACATTTTAAATTTAAATGTTTGTCTCATTTTGTAGTGCCTGCTTATTAGATATTTTGGGAGGATGGTTAAACTAGGATAAGTTACTAAATGACATAGTTTATAAAATTAAAAGATAAATTTCGAAAAATTATGATAAATCCTTGTGTTGACAAAGCTTTACTTTACTTCCATTACTGTTTCCAGCCTGTGGTCAATTTTTTATTCCACTATTTCCAGTACTGGATTGCTAGGCCTGTCATAGCTTCATATGCCTTATAATCCAACTCAAGACTAGGAGAGGCACAACATCCAGTCCCCGGCCGTTAATTCATCAATGTGAAAGGGTAAACCCATATTTCATCAATGATAAATTTTCGTCCATGCTGGGAATCAAACCCGGGACCTTTGGCTCAGTAGGCAGACAGGCTACCGACTGCGCTAAGGTGTCGGACTGTTGACAAAGCTAAGGCATTATTTTATAGACTATTTAA
The DNA here is from genome assembly GCA_033556935.1 of Timema podura. NCBI lineage: Eukaryota > Metazoa > Arthropoda > Insecta > Phasmatodea > Timematidae > Timema > Timema podura. Next base: position 98,631,430 of record JAVRXN010000010.1, on the reverse strand, counting down.
TTTATGTGAACTAATGAATTGTAATTTTCATGTATTCATTTGTTTGGTAAGAACAAAAATACAACATTTTTAGCAGCAACAACAAAAAAGACTTTATTCCATTTGCGCAGATTAATCTGTGTGAGTTCAAAAATATATCAAAAAACATTAATAAATCAAAACTTATTTGAGTAAGGTTATGTCTTTTTATCAAGAATAATTGAAAATAAACACAAAATTTTAATCATACACTATTTCCTGAGCAAATGTCCTACTACTTCTGCTGATAAATCATTAGACAAAACAATGAGAATGTTAGTAATCATGGAAATATTTATTCAGAATTCACAGAAAATTGGTGACAACAATGGTAAAATATATTTGTTTTAATTTCTTTTAAGATGAGCACTGTAACGTCATGTATAGACTTTGCTTAAAATAACACTTTTTTTAAATTATTTGAGTTATTTAACATGCACTTTTTGAAGTGAATGATTATATCAGCACAGGACTTACAAACTAACTCAAATCTAGAACAGACACAACACCTTGGCCCCAGCCGTTTATTCATCAATGTGAAAGGGGAAACCCACATTTCATCCATGATAAAATTTTAGGCCATGCCAGGCACAGAACAAATGACTCTTAGCTCGAGTGACAGACACGCTACCAACTGAGCTTAGGTATTGAACTCCTAGTGTATCGGTATTTTCTCCTTCTTCTAGGGTCACATTCACACTCCCTACCATCCAATGGTGTTTTGTGTAACATTAATTCTTCTATGACTTTTCAAAATGCATCCAATTAATTTTTGCCTAGTTTACCTGATTAATATTGATGGATACTTCCTCATTACTCCTCATAGAGAGAAGGGAACTGTCAAAAACTCGAACTCAAGATTTTGATGAATGTCGATGTTTCATGACCGGATCCTGATAAAGTGGTTTAGACAATGCTGTCTGTATCTCAACCTAGAGCCGAAACCATTTTACCAATTGGGCTAAAACTTGGTATCTATGGTTTTCATACAGTTCCCTCAAAGAGTTTTTGGAATTAGATATCCAACCCTAAAATTAAGGTTAGTTTACTTATAGGTGAAAGGAGAAAAAAATTGATTTTCTCAAAATCATTTTAAATCATTTTGATTAAAATTCATATCCAGGCATTGTTTAGCATTGCAAATGAAATGGCGACACTCATTTTCCTGTGAAAATGACTTCGATGGTGCTTTACATTAGTGAAAATTTTCAACTATCATATATCGGTAACTCTTTGAGATATGAAATAGCTTAACATTGCATAATGAAGGACTATAAAAAAATAAAAAATCTTTTACTTGAATTATATTTTCATAAAACCAATACTTTCCTAGATATAAGATTTTTCTATGGGGGGGTCTTTGAAATCAGAAGTTGATGTTATATGCTCTTTAGTGTTCTTTTCAATGTTTAGGTAACAATTTACATAATTTCATTTATGCTCTTTGATAGAATATGATGCTCTTTTTTCCATAATGTTTCAGCAATGTCTATTATTTTGTTTCACATGCCTTACGGATGTTAGGTAGGAATGTGTCAATACCAATACTTCATATACCACCACCACCATCACCATCAACTAATCTGGAAAGAGCAATGCAGTAGTCTGCTGTCACGAAAACTGTCTTCTTCATGTGTTTTTTGTACTTCAAATTGTTTAGTCTTAGCTGTGGAATATGCGATTAGGTTGTTAATGCTTTTCTTTGGTCAATAATGTAGAAGATAGAATCCATAACAAATCAATGGGTAATGCAAAACCAGAAAATTTGATGTTCTGGTATATTCCCGGACACATTTTTAAATTATGTCTGGCTCTTGTGGGCCACATAAAATGAGGTTAAGGCCAGCATGCAGGCTTCGGGTTTTTCAAAGCTGGGTTGCACTTTAATTTTACTACTACTATTTTACTATAAGCTATGCTATTCGACAAATTAAGACCGCTACTTGAGGGAAATAGGGTGTAAATCACAAATAATACATCTCAAAAATTTTAATAATAAAATAACATGTTATAATAACTTACTGAATTTATTAGTCTAGGACAAAATATGTTAATCGTGTTTGTAATATAACATTTTGTAAATCTCAAGGTGAGTCAGGAGGAGAGGTAAATATTTTTTTTTTTAGCACCGCGTCTTACTACCCGTTCGGGTTATACGCTTAAGTACTAATTACACTAATGAATTAGGAATTGGGAAGGTTGAATAGAGGAAGTGAACCCGCATTTGCGTGGAGGGAGAGTGGAAAACCATTTAGGAAAAACCACCCCCAGTTCACCCGACCGAGATTCGAACCTCGATCTCCCCGTCCTCAGTGGTCTGGCTCAACACGACTGGCGCGTTAGCCAACTACGCCACGGAGGCGGGTGGTAAATATTTTGGGTGACAATAGTATGGGTCATTGTAAATTAAAGTGTATATGAACATATTTATTATTCTCAGTAGTTTCGAAGATTTAAATTGGACATGAATGTTACCTGTGTTATGTGTTAGCAACAAATGCTCAAAAATTTAACCACGAATGTCAATATACTTTACAGGTCGTATCCTAAGATTTTGTGTTGTTTCTCATAGTTTAGTTTGCATTTTTTTTTTCTTTAATATCCAATCCTCACGTAAGCTTTTAAAATATTTCATACCATAAGATTTGATGCCAATTTGAATTACAAAAATGGACATAGCAAACCACTAAATTTTTTTACATAATCTGAGTTACTCTGAGATGTTATCTCATGACTCTGAGATGTTATCTCATGACTCTGAGATGTTATCTCATGACTCTGAGATGTTATCATACAATCTCTATTTATAATAATGTAAATATTTTAATATCTAAGAAGTCCATACTTTTTATATGAATAAATTAATTGAGATAATAACTAAAAAAATTAAATAAACCTCAATTTGCCTCACAATATGAAGTATTACACAATCTGTGTTTAAAATATATAAACTAACCACAAAATAAAGGGCAATAGAGATTTAGTGTAACTATCAAAATAATATTTGAACAAAATCTTCCTGCTTTTATGAACATGATTAATTGTTCTATATGGCAATAATTTAAATTCTTGAAAGGTTACTCTGAGTATGTTAGATAAGCATTAATTCATTCATAGAATAGACTATTAACATCTTTCAATAAAATGGAAAGTAATTTATTGCTCAGAAAATTTTGGGAGTGAACCAGCCATGCAAGCACTTGGGCACAGCGCTTGGTGTAGTGAACTCTGCTCTTGCCAATTCCTTCCATGTAATTGCATCAAGTATGATAACACCAACTTGATTCTCTAGTCCTTTGCCCCATACTAGAGATGACAGGATAACACCATCATCTTCACTCTAAAATCATATACTAAATAGTTTTATATTTTTTTGTAAAACATCCTACACAGGTTATCCACATATTTACAGTAATGGGTAAAGGATGATGATGATTGAATTTAAAATAAATGTATCAGCATTTGTTTGGAGGGAGAGTGAAAAACTTTTTAGGGAAAACCACCTCAGTACACCCAATTGGGATATTTATTATCTTTCAGATTCCCTTTCTTCGGTCCATAATCCAGGGGTAGGGATATTAACCTCGAGAAAAAGCTTGTCTCAACAGAGTTGGCACCCTTTTGTCACTCCCCCATGATCAACAATCCAGTCAGTTATAAGAGTGATGCCTTAGGGGCTTAGATTATGCTACCACTCACGCAGATAGTTTTATATTAAAACACATCCCTATTTACAATAAACAGTAGCATGCAATGCAAATGTTTGATGGAAATTTAGAAAAAAAAGAGTATTGAGGAAAAAATGGTTTATTTGCAGTCTTAGAAAAATATTGGGTCTCTACAGAGAGGGCTTACTCTTTCCAACGAAGCAAATGCAAAGCACCCATTTTTAACTAAATTTCTTGATAACGGACAAAGCAAGAAAAAAACTCTTAGTAATATCTTGAAATGAAGACATAAAATTATCTTTTAATTTTTAAAAGGGCCAATGATTGATAGGGCTACTGTTTAATATATTAATTACAGTTTAAAACAAATAATTTAAATATTCTTAATTTTTAGAAAAACAGTAATAATTGTATGCATTTCCTAAAAGATAACCACAATTGGCACTACACAAAAACCAAATAAATTTTATTAATTAAATTTATTTGCCAGAATAATGTTGCCAAGTTGTAGAGGAGCTAAGTGAAAGTTCTTTTATCTTATTTCTATTCACATTTATGCTTCATTGGATTTCCAAGTCACATCAAAATGCTTTCTTACTAACTCGCTACCTGAAAAGGCTTCACTGGGTAAAAGGACCACATTTTATGTACAGTTTAGTGCAAATTGCATAAGAAATGCATGGATAACTTTATTTTTATTTTTATGAATAAAGTCAGTTGTGTTACCACACACACCAATAAAATGGAAAGTGCCGGAAAAATAAAGGGATTTTATGTGTGTGTGTGCGTGTGTGTGCGTGTGTGTGTGTGTGTGTCTTGTAAAAAGCATGTGGAACCCAGAGTATTTCACAAAAAAAACTTATATAAAATTGAATAGTCATGAATTATGGGCATTTAATTGAAAGTTTTAATATTAGGCTTTTGTAAGAAAGAAAAAGTGAAATAAATAGGGGTGTAGCGCCAGGGTAAACTATGAGACTAAGTCTCCCCAAACCTTCTAGTGGACAGTTAATAAAATTAAATACCAAAGGTTTATATACTATTGATAGTTTAAAAACAACTCCCAAAGTGATAAAACCTAAATAAATGCGTCTTGCGCGTAGAAAATATTTATTTATTTATTTATTTATTTATTTCCCTTCCCCTAATGAGACCCACCCCACTTTGTAGTAAGCATACTATGTCTTTCTAGGTGTCATAACGCCTTTCAGACTCCTTTTCCTCTGTCCATAATCCAGGAGTACGGTTATTAACCTCGAGAAGAAGCTTGTCTCAACAGAGTTGGCAAATTGTTTGGTATCTAGATGTGGGGCTAACATATTATTAAATCGGTACTAATCATAATATTATGCATTTAAGCAAACAGTTATATCATAAACAATAATAAACATAATATCTCCTTTTCTAAATGCCAGTTTATTAAATTTATATGCAATATTTTGCTAACAGTTTTAATTGTATTTTTATACTTGGCAACATTGCAATTTTAGCTCTTGTCAAGGGATGTGGCATGAAGAAGGCTTTGGGTTTGGTGGAAGAAGGCGGGGGTAGGGGAGATGTTAGTACTCGACAAAAGATTTCTTTGAAAGATAATCGTGCACATAAATGTTCTGTCACCTGACTTAAAAACGTTTACCCACATAGGCTTTCAGTAAGAACTATTTCATGTACAAAGAAAACAATTTATTACTGGTGAATTAAACAAAAGAGCTATTATTTTTTTATTTTTTTTTTAATGATTGCATTTTCATGAGAAATCTTGTAGTTTTCCCGTTGGGCATTTTGGACCTTTCTAAAAATTATTATTATTTACTTTTGTATTTAACTATGAAGACAATGTTTTGTGTAACATATGTGCTCAAATTATATAAATTATATTTAGTTCCTATCTAAGTTTTAAACTAGATGGAGGAGAGCTGATACACATGTATTGCTAAGTGTATCATTCTAAACCTGACGTGTAATGTGAACAAAAATCAGTGATTAGCATAATACTACTAAACCGTCGGCTAGAGCTATTTTTTATAAAAATGGGGAAATACTTGGGAAATAAATCTGGAAAGTATGGAAAATACAATGAATTTTTTACCAAAAGAGTGGTGGCAACCCTGAAAAAGTGTTTCTTAAACGAGGAAAATAATCTTAATATGTTGAAAAATAAGATCATCAGATTGGTTCAACCAATTAACTTCCATTTAAAATATAGGGAATTGAAGGATGCTCACATAAAATATCAAACTTTCTAGAAGTAGACCCCAACAAGCAATGGTGGTCCCTAGTGTCACATAAGGACTTCACGCATTTCAGAATATTACTTTCAGATGTGCACACATGATTTACAAATATCTGTTTCAGAAGCAATAGCTATCACCTCTTACCACAACCCTTTTCAGCTTAGTTGCAGTGTAGGAATGTGAATTTTTCCAACCACACAAATAAACACGGCACAAAGTTCATTTGAGTCTTACATTATTATCAGTCTAAAAACTGTGTTGTGAAAAATATTATGTTTGAGTAGGCCAATTCATGAATTTAGAAAACATCAATATCATAATATTTAACATAAATACCTAAAATTGGCTTTAAAAAATATGCAAAGCAATAAAATATGTACTAAAATCTAAAATGACAAATATATTCCTAAAAAAATATACATTTTTACAACCAGGGGATCATGAAAAGAGTTTATGTATGCATGATCATTGTCTGTGATAAAAATAAAATAGATGACATGTCATCAAAATACAGGCCGTGCTATAAACTGTGTGTATACATCAACAGTCAATGAGAATCATTTATGTCTAAAATAATGAATTTGTATACACTGTTTCAATAAAAATATAGATTTTTTTTTTTATTTGAGATGTTCCATTGATTTTAAACCATTAACTGTAACGTGAATGCTCTATGGAACATTTTAAGTCACTCTTGCACTTACTATTTTGGCCATGAAACCGCTATGGAAATTTGAGAAAATAGCATAAAGTATTTTAATGAAAATTAATACCTTTTATAAAAGGGTCAAAACTTGAAAATGTATTGAAGAAAATAATCTAAGCCCATAGAAAATATTTCAAATATGTTATAATAACCTATTAGAATCAATATAATTTAACATGTATTAAATTATTTTGACATTAAAGTTAATTTTAAACGCCATTACGAATATTTACCATATTAATGATATTATAAAAACCCAGAATTACACTGATTTATTAATGTTTCGTGAATTATTTTTATTTAACTCTTTTGACTTATTTGCTTTTACCTTAGGCTCTGGTGCCGGAACAAATATAGGCTCACTTGGAAATATATTTTTTTCATTCCATGTCTTCCATGTTTTGTTTACAGTATCCACTTTGATTAACTGCAAGGAAGAAACAATAATTTGAAATATTAATAATAACTATGCAGTTACCACTACAAAATCAATTATTTTGGCCATACCATATTATGTTTAAAAGTAATATGTATCTAGCATGAGAAAAATTGTTTGTATCAACTATTTTGTCAATAAAAGCAATGCATAAATATTTCGGAATAAGATTACACTAAACTTTTATAAGGCATATGAAGCTATGACAGGCCTAGCAAGCCAGTAATGGAAAGTATATAGCTTGAATAAAAAAACTGAACCAGGCCACAGGCTGGAAATAGTAATGGCTGTAAATTACACTAAACTTACTGTTCCTGGGTTTTCTGCATCAACATCTGAAGAGATGGCATAGAAATAGCGGTATGGTCTACCCATATGTTTCTCGTAGTGTAGTTTAGGGGTTTCACAACCAAGGTCACAGAGAAGTTCTGGTTTAACAAAAATTTGTTTATTGTTGAGATGGTAAATTATGGTTTGAGTTGAACACAAAAGCCCTGAATTCTCATCCACAGAGTGATTGTTCGTTGGATCAGCAAAGGGAAGAACAAAACGCAATGGGCGACCTCTAAACATTTTGGCATAATCGGGATTCTTCTGGATATTCTGAAACATTCGATATTTAAAAGCAATTTTTAGGACATAAAAATGCTATAGAATCTGATAAAAAAAACAGGAAAATAAGTAAGCTATTCTAATAAAATAGAAACATATTTAATTCATCAAAAGAGAATTAATTAAAATACCTAGTTTTAGTCAATCCAGTTTGTACACTGTTTTTAAACAATATCTGGTGGGATGAGTAAGAAAACTTAAATTGAAAGTTTCACTATGCAATGCTACCAAATAAGATATTAAAAAATTGAGCGTTCAGTAAAAAATGGGTCAATCAGCAACTTATTTTCACAATAACTTTGTTGAACATAAAAAGTGTATGAGGTACTTGCCAAATCCAAACACTTTATTTGCAATGAAAAGTAGTGATTGTGAGAGAAAACAATACATAATATTCAAGTTTTACAAAATAAAAAATATTCAACTGGTTGATTATTTGCATCCAGCTTGGTTTATTTAAAACCTGTATTCTATATCTTTATATATTAAAAAAGGGTCAAACATTCTTTCCCGTGTTTCAATGAAATAGTTACCAGTGGATAAATTATAGGAGCTATGACAGCCCCGATTATATTTGGTATGAGGGTACGTTATGCTTAGTTATATGTATAACAAAAATGTTACTGTACCTTCAGTGACTCGGCATACATGCAGTCCAGCATGGATGGATCTCTGTAGGTGCAAATATCCAGTATTATATTATTCTCTTCTTCATATTGGTTAATTATATGAAGATAAAAGAAAGCCTCTGCAACAAACGTCTTATGAATCTTTCCATCTTTCCGCCTTATCAAATAGATCACTGTCTAAAAATAATAATCACAGTAAATATATTCACTATAAAAGATTAAATACAAGCTGTCATTTTTCTCTCAAGTTTTGTTTAGAACCCAAAGTGTAGTGAGTATTGAAAAGTAAACATAGTTATTTAAATCAAAATGTAAATACTTATTTTTAATATTGCTTCTTGTATTAATGGCTGTTAAAGCTATTTGTAGCTTATACTAACTATCTATAGTGCACATATGGGAATTGTTAATGTTAAGGAAATGCATACAAAATTACCTGGGAAATAGGAGGTCAAAGCACATAATGGAAATAACCAGGCATAGTACACTAAAAGAGGATTCAACCCCGGCCTTCTGGAAAAGAGTCAATATTGCTAGTGCTAAGCTAACTTTGACTTCTTTAAATAAATGGATAGATAAAATTATTGTCTCTTAAAGTAAGGTACAAATAATTCTGTTGTGAATTCCGGTTGAGAGTATGTTTGGCTTACACCAAGGGTTTCAATTTTTTATATTTTTATTTTTTTCAAGTAGCCCATGGTTTCTTATAACATCACAAATTCTTCTCAATAAAAACATTATTTTACTACATCATATGAGAAAGTGGATTTCTGAAGAAACATAACAAAGTAACAACTGGTACAGCCTAATCTATCTAGGTCTGTATCTGCGTATACACAAGCCCGCTGTTGATATCACACTTAAGATCTGACTTGAGGTTCGAAATAATTAGAAAGATATGTATGCTCTTACAAATCAACAGTATTGTTTTCCTGGTTCAAGCTTTTTAACATAATTTGGTTAGTCACAAAAGGTATATTTTTTTTAAGTACTGACTAAATTATACCTGAACCTCATATATTCCCTGCCACAGTTTTGTGTGTCCTTGTTCAAAATGCTGCTTTAGAAAAACAAGGAGCTACACTTTTATAAGAAACAAAAACCAACATAATAAGAGAGTTATGATACTCGGTTTATTTCCTTAAAAAACTTGAACCATTGCAACTCAGTTTTTACAATGCAAAGTAAATAGCTAAAAATTATTAAAAATAATTCAGAAATATGTGTTTAAATAATTATTGAATAAACTAAAATGTAATATTAAAAGTATATTTATACGTTGAAATATAGACTATCTTTCTCTATGTCAAATTCATCATCAAGGTTGTAGCCAGATTAAAATTTCAGGGGGGGTTTGTGACCTGAACGACCACAGGTGAAATTTTTTTACAAATAATAAATCCCTCAAGAAGATATCTGGAGTTAATTTTTATGGTAATTAAGTGAAGGTATTAAATACAATACATCAAGTGTTTTGCATTTTTTTTATTTACAAATTTATATAGCATGTTCTCCTGGGAAGTCTGAAAATTTATATTGAGCTTTTATAAATAAAGGTATACCCCGTGGCAACAGAACTGGGGGAATATGTTTTCACATTAAACATTAAACATTTAACATTTAAACATTAGATTACCAATATACTCAAATTTTCTTGTTTTGTTTAAACCGTAAAGAAGGCAGGATTAAATTTTATTGGCAAGTTTAAGTTGGGAGGAGGGGATTGAGGGTTGAACACCCTTCCTTCTCCTGGCTACAGCCTTGATCATCATTATTAACTGTTTCCCGTCTGTGATCGGCTCAGCTTAGTAAAATGCCTCTATCTGAGAAAGTAAAAAAATCCTTTAATAGATAATGAAAAATACACTTTTGTTCATCATCAAGGCTCTGACATCTTAGCTCAGTCGGTAGCGTGTCTGTCTATTGAGCATCAAGGGTCCCAGGTTCAATTCCCGGCATGGCCTAAAAATGTATCATTGGTGAAATGGGTGTTTACCCTTTCACATGAATAAATTAACTGCTGGGGACTAGATGTTGTGCTCGTTCTAGTCTTAAAGTTATATTATAGGGCATATGAAGCTACAACAGGTCTAGCAAGCCGTAGTGAAACAATATGGCTTGAATAAAAAACTGACTCAAGCCACAGGCTGGAAACAGTAATGGATAAAGTTTATCATCATGGATTAATTTGGGGAAATAAAAATGCCTTTAAATATGAAAATATTCTCAATTTTATTTTCATATATATAATCTATATAATGTAATGAGATTACAAATTTTTAAGACAAAGCTGATCTTTTTCATGGCGGGAGAGTGGACAACCATTTTGTAAAAACCACCCTCAGTACACCCAACCGGGATTCAAACTCCAATGTCCCTGTCATCGGCAGTCTAGTCTAACATAAGAGTGTAATGAGGCCACCGAAGCAAGTCAGTGTGTTTCAATGGACATTAGTTAAGTAGGTAGTTCAAAATACCTATACTTACTTGTTCATCTTTGTACCATCTAAGACTTTCTATCAGAGGGGAGTTTGTTACTTGGTTTTTAATCATTGAAGGAACAGACACTGTCAGAGGTTGTTCCACTACTACAAAATAATGGTCTGTAATGCCAAATGTGTGCATGTATGATGGGTGAAGTGGCCATCGTACTGGTATAGTCGCCACAATGGTAGCTTGCTCGAAAGAGCTCAACCCCTTTGATTCAGATAATCCTAAAACAAATAAAACTATCGTTTTTATACTGTAGCAAACTAGAAAGTCATAAGTAGAGCCCGAATTTTTATTTAATATTAACCTACAAATTATGTAGCAAACTCAGTTAAAATATTTAGTTAAAAATATGCAATAATGTGAAAATATTTAACATTGAATAAACATTCTTTCACCATGTTAATAACATATACACATACATACATACACACATACATACACATACATACATACATACATTAGTGACAATTAGTGACACAAAATTTTATTTTATGGCTGCAAATTTCTGAAGGAAGTAATAGAAAAACACTTTTCTAAATATACACACATACAATTAATTAAATATGGGGTAGTAAAAAACAGTGCTAAAAAAAATTAAAAACTTCAAATAAATGACATTATGTAACTTATTTAAGAACACATACAAACACTAATAACTTTCAATGAAACCTCCAAATTTGCCGGATCTTCGAAAATAAGTGAACCTCAGACCATTCTAGATTTTTTTCAGTCCAAGGTTTGATGTTTGATCTCGATAGACTTGCTGGTATTAATATTACACTTACATGTATGGACATGGTTGTCCTTGTATGCTTGTTAAAAGACCATTCTACATGCCGTATTATTGTGAGACTTCAAATTATATTTCCTTGATTGATTCTGTGTTCCGTTTTTGTCATTTGTTCTATGCCTTGCTGCTTTATATCCATTTATTCTCCTGACCAAAGAACGATGGGAAAATGTGCTGATCAGTTCCAATAATTATGGTTTTTACAACTCGTCGACATGTGTTAACAAACTGACACCGTGTGCAAGAGAGATGCTGCTGAGGCCACTATCCTGCAACGTGGCATTCTCTCTCCTTCACAGCAAGAGAAACGCCAGATACAAAGCTACGTTATGGCAACTGTGATTCTCTCTGATGAGCCAGAAAACCTGACTTGAACTTTGCACACTGCCATCTCTTCACTGGATACATTCCTTTATGAAAGTACAGGTTACCTGAAAATTAATGATACATCATTTAGAAGTACTTTCCCCTAGAAAGACATAAAAATAAAATCACGATAAAAAAAATATGTAATTGTATGTACTATATATTTGAAAATATGTAGAATGCATTAAAATATGTCAAACTAAAACTGAAAATACAGTTTCAAACAACCTAGTTCACCGAAATTTCGTTTATCACATATCTAACTGACATGGTTAAAATATGTAATTATATAAAAATCTGGGCTCTAGTCATAACTCATAAGTAATGATCACATTTATATGACACAAAGTATTTTTGTTTTATTGGATGTATACTTTTCAGTTTTTACTAGTGCTGATTTGCTTATCATTAAAAATTCCTTTGATTAATAATCAGAGCAGTATTTAATATTTTATAAAGGTTACCCAATATGATAACTATTGTATCATCGCCAGTGCTCTTTGAAACTATAAATTAATAATAAATGGATGAGAAAAGATCACATACAGCCTTAACTATCAACCGATTTTTCACAATGTCAAGAACAGTTTAATTTTAGATACAGCTCAAATCTCAACCATAATATCGCATGTTCAACGATTCCAAACTAATAATTAAATGGTGACCTGGTGGTCTAGGGGTAAGGTGTCATACTTCTGTACTGAGGGTCCGGGGTTCAATCCTCGGTCCCAACACAGATTTATCTGATTGCCAAACTCTTCCTTCACCTCTGACAAGATTTGTATTAATCACAACTTGTGAATGTGAGGAATGCCAGGCCTCCACCGTGGTTCGGATTCCACGTTAAACTGTAGGTCCTCCATTTCATTTCACAATCACCCTATCATTACACATTAGCGTAAGTGCGTATAACCCGAACGGGTAGTAAGACACAGTGATAATGATAATAATAATAGTAATAATAATAATATATTATTATTATTAGCACCGCGTCTTACTACCCGTTTGGGTTATACGCAAATAATGATATGATGATGATAATGATGATAATGATAATAATAATAATAATAATAATAATAATAATAATAATAATAATAATAATAATAATAATAATAATAATAATAATATAATAATAATAATAATACTCAAGTTCTTACTACTTAAATAGGTGTTAAGGGTTTCGATTAAAAAAGAACCAATAGTTAAACATGGTATAAGGGTCATTAACCATCAAATGGACATATGGTGAGTAACCTAATTATTTAACCTATTAGAGAGATAACTATATTGATCCACCCTTTAAAATTGTCATTTTATGTGTAGTGAAATTGTGGTCTGTCAACATTGACAAAATCTTACTAATATTATTATAATGATAATATCTGTCAACGGTGTTAGCTGCAAGATATAAGATTCGAGGTTTTAATATTGATAACTCTTATAACTGTTAAATTTATACAATCGTTCGGTATGGCATTTTTACTATATATTTTTTGTCCAACAGCCTATTCATCAAAGAGGAAACACCACATGTAATTGAAATATGATAATTTAGTTAATGTATACATAACTACTCTGGTTACATATCATCATATACACACAGATCACAATCCTTAACATGACTAACAATACTAATCTTATAGTGTATATAGGTATGAAAGCCTATCCGACACTTTGCTCAGTTGGTAACATGTCTGCCTACTGAGCTTAGGATCCCAGGTTTGATTTCAGGGATCGCAAAAAAATTTATCATTGATGAAAATGTGGGTGTACCCTCTCACAAATGATAAATTAATGGCTGGGGACTGGATGTTGTGCCTATCCTAGTCTTAAGATATATTATATGACATATGAAGCTACGACAGGCCTAGCAAGCCAATAGTGGATAATAATGGCTTGAATAAAAAAAGGACCCAGGCCACAGGCTGGAAATTGTAATGGATGTAAAGTAAGGGTATTAGGTCTAAGGGCCGGTTGCACAAACATTATATTGATTCTTCAATCACCGGATTGTCAATCAGCTTAATCAGAGATCAAGAAAAATTTGGGTAGCAACAAAGTTAACTAGAGATCAAAAACTCCAATCACCTGACCACAGATTTGACCGGAGAATCAAATAAAACTAACATGGCAACCTTGTAAAAAGTTATATTTTCGAACAGCTGACTGTTGTAACATAGCCTAAAAGTACACACCAAGTTGGCTTTGTGAATGTCTTTATTTTCTTTATTTGTTTAATTAATACATGTAAATTTGTTTGAAATTATTAATAGACGTTTGTATTAATTTATTACTATAGTTAGGTTATAAAATGGGCTCTTAAAGTATTTATATTATTTCAAAATAACACAAGAGTGAAAAGAAATCCTGACGTACCAATTTTAATTTATCTAAACCTCATCTCAAATTCTCTATCGCTATTTTTAAATAAAAGTTCATATCTTTCTCGTAGTTGTCTTGGAACTTGAACATTTTCTATAACCTCGTTATATAAATAAAAACTTCTTCATCTGAAGACTCCATACTTCACATTTATGAATCAAACTCACATTAAAAATAAAATTAATTATATATAAATATACTTATTAATATTACTTAATAAATAAAGATTATAACGTACAAATTATATTTATCAAGAACATAACAGTTACAGGTTATGTTAACCATCAACACACTGATCGGGGAATCAAGCAGTTGATGGGAGAAAATTGGCTGGTTAATTTGACCAGAGATTTGATCGACAATCACGTCCTAATCGTTAATGGTGCAACTGAAAATGAGGTTTGGGACACTGATTGGAGATCAACATACATCTGATCCCTGATCAAGCCACTGATTGTTGTTTGTGCAACCGGCCCTAATCCTAGTATATATTTATAGACTAGCCTACATCCTTGGAATAAACTCTGGACACAAATTAACTACTACTACTACTCAGTTTGTTTGCTCCTGATGAGCTCTGTGTCATGATTCGTTAGTCCATTCCTGGTTAGTTTCTGAAGAATCCACTGTGTTAGATGTAGAAATTTTAAAGAATCATGTGTTTTTGGAAGATATATTTTTTAATGTATGTAATTGTTGGGAATTAAAGTACACTAAGGGCCGGTTGCACAAACATAATATTGATTCTTCAATCACCGGATTGTCAATCGGCTTAATCATAGATCAAGAAAAATTTGGGTTGCAACAAATTTAACTAGAGATCAAAAACTCCGATCACCTGACCACAGAGTTGACCGGAGAATCAAATAAAACTAACATGGCAACCTTGTAAAAAGTTATATTTTCGAACAGCTGACTGTTGTAACATAGCCTAAAGTATACACCAGATTGGCTTTGTGAATATCTTTTTTTTATTTGTTTAATTAATACATGTAAATTTATTTGAGATTATTAATAGACGTTTGTATTAATGTATTACTATAGTTAGGTTATAAAATGAGCTTTTAAAGTATTTATATTATTTCAAAATAACATAATGAGTGAAAAGAAATCCCGAAGTCCCAACTTTAATTTATCTAAATCTCATCTCAAATTCCCTATCACTATATTTAAAGAAAAGTTCATATCTTTCTCGTAGTTGTCTTGGAACTTGAACATTTTCTATAACCTCGTTATATAAATTAAAAACTTCTTCATCTGAAGACTCCATACTTCACATTTATGAATCAAACTCACAATAAAAATAAATTGAATTATATAAAAAATATACTTATTAAATATTACTTAATAAATAAAGATTATAAAGTTCAAATTATATTTATTAAGAACATAACATTTACAGGTTATGTTAACCATCATAACACTGATCGGGGAATCAAACAGTTGATGGGAGAAAATTGGCTGGTTAACTTGACCAGAGATTTGATCGACAATCACGTCTTAATCGTTAATGGTGCAACTGAAAATGAGGTTTGAGACACTGATTGGAGATCAACATACATTTGATCTCTGATCAAGGCACTGATTGTTGTTTGTGCAACCGGCCCTAAGTATTTATTCAATTTATGAGAATTCATCATGAAACTGCAATTATAACCATTTGACATGGTACAAAACTTACTGGACCTATGCCCAAAACTGTATTAATGAAATGTGACATTAATACAATGCATGTTTATAATACTCTCTATCTCACCATAACTATTTGTAATGGAAATGGTCTTGAATTAAGTGGCAAGGAAACTCAAGGAGAAAAAAATGAAGGCTATGATGTTTGCAGATGATTTTATGATATGGGTGGAGAGGGAAGAGGAAGTACAGGACTAGTTATAGGAATGGAATGAGGAAGTGAAAGAATGTGGAATGAAATTTATCACGGCGAAGTGAGAAGTGATGGTAATGACAAGGAATAGGATAAGACCTAGTAAAGCTATACAATTGGATATATTAGAGCTGGGAAAAGTATAGAATGAAAAATATCTTGGAAGCGTGATTGAGGCAAAAGGTGGGAGTATAGAGGACCTAATAAGAAGGCAGTAGGAGGATTTGTTCTATAGGTGTGTAAGAGACCTGCTATGGAGAAGAGAAGTTCCCTTGAAGTGTAAGGAAATGCTGTATAGGGCGTACTTTGTACCCATTGTCACAAATGCAGCAGAAACCTGGACAGTGAATGTAAGAAAGAATGGGAAAGTGTAGGCCATGGGACATGGAAATAAAGTTTGTGAGGAGCATGTTAGTTGTTACAAGGAGGGACAAAATAAGGACTGAAGTTATCCGGGAAAAGAATTGGAGTACAGGGAGTATATGAGATAGTGGAGAAAGCAAGACTGAGATGGTATGGGCATTTAATGAGGATGGAAAAGAAGAGGATACCAAAGAGAACGATGGAGATGAAGTATGTAGTAAAAATACTGTAAGGGATGCCTAGAAAGCAATGGGAGGAGCAGATAACAGAAAATGTGCAAGTGAGAGGAGAAGAATGGAAGCAATTAGAGGAAGACTGGTGGAAGGATAGAGGACGCTGGAGGCATTTTACTAAACTGACCTGGCCACAAGCTGGAAACAGTTGGAGATGATGAATATGAATATTAAACTGCATTATTTATTTTAAATTAGGCGGGTACTCACCTATGTTATCAATTTGGGGTAGAGGAAACTTTATGATAGTATAGCTGGGGCCTATCATCGAAATGTTCAGACCCAAGTTGTATACTGTCCCATCACTCATAATGAGGGGGTGAGATGTGTGGTTTACAATCCCCACGTGCTCTGAGACATCCACCTACAAAAATATTAATAGAAAACTATGCCATAATCAAAATTAATATTCAAGCAGCAATTTTGTGATATAGAGGTTTTTCTTTTCACCACAAATTTTAACTTCTTCAAAAGTAAATAATATAACTTAAGTTAAGTATCAACAAAAGAAAGTGATCCAGCCACCTGAATATAGAACATCATCCTAGTTGTATTCAATATAACTATACTAGGCATATCCACTAAGTAATGGACATAGATATAATGTACTTAGAAAAATAATGTGACTGCAAAACAAACTAATGATTTAGGTCATAACATTTAATAATAATCAAAAACAAAAACACTAAGATATAAAATTAATTTGTCTAGGAAGATGTGAGCTATTATGAATAAACTGACATAGTATAGTGTTAATTATAACTATTTTATTAAATCAATTCGGCAATAGCACCAGGAACAACTAACCTATGCAACCGATTATTTAAATAATTCATAATTAAAACACAATTACAATTAGCTCATCATAAGGAATTAAATCATTATTTAAAAAATAACTTTCAATGCAGACAAGAAATAGTATCAAAATTTAGCCAGCAATAACATAATAATATCCTAGTCCAAACAGAGCCACTCACTAAACCACACTAGGTTCTCAAAATTAATATACAAGATTTGCACAACTAATTATTCGAAGGGGTTCTAGTGCAAACTATAGATGAGCTGTCCAGAAAATAAGAGCCAAATAACTATATAAGAAATTCAAAAACTTGTAGTTTTATTTTGTAACATTTAGACATGCCAGTATGTGGTTGCACATTGTCATGAAGCAAACACCACCACTAATAAACCTTGTCTTTTGTTCAGATTGGTGCACCTTAAATTCTTCAGGGTTTCACAGAAAACATCTGCATTAATGTAATCCCTTGGGGCAGAATTCTATAAGCAAGACATACTTTTTGTCCCAAAAAACAATAGACAGAGGTATTTATTTTCGCTGAAGGCATCTGTTTGAAGTTATTTTCTTTCAGATAACCAAAATGTAATCACTTTAACATCCCCTAAGCAATCTTATCCATCTTTTCCCCCACGCATGGGGTCGAATAGGGAGGGCCCTTGCAATTTGATATATTCACTTAGCCCTTCAGAACAATACTTTTACTTTTAAATCAAATTATCCCGCCTTTCAGCCCTTCTCAAGGCTTTACTAGGGGGAAGTGTAAAGGTTTAGCAAATAAATATACAAAATACTTAACAATATACACAATATACACAATATATAAAAAACAATTCCCACTGCCTAGACCCTTTTTATACAACTTTCTTGAAGATTTTATATGTAGTTTTATTTTAAGTAGGAAGACCTTTGGTGCTGAAGGAGTAATGCCTATAGCCAGAACAAAACTTATAATTATAAAAATTAAAATAATGGCTAAGACCAAGAGAAAAAGAGAAAGGATATCAAAATGTTTGTTTTGTTTTGAAGGTGTTACGAAAATGTAAGTCCGACTGCAATGTACATGAAAATATAAAAACATCAAGCTTTTGTATACATAATATTTTTTTTATTTTTGGAAGGCTTGTTTGTACCTTAGCACTTTAATTTTGCTTTACATCTTCTTTCTTGTATATGTTATTGGTTCAAAGTTCAATTAAGAGCTATGTTGTAATATGCTTCATTAGAGTTGATAGTGAAATTGAACAACAGATTTAGTGTATGTTCAACCAAAGTTTCATGTTGAAGATAAGATTAGATAAAATTAACAAATGAATGTTTTAGGACTGTTAAAACTAAACATTTTACAGCAATATTTAGAAATACTGTAGGTGGTAAGAATTATTTTTTAACTTAATTTTACTCTCAAATAAGATGAAACAGTATATATTTTCTTAATGACTATGTATAGTTATAGTATGTACATGTATGTATGTACATAGTCATAGTATGACTATGTATGTAGTGATAGTGTTTGACTAAAGGTCTGTAATAATTCTAAAATGTGTATAAAACATGTAACTATGTGCATACTAGTAAATCGACATTTATAATGTAATTCCCTATATACATCAAACTAATGCATACAAACACACACACAAGATGGAAATCAAAGTTAGTATGGTTGTGTCCATAGGTAGATTTACATTATTTAATTGATTTAAATATATCAAACTAAGTCAATTATATGGTATGCTATATATGTCAGATGTTTTCCATACAATTAGGAAATAGTACATGTTTTCATTGCTGGAGATAAAAAAGAAGTTTATGTTCATTTTTTATGGATAAATTTTATTAGAAAAATGGTGTCTGCATAATGCATCATCAGTAAAATGTTAGTCTCCTCTTAATATAATATGGAGTTTTATTCAAGTTATGAAATAGCTTACTCGTTCCAAGGTATCAAGAGTTGTAGGATCAATCCTATGAATAATAGGAGCCTCTGTGAATGTGTAGAACTCATCACCAAAAGGATACACAGATATCATAGCATTGTCTGACAGTGATTCACCAGGACTAAAGAAGGCAGCTACCCTAAACAGATTTAATCATAATTAAATATTTATTTTTCAAAATGGGATGGATCAACATTTACATAAGAATAAAAATGATCCTAAATGATTTGGTTTTCTTTTATTCAGGCATATATTTTGAATATGTTTATAAATCATTCATTAATTGAGAATATATTCCATCAATAATAATGGTCAGAGACTAATATGGTAAATTATCAATTTACTGACTAACACTTGAACAAAATACTGTATTGCAATCAAGTTTAGAATTTTTCATCATAAAATATTACAGATAAAATATTTAAATAAATTATTGAAAATAATTAAAAGAACTTATTTTTTTTAAATATGTGTAAGAAATAGATTTTAATTGTATTGTAGCACAGAATAGAATTAAATGTTGAAGCTCTACATTATAAGTTAAAGTAATTTAAAATAATACATTATATTGAAATTAGTATAGGCTAGAGAAGACTCTTGATTATCTAAAGTTACATTGACCGGGCTGCAGATTAACCGGGGCAGCAAAAAATTAAATAATGTTTTAAAACATTTCAAAACATTATTTAATAATATTTCAACCATACATGCTACTATATAATATAAAAGTCTGGCAAATGTACATAATAACAACTTGCGAATATGTCATCAAAATTGTCATCAAACAAAAGTGGCGACCATAATAACTCATTATTATTTGTCGTACTTATCCAGTGTTTAATTTTGAGGTGAAGCAGGCAGGCACATCATGCTTATGTTGTCAATTTGGGTTTTAACATCTCGTAGCAGGTGAACGCTCTTGTGTGTGTTTTTTTAAGCCCTTAATGACCTTGTACAACCATGAGTTGTCTTTTTATAGAATAAAAACTTGAAATAATTACAAAAAATGAAAAAGGTTTATCAGGTAAGTCGTTAGTGAATTAGTTTAATGTTAATAGCAAACAGTGAAAAAAAGAAAAAAAAGATTGCTAGATTTTCTGAAAGTGCAAGAAGGCCTAACATGTATAGGTGAAAAACTATGAAGACAAAGGGATGCTTTTATGGTTTGACCAGCAGAGAGCTAAGGAAGGCCTGGTTTCTGGGGCTGTATGCACGGTGAAAGCAAAGTATTTTTTCAAAGCGTTTAAATTAAATAGATTCTATTTTTTTTTCATCCAGGCCTATCTTTTTCCTTATTACCCCAGATAAATGGGAGCCCTATGTATGGTGAATAGTAATATCATGGATCCCACATATTTTATTAATAATAAATTATAAGGGAAATAACATTTAGTTTGTATTATGTGTTAGAGACTCACTGAAACTTATTGCGTGAGGTTGGCGAGACTGGTGATTACAGGCAAGAGACAGGACAGTCAGTGCGTGATATGGCGGCGTGTGGACGTGAATAAGGCGTGTGCGAGTGAAGGTCGTGAAAAGGGGTTGTGTTCGTACATGTGCGTAGCACAAGTTATGTTGGATCACCAAGTGTGCAATAACTAGACCATGTGTGGTACAATAAATCAGAAGTGGGATGCACAGCGATCAAAACGTGTTACAGATCGTCCTGGGAAACAGGTTTCGTGGAGATCAAATGAGCAACCTAGGCTTGGCCTACAAACCGGAAGTGACATGACCAGCTCACAAGACATTAGTCAAGCAAGAGGCCGACCATCTAGAAGTGAAATAAAGCATGAGCGGCCAGATTCAGTGTATTATCAAAATGAAAAACGGGAGCCACGTTGTTTTAATTGTCAAAAATATGAACATATTTCTCGAGACTGCTCGGAGACAAGAGGACCTATAAAATGTTTAGCTTGTGGCCAAGAGGGCCATACCAGGCGTTTCTGTACTAATCGAAACAGGCAAGTGGATGAACACATTCAAATCACTAGCACCGAGAAGAACATAACTGCAGATTTGGAGAAATACCTGAAAGAAGTTAAGATAGGACCTGTATCATTTATGTCGTTGATAGACACAGGCAGTTCATGTTGCACAATACAAGCCACAGCAGCCATCAAGTCTGGATTGCCAATTCAACCTTGTAAAAAGAGTTTGCATGGGTTTGGGAACACAGAAAATGTGATCACTTCATTGGGTAGAATAGTTTCGGATATATCTATGGATAGTGCAGTAGGGGGTGATGTGGAGATGCTGGTTGTCCCAGACAATGTACAAAGTATTGAGGTCATCATCGGAAGGACTTGGACAGAACTGCCAAGTGTGGCATTTGTTAAGTTAGGAGAACATTTAGTTGTCGGAAATGCCGACGAAGATCCCTTCAAGAAATTAAATCTATAAATATTGACAAAGAATAAACCAATTAAACTGCGGACACTATCAACCAACAAATTGCAAGGGAATAGCATTAATTTTGTTCAAGTCATGTCAAATGTACCCCGAGACGGCCAGCTAATGTTTGGTGGCGCTGTTTATAAGCCAGATGAGAACGGGGAGTTATCCATACAAATCATAAATACAAGTACTGAAGAGAGGTACATGAAGAAAAATGTCAGTGTGGGTCGTGGTGAATTAGTGAACATAGTGGATGTTGACCTATAGAGGCCTACACAACATATCAATGACAATGGCTCAACGCGTAAGATTATCAGAAAAGAAGACCTCCTTATTGAGGATTGTGCTAACAAACAAGACATAATTTCATTAGTGAATTTGGTGAATGAGTTTAATGATTGTTTTGCTTCCAACCTGTCAGAGTTAGGATGCACTGACTTGACCAAAATGAACATAGTTGAGGCCCCTCGCAGCAAACCGGTTGCATGCAAACCGTATCGAACGAACATACAAGAAAAGGAAGCTATAAGAGAAATAGTCAAGGAATGGAAGGATCACGGCATTGTGACGGAGACTAAGTCGCCATATGCGAGTCGGTGCTACTGGTAAAAAAGAAAACCGGAGAAAATAGACTGGTTGTTGATTATCGACGGCTAAACCAACAAACCATAAGGGATAGATATCCATTACCCCACATTGACGACCAATTTAAACAACTTTCTGGTAGCAAGGTGTTCACAGTACTTGACTTAGCCCACGGATATTTACAAATTCCTTTGACTGAGGAGGAGAAGGAGAAGACTGCATTCGTTACACCAGAGGAAACAGGTCAATTTGAAAGAATGGTATTTGGTTTGACTAACGGACCAGCCGAGTTCCAGCGTGTGATGAACCGTGCATTATGTGAATTACGAAATACAATAGCGATGTGCTACTTGGACGACATCCTAATCCCTGCAAAACATTGGCCAGAAATGCTAAATAGATTAAGACTGGTCTTCGAAGCCTTGAGACGGGCTCACCTTACATGCAAGCTAAGAAAATGCGAGTTTGGGAAGAAGACCATTGAGTACTTGGGGTTTGTGATTAGAGAAGGCACCATACAACCCGGGGCACGTAAGTTATTGGCAATCAGCGAATTTCCCAAGCCCAATTCTGTCCATGAGGTAAGAAGGTTTCTAGGGCTCACTGGATTCTTCAGACGGTTCACACCTCGCTATGCCGAAAGAGCTGAACCACTCAGTCGCTTATTAAGAAAAGACTTTCAGTATATGTGGGACGAAGAGCAGAATAAGGCATTTGAAGACCTCAGGACTACTCTCATCCAGGAGCCTGTGCTTAAGCTTTACGATCCTAATGCAGTCACTGAACTACACACAGATGCAAGTGCTCAGGGGTTGGCTGGAATGCTCCTACAAGAAGGTGTAGATGCTCGTATGCACTTAACATACTGTGTGAGCAAGAAAACTACGGATGTGGAAGCTAATTACCATTCAAGCAAACTTGAATTAATGGCTATAGTGTGGTCCATGGACCGCTTGAGACAATTCTTGCTAGGCATTAAATTTACAGTGGTGACTGATTGTCAAGCATTAGTTTACATGAATGGAAAGCGAACGACCAACCCACAGATTGCTAGGTGGTACAATTTGATACAGGAATATGACTTTTAGGTAAAACATAGACCAGCTGAGAAGATGGCCCACGTGGATGCCATGAGCCGTGCACCAGTGAGCTGTGAACAAGATACTATGGCAGAAGTGATTAGTGATAGGTGTGAGGTGTTTTTAACCCTATCTGTTGAGGACCAAGTACTAGCAATGCAATATAGTGATCCAGAATTAAGGGATATTATGCGCATACTTAAATTGCCCCAACAACACAGAAATAAAGCTGAGCATAACCAGGTAGTTGATTTGGAACTTGTAAATGGGAAAGTGTGCAAAATTGAGAAACATAATCAGCAGACATCCAAACTTTTTGTTATCCCTAAAGTGATAAGAAAAAGTCTTACTGTTAAATTTCATGACTTGTCTGGATACCTCGCAGTTGACCGTACTGTTGCTAAGATAAAAGAAAACTTTTGGTTTCCTGGCATGAAACGATATGTTAAGCATCATATAGCTCACTGCTTTGAGTGCCTCTTGAGTAAGGTCCCAGGGGGACGAAAAGCTGGGATGCTTAACCCAATACCTCCAGGCACTCGTCCTTTTCAAATAGTGCACATCGATCATTTAGGACCTTTTCCACGAAGCTCAAAGGGTAATTGTGAACTACTTGTTATCGTGGATAACTTGACAAAATCTGTGCATCTCTATGCAGTGCGTGATACGTCCACCAAAAGTGTATTGAGGTGCCTTGATCTTTTTTTTGATGAGCGTGGTCTACCTGAGAAAATAATCAGTGACCGAGGAACGTGTTTCACTTCTCATGTATTTGAAGAATTTTGTGTTTCACGTGGAATATATCATGTACTAAACTCTGACAGGCACCCCCAAGCCAATGGGCAGGTAGAACGAGTGAACCGAACCTTGACACCAATGATATCGGTGTCATCCCAGCGAGCAGACTTAAAGGACTGGGATAGGAATTTGAAGAAGATTCAACATGACCTCAACACTGCTATCAACAAGACGACGGGGATATCACCCTTTGAGGCACTTCACGGGTATCGACCTCGGCACCATGATGGGGCACTTAGGAGTCTCACCGTCATACCTGGAAACAGCACGTACCAACCACCCGCAGAAATACAGGAAACAGTACGCAACAAAATCATGGCAGAATAGCTCCACCAGAAGGCATATTTTGATAAGAGAAGGTATACTCATCCAAGTTTTGACATTGGAGAAGTGGTGATGATGCGATGTTCACCAGTGTATACTGGCGAACCAACAAAGGGGCAGTCAAAGTACAGAGGTCCTCTTGTGGTGTAGAAAGTGTTCCCAGATGGCAACACTTATCGAGTTAGTCAATTGACAGGAGATGTTAAACAGAAGCACTATGCCACCACTGCGCACATCTCTCAACTCAAGTCATGGGGTAACAAAGACAAGATTGATGATGGTGAACCTGTGAGTGATGAGTCAGAAGTTGATAGGACAATTGGAGCGGAGCTGAAGACAACCAAACCTGATAGCAGTCCTGTGTCATCTTCGGACAGTTCTGATGTTGATGAAACTGGAAGAGACCATGACAACCCAAGGACTCGACCTATTCGAGAAAGGCGTCGGCCCAAGTACCTAAAGGATTTTGTCACCGGAGTGTTGTGATTAGTATGACATTGTGTGCCAATGTCTATACATTGTATATATCATCATCTAGTAGTAAGATAGTTTAAGGATTAATTGACAGCGTATTTGTAAATTACATGTGTGAACAGACTTCATCAAGGACGATGAGTGCTACAGGATGGCCGAGTGTTAGAGACTCACTGAAACTTATTGCGTGAGGTTGGCGAGAGTGGTTATTACAGGCAAGAGACAGGACAGTCAGTGCGTGATATGGCGGCGTGTGGACGTGAATAAGGCGTGTGCGAGTGAAGGTCGTGAAAAGGGGTTGTGTTCGTACATGTGCGTAGCACAAGTTATGTTGGATCACCAAGTGTGCAATAACTAGACCATGTGTGGTACAATATATAGTTGTGTAATAGTCATATTATAAAGGTTAATGTTGAAAAATAACACTTGAAAATGGGTACTAGCCCTAAATCTTTGGCTTAAAACTGGTGTGTTAGACTCATTTGATCTTATGAGTCATTAAAAATTTAAAACACTCAGGAGACCACATTAAAAATTGCAATATTTGCACTATTTTAAATAAAAATAACTTCAACTTAGTTTTCTAAAAGAAAGTACTAAGATATAAAACAATTAGTTTTGCCATCAATTTTTTCTCCAGAAATTTTTGCAATGCCTATCATGCATTTTTTAATGGATTCTCCATGAATTTGATGCAATTAAATGTGACAAAGAATAACATTCCTGGATAATGTAGCTCTACAACTATGATTAAAAGTAAATTTGGTCCGCATTGTATGTTGATTCATAGTAAGGCCTAAGAGCCACACCTAATTATGGGATGGGTCACATTTTGCCCACAAGTTTGACATTCCTGGCTTATAATACCAACACTCTTATTATTGAGATACCCAAGATTTTCTTGTGCCCAGAAACATACATCGATATTATTTAAAGGCAAGTATATAGCATATGAATGTGTAAGATTGTTGAATTTTTGGGGTTATTAGAAAAAAGATATGATTCATTTTTGCTGGCAAGTGTTTAGGATAGTTAAAATCATTATAAAATCAAATGATGACTTGTTAACACTTATGCTGCTAGTTGTTGTGTCCCAGCTCTATTTCTTTTCCTTTTGAAACAAAGGTGGGGGATTATATATTACTATACAGAATAAAAAATAAGGTATTCTATTCAGATATGAATAGTTCAATCATAAATTGAGTTCTAGAACCCATTTTAACATACAGCCAGTGAAAATATACCATTTGTATGGGTTAATATGAATAAACTAATTGCTCAGAGTTCAACTGCAATTGCTTATTCAAAGTATTTTTAGTAAATAGTAAAATGTTAAATACTGTATCAAAGACAACATCAAAAATGCTTGTAAATATTAAAGTTAAATCACAGCTTGTTGAAAACATGCATAAGAAGATTTAAGAAATATAATCTTATAATATTACATAGAAATCATATGTGTGTATGTGTGTGTAATTGTGGAATAGCTTTGTGCTCTGATAGTTTGCTTAATGAGGTTCTAGATGTCAGTGAAATAAAATTAGCTATATTTTAAAAGTATCCTTTTTAAAAAGGCGTGTGACATTGTGAAATATATATGAAGCAAATGAAATGAATAGTGGGTAGTACCAAATTGAAAACAGGTGGGGGCAGGGGAAGAGTGTGGTAAGGATGGGGTGGGGGGGAGGTTTGCCGATAACTATATACTATCAGGGCTTGACTAAGTAATTTAAAGGATTGTGACTATCCATTATCCACTTCACAACTATTTATGGATCAAAGTGGATCAAAATGGATTTAGAAAAGGGTATTCATCTGAAACAAAACTAGTAGGGTTGGCAGAGAAACTCAATGAGAGTTGGATGCATGCAGAAAAGTTGTTTAAGTACCGGTAATTTTATATATAGAGAAATTATTTGGAGATTTGTCACATTATATCAGTCTTAACAGGATGGTATGATAAGAAACAAGACAATAGAATAGTTGGCCTGGTATGATGTACAAAACAAATTTAAAATGCTGGTTATCTGGCCCCGTTGTGTAGTGGTTAGTTTCCTGGCTACAAACCTAGGGGTCCCGGGTTCGATTCCTGGTTGGTACCATGGGTATTTTTCTCTTAAGGGGAATCATCCCAGCAGTTGCCAGGGGTTGTTAAATTAGGCTAAGTTAGGTTTAAGACTCTCACTGACCCACATCTCCATATTCATTACTATCACATTATATCATTGCTGGTATGTGTAGACAACATCCATAGGTGTACCCTGGGCAATGCTCTGTGCCACCAGAGCAGCGAATAGTCTACATACAAGCAACCAAACTGGATGCCATGTTCCTCCCAATCAGTAATGTCATACGCTAAAAAAAAAAGTGCAGCTTTACTTGATAGTAGTGTGGTTTTTGATCACCACCATCATCATCATCATATCCTTATTGATGGTGATGACAAAACCGTTTGTAAAAGTTCATGGTACGAGACACATATGGCACGTTGAGACATCTAACAGAGTTAGGAAAGTACCAGTTATCTCTCTTTTAAAATTTCGCTTATCGATGTCTAGAGGCTTGTTCTTATCATCTTAAGCAATTTTTGGCTTTACTTATTACATGTGGTTTTATGCAGACATAACCCTAGAAACCTAACTAGTTCCATCCTTACCTTGGACTCTGCTGTTCTCGAACATTCTTACTAAGGGAATGGGAAGGGAAATTAAGAATAAAAAATTACCAGACTCTGATAAGGCTTTTGGTTTGGCTACTGACCCGCACATAGAAATTCATGTGTTTAAGCTTGAGAAAGGTCAATTATAGATCTAAGAAGGATGGAAGAATGATTAGGAAAGGTTAAGTGGGAATAAACATGGTACTACTATGATGTCCCACTGAGATGTTGAGAAAGTATGTTGGTAGAGTTGGAGGGGTGAGTTCTTAAAGGGAGAAAATGAACAGGTATAGGTGTGAAATATGGGAAAAAAAAAGTGGATGATGAATACTGTAAAAATAATGCAGGCAGGAAACTAAAGTGGGTAGGGTAAAGGTAGGCAGTGGAAAGGTTTTTATTTGTAAATAAAATAATCAAGGCATGGACTGAACTGAGAAATGAAGTCTTCTGAAGGAAATGGAAAGGTTAGGATTAAATTAGTAATATTCCTGCCACTAAACAAGTTTATATGTAATTAAATCTCAATAATTCAATTAAACCATCATCAAAAATAGCTATAAGTCTGGTAAAAAATGAATAACCTTTTAAAAATTGTATGACATGGATCTGAAACTGCCTTCGTGCCAAACTCTGTCACTACTATCCTTTGTGCTGCCATGTTGCGCTTGTATGTCCTTGATTGAAGAAAACGACATTGATATGTCACTCGACCTCTACTTATAGCAAACCTAAAACATTAAATAATATGACACTAACAATACATGTAAATAGAGCACAAACTACAGTTATGTGACAATAATATAAAAAATAAGATAATATTATATGAGCAGATGTGAATTGTGTTATTGCTAAAATTTTTCAAAAGGTTTAAATTAGGGTTATTAAATTATTATCATTATTATCAGCATCAAATGTTTCCACCCTGTGGTTGGGTCAGTTTTAAAAATGCCTTCATCTCCAACATTATTCCTCTTAAAATGAAATATTATGTACAATTTTAAAGTATTTAAATGTTGATAAAATAAGTTTATAAATTATATGTTGTAAGGATTATCGCCCTTCCTCAGGTATTCCAGGTTAAGGGTTGATAAACTTTATCAAGATTTGAAATCCCCTAACTTTTCCAAGTTTTCCAGATCAAAAAATTATAAATATACATTTTCTCAGAATTTTATATGTAAGTTATAAATAAAATATCTTATTATTTTTACTCTTTTCTATTAAATCTTGACACGAGAACTATTAAAGACAAATATATTAGTCCTTTAAAGTCATGAAATGATAAAGGGTTAGGGCAATGGAGTTAACTAAGGCAAACTATCTTCAGTGGCCATATGGTCTAAGGTGCTACTCTAGCAGTAGACTAAAGTGCTGATGATGAGAGGATCGAGGTTTGAATCTTAGTTAGGTGTACAGAGGGTGGTTTACCAAAATGGTTTTCCACTTTCCCTCCACACAAATGTGGGTACACTTCATATAAATATTTTATTCATCCCTAAAATCCATTAGCGTGATTATAACATAAGAGTATAGCCCAAACAGGTAGTAAGTTGAAGTGGTAAGAAAAAAAACTATTTATACCTTAATAATGAATCAAAAATTGTTTTTGAAATGATGTCAAACAAAATATGAGACTCAAACAAATTCTTTATCTAATTTAACTTTTTCACATTTGTATTTCGATTATTAAAGTCTTGATTCATATTTTACATTTATTTGAGTTATTTAGTGAGCACTTTCTGAACAGAATGATTATATCAGCACAGGACTTATAAATCAACTTAAATCTATAACAGGCACAACATCCAGCCCCTAGCTATTAACTCATCATTGTGAAAGGTAAAACCCACATTTCACCGATGATAATTTTTTTCAACCGTGCTAGGAATCGAACCCATGACCCTTTACTCAGTAGAGACACATGCTATCAACTGAACTAAGATGTTGGACTCTTGATTAGCAATGCCTTTGACCTTCTGATTTAGAGTCCATTCAAAAATACATGTACACATGAGTTCACTTGATATCCCTACCAAGTTCTATTCAGAAACCACTACTTTAGTCCTTTTTGCAAAGGCTGGTCAATACAATGACTAAACATACCTATGTAGGAGAGCTGAACAGTCAAATAAGTGGTTAAAAGTCATATCACCCACTTTCCAACTTCCTGGCCCATTTCGAATTAGGGTTCCTTTCAACCAATTTGGTAGAAAACCTTGAAAAGTGACATTAAATAAGATTAGTATTGGATATTCACATTAATGAGATAAGAATTTATGTACTACTTTACCATAATAATTTAAACAAATTTTATTAGGTAAGTACTCTCTACCAATATGATATGCAGAGTAGTAGTAAATGTTCAGCTCTTATATGAGAAGATAACATTTAATACACTAATTTATTGATTTTATGCCAACAGAGAAATCTTGAACTGACTTTACTGAGTGTAGTAGCACCAACATCAACTTATTGATAAGAAGAAACCCTGTGCGCTTTGTGATGTAATGTACTTAGACTGTACACACATTCACATTCCTGGCTTTTCAAAATGTATTAGAGTTCTCTTATACATTTTTTTAGCTGATTCCCATCTTATTGTTTGTTTGGGATATCCACCACTATGCATTATATTGTGTATAATATATTATTATAAGTGTATTGTTATTTACCTTAGACAAGATTTATATAAGTATATAAAAAAATATTTATATTTTTCTGAAAATCTCCCACCTGTGATCTTTCCTTCT
This sequence comes from Timema podura, assembly GCA_033556935.1. Taxonomy (NCBI): domain Eukaryota; kingdom Metazoa; phylum Arthropoda; class Insecta; order Phasmatodea; family Timematidae; genus Timema; species Timema podura. The sequence continues at coordinate 98,600,819 of JAVRXN010000010.1, read as the reverse complement.
AGTGGATCAGTTACCTCCTTCTGACAAGATCGCAACCAAATAGACGTGTCACAACATGGGTAGAGATCTACACCATTTTCTAATTTCTTTTGCACTTGCTCAAATTCTTGAGTTGTTCTCTCTTTAGCTAGATCATCCTTGATCAATCTTTTTGTCTCCATTTTAACCTAGAAAATGTAGAAAAATACAAAATTAGCCTATAAATTTATTAGGTGTTAGTTGAAAGATATCCAAAAACGATATTTACTAGGAACCAATCTTAATATATCTTATTTTTTAAATAGTGACTTCTATTATAAATAAAACTTAATTTTTTATTTTGTATCAGATTTTACTATTCAACAATCCACTTCATACTGCATACAGGTAAGCCCATTTTTACATTAAATATTATTACATTACATTAAAAATTAAAAAATTAAACAATGGATATTAAATTGAATATCCCAATAATATTATTAGTTTTAACCATCGAGCCTGAAATTATAACAAAATTGATAATATACCTTGAATTAGGCATATACATTTAAAATATTACAAAACCAGACAGCTATATAAAAAATTTAATCACTTGTAACTATCAACTAATAATATGATAACAACACTAATTACATGAACCAGTCCTCCAACTTGACCAACAGTTGAAGTTTTATAAGAATAAACTTTATATGTGAGCTAAAAATGTTTAATTTTTTTTTATTTAGCACCGCGATTTACTACCCGTTCGAGTTATAAGCTTAAGTACTGATTACACTAATATGTTAGGCATTGGAAAGGTTGAATATAGAGGAAATGAACCCGCATTTGCATGGAAGGAGAGGGGAAAACCATTTAGAAAAAACCAACCCCAGTTCACCCGAGCGATATGTAAACCTCGATCTCCCCATCCTCAGCAGTCTACCTCAACACAAAACTAGCATGTTGGCTAACTACGCCACCGAGGCGGGTCTAGAAAAATTAGTTAGGCCTATTAGATTAATTTTACAGTTATACATCAAGTCATGTGATATGCATACCTGTCTCTTTTGATAGATTATACCAAAACCTATCAAATAAGACTAATAATATAGTAAAATTGTTGTCTACAAAAAATGTGTTTGTATTTCATAGAAGGCTCTTCCTATGAATATTAGACTGTAGGCATCCATTAAACCATGTTTCTGAGAAATCATAACATCATGAAGATCCTAAAATATTTTCATTTGCTAAGAAACTAAGTTAGTTAGTTTGAATATTAAGTATGAATTATTATTCCTGGTTTACAGTTGTTGTTTTTTTCAAATCAGAATAGGTACCTATTATTTTTATTTGTATGTCCTAGTAGCCTACTAGAAATGACTATTAACAACAAACTATCTGCATCAAAAAAATGATCAAGTTAATATTTAGATCTATTAAGTTAACTCAGCCTCTTAATACAAGTGAGGATTTACTTGAATGAAAAAGTAGCGGCTCCAGCCTAGAGACTGAGATTAACAGCCGGAGGGTTCATTATGCTGACCACATGATACCCTCTATCCACAGAAGTTAGAACTATCTATACCAACAGAGAGCAGCTGCTTGGTCAGCATGGCTCAACTGCGGGCTGGACCATTGAGTTTTTTAAACATTAATTTAGTAAGGTTAAGTTAAATAAAAGTTGAATGGTGTTCTGATTTTTTTTAATGTTTGGTAAAATTTTGTAAGAATTTTTTTGGGAAAGTTAGTTAAAATTAATTTAATTCATTAGGTTGGTTAGTCCTGCACTCAAGAGTAATTAATTTGTACTCAATAAAGTAGGTCATCTTCGATAAAGTTTAATCATAGGTCAAGTTTATTTGGGATTATTTAGATTAACCCCTATGTTATTTATTTCAAAATGATAGGTATTATTATTGGCATTCACCTTAGGGGTTGAATTAGTAAATAATTAAGCTATTCAAAGTGTATCCCCGAGGAGTAAGTACAGAAATCCAGAGTATATATTATACAAAATAGAATGGTAACAATAAAACCTTTAGGATGTAGAAGATAACAAAATAAATATCACCCATTGTGAAATTGAATATTACAAGCTGTATATGGCGAGTGTCATTACAAAGCATCTTGTATTATTATTATTATTATTATTAGCACCGCGTCTTACTACCCGTTCGGGTTATACGCACAGCATCTTGTAATTTTGGTACACTCAACACTACAAATGTAAGGACTATTTATTTGTAACTAAGTTTGTTCAAAATCTATCAAAAATATCATCCCTTATTCTTCTTAAGTTTATAATAATAATTATTAGAGACATGTAGTATATTACTAAAACAATTAAATATGTTTATATGCTCTATGAGTAGGTCTACTATCCCCTAAATCACAGAGAAACTTAAATATTTTCAAAGACCCTAAGTGATCTGTGGTCCTACAAGGTTCCTGTACATTTCAATTTCTTTATTATCTAAATATTATTATTTTGTAATAGTGCCTCTACACAATCAGTCAGACTGTCAGTATTAATACAGTAATTATTAATACTGACAGTGACTGATCATGCAGGGGCAGTACAAATGGAGTGATGGACAGACTTACAAAAATACTGATGTGATCCGATTCCATCAGTATTGCAAGTGGTGGGAGATAATGACAGTAATATTGCCAGTAAGACTGACTGTGTGCGCGCGCTCGTCAGCATTTCCTTCAGTCCCTTCAGCCTCAGTAGCAAACATAGACCAAACACACTATTTTCTTATCATACATGTTGTTATATGTTGCATGCAGGAGCTGAGACTGATAAAAATAATGATACGAAGACTGACCGTGTACGGTCTCGTTGTAAATACTGATGCATACTGTCAGTCAGACTGTCAATCTTAGGACTGAAAATCTGATTGATTGTGTAGGAGCCCTATAAGGTTGTTTATTTTATCAATATTAATATAAAATTTAATTCATTAGTGTATGAAGGTAAGCAAGGTTAGCTTAAGTTTGCTGTACTTTGGTGGTCGCTCAATGGATGTCACTTTGGCAATAGACTGGTGTGCCGATGATGGGGCGATCAGGATTCAAACCCTTGTCATATTTATATGGTTCAGCCATGTGAAAAGAATGGAAAACACAAGAATACCACATGTATACATGGAAAGAGAGGGAGGGGGCAGGAGGCCAGTCATGGCCCAGGGTGTGGGCAGACCAGATGTGCTTGTTTTATCAATTACATCTAGATATAATTTTGTTTTGTAAGGTTTAAGTTGTTAGTGGGTTGAATTTTATTTTAATGGATGTGTGTGACGGTTTACTTTGTTATATTTCATTAGATGTTCAAGACTTTTTTAAATTAGATAAAATATAAAGTTATTTATTTGCAAGAGGTTTTGCTATGAAAAAGGTATAGGACTTTATACACAATATGATTGTGATTGTGGTGGATTATTTTGTTTTAATTTGATTAAAATAGATTTTCCAACTTATTTGTGTGGTAAAAAAATCTTATAGGCCTATGCTTGATATGAAAAGTAATAGCCCCAAACAATATTTTGAATTTTATTTATTTATGATTAGAGAAAAATTAATCTATTTCCTGTGGCTATTTTGGAACTCAACCATAAATCACACTAAAAATACATGAACAATATCTTAATAAAATTAAGTTTGTCACTGTATTGAATGTCCTAATGATGATGAAAAAAACTTGCTCTAATATTAAAAATTAGGCCTGTAAATTATGTTTTCCATTCATAATGTCTGGAGAGTCAAATAATTGATAGAAGTGAATTGGCTGGTTAGTTTGAATAGAGGTTTGATCAACAATCACATTTTTAATTCTTTTTAATGGAGTGAAAATGAATTTTGAGATAATCACTGATCTGTGATCAAGGCCCTTATTTTTTAAGCCACAGGTCCTATCGTGAGCCAGGCAAACAAATATTAATTGGCATTTGAGTTTTTATAAAACTTACTCACAACTCTGTAAAATATCAAGTTGTTTTTCAACAAGGGTTATGTAGAGAGTGAGTTATTAAATTATCATTTTAAACATGGTCAGAGACAATGTTAAAATTGTAAACGGTCTTGTTAAAACTCTTTGGCGTTAGACAATTCTATCTAGAGGCTGGATTTAGAACTACAGGTATTAGCATGGGACCGAATAAACTAAGTTTAAATTCTAGTGGAGAGATCTCTAACTACTTAATTAATTCAGCCTTCCGTTGATCATAATATAAACTTAGATATCTAATGCAAAGAAAAGATTATTACCAAGAAGCTAATAACTTTTTTATTATTGAACTCAATTTTAATCAACACAATATACATAACGATTAGATATTAGGGCAAGTGGCCTGTAAGGATATATTTCTTCTGATATGATGTGGGAAAACTTTGTTTGTATGAACCTAGAATCCACAAATAGTAAGGTTTTTCATAAATAAAAATTATTTACACATCACATTTAATCAGTAAAGACCAAGGCCTATACGGGTCGGGCTACTCTTTAGTTACAGTGAGCAGACATTGAAGTCAAAAAGCGCTAGTATCTCAGCATATTAGCACACGCGCAATTCAAATATTGTAGAGAAGCTTGAACCACAAAGCTTTAATTTTATTGTTTTAAGTAATATGGAGACCAGAGAACATAATTAATAGCTTAAAAAATGAATCTTATTTTTAATAAACACGTCAACTACAATAATTGTTTGCTAATGAGTATACAAAAAATTAAAATTGCTTGTTATGCTAAATATAATAAAGTATCTTTACATAAATTAGTTATGTACACTGGGGGAGGATGTGGGGAACTTTATACACATTGTATAATATTTAAATTATAGAAATATTATTATAAACAAAATATATAAGAGCAGTGGTTTCCAACTTTTCACACGGTTTGACTTCAATTTTTGTCCCTGGAATCATCATAACAGCTTGATCACCTATAATTATGTAAATCCTAGTGTACAATTATTTTTTCACTGCACCCACGGCTATCTGAATTTAATTTAGGTAATTAGAATTTAGAGGAAATGTACCCTTATTTACTTGGAGGGAGAAATGGAAACCATTTAGGAAATATCACTCCGCGTATAACAAGCCCAAATTTGAATCCCAACCTCCCCATCCCCAAAAACCCAAATGAGCGTGACGTTAAGCACGCGTTCCCACCGATAAGTCTTATAATTACTATAAATTACTTATATAATGACTATACGAGTGTGACTAAGATGTTGCAAAAGAGAATCATCCATCCCAGTGGGTATTTTGGATGTTATATCAGCACAACCCGCCCAAATATTGGGTTGCTACAGTCAGCTAAGTCAGAGTTGTGTAACCAAAAGGAACACAAGCAGGGTTTTTTCCATCATTTTAACCGTTTAAATTTCTATTAATTCGGGTTTTGCACCTTCCCATAGTTATTCTAATATTTGAAAAAAGTAAATATAAAACTATAAGCTCGAGAAGTCCTGTGACCACACCCGAAGCACACCATAACCCCAATTTTAATAGAGTCGCGATCCCTTGGTTGGAAACTACAGTAACAGAGTTTGAGGGCGGTAAGGAACTAATCTTATCAACTATCTTAAGACATCTGAGGTAACTTGTATTTGACTCCTATAGGGAGACATTTCGAATATTTTGTATATTAAGACCAGTAAACGATATGAGGACATTTGAAAATGTAGATGAATAGGTATTTTTTAAATAGGCATACAACTGAAAATAAAGCATTATAAAATTACCACTATTGCTAAAAGCCTAAGTGATTGCGTATCCTCACCCCTCATCTCTCCCCTTTCCCCCCACCCACACATTATGTACCAAGATAAATTTGATAACAAAAAATAAATTTATTGCATAACATCAAAACCAAATATTATCACAGCTGAAATGAATTAGCACAACGATTTTATATTTAAAAATTGAGAGCAAAATTAACGCCTAGGTGGCGACAGAACAGTTCAAAAAAACATAATTTGTTGACAGCGCGTTGAACCGTCATGCTCTTTGGCAAACCGTGGTGTTCCTCTTCTGTCAATATGTTTGTGTAACAGTGTATATTATTTCGTTTCACTTATGTTGAGAGTTATTAGTAAATATGTCCTTATTTAGATGAAGGAGCGAGAAAGTCTGTGCGGTACAAATTATTTGCATGTGCCACGTGTAGCCTAAATTATAAGTTGTTTTTTTATTTGAGGTATTTAACGCGCACTTTCTGAACCGACTGATTATATCAGCAAACGACGTATCAATTAACTTAAATCTAGAACAGACACAACACCCAGCCCCCAACCGTTAATTCACCATTGTGAAAGGCGAAAACACACATTACATCTATGATCAATTTTTCGTCCATGGCAAGAATCGAACCCGGGACACTTAGCCCAGTAGAGAGACACGCTACCGACTTAGCTACGGTGTCGGACTATTTATTTTTTTAGGGTTAAATATTTAAGAGGGATGGGCAGGGTTGAGAAAGGAGGATAACACCCCAATGGCCAACCTCTTGGTATAGTGGTTAGCTCCCCTGGCTACTGATCTACAAGCCCCAGTTTCCATTCCCGACGGTACTATAGGTATTTTTCTTGAAAAGGGAACCATTCCTATGGTCACCACAGTCTGGTTCATTAGGCTTAAATTAGAGTTGATATTTCCCCTTATTTAACTCTTTCTTAGCACTGCGTCTTAGGTCTACTACCCATTTGGGTTATACACTTATGTATTAATTACGCTAATGGTTTTAGGGATTATGAAGGTTATATTTAGAGAAAGTGTACCCACATTTGCGTAGGGGAAGAGTGGAAAACCACTTTGGAAAAACCAACCTCAGTACATCCGACCGAGATTCGAACCTTGATCTCATCATAGGCAGTCTAGTCTAGTGCGAGAGTAGCGCGTTAGATCACGCTGCCATCAAAGCGAGTTTCCACACCTTCATAATCACTATCTCACATCATCTCATTGCGGGTATGACGTGCAGACAACGTCCAAGGTATACCTGGGTAACGTTCTGTTTATACGGAGCGACTAAAAGTCTACATACACGGTGACAGAACTAGATACAGCCTCTCTCACGGGTAAATATGCCATGCGCTTGGAAAAAAAACAAACAAAAAACCCTAATTCAATCATTTATATAAATAACTTGTTTTTACCTTGTACCCGTTCGGGTTGTACGCGAATATCTTAATTACGTTAGTGTGGTAAATATTGGGAAGGTAGAATTTAGAGTAAATTTAGCCACGTTCATGTGCAGGGAGAGTGGGGAACTATTTAAGGTATCCTCATTATACACCTGACCGGGATTTGAACCTTAACCTCCCCGTCACCACCAAACCAAACTAAATTAACTTGATTTTCACACCGTGTGCACATCGGCGCTACCGGGCCGGTTAGAAGAGTCGAGCGGGCAACATATACTTCATTCATGGTAGAATTACTCTCTGAAAGGTCTTTTTTCCTACCAATATACCACTATATAATAGATTTCTGGTAGGAAAAAAGGCCTTTCAGAAAACAATTCCTATGCTGAACAGACTTTAACTATCACTATTTCAAAGAATTTGTTTAAGTTAAGTGTCGGTGGTAATTTCACACTAAAATCTATAAATTCGATGATTTTCCACTAGAGTATTTGTCGTTCAAATTTACATCGTTTTACAATGTATATCTTTAATGAATAACCCTAAGTAATAATATTTTTAGACTATAAAATTAATATGAGTATTACATCGAAAAAATAACATACGCTTCTCTGAGTGGTCGTTTCCAAACAAACTTCTTAGTTTTATTCAAACGCTTAATTAATTATTCAAAACACAGAAATAAAATATTAAACTGATGATCAGGACTATTTGGGCTTGATTTAATTCTAGTTAGAGTAGCCAGAGCCGCTATAGATAATAATACATTTATGTAAGGCTTCAAGCTTTTGTTCTATCTAATCCTTACCGCAACCGCTGGTTGTTTACAACAACGTTGGCTGTGAAATGTTGTTTATCGACTCGTTTTGAAGCTCCCGTATATTCTTGGACTTTTGCGTCTTCAAAATGTAGTCGAGATACTGTTGTTAAGCGATCACTTTCAGATTAAAAACTTTGTCTTTTAATGTTCAAAACGCGTCAACACTCGTCAAATAGCTTTTTTTAACCGTTATATCAACTGTATGGTATTTTCAAACTATTAACTTGAAAAATTAATCCAAGTAATTTCACAATTCTTAGTAAAATACTTATAATTGAAATGTTATATGTTAAATTAATGTTCTCCTGTGAAATTCTAACAATTTAATTATATTTTATTCAGAAATTCATTTGACATTTTCAATATGCATCTTAGGCACGGCTGTAGTTTGTAATGTTAGTCTTACTGATCGGCTACTCCATCTGAACAAACAGCAGTTATGACGTATCCTGGGAAGCCACATTCGAAGAAATGATGAAAAAATACTTTAAAGTTTACAGGATCGGCAACATTTAGATGGCTTCAAATGCGCACTTGTCGTAAGAGCAAGTAGTTGTGTGTGTCAAATAGTATATTTAAAAATGTATTTTCCCAGACAGTGGTGCACCCAGAGAAGGGGAAATAAGAAAGTTTCCTCCCCTCCCCCAAAAGACCTAGAATTAATTTTCAAAAATTTGCCAGCAAAGCGCACTCCGAATAGCTTCTAGAGGCATTCAATTTTCAAAATGTTATCTTATAAATGCATATAATTCTCAAAAGTCTGGATTAGGACCATACTAAATGGCTTTCTAGGGGCTTCGAAAAAAGAATCGGGGGAAGACTGCTTTAAATAGTTCTAGACAAGTGGTTCCCGACCTTTTTCAGCTGATACCCACCTTGGTAGATTAATCAATTTCCCATACTCCCTTCCCCTTAATTTTTAGGATATTTATAAAAACAAAACATTTATTTTTAAGTGCTTTCTAGCTTTATACAAAAAAAAAATGTAAAACTGGATGGATAGTGATAAAAAAAATTACTGAAGATTATCGTGATGGTTGGCATTGTTTTAATCAGTTCTTGAATATTGAGTTTGATGTTTGACAGTCAAATAACTTTCCACTTCAAGTTGACAACGCTGTTTAGTTTATATTAAAGTCAGAGTTGAAGATTCGGTGGTGTCGCACGTGGCCGCAATAGTAGCTTAGGCTAGAATTTTTCAAACTATGCTCCACGGAGCCCTTGGTTTCCATCAGTTATTTCAGGCTTCATGAAGAAATTTTATGACATTCTTTATTTGTTTTTCACAATATAAAATAGCATCAGTAACTAGGATTCCCAATTTTTTCAAGTCTTAATAAAAAAACATTTGCCAAAGCTGCAGCCACAAAATGTGAGATTTTCGATTTTGAATACTTTCCTACATGTAAAAGTTAGCTGTCGTTATTGAATGTTCATTATATTAGTGTAAATGCTATGAGGGTTCCAGCATGTATTTTTTCTGCTGTAATGGCTCTTTTGGTCCAAAAAGTTTGGGAACCTCTGGCTAAGGGGGGCGAATTCGACCGAGGCTTGCGAGCTTGAAAATAAACACGTGCATTCACACTTTTGGCTGGTCACTGAATTTATTACAACTGGTAGGCAGTGTTGCCAACACCGCAAGAAATATTTATCTTAATTACTTTGGAAAATTTATCTTCAATTTGTATGATTTTTAACGTTATTTCCTACTTGATTGTTTTAGAGGAAACTATTCTTTTTTAACTTCTGGACAAGGCCCACTCCGAAAAGCTTCTAGAATCATCTATATTTTTAAGTTTTCAAAATAAAGACCCATCTGAATAGCTTCTAGGTTGATACATTTTTCTTGCAATATTTTCCTGGAAAGGATCCTTGGACTTCCCTTTAGGTTAGAGGGCAAAACTTTTTATTTTTCTAACTGTCCCCTTTTCCCTATACAAATTGGGCTCCACCGCTAATGATTCTTCTCTTCAATTAAAACACTAAGAGTGTCCCGGTTTGTGGGGAAAATATTATGATAAGCTTAACATTATATACGTTAAAAGTTTCCCAAAAGCTACAAATTAGAAAAAGTTCCTGAAAAGAACTTTGATACTTTGTATCTTGATTCTTTGAAACCTCTCCTCCCAAAGAAAATTTCTAGGTGCGCCACTATACCCATACCCTGAAAGAGCAATTTGTTAGTGCAAATAGCAATTAATTATGCTAAGGAACATAATTTAGTAAGAAAATTGGCTAATTAATAATCTATTATATAGAGGTATCAAGATTGGTTAGGCAGAATTCCGTAAGGATTTTAATATTCAGCTGGAAATTGTTGTACTAGGCAAAATCGTATGATGGTAGAAATGGTTAATTTTACATGTATAAAGCTCAGGAATCAGCGTAAAAGATCTTCTAGATTGCACTCAATCCCTTGAATATCTCCTCTAAGTTCGCTACTGTAGAAAACGTTATGCCAGGGCCACACCTCTCATCTCTACTTCTTTCGCTCTGCCTGAGATCTTTGGCACAGGAGAGTCAATAAAATATATAAAAATCAAGCATCTCACATCAGTGCGCATACGCTGTAGAGCTAGAAGTAAGCAGGCAGATTCGTTGGCTTTTGTGAAGAGATTTGAAAAATATCTCGTTAGTGAAAAGCGTGTATAACGATGTATTAGATTATGTCACGACACAGTGTTATTGAAAAAAAAAAAATCCCTTGTGACAATGATCTAAGGTATATGTTTATCCCCTAGAAAATAAAATATGTTGCTAATCAGCTGTTTTAAGTCTGGGAAGCAATGCATCATGGGTCAACATATAAAGTGTGAGTTGCTTCATCCCTCAAGCAGATTCTGCTCTAGATTTTCGGCGAACATGTGAATCAAGCTTTAGTCGATAGCCGAGGACTGAAGAGGGAAACTTAGTTAAGTTTGAGCTAGAAGGAAAACTAGATGTGTGACGCTGAAAAACCAAATAATATCAATGGTAGAAATCCATCTAACGGGACCTGAGAGCTGGAAGAGAGTGTGTGATACGCTAGCCAGATTATTGATGAAATATAGAAAAAAGTATCGACTAGTTTTTAGTATCAGAAGAAAAGTATCAACGCCATACTTGTATCGAAATAAAAGTATTGATAACAGTAGATATTAGTATCGAAACAATTAGTTTCATCCGAATATCATGGTTTTCTTTGTTTTCTCTATGTGGCAAATGTTGATCATGTATTTTATATATATCCTTAGAATGTGCGTACTAATGTGATGTATACTAATATAGTACCTAACAATTAATAAAACATTTGCATTGTTTTATAATTGTTCTTACTCTATGGTCTAGTGACCAACGTTCCTGTCTACAGATCCAGATATCACAGGCTCGATCCCCGGTGCTTCCAAAACTTACCTGTGAAGCGGTAGGTCTAGAGCGGGGTCAAACTCAGCCCCATGAGGACAAATGAGAAGATACTTGGATAAATAAGTAGCAACTCCGGTCTAGAAAAGTGAGATTAATGGTTGGAGGGCTCACCGTGCTGACCACCACTTAAACTCATTTGATCATAAGGGCAACACTGAAAACTAAATATACCGAGAGGGCCGCATTAAAAGAATAGTTAAAATGTCACAATCATAATTAAAGAAAACTTATTTTATTACCTATTTTTAGGATTTTTTTTTTTTTTTGTTATATACAATATTATGAATAAGTCTTTATTTTTCCTAGAAATTTTAAACCTTTCATTTTCAGCAATTTTGTGCTGAAGTCACTTTCCACTTTCATAAGAAATGAGTGAGTATCCGTAAGCCGTGATCTATCGGGAGTTCCATTCCTTTTAAAAAGTGAAAATAACAGTTCCCAAACGTATGCACTGCCAAACATTTCACATATTCAGGGGCGCATTTACGCATAGGCCTAGTATGCACGTGCCTACGGCGGCAGATTTTAGGGGCGGTAAATTTTGAATGACGAAAAAAATACATAACTTTTACTACCAGTTAAAATAATTATATGGCATCATCGTGTGTGTGATTGCTGTGGTTTGCTGTATCTGCGTACTAACAAGACAAAATATAGTCTTAATTGAAGGTCACTTATTGAATAAAAGGGATGTGTCTGACATTATCAACCAGTTCACTCAGCAGAAATCAAGGCGAAAGATAATATAGACTATTTTCTTACTGTCTACATGTTAATATTTTATCTGTAGTAACATGTTCTACAGTCTACTAGTACAGACTCTATATTTTTAAATTATATAATATTTGAATTTGTGTGTTGTGATAGTGTAAGAGTATTTATTTCAATTTCTTAAGTATGAGCTTAGATTCTTATTACTATTAAAATCTCACTATAATAAATAATAACATAATTCAAGCACTTTTTATCTGTCATTCCATGTGTATATGGTATATATGTGTCAGTGTATGAGGGTTGGTAGGGGGTAAACGAGGATTTAGAAGTTTATAAATTAAGGTAGGAAAATTGGGCGGCAAATTATCTAGTGCCTATGGGCAACAGAGTCGTAAATCCGCCCCTGCACATATTTGCAGCCTAAATTCAACAATTTTTGTATATCGATCCCTAAGGACGAAAGAATAAAAATTTGGTACACCAACCTTACAAAACTTTTGTTTGAGTATTGAGTCACATTGTATTTCAATTAATTCCATTTGAAAAATCTTCATCTGCCTTTTCCCCATCAAAGGTAAATAGTCCCGTGAACATCGCAAATTTAAGCTCATAGTTTTTAAAATCCTGGAATATTTTCTTAAATTCACAAATCAAATCTTTAATTTTTGTGAGTATAATTCATTCACGATAGGTCTTTACCTGGATGACAGTTCAAAAATCATATGTTTAGGTTTTAGGTTACCAACACTTGTAAAAGAACACTGTTTTGTTATGAATGTTAAGTTTTTTAATTACATGTTATATTTTACATTTAAAATAATTTAAACTTAAGTTTTCTCACATTATTTCATTACTTTTAACAATTTCTTTTTACCCAATTCGAAACAATATTTTAAACATATATTAAAAGTACCTATTATTTGTTTTGGAATGTTATCTATGATGTGTATTATAGTGCATGCATTAATACCTTTTAATAAAGGCATCGTATTTACTTGGTAAAGATCAAATATTTGTAATTTATTTTATATATGATTAACTATTTTATTATTAGTTTATTGTTTTTAGAAATATTTAACTGAATAAAATATAATCGTCTGCTGCGAGGATACACCATTTTAAACAACTTGTCCGCGTCATCATCAACCACATGGCTAATATTCGTTGGTCGCCATTTTAAAGCCATATTTGTTAGACCTTTTGTGAAAGTGCTCGGAATAATAATTATTTTAACTTGAATAGAAGGATAAATAAGCTTTGTGGACGACCTCAAATAAATATTAAGACTTTGTTTAATTTAAATATATTTCATAGAATTTATTACTGTGCGCGTTTATTATATTTTTAACTTTAAATTAAGTCTCTAGTTTGTTAAGTCCACGCCTTACTCTAACTTATAATAATTTATAACTAAGTTAAATTACCTTTTATTTTAATTATTGGGCTTCTGTATTAACGTAAAAAACTTAATCCTAGATCATATTACTAATTATTTTAAGAATAACTTTGTGTATACAGATATTTTCTCTTTAGTTCGAATACATATTAGGCCTAATTTGGTTAATTTTAATCTTACTTTAATCTAACTTTAATCTAACGTTAAACTTTTATCTTTTATCAAACTTAAATATAAGTTTAATCTAACTTTAATCTCACGAAATTTTATAAGGGGTTCTTTTTATTTGTGGATAGATTTGTGTGTGTTTTTTTGATAATGAGTTCCCAGGAGAAAAAAAGAAGAGAAGTTACAGATCACCAAGTCATTCAAAAATTTCAATTTCAAAATTCTTTGAGGCATAATATTGGCCTAAATTACTGTGGTAAACTATCACATTACTCTACATAACCATATGTTTTCATAACAGCTGTCCCAAGTGACAGTGGCAGATATCAGCTGTTGGCGTAGTGATATTTTAGGGACTATTTTTTAGTTACTTTTTGAGCTGTCATCCAAGTAAACTTAGGTCGTGAATGGCGTATAGTTACTAATAGATAATCGTGATTCATTTTGCTTGACTATAGATAAAATGCACCAGATTACCGCTTTTAAGTTGGCATTGGTGTTTGAAAAGCTTTCACATCATCATACATGGAAGCTTTAAGTTTATATTTTCCTTGAAGATTTAAGATTTGGTGAAAATATATCAGCTCCTCTTTTTTTTTTCATGAAAGACACGACCTTCCTCTTCAATAATGCATTTTAAAGGTTTTGAAAAAAACATTTTGAGGGGCATACTATCTGACGCGTTATTATCAAGTCACCCTTTACAAAATCTAATAATATATATTTCCATTTGAATACATTCAAACTACGTTAATGTTACCTCTTATTTATAGTTCGCCAAATACAAATAGAAGAAATCCCACGACCAGATGCTACATCATCAAATATTTGCACCATCATCGCTAACGGTGGTGGTAGCTGGGTTGGTATACCTCGCTTGTGGGCTCAAACCATGGATTTTTTTAAAATTCGTATACTACTCTACCACTAAAATCAACTTAAAATTTTTAATATAGGACCTAGTTACAGTATGATCAACATTGCTTTTTACCTGGATTACAGTTGAAAAATCTTATGTTTAGGTTTTGGGTTGCCAATACTTGTAAAAGATCACTGTTTTGTTATAAATGATAAGTTGTTTTATCAAATGTTATATTTTACATTAAAAATAACGTAAACTTAAGTTTTCTCACACAATTTTATTACTTTTAGTTAATTTTTTTAATCCAATCTGAAACAATATTTTAAACGCAATTAAAAGTACTTATTCTTCGCTTTGGAATTATTATTTTATCGTATTTAAAAATATTTAACTGAATGAAAAAGGTTTACTCACTACGTGGGTGCATCATTGTAAATAACTTGTTTGCATTATGATCAATCACATGGTTTAAAGTCGTCAGTCACCATTTTAAAGCAATATTTGTTAGATCTTTTGTGAAAGTGCTGTAAATACATAATATTTTAAGTGGAATAAAACGATAAATAAACTTTGTGCCTGACCTCAAATAAATATAAATAATATTGGCCTAAGTTACTGTGATTAACTATCACATTCATACATTACCATGTTTTCATTACAGTTATGCAAAGTGATAGATGCCAGCTGTTGGCGTAGGGATATATGAGGGACTATTTATAGTAACTTTTTGAGCTGTAATCCAAGTAAACTTGAGTGGTGAATGTACTTTATGTGTCTAGCTTATTTTATAACAAAGTAGCAGGAACATTGAATCATCCTATCAGAGTAGGGTACTAAAATGAAAACATATAACAATACATAAATTATATTTAAAAAGGTATTGTTTCTTTTGATACCAATCTGATACCGGAGTGTAGGTACGTAAATGAGTAAAAGTATTGAAACAAAAGCATCGAATATAAAAATATTGCTATTCAAAGGAAAAGATCAATATTAGTAATGTATCAAAACTTTTTCCACATCCCTAGGGCAGACCAACGGACAAGAGCACTGAAAAAACTTATTTTTTTTTTGTGAATCTCAGTCATGTCACATTCGGCAAATGTGTAGATCTCAGCCTTCTCTTTAATAAAACATACATTTTTATGTATGTCAAGAATCGGTTTAATGGTAGCGACTAGATGTGTTTGATTGACGAGCCACACATTATCAATAAATCTGTAGCCTATTATTCTAAATAGTTTATATATTAGTTTGTATAGTTTAACTATTTTTCGTTAAAAAAGAATAAAAGAAGACGTGCTTGATTAATGATGAATAAAGATTCTACTAATGAATTGATCACGTGCTTATTTCAATAATATATAATCTGTGTCAGGAACAGAAATTATTCATTTTCCATGTTAACAATCTGGCCTACCAGTGACTTAGTGGCAAGTCAAGACAGGGTTTCCTTGGTTAACGATGTGGCCTACCAGTGACTTAGTGGCAAGTCAAGACAGGGTTTCCTTGGTTAACGATGTGGCCTACCAGTGACTTAGTGGCAAGTCAAGACAGGGTTTCCTTGGTTAACGATGCGGCCTACCAGTTACGTAGTGGCAAGTCAAGACAGGGTTTCCTTGGTTAACGATGCGGCCTACCAGTGACGTAGTGGCAAGTCAAGACAGGGTTTCCTTGGTTAACGATGCGGCCTACCCGTGTCTTAGTGGCAAGTCAAGAGAGAATTTCCTTGGTTAACGATGCGGCCTACCCGTGACTTAGTGGCAAGTCAAGACAGAATTTCCTTGGTTAACGATGTGGCCTACCAGTGACGTAGTGGCAAGTCAAGACAGGGTTTCCTTGGTTAACGATGCGGCCTACCCGTGTCTTAGTGGCAAGTCAAGAGAGAATTTCCTTGGTTAACGATGCGGCCTACCGTGACTTAGTGGCAAGTCAAGACAGAATTTCCTTGGTTAACGATGTGGCCTACCAGTGACTTAGTGGCAAGTCAAGACAGGGTTTCCTTGGTTAACGATGCGGCCTACCAGTGATGTAGTGGCAAGTCAAGACAGGGTTTCCTTGGTTAACGATGCGGCCTACCAGTGACGTAGTGGCAAGTCAAGACAGGGTTTCCTTGGTTAACGATGTGGCCTACCTGTGACTAAGTGGAAAGTCAAGACAGGATTTCCCATGTTGATGAACTTAGATCTTACTCAGCTAGTTTTTTAATTTTAGCATTGTAACAAATAACCATTTTTGAAATAGTTCTAAAAATATTTCTTTGCCATTACAATTTTTTTTTATCTATCTTGAAGTTTGTCTTTATTTTGTGCATCGTGTCTTACTACTTGTCCTGTACTTATGGGGTAGGTATGAGAGAAGTATATTTTCCGCATATGCAAAAAAAAAAAAGTCCTAAGTATATAAAGTAGTGAACTAATTTTAGGAATTATGTTGAAATACATTTAAGAGTAAGTAACGAGCAGGCGCGAAAGTAAAAAACCTTTTATTAAAAAACACCTTCAGTACACTTGGCTGAGATTTAAACCGCGACATCCTCGTCACCAGCCAACCAGAACAGATGAGGTTGACGCCTTAGTCCATGCACCCACCGATGGGAGTCAAGCTGTATGATTCATTTATTCCAGGATGTAAATAAAATATCCCGTGGTTTCATAATATTTTTATCTAAAATAGAAACTCATAAAAGCATTTTCTTTGTTCAATTTAATCAAATTGTATTTAAAAATATTTTAATGCAAATTCTGAAGACAATAAATTATTTTATGTAGAAATTAAAGGTCTAAAAGATAGAAGATTAATTCCTAATACTATTAAAAATATTCAGGAAGTTGATTAAATGTAAATAATAGTTCCTCTGAAAAAGTTAATTAAAACGATACGTTTTATTGAGAAGTGTCATGAATCGGCTTAATGAAATCGCGATAAGAAGGTAGATAAATGAAAGCTACTAAAATACGTTAAGTCAATACGATTTTCCTCTGTCCCTATTGACAAATCGTATCAATGCCGATAAAATGTGGACAGAACACACTCCTAGCACTACGTTTAAGCTTGGTTAAAGGGGAATGCTATATTCCACCAACCAACTCCACTTTCACCTATGTGCGTCAATAAAATGAGTTCACTGTTTAACAAACCGGCTCCGTGGTGTAGATAGGAATGGTCAGTGCACCTGGCTACGAGACTAGGGGTCCCGGGTACGATACCCGGCTGGTACCTTGGGTATTTTTCCCGAAAGGATAATCACCCCAACTGTCACCAGGGTTTGTTTAGTTAGGTTTAAGAATTTCCACTGGTTCCACACCTCCATACTTACTATCACCATCCCCTCGTTTCATCGGGACATGGAAAGAGCGTCCGTGGAAATTATGTACGATTCGGGCGTCCCCTGGGTAACTTTACATTAATACTGGTTAATCTTTCCACTGCTGGGCTACGATTTATATACATATACATATATTATATGTATGCGTATTTACACACATATATATACAATTGTGGACATTTCTGCCACGACCCATATAAAAGTTAATATTTTATGAAAGAGAAGGCTAATACCTACACATTTACAAAATGTGACATTTATTGAACACAATCTTGAAATCAAAAAATGTAAAAGAAGTTTTCCTGTGCAGTTGTCTGTTGGTCTGTACAATGTATGTGTGGTAACAGCTCCCAAATTGCACTAAATAGAAACCAATCTTTTTTTATTCTTATCAGAATAGAAATTCACCTCGATTGTATAGTCTTTTATTACAAATCTAGTTCCAGACAAAAAAAAACGGAAGGGGTTTTATAATACCAATTTTAAAGTATGTATTACCACGCATAACCCCTTCCCAACATAAGGTAACAAGGCTTTTGTCCTTATGTAACACTTTTAGAACACGCTAATTTCATAGTATGATTGAATACGCCTAATTTGTGGCGCTATACTAAACGGATGATGACACCTACTTAGACCACAGAATGGAATGGGCCAGCTTCGTATATGAAACTGACCCATTCCATTCGAGTTTAGGTAGGTGTCGTATTATAGCTAGTGTGGTACCACACTTGAGACGTACTAAATATGACTATAAAACTAGCCCTAATTAGAAACATTTCTTTATTTATCAACCGCAACACTGAGTATCTTAAGAACGTGCATCACATAACCATCAATTATGTGATACAGTCGGCTTGAATTCGTAAATTTACACGAACGATATTGCACTTGGATCATTTATGATCAAACATTAATGGAGATAAAGAGTTAATAGATGTATCCTAATAAAGAATATTGTTGAAATACTAAATGATATTTGGATAAAAACTGCATTGAAAAGGCCGTATTTTTTTTACCATTTTAGAATTTTTTCACAGACAAGCAATGTGTACAAATCTTCGTTCTGCCTTAATAGGGCCATACTGTAGTCAAGGCCGTAGCCAGCCAATAATTTCAGGGGGGGTTTGGTAGGCACATCCCCAATTTCTGGAAGCTAGAAACAATTCTAAATGATAGACAGTTCTAGAAGCTCTCTGAAGTGGTCTTTTTCATGGTAAAATAGCTCACTAACTGCCGAAGGCTTGGAAAATTTCTAAATAGTAAACACTTTTTGAAGTTCTGTGAAGTTTTTTTATGGTAAAATAACCCCAAAATGCCGAAGGCTAGGAAAATTTCGAAATATTTAACACCTCTAGAAGCTCTCTGAAGTGCTTTTTATAGTAACACAGCCCCCTAATTTGTACTTGTGCCTTAATTTTAATTTTGTTTGAACCATAAATAAAGCCATATATATATTCTGTTCATAAAATTTCACGGGGGGTTTGAACCCCCAAAACCCCTCCCTGGCTACGGCCTTGACTGTAGTTATTCTTTGTCCCAACTCCCATGCCTCGCGCGAGCCGGGAGCTGAGTTGCGCCTGCTGCCAAAGATATACCTCTTTCATTTGACGTTACTACTTTATTGATAGCCATGTCTTTAGGTTGTTGTGCTTTAATTGATATAAATAATATTAAATAAGAGAGTAAGATATTGCTTATATTAATAGTGATATGATTATTTTAAAAAAGGCATATATAATCCCTAACCTCGACCATTTCTTAATTGTCGTTCACAAGCTTACAACTTGCGTCATCTAGGTTAAACATACATTAGATTCTCTGGTCAAATAACTTTTTCAAAGTTAAAAAAGCTGCTACATCTACTTTTATACAGGGTGGGGGGAAACAATTATACGACCTATACTGAGGAAATGGATGGACAACGTGCCGAGGTTTGCCTGACATCCAGTGAAGCTCACCTGAGTCACATTATCTTCAAAAAGTGAAAAAGTGTAGTATGCAGTTTGATTTTATTTGGCTAATGAATATTTACTTTTCAATAAAAGTATTAATTTTCAAGTTACTAGTCGTGTGATTGTTTCGGCCCCACCCTATTATTTTAAAAATTATAAAAATCGTTCTACAGCTTTTAAATTTGACAAATAGTGTCAAGTTTGATTACTGATCGATACTAAATAGCTTTTTCCGAGAATTATTCTGCATACTCAACAACATTTTTTTAAATATATATTCTTTAAAAGGTTCCTCGAGAATTTGATAGTATGGTAAACATTAATTTAGTATGTATATATTATTTTATCTTGCTAGTTTTGATTTGTTTAGCCTACACTTAATGAGATTAATATTTAATTCGAGGCATATCACGCAAGCTCTTAGTTATTGGGGGGGGGGGGGGAAGAAAGGAAGGGGGCGTAGTGAACGCATTGTCACTATTAATAAAATAATAAAAACAAATTTGCAGCAACTGATTAATATGAAAGATATAACAGAACTTTTTCTATAGTTACTAAATGAATTCTGCCTTATTTACTGTTTAAACATATAAGAGAATGCGAGTATATGGGTGATTCTATGAAAAAAGGAAACATTAAGTCCCTTTCGATTAGTAATAATAAATGTTTATATTATCTTATTTAAACTTTATACCTAGTTGATTGAACATTAATGTTTATAATAAGCATGTGTTATTGACATTTTATAATCAATAACATTAATTGAAAAATTAAAAACTATCAGTTTTCTCAACTCCATGGAGTGTCCCAACTCCAACTTTTTGGGAAACTTTTGTTTAAAATTATAGTAAACTTTGAAATAAATCAATTATAAAAACGTGGAGGCACACCAATAGTAATAGCTCGATAATTACATACATATTTTTTTATTTTTGTATTTATTTTAAGACTAAAAAAAATATATAAACTATGTCCTCAAAATTTTATCTCAACTCCATGGAATAAGTAGAAGTTTATTTTACGCCCAATAGAGTGAACTTAATGCAACAGTTGTGTGAGGAAAATGAAGATATTTCAGCCATTTTTTTTGTCTAGTAACAGTGTAGTTGTTTGATTGGTTTTCATTGTGATTTTTGTTGAAAGAATAAGCATTGGCAGCGTGAGTATGCTTTTTACTTCTCAACACCATGGTTTTAATTTTGTTTTAATTATATGCATGTTTTAATTACTTATAGTTGAGAAAGGTTACTAATAAAGTATTATAGATTTAGCTACATAACCAAACTGATCTTGCCAAAACTTGGCTCAAGAACCATGTTCAAACTAATATTTCTCAACTCCATGTACCTCAACTCCATGGCATGTTTGAAAAGTGAAAAAACATGGAGTTGAAAGGGTGCCATGGAGTTGATAAAAATAAAAATAATAATAATAATAATAAATGCAAAAGACCAGACATTTGTTATACATCCCAAGTTTCTATTAAAAATAAGATTATTTATTTTAATGAAATTTAATCCTGGGTTTATTTCACAATTAGGTTAGGGCCACCAAGTAATTTTTTTTAAATAGTGCAACAGTTTATTTGATATAGAATTTAAAATAAATACTTGAACACAGATCTGCTTTGTGAATATTTGGTGTAGAGCTTTATTTTTAATATACCCTAAGAGTAAGGAAAAAAAGAAAAATGTGGCGGAACTTCAAACAAACATTACCAGAACAATAAACAAACAAGAACCACAGAAAAATTAAAGTTTGTTAATAATCCTCCAGCAAGTCTTTCAGTACTTAATTGTAACTCTAATGATGGAAATGGAATTAAAGAAGAACCTGGAAGTTCTGGCTTAAAATCAATGGAAATAGCCAGTACCATTACGCAAAGAACGAGAGGACGGAAAAAGATTCGCAAGGACAGAGCAAAAGCATACAGAACAATAAATAAGATGAAAAACCAGTTGATCAATATGACAAAAAAAAATGGAAAGGTACAAAAAGAGATACCAACGTTTAAAAGCGAAGAAAGAAACTATCAATCAAAACACCCCACAAACTAAGGTCAGAAAATTGTTAAAAAAAGGCAACGTGTCAAGTGAGGTAAAAAAAAATTGCTTTTTAATGAAGTGGTTGAAACATAACTCTGTTCAAATTTCAAAAAAATGAAAGATGACAAATCCAAACAAATATTTACTAAGTTGGTAACGGGCAAAATTTTGAAAAAATACAGGCTATTAAAACAGTCCCGTGCGTTCGTGACATACAAAAGGTTTTCTAGCTGTGAACGTATGAAAAAGAACATACATTATGAACGAAGATTGTATCTAAGATCTTGTAATCGTAAAAATGTTACTGATGATATTCAAGTTTTTCTTGAAAAAGATGAAAACAGTAGAATATGTTCTGGAAAAAAAGAAACCTTAACCAGAGGGAAAATAAAGAAACAAAAACATTTGCTAAATGATTCCATAAAGAGTCTGTATTTAAGATTTTTGGAGACTCACAGCTACAAAGTTAGTTATGCTTTCTTTTGCAAACTTAGGCCATTTTGGGTTATTCCTCCATCATTCAGCAACCGTGAGACATGTTTATGTATTCTTCATGAAAATACAGAACTTTTAATAAAAAAACTCAAATTTCTTGGTATTATTTTTACTAAGAACACACAGGATATTTTCAAAGAAATATGCTGCGAAAGATACAGTGAAAAATGTTTGTTACGGACCTGTTCTTTATGCAAAAACAAAGAGATCGCTATTGCAGAATTTGATGGAGACAAAGAAGATATATTTAACGAAATGGACATCAACAAGAGAAAACCGCATCACACAACAAAACAAAGAAATTGTCTGCAAAATAACAAAGAAAGTTGACATAAGATGTACACAGAAAGAAATGCTTGATACTTTTCTAAACAATTTGCCTAACTTTATGCACCATCACTTTAATATTGTTTACCAATATAAGAGCTTAGATGACTTGAAAGCAAATCTTAAAAGTACTGAGATACTTATACATGTTTACTTTTCAGAAAATTGGGTTTGTAAATATTCCGAAGAAGTACAATCTGTCCACTTTGGTGCATCTAAGCAGCAAGTCACCCTGCACACAGGTGTTATGTATTACTTATGTGGCATTTCCAACACCATAAAAGTTGATTCATTTTGCAGTTTGTCTGACTCATTAAACCATGGGCCAGCAGCAATTTGTGCACATCTTCATCCTATCATTGAAAGTGTCAGCTCTCGGTTTCCAAATATTAATACCATACATTTTTTATCAGATAGCCTAGCAACACAATACAGAAATAAGTCAATGTTTTATTTATTTGCAACACATCTGACAAATTTTAAAATCAAATGTCAAACTTTGACTTGGAACTACAGTGAAGCTGGCCACGGCAAAGGTGCCCCAGATGGAATTGGTGGTGTCATTAAACGAACCGCGGACAGACTTGTTGCTCAAGGTGAAGACATACCTACTTGTATAGCACTGGTTGACAAATTAAAAAAACAAAATTCCGGTGTCAATATATACACAATAAAAAATGAAAACATTGAAGTTGTTAAAGCTCTTCTGCCTGTGAAAGTTTTGCCATTCGTAGGCACCATGAAAGTACACCAGTTACCTGGAACAGTTTATCACCAAAAAGAGTCAACTTTCGAACACTTAGCTGTTTCCACTGTACACCTGGCCTAAAGTGCAAACATTACAACCTGGGAGAGCTGGACTTTTAAAGTTTAGAGCTTGCTTTGTCACAAGTTAATTCAGATGTAATAAAACTTATAATTTGAATTAAATGTACAAAATATACATTGTAATACTCTAATCATTAAAACACTTCATAGTAATTTCAAATAATAATTTTGTATTTATTTATATTAATTCTGTGCTAGTATTCTCAACTCCATGTTTGTTATTTCAACTCCATGTGATGTGTAAAATTAAAATTTAAATATTCTATGAGAATTGAAATTTTCAGCTCTGCTATTGTTTTCACATTAATTTACACTTTAAGATGTAATAGCTGTAATTTTTTCAAAAAATTTCGTAGTCATTTTTTTACATTCATTTCGAAACTCTATTATTTACCATTTCTGTAGAATGACCCATATAGCTTGTCACCACCACTAATATCTATAATGTTTAAGAATGTAAAGTACATTTAAAAAAAACGTTTGTGATTGTCCATTAGTCAGGCAATAAAGCTGCTAAGGAAAAAGAAAAAAAGGATAAGTGAGTGTAGGGAGAGCTGTCAAAGTGGGCAAGTCTTTGAGATTAGACAAACAACAAAACCTTCTACCCTGAAATTATTTAAATGGTAGTTCCGAGAACACATCGCAAATGAGTTGGCAAAGAAAGAAGAATCAGAGGGTTTGGATATGATAAGTGGAGGGTGTTGGGGTCCAGCTATCAACCTCTAACTGGTTTCAGTTTGCGAAAATATAAACAGTGTCAGTAGTTTGAAAACAGCCTCTTTGTAGAAAAGTGAGTGATATAAATACTGTGATGTGGGAATGCTTTTAGTTTTGTGAGTTTAGTGCGTAGAGTGGACGCGTGTTAATTGGTTATTTATTGTGTAAATAATAATAATAATAATAATAATAATAATAATAATAATAATAATAATAATAATATAATAATAATATTGATCGTCTGGGTCGTCGGAATATCTGACCAGGGCACAAACAGTCCTAGCCTTCCATCTCCCATCCCTCGATCGGTCATCCTTTTCAATACTACTTACTATCTCATAGATATTAGAGCCAAAGTCTTCAATACATTTGGTCAGGTTGAAAATATATGTATTTGAAAAGAGTAGGCCTCAACTATTTGTGACAATGTGGGCAGGAGTGACTCAACCTTTTCTCCAAGCACAAATTTGTAAATCTTGACTTTATTAGAGAAAGAAGAAGTAATCTCTTGAACTATCCAGGTTGGGTCAGTGGCTGTGGAAGGTGGGGGCGGTGTACCAAAAAATGGGATTTTGAGATATTTGTACTCCTTCCCCCAGGGCTGAAATATTCTGGGGGGTCCTACCCCGGAAAACGTTTGACAATTGGATGCCGCTATTGGAGAGATTGTCGCCTGATTTTTCTTTAATTATGTGTCTCTAGAATCTATTTAGAGTGGTATTCCCTTAGATTATTTGGAAATGTTGATGCCCCTAGAAGATATTTAGAATGGTCTTCACCTGAGATGTTTTTTAATTCGATGCCGAAGCTATATTAAGTTTGTTTTTAATCATATCATATCTTACAATATAAGAGGCAAGCGAAATAAATATAGAGAGGGAGGGGGGGGAAGTCACTTTCAGGAGGAAACACTATTTTTATGGGGCAGTGCCCTTACCTCACCCCTTAAGCCTTTGCCACAACTTATGCTATTATTTAAGAAATGCTCAATATAAATTTTTGAACTTGGTGGGAGGAGGGGCTAACTCAGTTTCTAATATGATAAAAAAGGTTTTTTTAGCACCGCGTCTTGCTACCCGTTCGGGTTGTACGCTATGTACTTTTTATGCTAATGGTTTTAGACTGAGGAAGATACAATTTAGAGGAAGTATACCTACATTTGCGTGGAGAGAGTGGGAAACAATTTAGGGAAAGCCACCCTCAGTACACCAAACTGGGATCGATCCATATTATTATATATTATATTATTATAATATTTGGAATTTTTCTTTGGCTCTGCAGTATGCCTACCAATACTGGAAATACTGGAGATATACTTGAATTTATTTTTGATAGGTACTGGAAATAATGAAATATACATACATTTTGAAATAGGTACTGGAAATATATTAATCCTCTTTGCATTAGGTGAAATATTGGCTACGGCAATTTCCAACAATTTATTTATAAGCTGCAGTTTTGCATAAAGTGAAGGAAGAGGCAGAATTGTTAAAAAATGAACTGCAAAAATTGAGAATGTTTTGTGATAAAATGTTGATTTTTGTTTGCACTATACAAAATAATTTTGTTTGTAGCTATTAAAATCATTATTTTTTATCTTGTTCTAACCGCAACTATCTTAATGTCCGTGAATATTTTCTTACTTATTATTTTATTTTTGTTTGTTTTTCATTGATGATTCTGTATCTTTCTTATTATGTATTTATTATACAAATTCATTGTTAAAAAATAATACTTTTTGTGGAAAGGTTTGACTGTCAATGAGTTGTGGAGGTGATTCAAACAATTGTAATATATATTCGTCTGTGTGTTTTTAGACATTAGTTTTTTAAAATGAATTTAACTTATTTCTAAGATACAGAATCTTTGTTGTGAACAACTATGCTTTTTCATATTAGGGCTTTTTTTTTACTTGCTTAAATGCAATTGAATATTCTTGCAATAAAAAAATCCACGTATGACTACGGGGACCATATTTTTTGGAGAAAATAAAAGACATATCTTAAATTGTTTCATAATTAAAAACAGGCTGCGTCTATTTATTTCACTAAAATTTTACTTTACATCCATTACTGTTTCCAGCCTATGGTCTGGGTCAGTTTTTTTTTTAAATTCAAGCCATATATTTTCCACCATCAGCTTGCTAGGCTTGTTGTAGCTTCATATGTCTTATAATCTAACTTAAGAATAGAATAGACACAACATCCTGTCTCCGGCGTTAACTTATCAATGCGAGAGGGTAAACCCACCTTTCACCAATGATAAATTGTTGGCTATGCAAGGAATCGTACCCGGGACCCTTAGCTCAGTAGGCAGACACGCTACCGCTGAGCTAAGTGTCAGATTATTTAACTAAAACTAAAAAGCTTTATAACATTTATTTTACAATTTACAGTAATTCCTGTTGTCAGCCCTAATTGTAAAATGTAATACATGCCTTGCCAAAGTCTAAAAAGGAAACATAATCCCTTTTAACCAACAATACTGTGTCAACTAGCTCAATCGCTGTTATTGAAAGTGATAGAGTGAGTTACGTAAGCATTTTAAACAATCTATTATATTTTTTTAAATGCCAACATCAGTGAAATAAAACGCTCACACGTTTATGTTACCATAACTATACCATATGATGTCTGAAAACACGAGCTTATCGCACGAGACGTTTCTTGGAACTGATGAGGCAGCAATTGGTGTCAAAAGCTACAGCAAGCAATGTTAGCTATTGCCAGTGTTGTAAAAAATTCGAAATTTTATGTTGAATAGGAATTAGCGAGTAGTGGTGAAACGACAGTTTCATGTTAATGTTGGGCGGTGTACTGTGCGCCAATATTCAATTTACTATTTCATTTCACAAAATAAACGATAAAATTGCCATTTTAGAAAGAAAAAAATCTAAAGGACAAAGCAATGAAATAAAGGACTGTCCTCTTAAATAAAGGACGTTGGGTCACTGTACTGGTATGACCGATTTCAACTTTGTCTCATTATATGTTTCTGTAATAGGGATGCTTTAGTTCTGATAGCATTTTTTTATATACTAGAATTTACAAAAAATATTGGATGTACTGAAAATAGACTGGAATATCAAAACTGTCGTTCAGTAGACACCCTGTTGTGACAGTTGGGGGCCTGTGCGCCCCTTAAAGCCCTCCTGAAATTTTGACCTTACTACGGCCTTGACAAGGCACATAAAAATACCTTATTTATGTGTGTACTGCTCCAAACGTAGATTTTTATTTCATGAATAGAGCAATTCACCGGATTATTGGAGGGAGGGGGGAGAGATATCCTCCTGAATCCCCCTCCTCCTGCTAACGATACCACGTGATTAGAAGTAACATAGCTTCTTGGAATTATTTCAAAGCAAAGGCATCGTGGTATAGTGGTCAGAATCCCTGTCTGCTGACCTAAGGATCCTGGCCTAAATTCCCGGCTGGTATCATTGGGTTTTTTTTTTCGAAAGTAATAATTCCCATTGTCACCAGGGTTTGGTTAGTTAGGCTAACGCTAGGTTAAGTTTTTCATTGACTCCACCTCATCATACTTACTACCTTCACCCCCTCATCACATCAGGAGATGGAAAGAGCCTCCACGGAAAGGATGTACGATTAGTACATTTGGGCATTTCCTAGGTAACGGTACATTAGTACTCGCTAAACATTCCGCAAACTAACTACATATTTTTGTAGTTCAGACACGCCATTATTACTATTTCAAAGTTGTTTCGTTACAATTCAATTCTTTAGATTACGCGTAATTTTAAGAGATAAACACTTAAAACTTGGCATTTACAAGCACCAGTGAATTGTATGGTCAGATTATGATTTTGAATATGTGTTGAGCCAACTTGAAAATCTAGCTCAGCTGTCCCTTTAAAATCATAAATCCAGGAGTAGTTTTAAAGCAATAACGCTTAATTTTGGACAACATATCGTCACAAATGGAGTACAAACGAAATGTCTACTCAAATTTAGATTTTGAAATCATGGGAACTCTCTCAGTAGTTTAGATTGCCGATGATGGGGAGATAAATGGTTTGAATCTCGGTTGAGTGTACTGAAAGGAGTATTTTTTTAAATGGTTTTCCACTCTCCCTCCACTCAAATGTAGTTAAACTTTCTCTAAATTCAACCTTTTCCCACTACCTAACACATTAGCGTAGTTAGTATATAAGTGTATATCCCGAACGGGTAGTAAGACGAAGTACTTTGAAAAAATATTGTAGTAGCTTGGATCGAACACCAAGCTGTTTGTTCAGATTAAAATACTCTTTACCGGCTTATGGGAATGGGGGTTAATACGGTACAGAGGGTAGTAAAGGCCAATTAATAGTTTTTGTACTTTCACTAAAGACAGCGCGTCGCTATGGACAACGCACTGTATTAGCACTAGAGTCGTCTAACCACGTGCAGACAATAATTGGCGTTTATCAAAAGTCTCACGCGTTAAGGTTTTATTTTGATTATTATTGCTTCATTATTTGACGTTCCTTATATATTTAGTAGCCTGACTGTGTTGTAGTTAATTCATCACACTTTTTATTTATATTAAGACTAGTATTTAGGCCACGTTGTTTTATCTATTAATTATTTTAACGCATTTCGATCTGACACAGATTCTATCAGATAGTAATGGGACGCCATATGTTAAGGGTTATATAGGACACACATAAATTCCGTTTAGTCTTGCACAAGGAGAGAAGAATATAGCCTACGGGTAATCTACAGTGAAGAGCGTTTCGGGGAAGAATATCATAGTTTGTGAGGTAACAAATCGTAGTGATGTGCCTCAAAAGACATTAGAAAGAAAAATCTTAAAGTTTAACAGTGGGGTGGAAGTGAAAATGTAATTGGAGTTTGGTAGTTTCCTATTAATTTTAGAATAAATAACGAAAATGAGCTGGTTTAATATTTGAAAAACTTGTATACAATATTAATATACATAATATATATATATATATATATATATATATAGAGAGAGAGAGAGAGAAAGAAATAAAGAGAGAAAGAGAGAGAGAAATGTTCGTCCTGTTTGTAGTTTATTCCTAACTTTACAGTGATTTATAAAATCAGCCCACCCATAAGTATTCCGTACTACACCGAATCCCCTAGTTTTATAGTAAGAACACGGACATTTTTTAGCGCATAACTCTCAACTTCTTGAACCAATTTTAGCGAAATTTGGCAGGGACATTCTATGATCCTAGTCCGTACAACGTACGTATATGGTTATTCGAGATGGCTATCCATTTCAAGTAGGCGACCACGCAAAAATCTGTCAGTCCTTTTGTTTGTTCCGCGACAACTGCTCAATAGGTGGAACAATTTTCAACGAAATTTGGAAGGGATATTCTTTAAACCTAAGCCACAGACAAGGTATACACCAGACCCACAGCCAACAGGTTGAAATGGCTCCGCTCCATAGGAGAGCTTGAGTCCTCCTCCACCACGGGTATCGCTGGGTGCCATCAAGGGCCATTTTTTTTTAAAAAAGAAGCTCATTTTAAACACAGTTTCACTAGAAAAAGGACACAAATATCCTTCTCGAGTCAATTGGCTGGCTTCACAAAGCTATGTTCAGGTAGTGACCCAACCCACTCTTCACATAATCCTATCTCACAAAGAGCTCACGCAGACTGAAAATCCCGATTACAATGGTCCCTTTATGACGAACATGTTAAAAGTGAGTCGTTTAGCAATTGCACATTTGGTAGTGCTTTCATCACTGGGCATTGACACTAGTGAGCCCCAGTGTTGATGGACTCAACCTGGCTCAAGAAGCGCAGCGAAATTTCCTTAAGGCTGAGGATCTGGTAAAAGCTCTATGTATATATTATATACATAGAGTTTTTAAATCTGGCTATCCGTTTCAATATGACGGTCACTTAAGAGGTTTTTCGTTTAGCAGCTTATCTCAAGTGATTTATATATTGACAAATATTGTGACTAACGTCTTAAATAGTGTGAACAATGGTATTTATCTATGAACATAATGTACTATTGAATAAAGTATTAATTAGTTTTCTGTCTAACTTGACTATCACGTAGAAAAAATCTAAGCCTAACTTACTTCAAATCCATGAAGAAACTATAGGAAATATTTTAACTTGAGATTCAAAGAGAATTTATTTTACTATCACGTCTTATTACCCGTTAATGTTATATGCTATTTTACTAACTAAGATAATGGCCTAGGGATGAGGAAGACTTAATTTAGATTAAGTGTACCCGTATTTGCGTGGGGAGAGAGTGGGATATAATTTAGTTAAGGAAAAACCACCCTCAGTACACCCGGCCCGGTTCGAACTACGATATTCCCGCTATCGGCAGTTTAGTCAATTGCGAGAATGACGCCTTATATTAAGTGGTCACTGAAGCGTCTAAGAGAAATGTTAATATTGTGGTAACGATTAGATCATGGAGGGGTTAAGTTATACTGGTTTATTTGCTCAAAAACATCCATCAAATATCAGATATCAGTAGTCTAGTACGACCATATAGAACAAGACGCTGATTGGTTCCTATAAATAGTTCTGGTCTGTGATTGGCTGTTATAAATAGCCCAGGGTCAGTTGCCACCCTACCCCCTGACCCCCTTTCCACTTCATTCCCCGCAAACATTCGTTCCTGATTTTTTAATGTGTGCTTAATAGATTTGAATGTGTGCCCCAGCCCCATTAGATTTTTGCCCCATTAGTTTTTAATGTGTGCCCATTAGTTTTAATGTGTGTCCATTAGTTTTGATGTGTGCCCGTTGGTTTTTTATGTGTGCCCATTGGATCGTATGTCTGGGTAGGATTGGGACTGACGTGGGAGATTTTATTTATTGGTGTGGGAGATTTTATTTATTGGTGGAGGAACGTGCAGCTCATGGCGTCGGGCACTCCTCCCACGGCGTCCCGTAAAATGTCGGCATCGCTAGTGAGCGTGCAGGATGAACCTCTCCCGACGGCCGTTTAGTGTAGAGTGTGAGCTATGGTTCCCTGTCGCAAGACTCTGAATCTATTTTGGTGTCGCAACCCTTCCCCTTCCCCCATCTATGTGGCAATAGGTTTTCCCCGTGACGTTATCGCAACCCTGGCGCCAGTTTGGCGGCTCAACAAGACAAGACAGGAATAGATTGTGACCTTGAAACTGTGAGGTTATTGACCCTGTTTATGCTTGGTGCCAGTTTGGGGGCTCGACAAGTCGATACTCGTATCTGGTTACCCTAAGTGTAAAGGACAATTAGGTTTTGCTTCAATAAAACACGATATAACAAACATATATTTATTAAACATTAAAGGTTTCACAGAAATACATAATATTTACTATACACTTTTACAGGAATTACGCATATATTCGTTCATACGTTTTTCCAAAGTGTCTCTTAAATATGTTAGTAAAATTGTTTTTAGTTCACAATTCAACATGTAATAGTATGAACCGATAACTTGGCATGTATAGTTGGTAGTAGTGATAATATCCAGGTTTCTGATGTGTGTTTCCACCGTAGGCTGTTCGATATCGATGGTATATGCTAATTCTGTTAGCATGTCGCATACATCCAAGACGAGTTTGTCGATCAAATCGTTGAATTATCGTGTTACGGGTATCGACCACATATCCCGTCGGTCGACGGCACCGTCGATGAGGTCCCACACCTCACAAAGACGCACCCAGCTATGTGATAGATAGGCGACCCGTTTGAGTCCAGCGTCTTGTTTCTCACTGAAGAAGACCATATGGTCACCGTACATGCATCTCAGAGAGATTTCATGATTAGTCAAACTAATCTTATGAGGAGGCTTTGTTGTTTCTGAAAAACTTTCATATGAACGAATTGTAGTTGCCCAGTCCTTGCCAACCTGTGCGGTTAAACAACGCATATTTCACTTCGCATTTTTCTACCTGGACGTAGGGCGTAATATTGTTTTTGACACTCATGCCGAAGATGACTCGTTTGGCATCGAATTCGTGCAGCGGAAACAAAGTGTTGAACATTCTGATGATGGCAAGTGGCTTCACCAACTTTGCTTTGCGGGTGCAAAAATCTTGAGCCTCCATGATGTTTGATCGCTTCAACGATTGTCATGATTATGGCCGGCACGCCTTCGGGACGTCCCTTTTATAGGGGAAGATGAGGCGCACGCTGATTGGACGTAGCCTATTGAGGGGTGGCAGGACCCTAGCGTCTTAAAAAATGTGTTATAATATCTCAACATCTTAGTGTCATTGCCTGTATAATTGGTGGGTGAGAATAGGGATAGGAAAGTTTTCATTGAAATGTTCTGGGTGCGATAGAGAAGGTACATGAGGCAGTAATGGCCGCAAATGTCTGAGGCCATTCTTTGAAGTTATATCATGTTATTAAAAGTGCGGGAGGTGTTTTTGCGTATAAATGCCAGATGTGATTTTATCAGGGGTGGAAAACCATATATGTAAAAATATTCTCCCATGCCGTTCTTGTCGATAAAGATGGTGACCCAATGCATTCCAGGCTTGGTGTGTGGAGCCTTGTTGATGACGAGAGCGGCAGGTCTCACTATTCTTGCGGGTATTTGATCAGCAAGGAAAACACCCTACAATAAAGAAAGGAATCACAGGTTTGTTTTCAGCGCACGTCTTGTGGTGTGTGTGTCCATCTTCAATCATCCAATCTCAAAGTCCCAAAACGTTGGAGGCCAAACAGAAATTCTAAACAGAACTATGGGCCATGAACATGGTGTGGCTCAATTTTAGAGTTTTCAAATACGAACAACCTATATCGTACAGATCTACAACAGGTGTAGGCGTGTATTTGGCTAGAAAATTTTCTTTTCTTCCCCCTTGACGTAGACGGTTTCTGCACGCGTTGTGGCATGGGAGATGATGGATTCGAGCAGGCTGTAATCTACATCACTGCTTTCCCAGGGAATACCATGCAGTTTGTTGACGATATAGTCGGCTTGCTTTTTAGCAGCGGCTGAAAGTTTCTCGATGCCATAAGGGGGTTTTAACGCCCAATGTTGAAGTAATGTACCGTATACAGATAAAACACTCAGTTCCTTGACAATAACTCTTTGCTGTCGTCGATGAAGCTATGGAAATCTACAATGAGGTTCATGATTTAAATGACGGGGTAAGGGGCGTGAAGTCACTTATATTAAATCCCATAATCAGTCAAGACGTTTCTGTTCTTGTCAATGGTGATGATGTTGGCAAACTCCCCGTACACAATACAGTTGGCGGTTTCGAAGAGAGCTGGTGAATGTCACTTCGATGCTCAGAGAACCATGCCTCGTCAAGTTCCAATGCGATGTCATGTGGGCGGAGAGATTAGGTTTGAGATCGAAAGTCATGAGATGATATCCCTTAGGGAAGGCTTCCCGTGTGATGTTGCTACTTTCGTTCATGAATTGGATACCCGTCCCTGAAAACAGTGTGTGGTAGGACATGACATAGTTGCCGTTAAAAAAATCGGGCTGTAACGGTATCGACGGCACTTCTTCCCCGTCCACGTACAACGAGAAATGGTTCATGCCATAGGTTTGGAAGTTGAATGGGTTCTTGGTGCCGTCTCCGTTGAACGCAACGTTTGATACAAATCCCACAATACATCGTTTGGGTAACTGTCACGTAAATACATTGTCCAGTGATTTCCCTTGCACACCCGTAGGAATAATGAGTGTTTTTACTTCCACGCGGGTAAAGAGATAATTTTCGGGAGTGACGTTTAATGCCTTGGCATGTGCCAAAAGTAAATAATGTGCGACTTTTACTCGTCGCACTAGAAGACAGGCTTCAACGATGTGAACCTTAAAGTGCGGGATTTCAGGATCGGCCATACGACTAAACCCGTCTCTGGAACAGACTAACTTGACTCTGAGTTTGGAGCCACATCACACTGTAGATACCCCAAAATATTTACCGTCTTACTTTTTGAAGTGAGACTGCGGTGAGCCTCAAATACCTTGTTGCCGGCGTGGCTGTCTGCGAACCACAGACAGCAATTCAAATGTGTTCTTTTGGATTCACTGTTTTAATTTAGTAGCGTCTCAATGTACGATCTATAAGAATACGTGTTGCTGAGCGGTGAGACTAGTTTTTGGTTTAAAAACACATCCACATATGTGAATAGTGAATGCAACCAGTTGTTGACGGGAGCGATTTGATCCACCTCGGTGAAAGCGCCACCGTTAGGTTTCATGATAACCACCCTGAGATAGAGCATGGTCAGTGAAAGATCGATATAGAACTCGCCTTGACCTTTAACGATAAATTCGATGGGTGAATCATCGGTGAGGGAAGAGACAGGTTTGTACTGGATACATTGTCCACTTTCAAGACTGGTTTGCCTGAGTGGGACGGAAAAGAGATCGAGTTAACTACGGGCACACTCACAGGACTGGGGGTGTAGAAAAGACATTTCAACTGAAAATATCTACCACATCTTTCTTGGCCTTTTTACGTCGGCCAACGACTGAAGAATTACGTCAGTGCTTTTATGACGCCCTTTATAGCCTAAGCCAGTCATCAGTGTGTTGATCTTCTGCTCAACCTTGCGTTTCTGCTTTGTTCCAACCTCGCCAACACACTGGCGTAGGGCCTTTTTGAAAGGACGACGCTGATTGGCCACGTCGGAGAGCACGTCGATACCCGTATGAAGCGCCTGTTTTCCAATGGCTTTAGCACCGTTTCTCAGCAACGGTACGATTCTCTTGAAAAGGCCGCTGAAAAAACTTCCTATTTAATGTCCACGTTGATGGGGAACAGAGTGGTAGATTTAAAACATTCCTGTTCCAACCTGGTTGACGTAGTATCTTTGGTAGAGAAAGTTCATGTTGAGCAGCGTCATAAATTAAGTTTCATGCACACTTTTCCAAACTCGAATGGTATAGGTTCACACGTGTCTGTTCCTTTAATGATTTCCAGGCTTTCAATTTCCTTTCTAAGTAAGGGCACGTAGTGCAACGGAGTATAGATAATTGTCTTATGTATGCCGTAGAGATAGTTGGCTATGTTGATACCAACGATACGTAAAAGCGGTGCCACAATGCCACTCACGGTCTGAGGATCAAAGATATCCGTGTAGATGTACATTTGTGGGAGCAAGGCTATTAGAATTTTGGAGGCGTATGGCCACTTTGGGACTTTGATCAGATTAGTCTTAGGATTGAAAGTGAGCTGTAGACTTAGTTGACTAGATAGCATCAGCAGCTGTATATTTGGTAAAAAAGAAACAATGTCCAATTTTTTGTTAGGGTTTGTGTACTTGAATACAACTCCTAAATCCCCTTTAAAGGTCTCTAAATCGTTTAGGGCTTTGACCAATTCATAAATAGGGCTGTAATTTCTAGGCAGGATGTGATCCTTGAATATTTTTCCACGCTTTTAGCGTCCACCCAGTTGTACCATACAATATTTTGCCACCACTCGTGTATGGTAGTGAAAGAACAAGGATATTGGAATTCGGCGAGAGTGACTTCCCATTGTCCATCGAGTGTAAGATGGTAAGGTAGTTGCGTGGTGAAATTAGTGAGGGTATTTTTCGTGAAATATCCCATGGAGCTGTCGCTCGGCAAAGTGATGTAAAACTGATCCTCATGGTAGGGCGCTGACGAGACTGGCAGGAATACAAGAATTAAACTAGGAGAGGTAACATTTCCACTGCACGTACACTTTCTTTCCGGCACATTTACCCTTGACACGTAGAATTTTATCAACTTTAAAACTTTCGAGAAGACGTACGCGTTGTAATTCGGGTTCGTAAAACGTTCCCTCTACCTCCTCGCTGTCAAGATCGGTCAAACTGTAGACGACTGGTTGTCGCAACACAACACTGCTGACTTTTAAAATTTCTTCAGTCCAATTGCTATCGAAGCCCTTTTCAAACAACATTTTGGATTTGCTAATACGCATCGTGCTACCGACTTTGCGTTTTGCCTAACTATTCGAGTTTAGACAGCACTTGCCGTACAGAATATCTCTGACTTGAAGCACATTTGTTTCTGAAACATCTGCAGGCCCTGACACTGAAATGTTTTGCGCTATTGTTAGTGTCGACGTGATCTTGGAGGACGTCCACATAGCGATACGTGTTATTTTTGGTAAAATAGTTCCATATGCGCCCTTTCAGAGTTCTATTGAATTGTTCCACGATTCTTGCCTTCACGTCCGGATTATGGGTGGTGTAGTAATACACGCATTCTTTACTGAGAAATTTCTGGACTAGACTTTCCGTGAACTCTGTCCCCTAGTCCACCTGTAAACTTAGAGGTTTACGGCCACTTTGTTTGAAAATATCCTGAAAGGCGTCCCCCACGACACGCCCCACCATGGAGGGAAGCGTCCTCGCCTAGGCCATCTTGCTAAACACGTTGATGACGGTGAGCAAGTACATGGCACCGTCGTTTTATTTTCCGAAACTTCACATATAGTTGCGATCGGCTTGCCAAAGATCGTCAATGTTTGACACCACGTACTTAATTCGTGGAAACTTTTTTATCACAGGTTTGTGTAGCGTATAAGCGTCCTGAACAAGAAGCCATTCTCTCACTCTTACTGGATCTTTCTTGGTAGCCTTTATGAGCGACGCCGCTCCTGTAAACCCTGCAGGATGAGAAGGGTCATAGTAGATGTTGGCTAAACTGTCCATTAAGCTCGGGAAGCCAAACACCTGTTTTCGTCCACCCTTTTCAATTTTATCTACTTAGGGCGTTGCGACGGTGTAAGTGGTTGGGGTACGGGTGTCGGATCTCTAATGGGTGCTAAGCGTTTCGGGTTTTTACAATAAATTCTTTCGGGACGTTTATTTTTTGGAGCGCCGTGAGAAACTCTCGCCACCCCGATAGCTCACTGTGTCTTCTTGCTCTGACCAGATCGTTGACTAAATCCACAATATTGGATCTACGGAGAAGCGTATCGTGAATACTAACTTCCCCGTTTGCGTCCCAAGAGATACCACCTCGGGAAACAATATGTTCTTTTAAAAGTTCGGCTTTTTTTACATGCCTGTACAGGTACAGTATTGAGTACAGCAGGGATGGGAAGTACAGACACTTCAGGGGTGGTTGTGGCGGTATTTTTAGGAGGTGGAAAGTGCTGACTAAAATGCAGATAGCACTGTAGCACTTGTTAGTATAAAGTTAATTTAGACTTGCCGTCAAGTTTTGAAGCGAGGATTTTTTCCATTTACTGGTCCAGCTCGGAGACTTGTGGCCAATGCCACTTGTTGGTGGTGTTGCTCATAGTGGTGTAATGTTTACAGTGACACCAATATCATCTATTTTCGTGTGTTCCATTATCTACTTGTTGAATAAGGAACCGAGGGCACCACTGATTAATGGGGCTAAAATTAAGGGTAGGAACGCTCCTCCTTTCTGAACGAGTAGTCGTCTATTCTTCTTTTAGCATGCTCCTCGTTTGACCAGCTTGTGCAACACCTGCTTGTGAGCACGTAACTTTGTCTTCTGCACATTTTTCAACGGCACCCTTCCTTTTAAAGTGTTGTAGGCACACTCACAAACAGAGTCAATCAGTTTCTTGTCTGCCTTTTTAGCAAGGCGACACATTGCTACGGGTTCATGCGATGCATTGCACGCAACAGAGGGGCTTTTTTCAGCACTTTGGGACTCGTGGTTATGAAATGATCTGTAATCGGGAAGTGTCAGTGTTTTTATAGCTTTTGCGTGGTAAGTACACGCAGGACCCGACATCTGTCTGGGTTCTATATCTGAGCTATTCAGGTATACCTTGCTTAAAATCTTACAATATAAAACCTGGGGAGTACTTGTAGCATCAGCGTAGGCCTATTGTAAAACACGGGGGTTTTCAGGAAAGACTTGACGTGCAAAGTGTTGAATCTGAGCTTTATCTCTGGGATTTTTAAAAAGCACGATATAGTGCGATTTTAAGGAAATGTCGCTTTGGCCACTGCCCTGATGTAATATATTTTGTTTAAGGTACATGGTGCTAATATTTTGATGATGGAATCCTTCGGCGAAAAGATCGACGACCACTTCGTTGTCTTCACGCATCAGGTCGTGCAGGATATTCAGCTATGGAGCATCATTACAATCGCCATCCATTTCCGGCAAGCCCATACAGAATTTGACGCGGGGACTTGGCCCATCTTGTTCGAATCTCGGTTGTCATAAAGCATAATAACAGGTGATTTTATCAAATTTAACGTCACACATTGTGTCCAAGTGACGGATCACAGCCGGAAGGGCCACTGATGATGGCTGAAAATGGATGTTTCAACTTGTCCATAATGTTTGAGACTGAGCTTATAAGCTAAATAAACTTGTATTTATAGGATAGGTGGAAGGCGTGTAAACGTTAAAACATAAACATAACAGTTTTATAATATTTATTTACACAAATATAAAAGTATTAGAATATAGCTCACACCATGAAAAGAATAATTGGAATATTAATTTACAAAAAATGTATAGATATAGAATATATCTTACACCTTGAATTATATTATACATGTTAAGTGTAGATTAAACAATAATCAATTTCTTGAGGTCATAGCGGGAATAGTGGCCTCGGTACTAAATATCTAATCCAATTTATAAAGTCCAGTTTAAAGAGTATTTGAATATATATATATACAGAGAGACGGTATCATTTAAAATATATACAAGAACAATTAAATAAAAAATTGAATATAATTAAAATAAATATAAATACAAACAACTAATTCTATTTGACTATAAATAATCAGGTAGGGGAACGATTGTACTGGTCGATGAAAAAATATAATAAGTATCCCAGGTGCATAAAATAAACGAATAAAAAATATGCGTGATTTCATGCAGAAAAATAATTTTAAAAAACTCAAAAAATTAAAAATGGTATGTCAGTGGAACTGACTAGAATGAAAGAAAAAAGACGATTATTCAGCCCGTCTAAATGATCAGCTTTTAGTAGTGGCGAGGGCGTTTACAAGGACTATGATACTCAAACAGCAACGTATTCAAATCATCAGTTATCCATCGTTTGGTGTACACGGGCTGGTAAACTTTAGTCTGCGAAACGGTACATACAGTCGCAAGACCTTTTCTTACAATTTTGTGCGGTATCTGTAACGACCTTTCCGCAGCCTGTTCGGTGACCATCGCTTTCAAAACGTCAAAATTAACGTCGTTCCGGCTGCCATTGCTTATGGTGATCCCGCGAATCTTGCAAACAGTTTTTGTTTTGGCAGGATTGCCCCCAACACAAACTCGGTACGCGTAATTCTTGGGGCCACCAAATACAAAGGCGCTAATATGGCTTCCCGGACCGTAATCCTGAAGTTCTTCAGTGAGGTCAACTAAAATGTCTCAGGTTGGTAGACTACAATTGCCGGGGCTTTCGGTGAATAGAACGCTAACTGTATCATGATACAAAACGCAGTCCCCCCAATTCTTCAAAACTGCTGTATAAGTGCAACCTAGCCATAGCAGCCGTGTAGAATGTCACCGCGACACTCGTGTTAGGGTTAGGGTGCAACGCGTCACAAGCATCCTTATAATTGAGAAACACAACCTTATAATTAACATCAATGACGCTGTCCACGGTGATGTACTGATCCGTCAGGTACTTGTGGATGCCATGATAGTCGTTTACAACAGCTACGTGTGATAAATCGGGTGTTTGCCCAAACTTTCCCCATGATGAATTTAAAAAGAGTTTAGCCAGTGTTTGGAGACTAGAGTTTTTACAAATAGAATCGAAATCCTCATAATTTTGAATATAAGCTAACTTCTCATCTTGTGAGTTACGCCACTCTGGCCATTCGCTGGCTTCTTGTTTGATTTTCAAAAAAGTATCAATGTACGTGTACGGCTTCAACGATGTAGCCTTTCTCAACAGCTTTCCGGATCTCGTCAATCACCCAGACGCCTGTCAACTAGTTATCTTTCTTGTCGTTGTGATGACATGTGCCTTGGTTTTTATCCTCCCCGCAATTCCTGCTCAAGATGAACTTTAACTTGTCATGAATCCGTGAAGGCAATACGGGCATAAATAAATCCCGCGAAGGCGTCACGGTAACTTTGACAACGCCTTCTACTTGATCTAAAGTTGGAAAATTTGGTTCCAATTGAATTTTAGGATGGCCGATAGGATAATTTTGGTACTTACAAACGTAAGGATACAATGAACACACATCCAAGTACTTGATATTCTCTCCACAAGAAAGGTTTGCTTCGTGAAGCGTTTGATACAATTTGGACGCCTGCCAAAGAATGCATCCCTGAGAATGAGGGGCTACTTGCTGTACAACTTGTGCTGGAGTACAAATTGTTTCAAGTCCTTGTCTATGCATTTCATCGCATTAAACATACACTCCTACATCTCTACGCCCGTGTAGCCGGCGTTTTTAAATTTGTCCGCGCAAGTCATGGTCGCTTCATAGCGCGTTTCTATTGTCTCATGGCGTCCGTTTTTGATAGGGGTAGTCCTGTCAGGATAACAGAGAGGGCAACCGTGCCAATAACAGCCCCAGAACGGGAAAACGGTGGTGGTATATCCAGCTTTAACAACGCCGTCTACACGTTGCCTTAATGCATATTTTTCACGGCTGTTGCCCGCATGAAGTAAAGAGACACTGCGTTTATGCGCCTCCCAGCAGAGCCATTGTGGAGCGACGTGCAACTGTTGGTCCGCACACCAGTAGCCAGCGTTAGGGAGGATACCGATGGTATTCTATTTGAGGTGACTTTGGTGGTAAACCAACATAGCCGCTCTCTCGATCGTACACGCCTCTCTGAAATGATCCAACCTGGATTTTTCTATAAACATATCTTTAAACTTTAGGCAGGCCTTTAGTAGGATCTCTACATCTCTCACGCAACACAGTTCCAACTTGCGGTTAAAATCAAAGACATAATTTTCTTTGACCAGCGCGTCATACTACACCTAAAAGTGCTCATTTCCCTCAACTGGCATCAAACCGATGGCGTAGTCCTCCTCTGGTGGCAAGGGACTCTTATGCCCCGCGTTTTAGTTTTTATTGAAAAAATGGGTGAAATGTCCCTTGGCCAAGGACTCATCCAAGCCTAATATTTTGGGCATCTTGAACAACGCCATCTGGAGATATTTCAGCGAGTCAATAAAGTGGAGCGAGCCGTAACGCATGGACATCATTTTCCCACCGTTCATTATGAGCTCTGGAGTCCATTTTTTTTACCTCCATCATAAATTATAAAATAAAATGTACATCATAGTCCTTGGCATGTTGGGCTAGGAGGGTGATGTCCTTAAACTTTGATATTTTAATTTGCTCGAGAAATCCAAAAAATTGGGCCATTGTAGCATCACCCTTAAATATGCGAGTCCTATCACCCCCGCATTCGGTGCAATTATGGTGATTTCCATCAATGTGAAGGCAGGCCTTGCAACATGTCTCCACAACACATAGATTAGGTTCATGCAAGTAAGTGTTGGCTGAACTTTGAAGAATAATTTCTTGTCTGCATTCAAAATCATAGAATACGAACAAGTAATTGCTCTTTTCCAGTAACGGCTTGGATGGGGCATGCTTCATGTAGCATAAATGACCACAAGGATGATATCTCTCGCATACTCTAAAAAAAGTCTTATAACACTTGTGTGAATATTATATTCTTTCCAAACTGAAAAATTGCCCACAAACCTCACAAACCTTTTTTACATCACAGACCGACATGTTACCTCTGCAAACACCGGGACGTTTATGATTATCAAAACAAGTCTGGTCTGTGAAACAACGCTCACAGTCTTTACAGGTCACAGTTCGACCTCCACTACAGACCACTTTAGCGCATTCCTCTTTGCATGTGGTTTCACATTTGTGCACATTCTTATAATTAAAGACACACGATACTCATGGTAAAAGTACCCGCACTTTAATGCGGCTGACAAGTATGTTATGACACCAAAATAGTTTTGCTTAACTTCATTAAAATACAAATCCAGGTAGCCCTTAAAGGAATGTTTGGGAGAACTAGGCCCCTCATATAGGACTTTTCTCCCCCGACGTTCCCTGAACACTGTGATTTTGTATTCGGAGAGTTATGTTTGAAATGGTTTCAGTTAAGTGATTCCACCACCTTTCAAAAGATTCACACGGGCATCACGGCATAGTTCCTCTGCTTTGATTTTTTGAATATGACGAGCCGTTTTGATCTGTTTAGCCGTGTTCACGTCCATGCAACCTGGCTCTCTTTTATTGTCACATAAAGCTTTTGTGACAATCAACCCAGGGGCAAGTAAAAGGGTGTCGCCATTTTGAATCGTAATGATTCCTTTGCTATTACGGCTATATGTGCTAGCGGGAGAGTTTATCACATTTATGATTACCCCTCTCGCACGGATCTTTAAACTGGTGTAACTTGACATACAAGAGGGACGAAGTGAGGTAAGAATCATTGCTTTGTAACACTCGTTCTACATTAGAGAACACAGCCTGCACGTCAAGATGATCTGCACGTCTAAATGACACAAATACAGGTATTTACCAGGAGTCTGTGCTGTCGAATAGCAGACCTACGTGTTCTTCCATGCTAGCCCCGTGATCTTGGAGACGCCCTAGCAAAGCATTGATTTGCTCCTAAAGCCAAGTTTGAGCGTTACGATCGCTCTCTGGCGTAGCTAATTGTATGATAAATTCACGCCAAACATAAAGCTTTAATTGCTTAATTCTCTCTTCGACGATTCGAAGAGAGATACCTTGAAACAACCCTCCACCAACCTGATTAACTGGGCCACTAATTCCTGACCGTGGTGTTTATGATGGTTCCGCCACTGACATATCCATGTCTTGAAGTGTGTGTGTGCTTCCTGGTTGCTTCGCCACTACACCACCGGCTTTCTGGAAGACGCCAGAAGGCGGCAAAGCTCCCTCCGTCTGAATGGGGGATGCGGAGGTTGGGGTCTGGACCACGTCTTTCCCATGGCTTGGACAAGCATCTGCAATATCCATTTGAGCTAAAACACAAAAGTTTTAATTCAAACTAACTTCAAAGTAAACACTTTAAATATAATTGTTTCATGCATATTAAGTTTAAATTATCTATTTTATGTAAACTTACGCATTTTTTCTCTTTAAATGCTACGAATAATATATATATTACTTTTAAATTTCAAACTACT
Source organism: Timema podura (assembly GCA_033556935.1). Taxonomy (NCBI): domain Eukaryota; kingdom Metazoa; phylum Arthropoda; class Insecta; order Phasmatodea; family Timematidae; genus Timema; species Timema podura. Next base: position 98,557,568 of record JAVRXN010000010.1, on the reverse strand, counting down.
TTTGGTATTAATATAATATGTTAATACAAATTTTCCTAAACATAATTGCTATAACTGATACCAACATTCGCAAAGTGTGTGTAATAAAATACACTTGGAACATAAAGTACGTTAAAACTACTGTGCTTGCACACTATAAGTCAAACCAATTGTCGTGCAAAATAATTGGCTAGAGAAACAATGTAAATAGTTATAGTATAATTTCCCTGTTTAATTATTATGTCGATACATTTGAATGCCTGTAAAAATATATGGCTACTAAATCCTCTTGAAACAAATGCGATGCACCGTCTAACCTAAGAGTCGGGTCACTTTTTTCATGTCATACCTTCATATACGTTATAATATAACTTGAGACTAGGGCAGGTACCAAATACAGTCCACGGCAGTTAATTTATCAGTATGAAAGGTTAAACCATAATTTTCATCCATGCCGAGAATCTAACCCGGGACCTTTGGCTCAGCAAACAAATTATCATGTTTAATATAGGGTTCTGTTTCTCTTTTTAATAACCGGCTAAAGCAACAAAATAATTTTTACGGTTAATTTTTATGTCGGTATATTTAAAAACATTGAAACACTATCTTATTTTTGTTTTAAAATCATATACCTTCAGCAGAGCGTCAAATTGACGGTTTTTAGATGTAAGCACCATCTGTTAGCTCGAAATTTTAATAGCTAGCAGTGACTCAAAATTGCCTTTTTCTAGATGTCAATGCCATCTGATAGCTCAAACTTTAACTAAAGCTCTATAGGCAAAGTGAAATAACTGTGGTTTGGGGAGAGAGAGAGAGAGAGAGAGAGAGAGAGAGAGAGAGAAGAAGGAAGCAAATAAATCTTGTGTAATAAGTTGTCTATTTCTAAACTAGTGGTTATAGTATTGTTACTTGTAGATGGTACCTTTTTATACAAATTTAGAATATTTTTTAATAGTTAAATAGTGGCGAACTTACATATTATATGATCTATCGCGTCCAATTCACACAAAACATCAGGCACCCCGCTGACAGCCTTTCCATAACATGCGTCAGGGACCGGTGTAGTGGAGTTTGTCGCTGGGGGCAGACCACTGACAGCTTCAAGGAGACGGACCTATATAGACCCCATCTACACTTCGATGCTTTCAGAGCCCGGTGGCCGCACACATGCTGCGGGCACTACGTCGTGTAGCTACCCTCAATCGCTGAGCGGCGGTGTTTGTACCTCCGGGTCCCCCCTCAGGCCATCGTCTAGCCCATATGGATTCCAGTAATCTGAAAATAAATAAATATATATTGATTACTATCGTGGAAAAAAAATACTGCCAATTCTCTATAATATATAGCAGGACGCTAATTACCCATAGACCAGTTGTTATCCGCCAGGCAAATTCCGTCCTCACTAAAGAAAACTTCAAATGGTCTGGACTATTGAGCATTGCAGGTTGAATTATGGCTGCAGGCGCCAGGGGTGCATCTTCTTGACATTTTATTAAAGGGGGAAGTACCTCTGTTCACCAAAGACATAATAAGCAAAATAGTTACCATTAAAATATACTAAACGCTTTAAAACATGCTTGAGATCATCCAATTTTCCAGTGCGTCGAAACTCATTTTGATGTTTATTCAGCGCAATTATTAATTATAATGACTGACTGTAATGCTTCCAAGGTCTATTTATAGTCGCTTCAATGGGGTGTGCCGCATGTAAAATGTAGGCTTCTTATTGGTAAATAATATTGTTTCCTCATCGGTGATTGCCCGATTCATGTATAACAGCATGGATTTACCGTTACGCCGCAGTCGTGCTCACGCGTCCGGCAAACGTTGATGTGTTACCCCCTGGTGGCTACGGGGCACAATATGACGTGAAGGACCGCTATCTACCCTCTGCGGTCGTGTTTATTTTTTCCAACCACGCAAATGTGGGTACACATCTCGCCCTGTGACTTTAGAAGGTAGGAGGTTCAAATCCCTTCTAGAGTTTATAGGTCGACAAAATAAGTAATTTTATTTCGAACGAATGCTAATTACTTTATAAATACAATAATCCTTGTAGCATTTCACATTTCAACCCCAATCATATGCTGGTACACTTCTAAATGTTAAACTCGGGATTCAAATCCCTACTAGGGTTGATAGGTCAATAAAATAAATACTTTTATGATGAACAAACGCTATTTACTAATATAATAATGCTTGTAGCTTTTCGCATTTCAACCCAGGGCAAATGTCGGTACACTTCTAAATGTCAAACTTGGGGTTCGAATCCCTACTAGGGCTGATAGGCTAACAAGCGCTAATTACTTTATAAATACAATAATGCTTGTAGCTTTTCACATTTAAACCCAGCGCAATTGCAGGTACATCCATGTCAAATAATTAACAACCACTAATTTTATTATTCTCGTGCCTGTATCTTTAGAGTTACATTTTAATTTCAATTCATTCTGACAAAGATACCGAGGTTCTAATCCATGTTACCGTACATGGCGAATGCTGAAACACAATAAGATGTTTAACTAGCGTTTGTTTGCAAAAAATCGGCCCCTGAATGAGCGTTAATAGCTACATCTGAACCAGGGTCTTCAGAGGTCTACGACCCGATGTGTCAAGAGGACTTTCCTCTGACACTATTAAGTCAAGGGGTGGGGCGGCTTAATGACTCTTCAATAGGGTCATTGCTAACCGCTTTCAACATTTATGACTAAAATAAACAAGTTTAGTCACACTGGAGGGTTAACAACTCTCGCTAAGGGTTCAATGGTATCTTCCAAGTCCATTACCACACATTTCAGCCCCCGGGGGTATTTGACCCACTGAGCTCACGAGGAGGGGTGGTGGAGGGAGGAGGGAGTGAAAGGCACAGCGGCCGAGTGAGGGAGCACTGTAACTTAGCTCAAAATGTGCAATAGCACAGACAGAGGAGAATGTAAGGAGGGGGAGGCTCCTGCGCTCTTTCCCAAACTCTACCGTCACGGGACGCGTGCCCGACACCTGAGACTACACGCTCCCCTACCAATAAATAAATAAAAACTCCCACACTAATAAATAAATAAAACTCCCACGTCAGTCTCAATCCTACCCAGACATACGATCCAATGGGCACACATCAAAAACCAATGGGTACACATAAAAACCAACGGGCACACATCAAAAACCAACGGGCACACATCAAAAACCAACGGGCACACATCAAAAACCAACGGGCACACATCAAAAACTAACGTGCCTGGGGTACACGTTAAAATCTAATAAACACACATAGTAAATCACGAACGAACACGCGGGGAATAAATTGGAAAGGGGGCCAGAAGGTGGGGTGGCAACTGAGCCTGGGCTATTTATAACAGCCAATCACAGGCCATAACTATTTATAGGAGTCAATCAGCGTCCTATTCTATATGGTCGTACTAGACTACTTATATTATTAGCACCGCGTCTTACTACCCGTTTGCCTATGTATTAATTACACTAATTGTTTAGGAATTAGGAAGGTTTAATTTATAGGAAGTCCTTTTTCTTCTCCGAAGCAGAGTTTGCTTGAAAAAAAATCAAGATTGGTGCCAGATTAAAACCTTTAAAATGAAGCAAAAGTATAAACAATTTCTTTTCTTCCAACTTTGTCTGAACCAAACACTGGTCAATATAGACACATGATCATGATGGATATTTTAATACGCTAAACAAAATAAATAAAATAGAGATGGAGTCACATATAGAGGACTGTACTCCAACTGTAGTCAGTGGTGGTGGAGTCGTGAGCTACAGGGATGGTGTCCACCCCTGAAAATAATTTACCCCCTCATCCCTTGGAATAGATTTTCCACCTTTCTATTGTAATTTCACTCTCTAATGATCTCGAATTATACAATTAAAAAACCTACTCCGAATAACTTCTAGAATCACTTTTGCTTTGGACAGCAAGCTTCTCAAAGCCCCCCTTATTTTCCCCCAACTTCCCCCTCCCCAAGCCCTACACAAAAAGGGCTTCACCTCTACTAACCATGCTTATATTGTTTAAGATGGTTGGATTTATCTCTACTGGTTAAATCTGTTCTTTCTTAATAGATTGTGTTCCTAAGTTTCTTGTTTCATAACCCAGACAAATGCATAATGGGAAGAAAATATTCTTGCGGAATGCTGTGAGAATTTATTGGCCGTTACTAAAATATTCTCGTCATCATTAAAATCATCAAGTGCATCTAAAAATACTGGGTCTCATAATTTTTATCACCAGCATTAACGAAATTCATGGCCATAGCCGGGGGGGTTGGGGGTTCAACCCCCCCCCCCCCACGACCACCCGAAATTTTATGAACCAAATATATATGGCTTTATTTATGGTTCAAACAATATCAAAATTAATATACAAGTACACATTAGGGGCCTGTGTTACTATAAAAAGCACTTCAGAGAGCTTCTAAAGGTGTTTAATATTTATAATTTTTCTAGCTTTCGGCAGTTATGGTGTTATGTTTCTAAAAGAAGCACTCCAAATAGCTTCTAGAGGTGTTTAATATTTAGAATTTTACCTAGCCTTTGGTAGTTATGGTGTTATGTTGCCCAAAAACACTTCAGAGAGCTTCTAGAGGTGTTTAATACTTAGAATTTTTTCTAGTCTCTGGCAGTTAGGGGGTAATGTTACTATAAAAAAAACTCTTCAGATAGCTTCTAGAGGTGTTTAGTACTTAGAATTTGTCCTGGCCTCTGGCAGTTAGGGGGTAATGCTGCCATAAAAAAAACTTCAGATAGCTTCTAGAACTATCATTTAGAATTTTTTCTAGCTTCTGGCAATTGGGGGATGTGCCCACCAAACCCCCCCTGAAATTATTGGCTGACTATGGCCTTGACGAAATGCATTAGCTTTCTGGAGAAAGTTTATAATGCGGTTGCTACTAATTTAAATAAATACACTGATTACCTTTTTTTTAACGTTTCAAAGACCATATCGACCTTTTGTAATTTGTGCCAAAACTATTAAGTTTTCTTCTTTCCCAATAATTATTGGCTTACTGCAACCGAACAGTTGTTTTATAATTAAGAACGTGGAGAAATGTATGGATTTGCTTTAATAGTATAGATATTTTTCTTTCGATACCAGAACTTTTTTACTCGATAATTTGGTTTGATACTTTTTTTCATATGAATAGTGAAATCTCAGTATCGCATCGGTATTGAAAGAAACAATTATTTGAATATAATTATCCTATATATTATCTATGTTGTCAGCATCCCTTTTTCTCAACTAATACAAAACCTACAGCGATGAATAAGGTACAGTGGATAGGATTTTTTACTGACTTCTGACATAGCATACTCATTTTACGTTAAAACACATTGTTTGTTTAAAATTTAAGTCAAAAGAAAAATCTAACAATATTTTTGTATCAATTACCGAAATTAAACTCTCTTTGCTATTTTTGTGTATACACTTCGCTGAGTATTTAATTTCAACAACCCAACAAAAGACTAATTTTTTTTGGGGGGGGGGGGGAGGGTAAGGTTGAATGTGTGAAGTTTCGTAAGGGTTTACTGGTATGAATATAATTTTTGTACTTAAACTAGACTGATTAAAAGTTTCTGCTTCTTATTAAAAGTTTCTGCTTCTTTGATAAGAATTGAGTTGGACAAAAAAGAGGTCATAAATTATGATATTGTGATTACATCACTATTAATTACTAGTTCTGTTAAAAGCATGAAAAAAGTCAAAGTCATTAAAAAAATAGTGACGTTGACTTTCCGCTATCTCATCGACGTAACAGTGGATGTATGAAATAGAGTAAGTTTGGTTTCCATTAGAGATGGGCGAAACAGTTATTACCCGATCAGTGAGCACCATGACTATTATTTTAAAATATCTGTAATTTATAGCAGTTATTATTCACCATGACTGGCAGTCACTGTGCCTTGCCGGCACCGATATTTCGTCGCAGTTGCAGTTTGTTGCAACTTCGATATTTTATCCCAGTCACTACTCTAGTATTTACTATACTTGTAAAACTGATGATTCTTTAACTGGTATGTTGATCTATTAGTTTTCACAGCCATTGTACGTGTGACGCTATAGTCAGATAGAAAGGTTCACACTTCACAGATGAACTAAATATATTACGATTGAAATACTAAAACTAAGTCCTTTATTTGGTGTATGCGTGTATGTTTGGTTTAGTAAAGTACAATATGTCGGGTGAAAATAAAAGGGTTCTATATGCATTTGATACTATTTTACAAGGGAATGTTTTAAAGTTCACGATAAAAAATTAAAGTAGTTGTATTTTGTTGAAATTCAATTTGACTATGTGTATGAACTATACAAAAGTCCTTCTTTATTAAAACACAAAGTTTCAGTTACTTTTTTAAGCTTAGAAGTTATGGAAATTAATTATGCATGATTTCAGTTAGAACCTTTTTTTTATTTAAATATTATCTAGTTACATTCATTACTTGTCAAATAAACCCTTTTTATTCTAGCTTTGAACAATAAGATTACAGTAAAGTTCAGGTGTTTTATGCATAGCATTATTAAAATAAATCATTTTAAATTAGTGTAACTATAATAGTTTATATTGAAGAGCTTCGTTTTGCTTCTTCCCCCATTCTATTCTTGTAAATATTATTATTGAGACATAAACACAAATTTTGTTCCTTCATGTCAATATATTTATTCACATCAATATTAATGATAAAATAGTCTCTGTCAACCAGTGGCATCCAATTAATGATTGATTTCAAATCTTTTATCTTGACCAGCCTCGGTGGTTTAGTTAGCTGACGCGCAGGTTTCGTGTTGAGCTAGACTGCCGAGGACAGGGAGATCAAGGTTCGAATCTCGCTCGGGTGAACTGGGAGTGGTTTTTCCTAAATAGTTTTCCACTCTCCCTCCAAGAAAATTTGGGTTCACTTCCTCTATATTCAACCTTCCCAATTCCAATTAGTACTTAAGCGTATAACCCGAACGGGTAGTAAGACGCGGTGCAAAGTATTATTATTACTTTTATCTTGTCTTCTGGGAGCTGCTAACATCGTGCTTGTTTAATTTGAGGAAACTCTGGAACACATAATATCGAACGATGGTTTCTTATGTTTCTTACATCAACATCAATAAATTCATATTTGTGGTCAGTTTTGTAACTTACAATTAGTTTGTTAGCTTGTTTAAATTGAATTTGTGATAATTTAGAAAATGGTATTAAATAAAATTTGACATTTTGGTGCACGAATGGAAATTTTAAAAAAAATCCATGATTTTAACTGAATGACATTGAACTTTTTTAGAAGGAGACGTAGAAAACTCACAGGTGAAAACACTTCTGAAAGTTTTAAATACTTCTCAATATTGAGTGGACATTGTCAACTTTTTGAATGGATGAATGTGCTGCTTGAGAACACGTCATTGTAATTTATTTTATTTGTGGATACTCCTTTATTATCTTATTCGCACCGCGTCTTACTACCCGTTCGGTTTGTACGCACTTACGTTAATGTGTAGGGTGATTGTGAGATGAAATGGAGGACCTACAGTCTAACGTGGGATCCGAACCATGGTGGAGGCCTGGCATTCCACACATACACAAGCTGTGACTAATACACGTATTATCAGAGGTGAAGGAAGGGTTTGGTAATCATATAAATCTGTACCAGGACCGAGGATCGAACTCTGGACCCCCAACACAGAAGTCTTGACACCTTATCTGTAGTATCTTAGTAGTCTTTACACCTTATCTGTAGTATCTTAGTAATTCAAAGATATATTATCTGGTTTTTGTTTTTAGGAATATAGATGTCACTCCATGTTATGATTTTGTTGACTCCAGGGTGGTCGTCTTACAGCAGAAGCAATATCATTACCAGATCTTCCTGTCATGGCTAACATTGGCACGAGGAAGTGAAATAACATTTTGCAAATCAAATCTAACCACTATGGTTAAAGAGTAATTTAACAACCTATCATTTTCCCTTTCTTTTCTTGCACCATTTTTCTTTTCTAAGTGTATCCTATACTTGTTTGAAATGTTGTAATTTAACGTTGTTTGGACAGCGCTAATGGTGAGAAAAATCTGTAAGATAGCATTTGTGTCGCTGAGAAAAATATGAAAGTGGATGCAAACGGTCCGTCCCGTTGTGAACCAAAAAACTTATCTTCGTCAGCGGTGGACTGGAAAGTCTTGGTCTGAATTTTTGGGTAGAGTAGAGAGGGTGGGGGAGGGGGAAGGTTAGCAGGTAGACAGTCTTCTTCTCTGGCTAGTATGAATGAAAACTGTATGTCAGGGACCAAACTATTATTATCACAGTATCTTACTACCCTTTCGCAATTACGCTAATGTGTAATGGAAGGGTGATTGTGAGATGAAATGGAGGACCTACAGTTTAACGTGGAATCCGAACCACGGTGGAGGCCTGGCATTCCTTACATTCACAAGTTGTGATTAATACACGTCTTGTCAGAGGTGAAGGAAGGGTTTGGCAATCAGATAAATCTGTGCTGGGACGGAGCATTGAACCTCGGACACCCAGCACAGGAGTCCGACACCTTACCTCTAGACTGCCAGGTCACCCCGGGACCAAACTAAACCGTTGGTTCATTTTTAAAGTTAACCTAACTTGATTTAAACACGAAGCTCATTTAGTTTATTTCAACGATGAATGGTGGTCAGAGTTTGTAACCCCCCCTTTATGTACTCTTATACCCATAAATAACAGTCAGGTTGGTTACAAGAGAGTTTTATTTTTTATTCAACAAATGACAAAACTCAAAGAGAGAGAGAGTGAAACATGCCTAGCGTTAAGGCCTAGACACAGACTCCGTATCCTTAGGTCCGTAGTCCGTACTCCGTGCTCCTGGTCCGTAAGAAATTCTACTCGCGATTACAGAGTCAATATCCGTAATCACGTGACCGTTTCAACCAATGAGATAGTAAGAGACTTCATCCAATCAAATAATTCGAAAGAAAATAATCTACAACACAGAGCGCGCGTCAAGCAGTCAGCTGATCAAAGAAACCAAAAACAACTTTGTCGAGAAAACTTCCAGTATTTAAATACTAAAATGTAGGTTAAGGGAAATATATTTGTAACTTGATTTTAACTATCAAACTTAAAATAATAAGTGTTTGCAATAGCCTGAAAATGCAAAACAGATGTATGCCTACTAATATTTTGGATGAAAACAAAACGAGAACTTTTAATATATTTTTTATTAAGCACAGCGTCTTACTACAAATACGAATTACGCTAATGGACTAGAAATTGGGAAGGTTGAATTTATAGGAAGCCAACCCGCATTTGCGTGGGGGGAGAGTGGAAAACCATTTTGGAAAACCACCCCCAGTTCACCCGACCGAGATTCGAGCCTCGATATTCTCGTCCTCAATCCTTTAATATTATTATTGGGTTCCACTATTACAAATATGTTTCTAACTCTGGTGGATTTTCTAACTGCCTAAAAAAGGAGTAGGGCTGATAAAAAAATATACGAGCAGAAACTATTTATGCATGACTATCCTTTTTTTCAAGTTTTCATAAATAAACGCAACATTGTAAAAAAGGGGTTTGGCTTCAAAGTAAAAGTAGGCCTACTTGTAGCCAAAACTTTACCAGGTATCACGACGATTTCTGAAATACTTAGCCAAGCATTTTCCTTTCTTAAAACGTCTTTAAATTCTTTAAGTTTTTTTATCAAACAAAAGCGGCCTTTGCCGAACACAATCAATAAGGATAGAATCCATTTCAAATTCACTCGTATCCATAATATATCTCAATTACAAAAAAAATTAAATTACGCCGGTAAAACCTAGTATAAACCAAAGGAATAGGGGTGTTGAACCTATAAAAGCAAAGCCAATATTTCTGAGACTTGGTATTTCTTTGAAAATATTTTCCTAGAAGCCGCTCTTCCCGGGGTGTTAAGAATTTTTAGGAAAATGTTTCTGAAATAGGTCCTCGTCTAGCCATCTTTTCATTTTGTATATGTTTCCATAGCGACGGATTATTTCAAGGCGCATGAGCATATTTACTCGGCTGTGATTGGTAGTCCGTATAAACGAGTCCGTAGAAAGTTAAAGTTGGGCAACTTCTACGGAGTAAGGACTTACGGATAAGGACTCTGTGGCTAGAGCAATCTGATATTGTATCATCGATTTCTTACGGACCACGGACTACGGACCACGGACCTACGGATACGGAGTCTGTGTCTAGGCCTTTAGACGTAGAATTCGTACACAATGGCCAAAAAGAATTAATAACACAATAAAAGACCCGGGGCACGACCCCAAGCTCAAAAAGGCCCAATCAAAAAATCCAACAAATTTACAGTTAAATTGACCTTCGTACAAATCTGATAGGGATAATATTAACAACTAAAGATAGAAATAGTAACCTACAGACTCTGGTAATATCATAAGGATATTAGCCCGTTGCCATCGGCGGCTCTCAATTTAATAGAGTTATAAACAATGAGTTCCAGGTAAAAGTTTATCTTAACAGCCATTACTGGGCGCAATAGGAATGTACAACAAAGATATATTATAGGAAGATTTATTATTGTTAGGAAACCTAACATGAGAACAAAGTTAGCAAACTAAGTACGCGGGCTCGCGGCCCCTGGTTTAACCTCCAATAAATAATATTCTCATTTATAACAAGTAACAAAACCATTAGCCATAAGTTTACTAAAATATCAAAATGATATAATCCAATAGAATACTGGACTTTAAAAATGGCGGTGCTTTAAAATGTAAACCCATCCGTGAAGCGGATAAAAAGAGTTACTCTAACTGATAAAAGTTTTGGTTCAACCGTACAACGGTATCACGTTGTACCATGGTCTCTAATCAAAATCGTGCAGACCCGACATAAATAAACAAAGATTGAAATTTTACATAGTATCGCCAAACAGTAATTTTGAATCCAATTAATGCCAAACAGAATTTTGAAATAAACAAAACTAAACCTATCAAAGACCAAAGTGTCTCACCTAGAGATTGTAGTGATATGCGTACTGGCCCTACAGAGTCCTGCCATTATATACACACGATAGGAGTCACGTGCTCTCAAAGCGCGGGAAGCAAGGATGGGAAGAGGGGTAGGGGGGTAGCACTGTTCTGGAACTTGCTCACACAGTCTAGGCTTAGTTAAAAAAAGTTAACCTTAACTTGATTTAAACACTAAGCTCATTTAGTTTATTTTAACGATGAATGGTGATCAGAGTTCAAATCCCGAATGGGTAAACAAAGGGTGCATCTTTCTAAATGGTTTCCCTTTGTCCTACCACAGAAATGTGGGTACATTTCCTCTGTTTTAGATAGTGCTCATCATTAACATACTAGTGTAATTAATAATAATATTAATTAAACTCACTAAGTGTGCTTCATACAGATATGCCGAACTAATAGAGTGGAGGGAAAAAGGAGGGTGGGGTGGAGGTTAAGTATTTAAAGCATTATCTCTACATGATGTCGAATAAGAGTATTTATTAGTTAGGTTATAGCCTCATCTACATATTATTTAAATTAAAAAATGACATCTTGACGCGGGAATTGAATTTGGGACCTACAAACTATGTTTTGATAGTTGTTATAAAACTAATTCGTTACGTCTGAGCAAAGGGGATAAAATACATTAAGAAAAAAAATTGACGATAAAGGACATAAAAAGAGATTATGATTGTGGAGAGGTAAAGGGGGAAGTAGAATATTGATGTAGACATTCTGTGCACAAATGCACATATTGTTAGTATCCATCTGGATATGTCTGTAACCTGAACCAGCTTATACAGTAGTGGCTCACAAATTATGTAACGTGATGCCATTGTAGGTTGTCGTGCTATTATTTTTTTAAACTTTTTTTAGCACCGCGTTCTGTTCAGGCTATACGCCTTTGTACTTTCTACTCTAATCTTAAATCTAGGACAGACACAAAATTCATCCCCCGGCCGTCAATTCATCACTGTGAAAGGGTAATCCCACATTCCAACAATGATAAATTTCTTGGCCATGGCAGGGATCAAGCCCGGGACCCTTAGCTCTGTAGGTGGACGCACTACCAACGGAGCTAAGCTTCGTAATTTTCTAGCATGATTTTTTTTTAAAGTTATATCCCCAATCAAATTTATAGATTTTTTCCTTACAAAAGGGCTCATATGTTTTTTAAAAAAAAAGGTGGGGAAGGTGCACAGCATAGCCTTTCTCGCTACTGTGAATGAAAAAGAGATATTTACCTACAACTTGCAAGATATTTGAAACAAGATGATATACATTGTTGCACATTCTAACAAAGAGCATAAACGAGATAATATACACTGTTAGAGAAAAAGAGAATATCACACCGACAGAGCATTACAGCAATTTCCAAATTCAAAGACCTCCGTAATGGATATATTTATTTATATACCTATAATTAGGAAACTATTGGTTTTATAAAAAATATATTTCAACTAAGATTTTTATATTTATAATACCTTCATTTTCGAAATGAAAAGTTATTTTGTATCTCAAAGAGGTGCGGATATACAATAAAAATGGGAAGTTTCCTTGAGTATAAATTACCCTCAACGCTAATTTTATGAGGAAATGTGAGCTTCCATTTTGTTTTAATACTAAACAATACAGATATACGAATTTTAATCAAGTCGACAACGAGTGCAGGAAAATCTCCTTCATCGAGCTCAACCCTACTCCACTCTTTTTCTTCATCATTTTCTGAAGGCTTCATGGGTGAGGGTGACATTTCTTGAAGCATGACATCCTCTTTAATATGACATAAAAGTGAGAATGCATTTGGTATTATCTTTGTGTTTAGACAATTTATTACTAAACTTATTTTATATAGAATAATGTTCTAAGTAAGTAGCATGCAAAGAAAGCAATTATATTTGCATACATTTAATATAAAACCAAATTACATATAAAAAATCGTAAAATACCAAATTAGGTCTTAAAAAATTAAAGAATCTTATATATAATCTGATAAGCCCATTTCGGGTTATAGATTTTACCAGGGAATGGCTGAACAGATTTTGACAAATTACTCCTTATTTTAATGATTTGGAGTCCAGGATGTCGGGAAAAATAGTAGTGTTCCACGAAAACCTGATTTACACAGATAATTTTCAGTTTTTTTATTCATTGCTTAGTCACCATGGAAACCATTATTTACTGCATGGCTGTACATCTCTGAATAAAATATATCCCTTTTGCTAACACATCAAATCTTTCAATCTGCAAATACAATATTTATCTTTGGATACTGGTCATAACACATCTAGATTGAGTTGCTTAAACTAGGGAAACTGTTATTTATTATTGGAATTTGCTATCATTAGTTCACATTTAAATCAGTGATATATTGAGCATAGATCGCAAATTAAAAAGTTAAGTTGTCAACTTCATGAAAATATTTTCTATCTTTTGTTTCGCGCAAGAGCTTTAAAATATAAACTATATAATGATGTTTAAATATGTTTTAGTATGTATTATAAGATAAAAAACGAGAAAAATTCTTGAAAAATGTTTAAAATATCGATTTAGTTATCTGTATGTGTTTTGGGGTTCATTTTTTTTAAATAATGGATTTTGATGTTCACTTTATCAAATAGTAACACAATACAAATACAGTAAGTTTAGTTATGTTTTCATATTACCACTTAATTTTGAGGGGATTATCAAAGTTATATTTTGAGAGAAAGTTTAAGTGAGAGTTGTAGAGAGATTGAGAGAGAGGGGGAGAGAAAGGTTGAGTGAGAGAGTTTGAGACAGAAAGAGAGTAAGTTTGAGACAGGGAGAGAGTTTGAAAGAGAAGGTGAGTTTGAGAGCGGGAGAGGGAGTTTAAGACAGATAGTGAGTATGAGAGAGTGTGTGTCTGAGAGATAGAGTTTAAGGTCATTCGACCATCAAAATTTTATTGCATTATTTTACTAAGTGTATGAATATAAGTTATAAATATTGATTCAATGATTTCAAATCATTACAGTTCTCGAGTTATAAGTAATCAAACTTACTATTTTATCCATTTTACGTACTAATTTTAAGGTAAAGTAGTTAATGTATGGGGATTAAATTTATTCTAGCTAGACATTCATATGAAGTGTATGCAATGAAGTACTTACAATATTTTAAATAAAATCAGTTTTTAATTTATAAGCTATTTAATAGTTGTAAAATTACATAATTTTTGATCTTATATAAGTACTTTTTGTTTTATACCCCGATACTTTGTTTTTATATCATTTTGTAGTACATAGTGTCGCTATTTCAAATTTGTTTGGTTTATTAGTCCAACTATACTCTTTTATTTTATTAATTGCGCGGCGTTGATCAATGCAAACGTAAATTGACCATGTCCATTTCCTGAAACTTCTTGTTTTGACTGTACCTACCAATAACACTGACCAACCGACCAAGGAAGGGTCGGGCTACCCCGGTCTCAGACTAATGACTCACCCCACGTCTTACTACCTGAGTGACGAGTTGTGACATTTATTTTGTCTCTTTTTCCTTCCTCTAGTAATTTGGCACTTGGATAGTATTTTTACTGTTTTAGTTTTATTGTTCAACTCAAAAGTGTCAGAGGAACTCATCTCTTGTTACATCAAGACGCGTAATGATTTTAAACCTAATGTTTATCTGCAGTTAGGTAAATATAGCAAAAAATGAGTGCGCATGCCCTTAGCATCAAGGCAACTATAGTGCTCCGTGACAAATTTCTCTCCTGAAAAGTGCTCCACGATTCAAGAAGTTTGGGAACCGCTGTTTTATACCATTACTTCACATCATGTCACACGTCTGGGATATCCACCTAACTTAGCACCGCGTCTAACTACCCGTTCGGGTTACACGTTTATGTACTAATTACTCTATGTTCTTAAATTTAGTACAAACACAACACCCCCCCCACCCCCAGACCCTAGCCGTTAATTCATCACTATGAAAGGGTAAACCCACATTTCACAAATGATCAATTTTTCGACCATGCCGGGAATCGAATCTGGGACCCTTAGCTCAGCAGGCAGACACGGTACCGACTGAGCTAAGGCGTAGGACTCCACCTGACTAATTTTGAAGGGCAAGTTAAGGTATATTTTTAGAAAATGTTTCAGCATTTGCGTAGAGGTAGAACCGAACACCTAATTACATCCTGCTGGGATACTAACCTTGATCTCCTTGTCATTGGCAGACTAAATAAGATGAGACTGACTACTTTACCCTCGTTACGGGTGCAGGCAAACTGATCAATCACAAACTTGTCGACATGGGAGGACAAGGTGAAAGACAGACAAGTGATCGACAGCAGGAGGAATGTCGATCAAGTGGCCGACACGAGTAGGACATCCCTTGTACCAACTGGTTGAACAAATGCATATGCGAACAAAATTATTGATAGCCAACTAGTTGACCCAAAAAAAAACTTAGAAAATTGATGCCTTACTAATTATGATTTTAGTCCACAAAATCAGCGTATACCCGAAAGGGTAGTAAGACACTGTGCTAGAAAAAATCCACTAACTTGGTATTTTTTCCCTTAGCTTCTCACTCCCAGTTTGAGCTATACGCAGGATAAGGAATGAGAAAGGTAAATATGCAGTCATTTGCGTGGAAGGATAGTGAATAAGATTTTAGGGGGTAAATAAATACCTCTGTACTTATGACCGGGATTCTAACCTCAATCTCCTCAACACCGGCAATCCATTATAATGGGATACTGACGCATTGGACCATGTGACCAAAAATGTGTTTATTTATTAGAGTTTCAAATTATATTAAAAAATAATATTTCATAGATTTTACTTATTATTTTCCGTTTACGATTTTGTTGTCGAACACGTTGTTTGCAATGTATTAACTTGTCGGTCAATTGGTTCATTGACTCCATCTCGACTTTTGTATACCAGCTGGTCCTCTGATGTCGAACAGTTTTATATCTTATCACATGGTCCCAAAAGTGCCGATCAATTGACACACTCAGGCTTTGAAATATTTTTATTTATTTGGTAAACCAATTGGTTGTCGATCGCTTTGCTTTCTTATGCACGTGGCATTCTAACATTTTTACAGTTTGTAAGGGGCTCATCATGAGCTCTTTTAACTATTATAATTATAAAGAAAAGTAATACTTTTTTACTATAAATAAATAACTCTAAAACCTATTCCGGTACTAACATGGTCTCTAAGGCATCACTCTCGTCGTAGACTAGACCGTTGCTAAGACAGATAAATCGGGGTTCGATCACGATTGGGTGTACTGAGGGTAGTTTTATTATAAATTGTTTCCCACTCTCTCTACGCTAATGCGAGTGCACTTCCTCTAAATTCAGCTTTCCTAATTCCTAACTAATTAGCGTAATTAGTACATATAAGTATATCACGAACGGATAGTAAGATAAGGTGCTAAAAGAATAATAAAAGAGCCCTTAAACTTTCATCAATCAAATATTTCATTAAATTGCTTAGTAATACCGGTACATATTTTTTCTTCTAAAACCACATTTGATAAATATGGGCCTAATAGCATTCGATACAATAAATACTTTGCGACACATGTAAGTTCATTATTTTAAATTATCAATATTCTATGAATCTTAGTAGCCAGGATTCTAACTCAAGCCACAACTCCCGGGCGAGCCATGCGGTGACAATTCATTTTCTAACAGTGAAGTTCCTTAGCGGAAAAAAAAAAGGTAGTGCTATGACAACACTGTTAGGAACAAAGAGCTGGCAATCCCGGCTTACTTTCCCACTCCAACTGCCCATCCCCCCCTTTACAACACAACACCACCCCATCAACCATGTTACAAATTCCCTGTCAAAATGTTATAGCCTATTCATTCTAGGAGAAGCTTGCTGTCCGAATGACCTTAAAAGAGAGTGTGAGAAGATAATTTGAGAGAGATTGTGTGATAGAGTATGAGTAAGGGGAGAGAGTGTAAGAGAAAGGGAAAATGTGTGAGTGAAAGGGTGAGAGAAGATAATGTGTGTGAGAGAGGAGAGAGAGAAAGTGTGAGAGCGAGATGCACCATGCCTAATATGTACGATGATTCTTTTTTTTCTTCACACCTCCACGGAATCCCTGATTTGTTTATGATTGTATATAGGTAAGAAAAAAATTATCTTTGGCTAAATATAATAACAGCTAAATTCTTATTTAATTGGTATGGTGCAACAAATAGTTTGATATAGAATTGGGAAAAGGGTCGTTTTAAATATTTCATCTTGGCATGAAAGGGAAAAATAAACGTTTTGCAACTAAACACCAAAAGCTCTAAATATACTATCGAAAATTGTTGTCCTTAGATGAGTAAACCTTTCAATAGAATGTTGAGTGAGGCCTCATTACATAGAACATTCCCCAGTAAAAAGTTTAAATACATTTAAGCATGATAATCCGCAACCATCGCTGCAACGACGAACTAGTACTTTAGAAAATCCCACTTCTTTGGTGGAATGATCAAAGTCGTCAGTCTAGGATTAGACTAGATAGCCGATGGTGGAATATCAGGGGTCGAGTCCCGGCCAGGTGTATAAGTGGTGAATTTTATTTCTACCTACACTAAAAAAATGATACTATAGATGCTACCTTTAACTCCTCACATATGAGCTAGTAAGTTAGTTTATTACCACAATGAAATAATTTAATATCGCACGTCGCTGTCATGCACATGATAAAAGTAGTATCAAATCAAATGTGCTTCAGCATTCATAATCACGGGCAAACAGCACTGCCGAACCGCGCGTTCAAAATTTTTGGAAATAGAAAGACAGTGACTAACTTACATTTTAAACAGCATGCTTATTTGGAAGCTATCGATAAATATGTTCACTAACGATAAAAACATTAGCAGTTACTTTTTCAAGAATTTTACAAATGTGACACAAACCTTTTCAAAATACTAAAGCTAGTTATATTATTTTAAAAAAAATATGACTTTTTGGTATAAATACAGATTACAATTAAAGTGGTTTAATGTTTCTAGTTCATTTTTAATAATTATAAAAAAACAACTTAAAATGCCATTTTTTTAAAACAAATATGACCCCGAATATGTCCTAGCTATTGATCAGTTATTTTATATGTAAATAATGTAGCTATTGTTATAATTACTTTCACACGAAAAACTACTATTGTTATAAATACTTTCACACCCAAAGTTGCTGTTTTGTATCATTACTTTCATACCCAAGTTGCTATTAGGATTATTACTTTCACACCTTAAGTTAAGTACCTATTTATGAATCTAGAGTTAAACTGTAAATGTAATTTTTTAAACACCCTACCTACTTAGTATTTTTTAACCCTCAAGTTTGGATCAAACCTACCAAATCAAGGTCATGAGATTGCCATATAACTTTGTACTGAATTCATTAATAGTGTCAATTTGTGTACACACCTACACGTCATTTTAAAGGAACTTAAAACACTTTTACCACTAAAAATATAGTAATTATCCACTTACTCAGATTCCATTGTTTTGAAAGTCAAGTCTTCAGTGTTTGTGAACGTGGTACAAGATTAACTATAAATCACTTTGCCATTATCACTAAATAAATAAATAAAATAAATGAATAAATAGTAGATAGTAAGTAGAATATTAAGACTATTCATTTATTTAAAATACATTCTGTTAATTCTAAGTTAAATATGATCTTAGCCTTACATTTTAAATCTGGGAGCATCACATATATTACGGAGAATAGAGCCATTAAGAGATGAAATAATTCTGCATTGATGGAGTTTTAGTTATAAAGGCCTAAATAATTTTATAACAGTTCAAAAGATTAATATTTGGAAAAAGATAAATCCGTTCACAAGGGCGCACTTTATTTTTTTATCAATATAGTAGAAAAATGATTATTGTAGTGTACATGGTAATCGAACCCAGACTCTTGTATTTGGCGCACCAAAGCTTCACCATTAAGCTACCTATTCAGTATTTGTACAATGCTAAGAAGTACTTATTGGTCATAATTTAAAGCAAATTTGGTGAAAGACGTGGGACAGGACATGGCTCGTTAATAGCTATAATATTATATTATAGATCATAATTATTTATTATAAATTATATCCTAGAAACCATTTAAAATTAATAAAAATTGTCCAAACGTCAGCATAAAGCTACCCTGGATCAACAATGGAGTGTGTTTCGGATTGTTATTAAATGGCCGACGATTTTACATATTTATTACCAACCAACCCTTAAAATATGAGTGATAAATGACCCTAACACAGGATTATCCTTAGATAGCTCAGCGGTAAAATATTGACGTGCTAAGTTGGAGGTTCCCGACTTGTTTCCGGATTAGAAAAGAATTGTAAAAAAAAGTTAAGTATTTAACTTCAATAACATAATATATATTTGAAGTCATTTCACCTACTTATTAGCGGTTTGGGCTCTCCGAATTTCTTCATAAAAGCGTTTCATTTGCATTGGAATGCTTATTCCTTTTGCCTTTTATATTCATCTTTAAATATTAATATTTTTTTTCCACGATTAATACACTTCACACATCCCTAAAGACATTAAATGCAATTACTCAGCCACACTGAAAAAAATCCTTTCAGTAGTACATGCTACACTGTTTTTAAAACGGCGGGGAACCAGGTGACAATCTCTAAAGAGAGATGGTGATGGGTCAGGTCGATAAGCTTTACAAACATGCCAAAACCACTGGCGACATATTTATGGTTTCAAGGACAGACAGCTAGTGGCTTGGAGTGAGAAGGGATGAGTTGTCTGCTATACTCTAACCGGGCCGTTCTGTTTCGGCTATTGCGGGGCTGCATCAGATATATTTTCAAAATCCGGGGGCAAAATATGTAGCACCTCAGCTCGTATCAATTTTCATGAGTTTCAGATTGAATATTAATGTGAATGAAGTACCATTATAAAGTTAAAAGAAGTCGGCACTAATTGATTTACTTCCCCCATTTATTACATACGTTTAAGTATACAAAATAATTAATTGAATATTGTATTTACTTGACAGTTTTTTATGCAATTAATTGAAGGCTCATTGAAATAATATTTATTTCTCTTAATAAACCTCTTCAAGTACTTCTAACATTCCAAATATGAAATCTTTGCATCATTTGGTTTTTCTAAAAATGGTTGCATTAGATACCAAAATTTCAAACTTTGAGTAAACACTGTGCTTAAAATATAAATTTAATCTATATTTAATACACTGATCCAAGTTTGGTTTAAGAAGACCTACTAATATATATAAAATTTATATATCATTAATTTTGGGCCATACGCCCTTAAAGCAATTTTGAACGCTTCCAGATATCACACTGCTCCTTTTTTGGTGCCTAAAATTCAATGTTGAGCTCGTAGTTGAAAATCTTCCTATGGGTACATATTTTAACAGGAGTAATTCCTTCCTCATCGAGAACTGTTTTGTTTTAATCATACATCATAGAAGTAAATAGATAGCTAGAATTATAAATTAATTAAGCAGGCTGTGTAAGATGATTAAAAAAAAGTAAAATCTATTAATGATATTACTACACAACCAAATTTGAGTTACAAATAATGATGTTTGACTCAAAAATCCCAGTCAGAACCTTTTTATTTTGAAGGCAGAGTATTCTTTGCAATTAGAACTGTTTTCTACAGTCAATATCTCACTTAGAATTTTTTTTAATGTCAAAAGGGTATGACCTCAAACGGAAACACTTAAAAAGAACAGTTTTAAAAGTAAAATCTAAAATTTTCACCCGACATTAAGTGAAAATTCCTACATTATGTTATTGTGAATAAATTTTGCTTGGACCCGCTTCGATGGCCGCGTGGTCTTACATACTACTATCGCAGTTCACTAGACTGCCTATGGTGGGAGGATCAAGGTTCAAATCTCGGTCGGTTGTACTAAGGGTGGTTTCTTTCAAAATGGTTACCCACTCTCCCTCCACGCAAATGTGGGTACTTTTCCTCTAAATATGACCTTCCTAATGCCTAAAGCCATTAGTGTAGTTAGAACATAAGCGTATACCCGAAAGGATAGTAAGACGCGGTGCTAACAAAAAAAAATCTCTTTGCGGAGATAAGGTTGACATCATTGAAATATGAGAGCAAAGGACATAAGACCACTCACTACTGGCTGTAGCGCTGAATCACCATATTGCCAACTGATATTTTGTCAGCACGTTCACCGGTTTCACAATCTTAAGTGCTCATCTGTCGACGTAACTCAAGTTAGCCCACGACATTGCCGAAACTTTTTTTTTTAAAATTGTTTGTGCTCTATTTGTGACCATGTTTTTCCGGAAATTAACATTTTTGCTCTAAAATTAGGCATTCTAGAGAACATTTAATGTGGTGGGGCTAACTTGAACTTTCCCTATACCGTAAACCGTAGAATACTTGATTTCAAGCTAGCCCACCACATTTTGAAAAAAATCAATTTAACAAAATTCTGTTTGTACCATTCGCTCGGTATTCGTTTGTGCTCATATATGCTCGAACATGGATATTTTAGCTGCTATATAATTAGACCTTTAAGAGAACATTTAATGTGGTGGACTAGCTTGAGCTCAAGTTGGCCCGCCACATTGAATGTTATCTAAAAGGCCTAGTTTTAATGGCTGGCTGTACTCGAGATTGTTTTATCCAAGAAATAAAATAATTCCTACAATATGTTTAAATTTGGTGCCATCGGGTTGGATCTTTTTCTTTCGATACCAAATCCCTAGTTGTAAAAAAATGTTTTGCTATCACTGTCAGATTGTAGATAACGATCTTCGTGAAGGTTTAACGGAAGAAGCCGAAGTGCCGAACTAGGAGAAACGACAGTAGGACGACTAGAAGGCGCCGTATCTCATTCTCATTTCACACACACAGCGCGCTGTACTCGTATTGTGTTCGCTTCCAATGTTTCGACCTTGACCTTGGAAACTCACTTTACAAACGATT
Organism: Timema podura; assembly: GCA_033556935.1. Classification (NCBI taxonomy): domain Eukaryota; kingdom Metazoa; phylum Arthropoda; class Insecta; order Phasmatodea; family Timematidae; genus Timema; species Timema podura. The sequence continues at coordinate 98,535,685 of JAVRXN010000010.1, read as the reverse complement.
CATGACCATAAGATATAGTCGGCTCAAAGTTATTATTATTATTATTTAGCACCGCGTCTTACTACCCGTTCGGGTTATACGCTTAAGTACTAATTACACTAATGGATTAGGAATTGGAAAGGTTGAATATAGAGGAAGTGAACCCGCATTTGCGTGGAGGGAGAGTGGAAAACCATTTAGGAAAAACCACCCCAGTTCACCCGACGAGATTCGAACCTCGATCTCCCCGTCCTCAGTGGTCTGGCTCAACACGACTGGCGCGTTAGCCAACTACGCCACGGAGGCGGGTGGCTCAAAGTTCCGTGAAATTAACTTAAGGAGGGGTGTTAAGGATTGAGAGTTGAGGGCATTATTTTTGTAGTATTTATAAAAAAAAAATTTCAATAAAAACAATAAAATATTTATCTAATAGAAACGTAGAGTTTAATTATCTTTAGATGGTAATCTCAACAATTATTATATAATAATATCTTTCAAGAGCATACTAGAATTTGATGATAGCTGTCTCTCTTAATGTAAAAAGTTTATCATCAAATGCTAACATGCCCATGACAGATACTCAACAATTATTGTTAAGATTACCATGTGTAGAAAATTAAACTATGTTCATACTGGAAAAATAATCGAGTTATTGTGCCAAAAAAAATTTTTTTTTGTAAGAACTGGAAAGATACTGATCTTTTTCCATCCCACCCTACGTCTGCATAGGTAGTTATTTTAGCTTCGTGTCTTACTTCCCGTTTGAGTTTTAGTTACGTATAGGTCTATGTATTAATTACGTTACTGGGCTAGGTATGAGGAATGTTGAATCTAATGGAAGTGTACCGCATTTGAGTGGAGGGAAAGGGTAAAACCAACCTTAATATACCCGACCGGTATTTGAACTCTGATCTTCCCTTCATCTGTAGTCCAGTCTATTGCGAGAGTGACTCCTTAGACCATGCGGCCACCGAAGCGGATACTCTAGGTAGATAAAATATTGCCAATTAGGTCAAATATTAACAAAACCAGAGTTTAGTGTTTTCTGGAATGAACACAAACCTATTTTCTATATTATTATTATTATTATTATTATTATTATTATTATTATTATTATTATTATTATTATTATTATTATTATTATTATTATTATTAGCACCGCGTCTTACTACCCGTTCGGGTTATATGCACTTATGCTAATGTGTAATGGTAAGGTGATTGTGAGATGAAATGGAGGACCTACAGTTTAACGTGGAATCCGAACCATGGTGGAGGCCTGGCATTCCTCACATTCACAAGTTGTGATTAATACACATCCTGTCAGAGGTGAAGGAAGGGTTTGGCAATCAGATGAATCTGTGCCGGGACCAAGGATTGAACCCCGCACTCTCAGCACAGAAGTCTGTCACTTTACCCCTAGACCACCAGGTCACCTATTAGTTTTTATAATCTGACACACGTATATAAGTTATACTTGTAGACATAGTTTGAAGGTTGAAGTTTTCCCATCTGAAAAGTCCATATTTTGATTAATTATTAAGACCTAATTGCCCGGGAAACGTAAGGTAGCTGGTATATAACATAGAATGGATTTGTGTGAATCGAATTATGTAATTTAATAAGGTGGGGGGGGGGGGGGTGGCCAAGGCCGTAGCCAGTCTATAATTTCAGGGGGGGTTTGGTGGGCACATCCCCCAATTGCTGGAAGCTAGAAAAAAATTCTAAATGATAGACAGTTCTAGAAGCTCTCTGAAGTGGGTCTTTTCATGGTAAAATAACTCACTAACTGCCGAAGGCTTGGAAAATTTCTTAATATTAAACACTTTTTGAAGCTCTGTGAAGTTTTTTATGGTAAAATAACCCCCAAAATGCTGAAGGCTAGGAAAATTTCTAAATATATAACACCTCTAGAAGCTTCTGAATTACTTTTTATGGTAACACAGCCCCTAATTTGTATTTGTATCTTAATTTTGATATTGTTTGAACCATAAATAAAGCCATATATATTTTGTTCATAAAATTTCGCGGGGGGTTTGAACCCCCAAAACCCCTCCCTGGCTACGGCCTTGGGGAGGGGGGGGCACTAATTGTACTGCCACCTTAAGAGTCCATCTTTCCTCACGGGTAACATCTGACTTTAGGTAGGTTATACATAAAACAGTCAAAAAAATGTAATTTAAACCAGTGAAATCATTTGAAAATATTTTCAAAACTTCAACCAAATCGAAAAATAATGATATTAAAATGGAAAAAAAAACATACATAGTATCAGCTCACAAGCGAGCTAAACTGACCGAGTGGTCGCAGCACGTCAACTAAGATAGTGCCAACATTTGCGAATAGAGGATGTCATGTCATCAGCACAACGAGCCCTCTGGCCGTTAATCTCAGTTTTATAGACCGGAGCCGCTAATTATTTATTCAAATAGCTTCTCATTTGTCCTCGCGAGGCTGAGTGGACCTCGTTCCAGACCCACAAAAAAATCTGGAAGTGTCGGGGATCGAACCCGGGACCTCTGGATCTGTAGCCATGAACTCTGACCTCTAGAACACAGATGCGATCAAACACCTATCAAACTCATCCCAATTTTTCTCTTGTCTAATTAAGAATGCAGAAAAACACGTTTCGATAACGTTTTCTCGTTAAAGCGTGATCTTTCATCTAATTTCCCGGTTAACCGGTACTGTATGTGCAGAACTAAGGCAATGTTACAATAATTGAGTCTTTAAAAATAATACCAAGAAAATGCTTTAGAACAATGGCTTCCAAAACCATTTTAAAACCATGACCTAATTTTTAGAACGACAAACTTTGGACGACACAACGTAGCTTTAATGGACATGAGAAGGGGAAGCGGGGTGGGGAATTAAATTATTTTTTCTATAGTTTTCACTTTTCTATTTTTTAATGATTTTTTATTTTCAAATAATTACAAAATTTTCAAATTTCAAAATGTTTTCATAGCCCACCAAAATCGGTTTGCGACTCACCAATGGATCGCTTGCCATCCACAGTTTGGGAATCAATACCTTGGATGCAATATTCCAAATCTGTTTTATACCCTCAACTTCCTGTGTCCTGAAAACAGAATAAGTTGTAGATAATCCGTGCGTAGACAAATGCAAGAAAAATCTACTTTTTGAGTGTGTGAGAAAGAGGCATTGAACCTTAATTCTATTAAAAACAAACTCAAAATAACTTCGAGAGGTATCTAATTTTCTAAAAGTCACTTTAACCTCTCTCCACCTCTTAATTTTAAAATGTATTTTCTAACTGCTCTCTCTTGAACAAAAATATGATATCAAAAGTTTATGCCTTAAAGAATGATTCTACATTCAGCCAGTCACAGAAAGTGCCTGATTTAACAGCAAGAAAAGCTACTTGATCTACTTTCACGTATTCATACGTTAAATCATGTGATCTGTAGCTGTCACTTTAGATAGATATTATCTATACCTATTAAATAACACTAATAAAATATTAGAATGTTAGCTTATCAAAAATAACCTAAAAAATTATGTGTGTATATTCTAAAAGAGTATTCCTCTGAAAATTGGATGGTACGAACAATAATCGTAGTCCCCTATCCCTTCCCGCGAGTGATGGTACATTTCCTCTGAATTCTACCTCATCAATTCAAATTTGTGGAAAATCTTGGATGGTTGCAAGACGCAGTGAAAATATATATATTTTTTCTTTATCTAGAGAGAAGACTTGAGAAGATCAGGTGGACAGACAGGGTGACAAATGAAGAAATCCTAAAAAAGAGTAGGTGAGAAGATAACAATTTTGGATGTAATTCTTCGACGCAAGGCAAACTGGATCGAACACATTCTTAGGAGGAACTGTCTTCTGCACGACGTCATTGAAAGTAAGATTGAGGGTAAGAGAAGCTTAGGAAGAAGGAGGATTCACATATTGGATGACTTGAAATAAATAAAAAATTCTGGGGGCTGAAGGAGGAGGCAGAATACAGGGCGGCGCATTGGCGGTCTAAGTTCACTGACAAAAGGAATGGACCTGTCGTAAGACAGAGCACCTAACGAATAAAAGAGAGCTCATTAACCACATTAAAGCACCCCAAAATGAATCTTTTGTTGTGGTCACAATCTAGAATAAAATCTTAATTAGTGCACCTTCCGATCTAATTTAGTGGATTCTCGTAAAAAACATTTCCAAAAGTATTTATTTCTAGTGATAAATTAGTTTAGAGCTTTCATTGTTTATTTGACTGAGTATATAAACCCATTTTCTCTGGTAAACCCCACATTGGGGCTCACACGTACTAAGGCATTAGTCTCATCTGGTCTGGTTTCGAAGCCAAGCCGGAGATGTTTTTATAAATGGTTTTATACTCTCCCTCCACGCATGTGTGGATATACTTTCTCTAAATCCTACCTTCTTCATGCCTAGTCCCATTAACATAAATGGGTGTATAAACCAGGCGTGTATTAATTACAGGATCACGTTCAATTTTACGTTCAAGTAACGTAACGTTTACTTTACTTTTATGTGAGGTTCTTTTGATGTGAAAAAACTAGCGTGAAGTCAAGATTCACATAATGTTACGTAACAATCTGAACAAAACACAGACAATAAATTTGGACCATTTGGAAACAAATTGTTCACTAAAATGAAAGCCAATAATTTAGGGCTGATAGGCTACAAGTACTTGCAATAGAAGCTTACTACTAGATATACAAAATAAAGTGTAACACGAGGATACGACGTTTCACAGTTTGCGAAACCCGGACAAACTATACCGTAAACAAATGAAGTACTAAATAGCGGAGTTGAGTTACTCGCAACATGATTGGTTCTTTAGAACACGTAGTATCCTTCCCTAACGTTCACGTAACGTGAAAGTTCTCCCTTGTACAACTCTTAGGTTAAGTGTACTTTCCATTAAAAAAAACACGGGTAAAGCCTTTACTTGACGTTACGTTAACATTAAGTGAACGTTAATTGAGCGTTTGGTTGATCATGATCCGGCATAAGCTAGAGTGCAGGTAAATTTGTTAAGAGTTAAAAAAAAGTTACAATACAAATAAACTTAACCATACATATGTTTAGAAATACGTTTTATTTTCATTTAATACTACCATTGCATCAAGGATATATATATCCTTGATGCAATATATATCAATATATATATATATATATATACTTGATGCAATATATATATATATATACTTGATGCAATATATATATATATATATATATATATATATATATTATATATAATATTATATAGAGAGAGAGAGAGAGAGAGAGAGAGAGAAAGAGAAAATAATTAAGGGGGAAAAACACTCTTCATACATCAAGCTGACATTCAAACCCCGACCTCCAGTCACAACGTGACAAATTTTATTTTAATTGATAAAATCAATAAGAGTTGGTTTAAATTGAATCAGAACAGAGTATACAGACAACTAAAGGGATAGTTAAAAACTAATGGGATGCTAAATAAGTTCAAGTGCTCAGCGTGGCAAAGACTAAATCAATCAAGTCATGACATGTTGAGCGTAAACTATAATAATGAAAGAAGTTACGTAGCCCCATTTCCCCTTGTTCGTAGTTCATGATTGGTTCCTAGATGGCGGGCGCGGCGCATGTCTGCGTCAGAATGGAAGAATCACTATCTCAGGCGAGAGCCAAGTCAATATCTTAGTAGTCTGCGCAGTGAACGGTTGTGTTTCGTTGAGAATATTAATGATGACGTATTAGATCTTTGCGCTTACATGGGATAATATGGTTATTATTAGCTCTCTCTAAGTCCAAAGGTTTTACTCCTATAGAAATAAAAGATACCACGTTCATATTTTATTTTATTGAAGTTTAACGAAATTTCTCACGTTACTATAACATAATTGAGTGACAGTAAGGTTAAAAGATTTAATTTGTTGTTAATCTAAACAGCTCCTTAACCTCTTCCTCATCCTATCCCCCTCTTCTTTTAGGTTTTCTATTTCTGCCACGTTTTAGCACAGTTTACGTTAATCGTATTTTTTTTCTGTCCAAGGACAGTACTTAGCTTTTATCAGTGTTTTCGTGTTTTTAAATTATTGCGTGTTTTCAACGTTTGAAGAGATACCTTTTCTATTAAGCCTTGGACGTTAATAAGAGTCAGGTGAGTTTTAGTTTTAATATTGTAAACGGATATTTATAGGAAATTGGCCGCATGAAAATGTGCCGGTAACAATCTGTTCTACCAACGATAGAGCTTATCGATTAAAAGCTACAAAATAACCGTAGTCAGGGTGAGTGATAAAATAATTTATTGAATAGAGTATAATGAATGAATATAATTTTAAACTTTGGCATGGGACTTCATAAAACGTGCCAACAAGTTAGGTTGTTGTGTTTTCTAGAATAGTCCGCGATATTCAATTACATTGTACACGCATGCATATTATGTTTGTTTACATAAGTGTGTCATTTAGGCCCCATATAGCCTATAAGGGCTACACAGCTCCCATATATTTAGGACTGCATATAATTTTTCACTAATTTAGGGTGAGATGGAAGGGGGCGCGAGAAAAGGTCAATGTTTTTGTAGTTTTTAAAGCAAACAACTTTTTTTCGGCACAATGAATCAAACATTTCTCCAGTAGAAGGATAGTTTAATTTTCTACACATGGTATTCTCAACATTTCTTTAATATCAGTCATGGGCATATTAGCATTTGATGAAAAACTTTTCAAATGAAGACATTCTAGGACACTCTTGACGGAAATTCAAAAACAGTTTTCTATTGGATCTAAATATTTAATTAATTCAGCCGGAATAAATGTTATAAAAACTGCAAAATAATACTGCCTTTTACTATCCCATCCCATTTTAAGATGGGGATATTGGGAACCCGAGTTAAGGTCAGTGTTGTTGCATTTTTTTTTAGCAAAACAATTTTTGGTTCAAAATAGTAAAAAAAAAATGCTTCAGTGGAAACCTAGTTTAATTTTCTTCACATATTAATGAGTTTTTGAATATATGTCAAGGGTGTCCTGTAATTGAAATTTTCTCTTCATTTAAAATTTTGTCATCTAACGCTGCTATGCTTATGACAGATATTCAACAAATGTTGATATCACCATGTGAAGAAAATTAAACTCTTATGTTTCTACTGGAGCAATATTTTTTTTATTTTGACCAAAAAAAGAAGTTTTGCTATAAAAACTGCAAAAACACTGTATTTTTCTTGCGTTCCCTACCTGACCTTAAGACCACATGACTGGTAAAATTAATCTTAAAGGAATTCCACCGACACTCCTTGAGAGAGGATAGAAAGATCATAGAGTAGAAAATCATCCATAGTGGACACGACAAAGAGTTGAACCAAGGCCTGACCTGGATGTGATTTGAACACCCTAGTCGAGCTGGCCGACTCCGAACTCACTTTGCCGTTCACTTTGTTCAACAATAGTACTAAATCAAATACGCAGAGTAGAGATGAGAAATTTTAGATAAAATGTACCCGCACTTGACTCGCTCCAATGGTTGAACGGTTTAAGACATCACTTTTACAATAAACTGGACTGTCGCTGACAACATTGAGGTTCGAATCTCGGTCAGGTGTATTGAGGGGGGTTTTTCAAAAATTGTTTTCCACTTTCCCTCCACGCAAATGCAGGCACACTTCCTATAAATATAACCTTTCCAATCCCTAAAACCATTAGCGTGATGTACATAAGCGTGTAACCCAAACGGGTTGTAAGACGTGGTGCAAAAAATTTTTATCATTAAACATCAATTTTTTTTTCTTTCAAATTTTCTATCATTACTCTGCATTTTCTTTTTCCTAATGATAGTTGAGTTCCAGTAATTAATTAAAATTGCTGAAAATGATAAATATTGCATAAATCCATCAAGTTAGTAAACTTAAAGATAAAAAATAGCAGAGCATCCACCACCCCCTCCCACTATCCCCTTAATTAAAATCCTAGATCCACCCCTGTGTATAAACGAGCAGCTAATATTCGGTTCCACCCCTTCGGTGGCCGCATGATCTATGACGCTACTCTCAATAGACTAGACTGCCGAAGACGGGGACGTCGGGGTTCAATCCCGGTCGAGTGCGATGAGGATGATTTTTCTTAAATGGTTTTCCACTCTCCCTCCACAAAAAATGCAGATGCACTTAGTAATTAAACTTACTAATCCCTAACATTATTAGTGTAATTAGTACATATGCGTATAACCCGAACGGTTATTATTATTATTATTATTAGCACCGCGTCTTACTACCCGTTCGGGTTATACGCACTTACGCTAATGTGTAATGGTAGGGTGATTGTGAGATGAAATGGAGGACTACAGTTTAACATGGAATCCGAACCATGGTGGAGGCTGGCATTCCTCACATTCACAAGTTGTGATTAATACACGTCTTGTTAGATGTGAAGGGTATGGTAGTCAGAAATGGTTAGTAAGAAGCTGTGATATATAATATATATATATATATTTGGTATTATACAAGTCTTGGGTTTGGAAGGTGCGATCATTTCCGTCTTTTTTACCAAAGGTTTCTCGTCGAATGCGAGAATACCGTAACAGGACGTTACTGTTATCGCCCACACATCTGATAGGACCGGAATCGATATACTGCAGAGTTGAAAATATACGACGGAAATCATGGGCAAACCTTGACTTTTCCATCTTGGATGGGGAAGGGGGAGGAGATTCTTCTCTCACTAATCACTACTTAATATATAAATTATATTAAACTTAATCTAACATACTTTGGTTCATATTTAAAATACCGTACTCTGTTTCAGCTAAAAATAAGAGACTGTCCTTAAAATTAAACTACGTGAGTCTTTTTATTTAATTATTTTTGACACCCTCCCTCACGTAAGGGTCGTAAGATTTTCCGTCCATCCCCCCCCCCCTCTCCTTCTATCTTATGTAATTTATTATGATTTAGTAAATTAAATTATTTTAATCGTTTAGCTATGTTAAGACGTGAGTGAGTGAATTATAAAATAGGGCCTACTTTAATTGCAGTAAAATTAGCTGAAACACATCATAAGTAAATTAAATATAAATGAATTTTTTTAATTAATATAGGACGATTTATTATATAACAATTTTTTGTTTAGATTTTGTCTTACCACAAACATTGATTAAAAAACGTTATGTAAGAGGGATTCTGAACCCCGCCTACTCCCTTCCTTGTAATAAAACGTAAGAAAATATTGACTTGTCTCTTCCCCCACCCCCTAAAAACCCTTACATAACTAAAGGACTGCCCCTTAACACTATTCTCAATTTATTTTTTCGAAAGTATAGGAACAGGCAGACCTACAAGAGCGTGTTAAATAATTAACACTTGATTTAAGTGGAGTAGTGGAAATCTTGCAAGTGAGTAAATTATTTATATATAACAGTTAATTTCAATTCTATATGGACCTGCTTAGGTGTTCCTTTAGTCTAATGCGCTATTCTTGCAGTAGACTAGACTGCCGATGACGGGGAGGTCGAGATTTGAATCTCATTTGGGTGTACCGAGGGTGGTATTTCACTCTCCCTCCAAGCAAATTCAGGTACACGTCCTATAAACATAACCTCCCTAATATCATTAGCCTAATTAGTACATAAGCATACAACCCGAATGGTAGTAAGACGCGGTGATAAAAAAGACCTCTATATTGAAAGGGACTTGACCTTTAAGAACAAATATTGGGAGCGGGGGGGGGGGGGGGGGGGAGTGGTTGTACCCCTTAGCCCAGGCACGCCCATGACAGAAATAATTTTAAATTGCCATACTTAGCTGTCTCACTAAATTAAATAGCGGGTGTAGGGTGGTTGTGTTTGACCTAAAATCAGGACAAGCTGATGGAATTAAAGGAGGCCGCTTTACCGCAGCCTTAGATGTATTGCAGAAGTCCATAAATCATGAGTTATTACAGAAGGTGTTAACTATCCCAAAATATGGTTCACGCTTAAATGGAGGTGAAAGATCCCAAAAGAATTACATACTTCACATTTTGTTTTATGGTTTTATTTTAAAGTATTTCATGAAAGTGTAAATTTGTCTGATTTATCAACGTAGTTTCATGCTAAATGTCTGGGTTCTGATATAGAAGTAAATGATTCCAAACATCTATCTGCCTTCCTCAAACGAATAAAGTCATATTTTAATAGGATCATCCTTGCTTTGATGGCCACATTGTCTAATACGCTACTCTCACAGTAGAATGTTTGGGCTTTTGTAATGTTGCATTCAGATTATCAACATTTAGATACAACAAGTGAGAAAATAAAAATAACACCAAGGAATGTTCTAAAGGTACGTAGCTACAGCATATTATGAAGTGAAATAAACAGATTATTTAGTGGGATTATGTTTATAGGAAGTGTACCCGCATTTGCGTGGAAAGAGAATGGAAAACCATTTAGGAAAAACCACTCACACTATACCCGACCAAGATTCGAACCTCGATCTCCCCGTCATCGGCAGTCTAGTCTACTGCGAGAATAGCACGTTAGACCACGCAGCCGCCGAAGTGGGTGATTATGTACTGATAACGCTAATGTGATAGGGATTAGGAAAGCTTAGTGAAAAACAAGTGTACCCACATTTGCGGGGAGGGAGCATGGAAAAACACTTAGAAAAACCCTCAGTGCAGCCGACCGGGATTGAACCCCGATCTCCCAGTCTTCATCAGTCTAGTCTAGTATATTGCTAGAGTAGCGCATTAGACCATGCAGCCACCACAACAGCTTATTTCATAATTATTTTCTAAAATAAACAGGGATAAAATAGTGTGAATCTTTAATGAGTTGGTTCAGATGTGAGAGAGCTACAATCACATTCGAATGATGTCATTGCTAGAGCAGAATAAGGGGAGCTTTCATAAAGTGTTTTGCTGATGTAGCTGAACGTAGAAAATGGTCATTCATTATAACATACACACACCCGGCTCACTCAAGTCTTATCATGGGTGGTCCGGTGCATTATGATGTCGAGGAATTCCCCTTATTTTTGAATAGTTACAAATGTAGCCAACCTAAATTATTATAAAAACTATTTTTTTTTAATTTAATGACAAAATTATATTTTAGTAAATACTTGTTGTATATTACTATGAGCCTTAGAAGAATTATCCTATGCGCACTCAAGATATTTAATTTTCTATAATTATTCAAATAATTAATAATAATAATTATTATTATTGTTTACTCTATGTTCTAAAAACATTTCCTATAGCCTAATTTAGAGATAAAGCTAAGAATATTAATTTTTTTGAAGATCAAAACAATTTTCTATTTAATTTTTATTTTATAAGAAGACTGCCATTGATATAATAACAAGCATTGTCTATATATAATTTTTTTAACTATCATTTAACTTATTTTAAAACTGGTTCTTTCAAGTGGTGAGAGCATTTATATTTTTTAAATAATACTATAACGTAGTTCACTTAATTTTATTAGTATTTTTAGTTTTATTAGTTAGAAATATTATTTTCTAAACCTCATATTATATGCAAGTACAGTAAAACTTTTGCTATCCGAAATAAAAGAGACGGACCCGATTTAAGAAAACCAAAATTTCTGATAGTTTGTAAATGAGAGCTGTTGTGGTAAGAATAAACATTTATTGAAAATTTATACAATGTAATACACACCATGTACTACAAATTTGTAATACTAGAAAAATCTGATATCCTAGTTTGAACTTTGAGGTCTCCATTTATTCCATGTAGATACATAAATAACTTTTTTTTTTAGCCCCGTATCTTACTACCCGTTCGGGTTAAACGCTTATATACTAATTACTCTAATGGTTTAGGGGCGAGGAAGGTTATATTTATAGGAACTGTGCCCACATTTGCGTGGAAGGAGAGTAAAAACCCCTCTTGGAAAAACCGCCCTCAGCACACCCGACCAAGATTCGAACCTCAATCCCCTCGTCATCAGCAGTTAAGTCTACTGCGAGAGTAGTGTATTAGACCATGCGGCCACGGAAGCTGATAAAACATCATCTTGACTTTAAAAAAATATATGCGTTTCGGTCTACCCGGGTTTCAGTTAAACGAAGTTCTGTTAACCGAAGATCTACTGTATTGTGGGGTGACCTGTTGGTCTAGTGGTAAGGTGTCGGAATTTAGTGCTGGGGGTCCGGGGTTCACTCCTCGGTCTCGGCACAGATTTATCTGATTGCCAAACCCTTCCTTCACCTCTATCAAGACTTGTATTAATCACAACTTGTGAATGTGAGGAATGCCAGGCCTCCACCGTGGTTCGGATCCCACGTTAAACTGTAGTTCCTCTATTTCATCTCACAATCACCCTACATTAAACTTTAGCATAAGTGCGTACAACCCAAACGGATAGTAAGACGCGGTGCTATTAATAGTACTGCAATGTGTGTAGCATAAAATATATATATTATGTTAACTTACGAAGAGCCTATATTTAATTTATTTCAATCATGACACAATACTCATTGTTTCTGTTAGTGTTATTTCCTCTCATAAGATGTCACTTATCAGATACTTTTGAAATGTATGAAGGGTTGAAACAAGGAGATGCACTTTCCCCATTAATTTTTAATCTATCCTTAGAAAATGCCATTAGGGTAATTCAAGAGAGTAGGGAAGGGCTGACTTTAAATGGTACAACGCAGCTATTAAGCCGTGTCCAGACTATCGAGCCGAGCCGAGCCTCGTTAACGTTGGATAACTGGGTTCGTCGGAATGCTCGCAGCAACCAGTGAATGTCGGTATTTCAACGAACATCAAAGGATGTTACGAGGCTCAGCTCAAAGCTCCCTGGACGGCGCTGCGAGCAAAGCCGAGCCGAGCCACTTGCAACTTTAAATTATTGTTTATTTCTAATTAACCTTCCTTCACACGCACTTGAAATATTAGCTGAGCAGTTGCGTGTTGTAAATTTTAGTACGCCTTGGAATTTTGTTTGAATTTTTTTTTTCAATTGACTCGTTCTTTTGTACTAGATTAGTGCTGCATACATCAATACCTTTTAATACAGGCATCGTATTTACTTAGAAAAGAGATAATACTTGTAATTTTTTTTCATATATAATAAATTATTTTATAATTATTTTATCGTATTTCGAAATATTTAACTGAATAAAATATTTGTATCCACTGCGTGGGTGCATCATTGTAAAAAACTTGTTTCCGTCATTTTTAACCACATGGTTTAAATTCGTCGGTTGCCATTTTGAAGCTATCTTTGTTAGACCTTTTGTGGAAGTGCTGTGAATAGTGTTTTTTAGTGAAATAAAACGAATAATAAGGTTTGTGTCCGACCTCAAATAAATATATAAATAATATTGGCCTAAAATTACTGTGGCTAACTATCACATTCATATATTACCATCCGTTTTCATTACAGTGATCCAAAGTGATAGATGTCAGCTATTGGCGTAGGAATATATTAGGGACCATTTCTAGTAACTTTTCAAGCTTTCATCCAAGTAAACTTAGGTCATGAATTAATTATATTTTTCCTGGTGAGGTTAATTCACGTCTGCGCCGTATTTATTGTGAATACAGCACTTTTAATACTATTTTGGTCACACTACTTGGTTAGACCCTTAGACCATTAATATTTGCTAATCTAACATGGGTATACATAGTTTTTTTAACCTAAATAATCAATCTTATTTCAATTAAACTTTATGTAGGCTGGAGATTGATCCAACTTAAAATTGTTTTTGATTGATTTTATGTTTGCTGAAGTAAGTTTTAAGGGGAATGATTAATTGGATTAATTGATAGAAAACCAATTTGTCTTTCAGAATAGTAGTTTCTGACAATGTTCTAAATTCTAAAAATAAAATTAATATCAAGCATTCAAAATTTTAATTGACATTAATTTAATTGGTTTCTGAAAATTATTAACTGTGAGCTCTAGATTTTTTTGTGTGCGACATATTAACTTGCTACAGATGAGCGTGTAAAGATTGGAATGAGATTGTAAACACGAATTTTGAACAACCAAACATTTATTATTACAAAGAAACCTGTCTTTTTGAGAGTGTTTATATGTGTTAATTTAATTTTTATCTTGTTAAAAAATAATATAATTTTTAAATTATAAAGGTTTTATATGGCACCATAAACCATTTATTCGTTAATTCAAATACTTTTGTCTGATAGGTACATAGTTTAGAATTAAGTTAAGAAGGCGTTTTTATAGGTTATTATAGAAAAAAGTTTTTTTTGTTGTTAATTTCTCTCATTTTATTCTTTTGGCGATCAATATCGTATGACAAGGTATTTTTCTAATTATTATTTATCTACACATATTATTTAAATGCAGGCCTGCTTGTTTTGTGCAAGCAGAGATTTTTGGGGCCAGAAATTCTGCCCACACCCTCCACCCTTTCACACTCAGGGTATTGATCTAGTGTGGCCCATAGAAAAATACGGCCCTTGTTTGAACACTTTTAATATTTACTGTGGATTTCTAAAATATTCGTATTAATTTTATTATAGTGATTGGACCTTTTTTAATTTATTACTTTTATTTATCATGTAGTAAAACCATGACGCAAATATTGTTTATGTATCTTACTAAAAATTAAAACATTGCTACTGTGGTACTTAATGTTTATTATCCTAATTATAATTTTGTAGGTGCTATTATATTTGTATTTATTACTGTTGAATACTTATTTGTTTGTGTATTAGTTTTACCTTAAAAACGAATATTGATAATGTTGGGGTTTAAGAAGCAATATTTCAGGAATAAGTTCTAAGCCCAGTGCTTCTTGATTTAAATTTGTTCGGTGTCAATTCTACATATTAGACTTCTTCCAATAATGTTCCCCGGTGCTGTTTTTTTATGTTCCGTGACATTACTAAATTTGGCTAAATATGTTTATATGATAAAAACATAAATTTAAAATAGCGCTAAATGTCGTCTATTTCAGGAATCTAAATATAAATATGGAGCTGATGTATGTATGTATGTATGTATGTATGTATGTATGTATGTATGTATGTATATTATCTCGAATATTAATTTTGGATAATTTTAAGGATCTGAATCCATTGTTATGCACAAATCTGTAACCGTAGTAATAGCTATGAATGATTCATTTCTACCATTGTCACCTTGAAGGGTAGGTTGGAAAACATAACCATAAAAAGAACAACTCCTATTTGTATATTTAGGGAACTACAGTTGATGAAAAGAGCAGCAATTTTTCTGGCTAGGATCCGCATATGGTTGAGGAGCCACACGCTCCCAACCCTTGATATATATTATAGAAATAAAGATACCATATTCATGTTTACATACTGAAAGTCCAAAATAAAAAAAAAGTTAGATTTGGTCAACATTATAGAAAATGTGTAAATTACTGCTATCATAGAGAAAAGTATTACCATCCTATTATATCCTTTCTCTATGCTGCTATAGACCATCGTCAAAAATACACTTTTAATACATAGCTTTTCTTGACCAACTTTATATATTCAAGAATAATTTATCTACTTTAAAAATAAATTTCACATTAAAAATAGAAGACGAGACACCTGTTTCTAAGGAATTAACTGACAATAGATGATAATGCCCAAATATACTTGTTATTGATAAAAAAATGTTATTGCAAAAGTTTTAATACAAGGGCTATTTTACAATTCAATCAAGAGCTAGGATCCCCTCCTCGCCCAATGAATCTGAATGGGATTTGAAGCTCAATCTTATTGTCACCGAAAGATGTCACCTTGGCCTGCATTTTAGTTTTCTATGATATTTATTATACCCAGATAATAAAATACATTTAGTCCATTTAAAAATATATTTACTAGAGTAGCTTCCTATGAATAGTTTGATACTCATTTATAACGACGATAATACACCCTTGCTTGAAAAAAATCCCTCAGAATGCCAACAATATTATCTTCCACCGGGTCACTCAATCTGGGTGGGGGGCGGAAGGGGGGTTATTTTACAACAATATATCATTCATAATAGATCACTTGTAATTAATTTTTAATAGGTTGATTTATTTACCCTCTTCGACACCCTTAAAGATCCCTTAACTTTTAAGAACAAAGATTTAAGCTTGCCTTGTACTTAAAACGAGAGAAAACAAAATAACACTAAATATTGTTTTTATGTATTCTCACATTTTTAAAATCACGAGGTTACTTTATTTTATTTTATCCACTAGTTCCTTATAACTTCAACTACCCACCTTTAAATAGCTAATCTAACCATTTCAAAATTTTGCTGTCCATACAAAAATGTTTTAAAAACACGTGCTCTAAAAAAAAAGATGGTGCTTTAAAAAGGTGAGGGCTCATGGCATATAAATTCTTAAAGTTGGCCCCTAGGGTAACCACATAATTAACTATGGTAATACACATTTTGTTGATGGATTTTATTTGATCATAATTTAAAACAAGGGCGTTTTTAACGATTTACTCCATAGGTATGATTAAAACCTCTCCCAATTAATTCGAATGAGATTTGAACTTCAACGTCACGGTTAGTGAAAACAGTAAGATGTATTTTAGTTTTCTATGTCTTCATTAAAAAATATATTATGTGTACTAAAGTAGATAACTTCCTTTAAATAATTTGATAATTATTGCCTTATTTGGTCTTATTCTGAACCAAGAGTATTTGGTTCGATTCCTTGCACGTTCGATAAAATTATCATTGAAAAATTGGGATTTTCCTCTCGTAGTGACGATTGACAGCTGGGGGTCTCGTTGTGACTGTTATGGAGTAAGCTAGTTTGTAATTCATGCGCTGATATAATTAGTCGGTTAATAAAGTGCACGCAATAATAAGTTGGAAAAGTATGTAAGAAATAATATAAAATGCCTTCAATTAGTTTTTATTTTCATAAAGAGGAAATTCCTGAACTACAACGATTCACATAACCCAGACAAGCTTATCTTAGTCACTGTGTCACTGGATACCTGAGCTAACTCCCCCCTCCGCCCCTCCACCCCCCTGCTAGCAGTGGAAAAGCTCGATGGTCGCATTAGAGGGAGAAACTAAACCTAGAGAGAGAAGGATGTATGCTAGCCATTACAACTGTCACTTATTTCAGATTAGTCAGGAACAAGGACCTAAGTACACATTCTTAGTTAACGATAAAAATCTAAAGGCGGAACAAATACACTCTTCCTCTAAAGGAAAGTAGCTCCTAATGACAATAATATTACCTTTCATCGGGTAAAGTTCGGTCTTGGAGGGGTTGGAAGTGAGGTTAAAATTGAATTTTTAGTAAGTCACTTTTTTCAACCACTGGAACACCCTTAAATATTAACTGCAAACTCATTTTATAATAGTCCGAGGGAAATAAATAAAAAATAATTTATCTTTAAAATTAGAGAGTATAATTATTAAAAACATTATTTACATGATTACTCGAGTTAAAGATAGTATTGAATGAATCTATTATTGAACTGAAAACTCCAATTTGAAGATAAAATACTAAGACTTATGTGTGGTTCAAGCATGCTAAAAGTCATGTGACCTCCGAAGTGACGCGCGGAAATCTCGATTATAGATGTTCTGCAGGTTACTGTAGGTCACTGTTCGAACTTGTCTCCAATAGCTGTTCTCTCAGCGTAAGCAGGGTCATGTTCTTTGACGCATACTATCTGGGTGATATGTGCTTGGTGGAATGTGTTGTAATGTAGAGCCTACATTCCACCAGTCTGGGGTGATGTGTGCTTGGTGGAATGAGCTGTAATGTAGAGCCTCCATTACACCAGTCTGGGGTGATGTGTGCTTGGTGGAATGAGTTGTAATGTGGAGCCTCTCTCACACCATTCTGGGGTGATGTGTGCTTGGTGGAATGAGCTGTAATGTAGAGCCTACATTCCACGAGTCTGGGGTGATGTGTGCTTGGTGGAATGAGCTGTAATGTAGAGCCTCCATTCCACCAGTCTGGGGTGATGTGTGCTTGGTGGAATGAGCTGTAATGTAGAGCCTCCATTACACCAGTCTGGGGTGATGTGTGCTTGGTGGAATGAGTTGTAATGTGGAGCCTCTCTCACACCATTCTGGGGTGCTTGGTGGAATGAGCTGTAATGTAGAGCCTACCTTCCACGAGTCTGGGGTGATGTGTGCTTGGTGGAATGAGCTGTAATGTAGAGCCTACATTCCACGAGTCTGGGGTGATGTGTGCTTGGTGGAATGAGCTGTAATGTAGAGCCTACATTCCACGAGTCTGGGGTGATGTGTGCTTGGTGGAATGAGCTGTAATGTAGAGCCTACATTCCACGAGTCTGGGGTGATGTGTGCTTGGTGGAATGAGCTGTAATGTAGAGCCTACATTCCACCATTCTGGGGTGATGTGTGCTTGGTGGAATGAGTTGTAATGTGGAGCCTCTCTCACCATTCTGGGGTGATGTGTGCTTGGTGGAATGAGCTGTAATGTAGAGCCTCCATTCCACCATTCTGGGGTGATGTATGCTTGGTGGAATGAGTTGTAATGTAGAACCTCTGTATTCACTTTCTCTAATCCTGTGGAACTTTTTTTTTTTGCTCTCGTACCCGCAGATATAATTTTTCCCCAACTGGGTACCCCCCAAAGTTTTTTTAGCACCAAGTCTTACTACCTTTGGGTTGTACGCCTATGTACTAATTACGCTAATGTGTTAGGGATGAGTAAGTTTGAATTTTTTAGGAAGTGTACCCTTATTTGCGTGGGAGTTTAAAAACCATTTGGGAAAAAAATAACAGCCTCGGTACATCCAACCAAGATCGAATCCTAATCTCCCCGCCATAAGCAATCCGGTCTATTACGAGAGTGACACTTTAGACCATGCGGCCACCGAAGCGGGTCCCCCAGATTTGTTAATACATATTTAATAAAAGTTCTTCAAATTCTTTAATCGATGTAAAATAAATCAAATTCAAAATAATGTATTAAATAAAAGTTTTAATACACAGTTTATGAATGAATTTACCGAACACCAGCTGCTATTTCTCTAAAGACCATGGTTTGTACATCCATTACCAACCACATGAGTGGTCATAAACATATGTAAAGTACAAGCCATTAACAAATCCAAACATCTCGGCACGGCCTTGCGAAAGGTTGGGTTGCCAATTACAGCATCTCCGCTACTGTACAGTGTGTTCCAAATAAAACCGGACCCAAAACCAACTCGGAGGCGGACACATGCGGAGTGCGCAGGTTCACTGACCTTGTACGGACACTGTTGCACGCATGCGTAGTTTGCGGCGGCATGGGGAAACAGAAGCGTTGGCCTAATGACTTTTATGAATTTAATTTTTAGGCCAAATGACTTTTTGTAAAATAAATTTTAGGCCATTTATTTAAAGTTTGTTAATGTTGTCTTCGGAAACATTCTTTATGATTTGTAGTGATGTTACTAGAGGGCGATGGTGTGTAATGTTTAGTTAAATTGTATATAATACCGTTTCAAAATACATTTGTCTTCTCTCAATTTACTACTGCCCAAGGTATAACAGCACGTCTATTAACCTATAGTACCACTTTTTTATGTTGAACTTTTTGCAATGCCATAGTTTTGTACTAGTTTTTGTACCGTTTTGTACAAGAACAAAAAAGTTTTGTGCCCGTACCCTTTTTGAGTAATTAGCATATAAATGTGGCCACTCCATTTATTTAATTTTGTATTTTGAATTTTGACAATTTTTTAATGCCAAAGTTTTGAATTAGTTTTTGTAACGGTTTTTACCATAAAGAAAAAGTCGTGTATTCCTACCCGTTTTGAGTAACTAGCATATAAATGTGGTCACTCCATGTTGATAGCTTTGTGTTATTTTGAATTTTTTTCAGTGCCAAAGTATTTTTTTATCTGCCTTTCTACGTATACTTGTGTATTAATTGTAGTAAATGAATTAATTAACCATTCATGTTTTCTATAATTATATAAACTTACTAGAGTTTGCCCACGGCTTCATTCACATTCAAGTTGGGTAAATTAACTTTTTTCTTTTGAATCATCTAAACCAGGCAGGCTATAACAAAATGAAGGCACCTAGAAATATTATGAAAATATGACTTTTATTGGACTTTTGGCTACTTAAAAAGACTTCAAAGTAGGCCTAGCTCCCCTTTTCTTTATAGTTGTATTTCCAACAACAATACTTAAGAATGTTTTAATAAGGGGAAAATAAACTTTGGCATTATGAATAACAAGATATGGTTCATAATTATAAAACCAATTGTCGACCCTCTGGTATCCAGTTATTGACCAGGGTGGTAATCTACTGGAAAACATTGAAATATTGGTATAATTTTCAGTGTATGTTGTGAATGGTAACATAATATATTATTTTAAACCTTGAGAACATGAAATAATGTAAAACATCAAATAGACAAATAGTTGACCATGCACTACTGCTATAACTATCTTATTAAGCAGTTATTTTAGTTTTCAAATGATTAAGGTTGGAAACAATTAGCATAAATACAAACTGGATGCAAAGAGATAACAAATATGGTGCAACTTACCAGGCCTTAATTCATGATCCCAAAAACACAGGATTCCTATGTAGCATGAACTTTATAAAATGGCTGACACCACTTTCTCTTCTTCATTAACTTCAGTTGTTTTGTGATTGGTGTCCCATGAACAGCTGGGACCAATCAGAATTGATCTAGCACTGTGTATAGCCTTATTTTATGACTTTAAAGTCAAGTTGGTCAACTACTGGTATGTTTACCTTAGTCATTGAAATCATGGCGGGTAAAAATATTTGGAGGATGTGTCACCCCCAATATTTTTACTTTATGGGAAAGTCCATCCATCTATAAAGTTATCCATCACACCTTAAAACATACTTGAGAAACATTATTTCTCAAATGTAATAAATCACGTGGCTGTATTACATAAATTTGTACAAGCTCATGATTTATTGTATTACATAAACAAATGTATATAGTATGGTAGTTAATGAAAGAAGTAAGGTGTTTGGTGACGTCAATGTTGAGTTAAACTAAGTGTTAACTAATCAATACAAAATGAATAACCCTCTTGTATGTAGGCCTATTCATCAGTGGCGTATTCTCCGGGTATGCTAGTCCTGCGCCGCATACCCATAATGATATGGACTAGTTTGTTTTAAATTCATGTTGTCTGTGCGAACTGTGTAAATACTAATGTTTAAATTGTTAGTAATTAATATACATGTAATGAATTATTAATTTTAAAACTGAACCACGATCTCCGAATCCTCA
Source organism: Timema podura (assembly GCA_033556935.1). NCBI lineage: Eukaryota > Metazoa > Arthropoda > Insecta > Phasmatodea > Timematidae > Timema > Timema podura. The sequence goes on along the minus strand of JAVRXN010000010.1, from coordinate 98,514,524 downwards.
GCAGTCTAGTCTATTAGGAGAGTAGCGCCTTAGACCATGCGGCCACTGAAGTGGGTTCCTCGTTAGGGGACGGCCAGACTGGGCGAGCGAGCGCGCAAGCGACTAAAATATAAAATAGAACACATTGGTTGTATGTAATGAGAGGTGGCCAGACTGGAGCGAGCGAGCGACTGAGCGCGCGCGCTTTAAAGATAAAACTGATTCTATTTTTCAAGTGCGCGCTCTCGACCCGGTACAGTCTATTTTACAGGCGCTAGGCAATATTATTGTATGTGGTTCATTGAGTGCTAGGAAAACTTCTCATTTCGACATTTTTATTACTATCGATAGGTTTAGCATACTTGCTACTAACGACCTAATTTAATTGGTAAGATCATAAACCATACCTATATATATATATATATATATATATATATATAAATAACTGATATGTTAAAATACTTCAATATTATCAAAGTAAGCCCCTACAAATAAGAATCACCATTAGCGTGGAGAGAGGATGAGAAAACCACAACAATAAATCACTTGTCAAAAACCACCCTCAGTTCACTGAGACAAGATTCGGAGCCTCCTCATCAACAACTATCGAGAGCTATCTGCTAATCACGCGCTCGCTCGTTCGCACGTTTGTCAGTCTGGCCGAGCCCTTAGGGTCGTAGCTCTTTGTTTCACCCCTAAAATTTTAAAAGAACAAAGAAAGAGTCTAAGAACTTTAGAGATGCTGTACCATTGTGTGTGTTAACTGTTTCTCTTATTTTGGCCGTAGATTATGATAATGAAGCTTGACAGATACATTTGTAGGTTTTTAAGCACCACGTCTTACTACCCATTCGTGTTGTACGCTTATGTACTAATTACGCTAATGGTTTTAGGGATTACAAATATTATATTTATAGGAAGTGTATCCGCATCTACCTGGAAGTAGAGTGGAAAACCATTTTTGAAAAACCCACCTCAGTACACTCGTCTAGAGATTTGAACCTCGATCTCCCCGTCATCGGCAGTATATTGCGAGAGTAGCGCGTTAGACCTTGCAGCTACCAAAGCGTTTTATATTGGTAGCTAAGGACTCTTTTTACGATCTCGCCTTGTGAAACTGGCGCCAATTTATCTGGATCTAGACACTCTAACAGTACAAGTTTGTTCCAACTTATCTGTTGTCGGCGAAGTTACATTATGCGCAAACATATCGATTCCGACTGTGGAGGAATGAGTTTTATTCTCAAGTGTCAGCATTGCGAGAGCTTGTGGAAGCATTATCATGCAATGCTCATGACCAGACACCCGTGGGACCACACCCTCAAACACCGTCACACACACTCACGTTTCACATTTTCATAATGAAACTTTTCAACTTGACGATACATTCAATGTCATAGAGTAAAGTTATTTTTGTCACTTGTGTCTCACTACCCGTTAGGATTATACGCATATGAAATAATCCTGACTGGGACTCAAACCCCGATCTTCTCGTCATCTGGAGTTCATTCTACTGCTTGAATGACGCTGGCTTAGACCATTCGACCATCGAAGAGAGTCATTATTTTAATATTATAGATGTGTAAGGAATGCCAGGCCTCTACCGTGGTTCGGATTCCACGTTAAACTGTAGGTCCTCCATTTCATCTCACAATCACCCTACCATTGCACATTAGCGTAAGTGCGTATAACCCGAATGGGTAGTAAGACGCGGTGCTAATAATAATAATAATAATAATATAGATGTGTACTTTATCAATATTACCCCCCTCACCCCACCAAAAAAGGATAACATTATAATTCAAATACTTTAAATCCCTGTTATTGAACTATCCAGGAAAGGGAGTGAGTCTAAAATATCGAATTAAAAAGTGGTCATAGCAAAGAGTTATTTTCAATTAACAAATTTGTTTATTTATTTAATTGGTTTGCTGATGATGGGTAGATAGGGGTTCAATCACGGTCGGGACTACTTAAGGTGCTTTTTTCCAGGATGCTTTCCCACCCTTCCACGCAAATGCAGGTACTCTTCCTCTAAATATAACTTCCATAATTTCTAAAATAATTAGCGTTATTAGTAGACAATCCTATAACCCAAACGGGTAGTAAGACGCCGTGCTAAAAAAAATTACATTTTAAAAGCCTTTTAGAACTTTTTACTTGAATAAATATTCAAAGAAAATACTGTAGTACATTTAACATCTACTTGTGAAAGAAGGTTCCATTTGCTAAATGCAAAATTTAAATCGGTAGGCTATATATTTATTAGTTGATTGACAAATCCTTCCTTCACCTCTGACAAGACGTAAATTAATCACAACTTGTGAATGTGAGGAATGCCAGACCTCCACCGTTGTTCGGATTCCACGTTAAACTGTAGGTCCTCCATTTAATCTTACAATCACCCTACCATTACACATTAGCGTAAGTGCGTATAACTCGAACGGGTAGTAAGACGCGGTGCTAATAATAATAATAATACTAATAATAATAATTATTATTATTATTTATTAGTGGCGAGGGGGGGGGAGCAGCTCCTGACCACAAAGTGCCTCATTATTTTAAAATATTGTCACCTCTAAGTGCAGATCATCTTCTATATTTAGACTGTTTCTGTATTTAGTCACTGTAGCAGTACACAATGAAAAGGTTTTCTCATAAAAATAAGCGTTTTCGAAACCCATAAAAAAATTCAAAATTGATTTCTTATTTTAAGGTATTCTCATACTTGCAGCCATTTGCGAGATACATCTAGAAAACCTATTTTCGCCACAATTTTTTCAAGATGGTGGTGGTTTCCCTAGCTCTATTTGATGTGAACTTGGGATATGTTATCGGCACTTTTTTTCTAACACGATGGTGAAAAATTAATTTTTATTGCAATTTATTTGACCCCAAACCATACCTTTCCTGGACTATATTCAAAGGATATTTCAATAAAAAATTGGTATTTTCTTCCCAAGGCCGTAGCCAGCCAATGATTTCAGGGGGGTTTGTTGGGCACATCCCCCAATTGCTGGAGGCTAGAAAAAATTATAAATGATAAACAGTTCTAGAAGCTCTCTGAAGTGTTTATTATGGCAACATAGCCACCTAAATTCCTTATGCTAGGAAGTATATATATAAGCATATAAGAACCTCTAGAATATATCTGAAGTGTTTATTTATGGCGACATACCCCCTAACTGCCGGAGGCTAGGACAAATTCAAAATATTAAACAGTTCTAGAAGCTCTCTGAAGTGTTTTTATGGCAACACAACCCCCTAACTGCCGAAGGCTTAAAAAAGTTATAAATATTGAACATTTCTTGAAGTTCTCTGAAGTTCTTTTTATGGTAACACAGCCCCATAATTAGAACTTGTACCTTAATTTTTATATTGTTTTAACTATTAATAAAGCCATATATTTTTTGTCCATAACATTTCGGGGGGGGGGGGGTTTGAACCCCTTGTTAATAGTAATAGCATAATAGTTAGTAGCATATGCACGATACTGTAAATTTTTTAAATTCGAATCGTTCACCAAACAGGTTGACATTTTTAAAGTAGCTCCAACACTCAATGACTTTGGTGACAGCTGGTCTAAGGCGTCACTCTCACAATATACTGGACTGCTGATGATGGGAAGGTCGGTGTTCGAATCCAATTCGGGTGCACTGATATGCTTATTTTTAAACGGTTTCTCTACGCTCCCTTCACGTAAATGTGAGTACTCCTAATCTAAATTTCACCTTCCTCATCCCTAACACATTATCGTAATTAGTACATATGCTTAACGGGTGACGTGGTGAAAGTAAAATAAAACCGGTAGCGACAGCAAACAAAATGGGCACTTTTGAGGGACTGCTGGCATGATTATGATTGAGAGGTACACTTCATTTATCCTGAAAGTTAGCAATAGATTTTTTTATCGCCGCGTTTAGGTCATATACATATATTATAATTATTCTACTGGGGTAGGGATGAAGAAGGAAGCGTTTTATAGGTAATATACCGGCATTTGCTTGGAAAGATAGTGGTAAACCATTTAGAAAAAACCACCTTCAATAGATCCGACCGGTTTTCGAGCCCCGATCTCCCAGTCATCAGACAGCAGACCAGGCTAACATGAGATTGACGCCTTATACCGTTTGGCCACTGAAGTGGGTAGCCTTTTCTTGACGGACAAAACTATGGCCCTGTATTATAAACCGCGCTGTAGTTGAACAATTATTATTGGCCGCTTGGTCTAGTGGCCACCGCCCCTGGCTTTTGTTCAAGAGGTCCTGGGCTCGATTCCCTGTGGTACCATGGGTATTTTTCCCGAAAGGTGAACTGTTCCTATGTTCACCATTGTCCGGTTAATTAAGGATGAAGTAAGGTTTAAGATTTACACTGTCTTCACACCTTCATCATCACATCATCTCAGGTACCCAAACTAGATCTTCATCTCTCGCGGTTAAATATGCCATACGATAAAAAAAAAAGACAAAAAGGTGTACAATGCGAGGTAAGCTTGTTTCAGGATGAATGCAGGGCATGATTTCTGCTAAACAGGTTGTTAATAATCGTTATATAAGTTGGTCACTTGTTCAAGGGTGTCCAGCTCACAATATATTAGATTGAAATTCGAGAAGAGGTTGATACTTTAGCCTCGCGCACTTGGGTTTTTGCTTATCGTTATCTCTCTAGGTGAATGCGGGTGCATGCTCTCCAATCTAACCTTATCACTATCGTAAATAGCCATGGGAAAAAGTTAAAATGTTTAAAACTAAATTTTGTTTCTCGGCTTTACCGAGCACCAAATGTTTAATAGATTATTTAACATAACACTTATTGTTATCTCATTTTATCATAAAAGCAAAGCAGTAACCTTCAGTAATGTAATCTTCTATTTGTTTACATATCTAAACTTTACAGTAATATAACTAATATACCTTTCTTTATCTTTTGAATTGCACTCATTTTATGCTCGTCCAAGTGTGTCCTACATAATATTTCAACACCTGTTAAACTATATCTAATATGTGAACTTATGCATAGACTAGGCCTCAATATAAATATAATTTTCAGAGAAACTTCATCCTACCATCCCTTCATAAATCTAGATACGCCGCTGCCAAACCCTTCCTTCACCTCTGACAAGATGTGTATTAATCACAGCTTGTGAATGTGAGGAATGCCAGGCCTCTACCGTGGTTCGGATTCCACGTTAAACTGTAGGTCCTCCATTTCATCTCACAATCACCCTACCATTGCACATTAGCGTAAGTGCGTATAACCCGAACGGGTAGTAAGACGCGGTGCTAATAATAATAATAATAATAATAATAATAATAATAGATACGCCGCTGATCACAAATTTTACAAATACCGTTCCGTAGTCTAGAGCAGTGCTATTCAACCTGGGGTACGTGAAAACATCTTAGGTGGTACGTAAATTTAAAAATATGCACTATATATATATATATATATATATATATATATATATATATATATATAGTAGAATATGTATAGCTTGCATTTGATATTGTTGGGGTTTCGCTAGAAAATTTGACACACCTTTAGCCAATAAAAGCTATATACTAATATATGTACCCCCACCATTTCTACGCCCTTGCTAACTTGCATTACGTACAAACAACTTTGTAGGTACCCGTTTCTGTGGCCATATGGTCTAACGCGCTACTCTCGTGTCAGACTAGACTGCCGAGGATGGGGAGATTGAGGTTCGAATCTCTGTTGGGTGTACTGAGGTTGGATTTTACCAACTTATTTTCCACTCTCCCTCCACGCAAATGCGGGTACACTTCCTAAAAATTTAACCTCCCTAATCCCTAAAATCATTAGCGTAATTAGTACATAAGCGTTTTGTCTGAACGGATAATAAAACATGATGCTTAAAAAGTTGTGCTACGGATCTGTATCGCCCAAGAACGCGAACGTTATGCAATGTGAACATTATAAGTTGATTGTGATCACAGCATGAGAAAATTAAACTTTATAAAATTATATATATAATAACTTATGTGTCCGTACAAAACACATCACCAACAAAGTTGCAGACAACAGACTACTTTAAAAAAAACTTTTTAAACGCACCAGTGTGAATGGCAACACGGAATTCTGGGATGCAATAGGCTACTTACTTACTATTCGAGTCGTATCGTAGACGGCAGACGTCTTTTTAAAATAGAATTAGGAGTATTTAATAGAACCTAGACCTCTCTCTTGTGCGTGATCTGACTCTACAACAAACTACGTCAGAAGAAAGGTATACTAAACCAAGAATATTTCCAGTTAAACATTTTTATAGAGGCCCTGGCTCTATTCCAGATACAAAGGGCATCCGCTAGGTTTGTGTTATAAATTGCTCATTAAAACTATGAATAGAAATATATTTTGAGACCTTATGTAAATGTTTTTGGAATTTCTTTAGAAATCTTGACTAGAGAGATACTTTTTAAGAGCGCTCATCATACAAGACCAGACCAGACCAGACCAGACCAGACCCAACTCGGCTCCAAGCTCGCATCTGTGCTTGTGTGTGCGCGCGCACAAGGTATGGGAGTAAAAGTGGAAAATAAAAGACCTACGATATTCCAGAAATGCGTGCAGTTCATTCGTATTTGAATGATTACTCGACATTATCCGCGGTGACGATGGGGGACAAAGCGACAAAGTTTCTTGTTAATAACTACATTATGTCCCTATTATGACTGAATGAAGATTTGTGTACAATGCTTATCTGTGAGGCCATTATAAAATTGTCAAAAACAGCCTTTTCAATACAGTTTTTATCCAAATATCATTTAATATTTCAACAATGTCCAGTTTTAGGAACTTATATTAATTCTTTATCTCCATTAATATTTAATTAGAAATGATCCACGAGTAATAGTGTTAGTGTACATTTACGATTTCTAGCCTACTGTATCACGGAGTTGATTGGAATGTGATGAACGCTCTTAAATCTACTACAAAATTGATATAATGCAGTCTGCAAAGGATGCAGGTCGCTTGTGTGAACTGCTCCGTGTGCTGTGACGTGGCGTCAACTTAGCGTCACAAGATGCAGGTCGCTTGTGTGAACTGCTCCATGTGCTGTGACGTGGCGTCAACTTAGCGACGCACGTTGCTCGTAGGCACCCGGCCTTAGAGCTTGGACCATGCGGCCAGCGAAGCAGGATTTTAAATACACACATAAATACATTTACTCATATACAGATACATGTGTATATACAGGTGTAGCGTATTTCGTGCTGAAGGACTTATTATTATTATTATTATTATTATTATTATTATTATTATTATTATTATTATTATTATTATTATCATCACCGTGCCTTACTACCCGTTCGGGTTATACGCCCTTACGCTAATGTGTAATGGTAGGGTGATTGTGAGATGAAATGGAGGACCTACAGTTTAACGTGGGATCCGTACCACGGTGGAGGCCTGGCATTCCACACATTCACAAGTTGTGATCAATAAAAATATTGTCAGAGGTGAAGGAAGGGTTTGGCAATCAGATAAATCGGTGCTGGGACCGAGGATTGAACCCCGGACCCCCCAGCACAGAAGTCCGATACCTTAACCCTAGACCACCAGGTTACCCAAGTTAGTTCTTAAGTTGTGTGTTGATATAATCAGTTGGGTCAGAAATTGCACGTTAGACACCTTGACTAAATGAACGAGGATTCTGTCTATGTTGTTATAATCAGCAGTCTCTTTTATGTTTTTCACACCTTAAAAATTTAGCGATATACATTTTCGCGGAAATTTTATTCATTCGTCTAAAACGTAGTGTGTACATATCGTTTATCTTGAAAGGTAGCAAACTTACCTTACTTAGTTATATTATAATTGTGTAGATTATAGGTTAGGTCCATAGTGTAACCAGGGATCCCCAAGCTTAATGAGTGTAGGGCCACATTAGGATAGTGAAATTTGCTAGGTGGGCTTAGTCGGAAAATAGATTATTCAATAGTTTTATATTTAAAAATATATTATATTGACTGCACAGCTTTCATACAATCATGTTTAATCATGACTATATGCAATCTGTGCAGCCAATATATTTACCCCCTCCTTCTCCAAATAAGAAACGTTTCGCTAAACAAATATTTGGGGCCCACTTTAATAGCAAGCCTTATATTAATACGCCTCAAGTGCGGCTCGATACTAAATACAAGGTGACACCTAACTATACTCCATTCACGGTAGGAATTACTCTCTGAAAGGTCTTTTTTCCTATCAATATCCTACTATATAATAGCTTTCTGGTAGGGAAAAAGGCCTTTCAGAAAACAATTCCTACGGTGAACAGTCTTTAGACCAGAATTGATTGAGACAGTTTCATCCTGGTAGCCTATACTACTCGACACAGAAAACATTGTATCCCGTGGCCAAGCGCTGCAATCGCTCTAGAGTATGAAGGTGAAGGGGTGAGAGGAGCATATCTGATACAGTCAGTACCAAATGGCAAATGGGACACAAGTACATAACTGGGAATATTTGGTTTAGCACGCTTATTTGAAGCCAATTTTAAAAACAATTAACGTACCTTGTATTTAAATTTGATTAGGTATCAGTATTGTTTGTCAAAAGAGGTAAAAATAAAGTAAAAAAAACATTCTACACAAAACTGCTTAAAGTCCTAAACTCTCGAACTTACGCGCCCCTTTCAGTAAGCTGACCGGAGTGTAAACACCAGAACGTCAAGATAATGACTGATATTTTTGTAGGTATTTTGTGTATTACATACAGAAGCACCATCATTTTGGTATCCGTAATTGAAATAATTTTTCTTCATTTGAAAAAAATAAGTCAAAACGTCCGTGGACCGGATAAACCCATTCCACGGGCCTTAGTTTGGGAACCGTTGGTGTACTCAGTCAAGGTAGGACCGCTTTATTTCAGGGTAAAGGTATCTCATTTAGAATTAAAGAGGACTATTATATCCGTTAATGTGAGTGTAAGTTAGGAATGATAACTGTTGAGTCAAGTTGCATGTCCGTAAATGAGCATGTATCTAGGTAATACGTTCTAACCGCATGTTTGTTAATCAATTGATGTTAATGTGTAGATTAACCATGCTAGCATATGACCCATGAAACATATTTCTCAATCAACTGATGAGTATATGTTGAGAAAAAATGTTATAAATATAAACTCGTGACGTATAAATGTTATTTAATTGATGATAATTTGTCTAGGTCAAGTGTGCTAATAGCTATTTAATGAAGCATTACTATCAATCATCTCTTTATCATATCTAGGTCAGGTATGAACATCCAATTCATGAAACATGTCTGGTTAATTTTACGACGAGCAAATGTATAAGCTAGGTACGTTTACAGTTAATATGTCTAGATCAGGGCATGTGCTAACAGTTAACTCATGAATAATGTATAATCATCTGATGAACATATGTCTAGATGTGTTAACAGCTCACTGATGAAGCATGTATATAAATCAGCTGAGTAACCTATTATTAGCTCAGGTATGCTAACAGAAAGCTCATGAAGATTGTTAAGAAGGGGGACGCCTCGTTGTAGGGATGTAAAAAAAGTATCGATACTCTACTAATATCGATATTTTCCTTTCGGTACTAGTATTTTTTTACTCGATAATTTTACTGATATTAGTACTGACACTCCCGGTATCTGATCGATATCAAAAGAAACAACTTTTTTTTTGTTAACTTCACTCATGCTAGGATTAAATGTTTACTATGGTGGACTGTGAAGGAAGAACAAATGACACCGCGAGTGGAGGAAACCATCTTCTGCCCCTTCCTTTATCATTGAGCACGCTCATCACAAACTTAACAAAATAAACTTTTGTAGAACTAAATGAACTCATTCACCTCAAGGGTGCTTCAAGCAGACGAAGCAGAAAAGTTTATATGCGTTGTTGTTACCCGCCTCGGTGGCGTAGTTGGCTAACGCGCCAGTCGTGTTGAGCTTGACTGCTGAGGACGGGGAGATCGAGGTTCAAATCTCGGTCGGGTGAACTGGGGGTGGTTTTTACTAAATGGTTTTCCACTCTCCCTCCACACAAATGCGGGTTCACTTCCTCTAAATTTAACCTTAATTCCTAATCATTAGTGTAATTAGTACTTAAGCGTATAACCCGAACGGGTAGTAAGACGCGGTGTTAAAATTATTATTATATGCGTTGTTTAAGCAGATGAAGCAGGGCAGGGCGTCCATTCTTCTATTGTTTGTCAGTAGTTAATAAATATATCATGATAGTATATAAACGACAGTAAATCTATCATGATAGTTTATAAACGACGAATGTAGCTAAAAAATGGCACCTCCCAGAAGTGAATTATGAAAGTTTTTAAGAAGTTAGATAGCGTAAACGCATCTTGTAAAATTTGTTTGAAAGAATTAAAAACCATTATAATTTTCATTGTTTAAATAAATATGTAAATACAATTATGGTGCAAAAGTTGAAATTATTAATAGAAGATAAAAAAACATTTTTCCAGACTAAAATTTTGATACCGATACTTACTATTATCGATACTTTTCTTTAGGTACTAGTACGGTATCGATATTTTTCTTCCGATAATTTTAATGAGTACAGTATCGATACTTTTCTTTCGATACCACATCCCTACCTCGGTGAGCGAGAAATTGCCGCGCAGACATTCAGCTCTAACGCAATATTTAATGATACGATGTGTTATTTCAAAATATGGATAACACCAAAATAAAGTCGAAATATTCTAACAGGGTTTTTTTCCTTAACCCTACAGTTTGAGTTTTATTGATAGAAATAAATGTGTGAAAATGGGACATTAGCTCATTTTCAACGACTTTTTAATCAGATTTTCGGAGCTATGAAACTAGGCTAGATGAAAAAGAGCTCTTGATTTAGCCTTTCTCTAACAAACAGTCATTTTTTGCTAGGCTAACTACAGAAAATGTTAGATATTTGAGAACTAGCAGCGAACATTTCTCTTTACCTTGAGATAATAAATTTCATAATTTTTATAGAATAGAAACGCAGTTCCAGTAAACAACATAGACCATTGTATTTTAGCCGTTTAGCCTGAAGTGATTGATACTTTCTCGCTGACAGAGGCTTCCGCCTTAAATAGCTAATACCAATGTCTAGATAATATCTGCTAGTGGCTAACTCATTAAGCATGCTAGTTATTAATCCGCAGATGAGAATTTATCCAGGTCATCTGTGGTAGCAACTAACTTATCAAGCATGATTCTTAACCAGCTGAAAAACATATTTTTGGTCAGCTTGTTCATGAAGATAATGTCTGCCAATTAACTAATGAGTATATGTTTAGGTCCGAAGATATAACAACAGATTACTCATTTAGCATGCTTTTTAGCTGATGAGTACATCTCTAACAGTTAACTTAGGGGCCATCCTTAGATTACCAAAGGGGTTGGGGGGCGGGGGGGGTTAGTATTTTATTAAGTTTTCTTACGAGGGGTTGTGGGTTCAGAATCAATTTTAAGTAAGATTTTTTTTATCAATATTTATGGTAAGACAAAATCAATAAAGCAAAAATTCAGAACGTTTTCATTTTCATTCATTGATCAACCCCACTTTAGTTACTAATTTGTTTTAAAGGAACAATTGAAATATAGATTTCATATTTTGCACAAATATTAACTAAAATACACATGACAAATGACTTTTCGTTTTAATAATAATAATAATAATAATATATTTGAATAAAAAATATGGAGAAATCCGGTGTCAAATGTAGAAATATATTCGAATTTCACATTCACGACAAGAATATCGTCGGGATGACCCGCCTCGGTGGCGTAGTTGGCTAACGCGCTAGTTTCATGTTGAGCCAGACTGCCGAGGATGAGGAGATCGGGGTTCGAATCTCGGTCGGGTGAACTGGGGTGGTTTTCCACTTTCCCTCCACGCAAACACGGGCTCACTTCCTCTAAATTCAACGTTCCCAATCCCTAACCCATTAGTGTAATTAGTACTTAAGCGTATAAAACGAACGGGTAGTAAGACGCGATGGCAAATAAATAAAAATTATCGTTGGACCAGATCAAACGAGCCGTTCTGGGAACAGCTCGACCGTGACGTCATCGCTGCGAATTTCGAAGGAAAGAAGAATTTGAGCGTTTTTAATTATTTTTGGCTATTTTACAGACGCGCGGTCAACTTATTTCCGTGTAAGCTCACTAGCTTTATTCCAATCCTTATATTCAGAAATAAATATATTATTTATTTGAGATAGGCCTATTTAATGTGCACTTTCTGAATTGACTGATTATATCATCATACGAAAATTGCTGTGCGTGAGAACTAAAGGTTCTTCCAATTTTGGAGGGAAAGGTATTTTCTTTTACATGCCACAATCGACATGGGACCGCCAGTGGAAGGAATTTGTGCTATGGATTTTTATCACTCAATAAAAATCCACCGACCCCGCCTGGGTGTGAACCCACGGACATCGAGTCCTGAGCCAAGCACTTTACCCCAAGACCACCGAGGTCAAGAAAAAATATTAATTAAATTATTATTAATTCACCAAATTTTGAAAAAATGATGGAAAATCTTACGATCCCTTACGTGGGGGGGATGATTAGGAAGGGGGGGGGGTGGCTCAAATATCATGAAAAATACCCTTAAATAATTTAAGGATTGCCCCTAATGGAGTATAAATGTTAATCAGATAACCTAAATAATTTGATGAGAGGTTGTCTAGATTAAGTGTGCTATGAAAACTGATGTTACTAAATCTCTGAGGTATATTTTGAACTTGTGTGCATAGAATAACATCGTTATAAATTATTCAAGTTAATTATTTAACAAAAACATAAAATAAATGTATTCACATAAATAATAAACATTTATGTTGATAAAATATGTATAGAATCAGGAAATTTTATTTCCTATATATCATCTTATACTATATAAGTATTACTCATCTTTTAATTTGACTGAATACACATTGGCCCTACCATAGTGTAATCAAGCAAGATAAGAGTGTTACCTTTAAATTCAAATGAGTGCACAAGATAAATTTTACAACACTTAATTAGTAATTATTTTAGAACTGGTTACTCTAAAACCAGTATATATTATATATTTGTGTATTACATATCGATATCAAAAATATCAAGACTTTAAAGTGAAGTTTTTACTTTTAATATTTCAAACCTCGGCAACGCGTTGATTTGCCAGCATTTTCATTTTTTCAAAAAATACTCTTTTTATGAAAATTAGACGATACATATTATTTTGGCCTTGACTGTAAATCGATGCTCCGTATATTAGATATAAATATTTTATTACAATAGTTATCTCTCTTCAGGAATAACAATAGTGAGTGTTAGCTCTTCGAAACAAATAATAGACTAATGTTAGTGTTGTGTTTGGCTGTTAGGATCGTGTTTCTAAATGTACTAATATGGATAAGTTTGTCATTTAGCGTCTGCGTGTTAAAAGTAATAGTGAATTAGAAAAAAAGGCATGAAGAAGTTGTGGTAAGGAAGTCTCTAGATACATCTCCCAATCTATGTATGTATGTGTGTATGTTTGTTTGTATGTATAGTACTAACCCGAAAGGTTGGTTGGATCCTCAACAGTTCCACCGTCAGCTGTAAAGCCTAGGCTGCACTGAAGAGGCATACTATGGAAATGAGGAGTGAGGTAGTTTCCTGTTGATATCCTCATTTAGGTGGGACTTTAATGCCTTTCACTCGAACCCTTGAAATTCTAGCCTGGTGAACGGTAGTGATGGGCACAATCGAGTAAAAATAATAGAGTAACTCGATTGTGTTGTGTAATCGGGAGTACTCGATTCTTCCGGGATTACTCGAGTAACTTTACTCGGACCGTGTTATTCTTTTATTTTCTCTTTTCTTACCAGATAAGTAAGAATCGACCTTATTGGCTAGACTGTTTACCACGCTATTTCCATTTAAAAGGTATATTCCCTTAGAGCTCATTTTTCATCAACAGTTTCCGCTGCCACGCAAAAATGACCCTTTATGGTTTAAACGTTGCACATGCATTCTCAATACAAAATACTCGCAGATGTAAAGTACACAATCGAAAAGCATGCTAACTAAGCGTATCACATTTCCGATTCTTTTCAAAAGTACTCGATGAAAGTTACTCGATTCTTTTTACTCGGCACCTTGGCAGTCTTATTTTCACAATCGCATTGACGAAACTAGATATTGTCTTTCTTAATTATTTTGATTTCTCCTTAGTAAAATATGATTATTTATAAATTGAAACTAATTAGAGTAAGATACGAAACAAAAAAAACAATTGTTTTCACTTTTTAAAAGGTACAATTATTATCAATTTCTTTAACACGAACGTATAAAGAAAAGTTTATTTTATTAAAAAAGAGCACAAAACAATTTTTATTTGTGAGACATTTCTTAAAACGCATACTTTCATATTGACTGTAGATGTAAAGTGAAACATGAAAATAAGGGGGTGGAGGTCAGTGTCGAGTGCCTACTACAGGAAGAGATTATGGACTTGTTATTAGTATCGAATTCCATTGCAAGACTCCCGAGTAATGTTGTCCAACCGATTGCCACGGGACGATTCGAGTAGAATGATTCGTTAAAAATTACTCGATTAATTTTACTCGATTACTCGATTCTTTTTAAAGAGAATCGAGTAATTACTCGATTCTTAGAATTACTCGATTGTGCCCATCACTAGTGAACGGTCAGAAACCTTGTATTCACTCATCTACCCTCTGTGCCATCCCCTACCTATTTCTCAGAAGGACGTCCTCTCATAATTGGTAACAACAACCCTATTACAGAATATCTCAAGCGCTGTTGGCACTTTGCAGACCATTCAGTCACGAAATAAGATAATTTTGTATGTATTTTTGGCCTTAAAAAAAATATATATAACCACGTATTGTTACTCCAATAAGGTAGGGATGATTAAGGAAGCATTTTAGAGGTAATCTACCCGCATTTGCATGGAAGGAAATTGGGAAACAATTAAGGAAAAAAATCCACTCTCAGTAGGCCTGACTAACACGAGAGCGATAACTTAAACCAATCGGCCAATGAAGTGGATTTTCCAACGTTTGATATGACACACATTACACTTAACCAAATTGTACATCTTTATTAAAAAATATCCGATAGCCAAATCCTTCCTTCACCTCTGACAAGACGTGTATTAATCACAGCTTGGGAATTTGTGGAATGCCAGGCCTCCACCGTGGTTCGGATCCCACGTTAAACTGTAGGTCCTCCATTCCATCTCACAATCACCCTACCATTACACATTAGCGTAAGTGCGTAAAACCCGAATGGGTAGTAAGACGCGGTGCTAATAATAATAATAATAATATTAATAATAATAATAATAATTAACCAAATTTATTAGTTGATTAATATTTTTTAGCTTCTTACCTATTCAGGTTATACGCTTATGTACTAATTACACTAATGGGTTAAGGATTAGGATGGCTTAATTGAGAGAAAGTGCACCCGCATTTGCATGGAGGGAGAGTGGAAAGCCATTTTGTAAAAACCAGCCTGAGATTAGCGCGTTAGACGACGCGGCCACCGAAGTGGGTAGTTAAATGTTGAATAATGGGTACTAGCCAAATGGGCAATAAGATGTGATAAAAAAAGTTGAATATATTATATACAACAAATAAATGAAACCATTTTGTACAAATACACAATATAGTTTTAAACTTTTCTTTTAACATCACATGCGTTGAATAAATCAAAAGGAAGTTCCTTTAACTAAACCGGTTTAGGTAATCGAATGGTCTAGGTGTCACTCTCGCAATAGAGTATACTGCCTATGACGGGGAGATCGGGGTTCGAATCCTGGTTGGATGTATTGAGGTTGTGCTTTTCCTAAATGTTTTAACACCCCCCCTTCCCCCTACAAAAATGCAGAAGCACTCCCTCTAAATTCAACCTTCCTCATTCTTAACACATTTGAGAAATTGGTTCATATGATTATAAACCAAACGGGTAGTAAGATGTGGTGTCAAAAAACATATGAAAATTTACACTTCACAGGAATCAAACACAGGGATTTTGGCTTCGCGTGCCAGTGCTCTACTATCTGGTCATCCTGGCTCATCTCGTATTTAGGGTCATCTTTTACCAGTTGATGTGTTGAATCTAGTAAAGTTATGGTAACTGGTAAAAGTAGGCTTGCCAGATTTCTGAAATGTTCAACCGGGACACCGGAATGCCGAAATTTAAACATTTCATTTCTTACATGTTAATATTTATATATAAGTTACTTAAGTAAGAATAAACACTTTGAATGAGGAATAAAAATTTGAACTATATTTACATGTACTTTTCATTGGCTAGGACTTTTTTTAGAAAGTCTTTTTTGGTTTTAATCTTGTTGTAAAAATCTTCACAAGCTAATCTGATATTAATTTTACATGTCATCAAGCCTTGAACCGTATATTCCTTCATTAAATCCTTATTATCAGTCCATGCATTGTTCATCAACGAAAATACTCTCTCAACTGGTGCTAATGTCCCAGGTAAACAGAAGGCATACTCAACAATCTTGATCAGATTGGGGGCTTCTATGTGATTCTCCTTGAAGTGACCAAACAGCCTGAGCCATTTTTCTTCACTTGAAATAATCACATCTCTGGTAGTCTCTTCTTGCTTCCACTGTTCCCAATTTGACTGCAAATACTCCTTAGCAAGCACAAGTTCGTCAAACAGCTGATCATTGTTTATTTTCATATCGGGTACATCAAGATTGCTATTAATAATTTCAGCAGAAGTTTCGGCGTTTTCCCAATCAACAGCATCTGTTTTGGTCATATTGACCCATGACAACTGTTTAACGTTTCCAAAACTATTCTCCCAGAGGTCCAAGTATGCAATGCATCTTTCATAAAAGCCATAAATTCTTCTTTCTCTCTGTTACGGACTTGCTCATATAGATTCCTGTAGATGTTCTTTGCGCCCATAGGGATAAAGTTTGAAGCCTTTTTTTCTGTCAGGTTTCTTTTGAGATATTTATGAGCTTCAAACAACCTCAAAAGCAATAGTGTTATCTTTTTCCATTCCCAGAATGGCCTTGTTTAACAGTGCAAGCTGTCCGTGGACAAAAAACAAGTAGAGCTCGCCCGTTGAATCAGTAAACAACTTTTTTATTGTTGATGGGCACATTTCTTGGTCTAAAAAAACGCATTTAGACCTTCAAAAATCTGTAAAATTCTTTCCAGAGTGGGCATCATTGATAGAAACCGGGTGTTCCCGTGTTGAATGAGTTTACAGTACTGTATCTCGGCATATTCACATAATTCTTTTAGTATAGTTACACGGACTGTGTATATGTGGAAGTATTTATAAATCTTCACCAGTAAGGCCTCAATATCAATTGGGAGACTGTCTACTACAGTTTGCACACAGTTGTGCACAATGTGTGCTCCACATTCGATTCCATTGATTTCCCGTCTTAGGCTATACTTGAGTCGATGGAAAACATTGTTTTTCCCTGCTCTTTTCACACCACCGAAGTTAGTGTTGCAGTTATCTCCACAAAAGCCAACTACTTTGTTGTTCAAATCGTTTTGCAACAGGACAAAGCATAAGTGATTTGTAAGAATTTTAGATGTTTCACCCGCCACAGATTTGAAATCTAACAACTTTACTTGCACACCTGAATTAGGATTAAAGTAGCGCACAACAATTGGCACAAGTTTTATATTCTTTTTGTTTGATGCATCAATACTTACAGATACGTAGTTTGACTTGGTCAAGTCTTCTTTAAGTTCTTCTTGAGCTAAAGGAGCTATGACATTTAAAACTATTGCCTCACACTTAATTTTTCCGAGTGAGAATTTAGGTTCAAAAAACTTAGAAATTAGTTTTGATGAACAAGAAGGCGAATTGAAACTTAGGCTATGGTTTGCTGTGTGGTAAGCAAATGTCGCCTCTTTCGCTGCTAAGTCTAAGTTATTGTCATTAGAACTCGCAGTCTTAAAAAAAACTGCTCAGTTTTGATGAGCTAGCAGCACATGCTAAACTCTTTTTGTGTTTACTCGACTGCAAATGATCTTTTATATCGGATCGACCACCATGAACAACCGAAAACTCAGAATTACAATGTAAACATTTAACTCTATCGTCTTGATGTTGATTACCAATACCAGTACATACCTTCTTTAAAAAAGGGAACTGACTGACTTATCTCAATCGCAAGCGGCTAGTGCCGAGGTGGGTGAGTCCAACGTTATTGCACACGAGGGGATGTAGCGTGCAGTGAAATCTCTTCTGGCGCTAAAGCTACACCCCTTAGTGCCCAATATTGGACTCGCCCGGAGAGTGGGACAGCGAGACAAGACGATACGATGACAATATTATTAGTAGACCATCACTCTTCCACAGTTTCACTTTCCATACAGTACAGTGAAATAAATGACAAAGTATTTATCCTAAATAATCCTTCACAGTTAATTATTTTTAGACTTTTTGGTCATCTATTATAAGAACTATAATCAAATTTAATTTTTACCGGGACGTGAAGTAAACCGGCCGGGACACCGGGACTTTGTCTGAAAACCGGGACTGTCCCGGTCAAACCGGGACGTCTGGCAAGCCTAGGTAAAAGTTATATTAGTTATTCATTGTTACATCAAAGTGAGATCAGTAATCTATGGTGATAATTTAGTGAAATACAATAATAAATATAAATATTTTGTTTCAAATTAATTTTTAATGTTTGGTTTTTAATAGGGAAAAGAACTGACCTGCTGATGCTTATTTCTGTGTCTCACTCATAACTTCCCAACTGATATGTAGATATCGACCAAAATTTAATCACACACACATCCACCGGTTTTGTTTTTGATCTCCCTTAGGACTGCCTTTTTAGAGGCAAGAATATTCAAGGTAAAATAATTTTATTTTGTGTAAGCTTAAGGATATAAAAGTATCACAATTCTACTAGCTGCATTGAATAAATGTAATTAATTAGCCTTATTCTGACAAGCAAATATTAAAACCTAATGAGTAGAAAATTTGGTAAAATATTAATTTTAACAGATTTGATATTATTTCGACCCAACTCTGTAAATACACATTCCCTTCAAAACAAATACATTATGTTGATTTTTATCCTGTGGTGGCAAATTTTAATCATACCAAGTGTGTCAAAATTTTTTCAAACTTTTTAGGGAAGGGGGTGGGGGATTAATCCCTCAATCCAAATCTAGCTACAATTAGTTGGTGACATAGTATTATCTTAAGACGTAATTTATTAATTATTATTTTGTCCCAAAGTCCATCATCTTGGAATCAAAAATATATACCTACCTATGTAACTTGCTTACAATGCCATATTAATGATTACTAAAGTTGAGCATTTCTAAAAACAATTCTTTATAAACAAAATTATGTCACTCACAATGGTAACCTTACATTATTTTTGTAACCTATATTTATTGAGACACCATTGACCAACCTAGTGTTTTAGTTAGCCAATTTTAATCAAACTTAGTATATACATATAATAATAATAATTATTATTACTATCAAGGGTTCTTTCATATGAAAGTAAACCGCAAGTTTTTGAAAATTGTGCCGGAGGTGTTTTAGTCTGAAAAGTTTTTGAAATTTGTGCCGAAGGTGTTATAGTCAAGACCTTACCCTAGAGGGGCTCTGAATGTTGAATACCTATAGAACAGTGGTTCTCAACCTTTTTCAGCTGACGCCCCCCTTGGCAGGTAATCAAATTCCCTTCCCCTACTTTTTGGGATCGTTAAAATAAATATTAAAAAGTTTTATTTTCTAGTCACGTTATTTTACACAAAATTCAATGTATTATTGACAGCATAATGGTACAAAAGTATCACTGAAGGTTAGTGTGATGGTTGAGACTTTTGTTATCATTGGTTCTTGAATATTGGGTTCAGCCCTACTAATTTGGTCTTACTTACTTTGGAAAAAGGGATTGAAATAAAATATGTCTGGTCATATTAGCTAATTTTTAACGCTATTTCCTAATTGTTCCATGCGTCGTCGTCCCCTTACCGAATTTATTAATATAATTTTAATTTGTAATTCAAAATACATAAATATAAAAAGTATATAGAATTTTTTTATGTGGGTTGGTTTGAAACATTAAGAATATCAAAAAAATTAAACTAAACGAAAAAAAAGTTAAATATATTAATTTATTAGGTACACTAAGGCCGCACAGTTTTCAAACATAGTGTTACGTGAGCAAGATTTGAACTAGGAACCGTAATAAAAAAATTAACAATTTTTTTACTTTATTTGATCGAGAAGATGGTCTAGACAAATATTTTTTTTTTAAATCACATTTTTAGGAATTGACTGTTTTATACAGCTTAATATAATTTTATGTTTTCCTCTTTTATTTTTGACTCCCACCTTAAGCAAGAAGGTACTGTTGTCTGTTGCACATCCCAAGCCCACTGAAATGCATCAACCAACACGCCTTCATCCCGATCATTAAAGTTATGCAAGTAGCGTTCTTGATATTGTTACGGATGAATAGAGGTTTAATATTGTATATGACAATGTCATTGTATCTGGAAACGCCTAAAACGGAGTCACTGCTGTCGTATTAAATATGAATTTTCATTATTCATTAAAGAACTACTTCTCATCGACTGATTTAGACAGAATTTTTTTGTGATTCATATTGGGAGTGCTGTGAAAATAATATATTAAAAAAAGTTGTATTAAGAAGAATGCCTTTTTATAGGAATTATTTTACCTCTGTAAAAATGCTTTACGAAAATGTTCAGTTCGTGAACAATCTGTAACCCGCTTCAGTGGACGAATGTTCTAAGGCGTGACTCGTGTTAGACTGATGAGATCGGAGGCCGGAGCTCGAATCCCAGTTGAGTCTGTTGGAGGTGATTTTTCCTAAATAGTTTTAATACGCGAAATGCATCACATCGCCGTAGACCAGATATTGCAGACCAGGCCTTGAAAAGTTTACATTGTTGCCTTGATGGGTTACATTATGGTGCAGCTTACAGAATAGGGTCATACTCTAATTCAGCGTTTTCAGATTGTAATCCGCTGTGCTTAGACTTCGTGAGGCAATTTTATAGCATTTTTTGTTTGTTTTCCTAAATAAAAAATAGCATCAGTAATTAGGATTGCTATTTTTTCAAATTTGAATAAAGTACATTTTCCAAAGGCGCATGCACGGTATTTTATTTGTTTTATACTTTTATAAATTTAGCTTAACTTTCCTTTTTGAATGTATATGGTATCAGGCTAAAATTGTGTATGAGGGTTCCAGCATGTTTTTTCTAATGCAAAGGGTCCTTCGGTCCAAAAGTTTGTGAGCCCGTGCTATAATCGGTCAAGGTACAATTGCTACCTATTAGGGTAAATGGAGCGTACATAGCTTTAGAAACCTGGTGAAGTTAACTAGTTCTTGTAATCGAATGTTACACAGACTGGTCGGACGAGTAATACTTGCTCGAGTCACTCAACCTCTCGATGCCTGTATACAGGCTGGGGCAAAATTTACACTTTCTCTTTGGGTGGCTTACACATAGCTGGTTCCGATGCGCTGTGATAATTTGACTGTACAAATCATAGTATAGTTTTCAATTTTAGTTGTTTTTAATCTCACCTGCTTTTTTTATATCTTTCTTGTGGGCCATATTTAATTTA
Source organism: Timema podura (assembly GCA_033556935.1). Classification (NCBI taxonomy): domain Eukaryota; kingdom Metazoa; phylum Arthropoda; class Insecta; order Phasmatodea; family Timematidae; genus Timema; species Timema podura. The sequence goes on along the minus strand of JAVRXN010000010.1, from coordinate 98,492,904 downwards.
ATTTAATTTAATTTAATTTAATTTAATTTAATTTAATTTAATTACACTTGTCGACCTTGATGCTCTTGGGGTAAAGGTTTCACCTCAGGACCCGATGCTCATAGGTTAAAACACAGCTGGGGTCAACGGATTTTTCCTAAGCGATAAAAATCCTTAGCACAACTTCTTTCGGAGTGGAAGTAAAGCCGTTGGTCCCACGTCGATTGTGGCATGTAAAAGAACCCAGGGAGGTATGTGAAAATACCTTTTCAAACAAAATCAATAGGCCCTTTCACTCTCGCCCATAGAAATGCTAGTGTGCTGATATAATCACTCAGTTCAGAAAGTGCGCGTTAAATATCGCAAATAAAAAAGTATAACTTTACTGTCGGTATTTGTGTGTTATAATGTTTATGTAAATGTATTTGTTCAGTTTTGGAAAAATAAAAACGATCTAAATTAATTGTGGATTCACACGCTCTCCTAAAAAAATGAGCAGAGCAGAAACGTAATCACGTGAAGATCTCTAAACCATTCAGACAATTTCAGGCTCATCGGCTTTGTTTGCTCGGCGTGACCTGAAATAACTTCAACTTTCCTTTTTCTACGCGACATCAGCTTGGGGGACCCAATCAAATTTCAAAACCAACCGTCGCTATCGGTGTGCACACGCATAAACCAACCAATCCAATCAGTGCGCATGTGCCTACAAAGCGAGATACAAGACATCCACGGTTGTGAAATGATTGGAAATAACTTGTTAAAATAGAAAGCGCGTGTTCTTGTTCTGTTTTGATTTGTTTCACGACACGATACAATAATTTGAAAACATCCATCGAGATATTATTCTTAAAGATCTATTTAATCAATATAAAATCAAACAGGTCGGTAATCGGTTGCTTCTAGTTTGTGTTGTAAAGAATCATGGGCATAAATATATTTCTGCTAGCGTGTGAATTGGTGCGCCACTCAAGCAGATTCTGCTTTCTATTTTCGGCAAACGTTTGAATCAAGTCTTATCTATATTTATAAGTAGGGCGTTCTCCAGTTAATAATTAATTTTGTTTTTCACTGTCTTGATAAACATAACTTTGTATGAGCGTGAGTGTTGCCCAAGCCAAATGCTCTGATGTCCATCAAGTGTGTAGTTGCTGTCATCGTGACCCAATGAAGACTGAAATACTGACTCAACTAAAACCTGCCCCCAGCTACAATCCGATCTCGCGACACCAGCGTCGACGTTACCGCAGACAATATCGTATTAACGTGAAATTAATGGTCATCCTCAGATACGACTAGTGATTACAAGTACTGTACGTTATGTAAACCTGCCCATTCAAGTCCCCTTTGCTGTTTGTTCCTCTGCGGAGTTTGCTTACCCTACCAGCCGATCGCAGTCATCAATGGGGCCGCATCTAGAATCTTCAGTAGTACCTTATTTGTCCTTAGGGATCATACATAAACAACGTAACTCTTTTTTCATACATTTTTTTACCCTCTCTCCCTCCCACCATCAGGTAACACCAAGTAGACATTTAGTTAGACCCCTCCTCCTATCAACAGCGTTACGTGGCTTATGGATGACTTTCAATAGCTTTCCTCAAGATTTTTCACTCCATTTTGGTCCGTTTTCAGGGCATGATGCGCGGTCCTCCTTGATGATATTAACTTGATATTCCTCCAAGTCTTCTTGCCTCGGGCAATGGTTAACGACTGTTTCTTTCGGACTCGGAACTTGTCGTCTCATCCCTCGTGTAAAACCTCTTTCCTTTGAAATGCCCTTCAGACAACCTAGACCTTTAATTCATTTCCAAGTTCAACTTTCTCATGCAACGTCTTCAGCCGTGGCTAATCCCATCGAAATTTGGAACTATATTTTTCAGCTGGCGATCTATATCGTTCTAGCTAACATTCACGTCGTGTGAGTCACATCCCCACGTCAGATTGACGTTGACTTTGGTACATTGTTTGAAATTAGCACAATCATCATTAAAAATAGATGAGATTTTGCAATTCTTGAGAAAACTTAAGATGTCCACATTAACGCCGGGATCATGATCAACTCATCATTCACGCAATATAAAGTTAAGGTCGTAATGTTTTTAAATGAAAGCCTTTACAATGCAGCAAACTTTACTTAAGAGTTATCCTGGGAAGAACTTTAACGTTGCGTGAACGTTAAGTGAAGAGTACCACGTGTTGCTGCCAGCAACGTCAACGCAGTTATTTAGTACTGCATTTGTTTGCTTAGGGTGTGCAGACGACTTATTCAGCTTAATTTGTCATATTAACTCTAAAACGTACTAGCCTCTTGTAACACTTTATTTTGTATAGCCAGTAAGCTTCTATTTTAAGTACTTGTAGCCTTATTGATTCAATTCTATGTTTGTGATCCATCTATCTTTGGCTAAAATCCTTCAAAATAAAACCCTGAATAAATTATAGAAAATATACTAAAGGCTGATAAAACATAGACACAAATATAATTTAAGATGTTTTCACTTTTAAATGCACCCTTTCTAATAAACAGACAATTAATATGAGAAAACGGTATTTTAATAGATCTTTTGAAAGATAGGCAAGTTCTGATTACTTGTGACTACTTCTTGTTACAGATCCTGATGTTTGAAGACTCCTGGTCGTTGCCACGTAAAGATGGCTTGTATGACCCCGTTCTGGAAAAGGAAGCTTGCGGTGTTGGATTCATTGTATCTATCGATGGTGTAAGGTCTCACAAGGTGAGTGGGCAAAATAACTGTTATTAAGAGACAGTTTACATGCATACTCCCCACTCCCTTTTTTCGCACCACATCTTACTACTAATCAGGACTATCCGCAAAACTCCCCCTTAAACATTTATGTTTGTGCTATGATATTTTGATGACTAGAAGTAATTTGCATACTATTTTACCTATTAGATCTTTCTTGTTTACAGAACTAAAACGCTTATACAAATACTTTCCTGATCAAAATATTCAATCATCTGTCAGGGTGGTGGCTAGTAGTGGTATCGTACAAGTATTATGTGTACTTGATGCAAAACTTAACTCCCAATTCCAGGTTTTGCTGCATTTCATATATACATTACAAATTGCGATAGTTTAATAGTATAATTGACACAATCTCAATCCATCTTTTTAACTTTGAGATGATTCTGTTTTAATTGATGTCTTGTTGTTGCAACACTATTATCTAATAAAACATACTCGCTACATGATACAATTCAAATATATAATAAAAATAACTCATCTATCAAATCAAGGCCTCATTTAATAAAGTCGTAACAAAAAATCTAAAGGGATAAAGACCACTTTTAACTCAAATTGGGTGAATACTGCCATCTGTTAAACAATCTTGAGACCTTTCTAATGCACTTTAGATTATGGTTAAAAGAAGTCTTGGTCATATTTTAATTAATTAAAATAAGTATTCACCGAAGTATTTATGTGGTTTGAGATATAAAAGTTGTCCTGGAAACTGTGTGTAATGTCACTTCCCCCCTTTTTCTCCTGTAACATTTAATTTTCAGTTTCTGAACATACAAACAAAAATAATTAATTAAATAGAATTAAGCACAAATATAAATATAAATCCGCCACACAACAAAAATGATCACACAGGAGAACTAAAGTAGTAGTAAAAATTAAACATTGAAATAACTAAATGGCAAAAAAATAAATCTAGCTACAATGCATAGTGTAAAAATAAAATCATTTACTAAACAAAATTATTGTTGATGATTTAACATGACAATAATTGGTGATTAAAAGAGATTTAAAAAATTTTAACAAGATGTAATATACCGTAATGAAAATATAATTTACTAATCACACTTCAAGTTTATATTCCATAGAAAGGTAGAAAATGAATCGTACATTGCATGAACAATAAATTATGTACACTTAAAGAACAATAGACAATACATACTGAAAATTTATTATTTAAAATAATTGATATACGAGTAAAATCTTTGCTTGTTAATTTAAATAATTAAATATTATGACAGATTAAATATAATCAAAGGGATAAAATTGGTAGAGTTGATAGTAAGGTTAGATAATATTTCAATAAACTGGATTCATCTGAGCTTGATTCTCGCTCTCCTTAAGTCTTGTGGCCGCAGATTGCTGCCAAAAATTTAATACTAGTTTTGATACCTTCTGGCATTATCACTAGGTCTTAAATAGAAAAAACCAATTTCTTTTCAAATTGTGGTTGGATCAGAATTAAAAAGCTTAATAAATCAATTGATTATGTTATAAATGAGCACTGAAAGTTGACAAAGAACATTAGACATTGATCAAAGAAAAAGTCAAATTAATGAAATAGTAAGTTTGAGAGAGGAATGTGAAAACATTGAAATTAAAGAAGATATCAAATATAAACAAAACTATGTATTACCTTATTCACTGGAGGTGGATGGTATTACCTCCCATCACCATTGTAGTGCATAGGTTTGAAATGTGACTTTACCGAGATAAAAACAATAAACTAGTGCTTTGTAGATGACCAAAGAGATTATTCCCCAAATGGCCAGCCAAAGACCATCATATTTGACTTTAAACTAATCAACACAATACACACAGATATCAAGGTCACATTTCAAGTCATTTTATGGGTGGAAGATGCACCTTCCCTAATTATCATGCAGGTCTGTGCCTCATTGAATGAGACCACATTGATATCCCTGATTATTTTTTTAAAGAAAGGGTTAGTTTTGATTAATTTTCACTATATATTTATAAAGTTTTCTTTCTATACAAGGGAGAAAGTACTAATTCAATAACCATTTCTGTGAACCAATTAATGCATCATGACCAAACTTGAGCTTCTTTAAGGCACCTATTTGGACCTCTTTTTTTTATTTATTTATCTTCACCAGTACTACCATTTTCGGACAAAGTGTTTCCAAAGCCTGGTAAAAACATAATTTTTCTATAACGCTAAAATTTTATACTATGCTTTAATTATTGACCATGTCACTGCTTGGGTTTACTTACCCTTTGGCATTGGGAACTCGAAAGTTCATTGCTACACAAGAGTATGTCACCTATCCCTACCTTGAAATATCCAATCCACTTTATTACATCCTATCTCTTTCAAGTTCATTCTAATAATGTTATCCTATCTGCATCTAGGTCTTCCCATTAGTCTCGCCATTGGGTTTGCCAGTCAATACCCTGAAAGAGGTTCTATTTACTCTAGGTTACAATAAGAAAGTTCCTAACTCAAAGCCAAAATTAACTGGACTAACAATGTAAAAAAATACATATATATATATTATGACATATTTTAGGTGATTTACATCAAACTTGGTAGGCATAGCATTAAATTATAAACTTTGTTTGGAAATATATCTAAAATTTGAAAATAAAAGGTTTTTATTATGTTAATGAATTGATCTTAACTTATTATATACTTTTTACCAAATAAAATAAATACTCACAGTTAATTTTTATACTTGTAGAATAGAATTTATTAGCTGAGAAGTGTGTATATTCAAATTTTGAATATTATTAATAATAATAATAATAATAATAATAATAATAATAATAATAATAATTGTTGTTATTGTTGTTATTGTTGTTGTTGTTGTTGTTGTTGTTGTTATTTTTATTATTATTATTATTTTTATTATTATTATTATTATTATTATTATTATTATTATTGTTATTATTATTATTAAGGTGAGCAGGACATGCAGTGTGAATGTGAGAATCTATAACCTTGTTCAGGGTATTGACTGGCAAACCCAATGGGAAGAGATCATTATAAAGACATGGACGCATAAGAGAGGGAAACATTAAAATGGACCTGAAAAAGATAAAGTGTGATGCGGTGGACTTGCTAGAGCAAACTTAAGCTAGGGATGGGGTGTAATGAGGTGGACTGGATAGAACTACTGCAAGATAGAGATAGGGTGTAATGAGGTGGACTGTATAGAACTAACTCAAGATAGGGATAGGGTGTAATGAGGTAGACTGGATAGAATTAACTCAAGATAGGGATAGGAGGTGTACTTTTGTAAGTGTGGCAATGGACTTTTGAGTTCCTAATTATATAGAATAAATAAGTAAGTAAATAGTGGTTTCAGATTTAATCAGTGCGGAGAAAAATAGCTTTAAAATGTGTAATATCAAATCACTTGATAATAATATATTTTTATAGTATGAGTGTGAGTTTACCAACATTTATTTCTATTAAATCTTCAAATTATGTTTATAAATTTTGAAAAAAAAAAAAAAATTAAAAAAAATACAAACTCAAAAATCTCACTTATCCAATTGTAGCAAGATCTTCAAAGGTAATAGACCTGACATACTACCAACACCTTAGCTCAGTCGGAAGCGTGTCTGTCTACTGAGCGAAGGGTCCTGGGTTCGAGACCTGGCATGGCCAAAAAATTGATCATCGATGAAATGGGGGTTTCCCCTTTCAAAGTAATTAATTAACGGCCTGGGTCTGGATGTTGTGTCTTTTATAAATTTAAGATAGTAAGTTTTGTGCTGATATAATCAGTTGGATTAGAAAGTGCACTTCCAATACCTTAAATAAACGAAAATAAAACATAATGACTTCACATATAAAAATGAACTAGGAATACCCAACAAAAAATATATCCATTTAAACTGTTTATAGAATTAACTCTCTTTTCTATACAAATGTATTGCATATATATGGCTAGTTAGGGTTAAGTATGATTGATACATTGCTAGAAGGCCCATCAGGTCGTTTTTCCAACATGAATGGGGCAAAACATACTTTCTATATATGTTAGTATCATCTACTTTTATTCATGCTAATAGCAAGAATTTGCAATGACGGGCAATACTTCACTCTACCTTTCATGCTTTTTGGGTTACCCTTTATCTCTTTTGTGCTTCACATTTTTTATGCGTCCCCCAGACACACACTTGTTAGGAGGATGAGTGGAGTGTAATGAGTTGTATTGATAGGATGTCTATTGTCTTTCAGAGCCAAAAAGACCTTACCATCTTTACAAATAGCCATTAAATCTAAAAATCATTTCAAGTTTTGCTTTAAGGTTATGACACTTAATTTTTGGTTTTACTCTCTTGTGTACATTACATATTTTGTAATTTTTTTTTTTCAGATTGTGAGGGATGCAGAGACGCTGTCATCTCGCATGAACCATCGTGGTGCATGCGCATGTGACAATGACACGGGGGATGGAGCAGGCGTACTCACAGCTATTCCTCACACATTCTATGCACATGAACTCAAGTATGTTAATGGTGTCTCAGTTTTTAAGTATATTTTAATGTATGTATGTATGTATGTATGTATGTGTTAGCTTCTAGAGAATGCAAATCAAATAATGATGGCGAGGCTTTAAGGAAATGCATCAGCAGTTGTCTGGAGAGAATATTGGAAAGTATATTTGGCCAGAATATAAACCTCAATATTTCAGGTAACATCCAGTAGGGTTAACTACTAGAGTAAATCTTTACAGTCTCAACTTTGTTGCCCTTTGTTATACACTCAAAAATACCAAACTTTTAGGATATATCTATATAAATGTGTCCTAAATGTGCTTGAACTATCATGAAAAAAGCAAATATATACAATAGGTATTTTTCTACTTTTGAAGCCTATGTGACATTATAAAATGCAATTTCATTGAAAATGTAATAAGTTATTATTTCTTTCATTATGTAGTCCATCTTAATTGCCTTGAATATACACTTTGTTTACCGTGAAAGGTAAGTCTTTTCTTGATGGATTACACTATGACCCTATCTTATGAGCTACGTCATAGTGGAAACGAGCTAGTTAAGCTACTATCTTTTAGGGTAAATGGAGTATACCTTAAACAAGGCCGTAGCCAGCCAATAATTCCAGGGAGGGTTTGGTGGGCCAATTTCCCAATTACTGGAGGCTGGAAAAAATTATAAATACTAAACAGGTCTAAAAGCTCTTCAAAGTGTTTATTGGCAACATAAGCCCCTAACTGCCGTAAGCTAGGAAAAATTTATATATTTAAACAACTAGAAGCTCTCTAAAGTGTTTTTATGGTAACAGAGCTCCCTAACTGCTAAAGGCTAGGAAAAATCTAAATATTTAAACACATCTAGAAGCTCTCTAAAGTGTTTTGTATAGTATCATAGCCCCCTAACTGCTGAAGGCAAGGAAAAATTATAAATATTAACCACCCCTAGAAGATATCTGAAGTAATTTTTATGGCAACATAACCCTCTAACTGCCGAAGGCTTGAAAAAAGTCATTCTAAGTACTAAACACCTCGAGAAGCTCTCTAAAGTGTTTTTATGGCAACATAACCCCATAACTGCTGAAGGCAAGGAAAAATTCTAAATATTAAACACCTCTAGAAGCTTCTGAACGGCTTTTTATGGTAACACATTCCCCTGATTTGTACCTGTACCTTAATTTTGATATTGTTTTAACCATAAATAAAGTCATATATATTTTGTTCATAAAATTTCGGGGTGGGGGAGGGGGAGTTTTGAACCCTCGAACCCCCCTCCACCCCCGACTATGGCCTTGACCTTAAAACACAAATTTTAGAATAAAATCTTATAGCAAAATAGTATTGAAATCTTAGTGTGAACCTTATATATTTTCTTAAACTAGAAATTATTTGGGCATATTTTAACTGATCATTTAGGTCACAGATTTCATGATGGAATGCCACGCCTCCACCGTGGTTCCGATCCCATGTTAAACTGTAGGTCCTCCATTTCATCTCACAATCACCCTACCATTTCACATTAGCGTAGTGCGTACAACCTGAACGGTTAGTAAGACGCGGTGCTAATAATAATAATAACAATAATAATTCATGATGGAACAAGTTGTTTGGCAATACAAGATTTTTTTAAAAAAGGTGTTCACATCCAAGTGCCTCTTGCATTCTCTTTAGAAACTCATCATTAGTTGTCATTAATTAAAATAAATTTAATAATAATTTATAATAATAAATAAAATAAATACACATAAAATATTTTACTGTTTATACTACTGTCGAATACGACAACTGTAAAACATATGACTTTGCATATGAGCAACTGTAAGCAGATCTAGTCACATGAATAACTTATTCTAGTGAGCAAACTATACTTAAGGTGGAGTGTTAGTGAGCGTGAGGCTAGGGCAGTATTTTTGCAGTTTTTATAGCATAAACATTTTTTAGCCAAAATACATTAAATATTTCTTCAATAGAAACATACAGTTTAGTTTTCTGCACTTGATGACCTCAACAATTGTTGAATATCTTCCAAGGGTGTCCTGGAATTTAATGACAACTTTTTCTCTTCATCTAAAAAGTTTGTAACCGAATTTCGTGATGCTCATGACAGATATTCAACAACTTTTGGGATTAGCATGTGCAGAAAACTAAACTCTATGCTTCTATTGAAGAAATATTTAATTTATTTTGGCTAAAAAATGTTTATGCTATAAAAACTACAAAAATAATGCCCTAAGCTCACGCTCACTAGTACCCAACCTTAAATGTGCTAGCAATTTATTTTTGCATATATGTACCATTTATGATACTGCGTGCAATTGTTTTAGAAAAACCCATAATGTGGATTTACCGCCATATGGAAAGTATGCAACTGGGATAATCTATTTGGACAAAGCTCATCACAGAGAGTCAGAACGTCAGTTCACAGAGCTTGCCAAGGAATGCAACCTGGATGTAAGTTAAACTTCTCTTATTGTTACCATATAGTAACACTATTAGTAATAGCTTAATGCAAGTGAGCATACTAAATATTAGTTACTACACACACATTTCATAATTCAAGTGAGTTTGAGCCTTGATGATTACACACTATTTGTTTGATATTTCTCATAATGCTTTGCGTATACTCACTGCTCCCTTGGTAGTATTGATATACATAACCATTCAGCTTCACAAGGAGAAACAATATTAGGAATGGTGTTATCCTGGAAAGAGTGGGGGTACAAGGAGCACATGAGATAGTAGAGGAATCAAGACTGAGACTGCTTGAGCATGTAATAAGAATGGAGGAGGAGAGGATACAAATTAAAATGATGGAAATGAAGTATGCAGGAAAAAGACCACAATGGAGTCCAAGAAAGAGATAGGAGTAGGGGATGGCAAAGTGTGTAAGTGAGAGGAGAGGAATGGTGGAAGGATAGAGGAAGATGGAGGCATTTTACTAAACTGACCCTGCCATAGTCTACGATGAGATAGATGACGATGAGATGGGGAAAAAAAGCTTCCTCCTATTATTTAATTAAGCTGTATTATTTTCTTTACAATGCTCATTGACCCTAAAATATCAAGGTTCAGGGACTCTAAAGCACAATAAAAAACATCACCTTTTAATACTTATGTGATATGAATATGGCAAAACATGCTGCTTCACTAGAAAAAAGGTTTTAATGTTTGGAGAGCCCCCAAGAAGTGGGTGCCTGGGGCCAATTGCCCTATTTTCCCTGCCCCCCACCTTCTGGGTGGCCCTGAGCATGGGGGCATCAACTATGGTCCCAGCACCACTGTTTTTCCCGTAATGCTGAAGATTGGCTAATATGGTCACAATGTTTTTGTCGGGGTAGAACTTGAACTAGCACTCAGAATAAAGACAAGTAGATGTATCGATGTTGTACTTAGGATACTAATTGTAAGCCTTATAGGGTTTTTTCACCTTTAACAAAATGTTACATAGACTTTAGACACAGTTTTTTTCCAAATTTGAGAACCATATTGAAAAAAAAACTTGATTTATGAACACATCAAATTTCTTAGTTGTATTCAATTTAAACACAAATATTAAGATACGTTCATTAATGCAGCACAATTTTTAGGTCAATTCTGTGAAGCGGAAAGTGGCTGTAGGGACGTTTGAGGAAGACATAAAACCCAATTTAATAAAAGGGGTTTTAATTGTTTTTATCAGAGTTACTACAAATGGACCCAAACATAACACTAGAATGTATCCAAAGATGATTCCATCTATTGAAAATTGTATTAGTTTGATGTTAGTTTAGTCATTTTATAAGAATATAGTGTTTTACATCAAATAAAACAATAAGAAGCATCAAATGACTTATTCAGTAGATTATTTTGTATGTGCATCTTGCCCATGACCATTTAATTAGTTCTTTTCCAGTTACTTGAAGTGCACCTTGTAGTTTGGCTATAAAGAACCTATGTTTATTTTAAAAATACAGTTGAGTTTCAATTGTTCGGGGACACATCCATTTACACAGCAACGATATGAGTTCTAATGATGGCTTAGAAGGAAATGATGTGGAAAACTTGACAAAATCCTTTTAAGACAACTTACTATATTTTAAGATTTTGTTTAGCTGGAAATTCAAGAAAAATAAATAATGAAATAACTATAAAAAAGTAACCATATAGAGATTATACTGTGATTATATATTTTTACATTAGACAATTCACAAATTCAGGGACATCATTCTCATGGCTTCAAGTTTTATTTTAGTTTGAATTAAAATGTATAAATTAATGATTTCTTAGTGTTTATTTTCCCACTAAACTGATCTTCCTCATTGCTTGGGCTAGGTTTGTATTCATGCACAACGCATAGTGTATAGCACAATGCACATAAAGTTGAAACAATGATAGCATTCATATTGGAAACATAGTGGCTACTGAAAAGTGCACAATTTATTAAGTTGATTTAACTTTAACTTTATTCTCATTATCCATGAGATTGAGAATAGACAATCCTTGGACTAGACTTATCCACCCTTGAGAATGTGAGTAAAGGTACTAGCCAATTAAACACCTATGTAATTTTAACATATTATTGGTTTTAATACAATCAGGTTTGTTTCACATTAACCACCACTCTTGCTAATACTCTATTTTATGCTAATTGCAGGTCCTATGTTGGCGAACTGTACCAACAGTGATTGGTAGCATTGGTGAGGTTGCCCGCAACAGTGAGCCCTTAATGAGACAGGTGTTTCTCACGGGCAATCTGGACCAACAGCTGCTCAACAAACAGGTAAGAAAATCACTCTGATCATTTTTACTTTCTCTCTACAGCTCAAAGAGAAAGTATTGTGATCGTCAAAAAAACCGAACTTGATATTTTGATAAACGTCGGTGTTTCGTGACCCCCCCCCCGAATCCAAAAAAGTGGCTTTCGCAATGCTGTCCGTCTGTAAGCTTGTACCTTGGGCTAGAGCCTAAACTATTTTACCAATTGGGCTAAAACTTTGTATCTGGGGTTTTCATAAGGTCCCCCCGAGTGTTTTTTGGAATTAAATATCTAACCCTAAAATTAAGGGTAGTTTACTAAAGGGCAAAAATAGAAAGAATTGATTTCCCCCTCCACTATTTGAGATACTAAATAACTTATCATTGCAAAGTTGTAGTACTATTAAAGATAAAAACTTTTAGTTGAAATAGATTTTGATAAAACAATAATTTCTGAGTTATAAGCAAATATATATACTTTTTAATTCAGGTCTTTGAAAATGAATTTTATTATTATGCTCTTTGGTGAACAAAGATATTTCTCTTTCCTCAATTTTTCTGTATTAGTGTTCCTTGTTTCTAATGCCATAGAGTAGTAAGTAACAGTGTATATTATTTCATTAATGATCGTTGGTGAAATGTTTCTACACCAATGTATAGCCCCATTATTTTGTTTCACAAATCTTATGAGTTTTTAGTAAATATTTATTTTAAGATAAAAGCGGGAGAAAGTCTGTGCGATGCACCGTACTATTTATTTTTTATACAAGGTGTCAAGTAGCCAATAAATATGAAACGAGAGAATATTGAGTGACTTTATTAGATACCTAGACAAGACTTAAACTGTTAAAATAATGTTTCGAGAAGGTGATCTATACCACACTAATACAACAATTAATTTGTTTGTCCATTCCAATTTAAATTAGAATAGAACTTGTATAATCATATTTATTTCTGTTAGTATATGATCGGCTATCATTTCTCTGTTTATTATTTTTAATATCACAAAAGTTATCTTCTTCGCACTATTCTAAAATTCGCACCATAAAATCTTATCTTCATTGCATCTAACATGTACCATATTATGTCAAATACCTTTTAATTGATGCTTACATTAGTGGCTTATATATTATTTTGTTTTATATAGCTTATTTAAAATATTTTTGTGTTCATAATTTAGGTAATATAGTTATAATATAGATAGGGTGTAATGAGATAGTCTGGTTAGAATTAGCTCAAGATAGGAATAGGTGGCGTACTTTTGTGAGTAAGGTAATGAACTTTTGAGTTCATAATGCCATAGAGTAAGTAAATAAGTTTATAAACAGCAGATGCTTTAACAATTTCACCTATTGATTTGTTGAGTTGAGCTACATACATACATATTATTGTTGGATAAGGGGTTAATTTTTTTTAGCACCATGTTTTACTACCCGTTTGGTTTATACTTTTATATACTAATTACACTAATGGTTTTAGGGATTAGGGAGGATATATCTATATGAAGTGTATTCACATTCATGTGGAGGGAGAGTGTAAAACTATTTTGGAAAAACCGCCCTCAATACATCGACCGAATTTCGAACCTCAATCTCCCCATCATCGGCAGTCTAGTCTACTGTGAGAGTAGCGTGTTAGACCACCTGGCCACTGAAGCGGGTAAAGGATTAATAGATGTCTTAAATGTTTTGCGTAATACAAAGTTTTGGAGTGATATGGACTTTTACACTCGTAAACTCCTCACTATCTAATTAAGAATGACCCTTACACTCACCATAAAATAAAAGTATAAATTAAGTTATTTTTCCTGGTTTATCTATTTTAAAAAATTAATAAATCTATATACAAAATCATAAATATTCTTAATCTTCCACACAGTTACATTATTTGTGTCATCGAGTTTTGTACAAATAGGAGTGAAGAAAAAATTATGTAGGCCTATGAATGGTGTACAAGAACAGACTACCTGCTCGGTAGTCGAGTGGTCTAAGGCGTTACTCTCACAATAGACTGGTTTATTAGTAACAAATCTCGGTTGGGTGTACTAAGGATAGTTTTTCATGGACGTTTTTCCACTATTCATGCCATTGTGGGTACGCCTCCTCACAATTTGACATTCCCCATCCCTAACACATCAGTTTAATTAGTGCAAGTGTGTGTAACCCGAATGGATAGATTGTAAGACGTTGAGACGAGAAAAAACATAGTAAACTCTTGGGTTGATCAAGTTAATGAAAAAACTGAATGGTTATTCAAAAAAAATTATAAAGAAATATAACAATCAATTTAATCTGCCATCACAAATTAACCCTCTCTTAAAAAACAGGTCTATTTTATAAATAATAGTTAATGATGTTTGCCATACCACAAGGTCAACAACAACCCTTCGGAATACTGTAATTTGTTTGGAAGCCTAGTTTATGCCGGGATCATGATCAACTTAACGTTAACTTAACTTTCACTTAACAGAACTGAACGTAAAGGTTCTCCTCGTGTTTTTAAATGGAAGCCATCATGATGTGGTTAACTAACATTCACTTATAGTAAGAGTTGTCTTGGGAAATCTTTCACGCTACATGAACTATAAGTGAAGGGTATCACGTGATCTAGCCAGCTAATCATGTTAACACTGCTATTTAATACTTCATCTGTTTCCCAAGTATCGTTACTTCATTTGTTTATCGTGTACGCAAGCTAGATTTTACTTTTAAATCATGATTGACAACGAGTATAACATAACACTAAAAATAAAAAATGTAGAAAGTACAAAAAAACTTAAATTTGATACAATTATTTTGAATGATAAATATTTTATTGCAATGTAATTAAATATATCAAAAGTAAACAATACTTATTATATTCACAGATAGCACTGTTAACAAATAGTACAGATCACAGATCAACATCTATGCTCTCGAATGCTGATGTTTGGCTCAAGCTGTTATGTTAAGTTACATGAATCGTGATAGCCTACTGGTTACTATACGATAAGTGAACTATAAGTGAACGTTACGTCAAGTTAAAGTTAAGTTGATCATGATCCTGGCATTACACATAGCCATGAAATAAAAAATGAAAAACATTCCTAGAGGAACGCCCAGACAATGTACAAACTAAAAGGAGAAAAATTATAAGGTAAATAATTTGATTATCTAGAAACAGCACTCTCCTTAGAAAACAAGAAAAAGTTTGTGGAACACCAATTTAGCTTGATCCTTTACAAACTCAAATACATCCTAAAAAAATATGTTCTATAAAGTTAAAAAAGCAATGCAAACTATAACACAGATAATTAAAACCAATATACCCACAACTAAAACAACTTTAGCATACATAACAGTGCAGTGATTTTAAATGTATTTAATTAATGCATCCTTAATCCATTAGATTTATTTATGCCAAAATAATTTTAGTCTTTACACAAAATATAATTTACCAAGTTTTCCCTGCATTTTAATATAAAAGGATCAAATAGAAACTAGAAGAAATATAAAAATGTTAGTAATTGTCCTGTGATGATAAAAGGATCTTCTACATCTCTAGCTCCAATTTAGGATAAAATAATGATATTTGTAATTGTTAATTAAAATTAAAATTGAATAATTAAATAACAAAACCTTTTAAATCTTATTTTTAATAATAATTATGTAATCAATCTCATGATTGGTTTGCTGCAGCTCTCCACTATTCTGGGTAATTTTTTTTAGATCCTTGTACCTTCTTTTTCCAACATCGTTCTCTATCTGATTCATGTACTCCAGTACTGATCTCCCTCATGAATTCCTCCACATCTCCTAGTTATCTTTGTCAAACTATCATATTTCAGTATATGGCCTACCATGTTAACTCTTCTTTGCTGTCTATCATGCTAACTCTTCTTTTCTGTATATCTTTTAAAAGTTTCCTTTCTTCCTTTTCTTTTCACTATTTGATTATTTTTTTTATATTCTTTACTATATAACTTTAAATTAACTATTATTATTATTATTAGGTGTTCTGTCTTATGACAGGTTCATTCCTTTTGTCAGTGAACTTAGACCGCCAATGCGCCCTGTCCTCTGCCCCCTCCTTCAGCTCCCAGAATTTTCTTCTTTCCTTCAAATCATCTAGTATTTAAATCCTCCCCCTTCCTAAGCTTCTCTTTCCTTAACTTTTCCTTCTATGACATCGTGCAGAAGACAATACCTTCTAAGGATGTGTTCGATCCAGTTTCCTTTGTGCTGAAGAATCACATCCAAAATGGTTCTCTTCTCACCTATTCTTCTTAGGACTTCCTCATTTGTCACCCTGTTTGTCCACCTAGTCTTATCAAGTCTTCTCCAGATTAAGGATTGGCTTGAAAAGCATTTTTTGAGGCTTCAATTTAATGAATTTTCCTGGGTGAGGAACCCCGGATCCCCCTCCTCCCCCCGCCATACTAACAGGTATTCCATCCCCCCCCCCCCCAAAGCCTCCGGTTTGCGCCCCCCCACCCTCCCCGGAGAAAATTCCTTTGGGCGCCCTCTAAGTGAACCTAATTTATACCTAATTGAAAAGTATTTTCTATGAAACAAGCCCAAGAAACTCATTAGTTCACATTAGTAATATGTGTTATGAACTTTAGATTCTTATTCATGTGTTCTCTATACCTATGCTCCAAATATATTTTACTAATGAGAACTGCAAAAGTTTTTACTGAGCTAGATATATGTAGTGACGTTTGTAGATTGACATGTAAAATATATTGGTAGCCATTTCTATTTGAAGAAGTGTTTTGAATAAAATATGCTACTACCTTCTCAACTGAAGTAAATAGTTTTCTAAAAAAAAGCACCATTACATCTTGAAAGAAGGGTTTTAATTTATTATTTATTTATGTTTGAAACCCATCTCACAACAGTGTATTTTATCTTAAGACCGCTACCTTTATAATTAATTTGAATTTATCTCAAAATTACTCACTCTATCTTAAAAGAGTCAACTAACAATGTAGATGGTTGTGCTAGAATTTGATCTACTCGATGATGTGTAAGAAGTTGTAGAATATTTACACCTGTATATCTCTTTTTTTTTCAATTCTCTCTTTTTCCTTACTTTGATTTCATTTTCTATTTTTATTATAACCTTTGCTAATGAGCCTGCTTGTATGGAATCATAGGAATAGGAAGATAACATATTAGGAAATAAGAAAAAAAATTATGCACAAAACTTTTTTA
This sequence comes from Timema podura, assembly GCA_033556935.1. NCBI lineage: Eukaryota > Metazoa > Arthropoda > Insecta > Phasmatodea > Timematidae > Timema > Timema podura. The sequence continues at coordinate 98,475,765 of JAVRXN010000010.1, read as the reverse complement.
TAATATTTATTTTGTACTCTTTATGTAAAATTTTGGTTAGAAATGGAGGGAATGAGGGAAGGAGAGTGGGAATTAAAGATCTAGCTAAGAATCAATTCTTACAAATCCATTTGAATCATCCTTTATTTCGTAAGTGGGAATACATATAAGTATAATTTATACTAAATATATATTACTGTACTATTACAAACTGGGGGTATTTTCAAATAATATGTCAATAGTGTGTATTTTGTGCTCTCTTGTTGGAATTATTTTGTCATATTTAGTTTTGCACAGATTCAATTGTATTTTTCTTTTTCTTATAGGTGTTCATGCTAAGAAAACGGTCAACACACAGAATTCCAAAGCCTGGTGTGCGTTTCTACATCTGCTCGCTTTCCTTGTCAGTGGTTGTTTACAAAGGGCTATTAACATCTGATCAATTGTGGTCATATTTCCCTGATTTAAAGGTATGTATAGCAAAGTGTATGTTACAGCTAGTGCCCATAAAAGAATTATAATTGAATATCCTAGCTACTTGCATTGGTGATTACAAAGTCTAAGACTTCACACTATAGACTGCATTGTTAGTAGCCGGAATGTTGGGGATGGTATCCCAGCTGGATATACTGAGGGTGTTTTCCCCTAGACTGTTTCCCACTCTCCCTCCATGCAACATTGAGTAATTTTCCTCTAAATTCTCCCTTCCTCATGCTAATAGCCCAGACGAGTGGCAAGGCCCCATGGAGTGTGGCTAGTTTCTGCTAAACAAGTAGTTATTCAAACTAAACAAACAGGAATTATAATTAAAATGAACCATACCTAATATTGATACTAATATAGATCTAATAAACTAAATCTACTGACCAAATGAAACAAATGATAGTATGATTACAGCCAAACTAACCTCATACGAAATAGTTTGAGCAACTGAAAGTAAACCTCCTAATAAAGCATAATTAGACTTATATCATCCTACTACTATGATAGTATAAACACTTATTCTTACATAACAGATCACATATTTATCTTATAAAATGTTGTTTTTAAATCTACCTTCTTCAAATATGTTTTTAAGATAACTATACAATTGAAGTTTTTGTATACTTTTCTACAAAAATATATTAGAGGGTGTAGATATTAATTCTTTATGAGCATTAGAAAGATTAAAGAAAATACATGTTTATCAACCTATTGCATTGCAAATATATATTTTATTTATCTTTATTACACTCATAAAAACTTATCTTTCCTTACTAAAACAAAATGTTATTCAAAACTAAAAAACAAGTTACCTGTGATTAAATTTTCATTTCTTGGCTAAAAAATATATACACAATTATGACTTTTTTTCAGTCTCCAACTTATGACACCTACCTGGCACTGGTGCATACCCGCTTCTCAACGAACACGTTCCCTAGTTGGGAGAGAGCACACCCCTTGAGGTAAGTTGATTAGTTTATATAGTTAGAGATTGTATTTGTTCTCCTAAACACATATGAATATTTGAATAATCTGCACCCTTAATGCCAGTATTTAGCGTTTAATAAATCAAGAAGATCAATCTCAATGACAGTACTTTTTCAATATTAAAATACCTCAAAAATATTGTCTAATCAAAAAGAAGTGAATATATTCCTTATTTTTCTTTCTTGAGCTTAGGAGCCTATTAGCAAAAAGGTACAAACATTGAACTAGCAAATGAAGGGTTAATTTAGTTATCTACATGAGAATTAGTTAAAGATGTGCATGTGTCATATATTTAATCAAGTAGAAGAGTACAAAATGATGATACCCCTGTCAGTGTTTAAGAATTGGGGGAAAAAAAGGTATCATTTTTTGTGATCATCATCATAATAAGTGTTTTCAGTCTGCGGCGGGTCACTAGTAAAATGCCATCATCATCCTTTTTCCTTCCACCATTCTTACTATAGTAAAAAGGGATGAAAACAATACAGATGTATGCATTTGTGGTCTGGCATGTTTGCATTCTTGCACCCATCGGAAATAAAGTATTGTGATCACCAAAAAAATGAAATCAAACTTTTGATTGATGTTGACATTTCTTGACCCCTTGAACCCCAAAGTATTTTTTGTAATGCTGTCCGTCTGTTACTGAGACTAGAGCCGAAACCTTTTTACCTATTGGTCTAAAACTTAGTATCTATAGTTAGCATAGAGCTCCCCAAATGGCTTTTGGAATTATCTAACCCTAAAATAAAGTTGACAAGCTTAAGTTGGAAAATTGAGATAACGTGACTCAGTATCTTTCAGTCATGGTAGAGTTTGCTATGTTTGCTTTTAAATCACCTCTTGAATTAGAAATAATCAAAGCAATCAGAAGTGGCATAAATTGGTCTATTTATTTTCTTATATTTTGCTATTTATTTTCCTTATTAATCTATCAAATATTTTACACCTTTACTGAGATAAATATTGGGTAATAAAGCTCTTATTTATTAGTTTGTTTTATCAATCTTTTATCTAATGTAGCTTATACATATTTGTAAAATATAAGAGTATTTTGTTGTTTTTCAGGTATTTGGCTCATAATGGTGAAATTAACACATTGCGTGGTAATGTAAATTTTATGAAGGCTCGTGAAGGTGTGATGGAGAGTCCAATTTTTGGAAAAGATTTGAAAAGCCTCTACCCGGTTGTGGAACCTAACATGTCTGACTCTGGATCATTTGATTGTGTCTTAGAGTTTCTTGTAAATGCTGGTACAAGGAGTTTACCAGAGGTAATAAAAACATGAGTAGTACTACCTATTTAATGAGTTAATTTTTTTTATGATCAGGTAGATAGATGGTGCTTAGCATTTAAGTTTAACTTAAAGTAGAATAAGAAATAGTGAATTAATAATAATAAAAAAATAATAATTAAAGCTGTAATTTATAGGGGTTTAAATTTTTTTATATATAATATTTTTACTGTCCATTGATTCTATTGATTTTTTTTTTTGCTGCCATAAAAATTTTATTTATCTGACTACTCATTATAATTGCTCCTTATTAATATGATTTAATTTTCACATTTGAACTTTTTCAAAGTTTAACTGAACATGTTAAAATATTTTTTAAATTAATATTTTCAGGCTGTGATGACAATGGTTCCTGAAGCATGGCAGAATGACAAGACTATGCCAAAAGAGAAACGAGATTTCTATCATTGGTCTGCCTGTGCCATGGAACCTTGGGATGGCCCTGCATTGCTAACGTTTACTGATGGTCGCTACATAGGTGCCACACTAGACAGGTAGATTGTGCTTAGCATTTAAGTCTGCCTGAAAGTATAATAAGAAATACTGAATAAATAATCAGACTAATTAGAGCTACTATATAAAAACACAACAAAAAACTGAAAAATGCCTTGTTCTGTCAGGATTTTAGTTAAATAATACTTAGCACCGCGTCTTACTACTCGTTCGGGTTATACGCTTAAGTACTAATTACACTAATGGGTTAGGAATTGGGAGGTTGAATTTAGAGGAAGTGAACCCGCATTTGCGTGGAGGGAGAGTGGAAAACCATCTAGGAAAAACCAGCCTCAGTTCACTCGACCGAGGTTCGAACCTCGATCTCCCTGTCCTCGGCGGTCGAGCTCAACACGACTGGCACTTTAGCCAACTACGCCACCGAGGCGGGTGATTTTAGTTAAACTCTTAAAGTGGATTGGCATTCCTAGTGTAGCCTAACTTTAAACAGCTGATCAGGGCCGTGCGGTAGATTTTCTCAGTATGATGCGAGTCTTCAAAATGCCGCCCCGTAAATGTTTTTTCTTTAAAATAAAGATAAAATAAAGATTCGTAGGTAACAGAACATAATAAATAGATAACGAATATCTGTCAGATTGACAGCTAGCAGCAGTTTTGAGATCTGTCTTTCTTTAACTTGTTATTGTATTGTCTCCACTTCAACGTAAATGAATTTGGTAAAAATAGAGCAATAAATAATGAACGCAAAAGTAGGCAAATGCAAATATTTCCTAAGCAACTCTATCTCTCTATCACACACAGAATGCAAAAGTAGCCCCAAAAAAAATTAGCCTAAATAACTCCACGTCTCTCATACACAGGCACACGTTCCGCACCTGAGATATACCCAGTCCATGAAAATGCTACTTTTTAATTTGAGTCCCTATTGTCATAACATAAAAATTTTCAATGATAATATGTAACTACAATTGCTGTAAAAAACAATAATTCTCTTACCTAATCTACTTTTTAAACACAAAAACTGAATTAGTTTAGATGCAAAAATATTATATTGATACAGAAATATTATATATTTGATTTACTGATTTAAACACAGCACAGCCACTTGCCACTTCTCGAGACAAACTCACATTAAAATCAAATATTGTGAATAATTGTAAGCTCAAAGCAGAACTATCAACATGTAACACGTGCACTTGTCTTTTGTGATAATCGCTGCCTCACCTTTTAGGAGTGGCCGCGCAGTATATTACAAACAAAAATAATAGCTTCTCGGTGTCAGATCAAAAGTCTTTTGGCAAGCGCTCGCCAATGATGCACTTGCACCAGAAACCGAAATCAAAGGGTACCGAAAGCGCTTAGGCAAAGGCGTGTGATAAATCATAAATCATATACATAAATATCAGAATAACATAGACCAATATAGAAAAGCGTTGTGTAAAGATTTTTAATTATTGAATGTTTCTTTGATTTGGCTGCTTATGCCGCCCCCTTAAACGGTGCCGTCTGATGTGACCACCTCTCTGTATCATAGCACGGCACGGCCCTGCAGCTTATTTCAAAAGGGTCAAACAAATAAACACACAAGGGTATTAAAACTCCTCTCGCACACATCTACATATTTCACTTCCAATTTTGGTGCTAATATCTACATAAGTAAAAATGAAATTACGGCCAGAAACTTACAACGTTTGCGAACATATCTTAGTGAGACTAAGGTTTATTAATCATTACACAATTTATGGGTACCTATACAGTCCAGCACACTCGCCACTGTTGTTAACAGAGTTCCTAAACTTTATTTAATTTTAATTTTGTGATTGAAACTTTTAACAAAAGGGGAGTTTCACGGTGTTGGATGTAGAGATCTTAAAAATTGGATTGATATGATTAAAAAATTAACTATTTATCCTATATAAACATTGTAGTATTTTACTTAATTAAACAAATCCATATGAATATATTTTTCTCTTTTAACTTTAAACTTTTAACTAAACAAATCCATATTAATACTTTTTTATTTTTTAACTTTCAATTCTTAATAAAATTAACATATACTTCAGGTGTTGGACATAATCAGAATCTGTGGGGTACATGGCTGTATTTAAAGCAATAATTCAATGGAATTAATAAGTAAACAAATCTTGATATGCTTTTTCATTTTAGCCTAGTAATACTGTATTAACATAAATTATTTCACAGTAGATTGATTATTCCTAGTTAATATTTTGTAAATACTATTTTTTCTTCAGTTAAGTTTCTACAATAAGGCCTGACAATAAGCAAAACAATCTTCAAACAAAAACATAAAAAGCATAAAATTAATAAATAATCAACCAACTTCTTGATGTAAAAGCGGAAGAGACAGCCATAGATTAAATAGTTGTAAGCACTATGAGATTAAAATCAAAATTAATCTGTCTAGCTATAGTTACATCAGGCATTTTAAAAAAAGTTAGCATTTACAATGTTATAATTTAATCAAATTGTTTATGAAATGCTTACTAATACTTAAGGTTTCAATTATAATAATTTTTCTGATTTTTCTATGTTATGTGATTGCTACTGGGATTGATCACAATCCAACCACACTTAAATAAGGTGATTTCAAGGTCTTTACATCACAGGAACTACACTTACCTTTTGTTCGCGTCTTGTGGCTGCACACTTCGGTTCTTATAGCACTACTTGGTGACAACAATACTTGTTTTATCTACAAACTGCAATCAGAAATGGGGCTTCTGTTCAGTACTGAAACTAATAATCTACTCCAAGTTTTTCATAGTTATATCTTAGTTTCATTTTTTTTTACTCATAATTCCTTTACCTTGAATTGCTTCATATTTTCATAGATTTATGTTGTAGCTGATATAAACTAGTGGATGGTCCCACTTGTTTCAATGGGGAACTGAACAGCAGTTTGTATTAGAGTAGCATTTTTTCTCCCCAAGTGTTTCTCAGATTTAGGTCTGATTTCTAAATACCTTGTTTACTTTGGATATTACATTATTTTATCTCTTACTACCGTCTCGGTGGCGTAGTTGGCTAACGTTGTGTTGCTATTCATGTTGAGCTCAACTGCTGAGGACAGGAGATCAAGGTTCGAATCTCGGCGGGTGAACTGTGGGGGGGTCCTAAATTGTTTTCCAACTTCCTCCACGCAAATGCGGGTCACTTCCTTTAATTCAACCTTCCCAATTTCTAATCCATTAGCGTAATTTAGTACTTAAGCGTATAGCCTGACCGGGTAGTAAGACGCGGTGCTAAATTTTAATAATAATAATTTAATAATTCTTACAACAATAATATATTTAAACCTATGATTGCTTCGCTTTTTATTAATTATTGATTTTCAAATTATTGTTTAATACATTAATTGCTCTATTTCTATTTCCATTTTCTGACACTGACCTGTCATTGTGTGTGTAATAAGACTGACCAATCTGTATTGTCGAGGGATAAAGAACATACCCGAATACAACCAAAGTCCATGAGCCGGTGCAATTCAAGCCAAAAGGTAGCGCACACTTGACCATCATGCATTGCAATGGAACATATTCTTTCCCTGCAATAATTTACTATCTGATGCAGGTCGTAGTGAGCTGATGCCGCAAAATGTGTGCTGCCCTTTTGGCTTTAATTTTTATTTATAAAAACCTCTCAAAAAATATGTATTTATAAAGTTATCTTATTTAAACTCTAACCGAGGCATTGTTCTTAAAAATCTCAACAATTTAAGTCCTCATGCGACTCTTCAACCTACTTTATTTTTTGATGAAAATGGGGGAAAACAGGGAAAAATTAGAATCAAGAATATTTTTGAAGCCGGTATGTAGTGATACCAGCTGATGTAATATGAACATGTATGCACCAACCTTAGTGCTAAACTTTTTTAAGAATTAATCAAATGGCTGCCTAGGTATGGAAGGAATTAAGGGACCTGCTAGATTATCTTTATTATTTGTTTTGTTGTACTATTTATTAATTTTTTTCATATTCTTTCTTTTGATTCTTATATTTCTTAGCTTTTCCACTTTTTCTTACTTTTATCAAGAACTATTTTTTTGTAATTCTCTTTTGTTGTTTATGTTGCTTGATTTTTGTTTCTTATCACATCCTATTCTCAGCCAACTGGATGTATCATGCATCAGGATTTAACTTTAAATGATCTTGCCTTCTTTCCATATTTTCTTTGTTTGTTAGTTTTGCCATCACCTTTTAGAAAATACAAAATGAAACAAACCCATACGTTTCCTGTGGGCCTAGTTTTGCAGTACCGGGAGGGTAAACAGCATGGAAATTAAATATATAAAAGTTTTAAAGCTACAAAATAAAACAATCATTAATATGATTTATTTAAAATATTTAAATCTTTCACTAAATCTTTAAAAAGGATGATTAGCCTGTGTAATAAAAAAAATTGATCATTTATTGAAAGGAGACACATAGAATAAACTATGACTTTTCAATAAATTGCTATTAGTATTTTATGGTACCTATTCGGCTACTCCAATGACAAGCCCTCACCATTAGTTAATATCATTCAAAAATAGCTCCAATCCACAAATACAATTTGTTTTTAAATATTAAAAAAAAGGATCTTGATGGAAAGAGTGAATAACCAATCTATCTTTTTTACCCTTACCACCGCCTCTTTACTACCTGTTTTGGTTACACACATACTTTTCTATTCATGCTAGAAAAATATACTATGCTTAAAAATCAAGAATTCATTATATTTATATTAATTTAATTATCATTTCATAATATTTATATTAATTTAAAAGCTTTCTGCAGGTTAAAACTATAGGTACTTTTTCTAATACTCAAATAGTTGACACAGTAGTGGAAATGCCTAACAGTCAATCATGTTCAATCAAATTTGATTTAATTATATGGTTTATTTGCATTGTACTATTATTAAAATTTTGTAGCACACAATTTTCTAATTGGATATTATGGAGTCCAACTAAACTAATTTACTTCACAAAACTAATACTGTGATTGTCATTTAACCAAGGAATGGATTGCGGCCCTCTCGTTTCTATGTGCTGGAGGATAACATCATGGTTATGGCATCTGAAGTGGGTGTTTATGATGTGGACCCTGCCAAAATTGTTCTTAAGGTATAGTTTAAAATTGGTTGAACATAAATTCACTTATTAAATTAAACACTTGTGTTCCTTGTCTATATGCATGCTAACTAGTAGTAATTATAGAAATATGGAAATGATTATTAAATTTATAAGTGAAAGCTACTGGTAGGATGGGCTGCATATATAGAAATAAGTAACATTAATCTTTATTTAATCCTATGCTGGTGTTCTTTGGATGTGTTTTTACACTTTATTTAAGTAAGTGCATGTGTATATCCTTAAAACTCCCCTTTCAAATTATTTCCTCTTAAATTAGAATAATTAGTTTTTGTTGGAGGACTCGTCCTTTCACTGTAAAGTAAATATATAGTTATTTAACAATTTTCATTTCCTTGTAACTCTTGGAATGGGAAATGAAATATGCATGTATATTTACTGACAAGGGAGGTCTCAAGACAAAATTAATTTCAAGGCAATTGACTCTTAAAGTTAAACACAACTAAGGTAATTGTGTGATACTACTATATAAAGCATATTTACACACAACCATACACACACTTTCTTTGTTTCAAGACTATCTAGGAATTTTTTTAACACAGTCTATGCCAAGCATGAATTTAAGGGGGGCAAAGGGCGCACGTGCCCCCCCTTAGGTAGAATATTTTTTTTTAGACTAATGAAAGGAGAAGGTGAGGGCTGTGGTGGCGACCAACGAGATTTTTATTTTGCAAATGTTTCTTCATTCAATATAGCTGTGCCCCCCTCCCTCCCCTTTTAAAATGTTTAGATTCATGCTTGGTCTATACGTAGTAAGCCGGTCATAAACTCCCCATTAAAATCTATAATGCTTGAAATGTAGTGTTGGTCAGTTCTTTCCATCACCATCAAGGGCACATACCTGTCTCATATTGGGATCATGGCCATAGTTGAGAACCCTTTAAGCTGTCATTTAACTTAATATAAACATAGCTACATCAAAGTTAGTGTAAGCAATAGTTGAAACACACACAAGTATTGGAAATTCAAACAACCTTTATGAAACAATTACAGGAACTGGAAATACATGTTATGGCTATCTAAATATTCTGATTCTTGTTGAAACTATCCCCCCCCAAAGTCTATCTCAAGACTGAAGTCCACACACTCTGGAAAAGAAAAGAGGGGGTCATATTGTATCAAATAATAGTTGCAAAAAAAATATTTTTAATTCTCCCCCCCCCTTTTTTTTTTAAAGAAAAAGCATTTATAAACTAAAATTATAAAGTAAAACCTCACATATAAATGGAAATAAATGACATGGACTTAATTATGTAGACTACTTTAGTAAGAAAGACTAATCGGTTCGAAAAATATATTTTTAGAACATCCTTCTACTCTTAATACTAGATTAGCATTGAGGTTGGTTAATAATTAGACAACCCATTTCGGTGGTCGCAATTTTCTAAGGCACTATACTAGCAATTGTCTAGACTGCTGTTGATGAGGAGAGAGTGGTTCATTCCCATTTGGGAGTACTGAGGCTGGTTTTCCCTGAATGTCTTCCCACACTTATCTCCATGAAGATGCGGGTACACTTCCTTTAAATTCAACCTTCCTCTTACCTAACCAATACTTAGCACCGCATCTTACTACCCATTCGGGTTAGATACTTTCCCTAACCAATTAATGTGATTATTACATAAGCATATAGCCTGAACGGGTAGTAAGACAGGGTGTTATAAAAATATATTTACTAATGTAGAATAGTATTTAAGATTTTTGGTCATAGTGTATTCAAATAATGTGTATGTGTAGAAGGTACCCCATTAGTACGATGAAAGATTGAGAGGAATTGGGACACCCATTAAGGTAGACCTCTCCTTTGCCTTACATTTGATAAAATTTTATAACAAATTTAAAATACTACATTTAGTTAGGAAGGAAAATAAACCTAACAAACTTGAAAGAGTATGAATTTAAGTAGATATTTAAAAATGTGTCTGATACAATAATGACCAAGTCATTTTCCTCTTTTTTTTCTCTCTCATTTTTTGCATTGATGGAAGAAACAAACTCAAATAAAAATATTCACCTTTCTTAAATTTAAATATTTATCTTTGACAGTTATACAAATAATGCCAGCCAGAACTTTCAAAGCCATGGTTTTGTCTCGGAAAATATTTTTTGTAAGCTTTTATTTTGTATGTTTCTTGCAGGTATTATGACACAAAACAAAAATACTAAAGTATTCATATTCCCTTGGAGGAAATTAAAACATAGGCCAAAAATGTTCATGGAAGGTGTCAAAGCTATATATGTACTTTTTTCAATATTTGAAAAATTTACTCGTACCTTCTTATGTCAAGAGAAAGTATTGTAATTAAAAAAATTTTAGCCTCTAGATTATGATGTATCATTGCATTCTTTGTATGTCTGAACCCCCCCCCCCCCCCCAAAAAGAGGATTTCACAATTCTGTTTATATGTACGTCTCTGGCCACAAATGTCAAATAATTTGTTGGATTTTGTTTAAAATTGATATTTAGATGTTAAAATTAAATGCCTTGGGACTTTTTTGATGTTGACCCTTGCCCTCAAATTAAGGGTAGTCTACTAATGAGTGATTTTTTTTTCATTCTAACCATTTTGTTTAAAATTAGGGAGTGTTTTACCTGACAAATAACACTGGCTACTTGTATTTTGTGTAAAAATTCATTAAGGAGTAGTTTACTCATGAGTAATTTTCGAAAATTCAAAATATTTTAACAATTTTGCTTAAAATGTATATCTGGAGAATGTTTGACGTGACAAACAAAACTGTATTTTTTTTTAAGGGAAAATTTGTTTAGGAATAGTATAGTGATTATTGATTTATTTTTAAATTGAATACTTAATATAAATGGCTAAAGCAAATTGATTTACTTAAGGCTAGTTTATAATTAAATTGAATTATTTTTGAATTTTTTTCCCCAAAGTTTAATACATTATATGAGAATGTTTGAACAGTTCTGTCTTATCACCACATATTTTTATGTGGGCCCCGTATAAAAAATATTTTAGCGAAATTAAAGCCATTTAAATGTGGTATTTCAAATTTGTTAACTTTATTAGTATAGGTACGCTAAACAAATGTTCGTTTAAATACTAAAAATGTCAAAGGTCATTATGGGGAATTAGGACTCACCTCTTCATGGAATTACAGTATAAAGGAGGATAACAATATATGTAAACTGGAAATAATGTTGTGGTAAACTAATAGAACAAACTTGTTCAATATTCATAAATAAGTTAAAAAGCTACAATGGGTATGCTCACAAATAAAACACGATTTTTACTTAAGAAACTAAAAAAAAAAAAAAAAATAGACATTAATACTTCAATTAAATAAGATATACCAGCTTCGGTGGCCGCGTAATCTAATGCACCACTCTTGCAATAGACTTGACTGCCAATGACGGGGAGATCTAAGTTTAAATTTCAGTCGGGTGTACTGAGGGGGCTTTTTTCCAAAATGGTTTTTCACTCTACCTCCATGCAAATGCAGGTACACTTCCTCTAAATATAATCTCCATAAGCCCTAAAACCATCAGCATAATTAGTACATAAGTGCATAGCCTGAACAGGTAGTAAGACACAGTGCTAGGAATAATAATAATAATAATAATAATAATAATAATAATAATAATAATAATAATAATAATAATAATAATAATAATAGTAATAGTAATAGTAATAGTAATAGTAATAGTAATAGTAATAATAATAGTAATAGTAGTAGTAATAATAATAGTAGTAATAATAATAATAGTAATAATAGTAATAGTAGTAATAATAATAATAGTAATAATAATAGTAATAGTAGTAATAATAATCATAAGGTTTGTAAAAACTATATCAGCAAAATTGTTTATTCTATAGAGCCGGCTGAAACCAGGTCGCATGTTGTTGGTGGATACACAAGAGAAAACGATTATTCAAGATGTGGAACTAAAACTAAACATTGCAAGAAGTCGTCCACACTCAGACTGGCTTAAAGAACAGGTGAGATATTTTTAATGATGGCATATGTATTTAATTTCTACCTTTGTTATAGAGTTCTAATGAAGTGTATCAATAAAAAAATTGTCTATTTCATTTGCATATATCTGGCACACCACATATGATTACTTTATATAAGGTGTCAAACTCGTTTTGTCTGGTTTTGTGGTAATGGGTGTGTCCTGACCGGATTTACTGAGTTTTTTGAAATTTGTTTTTCACTCTTTACTATTAAATGTGGATACATGTATTCTAAATGTTTCTTTCTCTATCCTTATTTCATTAGTGTTGATATGTGGATGGATAAAAAAAGTAATAAAATGTAATGCACAAAAAAGTTACATACGTTACAAAAATTATACCTGGCATCACCACTTTAAATTATTACAATCACGACAATAGTAGGAAGAAAAAATTTAATTATATTCTTGAATTATTTCTGTAGCAATAAGAATAAATTATGAGTTACTGATAATATTAATATTTAATCATGTACCGCTAATATCATATTTGCAACAAAATATTGTTTAATATCTTAATGTTTTACACGATTATAGCTTTTGTACCTGTAAAATGTTTTGTCTGGAGTTTTTTCTTAAATATTTATTATGCTATTTCTCTTTCTTTATAATGTTGCTGGCACTGATTTTCTAGGCGGTGAGTTGAACAATATCAAAATGGCTTCTCTTAACAGTTTATTTCAATTTGATTGGTTGATTATTTTGTTTTTTATTTTGATTTACTTTTACACAGTTTAATTTTTTTATGTTTGATTGCTTTGCCATGTTTTAATACATCTGAAATAATTTGCATGTTTAATTTTTATGATAATTTTGTACTTAGAGCATGAATGTTATTTTAAAATGATCTTTTGTGTGTTTAAAATTAATTTATAATTAAATAATTATGTTTTCTTAAGCTAGGATGTATAAGATAATAGATTTAGAGATGTAGAAATGGTACAAATCTTATTTGATTCACAAACATACACAAAATAATAACAAACATTGTACCCCTCTCAAACAGATTAAATTAATTTAAAATTCATTTAAGTAAAAAAATTTACATGTACATGTACATGTGAATCCAGTCCAGGGCCTTTGTATGTGATTGAATTTAACTCTACTGTTAGGACTTCTGTGGGCAACCATCATGTATCAGTTTGTGATACATTTGAATGAATTTAAGATGGTTTTTGTCACAGTGATAACAGAAAGGATTTTGTCACAATAAGAACCAAAAAAATATTGTGGCGAATCCCATCAAAGGATTCCAATTTATTTTGCTAAGCCACCAAATCACGAACACACCCTTTTAAATTTGTGGTATAAGCCTTCATGAGGTATTGAACAAAAAAGGGTTGAGTTCCATTGGAGAATAACCAACAGAAGCCTGAGAGGAGGAGGGATTCCTCTCCTCAGTCTCACCCCCATTGGAAAATTTGACATAAGAGTTGGAAATTCAAATTGAAGCAGTAAAATCAGTGAAATTATTATTTATGCTATCACTTAAAATTAGCTAAAATTGTTTGTTAACAAAACAATATTATTTATCAAGTTAGTTTAAAAATAAATTTTGAGAAGGCATAAAAATAGCAAACTAGTGAATTCATTAAAAAGTTGGAAAAACAATACCAAGCTATTAAAACTAATAACTTCAGTTTTGTTAAGGAAACAAATTGCTACTAAGTAAAATAAAAAAATTTAAATATTGGTGACTGTGTAAAATATAAATGTTGATTCAGAAAGTAATTTAATGATTCACTACACCCTTAAAATTGATTTCGAAAGAATAGAGAATAACCCATTTTGGTGGCCACATGGTCTAAAGCGCTACTTTCGCAATAGACTAGACTGCTGATGATGGGAAGATCGAGATTCGAAACTCTGTCGGGTGTATTGAGAATGATTTTTCCATTCTCACCCACACAAATGTGGGTACCCTTCCTCTAAATATAACCTTCCTAATCCCTAAAATCATTAACGTAATAAGTACATAAGAATATAATCTGAAGAGGAAGTAAGCTGTGATGCTTAAAAAAAAGAAGAGAATAAAGCTAAAAATTAAGAAAGTTTCACACTTAATAATAATACCTTACATTCTTTATTAAAAATTTCATAACCTTCCAAACTCTTGTCTTAAGAAATATTTGTGTTATTGAGAGACAGTACAAAAAAGATATTTTCAAATTAAATAGGCCTACATATGATCTTTGTTATAAAATGTAGAAGCTATTTGACATTGAAGATCATGAAAAATCAATTTGTGAAATTGTATAAATCACTTGTTATCTTAAAAAAAATTGACTGGGGTTTCTTCTGAAGCACTGTGTTATTATTGATTTTTTTCAGTGGTGACAAATAATTATAATTTAGCTAGTTAAAATATGTGACACTCTTATTATATTCAATCTTGGCAAATAAATGATTGGATTATTTAATTATTATTAAAATTGAAATTTATATTATTAACAAAATTGAATAATTTGAAATGATTTATATCCTGTACCCACTTGAGCAGATAAAGCATGGATTTTCCTAGTTTTTAGAGTAAAATTATCTTTAATCATACTAATGTGTTCTCTTTTTGTCATGTAAAATGTATGTGCATGTATTTCCATTAAAACTAGTAATGAGTCATTTTCTTTAGCTGATAACTTCATCATCTTAGATAAACAAAAGTGTAAGGTAAAAACTAATGTCGTCTGATGTTTAGTATGTGAGATAGGTGTCACAGCTGTGGATAACATCCTTATAGGCCTGTATCTGATACTGCACAGGTTAAATGTTACATATTATTGTCATTTACTTTAGACAGTTCTACCAGGGCTTCCTGAAGATGTGTCCTAAGCTTTGTGTCTGAGGTTATTGTTTCAAGATGACAACTCACTACCACATTTTCGGGTACATACCATGGTTAGGTATCACTTAACCAGAGAGGTGGATTGAGGGTGAAGGAATTTAGGGCAGATCTAAACTTTGAAATTGGGGTGATATGTAAACCATTCCCTAGCCGTCAGCTTGTTCACTTAATTCATCACTTGTCATTAATGACATGGGAGCATCAAAGCCCTTTTAACGTTCTAAACAAAATTAAATACTATGTGTGTGGAACTTAGACCATGTTACATGGAATAATCACTTGGATCAAAGTCTGAAGAATGCTTTACATGCATTATCTGAGTGTGTTTTAAACCTTCCACGTCTTGTGACTTTAATAATAAAAGTTGTGACTGTCCAGAATCACACGGATAACTGTGCTACACATAAATGTAAAAAAAATAATCCTTGATTAAGCATGGGAAAAGGACACATTAACTCCAATTATTAATAAAATAAACTCAATCCTCTACCCCTCCCATTTTTATAAATGTATTTGATAACTGCTCCCTCCTACAAAAAATAAGTTCCTAGAACTTTTGAATGAATATAGACTGCAAAAACTATAAAAAAAAATACTTTTTTTCCACCGCCACCCATCCCCCTTTTTCACAAACTTCAGTAATGGCTCCACAACGAGGTGTAGAGGTCACTATGGGGCTTCCTCGGTTTTCTAACCTCGGTCAGTCCATTAGATTTATTTCTTTGATAGCACTTGAAATATCATGTTAATGTACCTTTCATGAATATTGATAATCTCATTGAAATTATGTGTGGCTTGTACAGCATAGGTTAATATGAACGTACAGCCACCCATCTCTAAATGCACAGTGGCCATTTGAGCACCTAGTATAAGCATGGACAGCACTTTGTTGTAAAGTGAAAAAGAATACATATTTTAATTATGCTTTTCATTACCTTGCCTGGAAGTGTTGGTGTGTTTCCTTAGTCCAGTTGACATCAACTATTTTTAAAACAAACAACAATGCAGTGTTAACCTGCTTCAGTGGCCACATGGTCTAAGGCTTGACTGCCAATAAAAATTATAATGGAGATATTTTGGTTTGATTCCAGGTCGAGTTTATCGATGCTGATTTTACTTAAATAGTTTGCCATTCTCTCTCCACAAAAATATGGGTACACTTCCTCTAAATTCAATATGCTCCAACGCTGACACATAGTGTAATTATTACATATGTGTATAATTTAAACAGGTATTAAGGCGCGTTGACAAAAATAAAACAAACAATGTTGCTTATTTTACATGTTTGGCTAGTTTTTTTTATAAGTAATTAAGCCCCAATTAGTGTATTTACAATATACTTATATATGTGTGTGTAATACCTTTATATAGTCTAAAATTATAAAAGGTTTTAATTTGAATCTTATTTTAATATTCTCATCTTTAAACAGATACTTTTGGAAGATTTACGGGAAACTCACTTAAAGAAATACAAGGCCCTACCGACAATGGATGATGACATCTCCACCCTTAAAGGCTGCAGCATCCAGCGAGTAGCTAGTGTTAATGGAATCAATGAGAAGGCATTGGCAAGAATGTGGGGCGGTGACAAGAGGCTTTCCATGTTTAGCTACACAATTGAAACAGTCAACTTGCTCCTTTTGCCTATGATTCAATCAAAGTATGTTACTATACAAATCAACTAAATCATAATTTAGTCTTTGTATGTTATGTAAATGATGTTAGATTACGGATACAGCCATCATTGATTGACATATTTCAGTTAGCTGAAAAATTACGTGTGGTCTTAGGAATAAAATCTGGGGTCTTGGCTCAACATGCCTATGCCCTACCACTGAGATGTTCGGCTGACCCTGAGTTGCCAGTGTCTGTAGTTTTCAACGATAGTTTTAAGAGCCGATGAATTCCACATGCCCATAATAGAATCTTCCTTAAACTCTTGAGTGAAGAATGACCATGGGTATGGAATGAATTCTGTATAGCTCAGTAATAGAGCATTGGCATGCTAAGCCAAAGCTCCCAGGTTTGATTTTCATGTCTAGGTGTAATTTTTCAACAAGTTGAAATATAATTTCTCTTTTGTTTATTTAAACATGAAAGTTTTACTTGAAATTGTTGTTAACAAATTAAGTTGTATTTTGTAAATTATATAATTTAATAACTGAATATAAGCCTGTTTTGATGGCCACTTGGTCTAAGCTAAGGCATCATTCCTGAAATAAACTGCCGATGACGGGGAGATAGAGATTTGAATTCCAGTCAGTGTACATGGGGTGGTTTTTCCTAAATGGTTTTTCAAGTCTCCCTCCAAGAAAGTGCAGATACATTTTCTCTATATTTAACTTTCCCCATCTCCAACACAAGTGTAGCTAATACATATAGCCCGAATTGGTAGTAAGATGTGGTGCTTTAAAAAAACTAAATATGTTGATTAATTTGTTTGTTTGTAATATGTTGATAATAAATTGATAATTTTTCAACTCTCTTTTATAGTTCTAAGAGTTTTTATATCCCAGTGACACTGGTGATAAATGTTATTAATGTAACTTTATTTAAACACATGCCACCTAAACACATATATTTTTTAATGCTATATTCATATATATCAACATCAACCTGCCTTTCAGCTATAATATAGTATAATTCACTGGAAGAATTGGTGCGCCAAACTGGCGTGGGGGAATACAGGGCCCCCCCCCCCCCAAGACCCCAAATAATTTTAATAAAAATATATATTATATGAAGTAGAACTAAAATAGATAGCACAGAAAATGACTTGAACACACAGGCTAAATAATAGTTTTGATACATAGTATCAAAGCCTGTAGCCAGATTATTTTTAATCAATATCGGATTATTTACTATTTAAATAAACCCCATTATAGGCATAAAAAAACTTTAGACTAGTAACTATCTGCTTCGGTGGCTGCATAGTCTAAGGCATCACTCTAATGTTAAACTAGACAGCCGATTACAGAGAGATTGGGGCTCATATTCAGGTTGGATTTACAGAGGGTGATTTTCCTAAAATGCTTTTCCATTCTCCTTCCACACAAATGCGGGTACACTTGCTTTAAATTTAAACTTCATCATCACTAACTCATTAACATAATTAGTACATAGGCTTATAACCTGAAAAAGTTGTAAGACATAGTGCAAAAAATAAACTAGTAGCCACCATTCTGATTATTAAGTACATTATTGTTTTTAAGGCTTTTCAACATAAGTTAAATTGGGACCGCAATTATATATAATCCTTTTTATCAGCCCATTTCGCATAAAGCAAGCACTTTGACCTGACTAGGATTCAAACTGACTAGTCTATCAGAGGTAGTTAGTCGAAGGATTGAGACACAGTGCTCTAGAGACTTAAAACATATCATGGTGACATTGATGGATTAAAATTTATTTCAACAATGATAAGAATAATTCATATCTACTTATAGGATGAATAAATTCTACAAGCTTTAATTTCAGTGAAATTTAGAAAATCCTATACACACTAAAAAAAACTATTATTAGCAATTTATAAAGAGTAAATGTTATCATATCAGTTCTCCTTATCAATAACTGCCATAGTTGGGGAAACTTTTGACTCTTAAAAAATACATAAGATTTTTTTTAAGTTCTCGTTCCAGATAATACATTTGGACAATATAGCATAGTGTCTTGACTCTGTCAATAATTACTCAAGTATGGATGAGATATTTTTTAGAATGTACTAATACACTATCCCATTTAACTTTCTATTGAAAATTAACTCTTCAGATCCAGGTTATGTTGGATTTTTCAAAGAGAATGTGTTTGTTACAGAGATTATATATTTATTATCTTCCTAACTTCCTTTTACCATTTTGTAAACATTATTTACTAGTTTAAATATTTATCATACTGTTTATAAACTAAATGCATTTTAAAATCAAGCTAAAGAAACTTTTCTAATTAAATTATAATAAGGTTACATAATCTGCCAATATTTCACAAATATTGTTTTTATCTACAATTTGATTCAAAGAGAGAAAAAAATTACTAAAAAACACTCAAACATATTAATCTTCTTATAAAATACTGTGATAATTTTTTTCAATATTTTTCTGTTTTTTTTTTTTGCACCATAGTGTTGGTTGAAAAACAACATAAAATTTATATTTTTGGGTCAACTACATTAGTCCAAGTTTCTATTCGCCTTTCCTGTATCTATTTACAAATATAATATAATACATTAGCTACCTTAGATGAAACACATAGAATATATTATAATCATAATATTCTTTAAAAGGGTTAGTAAAATATTATATTTGTATCAAATAACATTGTGAGGCTATGTGAGTTGAAAATATTCAAAGTATTAGTTGACTTAAAATTGATAGGTTGTTTTACCAATTTTACTGTGCACATAATTTATATTAAAATTAACATTTGATACAGACTATATGCCCTTTACAACCCAACACCTTAGCTCAGTCAGTAGTGTGTCTGTCTACTGAGGTAAGGTTCCCATGTTTGATTCCCAGCATGGCTAAAAAATGTATCATTGGTGAAATGTGGGTCTACTCTTTCACAGTGATGAATTAACAGCCAGGAACTGGATGTTGTGCCCGTTCTAGTCTTAAGTTAGATTATAAGCCGTATGAAGCTATGATAGGCCTAGCAAGCCGGTAGTGGAAAATATATGGCTTGAATAAAAAAACTGACCCAGGCCACAAGCCGGAATCAGTAATGGATGTAAAGTATATGCCATATACGAATAAATTTTATATTTATACCTAAAAAACATTTGATTAAGCCCCTCACTGGCTAGGACATGCAATACACTGACCAGTATATCAATCCCTAACCCAGATGATTGCTGTATTTCTAATTAACTCCATGGGTATATGGCAGTAGCAGTTAGGTCACGTTTTGAGCGTATTGTGTTTATGTTACAGATATGCCAACACCGGGGTGTTTTATATATAATGTGGCACAAGCAAATAGTAATCTAAACTTATTATTAAGGTAAACCAAGAAAGATATAAGGGAGGAGTAGATAACAGCTAGTGTACAGATAAGAGGAGAAGAATGGAAGCAATTAAAGGAGGAAGAGGAATTTTACTAAACTGAATATGAGATATATCAATTAAACAAAATATTAATCTAGTACTTTATATTGACATAACTGCTTGTGCCACATTATAGAATGTCTTCTTGTTAACATATCCTTGACATAAACACAATATGCCCATTAAAATGATATACCCATGGAACTATTAAGCAGCAGCCTGACCCTTTTAAAGTGTTTTGTATAAAAATACTCATGTTAATTGTTGATTATTTTGTCTTATGTTTTAGAAAAGAAGCTCTAGGGTCAATGGGCAATGATGCTCCTCTTGCTTGCCTCTCATTATTTCAACCACTTCTTTATGATTATTTCAAGCAACTATTCGCACAGGTAAAAAAATATTTTTTTCACTTTTTTTTATTAGTAAGTTTAATAAATGTTGTGTCTAAATAATATCTTCAACTAATTATGTACATTTTATTTACCCTAAAAGGTAGCAAGCTTACCTTGTTTGTTTCCACTATGGAAATATATATTGTTCAATATGTATTATATGTATAAAATATTTAATTTATACACCACTTAAAATGTTTAATTATTTTCTTGTTTCATTTGTGTCCAATACACAATTTTAGGTGACTAACCCACCTATCGATCCATTCAGGGAAAAGATTGTGATGTCCTTGATGTGTCCTATTGGGCCCGAAGCTAATCTTTTAGTGCCAGGATCAAAACAGTGTCATCGTTTGTTTCTCAAAAATCCTATCATTTCATTGCAAGATATCGAAGTAATCAAAGCCACTTCATACAGAGAATGGAAGGTATGATTTCCTAATTATTTCACATGATAAAAACACATGTTAATCAGACTAATTTAGAACTTAAGACATATGTTTTTATATCATTGGATACTGATATACAAAGGTTCATTAACTTACTTCTCTCAGTGTTTAAAATAATTATTGTTTTTACCAGGTACCATAACTGTTAAAATTATTATGTGCCATTAGCCATGAGAGATTTCAAAGTAAAGGGATGCAAGAAAATAAAGAGCACATTTCTTCTAAGAGTTGTTTTATTATCTACTAAACTAATAAAGATAAAAATGAAGAGGATGGCTAATAGGAAATTTGCCATAATTCCTTTCTAGGAAATATGAAAAAGAAAATCGGGATTCAAATCTCTACTAGTGAGATAAGATTTGTACAATGTTGAATTCTGAACATCGGGACCAGTCACATGTCAACAACTTCAAACAAGGGTTACATTTTTGCGAGTGCTTCTACCTATAAATTTGTAACAATATAATATTACATTACAAGTAAAACCTAGGCATGGTAAAACATTTTCATGTCACCGCTCATTTTAAAAGGAAATGAAGAATGTGGTAGTGATGTCTTCTATCTACAATGTATAGGCTAGATAGCTTAAGAGGGGAATAGTTTTTCTCTGGATTGCTATTTTTCAGACAATTTTTTAACCACAATTACTAATAAACTATAAAAGTTATCTCTAATAGTGTTTTAAATTAATATAACTATATAATTAATTGAATACTATGGATATTATTCTAAACCCCAAGGTTTGAATACTATAAAATACAAATAACGTTAGTTTAATTTGTTTCATTGCTATTATTTTATGTTTTGTTTTATTTTGTTGTTTTAATGATCATAATCTTAATAATGAGTTCACAGACACTATTGGGGTATTTTTGGAAAATAAGTGTCTCCAACATTTCCATCATCACAGTCCTATGAGTGGATATAATGCGAGTTTACACAATGCTCCGAAATCACACCGGCATTCAAATCTCGTAGATAAACCCCCTCGCCCATTAGCAGTCTACCCACTTGACCCTTCTGTGTTTTAACATAGTGCTGTTTCACCTCACACCAGTTCTGCTTTGGTTGTTTATGGCAAGATTTATATGATGGTTATTAATTATTTTTTTATTTCGTTAGAAAAAGAGTTCTAAAATGATCCGACACCTTAGCTCAGTCTGTAGCCTGTCTGCCTAGTGAGCTAAGGGTCCCGGGTTCAATTCTCGGCATTGCCAAAAACTTATCATTGATTAAAATACGAGTTTATCCTTTAATATTGATAAATTAACGGCCGGGGATTAGATGCTGTGCCTATCCTAGTCTTAAGATAGATTATATGTCATTAAGCTACAACAGGACTAGCCAGCCAGTAGTGGAAAATATAGGCCTATAGCTTGAATAACAAACTGACCCAGACCATAGACTGGAAACAGCAATGGATGTAAAGTAAAAAGAGTTCTAAAACAATAAAAAATTAATTATTTATGTTATAACAATGGCATTTTTCAAATGTTATAAATAGCTGGTGACCTGGTGTCTAGGGGTAAGGTGTCGGACTTCTGTGCTGAGGGTCCGGCACAGATTTATCTGATTGCCAAACCCTTCCTTCACCTCTGACAAGATGTGTATTAATCACAACTTGTGAATGTGAGGAATGCCAGGCCTCTACCGTGGTTCGGATTCCACGTTAAACTGTAGGTCCTCCATTTCATCTCGCAATCACCCTATCATTACACATTAGCGTAAGTGCGTATAACCCGAACGGGTAGTAAGACGCGGTGCTAATAATAATAATGATAAATAGCTTCCAAAGTCATCCATAATTCCAAGCATTCATTACTTATCAATAAATAATAAAATAATAAGTATCTGTTAGACAACTTAATAACATATTGTTTCACTGTTTATTTTTTAGTCAAAAATAATTGATATTACATTTGATAAGAAAGAAGGGCCAAAAGGATTATCAATAGCCCTTGACAGAATTTGTGAAGAGTCTTGCAAAGCTGCTCAAGAAAATTACCAACTTTTAATACTGTCAGATCGAAAATCAGGCCCTCATAGGTGAGCTAACATCATCATTTTTATTTTAAACTTATTTAGCCACTTTAATTTTATTTTGGAAATATAAATATTTGTCAAACCAAGTGATTAAATATTAAAATTATAACTAATGTTTAGTACAACAATACATCTTAAAAGTAGACTGATGTTAATATTTTTAAGGTAAAAGGTTAAAATATCTTTTACATTCATTACTAGTCTAGATGAATAAAAAATACTTTTTAATTAGGTCTATAAATCATATTCTAATTATTTCTGCATAAAGGAGAGCCCTTCAAACTTGGTCAGTTTTCTATCTTTACTAATTGAATGAGCTTGCTTAAGAAAATTGTAGAATGCTCTTGAATACATTATACATTGTTTGAAATGGTTTATATTATAGATCCTGTTGATCTTTTTTTTTCATAGGGTTCCTGTAAGCACACTTCTTGCTCTTGGTGCAGTACATCATTACTTGATTGAAGAAAGACAGAGGATGAAAGTGGGACTCATTCTTGAAACTGGAGAAGCAAGGTTAGGGACTGCATGCATATTGCTAAAGAAAATTCGGAGGTGACAAATAACATAGCGTATATATAGATTAAGGGATGTATTTAATATTATGGCTGCCATAAAAATATTGGTTATTTGGCAAAAGGCCTTACATATACCTTTATTGGAAATATACAGATAATAATCATTAGAAATTTTTCCACTTCAAAGTGATTATGATATTAAATTAAAATTATTCACCATAAAAAAGAAATACTAAAAACCTAACGGTCACATGCAACATATAGTACATTCACGACCTTAGTTTACTTGAATGACAGCTCAAAAATTTATTAGAAACAGTCCCTAATGTATCCCTACGCTCACAACTGACATGTCACTTTGGATAACTGCAATGAAAACATATAGTAATGTATGAATGTGATAGCTAACCAAATTAATTTAGGCCAATATTATTTATATTTATTTGAGGTCGGGCACAAAGCTTATTTATTGTTTTATTTCACTTAAACAATTATTATTCACAGCACTTTCACAAAAGGTCCAACGAACATAGATTCAAAATGGCGACCGACGAATTTAAAGCATCTGATTGATCGTTATGCAAACAAGTTCTATACACTGATGTACCCACACAGTGGATAAAAATATTTTATTCAGTTAAATATATTAAAATATTATAAAATAATCCTAAAATAATTTATCATATATAAAAAAATGACAAGTATTTTTTCTTTTCCAAGTAAATAAGATGCCTGTATTTAAAGGTATTAATGTATGCACATAAACATGATGGATAACACTCCAAAACTGAGAATAAGTAACCTACTTTAAACTTGGTTAAAAAATTGTTTCGGATTGGATAAAAATATATTATTAAAAGTAATGAAATAGAGTGAGAAAACTTAAGTTTTTGTTTTATTTTAAATATAAATAAAACATGTAATTAAAAAACTTTACATTTATAGCAAAATTTACAAGTGTTGGCAACCCAAAACCTAAACATATGATTTTTCAACTGTCATCCAATTAAAAACCTATCATGAGCAGAATCTACCTCTCCCGATTGGCTTAAATAATATATGGTTATATGTATAAAATAAAGTTCACTAAACAAAATATATAATATATAATACATTAAATGATAGCATTGTAGAAAAATAAAGCACAAATAAAAGTAAGAACACTTAACACATATTTACACACACTTCAATATATTTTGATGCTATTATTGTATCCTCCTCATGAAGTAGTGGTATAACTGAATAGAAAGCTAGTTTCAATGATGCCAAATCAACTGTGTAAAATGAAAAATTCTCTGGTGGAATATACACATTCTATGGAGGTTCATTGAGTGTTCACTAGCATCACATGCCATTCCCAGAACAAAAAAAAAAAAAAGTATGGTAGTTAACTGAAATTTAAAGTTTGTTTCCCATTTCCTCCCATACCTCCGTCCTGGCGCATTGGCTTTTATATTATTTTAGATGAGGATTGTAATGGAATTCATACCCATGTAAATACTCAATTACAGCCTCTTCATCCATTATTTTCACTATCTCACAAAAATAAAAATTTAAATAAAAAAAACTCATGTGACACATTCTGACGCTTCAACACATCTAACGAAAATTTAGATGTTCATATATTTGGCTGATGTGTGTCACGACATGTTAACACACATTCTGGTGTCAGATAATTCATAACATGTCACATCACAGCACATCACGCCAGTGCGAGCACTTCACTATAATTTATTGGACTGTTTTTTTTTTCATTAGCCCATCATAACACATGTTAACACAAAAGTCAGCATATTCCAAATTCAGCTTTAGGGGTGCCATTAGTATGTATGATATATCTCTTACAGCAGCGGTTCCCAACGTGGGGTATGTTCCAGGACTATTGGGGATACATGACAATATTTGAATAGTGGCGGAAAAAGCTTCAT
This sequence comes from Timema podura, assembly GCA_033556935.1. Taxonomy (NCBI): domain Eukaryota; kingdom Metazoa; phylum Arthropoda; class Insecta; order Phasmatodea; family Timematidae; genus Timema; species Timema podura. Next base: position 98,450,223 of record JAVRXN010000010.1, on the reverse strand, counting down.
ATGCCAGCAGTGTAAGACATATCATTTGTAGTGAAATTAACTCAACGCTATATCGAGTGGTGGTACGGGCTTTCTTCTATATTTTACTTTGAGAAAATTCTTTTAATTTCAAACATAAAACAATTTTTATAATTATTGATAACTTGATTAAATATTGTCATCGTCGTCGTGACCGAGGTTTGAATCCCGGACCCCCACCACAGAAATTAATTAATTGAATGTAAATATATACACTAAACATTTTGCTGATATTAAGGGTAAAATCCAGTCTTCTGCATTCCTCACTTTACTTGTCTAAAAATTTGTTCAATTATCAACCTGTCTATCCAATATTAGGCTATATAATCATTGAAACTAATTACAGATGATATGTTTTAGGGAAGTTCATCACATGTGTGTTTTGCTGGGTTATGGGGCTGATGCCATTTGTCCATATTTGATTTTTGAGATGGCAGGAGCTTTACGAAATGAAGGTGTGGTGGATCGTTCTCTCACAGATGCTGTTTTGTTCAAGGTATTTATAAATACTGCCAAGTTGCTATTAAAACTCTATCTTGTCATTTATTTACCACTCAACTATGTGTTTTGTGTTTGATGTCTTTTATCGGTTAAATTATTTTAGTATGGCTATAAAATAATTTATAACACCTATTGATTTAATTTAAAATTTGTGTTTTGCTTTATTTTAGAACTATGTTGAAGCTATGGATCGAGGTATATCAAAAGTCATGGCAAAAATGGGTATTTCCACCTTACCTTCATATAAAGGTGCACAGATATTTGAAGCAGTGGGTCTCTCTGATGAAGTTATTGAAAAGTGCTTCAAGGTATAGCAATTTTCTAGATTCTAGTTCTTGCTATAATATGCATACTATATATTATTTTACTATTCGTACAAACCATTTAAAGCTTTACATTATCTTTGCTCTGAATATCAATATGTAGTTTTTATTTTAATGCATACACTTGTCTGACCAAATAAGGTTTCTTAACAATTATCATCACACCCAAATTAAGTACAATATATTAAATATTCACTAAGCAATGCCACTGCTATTAAGGAAAAATATGAGTAACATTTTTACTGTGGCTGTGTGTGTAAACTACTGCCTCTTAATTCATTTTAGCTTAAACTTTAAAGGACTTTGTTTAGTACTATATATTTGTTGTAGACTTGATCTTTGCCATATGAGAGCTTATGGAAATAAGGTATGAATTTGGGAAAGACTTAGTAATAGTATTTATGTGGAAGCGTGATTGGGCTGATAGGTGGAAGCAGAGAGGATCTAATGATAGCATGGATATAATTAAAGTTAGGAAACCGATGAAGGAGATTGAAGTGGAAAGAGGAGTTTAAATGAGAGTGAAAAGCATGTATAAGTATAACAGGAGTTGTGTTAATACGAAGAGTGGGCGGACGGAGTGGTTCCATATAAAAAAATGAGTGAAGCACGGCAGTGCCCTCCCACCACTACTCTTTGTAATGGTAATGGAAATGGTCATGAACAAAGTGGCAGGAAAACTCGAGAAGGAAAGAATGAGAGCTATGATGTTTGCTTATGACTTGTTGGTATGGGGGGGGGAGGAGGAATAAGACAGGAACAGCTACAGGAATGGAATGAGGAAGTGAAAGAGTGGGGAGTGATATCTAGCATGGCAAAGTGTGAAGTGATGGTAATGACAAGGAAGAGGATAAGGCTTAGTAAAGCTATAAAGTTGAGCGGAGTAGAGCTGAGAAAATTACAGAACATACAATATTTTGGAAGCGTGATTGGGCTGATAGGTGGAAGCAGAGAGGATCTAATGAGAATAGGACAGAAGTGAGAGTAGTTTTATAGGTGTGTAAGAGACCTGCTACAGAGAAGAAAAGTGCTCTTGAAGTGTAAGAAGGTGTTGTACAAGGCGTACTTTTACCCATTGTCACATATGTAGCAGAAACATGGACATTGAATGTAAGAAAGACTAGGAAAGAGGAGGCCATGGGAATAAAGTTTGTGAGGAGCATGCTAGCTCTCACGAGGAGAAAAATAATTAGGAGTGAAGTTATCAGGGAAAGAGTGGAGGTACGATGATTACATGAAATAGTAAAGGAAGCAAGAACATCATGTAATGAGGATGGAAAAATAGAATGCAAAAAAAAAAAATTATGGAAATGAAATATGTAGGAATAAGACCGCAAGGGAGGCCAATAAAGAGTTGGGAGGAGCAGCTAACAGAAAGTGTGCAAATGAGAGGAGAAAAATTGTGGAGAGATAGAGGAAGATGGAGGCATTTTACTAAACTGACCTGGTTGATGATGACTTGTTGAAATTCTTTTTTGAAAACTGGCTATCTATTTATCATTAATAAAAGGAGCAATCTATCAAATTGCCAAAGCAGGATTGTTTAGCATACAACCCAGGAAATCTCAAAAGGGAGATCCTTTGCTAGACTCATTTTAAGCACTATTAAATACTAAATTCAGAACTTCCAAATGTAACTCCCAAAATCTTTGCTTGTCCTGAGGAAGAATAGTAAGGGCCATCATTTTCTAATTTTCTTACTTCCTTCACTAAAATAATAGTCCAAAGCTTGGAACTTAGATAATTGGAAAATGAATAATTCCATCCAATCGTGCTTATCAAATAATTAATGCTTAGTAATACTGGTAGTTTTTTAAAGTCGGGTTGAAATTATAGCAGATCAATTTAGTTCCCAAACAAGATAGTGAAGAACATTAATGAAAACTTGTTTAAGCGTTTTGAACTCTGTTTTTTTTCTCTCTCTTTTTTTGCACCCCATTGCACCACATTTGGCTTGTATGCCTGGTTGAAACTGAATCTGTTTGTTTCACCCAAATTTGATTTTAATTTACTCGGATTCTCTAGCTATTTTCTACTATTCTATTCTTTTTTTTAATCACTTAATCACAGTAACTAAAGATGTAAATACTGTTGTCATTTGTGGTGTAATTTTTCACTGAATTTTTCAAGTAGGGTTGTTTGTGATTTTGTCATAAAATATTTGTAATATCATAGATGTATTTCTTTTAATTAATGTAGTTATTAATTTAAACTTAAGGTCTTAAATTATATTATTTTATTCATATGTCAGACTGTTAGAATGTTTTTGTGTATTTGTAGGGAACACAGTCTCGTCTTGGTGGTGTCACGTTTGAAGTATTAGCAAGTGAAGCATATGAACGACATCAACTTACCTACATGGAATACACTCCAGACATGCTAGTTCTCAGGAACCCTGGTAATTATCACTGGCGCAGTGGTGGAGAGAAGCATATTAATGATCCTGCTAGCATTGCCAACTTGCAGGTACTACCCTAAATCAAATAAAAATATTCATTATTGTATATTATTTAACATATATTAAGTAATTTTAGTACTTTCAGAATATATTATCAATTTTTGGGACCGAAATCTTCCTTTCAGATCATATATACTAGCCTACAAAATCTAATTATTTGAGTTGACATATTAGGCCTATGTTATTTGAGTAGAGCCTTTGTTAAATACAATGTTTATGTTTGTTTAGGAAGCTGCCATTAACAAAAACAAGAGTGCTTATGATCGATTTCGTGAATCAACTTTAGATAGTGTAAAGTGGTGCACTCTAAGAGGGCAATTGGAACTAGCCTATTCAGATAATCCAATCAATATAAGCCTAGTGGAGCCAGCTTCAGAAATTGTCAAAAGATTTGTTACCGGTAAATATTTGTGTTTACTCTTTAGTTTATAAATTTATATTCTATGACTACCCTGAAAAGTTATACACTTACTTTACGTGGTTCCACCATAGTATTGCTTATAAGATGGTCATACTGTTATTGATACAAAAATAAAGTTTTTAAAAGTATTAATAACGTTTAATTAAATAGAATTGAATTTTAATTTAAGAACAATTAATGCTATTCCTGTACCTTCCTCCATGTATTATGTTTATTTATACTGTTTATTTCAATTTATATATATACAGGTGGGCCTACCTCATGTAGGTACCATAAAAATCTTCAAACTTTTGGCTTCTTTAACGTTCACAAGCCATGATGTCATTACATAGTATTATGACATAACCAACTTATAACATTCATATATATTAAAAATAAATGTTTAAGTAATGAAATAGCATTTTTTATATTTAACATACACATTTACTTTTATTAAAAGTTGGTGACCTGGCAGTTTAGGGGTAAGGTGTCGAGACTTTTTTGCCGGGGGTCCGGGGTTCAATCCTCGGTCCCGGCACAGAGTTGTCTGATTGCCAAACCCTTCCTTCACCTCTGACAAGACGTGTATTAATCACAACTTGTGAGTGTGAGGAATGCCAGGCCTCCACCGAAGTTTGGAACCCATGTTAAACTGTAGGTCCTCTATTTCATCTCACAATCACCCTACCATTACACATTACCATAAGTGCGTACAACCCGAATGGGTAGTAAGACGCAGTGTTAATAATAATAATAATAAAAGTTAAAATTTAATGTGTTTTGAATTAATTTATGGCTCTTTTATCCAAATTTTGCATTAAACCTCACCCATCCAATACAGAACATTAAAACCAAAAAGGTGTTTGGTAGTTATCCACACTTTCCTTAGTACCATCTTAATTTTACAATAAACTTGCACATCATACCAATATTAAACTGGTTAAAGATAAATCAAGTAATCTGTAACAATAGCAACAAGGAGCATGTAACTCGCACGGGTAGTAGGCCTGGTGCTAAAAAAAAACGTGTAATAAAGCAATTTAGGTACTCAAATAATTATTTATACACATTTTAACACAACTTATTCCTGGCAATTAGCTAGACTTATTAATATTTCTCTTGCTGATCTTGGAGGTCAAGGATCCAAATATGGTCAGGTCATGTACCTAATGCTTAACAGGAATATCACCAATACTATTATTGCGTGTGTATAACCCGAACGGTTAGTAAGACGTGGTGCCAATAAATAATAAAAATGTTACTTCTTAAACCATGGTCAAGATACATTTTGTTGTTGAGGGTGTTTTACATGGCAAGCAAGCCAATTTATATTTGTAATTGTACGGATGGCCTTTACTTTCTTTGTAGGTTTTGACAAATTATCTATGCTTAGCAATATCAGATTACTACCAATTTGAGTGAGATTTGCCTTTATAAACTCTTTCATTATAGTATAGTTATTTATAATAATTTACAGTTAAAATAATGTTATATATTTGATATTGGAGTGATATGATCAAAAAGATTTAAATACTACTCTGCAATACACAGACTAAACACATAATGCTCATGAACCGTAGTCACTCCTCAATGTGAGAGCCAGATAGTCTTTTTTTCCTCTATTTGTTCTTATTATAGAAGTATATAAATATCACAAATAAGTAATTTTCATACTCTTAAGCCCCTCCAATCCGAACTAATGGGGACTGGGGCCTGTTCGAATTATCCTAACAAATATATTATAACTAGAAATTAAACTAACAATTATTATACAAACATTAAACTAACACTTACACTATATTATATAACAAGGGACACGCTATAAATTATTGTTTCTTGACAGTCTGCTACTATTGTTCTGTGAGTCAGTGAGCACAATGCCTCAGCGAGTGGACTAAGGTTAAGGTCAGTCACCCCACCCGGTTGCCACCCCTTGTCTGTTGTCATACATGAGTGGGAGGAGGACCCACCATATTATTTTCAGCTTAGTCATGAGAGATCTACCAAATTTAGCCGTTGTATGTGTTTAATCATTTTTTTTTTTAAATCTCTGTTCAAATTATTGGAAATTTTGGACTAACATGGTTTGGATTAGCAGGGTTTAAGTGTATATAATTCTTAGTTGTTAACTGGTTTTTTGTGGTTTGTCTGGTAATAAATCATTGGTGTTGGCAGAAAAAATTGCATTAAACATTTAATTAATTTTGTCTAAACTAGGTGCAATGAGTTTTGGCAGTATATCTTTGGAAGCACATGCCACACTTGCCATCGCCATGAATAAAATAGGAGGAAAATCAAACACTGGAGAAGGAGGTAAGAACTGACTTCAGAAATCCAGATTTATTTACTTAGTTAACTTGATATATATTAATAAATTTCTAATTGTGTGTGTGTGTGTGTGTGTGTGTGTGTGGTGCGTGCGTGCGTGCGTGCGTGTGTGCGTGCATGCGTGTGTTGCGTGCGTGCGTGCGGGTATATGTGTTAAAGCTGAACTTGTGGGCACTAAAAGAGAATTGCTTGACAAGTGTTCAACAATCTTAAATACAAAAAATTTAAAAAGTAAAAATACTAACAAATTTATTCTATTCTATTATGAATATTTGTACAGTAAGAGAAATTGAAAAACCTATAATATACTAAATTCCACTTTTAATAATTAAAATTTGTTTATTTGTTTTAAATACAATCTAGCCTAACCTGACAAAACCTAAGCATCTGAACCCTCCTTAACACTAAATAAACAAAAATTTAGGAGGTCCAAAATCCAACAAACAAGACAGGGCAAAAACAAGGAGGCAATAGGAGAGAGTGCTAGGAGTTCTATGCTTTGGTTATGTTTCAGTAACATTCAAAGTCCAGAATCCGCTGTTCTCACCTAGTTGCGGATATGCATACTGGAGCGGTCTATCTCTTGTTATGTAATTAAATGAGATTCATAATTATTGATGATACTTCCTAAACCAAAACAAATAACGAATAACATATATATATTTGATAACATTACCTAGGGCATGGTTGCTTATAATTACGAATAATATGTTGACTGTTTTCAATAGGTATTTATTTATCTATGATATAATACTATGACAAATATAAATATATGACAATATTGAAGAAGCCAAGAATTAGAGACATTTAATAGAATATATAAACAAAAAATGAGAGGAACCCTCGCATGTTTAAAATATTACCTAAATGGCTCAAGAATCGCCGTTACTCTAAAAAAGTGACAAGTAGTAAATAGGCGTTGACACGCACCCAAAAGGTTCTTAAAAAAAATTAAGTTATACAATACTCAAAGGAGATTAAAAATTTAATAATAATTTCCTAAGTTAATCTGAACTGTAAGTTTCCTTAATAATCGAGACATTTACCAAACCCGCAACGTATTAAAAGAAACCCCAAGATTAAGTAATATAAACAATATCTATAACAGATCATCAATATTAAGTTCTGACATGTTTAAAGAAAAAACTTAAGTCCCCAAGTAAATATTACATTTAATGCCCACAAGGCTGAATATCACAATGTTTAACAAATTTTGTTCCCTTATATCGATACTATCATGATAATCGATCTAACTCGTTTACATGACGAACTAACCAAAAGATCGATCTTTAACGAAGACAATATCGATCAATATTCTTAAATTAAAAAAAAAGTTTTTTTTTATCTTGAAATTTTATAAATAATATTGTCGAAAAAGGAATTTAGAATAATAAAGTTTACATGATTGAAAATCAAGAAATAATAAATTAAGCCGAAAAGTGAATTTTGATCTTATATTATGAATGAAGCTAGAGCTCCTCCTGTTCTTAATTTGTCCAAGCCCAATAGTGATCATACATAGCGCACACACCACTATATATATGATACGACCCAGAAGACAGGAGCGACGGAAGAAAAGGGGAGGGGTGGACATCTGGGATATTCGGGAAAGTTCATGCCGCATGAAAGACTGTTCCATAGTGTTCCGTAATGAAGGGGCAGCAGCACATCTTCAGCACCGAAGTTTTTTTAGTCTCTATGCTCTTTGGCCTGTCAGTATCAACAATTGAGGCTCAGTATTGAGTTTAACATGTGTCCGGGTAGTTGTGGTCAGCCGCGCAGTTTATTAGTGTTCCCATTTGATGCGGCCGGCAGTACGATGGGATAAGTTTCATCACTTTTATGTTGACTCTTTTAGCTAAATGCTACACATATTTGCATCTTTTAATTGAAGGTATGCGTATATCCTGAATGGTAGTAGGACGCAGTGCTAAAAAAAAAACAAAAAAACATGAGGGTATGGTTTTATTAGTTTTAATAATATTGCTATAATCAGCTTATTGTTATTATATCGTGAACACAGTATTTTTTATTATTACCTCTATTGTCCACTAACTTCTAGTTAATTATTTTATCAAATTCCCTTTGTTACTTATTTTATCAAATTCCCTTTGTTACTTATTTGTTTTAAATATTATTTTATTTTAGAAGATGATCCTTAAGAGAAAAAATTGACTCACTTAATCTCTGGTATTAAGAAATAGAAAGTTTATTCCAGACTTGCAAAAGTATGTTAACTATCCCTATCTTGAGCTATATCCATTCCACCTAACTATACTCTATACCTTATTTGAGCTAGTGCTATCCAATCCATCTCATTACACCCTACATCTTTCAGATCTATTCTATTGCTATCCTCTCATCTGTGTCAAGGTATTCCCAGCGGTCTCTTCCCGAAGGGTTTATCAGTCAATACCCTAAACAAGGTTCTAGATTCTCCCCCAGTGGTCTCTTCCCAAAGAGTTAACCAGTCAATACCCTGAACAAGGTTCTAGATTCTCCCATTCCTGCTGCACGTTTCTGCCAATCATAATCTGCTAGATTTGACTACCCCAACAATTTATATTGATGAGTACAGAGAATGTTACTCACAATTATGTAATTTCCTTCTCTTTGTTTATCTTTCATCTCTACTTGGACCAAATATTTTACTAAGAATTTTGTTTTCGAACACCCCTCCTTTTTATTCCTACCACTCAATATTAGGTAGTTAGTGAATCAAAATGGTCATAGTACAATTTCTATATTCTCTTTATTGATTTTTAAACCATGTTGTTTTCTGAATAATATTCATATATCATATTACTTAAGATGAAACGTGTTTCAAAAGCTTAAAAGTTAATTTTGAAAGATTTTTGCTGTCTTAATAAGAGCTTAAGAATAAATAATAATAATCTTTTATGGACATATCAATTTACTGTGTAAATTTTGTTCTTAAATTATGCTTTTGCATTCCTCTTTTTAATTATAATTTTGTGTTCTATATTATGGCAGTGCTTTTAAAATAATATGGCTCTCACCATTCCTTTGCAAGGTCTTGTTTGGAGGAAAAACATTTAATTTTTAAATTTATTTTTCTACTCCACACAACTTAATGAAAGTTGGTGTGTCAGTTTGTTTGCGTGTGTGTATTTTATGTGTGTGTGTGTGTGTGTGTGTGTATTTGCCTCATCATACTTTCTGAAGCACTTTAAATATCCTCAACCAACTCAAAACATTAGTAACCCAGGATACCTGACATAGTGATAGAGGCCTTCACCGATTTAACATTCAGATTAGATCCACACTAATGGTCTCACTTTTTAACAATAGGTTGTAACTATACATTATTCAACCTCTACTTATTTTGCTTTAGCTGATTGATAGATGTTTATTAACTGAAAAGTATGTATTTGCCATCAGTACTAGTGACCCAACAGTCCAAGACAGGGGTGGGGAAGCGTTTGATATTCAATTGCCACTTGTTACTTCATGGATTCCTAATAAGGCCGCACACTTCATGTACAGTAAATGTTGCCAAAATTACAAAGGGGGCAACTTATCTGGTATCACACCCCTCTTTTCATAGCCCTTGGTTACCCCCAAAGAATTATGAGGTCCCAAACCTCTTCCCAGTTGGCTGGAGATCTCCAGTTAATTTCTTTTGAGGTTCAAATATTTAGATCATCTCAAGGCTTAAGTGGTGAATGGCAGATATTATACTTTAGAATGAGAAAAATGAAGTTTAAAGGAAATTATTAAATTAAGAATGTATTTGATTTTAGATAAAGTTTAGTTAAAAAAGTTCAAATAAGGAAAAAATAGAGAATTTAGTAAAAGAATAGTGACACTTAGAAATAGTGATGTTTTTATGGCTTCTTGGAACGGTTAAAAAAAATTAGTGGTAAATATTAAATTACCATACTGGACTCCTACACTAACAACACAGGTGCGAAACTAAATCATTGTTTCCAAATCAAGCTGACGTTGCGCCAAGGCTCATATTTGTACTCCATTCATGGTAGGAATTACTCTCTGAAAGGTCTTTTTTCCTACCAATATCCTATAATATAATAGATTTCTGGTAGGAAAAAAGACCTTTCAGAAAACAATTCCCACAATGAACAGACTTTATTTAGTGATAAATTAATAATATGATTAGTGCACCGACCATAGATAGATAGATATATATATCAATAAGAGCGGTTAATTTTTTTAATATAATGGTTTAAAATAACGATTTATTTTAATTAGTCAAAATACATGCCATTAGAGAATGAAATATATAAAAAAATAAAAATACATAATTACTAACAGAATATATGAAAAGGCTACACCGATTATTTAAAAAGGCTACATGTGGCCTTAAGGCCGCAGGTTCTCCATTTCTGGTCTAAGGTATTATACTCGTTATATACGTGATCAACATTGAGGGATTGATTGAGATTTGAAACCTTTCCAGGCGCAGTGCTGGTCGTTTTCAAAATGAGAATTATCGATTAAGTTTTCCCATCCTACCTTCATGGTAGTAAGGGTGCATTATTAAACTTCCTTCCAACCTTAGCCCTTAGATTAATTTATTCATTCTCTTGTGTTAGATATATTAATTTAAAAAATGTATTTGATATCAACATTTAAATGTAGTCTTTATTTAAGTTTCTCAGCTTTTGAATATTGTTTCATTATTATAAGCAAGGTTAACAAGACTATCATGATTCTAATTGCGTTAAAGATTATAAGTTTGATCCATTATTAGACATTAAAATTAAAAGCTTACCATATTAACATTTGTTATTTTTATTATATCTTATTACTTTATTCTAATTTATTATCATTGCTGGTTTATATTTTTACGTTAATATAATCACTCTTAAGATTATCCTAGCATTAATTAATTTATTAATTTTTGGTTAAAGCTTCAGTGTTAATTAGATTATAGCACAATTTTTTATAGTTGTCATCAATATTATTTATATTAAACCAGTTTTTCTTTAATGTTGCTTTCAGGGGCTTCGTGCACCTAGATTTTTAAATCCTGGTGTATCTGACTACTATTTATTTTGAATTATTGGTTTTATTTTCTGCTGGTTATTCTCTAAGAAGTGCCTTAAATATGTCATGGTTGAACTCAAATTTTTACTAATAGTTTCTACTTATCCATAGGTGAAAATGCTGATCGTTATCTGAATCAAGATCCAGAAAATAATATGAGGTCTGCTATCAAACAAGTGGCAAGTGGTCGATTTGGAGTTACAGCATCATACTTGGCGCATGCTGATGATTTACAAATCAAAATGGCTCAGGGGGCAAAGCCTGGTGAAGGGGGCGAACTTCCAGGCTACAAAGTAAATAATTTTACAAAAAGATAGATTTTAGTTAAAGAAAATATATCCTATTATAAAAATTGGTGACTATTATATTTTTTAAAAGGAAAATGAGCTATTTAATTTAAGGTTAAATAATTAATTGTTTAAGCTAAAACGATTAGCTTATTTGAAAATAAATCATTTTGTTCATGCCAAAAGGTTTTCCATTGTAACTTTTTTAAGTTTTTTTTATAGTGTAGCACTATCTACTATATTCATTTAATTTAGGACCATCTAAATTCTAAAAGCTTTAAAAAAAAAGTCATCTACCCACTTTCACGAGATTCTAAAGCTAGACATAAGTTTAATAAATTTGACCTCACACCCCAAGTAACCATTATTCTTTACCACTGTGTTTGGGAAAGAGTTGGTTACCTTTATAACTATGTGTTTTGATAATTTTCCTAGGTTTTCTGAATTGAGCATGTTACATTCTGTAGTTGCTGTTATTTTTTTTTTTATTTAAAAAAATATCATCTTAGGCTCCTCCATATTATTAATCTTGTTCTGTCCAAGTTTATATTATTAGAGCCCTATCTTTTAGTTCTAGAACTTTGATGGATTTACCAATAGCTCTGATGGATTTCCCAATTATTTTATTCAACACTATATTTAGTATTTCGTCTGCTCTAAATTCCTATCGACATCAGAATCAATAATGTATTAATTTTTAACTTCGTGAAAATATGCTCCAATATCTTCTTTTTTAAAACTTCCAATTTATTCTTAGAAAATATGCTTGACATGATATATAAATAAATAAATTAAAATTAAACTAATAACTCAATGGTGTCAGCCTTCAAGCGAGCGGCTGTTGTATGTTGGCGAAGATAGTACCAACATTTGTGGATAGAGGGTGTCATGTGGTCAGTACAACGAACCCTCTGGCTGTTAATTACAATTTTTTAGATCGGAGCCGCTACTTCTTTATTCAGGTAGCTCCTAATTTTTCCTCACGACGCTGAATTTGACCTCATACCAGACCCACTGCTTCACAAAAAAATCTGGAGGCACTGGGGATTGAATCCAGGACCTCTGAATTTGTATCCAGGAACTCTAACCACTAGACCACAAAGGCATTCATCAATAAATAATAGAGATTATAGTTATTTGAAGTGATAATTCAGAAAATTGTGATAAAGACTATCCACTATCCATATTGCATGTATTAAATGAAAACAGTAAATTAAGTGTGAATGGATTAATATTTATATACTCACCCCAAAAACATTTTATCTAAACACATTAAGAATAAGATCCTTTGTTTAAAACATTCTGTAGCATATCTATTCCAATTAAGTAATTAGATCACCTGAAGGCAATCACATTTAATACTGACAAGCTCATTCTTACGAATACGTAATTACACTGCTACATCAGAAATTTTGTCACAAATCATAGTGTTTGACCAAGTGGTATATTCCTTCACCAGAACACAATGCCAACATAACAAACATGGCATGAAAGGTCACTATTATTATCAATACGTTACACCTCTCCCACCTAAGATACAAAACAATTTAACTGTGGACTATAAAATAACTTCTCTTTACCAGTTCTGTCTCTCACTCGGTTGAATGCACCTCCTGGTACAATTTTTCACATTTAAACTTAAGTCCCGCACATTTTTAGCAGCGCTACCACTCTCCTTGCATCTTCCGTCTCTGTGTATATCATCATCGGTCATGGTACTCCTCTCCTCTGAAGGTGATAACTTATCTTCTAACTGAAGATCTCGAATTTCATGATTAGTTTCCTTTCTTGCCGGTGATTTTGCTTCGCCTACACTTGACCTCTGTATATACATATTTGAACTTAGACCTATAGTTATGTTTTCTTGTTCTCTTGACGGAATCCACTTGGGAGATGTACATGCCTGTTCAATTTGATACCTCCTTATGGTAGAAATAACCTGCCTTAAGCAACTGATCAGTATGCCTTTACCATTTCATGGCAAGATTACTGTCGAGCTAACATAAATAGGCCCTATTACCCAGCACCTTATCAATGCTGGCTGGTTTCAATCCTGGCTTCATAGGGTTTTTGGAGTCCCTTGCTAATACTCTCTCTCTCCTTTTGAGAAAGATATTTCTCAATGACCTCGGAAATATTTGACCTGCCTCTGTGTTGCTTCTTCTGTTTTTGTTCTCCTCAATAAGTCTAACCGACTACGCAGGTTCCTTCCTAGAAAACTCATTGCTGGTGACTCCCCTGTAATTAAATGAGGTGCATTCCTGTAGGCAAATATGTATCAACTTATTAAGGTTGATATACTGTCTTTATCATTCTTCGGATCCAATATTGCTTTGTCAATTTAGTTCTTGAAAGATTTAACTCCATTTTCTGACAGACCGTTTGTCTCTGGATGATAAGGTGGTTAGGTAATATGCTTAATTCATTTCATTTTGCAGAACCTTTCGAATTCCTCTAAAACCAGCTGTTATCCATTATCTGAGATTAAAACTTTAAGTAGTCCAAATCTGGCAAAAATCTCTCTCAATTTAACTAAAGTGGCCTTGGAATCGATTTTATTACAATCCATCTATGTTACTTCTGGTCAATGTGTGTATGCGTCAATGAGTAACAAAAACATATTTCCTCTATAGGGTCCCAAAAATATATATGTGTACTCTTTCAAAAGGATGCCCTGTTTCTTCAATAAGCTTGCCTGCTCAGGCGAACTCGCCTTTGATTGACACGGTAAACAGTCTTTTACAAATTTCTCTATTTCCTTATCAATATTTGGCCACCAAAAGTATTGCCTAGCAATAGCCTTTATTTTAGCCATACCCAAATGTCCTCTGTGGATCTCTTCAAGCAGTTGATCTCTGAATTTTTCTGGTATAATTAACCAATAACCCCACATAAGTAATCCATTGTCTATGTAAATTTCCTCAGACTTCTGGGCGAATGTCTGTAGAATTGGCTCCGTTCTGTTTGACCACCCTGCCACCATATAAAGGTAAACCTTGCTTAATACTGGATCTCACCTTAACTGTTGTATAGTCTCTTCAGCTCCAAGCGGTAACCTATATTCAACCAAAAAATTAAAATAATCACCTCCCACCTTGTCATCAGCCACTACCTTCCTTGGCAATCTGGAAAGGCCATCTGCTGCCTCGTTATTTACACCTTTAACATACTGAAGCACATAATCGAAACCACTTAAAAATAGAGCCCATCTTTACGATATACTTGCTTTCATTTGGGGGATACCTTTATGATCTCCAAAAATAGCCAATCAGGGCTTATGATCTGTACTTATGTTAAATGTATGCCTGGCTAAATATTGATAACTTTTACGCACCGACCAATAAATAACCAAAGCTTCTTTATCCAAAACTGAATAATTTTTTTCTGAGTTTTTCAGTACCCTTAAGGCATACGCTATTGGTCTTTCTTGTCCCCTTGACTCCATATTGATTAAAACTGCTCCGATTCCATATTGTGAAGTATCAAATGCCAACTTAATGACCTTCTTAGGATCAGAATGTGCCAGATTTTTGTCCGAAGCCATTTCCTGTTTAATATTTACAGAAACCTTTTCAGCAGCTTCATTCCATTCAAACTTATCTTCATTCTGCACATCGTATAAAGGTTTTAGCAAATTGGATAATTTAGGTACAAATCTACCATAATAATTCACCATACCTGTCAAAGCCTTGACTTCCGTAATATCTGTTAGTGTCTTGGCTTCTTCAATCGCTGCTACCTTTTCGGAGTTCTTCCTTAATCTCGAACTATCAATTATGTGGCCCAGGTACTTGATTTCACTTTGAAAAATCTTGCGTTTATCTAAATTCAATTTAAATCTCACTTTCTCTAACCTATTAAGGACTGTCTTCAGGTTTGTTAAATGCTCTTTGTTATTCTAACCTATAATCACTAAATCATCCAAAAAAAATATATGACTACACGTATTCTTAACAATATCTTTTCCACCGCTTTATGAAAAATGGCACAAGCTGGCTTGGTCCTAAATGGTAGCCTGTTTACAAGGTATATACCTTTGTATGTACTCCACACGAACAGGTATCTTGTCTCCTCTGAAACTTCAAGTTGGTTATAGCTGGCTGAAAGATCCAACTTAGTAAACTTCTCTCCTCCACTGATAGCGGCAAACAGTTTTTCAATTCGTGGTAGTGGGTGCTTGACATCTTCTAACACTTTATTTATGGTGATTTTGTAATCCGCACAGATTCTTAGTCCCCTCCTTTTTTCAGAACTGGAACTAATGGTGTTACCCATTTACTGTTTTCCACCGGAGTAATTATACCTTTTCCTTCCATTTCTTACAGCTGTTTACTTCTTTAAAAGCTAACGGAACTGGTCTTGGCTTACAAAATACTGGCTTAGTGCCCTTCTCCATCTTCAATTACACCTTTTCGTATTTATATTGCCCTAGGCTATCGTCAAAAAGTGATGCATATTCCTGTAATATTAATTGCAAGGCCCCATCTGTTTCTATTTTATTTACTTCCAACACTTGAAGCTCTAGTGAATTCATCATATCATGACCTAATAGCAGCTTGCACCCAGATTTTACAACTATTAGCTTACACATGGCCTTTTTTTCTACCGATACTAATGTCCACTTCTATCTGTCCTTCCAGTTAAGATTCTTCCTTCGTATAATTTCAAGGACATATCAGCCACCTTAAGTTTAAATTGCGACAGCTGCTCCCTATAGAGTTTCTCTGGTATCACTGATCTGCTGGCAACCGAATCTATCTCCGCTCTAACTGGTATACCCCCGACTATGATGTCCTTTTGAATTGGTTGACAAAATTCCGACGAAGCACTAAAAATCTCGTCATATACCCAGTTTTCCGAAGCCTCTACCTTCTGCTCAACATAATTGTGGCTAGTTGAGATACTCAAGCGCCTTTTTTGTTCTTTGCAAACTCTCGCCAAATAGCCTACTTTATAACATGCATTACATTTGTAATTTTTAAATTTACATTATTTTAAATTGTGCTGGGTATCGCCACAATGATTACACTTAACATCGCTACCTTGTGCCTCAACAGAGCCTTTTTTTACTATCTCTCTTGAAATTTTGAATTTTATGCACGATGGCCTCTTGGCACGATGGCCTCTTGGCACGATGGCCTCTTGGCACGATGGCCTCTTGGCACGATGGCTCTTGCCATCCAACAAGGCTGCCTCCTTTTTCTTGCCATCTCCAGGATTACAGGTAATTCCTGTGTGTGTTCTTCCTCGTATAATCTATCCAATATAGGTCCTTTTATTAGTCCCGCGACTAACTTATTTTTTATCATCCAATCCAACTGCTGGCCAAACTGGCATAAACTCGCCTTGCCCTTAATTCTTGTATACCATTGATTCACTGTCTCAAACTCACTTTGTCTTAAATCAAAAAATTCTTTACGCTCACGAAATATTGAGACCCGCTATGAAAACTGTCCATTAAAATTTCACATAGTTCACTGTATGTGTTTTCAGAAGTTAAAATTGGGTCGCACAAGTCTGTCAAAATTGCATATGGCTCTTGTCCAATGAGTGTGACCATAAGTGACACTTTCCTTTTGTATAAAATACTGGTTACGACGATCCTGGTATATTTTTCCACTCATCTCCAACTCCGATAATCGATAATGATCCATTCGTTGAAAAAAAGTAACATTCTTTGGTGCAATTTGATCTCCTTCACGCTCTCGTAACTGTCGCTACAGCTGCGCCGCTTTGCTTCTCTTCTTCTCCTTTTCAGCCTCAATTCCATCAATCAATATTTGCTGGTCCATATATCTCTGTTGAGCCTCCTTTAATTTTAAAGAAAGTTCCTACTCTCGTGACATTTTGTAACTTTTCACCTTGACTCATCAAAACTACTTAACCACACAATAGAGCTCAGGTGTGGCTGAAATAACTGCATGTTTTTACAGTTCCCATTAAACTGCAACCATTCTTAAACCTCATCTCCAAATATATAGCATATCTATTCTAATTAAGTAATTAAACCACCTGAAGGCAATTGACAGGCTCATTCGTACAAATACGTAATTACACTGCTACATCAAAAATTTTGTCACAGATAATAGCGTTTGACCAAGTGGTATATTCCTTCACCAGAGCACAATGCCAACATAACAAACATGGCATGAAAGGTCATCATTATCAATACATTACACATCCATAGAACTATTATTCTACATATAAATGTGAGAATTATAGATCAACATTTAAAAAATATTATCTCAATAATTATATATAAAACTTTTTGGAGGGATAATTTTTATCACCTGAAATAGCTGACTTTACATTACACCCATTACTGTTTTCAGCCTATAGTGTGGGTCATTTTTTTATTCAAGTTATATATTTTCCACTACTGGCTTTCTAGGCCTGTCATAGCTTCATATGCCTTATAATCTAACTTAAGACTAGGACAGACACAACATCCAGTCCCCGGCCATCAAGTTATAACTATGAAAGGGTAAACTGACATTTCACCAATGATAAATTTTCGACCATGCCAGGAATCGAAACTGGGACCCTCAGGTCAGTAGATATACATGCTATCGACTCACCTAAGGTGTCAGATTGAAATAACTGACTCTCACTTATAAATATATTTCAAAATACAATTCTATCATTTATTCCAAAATTCTTATTTATTTAAATTATGTAACCCGCCTCGGTGGCGTAGTTGGCTAACGTGCTAGTCGTGTTGAGCTCGACCGCCGAGGACGGGGAGATGGATGTTCGAATCTCGGTCGGGTGAACTGGGGGTGGTTTTTCCTAAATGGTTTTCTACTCTCCCTCCACGCAAATGCGGGTTCACTTCTTCTAAATTCAACCCTCCCAATTCCTAATCCATTAGAGTAATTAGTACTTAAGCGTATAACCCGAACGGGTAGTAAGACGCGGTGCTAAATATTATTATTATTTAAATTATGTAAATATTTTGTTGCAGAATATTTTCTAAGCCTTATACGTTTTTAATTTAACTTCATTTTTTATTTAGCATTTATTTACATGTATCTATATTTATGAATATTTCAATATGTTAAATTTTTTATTTCCTCAAGGTGACAAAGGATATTGCTAAAACTCGCCATTCCGTTCCTCGAGTGGGTCTAATCTCACCCCCTCCTCATCATGACATTTACTCAATTGAAGATTTGGCTGAGCTTATTTATGATTTGAAGTGTTCCAATCCAAATGCTCGCATATCAGTGAAGCTTGTTTCTGAAGTTGGAGTAGGTGTGGTAGCATCTGGAGTCGCTAAGGTGAGTATTTTTCCAATTATGTAAAGTATATTTCAGTACATTCATTTTCATTCCTCCTTTAAAAAAAATTTCCTTAGCACAGGGATTTTTAAGTGTATGTATGTATGTGTATATACACGTATACTTTCAGGGGCGGCCCGAGGTAAATTTTGCTCTGAGGTGGAGTTACTTTTTGGCGCCCTCCTATATAACCAGGGGATAAAAGGAAAAAAATATATAAATATGAAAATAATTCCAAAACCTAAAAGTTCCAAATCTCACTTAACCTGGGTGTGATAGGAAAATAATCTTAAGGGAATCCCTTCAAATGGTAGACGTACTCCAAACGCTTCACTGAATGACTACTAAAACAGGATTACAAAGAAAACTTTTATGTACATATTTTGTAGACAAATGTTCTTAGTTTTATTATTTACTGTAACAAACACTTATTATAATTAACATACGAGATGATCCAAAAAACAATTTAAGGGTGCCATTTTGGAAAATGGTGTATGTAAAATATCTTTTTAAGAGTGGCACTAAATCATATTTTATCCCCCACAAAAAAACTATACCAATGTCAGATTTCTTGTTAGTAACAAAAAGTGAACAATTGTTATGCTTAGCAACTCACTATTACACCCAGGTTACGTTAGGTTGGTGGTCTCTTTGGCACCCCCCTCGAGCTGGCACTCCGGGCAGCTGCTCGGTTTGCTCTGCCCTTAAGCCGCCATTGTATACTTTACCTCACAGTATTTCTGAAAATTTAACCTCCCAACTTTGTTCCAATATTACCTTAGGCCATTTGAATTTTGATTTAAAAACATGGATAAATCAATAGGGATATTCTTGTAAGAAAATATATATAATATATTTTAATTTTAATGGATATGTGTCTAAAGCCTTGAGTAAGGTCAAAGTAGTACTTACCTATGGGGAGGTTAATATTAATTAATTCTGATGAGGTGATGTATAACTGATACTTAAAGGAATTAGTATTCAAGAAGACTGTAAATGTTTTAATAACACTTGTACTGAGAAAAATGCCAAAATATGAGGGAGAGTTGGATGGATCAGGACTATTTTTTTCGGCATTTGATACCTGTTTATCAACTTCAACTTTATCTGTTCTTTATTTCTTTTATTCAATCAGGGGAATATTTATCAAAAACAATTTCCAAGCTTATGTTTTTCTTGAAGAGGTTCAGGCATTTTAGGTAGTTTTTGTACTGCATTCCAGTAATTTTAATCCAATATTAAATGAATACTTTTCAAAATAGAAGTTTTTGTGGGCTTAACATCCGTTCAAGACGAATGAGGTTTCCTAATATATGCTAGTCAATATTATTATTACTATTTTAATTTATTTTTACTTTCAATCAGAGTCAGGATATTTTAATGATTCTTGTTCAGTAAATATATATTATCTTACTCTTAATGATTTTTTGATCCACTGGTTTGAGTTTTATAATCACATTAATTTGAATAATACAATCTGTTTGCATTTTAATTATCTTGAAACATTACTCTTTTGGGTTTAGGATTACTGATAATGTTTTAATTTCCAGCTCTCATTGGTCCTGTTAGTAATCCATGTTTTTATATTTGCTTCATATTGAAGTGGGAGTAGCTTAACATCAGCAAAGCATCTAGACCTTTAAGATTTTCTAATCAATAGTGGCACTTAAGTTTCTGTTCCAGGATAGAACTAACCTGCTCTTTACTGCTTTTTCCTACACAACAGGATTCACCTATAAATGCATAGTTTGTCTTACAATCAGTTTAAATATAAAATGCTTCAAATCATTGCTCCTGTACAAGTCACAATTTCCTTCAAGTTCCACTAGCACTTTCTCAAAAGATAATTTTGCAGTCTTGTTTGTGAACTTAAACTTACCAGCCTACACCACCTTCAAAATCACCAGAGGGTAACTGACCAGAAAACTTTTTAACTCTTTCTATGATCGGGAATATTCTAGTCCTTAACTTTCCTTTAAAGACTTTACAATATTTTGTACCCACTTTCGATACTTAGCATCTTTATTAATTATCTTGTTATAAATGTTATACATCTTTCAAAATTGTTTCATGGCACTTTAATAAACCATTAATAGCGTTTTTATTAGAATAATAAATCACTTGACAATCTCTCTCTTCATGTTCAATCCAAGCTATCTGCTTTGTACACTAAAACAATACATTTGTTAAACTATCGGCAATACCATTATTTCTTTTCATAATACTGAATGATAAACACACACTTCCCTCATAATATAGCAGGTTTTCTTTAGCTAATTTAAAGTACCTTATAACCTGTATAGTATTTTCTTCTATGTAACTAACTCAACATGGCTCTAATTTATTTTGTTCCTTATTTAACTGACACATGGTGTCATTTAGGGGAAAGCAGAGCACATTGTTATTTCGGGCCATGATGGAGGGACTGGTGCTAGTTCATGGACTGGAATAAAAAATGCTGGCTTACCATGGGAACTTGGTGTTGCAGAAACACATCAAGTTCTAGTTCTAAACAACCTCCGTTCCCGAGTTGTTGTTCAAGCAGATGGTCAAATACGCACAGGTAATATTTTTCACGATTCTTTTGTAAGGGTGTTCATTGCATTTTATTAACAGTTCCGAATTAGATTAGTCCAGAAATTTGTTTTAACCTCGACTTGACTATTGTCTGAGTGGTCTTTTTTTTAAATTGTTGTTATATTTACTGTGTATTGCTTAATACAATTAATGTGTCTGAAATTATTGGACTATTCATTAATAATCTTTGTTTTGTTGTGCCTTAAAATACCAACTCATGATTATTTACTATAAGAGGAGTAAATAAATTGTTTATATATACACATTTATATATTGATAAAATGAGAATAAATGAGCTAGATCAAAAGTGTTGTTCAATAGGGTCATTGTAATTTTGTCTACAATATCGTATGTTTTATAAAACATACAATAATTATCGAAAAGTAAAAAAGATCTAAATAGATGTGCAACTAAAGCATTCATAATGTATATTACAGGTTTTGATGTAGTTGTAGCAGCCTTACTTGGAGCAGATGAGTTTGGATTCAGCACAGCTCCTCTTATAGCTATGGGCTGCACAATGATGCGCAAATGTCATCTCAACACATGCCCTGTTGGTATTGCTACCCAGGATCCTATTCTCAGAAAAAAGTTTGCCGGCAAACCAGAACATGTTATTAATTATCTTTTCATGTTAGCAGAAGAGGTAAGTGTGATTTAATAATTAACCTACCTTCAATTATTGTTTAATAATTTGATACACCTTTTTGATAGACATCATGGACATATTTTTTAATGTATACTCCAAATGGTTTTACCCAAATACCAAGCACTAAGTCTGAATTCTAACAGAGGACCTAATACTCTTTGAGTATATTTAAGAGCAGTTAATGTCAAAATATTATTAAAGTGTTCACCAAATTGCAATAAAGAAAATGTAGTTATTTTAGATTTAAGATTAGGCCTATACATTTAATAAGGCCAAAATTAGAATCACAAAAAATAATATAATATTAAAGCCTTTTAAGTTGTATAAGATTATTATCATAACACTTCTGACCAGTGGTGCACCCAGAATTTTTTTTTGAAAGGGGCATATAATCATATCCAGAATTAAATTTTGACCCCTAACTGTCTGAGTCTAGGAAAATTTAACCATATGAAATGCCTTTAGAGTTAAGTTATGGTAACTTATAGCAACTATTTCACAAATGTAAGTTTGGTAAATCAATAATTTTTTTTAATTTAAAGCAATCATATAGGGGAAATCACTAAAATATGTTAAATCTATTAACTACTCCCTGGTTATAAATAAAGGCTGAATAAAATTTATGATGTGTTTAAAAAAGCAATTTTATCTTTAACTCTAGAACTATTTTCATAACATTAGCTCTTTATAAATAGCTAATTACAGCTTTTTATGTCTATAGGATTCTCTAAATTTCACACAATTTTTTTTATCCTCTTACTACAAATTATTATTGTTTGAAAGAAATTTTAGTACATCATATGCTCTATGCTGAGTTTAAAGCTTCAAGACACTATGCCTCAATATGTTGATTAACCAGCTGTGGTAGATTTTTCAGTTCAAATCTGTCAGGTCAAAGTTACTTAGTCTCAACTATTTTTTGGTACAAAATTGGATTAGCCATAAGGGATTCTGAAGTATATTATAAGTGTGGTCGCTAGTGTAATAACCCTTAACTTGGGTTGAGAAACCTCAATGAAACTAATGTACTTATCAAAGTGAATGGGGGCTACCACTTAAAGATCTTTTCTTGTACCTTTATTTTTGTTCTTTTAAACATTAAATATGTTAAAAATAACTAGAATTAATCTGGCTATGGTCTTATATACAATGTATCAAAGCTTTTTTCTTTTTCTTTTTTTTAATTGGAGAATTTTATGGGCACTTTTAATATGTTTAACCGCATATATTTTGACTATCAAACCATAAACCTGGACTTAAAACTGTATCTTATGTATTCGACTCATCTTATATGCTCTATATTTTAGTTCTACTTCATATAATTTACGTTTTTACTAAAATGATTTGGGCGGTGGTGGGGTTGTCAAGTGACCTACCCATTTTCCTTACTTGGATGTGCCACTGCCCTTGACCCCCTTCTCCCGCCAGACCCCCAACCTCATTCCACCTCCAACACTGACACACATATATACATATATTTATTTATTTTGATACAAGGTAATATGTTAAAATATTTGAAAACTCAAAAGCACACAAATGTCTACTTTTTAAATTCATTTAATATGGCTAAATGTTAGTTTACTATTTGTACATAACACTAATTAGACTGGTCACACTTTTAATAATAAAACATTACAAATTATATAACAGGGAACTAATTACCCCACTCACCCATGTGACATGCTAGAAGGCCATTCTGGATCACTCTTTCCCATCAATAATATACATCGCCATATCATCTTAATAGTCTTATAGACAGGATTAAAATGTAAATACTATATTGAAGTGTTTACTAACTGATGGTTTTGCTGATCCATGGGCTAGTTGCTACCAGTCAGCAGAGAAGTTATTAATTGTAGTTCTAATTGTAAATTAGGAAGGCTGAGAATCAGTTTTGGTTAAAAATAGCTCCCAACAAAGTCTATTCACTATACCTTACCCCACATCATCAATCCCTGGAGCTTACAAGTCCTTCATTTGGAACAATTAAATCTACTGGTCTGTTGATTAAAAAGGTTTGGGAGCCAATGCCCTAGAGATTTTAAAAAGTAGTAGGGCAGCGCTTGAAACAATATAATAAAATAAGTAATTAACTTGCGCTAAAGTAAATGAATAAGTAAATAAATATATATATATATATATATATATATATATATATATATATATATATATATATAATTATTTTGTAGATCAACCTTGTCTTCAACTCGTTGAAGATGCATTTACAAATAGAAATAAAAATTTGATATTTCAAATACATTACTTTTTCTAGCATATTGGTTTAGGTCACTCACTAAAATAATCTTTGTTGAAAGTTAGTTGTTTTAAATGGTATTTGAACTACACATTATGAATAATTTTACTTTTAAATTACTATTTATGTTTTTAGATTAGAGATCATATGGCTCAGCTGGGTGTTAAAAATTTTCAAGACTTGATTGGTCGCACAGATCTACTCAAAGTGAGTGAGTCAAGTAACCCCAAAGCAAAAACACTCAATTTCAACCTGATTCTGAAAAATGCTCTGCATATGCGTCCAGGGGTGAATATAGTTGGTGGGTCAGAGTCACAAGTAAGTTATCTATGTATATGTGTATTTTTGTGGGTTTTTTTCAGTTTAGTTTTAGTTTGTCTTTTACTGTAGTTTTCATAATAAAATAGGATGTTTAGCCTTTAAAAAAATATGCTATTAACTAAAAGAGGTAATATGTTATAATATTCTCCCCAGGGCCTTTCAAATGGGCACACCACCCAACTGATTTTATCTGACCACTAGACTAAAATCAATGTTCATTGCACAAATCATTAACTATCTCAAACTATTACACTGCCTCTGTCTGGCTACATAATAATGCCACCTGGCTGGCAAAATTTTCTGGAGAGAGCACTGAGTAATTATGAGCTACTTTGTTAACCCTCGAGCGGGCGCGCTGGGGTATAAAGTACCCCAATTTTATCTTTTAGTGTGTGGTAGCACTGTCAGGCGCCTGGCGGACGTGTTGTTCTATCTATTCCTTCAGTGTGACCTTGACTATCGTTCGGTATGGTTGGTGTCCAGTGAAATCAATTAGTGCGTATGAAAATTGAATTTATTTGAAAGAGTGTACTACTGGGGTATATCATACCCCACGCGCCCGCTCAAGTCACGTAAGTTTATATATTTATCTAATTGATTTTTCATAAATGAATAAATTTCTATGCAAATTTCATTATCACTATTTGTTGGATATTTTTGTTTTGTATTTTTACTAGAGCTATGAAGCTTGTGTTCGATTCCTTTCAAGGTTATATACTATATAGTTATTGAATTTACATCTTGTTTTGTCCTAAAAATAATTCAATTATTATTTGCTACTCTGTTATAGCCAATTGGGTTTAAAAATTGCCAAATCTATAAAAGACAAGAATTCAAATAAATTCCTGTTTATTTAGAATGATGTCTCCCGAAGATATCGGCAAAATATTGCAGGAGCTGTCAGATGACGAAGAATATATTGATAGCGCTGATTCTGATGAAGATGAGGAAATTTTAATTCAAAGTGACCATAATAGTGAGTCTGAACAAGATTGTGTTTCTTCAGATGAAGATAGTAAAACTACAACTGATGAAGATTATTTTATCGGAAAAGATAGAGAATGTATTTGGAGAAAAACTGACTTTTCAAAGAAAGGAAAAATTCACAGGAAAAACATAGTCAAAGTATCTCCTGGTCCCAAACTTATTGCAAGAGATATAAAAGATGAAATATCGGCATATCATAAAATTATTGATATTATTATGATAGATGACATTGTAAAATTTACAAATATGCATATTGCAAAAAGACAATTGACGGCACCGTATTCTAGGGACAGGGACGGAAAAGATACGTCAAGAGCTGAGATTATGGCGTTATTGGGGTGTCTTTACCTTATTGGTATCAAAAAGGGACATCACACTAATGTCAAAGAACTATGGGCTTCAGATGGGACTGGAATTCTGATTCTAAGAGCTTGTATGAGCTACAAGCGATTTTTATTCTTGCTTCGTTCTCTACGATTTGACAACAAGGATACAAGAAATGACCGAAGAAAAATAGATAAGCTAGCTGCTGTGAGATCATTTTTGGATGCATTTGTACTGAATTGTAAGAACACGTATAATATGGGTACTCATGTCACAATTGATGAGAAGCTGGAAGCATTTCGGGGGCGCTGCAGTTTTGTTCAATATATTCCGAATAAACCTGCAAAATATGGGATCAAAATTTTTGCAATTTGTGACTCAAATACATTTTTTGTTCATAATTTAGAAGTGTATTGTGGTAAGCAAGAAGAAGGCCCGTATCTAGTGTCAAATAAGCCAATTGACATTGTGAATAGATTGGTTTCAGATATTGAAGGATCAAATCGAAATCTTACAGTGGATAACTGGTATACTAGCTATCCCTTGGCAAAATCTCTTTTGGCAAAGAAAATAACTTGTGTTGGTACTCTCAGAAAAGACAAAAGAGAGATTCCCTACGAATTTCAGGCAAATAAAAATCGAGAAGTGGGTTCGTCCATATTTGGATTTCAGAAAAACATGACGATCACATCCTTTGTGCCCAAGAAAAACAAGGCTGTCATTTTATTATCTACAATGCATGATTCACCAACTATCAATGACGACACTAAAAAACCAGATATAATAATGGATTACAACAAGTCAAAGGGAGGAATAGATACAGTGGATCAAATGTGTAGTGTATATGATGTTGCGCGTATTACACGACGATGGCCTATGAGAGTATTTTATTCATTGATAAATATAGCTGGCATCAATGCACAAATTTTATACTCTTCAACATCTCAACATTTTACAGCCAGAAGAATATTTTTGAAAAAGCTAGCTTTGACTATGATGAAGCCTCAGCTTGAAGAAAGAGCTAAAATCAAGTCACTCCCAATTGAATTATCAGCCTTTCTCAGAAAGTATGTAAGTACTATGAAGCATGAAGATGATGCCGAAAAGTTAGCCAGAAAGAAACGAGGAAGGTGTGTGTTATGTGGTCGATCAAAAGATGTTGGCACCACAATAAAATGCGGAACATGCAAACAATTTACATGTAAGAATCATGTTCATATAATGTACACATGTGATGAGTGTAACAAGATAAATGAGGCTGATTTTTAAAAAGTTTGGTTTTTAAAATACCATATTTTTTAATTTGGTAATTATTTTAGATTATCATTATTATTATATTTGTATTGTACTTTTAATCACATTGTATCTGTAAGAATATTAATTAGCAAAATATTAACCAGTACTTAACAAAAACAGTAAAGTCTAAGTATGTAACTTTCGTAAAAATATTTTGATGAATATCAAGCCTTTTTCTATTTTCTATTATATATGTATTTTATATATATATGTTTGGCTATTAATACATTATTTGTGTAATAGGCTCTAATTAAAATAAAACATACCAAAAAACAAATTATTTCGTTCATACATATATCAATAACACCATGAAAATAAAGTGGGGTATAAAGTACCCCACGCGCCCGCTTGTGTTAAATAATACAGCGCGCCCGCTCGAGGGTTAATCTTTACTTTTATTTTACTACTTGTACTAAGAGTTAAAAAAAAAGTTCTAGAAGAAAAACATAAGATTAATACTAACTGAAACTTTGAAAAATTATAGCTTGAAATTCAACAAAAACTGGTATTATTATTTAAAATATTTAGCATTTGCATGTAAAACACAAACTTTATCTTGCAGTGTGAAAATTTTTTCGATCAAATGTAGGAACTAGGTCACTTTTTATGTTAGCAAAATATCATCATTAACACTTCATGACCTCTAACAATGGCTATGTGGTATGAAGTGTTTGATTCATATTGCACATGGTAAGAGTAATTTCATAAATGGATACAAATCATAACTGACTTGAATTTAATGCTCTCTGTAGAAAGTTCTACCTACATTCAGGGAGATAAATCAGAGCAGGCATATCCAACCCGCGGCCTGCAAGTTCACTCTGTGTGGCCTGCAGATGTATAGAAATATTTCAAATTGCACAAATAAACAACAAATTATGCTCTCGATTTTATTATATCCAGGCATTAGGTCCTATAAATTTCATGTATGATCCACAGCCGATTCCCCAAGAACTTATGTAGCCCTCACCCATGGAATTGTGGGACATGCATGGGTTAGATGCTAATCAAAAAGGGATATGTGTGAGTTAGCATCTTTAGTTTTTCTTCTAAACTGATGATGGTGAAATAACTGAAATTGGTTGATAATGACCACATATTTTGAGTGAATCTATTACCTATCTAAAAAAAAATCACTAAACATGGTGAGGGTCCCTTTGAGTGTCAACATTGCTCAGAGTGATGCACAACATATTTGCTAAAATTGTCAGCATCTATCACAGCGATCCCATGTTTCCGAGCTCTTAATTTAATCCTGAGCCAATAAATAGGGCTGATTTTATCTCCAGTGCATTCTAGTATGTTCAAGCTACTTTTATTTGTCTTTGCATGTGGAGTTTTGATATATCGAACATGAACATTATTTTCTAACTTTATAAGTTTTATCTTTGGCCATGTTTGTAAACAACATAGCTTCTAAGAGGAAAGCTGTGATCCAAGACACAGAAATACTCTCAATACTTACTGATAGCTAGACTGAGAGTGATGACCTTGTTAGTGATTCTCAAAGTATTTGGAATATTTAAATAATAAAAATGAACAGGAATTATCTTCAAGTGAAAGTGAAAGATCATAAATAGTACAAGCGGCAGCTGACATTGATAACGCGAGTGTGAATACAAGTGATTCTTATTGGGATGAAAGGCATAATGAAGGTCAGGATAATCCACCACAACCTCAACATATTTATGCAGAAGTATCCGGTACTCAGTTTTTAATGTTCTTTTCACTGATTTACTCTATTTTAAGCTATTTGAATTTTAACAGTTTAAAAATTCATGTTAAATAAAATAATTTTGCTAGTGATTTTTAATTATATTAAACAAAATATGTGTAGTTAAATAATCTGATAGGCAGGCATGTTAGCTAGTTATGTACATATTTTAATGCAAGCCGTTCAAAGTTATTCAAATTTAAATAATATCCTGTATTTTTCAGTAAAATAGCTTGGCAATTTTAGCACACCTTTTTGTCATTTCTCTTTGCATTAAAGGGTTAAATTGCTTTCATAATTGGGTTTTGGGCAATGGCTAAGCCTCAATTATGGTTCCCACATAAATCATAATATTTTGATTGGAAAGGTTATAATTGCTTATGTTAAAAGATTAGAGAAGGTTGCTTTCTTCAGCAGTATATTTAGTAGGTAAGCTAGGCTTTTAAATTCTTAAAACCTGAATCTTCTAACTTTTCCTTTCAATAGTTTATGACAATTCCTCATTTTGCTTTATCGTGCATATAAAAATCTTTTGTTAGGATAAATTTGGTCTCAAGATTTTATTTAAATACTTTTTTTGCCTCTTATTCCAAAAATGATGTGTTTGGACCTGCTACCTGGCTTTCAACACACTTTTCATTTAATTAAGTTCCCTGCAATTTTTTTTATGATTAATATTTATAGCTATTTCTATTTTACTAACCCACTAATAGGAAAACAAAAAATATAATGGTACTGACCATTAAAAAAAAGTGTTAATCATAGTTAAATTTTACTTAAAGATTTTATAAGAGAATGATAACTCACGTGTTAAATTACACCAAAAATAATGCCATAAAATTATTTTTCTTCTCAACTCTAACATTGCTCTAGAGTTCTCTGTATTTGGTACATATAAAATTTAAGATGGGTAGTAAATCTTCACCTATTAAATAAGATTACAGTTTAAAAAACAAATTCAATAATTTGGATTAGATTTCACCCGTGTATAGATAGAAGTCTTTAAAAAATAAAATTACATTCAGAACTATTTCTTATTTCTTTATACACATTGAGCTGATATTTAGAGAAACAAAATATGGCTAAAGGGTGTGTTCTATTTCCTTTTTCACTTACATAATAATAAGTCAGCATGGTTAGCTCTTTGGCCTCATTACCCCAAGCACACACATAAATATTTTTACGCAAATACTGTATTTCACCATAATTGTCGCCACTGCATAGTTATCACACCCTGTTTTTTCAGTCCAAAAATTGGTTTATAAAATTTCATTCCATAATTGTAGCATGGTATAGTCCTGTCTGTCATGTCACTTTAAAAGGTAAAGAAAGGCAAGCTACTTCCTCCTCCATCCTTAATTTCTACACACTACTAAAGATCTCTAACTGTTTACCTTGGATGCATAGTTGCCGTCTACCACACTGCGAGCCTAGAAATCTCAGCGCATACACATTTCAGTTGTTATATTTCTGAAAGCAGAGTTGAGTAGTTTGTAGCAAGGGTAGTGGGTGAGGAGGAGAAGCTACCAAGTGTAAGTCACACGATACGGTAGGACTTGGATCTTCCCGCATAATCTAGACTAATGATCATCTGCTAGCGATACATTAATTTTTTTATTTTATATAATGGCCACACCCCACTTTTTCACACAGAAATTATGCATAAAATATGTGACGGATCATGTAAAATGCTGTATCTAAGATTTATTCTAGATCTTGCCAGCAAGGGTAGTTAAAAGCTGATGCTAGGTTACTCTATTGTCTTAACTATCCGGACAGAGACATTTTGAATTTTCATAGCTACAAAACTAAAGATTCCTAAGTATGTGGTTCCATAATGTGTAGTTCTTTGAGAAAATTAACTGTGAAAAATTTGTCATTTTCAGGATTTTCAGCTAGAGAAGAGACTGGACAATCAAATAATTGAAGCAGCTTCTTCCGTCTTATCAGGAGAAACAACTAGAATTGACCTTTCCATGAAAATAAATAATGAAGATAGAGCATTTTGTTCGACATTGAGCTACCATATTGCTATGTATGTATGAAGTTTAACCTAACCAAGAAACTTGCCTTTCATTAGCAACCTAGTTTTCTCTCTCACACATTATCTAAACACATTGTTCACTGGTCATGTTTACCGGCCAAAAAATTAGTCACATTAACTACAAGTTTGTCTAAAAGCAACTTTTTGTATTTTTTTAATAAAGGGGATTATGCTAGTCTGACGAAATTCTAACATTTAAGCAAAATTAACTTAGTCTACAGTATATAGAGATGAAAAAACAAAATACATTTTATATACACTAGAAACATATTCAGTGTAAAAATGTTAACACTGTTCATTCTCAGACATAATTACAACTAGGACTGGTAGAGTAAAATTATGTTTATAGTGTTAACATCATTTTAGTGAATCATGAGGTAGATAATGTTTTAGGGAAAATAAATGAAGGGCACCACAATGATCTTCACACATTTAAAGCTCAATTCTAGGCTTGATTGAGGGAGCAAACTTTTTGGTCCCATTTTATACCTAATGGACGAAGCAACCGATTTGCTTGAGAAAAATTAAGAGGTCATTTAAATGTGTAACTTTTTAATGAATCATTAACATTATGTTTTAGGTTAATATTGTACATTTTATACATCCAAATGAAATGAAATGTTTCTGTTGGTATGCACACCTAAAGCTTCAACCTATAAGGCCGGGTATATGGATACCTGTCCATGCACCCTTGGCTTTCCCATGTACCTGGTATTAATATAAAATTAAAGTCACTTTTATGCTATTGCTATGTGACATTTTCATGATTTCAAAAGTCTTCATTAATCCTTATTTATTTCGATAGGAAGTATGGTGATGAAGGTCTACCAGAAAACAGCATAAATATCATGTTGAAAGGTTCAGCAGGCCAAAGTTTCTGTGCTTTCATGTCAAAGGGAGTTCATGTTACTTTAGAGGGTGATGCGAATGACTATGTAGGCAAGGTGAGATATGTTGCAACTTTGTTGATACTATTACAAACGTAATATCATTTATAGATCCATATGAACCCACCTTTGTGGGCAATTGATCTAAGGCGCTATTCTCGCAATAGACTGAATCAGTGAATTGCCATTCACGGGGAGATTGGAGTTTGAATTCCGATCGGGTGTATTTCCTTAATGGTTAACCTCTCCCTCTATGTAAATTTGGATACATTTCCTCTAATTTCAACCTTCATCATTCCTAGCACATTAATGTAATTAGTACATGTGTGTATAGCCCAAATGGATAGTAACATACAGTCTAAAATAAACATGATATTCATATGGTGATGGTATTTAATTAATATAAATACTAAAAGGAGTAGATTTTAAAAACTTTCTAGGTGCATTACAGGTATTGTAAGATATCTACATGTATAACAAAATACAAATAAAATTATTATATATCTAACATTGTAATTGATTTTGTTTAAGTTGTAACTTTCAATTAAATAATAATATTCTTTAAATAGCTTTGCTTTTTGTAAATTGTTTGTAAATTTTACTTGCAACTTTTACTTACTTACTTTTACAACCAAAACATATTTTGCTATAATACTAATATTTTCTTATTTTAGGGTCTCTGTGGAGGAGAAATTGTTGTATACCCACCTAAAAATTCTTCTCCAAACTTCAAATCTGAGTTGAACGTAATTGTAGGTAATGTTTGTTTGTATGGTGCCACGAGTGGAAAAGCTTATTTCAGAGGTATTGCAGCAGAAAGATTTTTAGTTCGAAACTCTGGCGTGGTGGCAGTGGTAGAAGGTGTGGGGGATCATGGTTGTGAGTACATGACCGGAGGCTGTGCAGTTATTTTGGGACTGACTGGGCGCAACTTTGCTGCTGGTATGTCTGGAGGCATTGCCTATGTGTTGGATGTTGATGGTTCATTTATAGGAAAATGCAACTCAGAAATGGTAGATCTTTTACCATTGGAGGACAAGACCGATTTGGAATATGTTCTTGACCTGCTTAAGCAATTCCACACTAAAACAGGCTCCCTTATTGCTGAAGACCTTATAAAAACATGGCCGGAGTCTGCTAAAAGATTTATCAAGGTATGTTTTTAAATATAGCATATATATTATTAGTAAGTTTTAGTTAAGACTTAGATTTACACAAGTTGTTAAGAAGAAATTAATTTTTTTATTAATTAATAACCTACTCTCATTTTTAAACTTAATCATAAAGTTAATGGGTAATGAACTATAATAATGCACTATTGAAAGCAAACTTATTTTAGTGGTAGATAATTGTATAATACTTTGAATTATATCTAGAAGCAGTTCAGCTACTAGCATGCTGCTACTTATTAATAAGGTAGCATTAGCAGAAATTGTATATATTGCTTTCTACAATGTTTGTGTGGAAATTATTTAAAAAGAATACATTCCTACAAGCAGATGGAAATTATCTCAAACCAGAACTTGATGCTGAAATTGTGGTGGAATATAAACCTTTTATTATTATATTTCACAATATACTTGGTTGTTTGCAGTATTATTTAAGTACATTTCTGTAATTTCTCCAAGTCAACTTGAAAGTCTGTAATAATGGACCCCTAACTCTTACTGTATATTCTCAGTGCACATAATTTTAACTCATTTCACCATTCTTAATATAAAGAAGTGTTAATTAAAAGCATATGATTATAAACTAATGCTACACTTTATAAATTACAAGTCTGGTAATATAGATGGATGTAGACGCTTATATATTGTGGAAATATTGGAAATCTACTGGAACAGATTGTTGTGAATGCTGCCAGAGAAAACCTTGAGCTTCACATTTTCCCAGCACACAAACCCACTTTACTGCCATGACACGTGATATATCCTACAGATATTGAGGTGTAGGCTTACATAAATGCTTAACATAACTTAATTTTTATTTTTTTTCGGGCATTTATTAAACTAATAAGTATGTGAATAAGTGATTTAACTAACAGATTAAAAAAATTAAATACTTCAAATAATATTTTAATTGACATGGAGTAAGCAAAATCTTTACATAAAGTGGTAGGTAGCTAGTGCATTAAGTTCATTTTATTAAAAGCTATCATATATAAATTGTTACACACTTGTCTTTGATTCATATAATGCCTTGGTTAATGACCCATACATTGATTGATATAACTGGCTTTCATATATCAAACATAGTTTTTTTTAAATGGCTTCTAGCTGCTGATGGTAGCTTTCCACAGACACATCTCTTTACTTGTTTTATGAATAAATTAAATCTTATTAGAACCAAGACAATGGCTAATACCTCTATCTCCTACTCTTTTAATCGATGGGAAGCAAACAAAATGGATTGTGTGTTTGTAATACAATCTCTTTGTGTACTTTCATTAACGTGATGTTGAATAAGGCCTATTGAGTGATACAGTTAATCTCAAATTCAGGATATATTAATGTGAGCTAATTGTGGTAATGGGCTACACATAGTTACTAATGCAGACATGAAGTTAGCCAGATTGTTCCAGAATGATCTTAAATGCTTTACTAGGTAGGTATGATTTAAAACAGATAATGAATCAACCTACAATAATAATTACATTAAATACGCAACTTATGATAGATCTAATAATAATCAAAATCTGAAATAGTTTATGTTGGCCATTACGAGCTCATAGGTTTCACTGACCACAACCTAACTTTTCATATGTTTTAGTCACTCAAATTTCAATCATAACTAGGAAAACGATTACGAACTACAAACGCTTTGTTCTGGAACATTTTGTATCTGATTTAAAGGAAGTTTTGTGTTAAGAAGCTACATAGACCCAAACCATTGATGTAAAGGTTGATATTTTCAACAGAATAATATTTTTGACACTCATACAACCTTGTAGGATATTCAAAATAAAAACAAAGATCATCTACTCTGGTTGACCATAGAAATCAAAAATATTATGGCTAAGCAAAGTAAAATAACACTGTAAGTAAGTTTTAGAAATAAAAGCCCAAAAATTGGCAATGAAAATTTTTAATGCTGTCGAATCAAGTAAAATACTTGATAAGGAAAAATAAAATGTGGTTTTTACCAACCTAGCAGAATCACACCCACACGCTAGGGATTCCAAGAAGCTTTAGAATGATTTAAAAAAGTTCACTGTGAAACTTAATAATAAAAAATACATAGCTCTTGACAAAAATAGCTAATTCCTATAGGTATATAGTGGTAGTTAGCCATAAGAAAAATAAAAGGAATAGTGTTGACAGGAATTATAATATAATTAACACTAAAAGTTGTAATAATAATAGGAGATGGGCTAAACAGTGATTTTACGATATCAGTGACTACAATGACTGTGATTTTAAAATATCGGTGATTTATACCAGTGATTTTTCACTGTGACTGGCATTCACAGTGTCTTGATCGACCGATATTTTTTCACTTTCACTGTTTGTTGCTAGGTAGTAGGTACCTAGTAGGTCACAATATTTTGTCTGTCTGTCTGTCTATACTTTAGAAAATGTAAATTACCGTATGTTTATTTCGGTTGCGGATTAGCAAAGCAAAGATCGCCACTGTCCGTCCCTGCTGGTCACCATATTGTCAACAGAATGAAGTGGGAATGTGAACTGATATTTTGTCAACCACGGTCAAAGCTAGTATTTAGCTGCTGTCCGAATAGGCGAGTACAATCGAGTATCGAGTATTTCCGAGTATTGCGTATTTACTTGAATAGACCCATGACAATCGGTTGGAAGGAAAACTAATTACTCGGGTGTTTGGCGGCTTGCAATGGAATTAGATACTTAAAGGCCTAACATAAGCTCTTCCTGTCGACACTGACATTGACAATTGACATACAGATACCTAATCTTCAGGTTTCATTTGGGTTTCATGTTGCCTGACTAAAGTACAGTCAATACAAAAGTTTGCGTTTTAAGAAGTTTCATAAAATTGAAAAAAAAGAGAAAGCAAAAAATTTTATTTAATATTTTATAGTGAAATGTTATGTAATTTGGGCAAAATTAGTGGTCAACAAACATTATGTTAAACTTGAGTACCAATATTAAAACTTATTTGATGTAATATGAGAAACTCTTGTGATTGTGTAATTTATTTAATGATCTGTTTTACTACAATTAAAATTGATGTGACATTAAAAATGAACATAACATAATGGTGATTGGTTTATAAAATATTATTTGGAATGCAGTTCATATATTATATTATTGTAGTGTTATTTTATTTTAAATACCGTACATCTAATAGTAGATGAACTATATACATCTATTAGAAGCAAATAAACTAATTTAAATATAAAGGAATAAAACTCATAGCCACAGCACTGAGACTTAACATTAAATTAAGAGAAGCTAGAAAATATTTACTCAATTATTATATACACACACACACTTTAGATTAGACTATAGGATGATTAGGATCCTCAACACATAGTAAATATTAAGGTTTATCTATATTTTTTATATTTTGTTACTTATTTTAATATATTATTTGCAATTTTGAGGATAGGATCACCGAAAAAAAGAATAAATGATAATTTTTTCATAGCCTACTTTTAAAAAGAATCCGTAATCTGATTTGATTAGTAAGCTTGCTTTTCGATTTTGTTTTTAACAACAAATATTTTGTATTGAAAACTTATGTGAATGAAACATTTAAACCATTAAATCATTTTTATGTAGAAATCTGATGCTGTTTTTGAAAAATGAGCTCTACAGGATCAAGTGTTTTGAATAAAAATAACATGTAAAACATGCCAGTCAATACGGTTGATTCTCAATTAGCTGGTAGAAAATAAAAAATAAAAGAATAACAAGGACCATGAATCGAGTATTTACTCGAGTGTCAAGCGAGTATTTACTTGAGTGTCTAGAAGAAGCAATACTAGCTCCGTAACCTGAGTAACTGTTGCCATCTGATGCGATTATCTCCTATCACTGATATCTCAATCACCGATACTTTTGAGATTGAGTCACTGGGAGTAACGGTGATAAAATGGTATCAGTGAAAAAATCACAGTCAGTGATTTATCACCCATCTTAATAATAATAATAGTATAAGTTCTTTTTTCTCTTTCATCTCATTTACCTAAAACAAAATTTATAAAATACTAGCTGAATCCCCGTTCTTCACACAGGATATTGTGTTATAATTTATTTTTGGATGAAAATGAGGAATCTTGGTTTGAAGCTTAATGGCATGGTTATTAGCGCTCTGCTACCCGAGAAATACTGCAAGGAGGTGACCATGTATAGTTTCTCATGGGGAGTTTGATTTTTGGCAGGCCTACTTGCCTACTGCTTGGGGCAGTAATCAGCTGAGCGCGGCTGGACAGGCACCCCACCCTCACCACCACCACACACACCGCCCTGGACCAGGCCATCTCACTCACACACACACTACAAACACCACAAAATTTGACAAAATGTAAACTACAGACTTCTACTGTCTCTTGGAATTACATATTAAAACGTAGTAATTACACATTTTAATTAATTGCCTGTATTCATTTTTTTTCCGCCCCTCAGAAGCATCTATGGGGTTTAAAAAAAGTCTATATTTTTTCGAAGGCAATATTAGAACAAACTTATCAGATTATTACCCTCTAAACACTTAAAAAGATTTGGCAATATTATTGATTAGGGCAGTTACCCCGATTTCACCCCCTTAATCACAAAACATGGAAATGAAACATCTTTACTTTTCCTAACTAGCCTATAAGGAACACCTGTTACAATATTAGCATGCCAAAGCTCTGCTTGCCATATTGCCTACGTGTTATGACTAGCATAATACATCTTTCTTTAGCTCCACATATCCTGACCTATGTAAACTAGCCAAAGTGGTGCCTTGCCCCAAAATAAATAATCAATCGGCATATGCTCAGCTAATACCTATTAGTATCCATCCTTCACTGTCTAAAGTTATTGAAAGAATGGTACATAAACAGATAAATGAATACTGGTAGGTACCTCAATAGAAGCAATATTCTATTTATAAAGCAATCAGGTTTTAGAAAAAAAGCATACTATTACTACTGCTTTTCATAGTGTAACACATGATCTTTAGAAAGCCATGGACAGTTTAAAACAAAGTATTCTGTTATATCTAGACTTTTCAAAGGCATTTTACACCATAGATCATGTTACATTTTTGTCCACGCTACAGCAACAATAGATGTTTTCGGACAGTGCTGTACCATGGCACCACAACAATTTACTTTAGCACTAGCTTTTGCTGTTAAAAAGTCATTGTTGACTGGTCTCTTCATCCTTGAAACCAGTAACTGCAGGAGTTAGACAAGGCAGTAGACTAGGTCCACTGTATATATATCCTCTGTGCCTAGATAATTTAAATATTTTCATTCTCCTCACTATGCGGATGACACTCAACTTTACGTTTCATTTGCACCAGAAGATATCTATGAAGTAGTGAAAGGAATAAATGAAGAACCAAGCATTTTGTCGGCTTTGTATAAGGTAAACTCCCTGAAGCTTGAGGCTAGCAAATGCATTTGTATAAAGAATATCATTAAATCTAAACAAACATATTGATAATGTTTCGATACTCAGGTTAAAGCATTATAATAATTTAGTTGTAGTAATTGACAAGAATGGAGGCCAAAAAAATAGATGAGGAAGCAGATCACAGAAAGTGTTAAAATGAGAGGAGAAGAATTGAAGAAATTAAAGGAGAAAGAATGGTGGAAGGATGGAGGCATTTTACTTAACTGATCCAGCCACAGGCTGGAAACAGTTGATGATGATGGTGATTTGACGAGAATCTAACGTGGGTAAAACATGTATCATATTGTATACAGAGATTGTATTATTTAAAGCTTCTTAATAAATTCAAAAACACATACTACCAAGTAACGTAAAATCAACGATATGTGTGAGTCATGAGTTCTGTCACACCTTGACTACTCTTAAGAACTTCTCCATGACATAAATAAAAGCTTAAAACGGAAAATCCAAATAATATAAAACTCATGCCTAAGATTGATTTTCAACCTAAAAATATATGACAACATAAGTAGGCATTCCTAAACACTTAAGGGGCTTAACATGAAAATAGATTTCTTTTAAATTGTAGTTCAAGGCCTTGTAAAATTATTATAATAATAGTTATTATTTTGTGTTCTGTCTTATTACATGTCCGTCCATTCCTTTGGTTGATTGCTTAGACCACCAATGCGCCCTTCCCTGTTCTCTGCCTTGTCCTTCAGCTCCTGGAATTATCTTCTTTCCTTCAAGTCATTCAATAATCGAATCCTCCTTATTCCTAAGTTCCTCTTTCCCTCAACCTTTTCTTCTATGACATAGTGCAGTAGACATTTTCTCCTAAGGATGTGTCTTATCCATTTTGCGTTTACCAAAGAACCGCATCCAAAATGGTTCTCTTCTCACCCACTCTTCTTAGGACATCTTTATTTGTCAACCTGTCTGTCCACCTAATTTTCTCAAATATTCTCCAGCACAACATTTCAAAATTCTCCAAGTATTTCTATTCCATCTTCCTAAGAATCAAAGTTTCTGCTCCATACAGGCTATGCTACAATTGTAGCATTTCATCACTTTATTCATCAGTTCCAAACTCACTTGCTTAGAGAATAAAAATGTCCCATCTTACTTATACTCAGAAGTGACTTGAGATATCTTCCACTCATAGCTACAAAACACAAAATAAAGTGTATCTACAAGTACCCAAGCATTGAACCAAACATTTCAAAAAATCATTTACCTTTCAAGTGGTTGGGGTTTGAAATGTTTTACCGTAAAATGTTAAAGCATTAATATCAGTTTATACTTTTAGTAAAATGTTTTCTTCATCTCAATATTTCATAGTAACATGTTAGGTATATAATTTATTTTTTAGTTTTGTCAAATTTCTTTACTTAAAATAGTAAACTATGTTTGTTTGCTTTTGTTTATTAGTCTAAATAAAAAAATATATTACCTACAATCTTTTGACATACCTTTGTAGCTGTTGAAAATGCTCTAGCCTTTGACATCTAGATCTTCAGTCAAACTTGTCCCATCATTTCTAAGGCTGGGATGCTCTAATTTAAAAAAATAGTTTTTTTTCAACAACTTATACTCTTATTATAGTGACTTAATATTCAACTAAAGATTTTCCACAGTCAAAAATGCTGAGATCTTGTGCGAACAGTTCTGTTTAGTCACTTCTGAAAATACTCCTGAGTTCAATCAAAATTCAGATGTACATAGCACAAAACCACATTGATGGTTCAGGATTCACTATGAATACAGTTTCATGTTATTTGTGATATAATCCGAACGGGTAGTAAGACGCGGTAATAATAATAATTTGTGATAAATGCCTAAATATATATGATATTGTGTTTATCCTTTTATTGGACTAAAGTAATAAGGAATATATACTGCTATGTTCTTTTATTATTTTAGGTATTTCCGATTGAATATCAACAAGCTTTGCAACACCAAAAGGAAGAAGAACTAGCTGAAAATGCACAGAACAATAAAATTAACCTAAATAAAGGTGAAATTAAGCCAGAACCAAAGATGTGTGACATTGAAGAAACGATCACAGATGGGCATCAAGAAAAAAGAAAGTTGGATATGGTGTTAGATAAGACAAGAGGTTTTGTAAAATATAAGCGAGAAACAGGCATGTATCGTCCAGCAGAAAAACGTATGAAAGATTGGGATGAAATTTACAACTTCACTCACGTGCATAAAGGTTTAAGAGTTCAGGCAGCTCGTTGCATGGAGTGTGGTGTGCCATTCTGCCAGAGTTCTCATGGTTGTCCGCTTGGAAACATTATTCCAAAATGGAATGATCTAGTGTTCCACAACAATTGGAGGGAAGCTCTAAACCAACTACTTCAGACAAATAATTTTCCAGGTGAGTGTGTACTAATTTTGCCTTTTATTTTCCTTCATATTTACTAATTTAAAAATTATATTTGCAATTTGTTTTGCTATAAGTTGGTTCCATAGTAATTACGTGCTCCATTATATACAATACTGGTTTGATTACATAATGTCACCAAACACCAAATTGCACTTGTTTGTGCAGAATTCACTGGACGTGTGTGCCCAGCACCTTGTGAAGGAGCATGTGTACTGGGAATCAATGAACTCCCAGTAACTATTAAAAACATAGAGTGTGCCATTATTGACCATGCCTTTGAGCAAGGATGGATTCGGGCAGAGCAACCAAGCTTTCGTACAGGCAAAAAAGTGGCTGTTGTTGGGTCAGGACCTTCTGGTATGGCAGCTGCCTTGCAACTTAACAAGGTAAGTTCTACTAGGTCTTTTTCTAAAATAAACAAACTCTTATTTGTGCTAACAGGATGTGCCATTTTGTCAAAGTGCTTGAGAGCCCATCTAATAGCAAATTAACTATGATTATGCTTGAACCAGAAGTAACATAAAAGTGTGGTTTCTTTCAATATTTACTAGACATCAGTAGAATTGGGATAAGTGAAGTAATTTATTCTTTTTAATATAAATAATTGTAAAGTCTGTTATATTTTTTATTATGGATAAATGGTGTAGCTGGTTTCAATCCAACTGTTTTCAAATGAAGAGTACAGAAAACTAAAATATTATGTGATACTTGTTTCAAACTCTATTGCCTTCTTAAGTTGAGCACTATCCACGGGGTTTGAGGCTCCTAATTCTGAAACC
The DNA here is from genome assembly GCA_033556935.1 of Timema podura. Lineage (NCBI taxonomy): Eukaryota > Metazoa > Arthropoda > Insecta > Phasmatodea > Timematidae > Timema > Timema podura. Next base: position 98,408,792 of record JAVRXN010000010.1, on the reverse strand, counting down.
ATAAGGCAACGTTTAATCTTTATCATCTTCCATGAGAACGATTTTCCACTTATGTTGTGAGGCATCTATTGGATAACCTAGGTACTACACATAATAAACACTGCAGATGTAATTAATTTGTGTATAATGATTACACATTCTATGGATCAGACAGACTGAGAAGCTTGGCTTTAGGGGTCTTCTTTCTCACCATCTCCAGTGTGGATCATTAGATGGTGCCACTCTGCTTATAATATAAAAAGGAACTTATTTAAACAGTTTTCTTGAATGATGTATTCATAAATAATTATATATACTTTCTCATATTATATTTTTATGTATTCTAAATATGAGCTCAATTTTTTTACCATAAAAAGTCAAGTTCACTTTATATGTTAGTATTCATCTTGTCACTATCATTGTGGTAATAAAATATTTCGATTAAATGGAAGTGATGAGTGTGTGTTTTATACCCATCTGAATTCTTGTGATGCATCACTCTACAAATTACACATTTGCTTTTAATAATAATACTAATGCATTAGTAAATCAAGTAGGTTAAGTACCTGTAATATACTCTATAGCAGGGGTGTGTACAGGTTAAGTTGGTCAATCTGGACTGAACTGACTAGAGTAGTTATGGCAGGAAGTAATGGACAACATGGTCAGGTCCAAGATTTTATCTTTTGTTCTTGGCTGGGCGTCGTAACGTGCGCGAGATATGTGGTTAGTATCCCCGATAAAATGTATGTATGTGTGAGGACATAACAGTACCTGTAAAAATGACTGTTTATTAAGAAATTGTTAAGTATGAATCTAGGAAACTGTGAACACATTGATTTGGATTAGGGCTGGGCCGATGCCGATTATTAATCCGATCATCGGCCGATTATCGCATAACCGGCGATTCCGATGATCGGTGTTTGAATCTCCGATTATTTATGCCGATTATTCAAAATGTGTGTGTATATTTTAAGTCCTAAAAAAATTTATCTCTGCTCTCTCGTATGAGATCTTTGAATAATTAGCTGGTTCTTAGCGACTTAGGTTTGAAATAAACAGCACATCCAACATTCCAAACAAAATATATCAAAATAAATATATTTGCCATAGGTCTTTTTCCAATTTATACACGTTATTATAAATAAAAATTCTCAAGTAACAAATCTAATAATCATAAAATAAAATATTAGCAGATTAGTGTTGTTTTATTTCGATTTGTTAAAGATGCCCAAAAAATGAAACATCGGACGTAATAATCTCGCACATGCGCACATTTTGTTTTAAATGGAAACTGTTTTTCTTTTAATGCAAGTACAAAACTTTCGACTGGCAGGGAATTTGTTTCGCTCATATTTCAATATGAATTGAATTAATATATATTAATATTTAGATTTTACATTTTCTTTAATAGTTAAAAGTAAATTAAAATAAGTTTTGAAGTATTTCTTAAAAAAAAAAACACGAAAAATAATTTTCGTTGCACATTATGTTATATATTATTTATTTTATCATATTGAAGTAGAGATGGGCAAAATCGTTCTTTTAAATGAACGATTCATTGTATCTGGTTCAGTTCAATGATCCGTTCATTTTGACCCGTTCACCGTTCATTCGATTTTCTAAAGGTAGTTTCTATTTAAATGTAGTTAAAACAATGTTATTTTTCATTAAGATTATTTAAATTGTTAATAAAAAGATCGGATTATTGTTTAAAAATGGTGATGCCTTTTTATTATACTTTTTTTTTAAGAAACCACTTATTTCTATACGATATTAATATTTAGTAGTTAAATTATGATGGAATGCTTTGTAGAATCACAAAAACCTATGTTATGATATATCTAAATCACAATTCACAAAAATATTACGATTGTTAAAAATTGTTTAATATTGAAGCCATATTTTAATAGACATTGGATGTAAAAATTCCTATTTCATCTAAAAACAAAATAGATGTAGGTCTATTCTCCTTGTGTGCAAAAATATGTGTGCCTTGATTATTTTTTATCATTAAAATTAAATTTAAATTTGCTGATTATGATTTGTCTTTGTCTAATGAAAGGGTCAGTAGTCCTATTTAATCATAAATGTGAAATCATATTTTAATTATCTAACATGTACCAGTATATTTGCTATTTATTAATGTGATTTGTTTTTGTTTGATGACAGGTTCACTTGTCCTAACAATAACAATATAAAATAATAATTAAACAACCTTTACATTTGAAAAGTTTCTATTTAAATGTTATTAAAACAAAACTATATTGGACATTATAAAACTAGTAAAAGTAACTTTTTTTTTTGCTTTAAGGGTCATTTTACTTTATACACTTATTAAAATTGAAAACAAAAAAATCGGCATCGGTGATCGGCCTAATCGGCAACAAATGATCGGCATCGGACTAATCGGCAAAATAGCTGATCGGCCCAGCTCTAATTTGGATCTTTACCTATACATGTTGAAATAATACCTTTTGTTTTGAACTATTTATTCTTGGGAATAGGAAAGTGTGTAAGAACTGGAATTTTAAATACATTTCTCCTTTTTCAAATAACCAAACTGTTGTTTGTTTAAAGGGAATCAGTCACAATAGGTGCATAATAATGGCAAAAGACCTTAATTGATTCAAGTGAATTATAAAACCAACCTTAGCCATTCTGTTTGCTTCTATGTTTTAATGATTTGAAACACAATGTAAACAGCTTATAATATGTATACAGTTTCTTGCCATTTTAACATATCCATGGAAATAAAGCTCAAAATAAATTTTTTGAAATGTGTTCACATATTTTATATCTTTGAAACAAATTGAATGATTTATATATATTTTTATATATATATATATATATATATCACTTCAATCTGTAACACAATAATTATACTTTTTCGATACACTATTTCAGGCTGGTCATCGAGTGACTGTTTTTGAGAGGAATGATCGCATAGGCGGTCTGTTGCAATATGGTATACCAACAATGAAATTGTCAAAAGATGTAGTTCAAAGGCGAGTGAAGCTTATGGCTGAGGAAGGAGTTGTCTTCAAAACTAATATTAATGTTGGCAAGGACATCTCTGCTAAGGTGGGATTTCCAATACCATATTTACTGTATGACAATTTTATTTTAACAAATTATTTTTTTGTAAATTTGTTAAAAGAAAGAAATTTAATTCACTTTCATTTGAAATAAAGTTAAAATGGTGTTTTCTATTGAAGGGAAATTGACTCAATTTGATAAAACTATGTTAACATTCAGTGCTTATGTTTGATGATGCAACTTTTGGTAACTGGAATGTTCCAAGTGTGTTTTGCTATGTAGTAAAAATGTGTTTTGATATGCTTTTTTTTTTCTTGTTGGTAATATACTAGTTCTTCAATTGAACGTGAGATATTAAATATTAGATTATAATGAGATCTTAAGTACTCAGATTTATCAGTCCACTAATTAATTTAAGAACTTAATTTATTTCTCTTGCTTGTTTTAAATTAGTGAGATGTAATATAGTGTTGGACATACGCCTACTTACTCTAAGTTATTATTAATAATAATAATAGTAGTTAATATTCTCAAAAGCAAGCCCAAAGATTTTTGGAAATATATCAAAAATAACCACGTGAATAAAATATCCTTGTCTAACATAAATGGTAATATCTCCATGAATCCTTTATTAATTGCTAATGATTTTGGGACCTACTTTCAGTCCATTTATAATTCCGCCTTACCAGTTATGCCTTGTTTGGCTAATAAAACTAGTCATTCTTTGTATCCATGCCACATTACAACATGGATTATGTCTTTTGCTCTTAAAAAATTGAGTTCATCAAAATGCTCTGGCTCTAATGAAATTCTAAACTTTATTGTCAAAGGTTGTGCGACCATTCTCTGTCTTTTACTAGCCTATATTTTTAATCTTAGCCTGTCAAATGAAACTTTTCTACTATCTTGTAAACAGTTTGTTGTCATTCCTATTTTTTAAAAAGGACAAAAATAGGTGTTTTTAACTATAAACCTATACCTCTCCTAAATAGGTTTTCTAATGTATTTAAAAAAAAATATACTCTTGGTTAATCAACATGGCTTTAACCAGCCCCATGGTATAGTGGCACTTGGCTACGAGCCTAGGGGTCCTGGGTTTGATTACCGGCTTGTACCTTGGGTATTTTTCCCTTAAGGGGAATAATCCCAACGTCACCACAATTCGGTAAATTAGGCTAAGTTAGGTTAAGACTCCTGCTGGTTCCACAACTTCATAATCGCTATCATATCACACAACCTCATTGTGGTTACGACATGTAGGAAACCTCCTATGGTGTACCCTGGGCAATGTTTTGTGCCACAAGAGCAGCGAGTGATCTACACACACAGCGACTGAACCTGGATGTTATGTCGCTCCCTGTCATATATGCATATGATTAAAAAAAAATTTGAAAGACAAATCGGTAGAGTTTCTGGAGCATGCTGCCCCTCAAGTCTTAATGCAGAGTCAGGTGGATGCAATTTATTTTGATCAAATTAAAGTTTTTGATTTATGTCAACATAGTATTAATAAATCGAAATTTAGTAATTTTGGTGTATCTCATATTAATTTGTTATGTAGCTTTTTGCTGTTAAAATGGACTCAACAAACCTCAAATATATTTTTAGCTCCTTGTGGTACCATACCACAGTGTTCCAATTTGGGAGCACTCCTATTCAATTTGTTAATTGATGATATTGGTACGGTAATTACTTAAACTCGTCTAGTTGCTTACTTTTTGCTGATGATCACAAACTATATAAAACTATCAAATCAATACCAGATTGCATAGAGTTTCAAAATGATATTAATGGTATTCTTCATTGGTCTACTGAAAATGAAATGAAAGTCCATCAACAAATCAAAGACATATTCCATATTTTTTACTAGGAAAACTAATCCTATATGTTTCACTTATAAACTTGTCATCTACCCACATTGGTGACTGCATGGTCTAAGGCTACTCTCACAATAGACTAGACTACCAATGATGAGATAATGGTTCAATCTTGATTAGGTGCACAAAGGGTGGTTTTCCCTAAATGGTTTATGCTCTCTCTCTCTCTCTCTCTCTCTCTCTCTCTCCCCCCCCCACGCAAATGTGGCTATACTTCCTCTAAATTCAATATTTCTCATCCTTAACTCATTAGCCTAACAATTTATAAGCATATAACCCTTATGGGTAGTAAGACACGGCACTAAAAAAACTTGTCATCAATAACATAGTTTGCAACCTCTATATTAATGTTCTAAGTGTTCTCATGGACACCACACTCCACTTTCATTATCATGTTGACCATAATATTATGTCTCCCTCATTGACGTTACTTGGACTTATCAAACTTATTACCTTCTCGTTCAGTAAAGTCAGTTATGTTATAACATTGTATCATGCCTAGGTTATATCTAAGCTAGAATATGCTAATATTTATTGGAATTGATTATCGTAACCTACTTTTTAAGCTTGGAAAACCTTAGAGGTAAATTTGTAGCTACTTGCTATGATAAAAAAAAATCTTAATTGGGTCTATTATGATTACTGATTTTAAAACCTTTTTGGCCTCCAAACTCTCTTTTTGTGTGGACTTTATTGTGATACCCTTTTGGTTTTTAATATTTTCACTATCTGCATTTCCTGTAAATTTGCCCTTGATCATGTCCATTCTTAGGTCTCTTGTAATCCACATTTGTTTTCTCCCTATAACTCTTACAAGAACTTAGATTTCCATATTTTTCTCATACTTATTTGAGTTTGTAAGATCAAACTAAAATATTGAATGTAAATAACTACCAACCCTTTGATTAATTTAAACATAAAATTATAAATCTCATATTGATGAAGTTCTTTTTATTTAGGATCTACATGAAGAATTTGATGCATTGGTGCTATGCACTGGGGCAACTTGGCCTCGAGATCTTCCTTTACCAGGCAGACAGCTCGAAGGCATCCACTTTGCAATGATGTTCTTGGAGAGTTGGCAAAAAAAACAAATGGGCAACAAAATAGACCTTCAAGGCCTTTTAGCCAAAGACAAGGATGTTATTATTATTGGTGGCGGAGATACTGGATGTGACTGTATTGCGACATCGCTGCGACAGGTGAGAAGTTAAGTCATAATTTAAATAATATCAAGACACATTTATGAAATCAAATCATTTGAACCTATTTGGTTTTTCATAAAATGTTTACATTTAAAAGGTAATAAAATAGTGGTGTTTATTGTCTCAAGTCGATCCTATTCGTTTAGTTTTTTACAGTACCCAATTTTTAAGTGATTTTTAAAAAATAAACAGCAAATCAATATATATAATAGATATTAAAATGTAGAAAAACAAAAAATATATATATAGCATCTAGTTAGATATTAATACCTTTGTTACTTATTTTTCTTTTGTAAATTATATTTTGTTTAATTTTATATGAAAGTTTAATAGTCTTGATTTTGGTTGTTAAAATGTCAACAATATTTTAATAATGTAACCATGAATACTTTATTTGTGTCATATATAGTTTGGAATTGCCTTGCGAATGTATATTTGTAATTGTAATTTTTTTTTGGGTCATAAATGGGGTGTACAACTCACACAATATAACCTTGACTGGATTCAATAACTTTCAATATAATGTCTAAGCTTCTTTAGCTATATCTTTCTCTACCAATATTTCAAATAAAAAAAGTATTTTATTTTCTCTAGGACAAAATTGTAGTGAATACCTTTTATTTAAAAAGTTTGGAAATATATTACTAATTGTCACTAATATCTAAATTAGCTGTAAATCTATATGTACAATAATTTCAGGGAGCTAAATCAATCACAACCTTTGAAATACTTCCTGAACCACCAACAAAGCGCAGCAAAGATAACCCATGGCCTCAATATCCAAGGGTGTTTAAAGTGGACTATGGCCATGAAGAGGTGGAGCTCAAGTTTGGGCGGGACCCTCGTCAGTTCAGCACACTCAGCAAGGTAGTGTAATAACCAAGAGGAATAGTGTAGGAGAAATATAGTGGGGTGAGTGACTTTAGTCTAGAGAGGAAATGATGAGTTATATCTTGTTTATAACACTCTCATGTATTTAAGGAGAACTTGAACTTTAAGTTTAATTATTTACCAAAACAATAATGAAGTGTACAGGTGAAAAAGGAGGAAAGTCACACTACACATAATTTCCAAGGCAACAACTTTTATATCTCAAGCCCCATAAGGACTGGTTGTCTAACAGATGGCGGCATTAACTCAATTTGAGTTAAAATTGGACTTTCCTCCTTTTTCATCTGTATCCTTTAACTGTAGGAAAAACACCTTAACTATCCAAGAGTTGAATATAAGAAATATATACATATTTTTAAGAGGTTCATGAATGTATAGTTTTTTGTAAAGTAGATTTTGGATACACACTGCCATAGCATCTCATTGTTTTAACTAAAGGTATATTTGCTCATATACCATTCAAACACACATTATTAAAACAAAACAAAATTAAATTTGTTTCTATTCTAGTACTATTTGTTAACGTAGTTATATGTATATAAATCACATCTTTTAAAAAATTTATATTCATTTGATCCTATAACACATATTTAAAATCTTAAATCCCAGTGCTTACAAAGATTGAGTGCACTTTTTCCTACAATTTTGGTTGACACAACCGACTAATCCATCAATTTTTACTAAAATGGAACTCGGGATCATAACTCAGGTCACTCAACCTGTGTTTGGCAACTTTAATATCTTTACTATGCTGAAAATTTAACATTTAGCCACTTAAAGGTGTTATTTTTCTTCATACATTTTAAGTATTAGTTGAAGGTGAACAACAAATGAAATATCAAACTCTTCAAAGCCTCCCAATTTAACCCTGAAATAAAATATCTTTATGTCAACCGATTTAAATGGTCAGTTGTCTGAAAAGCTTATGTCAAAAAGTAATTGGTTGAAATCATAAACCTCTGCTTTACTAAATATTTTGTGTGACCCCAAATAATACTTTTCGAAATTATTTGTTTAATTATGTGTGCTAGATAAAGAATGGACTACATTCTGATTTAACGTTTTAGAATATTCATTGGATGCTAAAATAAATTTATCAAGATTAAATGCATTTTATTAATAAATTTTACAATAAGTTTTATAAATTGTTATTCAATTCATAATCTTTCACTTTTAGTATACTATCTGAAAACTTTAAATATACTAATTTAATAATGACTGTAAATACACTCCCAATAAAGTGTAAGGAAATGTATTATATCCCTTAATATTATTGATAACCAAGGCTGGGTAAATCTATACATGTTTATGAATTAATAATTATTATGAATATAAAAGCTATAATTTGCATTTTCAAAAAACTCTAAACATAAAATTAACAAAAAAAATACACCTGTCAAAGTCCAGCATTTGTCCCATGAATGCTTGCTGTCTCTCAATCAAATGAGTTTAGATACGAGTTTAGTTAAACAAAAAATAATGCTAGGAAAACTCTCAACCTATGTTATACAAATCATCTCATATATTTCATAAACTTATGGCATCACTCTCGTGTTAGACTGGTATGCTGAAGATGAGGAGATCAGGGATTGAAACCTGATCAGCTCTACTGAGGGCAATTTTACCTAAACAATTTCCCAATCTTCTCAATCTTCTTCTACGTAAGTGCGGGTAGACTATTTCTAAAACTCTTCCTTCCTTATCCCTTCCCAATTAGGGTAGTTATCATATATGCTTATAGCCTAAATAGGTACTAAGATGTGATGATAAAAAAATCATAAGGCGAAAAGTAATTTAAAACCTTGTTTTTAAGCAACAAAGTAGAACCTTTATCACATAAGCTCCATATTATTATCTGCAAGGTTGGTTGTAAAATTGGCTAGCTCCTATTTCTCTCTCCCTCTCTCCCTCTCTCCAGATAGGCAAATGCCAATGCATTCACTTTTTTTTTCCACCACTTATACCTATACCTATGGTTATTGGTTAAAATAAAGCTTGCTATGCCATCCATTAAGTACTAAAAACAGTTTTTTCATGCTTTTTCTAAATATAAATACAAAATTTAATTTGTGTAGGAATTCATTGATGATGGTAAAGGTCACGTAGCAGGGATTAAGACTGTTTCGGTGAATTGGACGAAAGATGTACTTGGTCGTTGGAAAATGGAAGAAACGCCTGGCACTGAGAAGGTAACTCTTCATTCTTATATATAGTGCTACATTTTAAAAATGCATTTTTATTTTGTCAATATCTTCTTTTACATGTGTTTAGTTATTCTATGTACATCCCAAAGGTGAGTAACAAACACTTTAAGGCCACTTTGTTTTATTTGTGTACATCCCCTGCATACACTTTTGTTTTGTTGTTCTTCCATAACCACACAAGCTCAGGGTTAAAAAGACAAGTTTTTACTTTCCTCCATGAAACATCTTTGATAACAATAATTGAAAAATAGAATATACAATTATAAAAATACATTTATAAAAAATTTAATATACAAATAAAAACTTTTATTGGCCAAAAGTACTCTATAGTACAATTTTAAATTGGACCCACCCTCTCCCCCTATAAAAATTAGCTTTTTACGCCCTTGGTAATGGTAATACTAGGGGATTTGGTCATGAATAGTGGCAAAGAAACTGGAGGAAGAAAAAATTGACTTAATGATATGTAGGGAAAAGGCTGAGAAAATATAAGAATAGCTACAAGAGTGGAGTGAGTAAGTGAAAGAGTGTGAGATGAAATGTTTCATGGTGAAGATGGAGTGGGAAGAGAATAAGAACTAGAAAAGCTATAAATCTGAAGGAGGGAATGGTTCTGAGAGAAGTACAGGATATTAACTATTTTGGAAACGTGATTGAGGCAAAGGATGGGAGCAGAGAAGATTTAATGAAAGAGATCACCAGGGAGAGGTATTCTACAGGTGCTTAAGAAACCTGCTGTGGAAAAGAGACATGCCCCTGAAGTGTAAGAAAGTGTTATATAGTGTGTACTTTGTATCCATAGTTATATATTCTGCAGGAACATGGACATTGGAGTTAAGAAAGACCAGGAAGGTGGATGGCATGATAATGGGCTTTGAGGTGAATTCTAGGTGTAAATAGAAGAAATAGTGTAATGTGATAGAGTGTGATATGGTATGGATATTTAATGAGGATAAAAAAGCAAAGGATCCCCAGGAGAATGATGGAGCTAAAGTATGTATGAAAAACTGCCATAGAGACAAAGGAAGATATGGCAAGAGCATGTACTAGCAAGTGTGTGATGAGAGAAAAAAGGTAGGACAGAAAAAGGAAACATTTCACAAAACTGACGCAGAAGATGACTATTTTGATGATGAATTTTTAATAAGGCTTATGTTGTATACACTTTAAATAGCAATGCCTTTTCGGAATTAATGTATTGTGGGATGATTGTATCTACTTATAAAAATTACAACCAAATAAGAATTTGAGCTTTAGTGTTCTAGATTTACATGGCAGCCACTCTATTATTTGAGTTAAACAAACATATTTGAGTCTTATTAATTATGTCCCTTAGCTCTCTCACCCACTCACCATCATACTCAAAAAGAAAATAGTACTACTCTAGCTAGCACAAGAGTGCACTGCATTACAGTAATTATGGTTAGCTTTTGAGTTATACGGCACATTATCGTAATACAGCAATGGATTTCCGATAATATTCTTACCCAATATGTTATTGTTGTATTTATAAATTTGCCACTTTTTAAAAATGATATGGGTGCTATATTTTGACTTCTAAAGATTATTATTCAAACTTTTTCAAAATTGTGAACATCATTTACCTCCGCAATATTGGCCACAGGAACAAATTCACCATATGTCACATTTATAATTCCTTAAAGAAATGTCGTTCTTTAAGAGTTTGGTAAAAATAGTTTAAAATCAAATTTTCTCGAATTTTTATTAACCTTTGCCAGCTTGATATTAACAGCAGGAAAACGTCATCATATATGTTAATTGACAGAAATAAATAACTAGCTTTGATGAGATCAAATTAAATAGTTTTTTTCAAAATTTTTTTGGCCAAATTTTAATTCCCTTGACCTAATTAATATGGGATTAAGAATTGAAGGACTCATAACCATGGTCCTGGAGAGCCGGGAAAACGCCAGGATTTTTTTGAGCCTGAAAAAATCCTGTAAAACGCATAGAATTTCACAAAATAAAACAAAAAACTACTGGAGTATTAGTGAACTTGAGACATTAATCACTAAGCATTAATTATTATTTATTTCCACAAAAGAAAAAGAGAACCAAAAAACTAAGTACAATGATTCCAGTCCCTCTCTCCCCAGGGAAACATTATTGTATCATTCTTTACCAATTTCCTTTTCTCCCGTTTCTGTGTTTGTCTTCTTGTTTTGGAAACGACAGGATCATTCCTTGCCATTTTACTTTCTTTCTCCTTTTGAGTTTATTGTTTCCTATTTTAGAAATTATGTTGAACATTTTCACACACCCTCCTAAGATTTGATAGAATAAAAGCTAGGTCAAGAGATTGGGCAGTATTGATTGATTTTCTTCTTCAATACCTCTTTGACTAGTTGCAGCAAAGTAAAGTGTGAACTGTGTTTTCCTTTTCTTTGTAAAATCCATATTGTGTCTTTTCCCTTTTCATTTCTTCCTATCTCTCTTTCCCAAACCTTCTTCCATATGTAACAAAATGTTCCACAGAAAAAAGTTTCCTTGACGGGTTATAACAGATATTGAAATTTTTCTATAGGTGTACAAGTGTGATTTAGTTCTTCTTGCAATGGGTTTCCTTGGACCAGAAAAATACATTGCTTCAGAGTTAAATCTTTCTTTGGATCCTCGTGGCAATGTCAACACGCCAAGTGGACAGTATGGCACTACCATCCCAAAAGTGTTTGCTGCTGGAGGTAATAAATTGCATTCTTTATTTATTTTTAATAATGTTCAGTGATTAAATCTTCTTTCTTCTTTATTCCCCTCTCTTTATTTTATCTTTAGTCTTCTATGACGACATGTCTCGATGTTATATGTTATACCATCTTCAGGTCTTTTTTTTTATGACGATGATTTGTTTAAAATACATATTGCCAGAAGGTTTGTGAAATTTTGAATTATTATTTTTATTATTATTAATTATATTATTATTATTACTATCATTATCATCATCATTATCATTATCATCATTATCATCATCATTATTATCACTATCATCATTATCATCATCATTATCATTATTATTGAACTTTTTGTGGGATCTATTGTTGATTACATTAATATAAAAAATAATAATTCAAAATTTCACAAACCTTCCGGCAATATGTGTTTTAAACAAATCATCGTCATCATAAATAATACCTGAAGATGGTGTAACATATAACACCGAAACATGTCGTCATAGAAGACTAAAGCTCATATAAGGAGAAGGAAATAAAAGAACATGAAAGAAAATTTAATTTTACCATTCTAAATTTAGAAAGAGCTTACTAGGAAAAAATCTGATAAATTATTTTTATTGTGATAATTCGTAATGAGTACTACACTAAAAGTTAAAATTATATATATCTTGTTAGAAAAAACTTGTTTATCAATTGTAGTGATTTACTTGTTGACCTACATTCTAAGGAATGTCTAGACAACTGGGGGGTCGGGTTCAAACGATTTATTGTTAATTTTATCTGACAAGACGTTATTAATCACACTTAATGTAGATATACAATTATAAATTATCTCCATTGTTCATATCACCAATAACATTGTATTATCTATATTTAATATATTTATAATTGTTGACCTACATTCTGAATGTAACATACTCTTAAAACATGTTTTTTTAAGACAAACTGAACTTATTAAAATATTTTTCTTGCAAGTCCACAATACTTAACTCTATATTTATGTTAGTAATTGACTATTGTATTTTCAAATAAGTGACATTTGATGAGTGTTTATTGAATACTCTTAGGACTAATATTCTACTATATCAACATATGCCAAATTAATTCATCAGTAAGAGCATAATTATTTTAAGGTTTATTCTGGCAAGATGTTAACCTACGCTTGTACATTTCCTTGGAAGTCAAGAGTGTTGGGTTGCTATCCTGCTAAGAGTAGCATACAGCTCATATAGCTTGCATCCTGTTAACAAGCGAGCACGATGCGACCGATGGACCTTCCTGGCTGGTGAAATATCGAGATCAGCAAGTTTGTGTGTGAGAATAACACATGGTTGTTGAGTGTTGGAAGCGATACTGAGGACATGTGGATCGGTATCGAGCACGACTGACGAGTGACGATATAAAATGTGATCTAGTGGTTCACCCCGCGGAGGGTCGATCGCGGGTCTTCGGAAAGGTTGCGAGACCGTTATCGTGCTTGCTCCCTCGTCACGGGAGTTCTACCCGGATCCATGTAGTAGTTTAGCATCTTACTAGCTTAATAAATATATCTTCTTGGACTAATTGCGAGTCTTACTCCCCACGAACCATCCATTCTACCCCTACCGCTTGGGGTCCATCCTAACCATGTAAGTCCCTATGGTGCCACGGTAGTGCTGTAGTATGGTTGGCTACCGGGTACCCAGATAAAACTAGTAACCTTACACAGTTTTGTCAGAAGTAAGACAGGGAAGTTACACATCAACATATAATATACTGATCTGTAACTTTCCTTCAAAGATCTTCTTTGTTTTAAAAACTATTCACTTCCATAATGTTCTAATTAATACTTATGCTTCATTATAAATGGTTAAATAACCTTGATTTAATACTTCATAAATTGTTTAATATAGCTATAAATTAATCTAGACACTTATTAAATAAGTCCTTCATGCTAATTTGACTCAATGTTCGACATTGTCACATATCATGTATCGCCTCACTCTCTTCCCCGGTTTTGCCATCTGAATACTTCACTATTCCCTTCCCTCAATAAGGTGAATATGTGAGCCTCCTTGGGGGATCTTCTTGCTCTATAGCTGGACGTGCCCTTGAGGGATTCACTATTCTGCCCCTTCAAAGATGACCTTAATGGGATTGACCTGTGCTCATTTGAGCCCGGAAACTGGGGTCCTTCAAATGTATCCAGCTCTCGCCTTTCATTGACAGAAGGCGGTAGAGTACTACCATTCTCATTGTTGGCAGGGAGTGAGGTCATGCCATTATCATCCTCCAGCCTGGGAGACGTATCTTCAAAGCTACTTCTTTCATTCGATAATCTGGAAGGTTCTATTTGGTTCAAATCTTTCTACGATTTTTACCTTTACATATAGTAAATATAAGTGCCTCCCTAGTATTTTATGCACTTGTGCTTCAAACCAGTTAACTTTACTTATGTTGATTTGTTTAACTAAGACTTTATCTTCTTTGAAATAACACTCCGCTTTCCCCAGAGTACTTTATTTGCCTTCCTTGCTGGACACTCACTTTGCTTTGGACAGTAAAGTAGTTCTGTCGTCCACATTCTTAACCCTATTGTTGATTATATTCAGCTGAGTGTGCAGAGTTTTAACTATCATCAGCTTAGCTAGAGCTACTTCTTGTGATGTGGGAGGTGTTTCAATAAGTTAGTAGAAATTTCAATCGGCACCGTGGACAAATCATTTCCATCAATATTGGCTTTGCGTATGCATCGCTTTATCTGGCACACTTCCTTCTTGCTAGTCCATTGGTTGCGGGATGTTATGAAGCCCCATTCCTACATTATGTGTAATTTGTTGAGCTTACTTTAGTGAATTCTGTAAACCTTATTAGCTGACTACCATTAGACAGCCAAAATTGAGGTCTATACAAGAAAAATATGACTTTTATTTATTTTTTATTTATTGTTGACCTTGATATGTTGATGTTAGGGCTAGTATTAATTATTAATTTTTTTCCACAATATTTTTTTTTTTAATTTTGCATTTAATCTCATATTAGTTTTTATTATTATAAATAAAATATTTAATTTTTTTTGTTATTTTACAAATAATTATTTGTTAATAGTATTATTAATAACATTATAAATGTAAAAAATCTGAATGTGTAATATTCCACATAGAAAAAAACCATTGTCATAAACCTTTTTAACACTATTACAACATTTTAGAAAACATTCTAAAGTATTTTAAAGTAAGGAGTGGTAATAATTAAAGTTAAGACTGCAGTGTTGCTTCTCCTATCACATAGAAAAAGAAACGATTGCTTTTACATAGTTAAATAAGTTATACCTGATGAAGGATAGGGCAGAAAATGATCAAAGAAATATTTAAGTTTAAAAACAAGTTGGTGACCTGGTGGTATAGGGGTAAGGTGTCAGACTTCTGTGCTGGGGGTCCGGCACAGATTTATCTGATTGCCAAACCCTTCCTTCACCTCTGACAAGACGTACAGTAAAACCTTGCATTGCGAGTAACTTGGTCTACGAGTGTTTTGTAAGACGAGCAAAAATTTTCAATAAATTTTAACTTGATAAACGAGCGATATCTTGCAATACGAGTAGTACTATGGTTATGCTTTGTCTGCCGAGCAGTGTCATTGGATAGGTTCTTTGTTAAAGTTGCACAAAAAGAAAAATATTTGAATGAGCCAACATATAGCAGTGATTCCGTTAGTGACAGTGAAAGTCGTCCTAAACAATAACACACCTCCTCCTCTCCTCTATCTCGTCTACCTCACACTAGCCACGATTAAATTTAATTAATACATTTGATTACAGTACAGTTACATTTAAATAACGAAAATAAAAAAGTTATTAATCATTTTCAGATTAAATATTTTTGGGTTATGGAACGAATCATCTGAGTTTCCATTATTTCTTATGGGGAAAATTCACTTTGATATACGAGTGCTTTGTATTACGAGCACGTTTACGAAACGAATTATGCTCGCAATCCAAGGTTTTACTGTATATTAATCACAACTTGTGAATGTGAGGAATGCCAGGCCTCCACCGTGGTTCGGATTCCACGTTAAACTGTAGGTCCTCCATTTCATCTTGCAATCACCCCTACCATTGCACATTAGCTTAAGTGCATATAACCCGAATGGGTAGTAAGACGCGGTGCTAATAATAGTAGTAGTAGTAGTAGTAGTAGTAGTAATAATAATAATAATAACAAGTTTATTAAAAGGTAAACAAAAATATATAAGATTATATGTAAGTGACAAGATTTAAATCCAATTAATTATTATTATCACTATTATTACTAGCACCACGTCTTACTACCCGTTCGGGTTAATACGCACTTATGCTAATGTGCAATGTAGGGTGATTGTGAAATGAAATGGAGGACCTACAGTTTAACGTGGAATCCGAACCACGGTGGAGGCCTGGCATTCCTCTCATTCACAAGTTGTGATTAATACACATCTTGTCAGAGGTGAAGGAAGGATTTGGCAATCGGATAAATCTGTGCCGGGACCGAGGATTGAACCCCAGACCCTTAGTACAAAAGTCTTGACACGTTACCCCTAGACCACCAGGTCACCAATTAATTAATGATAACTTTATTCCGTTATCGAGGTATAAAAAGAATAGGTCGGACGAATACGTGTTATTATAATATAATCCATTTAAAGATGAAATAAAGACAAAAGAGCAAACCATTTAAGAACCAAAGAAAACATGAGAATTTTGTTGTACACAAATCTTGATAAATTACCATTATATAAATGAATTTGCAAAAGACAATTAATAAACAAACAAACTTACCAACGTCGCTGTGCGGGACACAGTGTCGTTACGGCAGGAAGATTTTTTTGGAATACTATAAAAATCATAAAACTCGAGGTTTAGCCTAGACGGCAACACAACACAATCCTGGGGTTAAAAGATTTATTTAATAGTCTTGATAAACTTAAATTTTCGAATAATGTATCACTGAGAAACACTTTTTTTTATCACACGCTTTAGTGTTATATTAGATAAATAATTATTCTAAGATCACTAAAAAAAGTTTATTTTCCAAGGATAACATGCTCACACACCGAAATAATATTCACAAAAGAACACACAGATTACTAAGTAGCCGAATTAATATTAAAAAAAAGACACTGTATTATTCAAAGTTGTAATAAAATTATAAACGGTAGCATAGAAACGCTTGTAAATACTCAACTACAAATTATTACAAGTATTAAATATTTCGTTCGCTTCAACTTGTTGACTCACGCACATGGTTTTATTTACTGTATTTTATACGATAATTCACTGTTATCATGTATATTTAAAATTGTTAGATTTTGGTTATGAAAATAACCGTTTGGTTGGTTGTTTAGTTTTAAATTTTTCTTTTGCTGTTTAATTCAAATTAATTATTAAAAGCAAGAGAACGTTAAAAGTGGTCTTATATGCTGAAAACAAATATGGCCACTGGATAGAAGCTTTGATGACAGTTGGTGACGTAGAGGAACTTGTTGCAGGTTGGGCGACGAATTGTATTAATACTCGTGTTTACAAAATTTAAACTTTATATTATTTCACATACATTTTGTATCTTATTTCCTCTTTATTATCACAAACCATTTATTTATGTTATAGATATGCGAGGCCAGTTATAAAAATATTAATAACTGAATATAATACCATTAAATGTAAAATTTCACGCTTTCTTTAACCTGTAATTGCCACAAGAGTTAAAAGAAAAACTAAAATGAATTTACTAGACTTTTTTTCTTAAATTTGATTATGGAAAATAAAATTATACTGTAATCCTTGGAGAAGTATTGTTAAAAGTGATTGATAATATTTTTAGTGATGATAATAGTAATACTTAGCAAATAATAATTATTTCCAAATATGTTGACAAAAGTTACTTTCAGACAATGTTGGCATTACTGATAGCATCTCCTAGCTGTCATGTAAAACCATAGAAGTGCTAACGCCACTGTATGTGTACTCTATTCCATGGTGTGGCTGGACGCTTGTATGGAATTGGACGGCTTTTATGAACTGATTGCTGCACTACCCAACTTATGTGACATCCCAAGACTTATTTCTTGATGTCCTTGTTCATGTTGGGCCACCAGAAGTAGTTATTAGCTGTTAGCTTTGTCTTGACCACTCCTAGGTGTCTCGCATTACTACCTCATGATCTTCTTCCGCAAAAAATGTAGTAGACCTTGACATTTAGTTCATCTTATATCAACTTAAGCTGGGATAGTAGCTCCTTAACGCTACTGTCCAACCATTAACAATGCACTTCACCACCTTGCTCAGCACTGGATCGGTTCTGCTTTGTAAATATATTAGTTTTCTGTCCAGATTACCAAGTCCCTCCTGAATACTCTGAGATGAATGTAGAGAGCACTTTTGTGTTTCAACTCCTACGGCTGGACTGTACGAGATAAGTAATAAGCACAAATGGGTAGACACTAACTGAATTCAGCAGTCAAAATTTGATAGGAAATACGAGTAGTTTTGGAGGAAATTTCCTGGAAGAATTGATATTCTTTCTTTGGCGTAAATTGTGACCAATAGTCTTGTTTCAAACCTTAATTTCCACATATACAAATATTGCGCAAATTTTTGCACTCCAAAAACTAATCCTGGTGCTTCTCTATGTATTTGAGGATATCTGTGCTCTGTCTCTGACAGCGCACGGGAGGCATATGTAACTGTGTGTTTTGTTCCATCTTCATATAGGCAATTCAGAACCCCAGAGACTCCCACTGGGCCTGTTGAAAGTACCAATTCTTGTATTGGATCATAATGAGCCAATATGCAGAGGTAATTTGTACCTTAATCTGGTCAAATGCTTTAACACTTGAAGGTCCAGTTCTATTCAACTCCTTTCTTCAACAGACCATACAAGGGGCTTAATGTAATTGCATCCTGAAAGAATCCTTTAAAATATTCCACCATCCTGAGAAAATATTTCATTTGATTGACTTTTACTGGTGGTTCCACCTTCAAAATCAGTTTGATCAATTGCCTGTCCAACATAAGGCCCTTTTCACTAATAAATATCCTAGATATATAATGAATTCTTGCACGAACAAGCATCTCTTGCCGTTGAAAAGTTAATCTTTTTCCTTTAGCCCTGACAATACATAACACAGCTACTCATCATGTTCCCCTTTCATTTTGCCCGCAGCAATAATAGCAAACCGCAATTCCTTCCACTCCTGCTAATACACCTTCAATAATTCTCTGAAATAACGTAACTGCCAATGATATTACAACTGGAGTGTGATTGTAGGAGAACAACCCTTTGTGAGTGCTCATTATGATCATCTCTCTAGAACTATTCTCTAGGAGTACCTGCTGATATTCACACTGTCTCTGGAACTATTCTCTAGAAGCACCTGCTGATATTCACACTCTCTCTGGAACTATTCTCTAGAAGTACCTGCTGATATGCACACTCTCTCTGGAACTATTCTCTAGAAGTACCTGCTGATATGCACACTCTCTCTGGAACTATTCTCTAGGAGTACCTGCTGATATGCACACTGCAAATCCAATTTTGAAAAGAAAATACTGCCTTGCATTGTCTGAAACATTTCTTCAATTCTAGGTAGCAGGTAATGGTTGAGTTCCAAAATGGGTTTATTATCATTTTAAAGTCCCTGCAGATTTTGACAGAACCATCCTCTGCTTAGCATTAGGGACAACCGGTGTTCCCTGTCTACTTTTTTTTTTTCTTTAATGCAAAGGCATTGACCTGTATTTACAAAATGTCAGCACCGCTCCATATTTTAATTTCAAACCAAATTTCCCTTTATTAAATGTACCCAACATGCAGGCCCTATAAGAGGAGGGTTCAGGGGGTACACTGTACCCGGGTCTGGGAATTTCCTGGGATCTCAGAAAATGTTTACATTATTCACTAGCATTCACATTTCCACTACTAATACTGTTACAAATTATTAGTATAGGTATAATATTTTGTCTTACTGCTTTTTCCTTCTTTTTTTTAATATAAAAGAATAAATTATATATATATTTTTTTTGTCAAAATTTTTTCTTTTTTCAGATAGGCTTAATTAATCAATTTCTTTCTTAGACAGGATTAATGGGAAATGGAACGGAGCCAAAAAAAAACTTTGTAGCCCTGATAAAATTCCTCTTAAAGGCCCTGCCAACATGTCCATAAAAAATGTAGGATACCTCTTCCACAAGGTTGGCAAATACTCTTAGTCTTAAGATATCATGTAATGTATTTGTTCCACCTCAAACCCAAAAGTCTTCATAAAGTATCTTACCTAATAATGGAGGGCCCCCGCCTGGCACAACGTTAAATTATTTAAACTCTGTTCGTATGTCACCTCAGAAAGTAATGGCCCAAAATTTTCGCTTTATGCTGGTAATAATATCACAAAGTTTAATTTTTTTGTCTTTGAGGGGGGTTTCAGAAAAAATGTAAATATACCTTACATCAATTATTCTTCTATTGCACTGAAGGCTGCTACTGAATCTATCCATCCAGTGAAGTATTTGCCTTGAAGTTTGACTTTTGCAAGCCACTGAAGGAGTTCCTTGATTCTCCATGATCATGTTGAAAAGCCGGAATTGGGCATGTTCACTGGCTGTAGCTAATGTATTTTAATCTGCTTTAGAAGCTCTTTACACCTTCTTTAAATGAACCTTAATTCCACACAGATTGAAAATGTAATCTATGAATTGACAACATTATAATTATATAATTATAAAATATTATATAATAATTATATCCCCACACCTTTCAACGAGGTCAGACTGATGGCTTTTGCGATGTTCCTTGAGCTATTGATTCCACTACCCTAAATATTGCCTGTCCCGCCTTTATTTTAACGCTTTCAATGTTGAAATAAAATTCACTGTTTGCCACAGCTTGGTTTGCAATATTGCTGTATTTTGAAAACATTAAGGTTGTTGTATCCCCAGTGAACAATCTTTTATTTTCCCTTTGACTAGTCCAATCCCTCTATAGCACTAATAGTGCTATTGTCCAGGATATTGGACTCCAAATTGGTCCCAATCCCACAAGTTGCTGCTAAATGCTGGATCCTTGCAGCCCAATCTGCAATACTCTCCCCCTCAGATGATGCTTGATAAAATATACATATTTCACCTTTGGTGAATGAGACGACAGTAATGTATTTATCTCACTTTACATCTTCTCTTAAGGCTTACTGGGATCATAGAAGAAGTCGATTAATAACTTGTAAGTGACCTGGTGTAATAAACTAAGCAAAATATCCTTTTTTTCCTATCTTTTTTTTTTTATCCACCACATCATTAACCCTAAACACAATTTTAGCTTGTGCTTACACACCTCCCACTCATCAACATGTGGATTAAATTTCTGAAGTTGACCGATATAAGCCAACATGATTACTTACTATGCGAGCTAACAATTAAAATAAATAAAAACACTAGTCTGCAGTGCCAATGTTAAGGAAATCGATCTGTTCACGGCAATGATGGAATTTATACTGAAAATTATTGCTAAACAACGGCATGAATTCAATATAAATTAACATTATTTGAAAAATAACATATAGGAATGATTAAGAATCCTCAGAAGAAATAGTGGATTTTTTTACTCACAAAACATCTTATTGTCTTAGCTTTAGCTATCTACTTATTTTACACTAATAGAATGGAAAAGATGAGTGTATAATTTATAGCAATAAAATTTACCCACATTTGTCTGGAAGAATAACAGGTCATAATCACCAAATGTGATGTATGATGTATGCTACTGTCTGATTACAAAGTACTAGGATGCACAAGTCCTTAATTGCATGTCGAATAAGAGATGTATTTGCCATGTAATCCATTATTGTTTGTATTTGATAATGGCAAGGTATTCGAAATACAATTTGTCTTTTCATGTTAACATATTCAAAAAAGGTTTTTAATTTCCTTATTGCCTGCTTGTTTAATTTAATAATGGATATGACCAAGGGTGGATTGGGGCACCAGGACTAAGATTTTTTACTGTAGGCCACTATAACACTTACGCTCCCTCTTCATAAATAAACATGTGCATACCAATATAATACATTATACATATTATAGAAAGTGTTGTAAGGATGTGACTTGGAACTACATATTTTATAAAATTGCTCTCTTTCATAAAACAATGATGGATGCCAAATTTAAATAACAAGGTTTGGGAGTTTATGTCTTACCAGCTCACCATGTGCCATGTGTTAAACCATAAACAAGTAATCACCATTTCAATGAGGTTATGTCACCCGACTTTCAGCACTGTTAAAATGCCACTCCACAAGTACATTTGATTTTTATTTTTATCCTATCAAAAAGGAACCTTCTAAACAAAATTTCACTATTAATTAAGCATGAAATAAACACTTTATTTTATGGCATGATATAAGTCTAATTTATTTATCAGGTCCTGACATCTGTGGAAAGTTCATCCTAATTCATTAAATTGTCATTAGTTTTAACACCCCTATCAGCTTTTATTATTTTAGAGACCCCATTTCCAATTTTTTCTCCATCCTAATTGCACCAACAAGTCAAGGTCATAGCCAAGGGAAAGGGGGTTTAGTGGTTCAACCCCGCTTCCCTCAACCCCCTTCCTCGCCTGAAAGTTGGCAAAAAAAAGTGCCTTATTTAATGCCTAAGCCAAACAAGACAGTATAAGTTAGCTTTTCGCCATAATTCTGATGTTTAAGTACATTAAAAAAAATAGTTTGTGATTGTGTTCATTAGTCAGGCATCAAATCTGGTTAGACATATTACAAATGAAATAAGAGGAATAATAGAAGAAGTTTAAGGATAACTGTGGAAGTGTGTAAATCTCTGAGATTAGAAAATAGCAAAACCTCTCAACTGAAAACTATTCGAATGGTAGTTTCGAGAACACTTTGCAAATGAGTCTGCGAAGAAATAATGGAAAGGTGGGGATAAGATAGTTTGGGGAGAGGGTGGAGGGGAGAGATTCAGCTATCAACCTTAAACTGCTTTCAAATTACAAAAATATAAATAGTAGCAGTTTGAGAGCAATACACCTGAAGATAAGTGAGTCCTATAAATATTGTGTCTTATGAATACTTTTAGTTTTGTTAGTTTTGTCTGTAGTGTACACTAATGTTAGTTATGGTGTGACCCACTTCAGTGGCTGTATAGTATAACGCGCTACTCTTACAGTAAACTATACTGCCAATGACTGGGATATCGAGGTTGGAATCTCGGTCGGGTGTACTGAGGGTGGTTTTCCTAAATGGTGCTAAAATAAAATAATTAAATAGTTATATTTTGATTCTGGTAGGAAGAACAGTTAAGAAAATATAAACTTTTTTTTGCGGTCAACATTGATAACACTTTACTAAGAATATAATTTTAAAGATGTTTATCATATCTATCAAAAGTGACAGTTGCAGATCACATGACTTATCATATGAATATATTTAAATTGTTCTAGTAACTTTTTTAAATGTTAAATACTGTTCTTCCTACAAAAATCCCACTACAGTTATTGTATAGGTAAAGCTGGTATAATTATTAAGAATTCTAAATTGGGGTTTCGAAGTTAACTCACTTAATTCCAGTAAACGAACAAAACAATCTAGTATTTTGTTTTATTAGGAAAAGCCTTTAAAAAATACCAACATACTTTAATTTTATAACATTTTAGTCTATAATGAATATTATTTTTAATATATTGATCTTATATATCAAGAGGGACAGCTGTGGATCACATGACTGGACTTATGAACACTTATATGAAAATTGTTTTAAGTAACTGTCAAAAAGGTTTCTTCATATCTGAATCTGAATGTAGGCAGTGTTGTCTGAAGGCTAGGTTGACTAGAAGGCACAAACAGCCCCAATCTTTCCTCGTCCTTCTCTCAGCGATTGGTCACCATTTTGAAAACCTCTGTGTTTCTTGGTCAAGTTGGAAATTCCTTTATTTGAATATAATTTTAGAATATTTAGGCAGGGGTTACCTTTTCTTCAAACACAAACTTTTAAACTTCTACCATAATTAGAGAAAGAAAAAAATCATCTCTAGGATTATCTAAGTTGGGTCATTGGTGACGGAACTTTATTTGTGAAGAAAGGGAGTGGTTAATTAACCAAAAAGAGCTTTTGAAGAACTTTTTTCTCTACCCCAGGCATAAAATTTCGGGTCCTACCCTTGCAAATGTTTGCCTTGCAAATGTATGCCTTGAAGCTATTGGAGTGATCCTCACTTGGAAACTTTTGAAAATTATATTTATCTTGAATATATTTGAATTAGTCTTCCCTAAAATTTTTTTGAAAATCTTTATGCCCCAAGAATATATTTAGAATGCTCCTTGCTTGTTTTTTAAATTTTAATTTGATGCCTTTAGAAGCTATTTGGAGTTTATTTTTAATCATATCATATTTTAAAATATAAGAGGGGAGTAAGATAAATCTAGAGGGAGACAAATTTACTCAAGGGGGAAGAATTCTTCACGTGGGGTCTCTGCCTCCGGCTGAGCCACCAATTATACCTTTATTTAATAGGTACTCACAGTGAATTTTCAAATTTGGAGGAAGGTGACACTATGTCAGTCTATAAATAAATGTTAACAAAATCTTAGCACTTAAATCCCTGTACTTAATAACTATAAAAATAAAACTTCAGATAGTTTTTATGGGCATATGCTTTTCGAAATTTGTCTTTGCCTAAGGCATTTGGGCCAAACCCCTCTTCTATTCCACCCCCTCCCCCACTCCCCCATGGAATATTGGCCTTGCTACAGCCTTACACTCCACGCAAATGCGGGTTCACTTCCTCTAAATTCAACCCTCCCAATTCCTAATCCATTAGAGTAATTAGTACTTAAGCGTATAACCCGAACGGGTAGTAAGACGCGGTGCTAAATATTATTATTATTATTATTACAGCCTTACAACCCGCCTCGGTGGCGTAGTTGGCTAACGCGCTAGTCGTGTTGAGCTCGATCGCCGAGGACGGGGAGATCGAGGTTAGAATCTCGGTCAGGTGAACTGAGGGTGGTTTTTCTTAAATGGTTTTCCACTCTCCCTCCACGTAAATGCAGGTTCACTTCCTCTTAATTCAACCTTCCCAATTCCTAACCCATTAGTTAATTAGTACTTAAGCGTATAACCCGAACGGGTAGTAAGACGTGGTGCTAAGTATTATTATATTATTATTTATTATTATTAATAATATTATTATTATTAATAATATTATTATTACAGCCTTGCAACAAGTGCAAATAAAAACCACCCCTTGTACAGATAAAAATGATCATACTTAATGCCACCATATTGGCTGCATGTAACATTTTAAATTTAATTTGTAAGTACTAACATGTAGTTTCAACAAGAGAAATTGAGGGAAGACACTGTGTGTGCGTGTGCGTGCGCGTGTGTGTGTGTGTAAAAAATTTGATGAATATCTATCTCTATTTTATTTCTTGTATGTCAAATTTACAATAAAGTGCATTAATAAACTTAAAAATAATTTTCAAACAGGTAATACTATGAACTTAAATTTGCAAACACATGACCCAAAATGTAATTATAAAAGAGTGCAAAATAATGTACTTGTAACATGTTTAAGATTGTCACCGTGGGCAGTCTCTTGTGGTTTGGGCTATATCAGAGGGACGACAGGCAGCTCGCGAGGCTGATGCATTCTTGAGTGGCAGTTCTATGTTGCCTGGACCAGGAGGCGTCATCACTACCTTATATCCTAGCCAGAAAGGTTGAGATTTTTTAGAAAAGATCTTAATAATCAGTCAAACTTCTGTAATGAAATGTCAAAAATGTATATAGATATATATATATTTAAATATATATAAATATATATTAGAAATTTAATCATATGAAATTTTTTTTTAGTAAAACCTAAACTGTCAATAATTTATTTTTGAACATGGTTGGGTTCAATTTAAATGGGTTAAATTAGAACAAGGGTGTCTATAAAGTGTTGTACATTAGATATGATCCATCCCAGAGTATTTTTAAGGTTATTTTCCTAGGAATTATTTTAGAATGTATGTAGTTTAATTTATTTTAGAAGTACATACCAAATATCTTTCTCTGGTAACTATTATATTTTTACAACTCTACAAAAGGGAGAGATAAATTTTTCAATATATATTATTAAATTTATTAGTTTATAGATTTAATATTTTCATGTAACTGTAATTCTAAGGGACTTATTTTACTATTTGTTATAATTATAATAAACTTGATCTAAATTATTATTACATTATTATTATTTTATTATTATTATTACATTATTAAGTTATCACTGTATCTTCTATACAAAATTGAGTAGTTTCCCAGGCAATTAGCTCTTTCCATACAGTACTAATCTTGTAAATTGGAATCAATTATTTTTATGTAGATGAAATGTCGCACACAAGTCTTTTTATCACTTACATGCTTTTTAGAGCTTGAAGTTAGATTATAAACTCATGATTTTCTGTTCACATATGATGAGTATTAGATTCTATTGATCAAGTGAATAAAAAGTAGTAAATGCTTTTATTTGGAAATTGATTAAATACTTGATTTTGAGAAAGTAAAATTTTAAGAAAATACTTTACCTCAAGTGTTAACTAATAGTCTAATAATTACTTTTATATTCAGTAAAAATTTAATTTCTCCAAGTACAGTATTTACTTAAAAAAATGGAATGAGTTAAAATTAGTTCATATTTGGTGTTATAATCATAATTCTAAATGTAGGCATAGTACTTATGACATCTGTATTTCTAATAAATAGTCGCTCTCATATAAATTTAATGTGGGAAACAATGACATGAATGGATAGTTGTTAGTCAAAGTAAATTCATATAACTGTTAAGATTTGAAACTGTTGGTGTTGATTATTTAAGTACCCATTTTTGGCTATAAATTGGCAGAACCTCAATACTTAAAATAGATATATTTATTCACTACTTAATGATTCAGGCTTTCAGAGTGAAGTTTCTGAGGACTTTTGAGCCATCAAACTATAGTATGCAAGACTGTTGACGGATTGTTTTGTCTATTTGATAGTAGGTATAGGATCTTTTCAGTGCTACTGATTTCATTTAAACATCCCACAAACCAAAAGAAACAAACGTATTAGCTTACTATATTAGAAGGAAAGTTCAATAATAAAAAAAAATATATTTGGACAGCCCAAAATGTATTTTCCTGTACTCGCCACTATGTCAGGGTATCAAGGGAAAATATACTTAAAATATAGTAGGTTGCACAATAATACACATCATCACAAAAAATTAAATAGTAATTATTTTTTGCGTGAATTCCTTGAAGATGTCTGATTAAAAGACTTAGGATATGAATATAAAGAAGACAATGATGTATACGAGAGGCATCGGGTAGTGTGCCTATCAGAATTAAATATTTTGTATATAAGTAAACACTTCCTACTAAGGTTTTTCCAGCAAATACGATACTACATAATAAAAGTAAACTCTAATTAACTTAAAATTAATTTAATTATATTTGGACAAAGGTATAGCAAAGGTGGATAGAAACACATAAAAGGAACGAACACAATATGGATTTTACAATGAAAAACTTGACATCGCTGCCATTGGACAAAGAGATAATGGCTGTCTCCTGAATAAAATCGATCGTTACCGATTATTCCCCCGACCTAGATTTCATGCTTTCGGAACTCATCAGGAGGAAGTGTGAAAAACGCACAGTGCAATTTCCTAAAATAGGAAACCAAAAACACCTAAGGGAGAAAAAGGAAATTTGTAAGGAATGATAGGACACTTAGATAAGATCGGAACATGTAAAAGGAATAACATAAAGGAAAAACACAGGAAATGGACATTGGATGTGAATATATAATATATTACCTATACTATACTATACAATACTATACTATACTATACTATATTACTTAAAATTAAGTAATTGCTTTTACTTATAAGCATATACTTTACTAGTTTTTGTTCACTTGGCTCGATGTTTGTATTTAATTTATGTTATGAAAATGGTTTAATATTAATTTCATAAGTATGAATTTTGAGAAATGTATGCATTTATTTCTGGGGAGCAAGATGTATTTTGTATATTTACTACAACCTTTTTAGTAAAAGGCAAAACAAAATTAATTTGGGTAAAGCCTCATATTTATTTTATTTTTAACCTAGCCATCATAGTTCAAATATGACTTAAATAAATAAATTCAAAAATAAAATTAATATTCTCAATAACAACCATATTAAATGCTTAGTGTAAATAAGTGATGCTCTAATGGGTAGATTGTAGTAAGTTTGTTCTTTTTAGGGTGATTATAGGAAGTACCATCAAATTGTTTCCTTGGAGTTAGAGATATGTCAAGAACACTATTTTACAAATCCCAAATCTTAGAAAACACTGTAAAAAAAGTAACTAAATTTTAACTTTTTTTTTTGTTAATTCATTCAGTTAATTTATAAATTAATAATCTGGGGTTTTGTTGTTAAATTGTTTTATATAATTACATTATGTTAGGCCATCATTAAACATAATAAGATATCTAAAGCGAACTCCAACCCAAAATTTTAAAAGAATTTTTCTTTTTTTCAAATAGCAAATCTGGTACTTATTTGATTCTTGAATATCCTTGAGGATTAATGTCTCTTATCTCAACTTAGGATCTAATTCAGTGGTTCCTAACCTTTTTGAGTGAAAGGGCCTCTTTTGAACTTAAAAACATATTCAGGGAACCTCACTTGCTAAGAATTGTATTTTTGGCACTGTTAATGGTAAAATTTTAGTAATAACAAACCACTCTAACAGATTTAAAAATTATTATTAATGTTTTAACTTGAAATTTCACATTTATTTAGTAACTAATCAAATACAAGTTAAGGAAAGTACTTGAGAGACATAATTTGTTGATTGGTACTGTATATTATTATATTTATAATGAGTTGCTCAATGAAATGGCTGGGACTATTTATTTGATTTCAAATAAAATACATCTGCTTGAAGCAATGACAATTTCAATCTGATATCATATTTTACACACAGGTTGTTTAGGTAATTTGATTTACAAGAAGCACAGAAAATCCACTTTTATAAACATATGGTGGGACTAAGCATCAGGCACTTATAAGTACAGAAAAGGAGTAATCCAAATAACTTTTTGTTAGAGTAATTTTAAAGAGGTTTAAGCTAAGTATTCTTGGCCCCCGTTATTGGGAAACTCTGATATAGTGGATTTTTCAAATAATGTATAGGGGTGTGCCAAGGTCACTTTTTCAATGTGAAGCAAAATCAAAGCGGAGCTTGAAACATGCGAAGAAAGATCGAAGTCGAAGATGGGGTTTTTGTCATTGTCACTTAAAGTTACTTTTAATTTTAAAATCTACCATCCCTTTATCTGGGTTAAAATAAAGGTGTGGAGAAAAAGTCGAAGCACACCATATTCTTTTATGACGACATACCGTACATAAATGTATTTCTGTTAAAGAAAGGATCTAACATTGGCGATAAGCAAGGACTATAGCAAAACTACAATGTTTGTGTATGATATTATACCATGGGTTTACAAGTTGGTGGGTATTTTTATTTTTACAAATAACATTGGTGATACTGACTATAAGATATTTTCATTCTTCCCAGCATTTTATCTATGCTTACGTTATGGCTGTTGTTATTCAATTACTAGTCCGTGTTAAAATATTGTTTAGTAGCAGTTCTAAAACTACCATATCTTGAAATTTAGTGAGCTATATTAAATCACTTAATAGTTTATCGAAGTTTTATCCTTCCTTCAAAATTTTTTGAGGATGCGAAGGTTATTGTAGGTGTCAAATTCGAAGCGAAGGAGATTTGACCCTCAATATCGACTTCAACATTTCGAAGCTTCGCACATGCCTAGTAATGAATATTGGCCATCTATGTTGTTAAAAAAGTTATATCAGAAAATACAAAAACATGTCTTGATTTTAATAAAGTTATTACTTCCTGACCAGATTTCAATTCATAGTTAATTTACATTTTTACACCAAACCATACATAACCTGCAAATAACAATTAAAACAGTTTATATAACTCATTTTTGGATTCCACTTAAAGGGTACTCATTTTTGGTGTTTTTAAGTAAAATAAAATTGCTAACCATCTAGTTGAGTTATTTTTACAATTTTATTTAATCTCATTGTTATACAGTAAACTCCATTTTATTATTCATACTTGGGTTATCTGGTATGCATATTATCCATGTGTAGGTATTAAAAAAACTAAACAAAATGTCGAGGCAGAAAAGAATATATAATTACTTAACAAAACAGACGTAGGAAAAAATAATACCATACAATGTATGTAAAACTA
Organism: Timema podura; assembly: GCA_033556935.1. Lineage (NCBI taxonomy): Eukaryota > Metazoa > Arthropoda > Insecta > Phasmatodea > Timematidae > Timema > Timema podura. Next base: position 98,378,574 of record JAVRXN010000010.1, on the reverse strand, counting down.
TTTTATATAAATGAATATCCATCTTATAAATATAGTTCATTTGTCAAAATTAAAGAAAAGTTGTGTATTTTACTATACATATTTTGAATTATCCATGCATTATTGGATAACGATTAACCTTGATAATAAAAGTTTACTGTAACTAAAAGTATGAAGGGTGTTTTTAAAGTAAGGACCATTTTGCAATAAAATAGGAACTACTAAATATTTTTGGGTATTTTTTTCATTTGATTCTATATACCTTCAGCTACTTTTCAACATAGTTTCTGTTTTATTTAAATATTTGTTGTATTGTGACATAAGTTTTTTCAGACCCTAGTCACAGAAGTTTGCCACCAGTGAGGGAAGTCATTCCTGAACCCTCGTTTTCACTTCGACATTGGTGTGGAAATGCTTGTCGGCGGGGAACTTTGTCAGATGCAGGAAAAGATGGTGGTCACTAGGCACAATGTCAGGGCTGTAAGGGTAGGGGAGTGGGCGGGGTGATCCAATTGCTGCCAGCCAAAATATTTGATGAGAGCTTGTGTTTGAGCAGCAGAGTGGCACCTCGCATTGTCATGAAGCGACAACACTCTGGCAGATAGCAGGCCGCGGCGTTTATTCTTGATTGCGAGGTGAAGTTTCAACAAGGTCAGACGATACGCAACTGTGTTTATTGTTGTCCCGCGTTGCATGAAGTCCACCAGCTGAACACCACGTTTGTCCCAAAATACGGTTCAGGAATGGCTTTCCTCTCTGGCAGCAGACTTTTATGACGAGGGTCTACAAAAACTTCTCACGATACGAGAAATATTTATATAACAACGGAAACTATGTTGAAAAGTAGCTGAAGGTATGTAAAATCGGATTTAAAAAAATTACCCAAAAATAATTGGTATTTCATATTTTATTGCAAAAGAGCCCTAACTTTTAAAAAAAACTCTTTATGTTTAACATTTGTTGTATAATATATTGTTAACTCTGCAATTAAAGCCACACACCAAAATTTTTATTCAATGGTAATAATAATTATTGTTATTTATTTTTAAAAAAAATAGCTCAGAGCTTGGGAAATTATATTATAGACTACCTACCTCTTCTCTTATCTCATCACCTTTATATACTTTTACTTAAAATAATTCCAAGCTTAAAATTTATATGGTTTAAGGATACACTTTTCTTATCTCTCTTAGAGTGTTCTTTTCAATATCATCAATTCATATTGACAATAAGTCAAGATTTCATAGATTTGGGGATATTTTATTTATTACTTTGTATCATACTAAAATTAAATCATTGCTAACATATGAAAGAAAGTGACATTTTACCTTGTGAAATAGCTTAAGAGTGGTGAATGTAATATAAGTATTGTTCATAGGCTATGATTGCATATTTATAAATATAAACTTATTTTGAAAATAAATAATATTTATTTTAAAAAGAAAATGTACACAAGTAAAATATTGACTTAGTTGTGTGGCTTAGATGTTTTGTATTGGGTTTATCAAGTGTGTGTGTGTGTGTGTGAGTGTGTGTGTGTGTTGTGTGTGTGTGCATGATTGACAACACGCATGCACATTCAATTACTGGGCCTGTAGAGATGTATTCCTCTAAAGTTGAGTGTGTCCTGTTTCTCTTTATGGCAGATTAATGGTTTAGCGCAGGACTAGGCAACCTTTTGGGCTTTGACATATGGTTCCAAAAAGTGGGGTGACTTAATTTTGTTGTAAAAATATGTTTATATTCATAATAGTTTTGAGGTAAAGAAAAAACTTTTAACACTCATACTTTTATTGTTTTTAAAAATATCAATGCAATAATAGCCCTATGGGATTTCTGTTTGGGTGCTCCCAGCTAATTTATAATATATGCTCTCAAACTGGGAGATGAATTGTGTAAGATGGCATGCAAATGTTCTTTTTTAACTCAGGAGCAATATTTATTTTTCCAATATTTCACAACAAATAAAGCTTGCTCACAGATATAAGTGATATGTTATGAAGATAACTATTATATTCTTTGGGGGAATTTACAATAGAAGGTCAACAATAAAATTACGGTAGATCTATTTCAGAAAAAGCATTTTTCAAAGCGTCTACAATCGTAGCTCAATTTATATTTGCATTTGAATTTTTAGACAAAATAAACCATGTCTACATAGAAAGAATCAAGCTGCATATGACAGTGGGTTGCAGACCTGTGGTCCAGACTGGGTGTTGTCTTATGTGCCTAGAATTAATCTAAAATAAACTGATAATTTCTTGTGCAGACAATAAATGTAAAACAATGAGCATTTATGTTATAACTGTATATTTAGCTGTAACAAAATAAATAAATTTAAACTGTTATTTAGTCACTTTTTTACCATTTTAATACAGTCTCTATAACTTATTTTTTGTGTTTGGTAAGTTGACTTGGCTTAAAAAAGGGGGAGAGGTATTTATGCATCTAAGGCTCTTATATAAAGGATCTGAATTAGGTGAGGGTGTCAAAATCCATACTGCTGAACCACTAGTCCCAGATCCAAGTATTAGTGAAGTCAAAGAATCTATTACGAAGTTAAAGACCCATATATCTCAAGGTATAGATTAAATTGCAGATGAGTTAATAAAAGGAGGTGGTAAAATGTTAGTATTAGAAACTTATAATTATGTATTACCACAAGAAAGGAAGGAAGGTATTAAAATACCTGTTTTCTAAAAGGGGGGTATAACCGAGTGTAATGACAATAGAGCTACTACTCTCACTACTACCAACATGTTATAAAAATGTATCTAACCTAATTTTAATGATATTTACGCCATATATAGAGGAAATAATTGGGGATCATCATTGTGGATTTTGACAAAATAGGTAAACAACAGATCAGATTTTCACTACTCAGCAAACATAAAGAAAATAAATGGTAAAGAACTCCACATGGACTTTCTCACTCCATTGTTTAAAAATGGAGATATTTACTCTAAACTCATAACAAATATGAAACGAAATAATGTACACTAGCAAACCTGAGCAAAAATTGCGTTTAACTTACGTTCAACATTTTTTGACTACCAGATTTAAATTTTATGATCTTTTTTAAGAATTAAAGTCCTCAGTATTTTACAAATATTATTTGCATTTATTTTATTTATTTGAGCTATACTAGATTATTAAATAAAATAATTGTGATATTGATTCTTGAATATTTGTTCAGTAGTTGACACACTCTTTTACTTGTGATATGTATTCAGCAGGCCCTGGGTTGTAAACACCCTAGTTCATTGGCCAATGTGTGTTGGCGAGAAGAAAGGGGGAGTTTTGCAAACCCATGTACATTGGTCAAGGTCATTAGAATTTCTCTAGCTTTGCCTGCTGTTTTCAAGCAGCAGGTCCAGAGCTTCATTGTTACCACCCACTTTACTACCTCCTAGCTACGACCACACTAGACTAAAAGGAGAATGGGGGGTAAGCTACATATAAAAAAGTAAAGTAAAACATTAGCAAAAATTAAATAACAATATGAATGGTTTATTCAAGATAACAACCATTGAAACAATAATTTACATGGCCTCATAAGTCCATCGGAGGTGTGTTGAAAATCAAATACATAATAACATATAATTAATCAAGCGAAGTTTGATTATGATAATGTTTCCAAACTTGAAACATATCCTTTAGTCAACTGGGTCAGTCTGGAAGAGACAACAACTCAAACTACACTATGTCAGTTTCACAACAGTGAATGTTGACAAAATAACCTTAAATGTTGACAATTAGAACAAATCATTACTTAATAAATATCGAGCCAGATCTTTATATGACTACAAAAAAAAAAGCGCTTAATGGACATATTTTAAATTGTTACACAGTATCTGGTTCACTACAGTGAATACAGACCTAATAATTTTAGAAAAAGTAAATTTATAATTTGATATCACACATATATTTCAAAAAAACACAAGAGTTTGGCTTATAGGCCTCAAGTCAAACTCTTGTGGGACTATTTAATGTCGACACAACTAGAGACTTTAACAAGAACCCTTCTTGTTAATAATAAATAATATAACATACAAAAAAGCCTAGTTAAACCACCAGTAATCTCTATTAAATAATTTGGAAAATATTAAGGTCTAAATCAATCAATCAGCAAAATTTTACGTTACTTTAACATATAATTCAAATAATAATCAAATAAGGAAACATCATCCAAAAGGGAGTTTATATTTACTACAATATTCACACTATTCAAATTAAATACTTCTAGCAAAAATTAGTTCATAAATGTGGCACTCTAAAAGTTTCAAGTGACATAACAGACACTAGCGCCCAAGTGGCGCCCAAAAATATAAGGTATCTCATAACAAAATTTAATTTTATAAACTAAAAAACTTTTAGTTATTAATTTACGATACCTATTCCGGCTTATTTCCAAAACCTACTTTACTTTATAATTCGAATTTGAACAAGCCATATTTCAAGTCTATTAAAATAATATCGATGAATATAAATATAAAAAATACATAATCATCCTGTAAATGTCCAAGTCCAGGACAGGACTTCTCCAGACGGCGTCGAATATAATAGTCGATTTGTCTTCAGGTTAGCCAGGCTTATATAGTTTTACTAGTCGCTTGGGGTTGGAAGGGGGAGAGGGGTGTCTCCATATTAGTCGTTGACGTCCCATCGGCCATTTCGATGAGTGCAGAGCAGCACGTAGTCCATCGATCAAGCTGGGATTTGCGGCCCTGTCTTTACTACGTCCACCAATGTTGATAGAAATCTTTTTGACCAGTACACCTGTGATGTACACACATCACGTGATGTATTGGCAGTTGATACTCTTTTGCCCGCCGGATGGCAGGATAATCGCAGTTCAGTTGTTGAGTGTGTCTTTCGTCCGTCCCATCAGAATTACTCCGACCAGTCCGCTCGGAACATCAGTTGCTAGCTCACCAAGGTTTGTTCGTCCCACTCTTCAATCTAGGACGCGACGTGTATACACCAGTCTTGAAGGTTGTTCTACCTAGAAGATACAAAGGGTAAGTACATGGACAGTTGGTGATTGCGGGGAGTTTATTCTTGTTTAATATTGTTCTTGATATAGACTGAATCTACCTTGGACTACAATAGAGAAGATTACTATTACAGGAAGTTTATTAATTTTGAAGTTTCACACGGAGTGGGTAGTATGACTTATAAGGAAAACCTCTGCGTGAAGATTAGTATGGGTAGGTAGTATGATGTGACATTACCAAATGTTACATCATAAGCTGGGTGAGTAGACCCTTTTGGAAGAATAATTACTTAAAACACAATATTCTTGGAATATGAACAGATATTAGTTTAAAAATTAATAATATATAGATACATTATACATGTATATTAATTCAATATTTTGTTGACTGTCAACATCTACAAGTCGTAGCAGCACATTGTGTTTCATCTCCCAAACAACTTCCACGATTATTGTACTATGTTTTGTAAACCTCTGGCTAAATACAAGGAAGCGTGGCAGGAAAATTAGTCAAGAAGTTTACCTGGGAATAACAATGTTTTTTTTATTAAGAATAACAAGGTAATGAGGATACATAATGTCAACATAAATACTACAGAACCGCGCGAAGCGCTTATCTTCCAAGATATTGAAATTACCCTATTATAAAAGGGATGTTATAGACTTTATCATACATATTAACAATGCAATAAACTTATTATAAATCTTAACAAATTAATATATAATATATATATATATATATCCCCCCAACATTTAAACTAATAACTGAAAGTTATTATAACATACGCCTTTAATTAAGATGCAATAAACATATTATAAATCTTAACAAGTTAATATATATGTTGAATTTATGACTCAAGTAGTCCAATTGCTTTGTTCATCTAGTAGTACATCATTTCCGCCTTCATCTTTACTCTTGTACATGGCGTCAGTGAGGTTACAACGTAGGCTTCTTTATTCTGTACCATTTAACAATGTTTTACCATGCATAATTAAATATTAACACATTTAAGTTAGTGCGTACGGTTTATCATTCTAAACCTTAACAAGTTATGGACCCAGTAGTGCTGATCAATGTGTTAGTGAATAAAGTACAATGTTAAAATGATTTGCACGTTGTGAACGGACACGCTAGAACGGGAGAGACGCCATTTTTCGATAAAGTCTTTTTTTCTTTGTGAGTGCTCGGAGATTTTCACTGTAGTGGATTTGTTTTTCTGTGAAAAGAGCATAAAGGTTACTTACAAAGATGGATAAAGTCAAGAATTTCCACATTCAGAAATTTGATGGTAATAATTTCCAACTCTGGAAATATCAAATGGAGATAATATTGCGTGCGGAGAAAATGATGGATATCATAAATGGCAAGAAACAAAAACCAGCAACAACTGAGGTTGAGGAGGTTAAGACATGGAACGATGGGAACGAAAAAGGAATGTTGATAATTTCAACGGGACTTGAGTATAGTCAATTACAAACAGTCATCGCATGCGAGACAGCGGCTCAGATGTGGAATCGCCTCAAGAACGTTCACGAACAACGTAGCTCTGTAAACAAGGTTAGTCTCAAGCAGCAGTTCTTCAGCTATAGGATGAATCCAAACGATAATATTGCTCAGCATATAAGCACGATCGAGTCAATGGCGCTGTCATTAGCGGACGTTGGAGAAGCTGTTTCCGATGTGGACAAAATTGCAAAAACACTTGAGAGTCTGCCAAGTAGCTTCACTGCATTCATAAGTGCGTGGTACTCGTACGCCGAGGCAATGCAGACATTTGAGAACCTAACCTCTCGACTTCTCAGGGAAGAGAAACGGCTCATGCAGAACGATGACGTCACTACGGCGTTTGCGGCGCTGAACCTCCAGAAAAATTACAAAAGTATGAAAAGTCAAACTTCCCACAATAACGAGAAGAGAGAAAATCACGGAAAACTTAGTGATAAGAAGAATATGAAATGTTTTTACTGTGGTCGGGTGGGTCACATAAAAAAACAGTGCCGCAACTGGCTAGCGAAAAATAGTAGTGGAAGTAAGCCGGACGAGTCGAAGCATGTTGCTTTAAGTGCTGAATACAAAAATGTTTCTGCTTCTGGATGTGAAACTGTGTGGCTGGCGGACAGTGCTGCGTCAAAACACATGACCTATCACAAGGAGTGGTTTTCTGTGCTAAATCCAATAGATAATTCAAGTGTCGTACATATTGGGGATAATTCGTACGTTCAAGCAGAAGGTATCGGCTCTGTAGAAGTGTTAGCACTTGTAAATGGACAGTAGGAGCTTCGCACACTTGAAAATACTTTGTATGTTCCGAAACTTAAAAAGAATCTATTTTCAGTAGGAGCAGTGACTAGTAAACAGTTCAAGGGGATTTTCGATAAAACAAAAATCGAAGTACAGATTCCAGCACAGAATCGAGTTGTTGTAACTGGAATTAAAATGGTTAACCAATGTTACAAGATGCTTTTCAAGAATAAAACTGTTGAGCAAGCCAATTCAACAGAGGAGTCAGTGAAGCTATGGCATGAACGACTGGGACATCCAGGCATCAATAGCTTCAAGACCATGGCAAGTCAGGGACTCCTACCAGGATTAAGGGTGAACAACATAGATAAGCTGTTTTGTGAGTCATGTAAATTTGGCAAGACACATCGACTGCCGTTTAATGAAAATCTTAATCCACGTGCAAGTAAACCTGGCGAGTTTATACACACAGATGTCTGTGGGAAAATGCCGGTTACGTCACTGGGAGGAGCCAATTATTTCTTACTATTTAAGGACGACTGCACGTCATATCGTTTTGTGTATTTTATTAAGTACAAAAGTGATGTTTTTGATACGTTCGTACAATTCCAGCAGATGATAGAAACACAGACTGGAAACAAAATAAAAATACTAAATAGTGACAATGGTCGCGAGTTTGTGAACGAAAAATTTACAGAGCATTTCAGGAAAACTGGGACTATCTGTGAGAGAACTGCTCCATATTGTGCCGAACAGAATGGGCGTGTCGAGCGGGAAAATCGATCCTTTGTGGAATGTGCTAGGACAATGCTGATTGACGCAAAACTTCCGGAGGAACTGTGGGCTGAGGCAGTAAATCTGAGTGTTTACATTTTAAATCGGCGGCCAAGCAAGATAAACGATAATGTGACACCGTTCGAGAGGTTTACTGGAAAAAAGGTAACTTTGAAGCACATGCGTAAATTTGGAGCAGACGCTTATGAGCATATACCCAAGCAAGCCCGTACTAAATTTGAAAGCAAAGTTAAGAAGGCCATTTTTATTGGCTATGACGGTAACAGTACTAACTACAGATTGTATCATCCAAGTAGCAGAAAAGTCACAGTAGCTCGGGACGTTGAATATAATGAAGACATTAGTAAAGGTGCTATAATTAATGATCCAGAATTTTTCATTTATAATTTAACTTCACAGAACGATGAACCAAAAGAGCAAGAAGACAAGGAAAGTGTTACCACATCTGAGAAGAATGTCAACCAAGGAGGTAGGCATATACAAGACAAGATAGATACAGGGCCAACACTTCGTAAGAGAGCTACTCTAAGGCCGCCAAAACGATTCGATGTTTGTCAAGTATCCATTGAAACAGCCTGTGCAGCAATTTATGAGGAGCCTCAAACATACCAGGAAGCTGTTACTGACACGTATTCTAAGGAATGGATCACTGCTATGGAGGAAGAGATGACGTCGTTAACTAATCACGAAACTTGGACCTTGACAAATCTACCTTCAAATAGACAAGCTATAGTCTGCAAGTGGGTATATAAGATAAAAAGAAAACCAGATGGGAGTATTGATCGCTTCAAAGCACGGTTATGTGCAAAAGGGTATTCACAAAAGGCCGGTATCGATTATACAGAAACTTTTTCACCAGTAATCAGGTATGATTCAATCAGAATACTTCTTGCACTTGCAACAATATATGACATGGAAATGATACAGTTTGACATAAAAACTGCGTTTCTATATGGAAAACTGCTAGAAGAATTGTTCATGAAACAGCCAGAAGGTTTCGAGAAGAGTGATCCAACTTGGTCTGCAAGTTGAGGAAGAGTTTGTATGGACCAAAGCAATCTTCACGTTGTTGGAGTAAGAAATTCCTGGAATTTTTAGAATCATTTGAATTCAAGCCTTTGGAATCAGATCAATGTGTTTTCAGAGCAACGATTGATAACGTTGAAGTTTGGCTTGCATTATGTGTGGACGGTGGAATGCTAATAAGTACTTGCTCAGAAATTTTGGCACTTATTATAATAGAGCTTAAGGCACAGTTCGAGACGAAAGAAGAAAACTGCAATTATTTGGTTGGAATTGAGATCAAAAGGGACAGGAAAAATAAGAAAATGTTTTTAAGTCAACAAGGATATCTTGAGAGAGTACTGAACAAGTTCTCTATGCAAATTGCAAATCCCAAGCAGTACCAACTGATCTAAATCTGTTTTTACATAGTAATGATGGTAGACCTAAATCTAATAAGGTCCTCGATGTACCCTATCGAGAGGCAGTTGGAAGTTTGATGTTTCTCGCTATAGTGACACGTCCAGATATTGCATTTGCAATTAATCAAGCAAGTCGATTTTTAAATGAACCACAAGACATCCATTGGGCAGCAGTTAAGAAGATAATGCGATATCTAGCTGGGACTAGGAGCTATGGTATTTGCTACCAAGGAAATCAACCTGAGTTAACTGTATATTCAGATGCTGACTATGCTGGGGATGAAACTACAAGAAAATCTACGACGGGATATATCACTCTTTTAGCGGGAGCACCCGTCACCTGGTCATCTCATCGACAAGGGTGTGTCTGTAGGTCAACTACAGAAGCTGAATATATAGCAGCTTCCTCAGCAGCTCAAGAAAGTGTGTGGCTAAGAATGATGCTTGCGGAACTTAAGCTGATTTCGAGTGAGCCTACCAAACTCTTCGTGGACAACCAAAGTACAATTAGGTTGGCTAAGAACTGTGAGCATCATAAAATGACCAAGCACATAGATGTTAAGTACTATTACATTCGTGAGTGTGTAGAAAACAATGTTATATTTGTCCAATATGTGCGTTCTGAGAACCAATTAGCAGACTTTTTAACTAAGGCTTTGCCACAAAAGAAATTTTGTATGAATCTTGAATCTGTGTCGACTAGGGATATCAATGAACAAAGAGTGGGAGTGTTGAATTTATGACTCAAGTAGTCCAATTGCTTTGTTCATCTAGTAGTACATCATTTCCGCCTTCATCTTTACTCTTGTACATGGCGTCAGTGAGGTTACAACGTACACCTAATTTCATTGCTGAGGGAACTGCATGCTTACTATTGAGCAACAGCGTTGTCATTCTTTTGTTTTCCGTGATCAGTCTTCCTTCGAATGTATATCAAATTTGGCAATGCTGGGCTGTCGTTGTTGCCAATAGTCGGTGCTCCTTCCTCCAGCACAGTCGTAAAGTTACAGTAGTCTGAGTCTCATGTTCCTAATAGCTAGCTCAAAAACATTGACTAAATAAACACTCATATTTTATTAGTACTCTGTGTATAATAATATGTGTTATTGATCACGTTAAGATTTGGTGTGTATCTGTATGTGTTGGTTGCGTGTTTTATATTTTTACAGTAAGGTTGTGGAACTATAGTTTATATAATGTTTATAAAATGCATGTTGTAATATATTTGTTTGTATATTAATTATGAGGAAAAAAGCTTTATACATAAAATATTTTAAGCATAATTACGAAGGGAATAGAGAAACGTTAATAAACTTCAATCTTGAAAAAATTACGATTGTGGAAATAGGTAATGTTTCTAGAAAAGGCTGTACACCGATAGGAAATGCTTTTACCTGTCAATTGAACCCCCCAACCACCCCATGCCGCATTGTTTACAATGAGGGATTTCCAAGTAAATCCTCCCCCCTCACATTCCAACAACCGAAAGCTAGAAAATTTGGCAACTTGTACCAGAGAGAGAGCGAAGATAAATCTTTTCTCCATAAGACCTGCAGTTCCCTCAGCTATGAAATTAGGTGTAGCCTACTTTATTCTGTAGCATTTAACAATGTTTTACCATGCATAGTTAAATATTAACACATTTAAGTTAGTGCGTACGGTTTATCATTCTAAACCTTAACAATATAGCTTGCATAGAAGCCTAAAATTTAAAGTTTGTATAACTTGCGGCTATAGTGTGAAATGCAATAATCTTTATTATATATAGTCTCTGAGTGTCATGTGCTCAATATTAGAAAATGTATTCGAGATAATCCCGCATACAATGCCACAAGTTAATGGAGCCCAAAGGAGGGACGGGTGGTAAGCCCGCGATTCAAGGTTTGCCATAGGGTGGCCAAGATATATATAAATTACCATATAGAATTTTATTCTCACACAAGGAAATAGAAAAGTGACAGTGGTTCAAAAGATTCGTGTAAAAAAGCAGAAACATCCCCAAGTTAACGTTAAAGACAAATTAAGGCTAAATCAATAATTTTGACAATGATACCCTCCCATTATGCTGAAAATGAATTTTGATTGATAAATAATAGGTTCCGGCTCAAAGTCACTGCCCTCACCTTGGCCAGTCAACGGTACAATGTGCCACGAAAGCGTCGTGAGGCTGTTGCCCGACTAAGAATATCCAAATTGACAGAATCGTCAATCTAGGTCATCCTAGAAAGGGCTGATTTGGCTTTGTGAGTTACAGGCAGCAGTCGTTGGCATGAGCCACGATAGAAAACAAACGCCCCAAATATACTCATAATTGTATTCACAGAGAGAAGGGCAAGAGAAGGAGGGGTAGGAGGAAAGAACACAAACACAACAAGCAAAGAAGGTACTGGCAACTCGTAGAAAGAACCAGAACTTTCTAGTGGCGGAACTCTCAACTAGACGCGGCCACGCGGAACATCATTCTTTTGTTTCCGTCTGGGCGTGGATTGATTCCCGAGCAGTCGGTGGAACAAAAGTTACATTTAGTCAGTTGAGTAGAGTGTCAGAGAGCGGAGGTCAGTCCACGTGCTCTAGTGTCGGAGTTCATCAGGGGAGTTTGGTGAGTGTTGCCCCATTTGAAATAACTTGAACTTGTTACATCTTCTAGTACCGAAACATGTCGGCTGAATAACGTTCCAGTGATTCCCAGCACATACTGAAACACCGAAAGGAGTACAGGGACCAAAACATCAGATAATACTTAGATAATTATCAAACTAAATTAAACCTTTATGGAAACTTTTTGAACACTGAAATGTTACAATTCAAACCTCTCATCAATTTTGTATAACTTTTTTAAATTGTTGTTTCAAATTGTCCCAAAGTCCAACTTCTTTCATAACTAGTTCGTTACTGTTATAATTGTTTAAATTTTACTTTCATTTTAAATAATTGTAATTAATAGTATGTTATGTTATTAGTTCAACCCTATCCGACTGATATTACATATTATATTTAACTTTACAACTAGTTTGTTACTGTTATAATTGTTAGACTTTTATTTTCATTTTAATTAAGTGGTCAATTTTTAGTGTATTATGTCATGTTATTAGTTTGTACTTATTTGACTCATATTACAGAACTCGTAAATGTAAATAGATAATACCTCGATTGCTAACGTCCTGTAAGGGTTAATCATAATGCCAATTATACGCAATAGTTCATTTATCAATTATCTAATTTTAACCATACTTTCATAAATTATAAAAGATAGTATTTAATTCTTGACTTATATTATCTATTGTTTAATGTAAAAATGTATGCATACTAATAAAATTGTATTTACTATTAAATAGTAAATGCAATTTTATTCATTAATATTTATTATTGATTTAATTATTAATTTTGTAATTAAATGCACATTTCTGACATGGTAGTCTGATCCATACCCATTTAAATTCACTAATAGAATATAGGAAATAGTAAGGTAAAATTTAGACGCATTGTAACCACATTTGTGTTGAGGTAGAGTGGGAAACATAAAAAACTCTTGTAGACACACCCGGGCAGGATATGATGCCTGACCTCCCAATCACTGGCAAACCAGACCATATCCCAATTTGTTTACGAATGAACATATCTGAGAGCTAGAAAACTTCCAATTCGTGTTGTAACTAGTCGAATCTCTTCCTCTCCTTCTCAGTTTGTTGTTTGTATAGGTCCACGGCAGTCAGTGTGTTTAGTAGAGTATCTCAGGGTTAATAAATTAATGGTGGGGGTAGAGGACATTGTAACGTTACAAGGGTGTAATGTTACATCTAAGCCCCACCCCTACCCAATGCTGCTGAACTGTCATACGTAGTCATACTACCCGCTCCAAGAAAATATCATCCGATGAATACTACCCGCTCCTAGAAATGTCAGTAAATAGTCAATTCACTTACAATAGTAAGCTTCTCTATTGTAGTTCCTAATATAACCAAGCCATATAAAAACAATATCTTTCTATACAATCCCCTTTCAACCTCTACAAGTAATTCTGTTAGCGTACGATACCCTCTGATATGCTGGCCTGGACAACCAAGAAACCTAGCTGGCTGCAAAACGTCCTAAGTCGGCGAGTGGGGCAACTTTGCTGAGTGCATCCGCACTAGATGTGAATACCGGACCGACACGAAAGTAACTGACGAGCACATTTTTTACTAATCATGAGCGAGGTGGAGATAGATGTAGCTGACCTCTTCCGGATAATCTCTACAATTGTCTACCAGCCTCTGACGTCACTGACCAATCAATCAGAGAAGATTCAAAATACAATACAAGAAACCGTCTGCTGGAGTGGCGCGACCAACCAGAGACCTTCAAGCTGGATGACCCAAGAAGATGGCGTGATCGCTACCCCCTTCACGTCACCGACCGAGTAGTGAACTTTCCCCCTTTTGTGCCTACGCAGTTAGATCACTATAAAACATGTAACTTTGTAAAATAACAACGACTTTTGAATCTGCCAGCATCGAAATGGATCTCCGCGATCATATTGTGAAACTTCAAAACTCGTCACCATGTTGGGCGGACGGTGCTAATTGTTCTATCTCGTCTGGAGACGATATCCTGGAACAATGGACTCTGTGAAAGGGAAGTTATCACACTCTGTAAATATTCGTCGTTTGGATTTTGGAACTTTAACAGTTGAACTAAATAGTATTATTTTGGATATTAACGGGGTTAGGTGATGATAGTGTTGTTGTTGTGTAGTCATGTTAGATTCTTGAAGGAATTGACGAATCATCTATATTGCTTATTTGGTTTTCCGTTGTATTCAAATAATTGTCTAAAGTAAATTGGACTGTTCATTGTTTATTCTCAAACGTTCATCAATCTCAAATCAATAGTTTATCTTAGTTCGTGTTTGATTGATGACGATTCAAACAGTCCCGCGTGAGATATCATTAGGTTTGATATGGGTAACTCACGTGTTATGTAACGTCATTTGTAAAGTTTATTGTATATTTGTTTATAGTACTGATGTATTTTCTGTTAGCATAATGTTAGTTTCATTCATGACATTAACAGTAAAACTGTGGGGCTTACTCTTTAATTTAACTAGAGAAAGTCATTATGTTTATTCAGTCCGTATTGTTTGGACACTTTTGTATCCATTTAGATTGGCTCATAAAGCCTTTTACAACTGATATTATTATTATTTATCTTGTTTATTTTGAAAGATTTGAAACCGACTCAAAATGGTAAAGATAATTATTATGTTTTCCAGTGATCAATGTTTTCCATTTTGCTAACAAGGATGGTCAAGGCCACCTTATTTATTGTCTGCTGTTTTGATTACATTAAATTGCTATTTACTTTTAATTCTCTCTGCGCTTGCTTTCTTATTTATTATTTCATGTCCATTAGATTATATCCTCTTTTCCGTGTAGTATTTTTATAGTGGCCTATTACTACGAGGTAGATAGAGAGGGTGTAACAACATCGCCGATCAAATAAGTGGAAATTTATAGAGTAGAAGTTTAATTTTAGATAAACATTTTAAACATTTTTCACCGGGTTACTTAATGTAAAGAAGAACCAAAATACTGAGTACATGAAGATGATTAAATAGTTAATGAAGTGGGTATTTAGCCACATGGTCTCCATTTCCTCCCACCCATCTCTAAGCAGACTTTTATCCACACGAAAAGAACTTTTGAATATACGTTCTATCAGCTCGCGTGCTGACCGAGAAGTGCCTTGCGTCTCACGCTTCCCTTCCACATAGGGTCAAACACAGACGCTTAATCGGATGTGCTGATGGCTGGCTGTTCGCGCCAAACCTCCTCTTTCCACTGTGAGGCCACAGGTGCACCTCACAGCTTCCGGGTACAGATAAGATTAAATAGCACAATGCTAGAAAGTTAAAAGTAAAAGTAATAAATTTAGATGAAGCTAAGATTCCCACAAAGACTTTATGAAAATGAAAAATACTAGATTTAAAAGTTAAAGGCCGAAAAATGAAGTTAATAATTGAAATTTAAAACAAATATTGCTTACAACTTTGGTTAAGATTTAGACAACTTATAATTAATATTAAACCCCACTTTCTTATAAATAAACATTTGATCCTAGCATAGAGCCTAAAGTAGGCCTAGACGAATGGAAAACCATAATGTATTATAAATTTAGTTCTTTAGTATGATCATATTAACATGTAAACAATGGCAAACTAATTTAATTATGTAAAAGAAATGGTCTAGAGCCCTGACCACTTTACAGTGTATGCCTTAGCCAGGATGAAATTCAACTGAAAGACCAAACCAGTTGACAAATGCATTGTCTTCTATTTGTGACATACTTAGGTACTCTCCCCTAATAGCTCTCTTCAAGGCTATGTACAAGTTTAGACTAACCCCCCCTCCCCCAATCAATACAGAGATGATTACTACCTTCGATAAAGGTTTCAGAGGATTATCAGAGGATTATAGCTTTGTTTTGTTTGCTTGCTAACTCAGTCTTACTCTTTGGATTGGTGAAAGGGGGGTGGGCTCTAAAGTGCTGATAGTTCTGGCAACACTGTGGACTGACTGAGTCACCGAAGACAAAGTATAGCTCAATTGGTTCTTCTGATACCGTAAATTAGGGGCTTGCGCTGATGCGACTCTTCACGTCCACCAGACCCTTAATAGTTTAGTCTTTTGATGTATTGCTGTTTATGATTAAAGATGATCTCTCTGCATCAATATTTTTCTCTTGTTTAATGGAATAGTAATATATATAGATTGGTCATCTGTTTCATTGACGCCTTCTTGAATTATTACATATCCTTGGGATCTTTCTTAACTATTTATTATGAACCTTTATAAGCATATATATTGCAATCGTTGTTATTTAAATATATTTTTAAGGAGATTAATGAAACCCTGCCGATTAGTGTAGTTTAACTGTAGATTACCATGTATTATTCTTGAAGGTTATAACCCTAATAATAATTTTATCTTTTTTGAATTTATATATCTTGTTGCATTATTAACGTAAATATATTTTTTTGTTAAACATATATATTGTATTGTTAGTCATGTACACTATTCAGTTAATTAAATTATATTCTCATCGTTCATCTCTGATTTATCTTTATGCCATCCCGCTCAAAAAAGGTACCGATGTTATCACATTAATAAACATTTACCTTTTGAGAGTTAAGTCCTATTTATTTTTAAGGATATCTAGTGTGTGAAGCGATCCGGCTGGAGAAAATTCACATATATAAATATATATAGTGCAATGTTCATATGAGTCACTCTGCAATTTTATTTTTTATTTTATTGGTTAGGTGTTACGACCACCCCCTATCCCTTATGGACACAGGACGGGTACAATGTGAGAGAAGACTCTAGTCAATTAAACGACACTATTCACAGAAGATGGAAATATTATATTCTGTTCATGTTTGAAATACCTTTAGTTAGCCATACTTGTTTGTTATTAAAGAATTTTCTTTGTTTTCACACCAATGGATACGATTGCAAATGTGAATCAAAACAAAGGGGAAATATTATATGTCTAGTTCTGTTATTAAATAGTATTCAATCTTTATTTAGTAGTAATTACATATACACTATTATTATTTTTTGTTTCAAATGATACAATTTGATTAACGTTTTTATTCGAGTGAACACTTAAGTGAAGCGAATTTAAATACCTTATCTAGTAGAGCATAGAAGCTAGACCAATTCCTAAGAAATAAAAGATAGTTTATTTAAATAAGATTTTAATCAATATGTTTTCTTAGGAATTGGCATTGTATGCTTTACATTATTTACTGTTAGATATGCACTATGCATGCATATAGACTCGGCCTAAACTACATATTATTCTTTTGTAAAAAGTCTAATCGGTGATCACATTTAGGAAAATATTTATAAAATATCAGCGTATTTTTATTTAATTAGATACAATCTTAAATCAATACAAAGCACACAATTATTAAGTCACAAACTATATACAATATTTAAAATAAATACTAACCAGCACAAAACCTCCAAAGATTTATAAACAAAATAGAATAATCATGCTGGTATATCTTTATAACATATTCCAGTACTACCAAAAATAAAACCTAGACGGCTTATAGTGAAGTCAAAGATATTAAGGGCATAAGTTAAAAGTATTGATCTCTATAATATAACTGGATGGACATCTGTGGCTGAAATAATTGAGCTGTAGTCTGCATACCATTGTGAAAATGAGAAGGAAACTGTAGGGTATCTCTCTCTCTTGTGGCATTTTGACATTATTCATTAATTTGATTGAAAATATGAGATACACCAGTGTGTGATTATTTAAATGAAATAAATATGTTATTAAAAGCTTTGAAGAGGTTAACAAAGTGCGAAACTGGTTAGTTTTTTCTTTAAATAATTTGATGTAGCTCAATATATACCATGATTTTTGAAGGAAGCTGGCGGAATCAGAAGGAAATTTCTAATTCCGTTCTAAATGGCCATTTATCCTACCAAAATATTATATATGATAGTATTTTGGTACGAAATAAAGCCTTACATATTGGAATTATTACTAAAATCAGAGTTTAAAGATACCGTAGCCTATTTCCTACAAGCCTATAACCTAAATTATCATTTGAACGTAAGACTTCTATACAAAGTATGTCTTTCAAACAAATGGAATACAGCTTTTAGCTAATTTGTTTCATTATAGCTATCGAACTTTCAACAAAATATCGCTTCTGAAAGCAATATACAAGATGAGAGCAAACTTTTTTTAATGGTAATATAATAATACTTTCTTACAAGCCTATAGCCTAAATGATAGTTTGAATGTATGGCAACTACACAAAGTTTGTCATTCAAACAAATGTAATCAAGTTTTAAGATAAATAACCAACTTTAATTATAAATGTAGTCCTGGCAGTTTGTAAACAACACTGATGATAACTACATATTTAGATATGTTAAAGATGTTATTCATCAGAGACATGTTTTCGCATAAGAACATTGAAAGAAACCATTAAATCTGTCCCCCCTGCAGTGTACCAGACTATAAACTAGAGCGTCACGCTTTGGTAGTTGACAATGTGTATGTGTATGTCCATCCATTTATATTATAGAAATCAATGGTTAAAAGTAGCTAAGGCGACTATTTAGTTCATTTATTAACAGCTTGGAGGTGCTGTGAATTGTGGCTAAGTATTCAGTTTCATCGTTTAAACTCATTATCTCAACAATCTTGGACTTTCAACTTTGGCATAACTGTAAACAGAGAAGTAAATCTTGTAAACATGGTTTCATAGTCAATAAAAATAAAGGCTGTGAGTTAATTTTAAAAATTCGGTATAAAAGGTAAGAAGGCTTTTGCCCTCCTTTAAAAAAATATCGGCACAAGACATTTGGACTGTTAGAAAATTTAAATGTTACGCATATTTAGTATAAATAGTCCGTAACTCTTTTTCTGTACCTTTATAAAACGTTACATTTTCAATCTCCTACACACATTTGATATTTTTACTAACAATTTGTAAACAAAACAATTTTTTAATATTTGTCAACTAGGTGGCTATGCCTACAGTCACATTTCCAATATGTTTTTTCTCTTATTTGTTGTTTCTGGTAGTTTGCTCTTAAACCTTATTTTAGAAGATGGTACGTGATGATAAAAACACCTTCACCGAGTGTTATCAATCATAATTTACGCATATATAGGGCTTACACCTGTTTCGTTTGTCTAATCATCTAAGAGTCACTCTTACATTAGACTTTACTCCCTCGCTTAGGTGTACTGTGGGTAGTTTTCCTCAATGTAAGCAGGTAAACACAAATGTGGATAGACTTATTTTAGAGTCAACCTGCCTCATCCCTAAAGGTACCCATACACTATTGGTTAAACTGTGCAGTTTAACTTAAAATAACTGAACGGAATACTAAACTGCATGGTGTTCTCTGGCACAGCATAGCTTTCCCATCAAGTTTGTCAGTTTTTTTCGTGTCAGTTCTATGTGTGTTGTTGTGTGAGTGACCAGTAAGAATATGTAGTAGGCTGTAAAGGTGGATATTCAAACAACGATATAAATAAGTCGTAAAAGAGAGACAAGAGGAGTTGGGAGGCACGAAGTTTCCCTAAATATCATGCGAGTCAGAAGAGATCATACATGTTTGAGAACCATTGTCCTATACTAGGGGTACTCATGTTTATAAATATTTCCAGGGGAAGCATCTCTTT
The DNA here is from genome assembly GCA_033556935.1 of Timema podura. Lineage (NCBI taxonomy): Eukaryota > Metazoa > Arthropoda > Insecta > Phasmatodea > Timematidae > Timema > Timema podura. The sequence goes on along the minus strand of JAVRXN010000010.1, from coordinate 98,358,935 downwards.
ATCTTCTTGACCAACGGTGGTTAAGAGTCTTTGACCCCCGAATCCTCCCTCCAGCTTTTAGAGTACAGCATACCTATTAATTTTATCAGAATATGCCACTGCAGATATTTTTAACTTTTTCATTACTAAAATATTACTTACGACACACAATGAAAACTAACAACTATACATTGTAAATATTAGTATAGTTCAAATAGAATCAAAATCTCAAATTACACTAATGAAATACCTATAATATTATCACCACCACCACCACCACCACACCACCAGCCCCCACCGCCCCCCCACCACCACCACCACCACCACCATCATCGCCGCCACCACCATCACCACCACCACCACCACCACCACCACCACCACCACCACCACCACCACCACCACACCACACCACCAGCACCATCACCATCTATTCGTTCAGGATGTATACACTTACGCTAATGTGTAATGGTTGTTCCATAAATCAAAGGACATATTTTAAGTCACAACAACAGTAAGAATGTTTGATTATGGAAAAGTGTGTTCAAGCTTTATTATTGGACCAGTACAATCATTGATACTTGTATAATTATTTTCACCATGTAGGAAAATTTTTTCCAAATGTTCTTAGCATTAGTTAGGTTATGTGTTGTTTTTTGCACGTAGCTTTGTCTACTACTGTTGAAGACTGAATACTCACCATACTAAGTGGCAATGCTTTATTGATAAATATCTGACTCTAGCACTTTCAATTTCTCAACAAGGTTCTCATAAGCCGCTGCCTTTCTAACTATGTTGCTGTATTGACGATTTTAACTTCCCAAAGTTTAGGTAAAGATTGGTAAGCTTCATTAAAAGCTAGGGTCGCCTCTCTTTGGAAGGTTGATTCACTTGAGATGTTGCCATCGTGGTGTTGGCAACAAACTGAGAGAACTGTAAATTTCCAGAGTGAACTGCGCAGCTCTCTGTGGAAAAGAACATCCTTTTGCTTAGTTCTGAAGCCTGCGTTCATTATCCTTAAAAACTGCACAGTTCATAAAGTTTTTCCTTCAGGTATGACGTCACATTGTAAAATCGGTCAGTTTAACTGATAGTGTATGGGCCCCTTAACACATTGGCATAATTAGTGGGTCATGCCGGGATAGCAATAAACTATACGTACACTAACGTTCACCTAACTTAAAGGAGTTATCCATGGGAAAACCTTCACGTTATGTGAACGTTAAGTGAAGGGACCACATGTTCTTGCTTGCCAATCATTTTGCAAGCAACGTCAACAAGACTATTGTTTGTCTAGATGGTATGCGGATGACTTCTTTGTTATAGTTTCTTTGCATCTTGTTAACTCTAAAATGTCGTAGCCTCTTTTGACGCTTTATTATATTTATCCAGTTAAGCTTCTATTGCAAGTACTTGCAACCTAATCAGTCCTAAATTCTTGGGTTTCATTTTAGTGAACAATTTGTTTTCAAACAATTTAGTGGACTTTATGATTAAGCTTTCTCATTGATCTATGAACAAAGTTGCATAACCAGCTTCGGTGTCCACATGGTTTAAGGTGTCACTCTCGCAGTAGACTAGACTGCCAATGACAAGATTGAAGTTCGGGTGTACTGAGGGTGTTTTTTCCAAAATGATGTTCCACTCTTCCTATACACAAATGCAGGTACACTTTCTATAAATATAACCTTCCTTATCCCTGAAACCATTAACGTAATTAGTACATAATTGTATAACCTGAATGGTTAGTAAGATGCGGTGATAAAAAAATAAAGATTTGCAGAGTAGTAAATTTTCAAGATTTTGAAATTGAACAACTTATCAATGAAGACTAGATTTATAATGTTTCAATAGAGGTAGGCCTATAACACTAATAAGGATAAAGAATTGGAATTAATTAGTACATTCAAAATATAGGCTATTGATTAGTATCAGAATAAAAAAAAAACAGATTTTTAAAGAAAAGCCTAACCCAGGTGGGTTATATTGTGTGTTTTTTAAGGATTTTTTAAAAAAATAATTTTTAATTTACTTGACTGAACTCGGCAATCACATATGTTAAGTATACCTACTTGATTCATTGCTAAATATTTTTGGAAATGTTATGGAGTAGGTATTGGCGAGAAAAATCCAGTAGCCTGAATAAATAACCTATTAGCAACAAATAAAGAAATTGATAATACTAGTGAATTTGTATAAGATGAAGAAATTATTTTTTTTTGTTATGAAAAATTGTTGATTAAAGGGTGAGTTATAATTAAGAAAAGAAGAATGAAAACCATGTGACCAAACAAACTACGGAACTGATTACAGTACGTTCCATGTATCATTTTCTCTAGGCCGTTAAACTCTTAAATTACAGTACAGCTCTGTTGCCAGTTCTTATCTGCTTGATACATTGACAATTTTTCTATTCAAAACTTATAAAGTTATACAAACTTTATACAGTTTATGGCAATTCTTTTAAAGTTTGGCTTATGTCATTAATTGTGTAGGCTACAGTACTATGTTTATTATTATATTAAACTTATTTAAATAGGCACTGCCAAAGTCAGCTGCAATAAGTAGGTTGAAGTTTGAATTCTGATACCATATGTCAAACTGAAGATAATTTCCCCAATTGAGCATATACAAATTGTCTTACCCCAGGTGTATATGTAAATGTGTGTGTACTTCTTAAAACAATTACCTATCTCATCCATATGTTATTAGATTGATAACAAGTTGTTTATAACCTTAGTTTTATGTTTGATAACAATTACCTGATTAAATCACCAAACACCAGGTAGGCCTGTGCTAAAATAATGACCAAAACATAACACTAATAGCTAGCGACTGGCAGACAGAATTTTTAAGTAAGTTTCAAACAGCTGTGCTTTGCATTTACAATAACACATTTCTGACTATTATGAGTAGGGATCAGAATGCTGGCATACACCAAAATTTCTCTTGAAATATTTAAAAATAATTATAGAAAATGATGCACAAATAAAAGTAAAAACAATAACACGCATTACCAAATACTTAAATATTTCCTTAGAGAATAGAAGACCATTTAGGATTAATGCTATCACTTTTATCTGTCCATAATTTTCTACAATTATATCATGTTATTTTAATAACAGTATTAATAATAAATTATTATATTATGCTTAAGGCACCTTATTTCATAACTTGCTCCGGTGGCTGCATGTTCTAAGGCGTCACTCTTGCAATATACTATAGTAGCTGCCAATAGCAGGGAGATTGGGGTTCGATACTTCTCGGTTGTATTGAGTTTTTCCCCCCTAAATGGTTTTTCCACTTTCTCTCCATACAAATGTGGGTACACTTCCTCTAAATTTGACCTTCCTAATCCCTAACACATTAGAGTAATTAGTACTGTACATATTTGTACAACCCAAATGGGTAGTAAGACTTGGTGCTAAAAAACATTATTTCATGTGCTATTTAAAATGAATGGATTTTTTTAATGTTCATGTTTAATCCCACTTATGGAATGTTTTACTTGGCAGGTCTGCAATGTCTTCCTCTTCCATTTCTGTCTTGAATTGGAGTGTTGATGATGTTGCATGCTGGCTTAAGAACAACGATTTTCAAAACTATGTCTTCTTATTTTGTAATAAGCACTCCATAGATGGCAAAGCTTTACTTTTACTTACTGAGACTGATCTTCGAACACCACCTCTACAAATTCAGGTGAGATTTTTTTTATGAATGTAAACAAGTAGCCTATTACTTATTATTTTTAGTTTATGGGTTCTCAAATTGGGGGACAATTCATGTCTCCGGCCTATATAAATATTTTCTTATTTTTAAAACAAGCAATAACAATTTTTTTTAGTATTAGAAAGTGTAAAAAACTTGATAGAAACATTTAAATATGATAATATTAAAAACAAATTAAACCAAATAGTTATTAAAAGTCCCTTTCATCATCTCGCTAACTGTCCCCACCTCTGAATTTTGAAGTTTTATACAAAAATAAATAAAAATATTAAAAAATATATAACCATGTTAAAATATTCCGTCATACTGTTATTTTCGTTTGAAAAATCCATTTCACTAAATTATTCATGAATTTTGACATTTTAATCAATGTTTATTTGTCCCCAAGTAACACACTAGACAAACATGATATTTTGAATTTAGCGCTAAAACCTTCCAGAATGCTCCACTGTTCCCCATTAGCTGTAGTGTGTATTTACCCTCTACTTACTAGTTCTTGTTATTTCATTAGTTAAAAAGTTTATCTAATATTATTCGGTCACCGTACGAAAATTCAGGTAAATTGTAGAGTATGTTAATTGAAAATCACTTCGCTAACTTTAATATCATTTGGCGGTCCCGGCACGGATTTATCTGATTGCCAAACCCTTCCTACACCTCTGATTGATAACTTGTGAATTTGTGGAATGCCAGGCCTCCACCGTGGTTCGGATTCCACGTTAAACTGTAGGTTCTCCATTTCATCTCACAACCACCCTATCATTACACATTAGCGTAAATGCGTATTTAATCCGAATGGGTAGTAATATGCGGTGATAATAATAATATCATTTGGAGTTTTTGAAATAACTGAACCAATACCAGTTCAGTTGAAGGTAAATGGAGGCAGGAATTAACCTCAACGTTTGTTTGCCGCGTTATACTTAAATTATGATTATAAAACTCAAAGTCTGCCAAAAATATCACTTTGCTAATGTTGATTGGTAATGAAAATGGTGTTATCATTTGGCTAATGTTGTTTAGTGACAAAAATGGTTTCATCACCTCACTGACTTCACTTAGGTGATGAAACTAAGGATAGTCACGTAACTCACATTAGTAAAGTGAAATTTTCAGTGTAAATGGTGTTTTCCCAAACATCACTTCGCTAACGCCTGCGTCACTTCGCTAACGCCTGCGTCACTTCGCTAACGCCTGCGTCACTTCGCTAACGCCTGCGTCACTTCACTAACGCCTGCGTCACTTTGCTAACGCCTGCATCACTTCACTAACGCCTGCGTCACTTCACTAACGCCTGCATCACTTCACTAACGCCTGCATCACTTCACTAATGGCAATAAAATCACTTCACTAATGGCAATAAAATCACTTATTTATCATTAACAATCTTAGTAAAAAATAATAATTATATATTATTAATATTTGAGCGATTAAAAACATAAATGAAAAATGAGAAATGTAAAACTTAATTTTCATTGCATTTTGGAAAATTTAACATTTTTAACACATGAATTTTGTATGATTCTTCACTTACAAAATCTCAATTCTAATAAATTCAGAAAAATGTATCACTTTTTTATATTATCGTTCAAAAAAATATGGTAAACTTAGTAAAAATACATATTTTATTTGGATTTTAGAAATTATAACATATTTTTGTGCAGCTGAAACAGTGTTAGCGAAGTGATGGATTATGGGTAGCCACTTTGGTAAAACGAAAAGAAAAAAAATGAGAAAATTGTAAAATCAAGCTCTGCTGGTATTATTACTTACTTCTTTGATACATTTTGTGTAATCAGGCAATAAATTATAATTTTCCTGAAATGTAATGTTTTTATTCCTGGATTTCCTATTTGTCCCTCAATTTGAGAATGACCCTTATATATAAACACAGGGTGTTTGGAAACTCATTACCTAAACTGCACATATAGTTTGTTTGAACCAAAAGTAATACAACATCCCTATACACTTACATCCGGCAAACTATGCTAATACCACTAAATTATGTTTAAAGTTTTGGCATCTGGCGCCGGGAGAGCAAAGCTGTGTAAGCATGCATGTACAACAAGTTACATAGGGAATAGGCAAGAAGCACTGCACATGTAATAATGGCAAGAACTTTCTGTAATGTAGGACTGTTAATGATGACCCTCAGAACGTATTCCCATTTCTAGATGGACTGGTGTGGTGTTTACTATTAATTATGGTATGTTCTGCTGCCGTGCTCAAAGACGTCGACGTGTGCAGTGCCGCATACCTAACTCCCATGCAACCTGTTGTACATGCATGCTTGCATAGCTTTGCTATCCAGGCTCTGTACGCCGAAACTTTGAACATAATTTAATATGGTATTAGCATAGTTTGCAGGATGTATAGGAATTTTGTATTACTTTTGGTTCAAACAAATTATATGTGCAGTTTGGGTATAGAGTTTTCAAACATCCTGTATATATATAAAGTATATGTATATGTATATGTATATGTATATTATTGCTTTAGTCTTTTTTCAAATGAATTTATAAGGAAAGGAAAGAATAATAAAAATGAAATACAAAACTCCTAGAATAGAGACAAAGGACTAACAGGGGAGAGATAGTTATTATGTTGAAGGTAGATTAGATCCTCAAAGTTTCCAAAATGCTATGACATGAGGATAATGCAGGGCATAAATACTATTCATCAAAAATAACATTTCTGAATCACAGATACCTAACCTATAAAAGGAGAAAGGGACCAGCTTAACAAATAAAGACTTTCCTTTAAGTCTTCATATATTTTAATTCTGTACTATCATATAACTAAAAAAAAATAATCATAAAATCATCTTTATGAATAAACTTTTTGCCATGTATAATCCCATTAATCTACTGTTTTGAAAGAGACCATTCTATGATATCACATAAGAAAATGTAATTATCAAATATATTTCTAATAATTTATTCCTCTACAAATTAAAACAAATTTAAAAAAGTTAAAAACTTTCAGTTTTGAGTGTGTTACCCCTTTAAATTTGTTTATTGTTTTAACCATTTTAATGAATTGTGTTTTTATTGTAATTTTAATCTAATCTCATTATAATAAACATTCACAATTCTTAATTTAGTTTCAATTTCTCAAATCTTAATAATTTTTCAACTTGTTTTATGAACTTACTAATATCTTTAATATATTTTATAATAAAAAATGAGAGCAAAAAATAATAGTGCATTGTTTACCTCCCCCTCCCCCGATCCACCCTCAACATACAACAGTCCCAAGTTTTTTTTACCGTCTCTAAGTTGCCTTTTTTCACAGCGTCTTAGTAACCATTCAGGTTATTTTCATACATTAATTATACAAATAAAATAAAGATGAGGGAAATAGGAGGGAAAATGTAACTGAATTTGCTTCAAGAGAGTGGGAAACCATTTAGTAAAAACTGGTAGCCTCAGTAGGTATCTTGAATGGGATTCGAGCTTCAATTTACTCATCACTGGCAATACAGTCTAACACAAGAGTGATATGTTAGACCATGTAAATGAAGCGTGTTAGTTAGTGCTAGAACATACAAACTCCTTATTTTGAAGTGTGCGGGTTGTGGGTTACTTAGGCTTATGTATTGCTCACATCTATCACACAATCTCGTAAAAACCTAATCTAAAATATTTATACCCCTAATTTTGAAACTTGTGAGAAAACTCACTGGCAAGATAAGCTGCAAGCCAGGATCCTGCAAGTCGCAAGCTGAAACAAAACAGTGCCAATTTATAATTGTTTTAAATTGCATTGTACGTTGGTGTGTTACAGAATGCTGGTTACTCGCTAGTGGCTGATTTTTAAATCTGACAGTACTTGAAAGCTGAAATTATTTATTGCTGACCAGGAATTAAATGAACCATCTCAACTAACACTTGCTCTGTGATCCTCAGTTTTTTGTCAACATTAGAAATTCCAGTTCCTATTTTATTGATTTTATTAGCAGATCCAAACAAAAATTTGTCTGAAATAAAGTTCTCGTCACATTTATGAAGTCTAATTTAAACTTTACATACACTCTCCCCCCCCATACACCCCCCCCACACACACACCCACACACATACCCCCCCACACCCCCACACACATACCCCCCCACCCCCCACACACATACCCCCCCACACACATACCCCCCCACACCCCACCCACACACATACCCCCCACACCCCACCCACACACATACCCCCCACACCCCACCCACACACATACCCCCCCCATACACACACACACAGTGTGGGTGAGAACTCCCCATACCCCTGTGAAATACGTGTGGTGCAATCCTTTTGTAACTCAAGTGTGAAATAACGACTCTCTTTAGCCCAGAAGTGAACATTTCTGGCGGGTAAACTGCAATAAATTGAACATTCATTGGAAAACATTGGCTTTTCGTGGAACACTACATTTGAAAATGAGCTAACAAAGGACGGCTGGCATGGTGCACAGTTCCATGTCTCCTTCTGATAATTCATTGACAAACATTGGGCAGTACAGCCTAACTTCATAGTCTTTTTTTCATGTGTTCATGCATGTTGACCGTGGTACACGAAGTTCATCTACTTGCTTACAAGCTGATTTCCACGAAGAATGTGGAATCAAATCTGTGATGGCGACACATGTTTCCAATAGATTCTTCTTTGGCCCACTTTGTGACCTGTCTTAAGCACATGCACTTTTTTCCCAATCAAGTATTGTCACTTTATGAGGTGGGAGCTTATTAAAGTGATCCTGGAATGCATCCATTATTTACCTCATTGTTTGTCCCGTGTATTGTTGTTCGTGAACCCACACACGTGTGTGTGTGTATGTATATGTATATATATATGTATGTAAATGCGTGCACAGCCACACAGTACTCAAAGACTCACTTATTTCTCAGATTTCATGACCATGGGCTCACAGCATGACCTACAAATTAGATTTGCTTGAATAAAAGCAGTTTGTCAGATCATACATTTGTATAGAATTATCAGTTACAAGGACAGTGGACAATTTGTGGCAGGTTGAGAGTTTTGTTTGGTCTTTGGATAGTGGTAGGAAACTGTTCTAAAAATAACTACAATTGCTCATTTATTCGTCTCACTTCCCTAGTGGGAGTGGTTTGAAATACTGTGACTCATTGACCCATCTAACAGTCTCGGTTAGTTTTTCAGGGCCACTTGTTTATTTAAATTTGTTGAACCAGGTGTCCTTTTTGTTAATTAGCACCATTTGGATGTTATGATTAGTTGACTCATGTATCTTTAATTTGGTTACTCAGGGACACTTGGAAGAGTAAATCATCTGGTCCAAGTGTCCTTCAGTTTATTACTTAGGGACACTTGGAAGAATAAATCATTTGGTTCAAGTGTCCTTCAGTTTATTATTCAGGGGCACTTGGAAGAGTAAATCATTTGGCCCAAGTGTCCTTCACTTTATTACTCAGGGGCACTTGGAAGAGTAAATCATTTGGTTCAAGTGTCCTTCAGTTTATTATTCAGGGGCACTTGGACAGGGTTGGACTGGGGCCTCTAAAAGGGCGCAGACCTTGGATTTTCAGAGGGCGTACAATATTATTACGAACTCAAAAAAGTTTACTTTTTTACTGTAAAATAACTATGGAAGTGCTGGTAGAACCCAGTAATATTGATTAATAATAAAAATAATAGTGGTTATTTCAAGGACTTCTAAAATAAAATTCTTTTTCTTTTCCTATTGTGACTCAAGGCATTGTTGAATATTCCGAATTTCACAGGCTATTTTTAATAAATATAGTATAAATAAACATTCATGGGATAAGTTAATTTTATTTCACAAAACATCTAGCATTTAAGGAACAAGTTGTAAACGATAGTATACTATATCCGTAGCAAGGATCCTCGGACCATTCGGATACAACTTGTCTCAACAACATCCGTACAAAGCAAACTGGCTTTGTCTCTGACAAAAGGAAGGGTAGATATCACACCCCCAATCACCTCAAATAAACCTGACTTGTATCAGCGCCGAATACAAGTCTCTTCAAACCAACACACCCTCACATTTCAAAATATATTTTCATCTTCACGCCAAACCTCCAAAAATTTAAATTTCTAAATTATTAAATGAATTTAACTTTACATAATTATCCAAATTTTAATAAGGGAAAGACGCTGTTATGAATCCCATCTAAAATATAATAGTACGTTTGATTTTATTACTAGTCAAAATAAGTTAATTATATAAATTTGAAATGGAAAAGGTTGAGCGAGAGAGATAGAGAACGTTTTGATCAAAAATTATTCCAAGGAGGGGAATGTGTTACGATCCCAGTAAGGTTTTGTGGGTATCAACTTGAAGACCCAAGAAAGGCTCTCCTAACCAACAAAACTTGGTAATTAAACAATGGTTTTTGTTGTCTGGCAATTTACATTTTCTTATTTCTTACCTCGGTAACGAAAAATCACGCAGGAGCCAAAAAACTATACATGCATAAAATCAACACCAAACGCTATCACTCAAGACGCGAAAACAACTAAACAGCTGATTTCCACCACTCCAATTACAGCCACGCGACACGGCCAGACGGATCATTGAAGAGGTGTGGTTTCTCTCCCGCTGTCGCCGGGCGCCAATCACCCCTTGTTGCTGAACATCCCCCACGCCCTAAATTTAATTTCGCCTTCACGGTTCCACTTTGTTTTGATTATTTGAATCTTTTTTTAAATTTAAATTTCTTATTTTAATCATTGCAATTGATTTTTTTTCGCCAAGAGGGAGGGGGATTTTGGGCCGAGGGCGCAAATTCGAGAAACTTGAGGGCGCACCGGCCCGAGGACCGATGAACCGGCGGGCCAGTCCGAGCCTGCACTTGGAAGAGTAAATCATTTGGCCCAAGTGTCCTTCAGTTTATTACTCAGGGCACTTGCAAGGATAAACCATTTGATCCAGGTGTCCTTTGTTTATAACTCGGGGACATTTGTAAGAGTAAATAATTGGGTCCAGGTGTCCTTCAGTTTATTACTCAGGGACACTTGGAAGAATAAATCATTTGGTCCAAGTGTACTTCAGTTTATTACTCAGGGACACTTGGAAGAGTAAATCATTTGGTCCAAGTGTCCTTCATTTTATTACTCAGGGACATTTGTAAGAGTAAATAATTGGGTCCAGGTGTCCTTTGTTTATAACTCGGGGGCTTTTATAAGAGTAAATCATTTGGTCCAAATGTCCTTCAGTTTATTACTCAGGGACACTTGGAAGAGTAAATCATTTGGTCCAAGTGTCCTTAAGTTTATTACTCAGGGCACTTGCAAGGATAAACCATTTGATACATGTGTCCTTAGTTTATAACTCAGGGGCATTTGTAAGAGTAAATAATTGGGTCCAAATGTCCTTTGTTTATAACTCAGGGGCTTTTATAAGAGTACATATTTTGGTTCAAGTGTCCTTCAGTTTTTTACTCAGGGGCACTTGCAAGGGTAAACCATTTGATCCAGGTGTCCTTCAGTTTATTACTCAGGGGCGCTTGGAAGAGCAAATCATTTGGTCCAAGTGTCCTTCAATTTATTACTCAGGGACACTTGGAAGAATAAATTATTTGGTCCAAGTGTCCTTCAGTTTATTACTCAGGGACACTTGGAAGAGTAAATCATTTGGTCCAAGTGTCCTTCAGTTTATTACTCAGGGACATTTGTAAGAGTAAATAATTGGGTCCAGGTGTCCTTTGTTTATAATTCAGGGGCTAAATTTTATAAGAGTACATATTTTGGTTCAAGTGTCCTTCAGTTTATTACTCAGGGGCACTTGCAAGGGTAAACCATTTGATCCAAGTGTCCTTCAGTTTATTACTCAGGGGCACGTGGAAGAGTAAATTACTTGGCTCAAGTATCCTTAAGATGTGTTGCAGGGAAACTTGGAGGGATACATTAGTTGACCCAGGTATCTATTTTGCCGCCTCGACCAACAAACTAAATAATAAAAGGTTACCTCATCAAAATAGAAATAGGTTTTAGCTCAGATTTACTTCAGGTAGTTTTTAGTGAAATAAATCACAATCATTTGTTATTGACTTTCAAATAAAGACATGACCAATTCCGCCAAAAGATGCTCATTCCTTACTAGATCATTCTTGCGAAACAGGCATTTATTGGTTTGCTTATTAATTTGACTTGGGTTGGAGTAAAAAAAATATATGCACACAAAAAATAAAAACCAATTTAGCTGACACAAAAAATATTAATATATATATATATATATATATATATATATATATATATATATATATATATATATATATATTTTCCAACATTTTATTATTTAAAATATGTCCAAAGTCATTTTCCTGGCCAGTCTTAGCACACATTTTTTTCATTAGAATATCAAATCTGACTAAGAAATAGTGAAAATTTAAAAAATAGCTAAGTGGCATATTTTCATATTTATTTTATAGTAAATAAAATTCCTATTTATTATTTATTTTATTGAATAACATGAGTAATGTAATCCTAAACATCTATCTCCAAGATGATGATGATAATGATGATGATAATGATGATGATGATGATGATCCTGGCCTCTTGAGTTTAATTTGCTGGTACAATGAGAGATGACAGCACATGCCACCATTTGGGTCAGCTGTTGAAGTTTGTGTTTCTCTTACTAACACATGTGTGCACTAATGTATTCAAACCAACCATTTCACAAAATATAATTTAAATATAAATTTTGAGAATCTATGTTTTTAGACTACCATTGTCCTGGTCACTACAGACAAAGGTAAAACGTAAACAATTTTTTTAAAGTAGGAAAACTAACTCTATTACTATTGTGAAAATCTCAACTTGAAAATATTTGAAGGGAAACTTCTATTCCATGTGGAAGCCTATTTCATCATTGTCCTGGCTAGCCAGGGTCAGGATAGTGGTGATATGGCAAGGAAAATACTTACTGACTATTATTTCATTATACAATTCTACACTATGGGCTTCTCTCTCTCATTCTCTCATTTACTTTTTCACACACTCACACTCTCTCTATATAAATATATTTTGGATCTTTATAACTGTACCTGCATCATTGTCCTGGCAGTATTGTCATTGCCTTGCTATGTTATATTGAATTTTTTTTTCAGGCCCATTAATAAAAAAAAGTACCGCACGTATGCTTATTATACTTTAAAAGAGTATATAAATCACAATACTTTAAAAATAACTTATACACAGTATGCAAAGATCTTTGAAAGTTGATTTTGTTTGTTTTGCGGGAATGACCCAACTACATTCTTAACTAAACCAATATGCTTACATTAATGTCATATTTTCATAGAAAACATAATAAATTTCAACTTATAGCTTATTATGATTTTGTAAAAATTTATAAACAAGACACTTTGGAATTGAATCTGGGATCTTTGGCTTTGTGCGCCAATGCTCTCCCACTTAGCCATCCTGGTTGGCCTCATATCCAGGACCACTCTTCACTTGTTTAATAGCAAGTTTATATGCATCAGCAACTTACCTCTAATGATTTATTTGAGTTTATACTAAATCCTCGTGTTTTACTCCCCACCTTTTAAACACAATTTAAAATGGATTTATTAAAAAAAAACCATAGCCCAAGAAAATATTACTCTCTCCAAAACTCATTATGTGCCTTGAAACAACATTAACATTTTAAACTCCTAAGACTAGCTTTCTACCACGATTCTCCTATATATTTTGAACAGCTTTTGCGGGTTTGAGTGTATGCAAATGATTATAATCAGCCTATATGGTTACTGACACTTTGTCGTTCAATTTAACAACAAAAGATGTGTCATTATCTTAGAAATAATTTAAATAGCTTGAAATAAATCAAAGTGGTAAAGGTTGCTAAATCAAATGAATCCTGCACCACATTGTATGGAGGGGCGTATTGGGGGGGGGTTATCATGGTGGCACTATCATAAAAATAATGGCAAAGGAAAATGTCTTGCACATTGCCGCAGTGGTGTAGCTATCATTATATAGAAGGGAAGATTGAATTAATAGATAAATTAATATAACCTTTTAAATTATCTCCTTATACTTAGCTCTAGCTGATGATTTGTATTTTAGATAATAATATTATAATCACCAATATTTGTGCATATGACAAGACAGTGTTTATAATGACACACTCTCTCAACAAGAGATAATATATCAATTCTTCTCTTTCCATTTTATAACTAGATTAAAACTAAATAATTTTAAAAAAATAATTTTTAACACTCACAATACAAAATAATGTCAAAGTTAAAACTAAAAGTAATGAGCACTATTTTTTTTAGAAATTTAATGCACCACATCCAATTGGGGAAACTTCCCATAATTCCATATTCACTATACAAATACTAGCATTTAAAAAAACTAGTTGTATTGTTTAACTCACATGTAGTATATCCTATCATGTTTTTTTAAATGTGAAATAGTTTCTACTGTAGAATTTTGTGCATAAAAAAAAGTGATTGATATTTGATTTGAATATATGACTCAACTTGGGTTAGCATGTTTTCTCATGAATTTGTAGTAAAAACAGGTTAATGTTTTTAGCTCAGGTTTGATGCCTGAATAGCCTTCCTGGTAATCTTCTCAAGTACTAGCCACCCCTCATCACCCCTGTTAATCAACAACTGCCCAATCCCCCCTCACACTTGTCACAACCACTTGACAGCAGCTTGTTGAGACTAGCTTCTTATTGAGATTAATAATGGTAGGAGTAGGGAAAAAGGGGCAGTAATCTTAAGTTAGTGATGACAACTAGAAAAGATTAAATTTTATACAAAGTGTGGCTAGTCTCAAAAGAGGAAGTGAAAGAGAAAAACAATATTTTTCCTTGCAAGAAGTACTTTTTTCAGTTTAATCGCACTGAGAGGTGTTTTTAAACTTATAATAGCATATGAAACTTATCTATTTACTTTTGTTAACTGTACAATAGAAGTGTTGAGCAGACTTAGTCTAATAATCTACCCTTACGCTATGCCCTTGAGGGACATGCAAGAAAAGTTTTTATATCCATGTCATCTAAAGCGAGTCCAGGGTCTCTCACCATCCAATCCTCTGGTACAAATAATATTCTGTTAGAGTCTTTATGCTACTTTGTTAGTTTCTTTAGTGCTCTTTATAGATTAATCTGATTTCACCAGAAATTTTGTCACAAATTCAAACCGATCATTTGTAGGTGGATACAGGACCGGTTCTAGAAATTTTTAAGTGTAATCGAACAATATTTTGGCGCCCCCTCCCCACCCCATCCCCTCTCAATCTTAATAAAAGTGTAGGAAATTGTAATGGACAAAAATTCTTCAAATAATTATTACAATTGCAATTTTTTTCAATATCCATAGTTTTCCCAAGAATATTAACGACCAATGGCGAAGTATAACTATGGATGAATATTGACCAAAGTTCCAAGCTTTCTTTTCCAAAAAAATGCTCCAGATGGTTTTTTATTGTCGGGCATTATTATTGAATTGAACACCAAAGCACTATTGAAAACACACATCACTAATACAAAAATAAAACAACTCAGTACAGAAACGAAAGTGTTGACGAATGACGAGTATGCTGGCTGTACATTTGACAGACATGAAGACACTAACAGTGTTCTACTGCTCTCTGCTCACCACGTTTGGTGCCACTTGACAGACAAGTCTATTTAAATAGGAAAGGGGTGTTATATTGCCAACCACACAAAGATTTGACCTTATTGTCCTTATTGATGTAGTGATGTTTCATCTTAACATTTTCTCTAATAAATATTCGCCCTAAAAAAAAAATCCTTTGCCTGTTTGGCGCCTTCTGCGGCCACATAGTTCACAGGATTCGAGGTCCAACCCTGGGTAGATAAAAATCCTTATAATATCCACAACAGTTAAGCTTAAATGTTCTGATAAGTTGATGGACCTTGGTTTGCCACAGAATGTCCTATTGGAGTTTAGACAGTGCATGATGGTGCTCCACCACAGCTCATTCTCACTACAAGATAATTTTAAGTTATAACTTCAGGGTTTCCACACACCAGGAGCGCCAGGAAAACACAAGGAATATTTTTTGTCTGGAAAAAAACAGGGAAACATTGAGAATTTCGCCAAAAAAAAAACTAATAAAAATTCCAGTCTATCTGTAAATTTGTGTCATCTAGGTTGCAAGCTTTAAATAAATTAGCACAGAAGATAAAACTAAATAGACTTAAGCGATATTGAGTCTTATCCCCCCTTCTAAAACAATGTGTTTGGAATAATTATATACATATATTTCCTCTTCAAACTCGCATGGTCCTATTTTTAGATACCATTGGCATAACTTTACTATAGTCAGTTTTATGACAAATGAAATATGGTTCCTCTCTTCCTTAATCTAATTTGGCTGTAAAAATTATAACTCCTTCTGAAAAATCTGGACAACATAGAAATTTACACTAAAAAAATAGTGATAATCCTTTGATGCCTAGTGGATAGGTCGAGGACAAATTACATGGTCCCCGTGCACACTTGAATTGTTCATTTTCCAAGACACGACTGTCAAAACACTGACTACCTTTAACATATGCATTTGTTTGGTTGAATATATTTCATTTCACTGGTGCACAAACACACAGCTCTATTTTTAAGAAACTGTATTTATAAAAACATATTTACAAATATATAACTATCTATAGCCCTAATTTCCATGCACCAAACTTTCCCTCATTATCAATATAGCAACCATAATATACAAAACCTTCTTTTGGAGCTTATTAAATTCAACTTTTTTATGCTTTATCAAAGTAAACTTAAGCTATATTGTGATAGTACAAATCTAAAATTGTAATATAATACTTATTTCTACTCCCAATTTATTGATGCCACAAAGTTTCCCGAGCTATTTTTTATCGATTTCTAAAAATTGAATTATCTTGTTTCTATTTTATTATACTTACACCAAGTATCTGTAATACATAATTTATGTATGTTTTATGCTCTGTTGATAATATTGTTCTACCATACTTGTCCGCTACCTAGCCTGTCCACAATATAAGGACCAGAACGTTTCAAATGGTCTTCAGATAAAACCCTGTTGTGTATCTAACTAGAGCTATCAGGCCCAACTCACTAAATGGCAAAACACTACATGTTGGAGTATGGACTTTTATGGGGCTGCGATGACAATCTACTTGATACAGGCTTTTAGAAGGGGTCAACCCCTACAATTTGGCTAAGTTTTTGAGGGGCTCAAGTGGTATTTTATGGGGTTGTTAAAGGATGATGGTTATCTTTGGGATCACTTTAGTCTATGTACTGAACTCCTAAGTTTTGTTGGACCTGGGGATCTATGTTCTACTTAAATGCCATTTTCATGTGACATTCAGGGTATATTGAAATGTACACACAATATATGTCATTATCTATCCAACTTTTTTTTTCAATCTCATATTTTAAAACTGAACTGGTTATGGCTCATTTTCTAATGATTTGATCTATTTAACCAACTGTAAAATAGTACTGTACATCCGATCTTAAGTCACCTCGGAATCTAGTTTCTTTTTTATCATAAAGCCAAATAATCTATTTAGTATACTACAATATTTTGTTTCTTTCGCAGTGTGAGCAAGTATCCATTAATGACCCGGAGTTGTGTCAGCTTTCATACCATGGTTGATGAAATTGACATCTTCTTTTCGGCTTTGATGGTAGAGCAATTTTTGATGAATTTCAAGAAGGCAGTTTATATTTTCAACTTCAGAAAAGGTTGTTAAGTGATCATATAAATTTTGTTCAAGGATATTACAAAACATTTGCTTGGTGTGTTACATAACATGTCAGACCACCTAATTTGCTGACTCTTTTAACAATGTTAATCTAGTGTGTAGTTGTAACTTTCTTTAGACTGCGCTTTGCCCTTCTCTAAGATTATATTACTATCATGGTATCACTATTAACATTATTTTGTTCTGCCATCTAGTATGTAACTAAAAGATGAATGGATTCCATAATTTTACTGTATACAATCTGGACAGCTCTCGGATTTTATTTAATGCACTTGTGAAGCTAGACTTTAATAATTTGGGGAGTTTAAGTGAATTATTCAGAAACTATTATTTTCATCAGCAATTTAAACAGTACTGTTTAATTTACATCCATTACTGCTTCCAGCTCGTGGCCTGGATCAGTTTTTTATTCAAGTCATATATTTTCCAATACTGGCTATAGGCTTGTTGTAGCTTCATATGTCTTATAAACTAACTTAAGACTAGGACAAGCACACCATCCAGTCCCCGGCCGTTAATTTATCAATGTGAAAGGGTAAACCCACATTTCACCAATGATAAATTCTTTGGTCATGCCGGGAATTGAACCCGGGACTTTTAGCTCAGTAGACGACACACTACCCACTTAGCTAGGTGTTGGATCCCTTACTTTTAATAAATGTACAAAAGATATGCTCTCTTATCCTAGTTTTTGGGTAAAAACAATTTATGAAATATAAATATTACTTTTAATATTTAAAATTTTCATGACAATATGTATGTAAACATTTACTAGCACAAGATAGCTATTTAAAGAACATGCGAGGAAGGAGAGTAGCTGGCATTAACAAAAATTACATAAAATTATTTTCATATATTCAAATCATTTCATGAGATCTGCAACTATCACTTATGATAGATATTATAAAAACTGATTAACGAGGGCATCTAGTTCCAGGGCGCAACCCCTCATGATAATTAATTGGCTAAGCTAGTTTTGTTTCTGATATAAATAATCCTAAATCTCTATATAACAATCAATAACAAATAAAATAGTGTCAATATCATTTCAAGAAACTTTAAGAATTCCTGAGATCTTGTGTTGCTAAACCTAATGAGATTTGAGGTTGGTCACTTCTTTTCCATGATAGTTCTGTAACCTTGATTGCTCTCAGTGGTTTGTCATTTGTTTGGAAGTCAAGCTTTACTTGCTTGGCTTTTGATAATAACTCTTCGGTTGCCTCTAAAGGGATTGTAGATAACAAATAGCAATGTGTTTGCACAATGAAATTGACGCTTTTTTCATTGGCAATGTTGCATGAGATCCAAGCTACAGGGAAATTTTCCTGTAGTTGCTTAGTTATAAGGGAATCGTGGTATGAAGGTAAGTTTAGAGAATACAAACATATTTATATGTTTATGGCCAACATGAAAAAATGTTTACAACAGGGTTGCTTATATACCCTACTTTATTTTGATCTATATTTTTATTTGCAGTTTGCTTGGTATAAGTAGTAATATGCTTAGTACCGTCGCTGTGGTGTAGTGATCAGAGTTCCTGGCTTCAAATCCAGAGGTACCGGGTTCGATCCCCGGCTCTTACCAAATTTATCTGTTGAGCAGTGGATCTGAAACGAGATTAAACAGCCTCATGAGGACAAATGAGGAGCTACTTAAGTAAAGAAGTGGCAGCTTCGGTTTATAAAACCGAGAATAATGGCTTGAGGGCTAGATGTGCTGATCACATAACACCCTTTATCCACAGATGTTGGCACTATTATCGCTATGGCGGTGTCCGCTTGGTGGGTATAGCTTGCTTGCGAGCTCACACTCTAGAGGTTTTTTATTGTATACTACTAATAGTTTTTCTTATCATTTTTGTTTGTGTATTTAGGTACAGGAAATTAAATTTACAAAGATGAATAAGGTTCAATTTTTTTTAACGCCCATTTTTATTTTGTTAAAGATCTGAGAAATACCAAATGTCAAATTTAGGATCAGACAAACAAATTATTTATATTATACAAACATACAAAACTCACTCAAGGTCTGTTAATACCGACTGGTCTGCTAATGAGAGTAAGAAATTATGATTCAATTTAACTTGCTTATCATTTGGCGGTTATGAATTTTGGACTCTGACAGAAATAAATGCCATGAACAAAGTAATTTTACAGGAATCCGAAAAACTCAAGTTTGTTTGCTTAGGAGAAAGTTAGGACGGAACTAGATGCATTGTATTAAATATAAGCCCATAATATTTTTTATTAGTAAGCCATATTTATTTTATGAGCACCAAGATATTTAATGGCCTAATCTAAGGGTCAAATACGAGCATAGTTTTAAAAGGACACCAGCGATAGCATGGGGGAGAGGATGAGAAAATCACAGTGATAAATCACATGTTTTTCTTCCCCTTCAAGCCATCTTCCCAAGGATCAAACCTCAACCCCCTCTTGTCTCCTGCAAATATATTCCATAGCGAGACTTACACCTTAGGCCATTTAAAAACCAGCACAGGCTCTTATTTTCGTTAGTCCCTCACATATTTTAAGTCACCAGAAAATACTACTGATATATCTACCCAGATCAAAGATTGTGTACACATGTTGGGCCCGTTTATTTATAGCTGAACTTTTCAATACCATTACTCATTAATCACAATATACATTTTGTTAACCCCTTCCCTGTTCACCCTGTGTATTACAGCACTCCTAAAGCTTGTTGCTCAACTCTCTCCGTCAAAACACCCCCTTATTGGCCAGTCTCCATGCGCCGACCCCCCTCCCCACCCTTGCTGCCTGCTATGGATCCATATGGCTAGGGCTGAGATTCACTGAAGTGACCCGCCGGGATAAAATAAAGGATTGCGGCGAGCAGGCTAAGCGGTAGTCGCTGCCTCGGCTCCTTACTGGCATCATCCCCTTCTGGGAATAAACAGGTGTCTACCACGCCAGTGTGTTTATCTCTTGGACCAACGTTTAAGCTTACTATTCCCCCTTCCCCCTAAATCCAACTCCACTCAACTCACGACTTCGCCGAGTCTCCTATTCTCCTTTTTCCCTAACTCTAACTCCGCTCTGCTCACCGCGACTCTTCGCCGAGTTTCCTATTCCCCCTTCACCTTAATTCCAACTCCGCTCACTGCGACTCTTCACCAATCTTCCTATTCCTCCTTCCCCTCACTTCAGCTCCACTCTGCTCCCGTGACTCTTCGCCGAGCTTCCTACTCCCCATCCCCCTAACTCTAGCTCTGGTTCGCTCACAGCGACTCTTCACTGAGCTTCCTATTTCTCCGCCCCCCTAACTTCAGCTCTGCTCCACTCATCGCGACTCTTTGCCGAGCTGCCTATTCCCCCTTCTCCCTATCTCCAGCTCCGCTCCACTCGCCAACTCTTCACCTTCCCCCTCACTCCATTTCCCTCTTAGTTCCGGGGGCAGAGGAATAAGTCGACTCCACGACTCTCCCCCCTCCCCCCCCCCCCGCTCTTTTAACGTCACTCCAGCCACCAGACATTACCTTGACTCCTTTCACCACCCGGGTCACTTACACCCCTCCCCACAACTCACCCCCTACAACCCATCAACACTCCCCTCACCCCCCAATTATACCAATTTTCCCCCTCATCCCTCCCGTATACCAACAATAAGGATCCACGAGTTCAATGCCTGAAGCGGGTGAATCTCTTTCCGGTCAAGAAGACACCTGGAATCATCCGAAAATTGACCGAGCTGTTCTAGCCATCCTACGTCAACAGAGGAGTGAGTACACTTTTCTCCCGCAATTCAAAAACAGGGCGACGACAGCTTGAAGTATTATTTTCAGTTTAAAGGAATAGTCATTTATTATTTATTTTGGTTTCAACATTATGTTAAAAAATGGTTCAAGTTCAATTTCTTAAATAATATATGATGATGATAATAACAATAACAACACAACACTCCATTCACCTAATGCTAATTTGTTGAGCAATGTGACTTACTTTAGTAAATGGTAGTTTTTAGCATTCATACAAATCATAATATGCTATACTAATGTTTGTTGAGGTAACTTAAATGTATGTGATTAAAAAAAACTCCATGGTGTGAGCCTACAATTGGACTATACTGACCGAGCGGCCGCCGCAATTAGCGATGATAGTACCAATATTTACAGATGGAGGGTGTCATGTGGTCATAACTAATTCCTTAATTACACATATTTAATCTATAGAAACTCACAAAAATATTGTCTTGTCAAAATACCTTTCTAATTTTTTTTTCTTTTTAATTTTTTTTAAGGTATTTAACGTTCACTTTCTGAACCAACTGAGTATATCAGCACATGACTTAAAACTAACTTAAATCTAAAGCAGACACAACACCCAGCCCCAGGTCGTTAATTAATCACTGTGAAAGGGGAAACCCACATTTCACCAATGATAAAATTTTTGGCCATGCCAGAAATCTAACTCGGCACCCTTACCTCAGTAGGCAGACATGCTACTGATTGACAACTTGGTGTCAGACTCCTTTCTAAATCATTTAAACGGAAATGACTAAAACAAAGAAAGGGTTAATTTTTTTTAGCCACATTGTATATGCCACTTTACTTGTTACTATGAGTTATGGCAGGGCTTCTCAACCTAGGGGTTGCAACCCCTCTGGGGGTCACAGGAGATTTGAAAAAAAAAATCATGAATAATATGTAACTAATCTAATCCTTCATTTTTGACCACAGTGGCGACATTGCTTGTTGGACATCGCTTGCTGTGACTTTAGGCCACACTGTTGTCTCAACATGACAGTAATACTAATAACCTACCAATTTTAAGATGGATAGCAGACAACAGCTCCTTTGTACAGGCTTGGCGACAGGGAAGGATTGTCTCATCTTGTGAAAAGGGGGGGGGGTGATTTTTGTTGGCCAGGAAAATTTACAAAAGGTTTTAAAGTACTTTCTGTTGTGACTCATTCTTGGCGGCTTGTACCTTGCAAGTGAGACAGAGATAAATAGAAATACTAGAAGGTAGATTTAAAACCTCATCATCGATTACTAACCAGTTGAGTTCCACAACAGTTCACCAACTCGTGTCACTAAATAGTTTCGACCCGGTGGGGAAGGCCTTACTAGCAGTTTGTGATCCATCGTGTTTGTAGCTCTTGCTAGTTGTTCACGGTTCAGTGTTAGTTGTTCAGTTGTTCAGTTTTTCAGTTGTTCAGTTAGTTCAAGTTTTATTCATTGTTGCTTGTACAGTGTTAAGTTGTTTAGTTATTCTTTTAGTATCTCTGGCATACAAATATTTACTGGACGAGCAAATAATTAACCGTCACCAGTTATTGGCTGCCATAATTTTAAAGACAAATTGCAATAAAATCGAAATTATCTTACCCATGGATAAGTGGTTAAATTTTTCAAATACTAAGACAGCAGAAAATACTGAAACTATAGATCCTGTAGAACTGGGATCATCCAGCACTAACAAGAATGTGCAGATATATAAAACTGAAGATATGTATCATTCGCGCACAAAAAAGAGGAAATACAATGAAACATTTTTGCAATATGGATTTACTTTTATATCCACAAATATTGAAGACAGACCTATCTGCTTGATTTGTAATGAATGCTTGGTGAGAGAAAGTCTCAAACCTGCAAAATTAAAAAGACAATTACACACAAGCATGCTTCCTATTCCAATTAGCCTGTAGAGTTTTTCGAAAGTCTATTAGAATTATCAAAAAAACAAAAACAATCTCTTGAAACTCATGTACTGGTCGATAAAGAGTACTTAGGTGCATCTTATGAAGCCTCTTACTTAATTTCAAATGCTAAGAAACCATACACCATTGCCAAAGATCTTGTGTTGCCTATGGCAATTAGAATGAATGAAATTATTCACGGGAAAAAATTTGCAGACAAATTTTTAAAAAATTCCACTGTCAAATGATACTATGGTTAGACATATTTTAGAAATTAGCAATGACCAGTGTGAGCAACTTATTGAAAGAATGAAAGAAAGTTCAAAATTTGCAATCCAGCCGAATGAATCAACTGACATTACAAACTTCGCACAGCTATTGACATATGTCAGGTATTGTTACAGTAACATAGTCCACGAAGATTTACTATTTTGTCGGTCGTTAGATGGACGTACAACTGGTGAGGCCATTTTTCAAAAAGTGAATGAATTTTTCAAGGAAGTAGGGCTAGAATGGAATAACTGTATTGGAGTATGTACCGATGGCGCAGTGGCAATGGCAGGAAGAATAACTGGATTTCAGGTAAAAGTTAAATCTGCAAGCGATAGGCCTACTACTTTCGCTCATTACATGATTCATCGAGAGGCATTAGTGGCCAAGAAAATTTCTACAGATCTGAATGCTGTACTACAAGATGCGGTTAAGGTTATCAATTTTATTAAAAGGCGTGCCCTTAATAGTTGCCTCTTTGCAAATCTATGTGATGAAATGGAATCCAATTTCTGAACACTTACTGCATACATAAGTGCGATGGCTGTCAAAGGGATGAGCATTGAGACGGCTATTAGTGTTAAAAATGAAATAATACTATTTCTGTCTGAAAATAACTCTAAATATGTCAATTTCTTTAACAATGAAAATTGGCTGTGCATATTAAGCTATCTGTCAGATTTTTTTGAGAAACTCAACGAACTTAATATTTCCCTCCAAGGAGAGAGCATGAATATTTTTACACTGAAAGATAAAATTCAGGCTTTCATGAAAAAATTAAATATTTGGAAGAATAAAGTAGAAAACGATTCATTTAAAATGTTTTCATACACAGAGGATTTTATTGTTGATAATATGCTTAGCTTTGACTTGATTAAGCTGATAATAATTGATCTTTCGGTATGCTTGGAAAACAATTTTTTGAAATATTTTCTACCGGAATTAGACAATAATCAATTAGATTGGATTCAAAACCCTTTTATCGTGGAGATGGGAAGTGTGAAGCATCTCTCGTTGAAAGCCCAAGAAGAATTTGCAGAACTTTCATGTGATTCAAACCTCAAACTTGAATTTTCAAGGATAAACTTGAACACTTTTGGGGTTGGTGTTAAAGCAGAATTTCCAATATTGTCGGAGTTAGCAATGGCAGCTCTTCTGCCATTTGTTACCACCTATTTGTGCGAATCAGCATTTTCGACAATGATGGCAATTAAAACCAAATACCGTTAAAGTCTTAAGAACACCGAGATCACTATGGGATTAGCAGTGACAAATATAAAGCCACGATTTGAGTTATTGTGTCAGAATAAGCAATCACATCCATCCCATTAAAGGTAAACGTATTCTTATCTTTTGTCAGCCATCAGTAAAAATTTTTTGGTGTATTCAAATTTGATATTAAATTAATTGATATTTTTTTATTTTTCATTTTCTTACTTATAATTTGCATGCCAATATACTATATACATACATTTTTAATATAATAAATCATTTGAAGAAATTTTTATTTTTGATATTTTCCTACACTATTTTTTAGTCAACATAATTCTTTAATGATAAAGCTCTTCTTATATTTAAGCTACCTTATTTTTTTGCTCAAACAGGGCTCCATCAAAAGGGGTTCACACAAAAAAGTACACGCATAAACCAGTAAATTGACTATATACACTGTTACTACCAATTGCATTTATAACATCGAGTGAAGGGTCGTGAAAAAATTTATCTGGTCCAAAGGGGTTGCAGATGAAAATAGGTTGAGAAGCCCTGAGTATGGTACTAAAAAAGTTTTAATGCATACAATATGACTTGTCTTTACATGCATTTGCTGACAGGCCAATAAAAATAAAATTATAAATATTATAAAAATATCAATAATGCTTTTTACTAAATAAGCTTATTTTATAAATCAGTTATCTGCTATTAATAACACATAGCATGGCTCATTGATGGCGAAACATAATTTGTGGTGGAGGAGCTAGCAAAAAATGGGGCTTTTAAAGTGTTAAGTTGTCCAAAGACAAAGGAGGTTTGGTGACCTTCCCCCAGGCCTTAAAAACTATTTAAAGTGTTTCTCGTCTGGATTTTTTAAAATTACACTCCTCTACAAGCTATTTGGTTTAGTCCTCCATAAAATGTTTGAAATTTTGATGCCCCTGTAGCTATTTAGAGTGATCTTTACAATTCCTTAAAGATTATACACTTTTTAAGCTTTTTTTGTGTCTCTCACCTGTATTTAATTTAAAAATCCGATTTCTCTAGAAACTATTTAAAGTGGTCCTCTCCCAGAAGGTTTTAAAAATTTGGATGCTTTAGAATGGTGCTTCTCACATGTTTACAAAAAAAGGACCACTTGATAAATGTTCATTGAATTTGAAGACCACCCACATGGTTATACCACTTACCTTCCCTTCTACTTCCCTTGCTGAACCCAGCAATTATATTTATGTGCATGTTTATCAAGCATTAAAAGTCAGCATTTTTACTAGGCTTAGTTTCTTATGCACATGTCACGTGTAATATTGGTACACAGTAGTGTTGACTTAGTAGACTTAGCATGTCAATCTTTTACTCCTTAGCTCTTTCACTTAGTATTTATTTGTTCCTTATGGTTCCATATATAATATATTTAGAGTGGTCCTTCCTCGAAAATTTGAATGCCCCTAAAAACAGGGGCGGCCCGAGGTAAATTTTGTGCCTAGGTGGGATGGCTTTTTGGCACTCCCCTACATAACCCGGTGATAATAGGAATATATGAAAATAATCCCCAAACCTAACACCTTCTTAAATCATGTAATCTGGGCATGATAGGAAATTAATCTGAAGGGAAACTCCACAAAATGGTAATCATACTTCAAACATTTCGCAGTGAGATTGTATGAAAAATGTTAGGATTACAAAGAAAACTCTAGTACTGTACAGGTTTTGTAGACAATGTTCTCTTTATTTTTTATTTTATCAAACACTTTGATATAATGAACGATTTATGATATATCCTATTTTATTCCCCACAAAAAACTATAGCATTTCAAATTTCCTGTTAGTATCAAAAAGTGAGTTATTGTTATGCTTAGCAACTCCACTATTATGCTCAGGCTACTCTAGATTAAGTTGGTGCTCTGTTTGGCGTCCTCTTTGAACTAGTAGCCCAGCTCTTAAGCCACCTGGTTCATCCGGCCCTTACGCTGCCCCTGGCTAGAAACTATTTAGAGGGGCTTTGCCTGGAGTTTTTTTGAAAATTATATGCCATTAGAAGCTATTTGGAATGGATCTACCCAGGCAAACTTTGGAAAATTGGTTGCCTTTATAAGTTATTTTGAGTTTGATGCAAGGCCATCAGCTTCATATTCAAGAACATCAGAGGGGAGGATTGAAATAAATCTAAGTGGGGAGGGGGGTAGGAATTTATTACTTCTATTTTGCTACTGTAGATTTTGCATGTGTGTTACAACATATTAAAAGTAACATACTTGATCTGGAACCAAAGGTAAATAAACTGCAGTACCTACTGTTAATTTAATTATAAATCCAAATATGGCTCATTAATCCTCTTTCATATTTATAATTATTTTGGTTCTCTTTCTATTTAACTCAAAATGGGTGAACATATTTAATATTATTAAAATAATATATTACCTCATATAGAATGCTTCTTAATTATATTTAGTAAATTATATGTTAGATTTTAGAGCTAAAAGTGATCAAAAAGTTTAATATTATTATTGGTACTATTGTACCACACCAAGCCAAAGGGTAAAGACAGGGAATAACATGGTCGAACAATACACTAAATTATATCATTTGAAAAACAACAATTATTCTATGTGATTACTACACAAGAGAATGTCAAATGAGAAATCCTTAACACCTGTTCGAAGATATGGTATGGACTTTTGAGATAACAATTGCACACCCTACTATTTGTCTTCTAACTTTATATCTGTGCATACAAGGGACAGTTCAAGTCAAGTACTTACTAAAACACATTTTGGTCACTTGCATTATATAGCGAAAAGAGGTTTTTCTTATTGAGATGTTGGTCACTTGGTCACTTTGTCAAATGTGGATTCCACACATACACTACTAGTATTTTTCCTAGACTGATGATATGAGGATCAACTGTACTATACATTGCATACTTGTGTTGGGTCCAATAGACTTGCACATTTGTTTTGGGTCCAATAGACTTGCATACTCATGTTGGGTCCGATATATTTGCATATTTGTGTTGGGTCTAATAGACTTGCCATTAGTGTTCATGCAAAAATGTACTTTTTATCCCATATAGTAATATTAATGTTAATATTATTCAATTTTCAATGCTTTGTATTTCTGCATAATATATATCATGATTATATTACACGTTCACTTATACCTTTTGAATATCCCTTATCAAATACTAAAATAAACATAAAACAGAAAATTTTTGTTTATTATTTAATATTTGAATCACTGTGGAATTCTTATATTAAGTGAGTAATTTAAGATTTAATTTAATTTATGAAAAATATACTTTTTTTTTTCCTAAGATCAATGATTTTATTACAGGTCCTTGGTGATATCAAACGGTTAAGTTTAAGCATCAGGCGCTTACAAGCAGATAATCAGCAGCTCTTGCTGAACTTGGGATTTGATCCACACACCTTGATTTCTACATCCATCACACTACCTTGGAACCACATCATCCACATTCTTGCATCAACCTTTCTATTCAGTTCGCAGATCTAGTGTGGTGAGTTTTTAAGGGTTTGCAACAAACTTATAAAAAAAAGTCTAATTATTCAAAGTTATCTTTTCTTAAATATTTGACAGACATATCTGGGTAGCGCTATGGTTAATTTTGAGAATTCTAAAACACTAAAAAGGATTTTACTTGAGCTTTTTATTTAAATCTTTTTAGTTAGAGTGGAAAAAGTATTGATTGAAGAATGTAAAAAATATTGGTTGATCCATTTCTTAAATTGTAAAATTTTAGTTCATTGAATATTTTTTATTATAATTCAACACATTGCACATGGGCAGAGTTTCAAAGTCCCAACTGTCAAATATAAACCTATTCTTTGGTGTGTTTTATTGCACTCATGTTTAAGAGCGTGTATTTATTTTTTATTTACTCAAAAAATAAATTATAAAGCAAATGATATATTAAAGGGTGGCTTGAATAAATAAAAACTGACCCAGGCCACAGGCTGGAAACAGTAATGGCATTTTATAAAAGGCAGTTTTTTATTTTTATTATTTTTACAATTTTATTAAAAGAATAAAATAATAGTTGATTAAATTTCCAATTTTTTTTTTTTTACTAAAAAGGACTGCACTAATTATTCATTTCACTATACTCATTGTTTGTTCAAGATCATATTTATAAATCAAAATCTTTATTATTCAAATTCTCGCAATATTAAACATTATACTATCCAAATTGTCAAGTGTATTGAACCAGTGAAAAAGACGTTTGCCATTCACACTATTTACCTATCACATAACTTCAGAAAACTAAAAGAAATCATCAGCACTAAGGTTGGCAGACACATTTTCTAGGTATACTTCAGACTGAGACAAGTACCTCTTTAACCTGTTTAAACTGATATTACCCAATATACTATAGCACCCCAAGAAGTTTCTTGAGCACTACTGGACTTATTTACTACCTTGGATTACCTTAAACTATTTAAACTTAACAATGCCCATTTAATTTTCCTATAATTCAAAATTATTTAATCTAAGGTGGTGAAAGGACACATGGGCACCTACCACCATAAGCATATATACATTCAACAATTATTTTTCATATATTATATGGTTTCTCTTTAAGCACATTGCGAGAATTTGCACCAAAGACTTGACTAGAGCAGATTATACAGAAAGTTTCGCCCTCTTTGAACACAGTTTGACTTAAAGTAGCTCTTCATCATTCCTTCATAAGTGTTCTGAAAGCTTCAGTCATGAGCTTGTTGAATATCAACTGACAAATATGAGAAACCCTGACCAATTATGGGCTTAAAACCAAACATTGCTTCTTAAAGGTTAATGATTGATATTGTATTGATATGTTGAGTTATTTACAAACAATAATACATTTTAATCTGGCCTCCCAGTCACTAGTTATGTTATTATCCAAATAAAAATCATACTTTCACTCTAATCCTTTGAATTAATTGTATCTTAGTCTCCCATTAATAATTTTTATTTGGTTCCACATAAAGCAAAATTAAACAATTATAAACATTTAAAAAATTTCTGACCATTATCAACTTTTACACTAATGATTTTTTTTTGTAAATTCTTGTAAACATATTCATTAAATAAAATGAAATTACTTCAGCTCAAAGTTTTAGATAAGAGCTCTTACTTAACATGACACATTTGTTTACATTATCATGTTAAACCATCATATAGGAGTGATAATTCATTTGTCATTAAATATTTTATCTCAGGGCAATTCAGAGGTGATCTACGAGGCCTGTTCAAAAAGTTCCCGAACTTTTTTTTTATAATTCTTTTGGGGTTACTTACAGCTTTGTCACCTTCAAAGTACATCCCTCCTTGATTGATACACCGCTCCCAACGCCGTTTACACTTCTTGAAGCAGTCCTGATAGGTGTTTTTTAGGATTGTACGTAGGTCGGCTATTTATTTTTCTTTATTATCTTCAATTGTGTTGAATCTTTGTCTTTTCAAAGTGGTTTAAGTTTTGGGAACAGGAAAAAGTCTATTGGAGCCCGGTCAGGTGAGTCGGGAGGGTGGGGAAGTTTTGGCGCAAAAGTCACAAATCAGTAGCAATGCGTGCGCGGGGCCATTGCCAGATGGAGGATTCAGAACATGTTTTTCCACAACCAGGGCCTTTTTCTCCTGACATTTTCTTGCAGACATCTTAGAACTTAAAGATAATACCAACTATTTACTATTTGTCCCTCTGGTAGGTATTAATTATGAACAACACCCTTGACGTCAAAAAAACTGTCAGCATGACTTTTACGTTTGACCTGACCTGCCACACTTTTTTTGGTCTCAGCTAATTTTTACCAACCCACTGTGAAGACTGAGCTTTCATTTCGACATCTTTGCCTGAGACCCATGTCTCATCGCCAGTGATAATTTTCTTCATGAAATTTTTGTCCTTGTTTGCACGATACAAAAGTTCCTGGCAAATTGCAACGCGATTGTCTCTCTGATCCTGAGTCAGCAGCTGTGAAACGAACTTTGCAGCAACACGTAGCATTTCCAAGTTTTCGGTCAGAATGTCGTGACACAATCCCATTGAATCTTACAGGCACCGCGATTTCTCTAATAATTCAATTGATGGTTTTGATGCAAAGTTCTCTGAACTTAGGCCACATGAGCGTCATATAGGCCCAGGATCACCTTGAAGGCAGGTCATCATCAGTTGACTGCTGACCATCTTTGAATGGTTTAAACCATTCATAAAACTGCGCATGAAGTGGGCACTGATACCCATAAATTTTTTTCATCATTTCATGAGTTTCCTTAAATGTTTTCCCAAGTTTGACACCAAATTTAATGTTGATACGCTGCTTGTAAAACTCAACCATCTCAAAAATCGCAAGACATGCACAGTAAACTCCTAAATAAAACATAGCAGCGTGATGATTAACCTGAATAGAATGATGAGGTCAACGGCATGTTAGTTGCAAAGCTTTCAGCTATAAAGCACCACTTACCGTACATCTCTACAACATCGTGTTGGCATGCTATTTAAATAGTCCAGGAACTTTTTGAACAGACCTCGTATATGTATTTTTTCCACAAATTTTAAAACTGATCTCAGAATTTTTCTTTTACCCATAGTTTTAAAATTATAAAGTGTGTAAGGAAATTATCTCCCCAGTAAAGTGGGCGGAGTGGCTAGTAATCACAGTTAAGTTGGTATAAGGGATTCCTTGCTTTGTGACAAGGCTGTGCTACTGGCGTATGACACACTTTGAACATGATGAATCATATGTTTGTTTGCTTATTGTATGAGTCAGCACTCCCTGGCCATTTGGTGTCTAGTTTGTTCTGTAAATATCTAATGCGGTCTGTTTCTCTGTCATAAGCTGTTATTTATGTAGCTCAGTGTACACTTTATAGTGTTTAGAATACCAAGTGGCACAATGCCTAGAAATTTTGCTAGTCATTTTGAATCTTTTTGCTACATTTTTGGTGAGGAAACTTTAAAAAAATTTGTTTTATTCCACTTATTATTAAGTTTTATAAGTCCTAATTTGGATACAAAATTGGTGACCAAGATAAAAATTGGACCCCTCAACTTTGTTGTGTCCTTGTATCAGACTCCTCATGGGTTGATCAAAGGGTTCTCAGCACATAAATTTTGTGGTTCTAATGATTTGGCGGGAACCAAAAGATCACTCTACAGTCTTTTTGTCTTGTGAACATTTGAGTCATCAGTTCTTAACTAAAGCACACTGTGATATACCCTATATAATATATTTTTCTTAAATTATTTTACCACCTATACCTTACCATCGTGCCCATGGTGATATGAATACTGTGTGTACAATTTCAGAATCTTACCAATTATTAGGAAATACTTTACATTTTAGTAAAGTTAACTTGCTGGCTTTATCTATTGCTCTGAAGTTCCAGCAACTATGACCGTGTTTTATATTATATATTTTAGTCTCTTGAGTTTTTTCTTATATTCTCCTTGTTTTTCTCTGTAATTGTACTGTTACTCAATGTTAATTAACGATCAACACCTTTTCAATAAAACTTAATTGACTTATTAACATATGCTGTTATTCCAAACTACTGGCATAACCAAATAGATAATAATAGTCTCCTTGATGTGGAACATATACAGCAGTCATTTGTACAAAGATCTATACTACTAAACTAGCATAATATCACAATATTAACTAAAAAATATGACTGAATAATGGCATTGACTGGCCATTGTCCAAATTACCAGAAGTTCAATTGTAAGATTAACACAAAACAATGACATGGATGGCTGGATAATCCTGTTTATACACACACATCTTGAGTCATAATTAAAGTCTACATTTTTATCACTGATCATTTCATATGAACAAGATAATAGCCTTATATTATATACCCTTCAGTTACCCTGAAAGGTAGCAAGCCTACTTGGCATGGTTCCACTATGGCAGGGGTCTTCAACCTTTTTATGTCCAAAGGTCAAAGTTTTTATCTATTTTTGGCTCGCGAGCCCCCGGTAATATTCGGGTTGAATAAATAATAAAATATTCATATTAGCTCATACTTAAATCATTTATACTCACTCTAGGGATTAAGATTTATCGTTTCTCTGTTGTTTTTTTCTATCTATAGAATTTTCTTAGCAGGATTTAGCACAATTTGTCTTGTCTACTAGAGTTGTCATTTGCTTGTTCAAAGTACATTTGTATTAAAATGCAATTCTTTTCTCCATGCAAAAAGCAAAAATCGTTTATAAAATAATGCAAAATAAATATTTATTTGTTGATTATTTAAAATATATATCTGTATTTGTAATTTTTTCTCTTGAAGTAATGATATATTTTTCATGAGATAGCAGGCAGCAAAAAACGTTATAACGGACCGCGAGTTGAAAACCCCTGCACTATAGTCTAGCTTATAAGATAGGGCCATAGTGTAATATGTACAGATAAGATGCTACCTTTCACGGTGAATGAAGTATACCACTAAAAACATTTTGTGACAGCAAAATGTATTAAATTTAAAATAAAAATCGTCATTCTTAGGGTACTACTTCAGAGCCCCCTCTTTATATGGATTTGGACCACCCTGTGCACAATCATCAGCACACACCTCCTTTATCAGTGGATGGCCAAACTCCTACTCTTCGACCAGAGATATGGAAAACACTTATTGGCTTGGGCTACTTGTTTGTCGTCACTTGGATCACAGCATTTGTCATGGTCATTGTGCATGACCGAGTACCAGACATGAAGAAATACCCACCTCTACCAGATATCTTCCTTGATAACGTGCCACATATACCTTGGGCTTTCCACATGTGTGAACTAACTGGAACATTTATGCTTTTCATTTGGATTGCTGTTCTTATGTTTCATAAACATAGGTGAGTCATTACAACTTCAGAATTTTTCTTTTAACGTGACTTTGCACACAGGCTTTAAGATTACCCTTAAATTCAATGAGTGTTATTAAAAAAACATCCAAATAATTTTTACTTAAAAAAGTTATATCAACCACAAACAAGTGATTATATTTAAATTTCTGTTCATATACTTGCATCTGTTTAGGGACAGTAATATAATTTGCTCAGTGAATAATAAAAATAATCTTAACACATTAAGATGGATACCTCATTACAACCAATGGAAATTAATTGTAATTCATGATTATGACTGTTTTAATTTTTTTATTCACAACAACTTTTATTTTCAAAGTGGTATATTTTCCTTGGATTACAAATGGCTAGTGGTCCTTGGCTAATCGGTAAAATAAGTTTATAGAATGAGCCAACTTTACTCTAATGGGTCGAGAGTCTTGATTTATTTGAGTTTTGACATAGCATGCACAAATTTACCAAGTTTTTTTGTAAGTGTCTTATAATATGGCAAAGGGGATTGTTCATCCTTCTTATTTATATGATCAGAAACTTGAAATAAGCATTACAAATTAAAATTAATGTAAGTAATAGAATAAAGAAATTATTAGTAAACAACTTCACATCTCTTATTAATTTTGATAAAATATCAATAAAATATGTTTTATTGGAGAATTCATATACATTCACTCACTACACAAAACAAAAATACAAAACTAGGCTTTGTTAGTCAAAAGATGTAAACATTGTTTCTTTGATTGTTTTATGTAGACTTTTCAAAGTGACTTTTTTTTAAATATTTTTTCCTTAGTATAGTGTGGCTTTAGCTATTATTATTTATTTTAACAAATGTATTTTACAAAGTAT
Organism: Timema podura; assembly: GCA_033556935.1. Lineage (NCBI taxonomy): Eukaryota > Metazoa > Arthropoda > Insecta > Phasmatodea > Timematidae > Timema > Timema podura. The sequence goes on along the minus strand of JAVRXN010000010.1, from coordinate 98,324,644 downwards.
TTGTTTCAAATTTATTAATAAATGTTGTTATACATTTTAGTTTGAAAGATGAATATTGTAAATTGTACAAAAAATACATTTAACTGTGTTCGCATTTTCCCTATAGGTTCATACTTTTGCGCCGCTTTTTTGCCTTGTCAGGAACTGTGTTTCTCCTGCGATGTGTTACAATGCTTATCACATCATTGTCCGTTCCTGGATCTCATTTAGAATGTAATCCTCGAGGAAGTTCAGATTATTTCAAGAAGCATGGTGATCTGTGGGCCAAAGTTCAACAGGCCTATGTGATCTGGCGCGGAGCAGGAATGTCGATTCAAGGTGTGCGCACTTGTGGTGATTACATGTTTAGTGGCCACACTGTTGCCCTCACCATGCTAAACTTCTTCATTACAGAATGTAAGTGGAACTGGAGCTATCTTGAATAATCCATTTTTAAATTCTGCTGCAAATTTATAGTGCTGCTACCGGATTATGCGGTCTTGATTACCTTAATATCTGAAAGGTAAGAGGGAGGATATTCAAAGTCACATTCTGTAAATGTGTATAACTTGAACAGGTAGTATGATGTGATGCTAAAAAAAAGATATATATCAGTTAACTCAAGATCATCATTAATTGTTTTCATCCTGTGGTAGGGTCTGTTTGGTAAAATGCCTCCATCTTCCTCTTTCCTTCCAGTCTTCTCTTCTCACTCACACAATTGTTATGATCTGTTCTCTCCAATCTGTTTCTTGGTCTCTCTTGCTTTCTTTTTCTACATACTTCATCTCCATGATTCTCTTTGGTATTCTTTTCCATCCTTATTACATGGCTATACCATCTCAGTCTTGCTTCCTCTACTATCTCATGTACTCCCTGTTCCTCCTCGTGACAGATAACATGCTTCTCACAAACTTCATTCCCATGGCCTCCATTTTCCTTGGCTTTCTTACATACAATGTCCATGTTTATGCTGCATTTGTGACTTTGGGTACAAAGTACACTAAATACACCACTTCCTTACACCTTAAAGGCACTTCTCTAAAGCAGCTTTCTTACACACCTATAGCCAACAACTCCCTCTGCTGCCATCTGTATTAGATTATTTATACCCTCACCCTTAGCCTCATTCATGCTAACTCGCTATTTTACACTGTGTACCTTTTTCAGCTCTACTCCATCTGAATTTATAGCTTTACTTGGTCTTATCCTCCTCTCACTACCATACTTAGCTCTTTGATCATGACTTATTCTTTTCTACACGATTTTCTTTGCCATTTTATTGATGACCATTTCCATTACCATTAGAAAGAGTAACTTGGTGAAAGAGCACTTCCCTGCTTCACTCAAATTTTTATTTGGAGCTACTCTAACCACCTCTTCTCCATCTTAACACAACTCATGTTATCCTCATACATACTCTTTATTCTCATTACAACTATTTTTACTCCATTCTCCTCCATCACTTTCTAGACTTTTATATCCACACTATCTTATGCCTTCTCCACATCCATAAAAATATCATTACTAAGTCCTTCCAAAATTCATCCATTATTTATATCAGCTGTCATATAGTGAAGATCAAGTTTATTGTATTCCACTATTCCCAAAATCCATGCTTTTCCCTCTTTCGATTTTCCTTTAATTTTCTTTCTTATTTTTTTCCCCAGTTTATTTTAATATATGTTTGTACAGTGGCATATTGACGTAATTGCCCTATAATTCGTATACCTATCCCTTTCTCCTTTATTAAAAATTGGGACAATGAGTCTTTTCTTCCAGTCGCTTGGTACCCCTGTATATCCATTGTATTCCTGCTTCTCCTGCAGCTCTTATCATTTCCACATTTAGTTCGTCCACTCATCTTTTCATTGTTTCATCCTTTTTAATGCATCCTCCATCTCTTTACATGTTGGACTCACTCTTTCCTCATCTGATAATTCTTCATACTCCTCTTCTTCACTCCCATCACCATCATCTTCAGTGTTAAACATCTTTTCAAAATATCCCCTCCACAATTCCTTCTCTTCTTCTTTCTTATTGTTCTTCCTTCTTCATTCATCATTCTTACTTGTCATTTATCTCTCCTCTGTTTCATACCTGATGATAGAACACTAATTTACTTCCTTCCATATTCTTATCCAGCCTCTCTGTACATTTTTGTATCCATTCCTTCCTGGCTTCCTGCATCACCTTTTTTGCTCTTCTCTTCTCCCTATACTCATTCCTTGCTTCCACATTACTATTATTGAAACTTCTTCTGAATATTTTGTTCGTCTCCTGATGGCTTCTGTCCTCTGTCGTTCCATCATGGTGTCTCCAGCCACGTCCCTTTCACTTGTCTCCCCTCATACCTTCTTTGCATTTCCCACTAAACAATTATTAAACTTCCACCTCTACACTTTGCATCTCATCCTTGAGCACCAAGCTTCTTGCCTTTCTTAAATACTGTTCTCATGACCCAGTTTTAGTTTTCATTTCCTTGTCTATTGGAAATAATCTATTACTTACCTTTGCTCCCCATCCCAATTGTATCTTGTAAATTTATGACATTCTCTTTGCTTCTTGTACCAACTAATTGTTTGCCACCATTATTTTATTTTGTGCATGTAACTCCAGTAACCTTTTACCTTCCTCAGTTCTCTCTCCTCATCTGTCATATCATAACACTTCCTCGTTTCTCTCTCCTCATCTGTCATATCATAACACTTCCTCAAAACCTCCTCTTTCTTTTCCTACGTTTGTATTCAGGTCACCCATTACAACTTGCCACTCTTTTCTCATGTGCACTTCCAAATCTTGCCCCAACTTGTCCTTTTCTTCTGCTGGGCATCCCATTTGTGATGCACATACTTGTATCACCTCCACCTTTTCCCTATTGATTATTTCCAATCCATTGATATGGTCATTTACGCAATTGGCATTCTAGTCACTATTATGTTATGTAGCTCTCAAATCTTAAAAATTGCAAACTTTGTCTTCTCATTTTGGCTAGGATTTGTTCAGGCCCAATAAATATGGCCCTGAAATATATCAGCATTTGTATTGTCATTCCATGATGATTAATTTTTTGTCTGTTTATGGAAAAAATGGTATGAATAAAAATGTTAACTTTTTTTTTTTTTTTTTCCAGATACACCAAGCCATTTGTATTTCGTACATACATTCACCTGGATTTTAAATATGTTTGGAATATTTTTTATTTTAGCAGCTCATGAACACTACTCTATTGATATATTTGTTGCATTTTACATCACTTCTCGACTCTTCCTCTACTACCATACACTGGCCAACAATCAGGCCTTGATGCAAAGAGATTCTAAACGCACTAGAATCTGGTTTCCTCTTTTCAGTTTCTTCGAGTCTTCAATAAATGGCATGATACCAAATGAATATGAATCACCACTTATACCTTTGCGGCTATTTATTTTTTGGTTAAAAAACCATTCTATAAAATTATTTGATTTTATAATACCTACCTCAAATGAAAAACCAATAAAATTGATTTTTAAAAATAAATAGTGATCTTTTTTTCTAAAATTCAAGTGAGACATATCACTAGACAGTTATTTTGTTTCATGTTCTGTTACCTTATTGCTATTTTGTTGATGATTTCGGTAGACTAACACCAAACAATTTTTCTCCATGATAAATATACTTTATCATATATAGTGTAAATATTCTTCACTTTGTTCTCCCAAAATATTGACTTAAATAGGGATGTCAAACTAATATATATAAATATATATATATATTATTAGTCATAAATTATAATTTTAATCCATAATTTGTGTAAATAGAGTGTATAATGTACAATTTAAATGAGAATAATAGGTTTAAATATTGGTTAAATAGTTAATAGTTACTTATTTTTGTTATTTAAAACTGGTATATTTAAAATATTTTGTACTATTAAAAACAAGCATCTATTTCATAGCTTTGCCTCCAAATCTATCTTTGTCATGGTGAGTAGACAAAAATTAAGTCTTACAAGGTGTTATCAGGCTTTAAATTAATTGAGTTACTCTTTTGTCACTCTTTAGCCCAAAATGTAGAAATTACTTTCAAATATACGTAGTTATGAAATTGATCTAAGGCAATGATAACTCTGATATTTGTATGTATACCCAATTCTTATGCATCTTTCCATTTAACATTAGTTCCTCATACATTCCTCCTTACATAACATCTCATTGTTGAAACAATGTTAAGGCCTTGCATATTTCACCTTATTTACAGTTTCCATCTCATATATAAATTGATTGGAATACTTGTTTTACAATTTATATTGGAATATTTGTTTTACAGTAACAGTTCATTTGGAATTTCTTAAATCATTGATATACCCAAACATGCAAATATATCTTGATTTCCATTAATAAATTAAACATACCTTGGAGGACTAAACTAAAATCTTCTTTTCAGTTATGGATACATGTTAAAATGCTCACTCACGCACAGTAGTGATTCGGGCGGTAAATTTGGTTGTACTGGGAATTGCAGAAAGGAAATGAAACTATGTATGTTTTTCTCAAAAACCATGAAAACATAAAACAGTCACAAATGTAATTACAAATTTATATAATATAATATGTAATTAAATAAAATATAATTATAAAAAAATGAAGCACAAATAAAAGTAAAAGCACTCTTAACGCATATATTTACAAACAATTCAATATTTCAATGCTTTCATTGAATCATCAGGAAGTAGTAGTAATAAGGCTAAGCAGTAATATAGCTTCAGCGATAGCAACTTATTTGTGAAAGAGGAAAACTTCTCTGTTGTACTTGGAACTCTCTGGAGGGTCTTCTATTGTTCTCTGTGAAATGGTATGAGGTAACAAGTAATTTAGCAAATGGTTGAAATGAGGCCTTGTTTAAAAATATTTAGATTGAGTGGTTTTTCTATACTTTGTGATCCATTGATGTGCCAGTTCCCATATTCTTAACTAGTACTTGTTGCATTGGGTTTCTATAAAGGATTTTAAAACTTTCGTATTGTATCAGTCCTCAAAGTTTAAGTTATGAGTGAAGGCATGTCCTAATACTATACGGTTTTTTATGGGTTCATGATTTTGGTGTCATGGCGGTGCCCATTCATGTGATTACGGACATTTTTCTAGGTGATGCCAATATATCGTGCATTGCATTAATGCCAACAATGTGCTGCTCAATATATTGGCCTAACCACAGAAACTATGCGAAAATGTATGAATGGAGTCCATGGCACCAAACTTAAGAACCTATATGAACGATTTCAGCACATGCCTTCAATCATAACCTCAAGGGCCAATACACTGTTAAAGTGTTAACATATTTAATAAAAAATTAATGCAAAAAGTCCAAGTTAAAAAGATGGGAACTGGGACATCAATGGATCACAAAGTCTAGAAAACCACCCCAACCTAAGCATTCGTTAACAAGGCTTGATCCCAACCCTGTTGCAACACTACCACCACCTGCCATTTGCAGAGAACAATAGAAGCTTCAAAGAATTTCAAGCCCACCTGAGAAGTTTTCTTATTTAACAACCAAGTTGGTATCACTGAAACTATCTTCCTGGTTTGTACTACTTCCTGAGTGATATGCCATGAGCATCAAAACATTGAAGTGTATGTAAATATGTTTTAGAGTTACACTTTTATTTGTCATTCATTTTTATACATTTCAATCATATTTATTTAATTACATATAATATAATTGTATTCTTACAATTCTTTTTTGTTAAAAAGGAAGGAAAATACATCATCTCTATAAGCTAGCTGGTTTAAAACAACTAATAGAATATCCCAAACATTCTTTTAGACAAACTTTTAGAGATACAAACTCCTCCTTCAGTCCACGAAGTTTAAATGTGTCATGTGTCATAGGCCCAGGTGTACCTCAGGCCTGTATGTAACTCAATATGTTGTTTTATTAAATCAATATTATTGATAATGTTATTATTGTTTAATATAATCACACCATTACAAAGATAAACTACTTCTTAGTGTGGAGATTGCTATGTGGATTTTAGTTCAGATGGTTTATTGTGTACATTATGTGTATAAATCATATAGTTTTAATATTCATGATATAATTATAAATGTGACATATAAATAGTGCCTTAACAATAAATTAAGTTTAACCAAACTAGTTTATAAATACATTTTAAATATTTTACAAGTGAATTTATTTAAAACTAAAATTTGCTTATTCATTAAAATTATTTATTTAGAAAAAAATATAGTTTTTTGATATGATCAGCAATGGCTTGCTTTAATATATGTAGTTTTATATCTTTTGTTTGTATACTAGAATACACTAAAATAAGATTTAGTTCTTAGTTTGAAGAGGCAAGCAATAGTACTAGTGCTTTTAAGTTTGAGATGCTAAAAATTATGTGTTTTAATAATTTTTAAGTCTTTTTTTATAGGCCAACCAGTCAAGAACTGCCACTAAATTTAAAGTGGTTTAAGTTTTTGTAGTTTATGAGATCTGTTGTATTTTTGCTTTGAAATAATGTATTTTTGGTACTGCACATAATTATAATAATACCTATTTTAAAAACATACAATAAATACTAATTTTTAGTAGATACTCAAAATCAAGCTGCCAAAAAAAGTTATGTGTCAGTACTAAAATATTGTTTGTTAGTCTAAGTTCCTATAATTAATAAATTAGGATGGCTGTAAAAATATAAAATAATCAATGTCATATATTTTAAACATTATTAAAGGAATGTGCTGAACCTTTAGAATCCTAATGTATAATATTTATGATTTAATTACAGTACTCAAGTTGTATTTAAAACACAAAAAATAGCACTTTAGTTAATCCCAACTTTAATTTAAAAAAAAAAAAAGCTTTATTTAGCCATTACCAAGAAAAAGTAACAAACCTTAATAACTCTAAACTCTACTCAAAAGCCAAGCAAGCTTAAGAGCTCCCAACTTTACACACTTTTTTCTTATTGAGTTTTTCATTATATTTTAAAACAAATATTGAATTAATACGCCAAATAAGGAGAACCATATATTATTTTACACAGTTATATGTACAATAGTTTTTCAATCAGTTTGCTCGACCTGTCCCATCGTGAACATTTTACTTATTGTTTAGATTCTTTCTCCCTCTACCTTTACAGCCACCCCAGATTTAAGTGTACTTACTGTTTTCCTAGCTTGAATGGTATTTTTTTTAAATGGGAAATTGTTCTTTTTTTGTGTGTTTTCTAAGAGGTGGTGAGACTTCTTGACATAAAATAGAATAGTTTATTTTAAAATATATTTACATCTACATCAATAGTCACTTCATGTTCCTTCTTAGATAAAATATTATGAGAATTTAATCAAATGGTGGTGTCAATTTATTGGTTACTTATTATTTCCAGAGCACAGATAATTTTACTTTCATTAGAATGTTTATTATTGTAAATATATCCTTGCTTCTCACTTCACCATTCTATTTATTCCTTTGCCCTCACAATTCACTTTCATAAAACTCTTGTGTTTTCACTATAAAAGGAATAAATCAATGACTTGTATTCCAGTTCTTTTTTGAACATAAACCATACTGGTTATTATATATAGAATTATTTATTACATAAACAAATATTACATCAATTCTTCTTGTTTCCAAGCTAAGCCTTCTGCCTGGGCAATTTTACTTTGCTGTTTGCTTTAGGTCAAAATCATGTTACATTATGACAAAATTCCTTTATCTCTACACTAATAAAATGTCTCCTTTTTAAATTCAATAGTTTTTGGTAGCTCATACCTTGTAAGCATGGGCTGCATTCATGTTATGTTTTCTATCACAATACTGTTCATTATTTGTTCTCAATAAAGCTACTGGAGTAGTTAACTGTAATGCATATTGAATGATGATTTGTTAAGATTCCAATTAAGTCCACTATAGAGACTTCCCTGGCTCTTCTTTGGCATAGTTTTCACCATTATTGATTCTGGCATCCATGACAAAAATTGATTATTTTTTTTTACTTCATTCCATTCCACAAAATTTCTGTACATAACTGTGCTTTCATTTCCACAATGCTTGGATGAGATTCATGAGGCTTAGGTAGAAAAAAAAATGCTAAGTGATTTAAGAATTACTACCATTTTTCTCACAAAAATTAGATTTTCTATTTCATTAAACTTGGTTTCTTTTAATCTAAACTATGTTTGGTAATCTGTTCATTTACCAGCCTTCAATCTTTATTTTATTTTTTGCAGCTTCCCAGGGTGTATTGTGTGCTAAAAGTTGTAACACAACCCTCTGTGTTAGGATAACATTTACTATTCTCATTTGCTTGAGACATTTGCTAAAGGAGATTTGCAAGACTATCTAGGTTTGTACCTGACTTTAGACTAGAACTATTGCATTGGTAGTACTCAAATATTTCTAAGAGTAAAACATTTTTACAATGGTCCAAATATTACCAACCAAAAAGATATACAGTAAGATCCACTGTCACTTTAAAGCCCATGCAACTTTACCATTTGTAAAGTTTCTGCAGTTTATCAAACTTTGGGTTAAATTTTACTATGAGAAACAGTTGTGTTTTCGAAGTTAGAGATGGGCACCTTCTATAGGTAATTTACCTACTTGGAGCACAAGATTTGGTTACAAAGCTTTTTGTGTTTTGTTTACTTATAATAATTTGTTTAATTATAATATTATTACTATGAAATAAACCCTACAAGACCCATAGAATTGTTCTGAAATAAAAGTCATTTCAAACATCTTAGTTTTTCTTGATGCATAACCATTTTGCGTTATGTGATATTTGCTTGTACTTCATTTCAATTTGGCACTTAAAATGTTTCTTAAAATTAAAGAGATAACAGAACATTTAATATTCTATCATCTAAACCAGGGGTTCTCGAACGTTTTAGACCAAAGGGGCCCTTACACCACATAAAACACATTGAAGCCCCATCATTTTTATTTCTACACCATTATTATGAACATCCAATAACAAGTCTCTTAGAACTTAATACTTGAATAAATATTCAATGAAAGAATGCATGTCTACTTGTGAAAAAAGTTTAATTTGCAAAGTGCAAAATTTAAACCGTATACAGTAAAATTTCCCTTAGCGATTTCTGAACAGCGGATTCGTCTTTATAATAGATTTTCTCATTAAGGGGCACTGCCACTTCTAAAAATGCATATCTATTCGTAAGAATCTCTAAACAAGGAACTAAAATTGAAAACACCAGTCAGTATAGTTGACTGTAGAGATGTCAGGAAGACATTGTCTCACATGAAGTGTGGGCAGCCCCATCTTTCCCCTATGATGAAAGTTTCTAAAATAGCCTACATAGTGATGAGTATGGTACTTAGAGTTCAAACCTCCCACCCTTTCTGAGCAACCAGTGGGTGTTGTTCTAGCAGTTTAGTCTGTGCTTGCTACACATACACTGCACATAAAGTACAGAAGGTCTACTGTATACATTTAATTTTGTTTTTGTATTGTTCTGTGTATTATGTCTACATACTTTTTTTTTTAGTCATAATAATTCTCCATACAATTCTACACGGTGCAGTTAGAGTGCTGTAATTAAATCCACAGTATATAGGTTCATATGGATTAAACTGTGTTCAAGCTGTATGATTTTTAAAAATTATCTCACTATATAAAGGACACTTCTTACTAACAATTTTTTTTTTATCTTGGTAGGTATCCACTATTAAGAGATTTCAATGTTTATTTATTTACTTTTACTAGTAACTTAAAACTTAACACACAATCTTGCTACATGGCAAAACTGCATGACACGTGTTGTTGCTGTATCTACTAGTATGTGATATCACCATTTATTAAGTGTAAAACAAATGAAAAAAATCACATGTTTTGGCAATACCTTTGGCAAATGTTCTTTATTCAGATTTGGAAAAAATTGGAAATCCTAATTGCCACTATTATTTTATAGGAAGCCTGAGCCTCGGACCCCAAGGGCTTCGCTGAGCACAGTTTGAAAAATGCTGATCTAAAGAATATCTAAAATGTTATGTGTCTCTTGAAAAAAAAATTGAGTAAAATTTTTCCAGAATACAAAATTCCAAGACATTCTTTCATTCAATTATCAGCACTTTTTTTTTAAGTTGATGTAGTTTTATATAAAATTAGATCCAAAAGTAATAGGGCCTAGCCGTTATGACTCAACCCTATCTTAAGCCTTTACAAATTCAATAGTGAAACATTGTAAAACATGGGTTAAATATTTGACAGGCCCACATTAAAACAAATCCTCCACACACTCTATTTCAAATATTGTTGATAATTGTTGTTTTAATGATTCTACCAAGAAAATAAATTAATCTGTTTCTTTCATAACTTATTTTTACAAGAACTACATTAAGTGCACAGAAGCTAGTATTTTTAAATTACTTTTGTTCGGTCATTTGGATATCCAAGTGTTTCTGTAATCATACTTACTCTCTTTTCTTGCAAAATTTAAAAATTATTTAAAACAGCAAAGCAAACATTCACCTCTAGCTTTATTGTCTGTGTATGGAAACTAAATGGTTAGGATCGTGCATTACTAAGAGCTTGGCTAGCTGTTACATTAAAGTAATTCACAATAGGGTATTAACAAACTTAGTACTGGAGTTCATTCACACTATGAGTGGGTAAACTGGAATGCTTGAAAAGTTAATAGGGTTCAGGTAACAGCTACAATAATTATACTTTTGTGGGTTTTTATTTATTCATAATTACATATTAATTAGTTTTGTCTATTTAAACTTAGTTTGGAAAAGTTTTAACAAATTTAACATTGTATTGATATGTTAATAATATCAAGAAAAATAGTTTGCTAGTTGGCTCTTATAAAAAAAATTTATTTGAAGTTTCATATTATTGATTTTGCTAATAATATAAATATTATTTTTCTTGGTTCTGTCCGAAATCATTAAAGTTAGTCATCGTCGTCGTCCCTACCCCCTCCCAACCTATTCATTAACTTTGTTTCAAAATAATTAATCTGTTAAAAATAATACCATAAATGTGAAGTGAACATGAAATCTTTAATTTAGGGCAGCATTGCTCATATCACTTAACTTCTCAGCTCTGCATATTTTCAGGGTAGTTTTAAAATAAAGGTGTGAGTAATAAGTCGATGGATTTCTTTCGCTTGAGTATTTCATTGATCTAGTATCAAATGCTCTTTAATAAACCTTAATTGTAATAATTTAAAAACTTATTGTGAATTTGCTTTTTAGAAAAATATGTAAATATATTAATTAAAATAATAAATTTAATGCTGATCAACTCAAGATTAATAAGCGTGGAAAAGTAATATATTTAAGTGTTTTATTTGCTAACACTCCTAAAGTAATGTATTATTTTAAGTGCCAAAGCCAAAATGTTAATAAATAATATGCGATGACCACTTGACAAACTTAAATGATGCACATTACATTCTATTTGATTTATAACAAATATAAATTGTAAACTATTTAGATAATTTAAAGATAAATATCAAATGTTATAATCTTGATTAATTCCTAATTGAGATAGTAATTTAAACTGGAAATATCCTTTAAAATAACTTTTATAAAAACTATTCATTCTTCAACTAAGCACCCTAATTGAATCAATATATGATATATTATTTTATTATGTTAATCCACTTGGTTATCTGAAATAGATACACAAATGTGTGTGTACATAATTGTTTGATATTCAGAAGGTGTAATTTTACATCCCTTAAACACTTTATATACATAAAGTTTGCTCAATGGTCTAAGTGATGAATAAGAAATTGTAATATTATATTTTATATTAAATGTCCAAAACCTATAAAACTTTATGAGCTGATGTTTTTGCTGAAGACTATTATTTTTAATGATAATATAAGCTCTTGGATTTGTATTTATTAATATTCAATTATTATGTTTATAAAACAGAAGTAAAAAATGTTCATGTGTTGTTATATATTTAAAATATTTATATAAAAATAAAATATTTCTTAATGGTTATTTGAGTATTTATTTGTCACAGGTACATAAATCACTGGCGCAGCCAGGGGGGGGGGGGCGAGGTTTCAGGTTTGAAACCCCACCCCCACCCCCAGGCCTCGTTACCCACCTACCTCTTTCTCATCCCTAAAGCTGTTGAGATCATACATGAGGAACTATACAAATGAAGCCAGATATAATTTTTCCACATGGGGAGGATGAAGTTCTCAATGAACTTTCTATGAAGCCAAAGAATATTAATATAAGACTAAAGTGAATTAGTTCAAAAAAGATTTCATAAATCAAATTTCAAAAATACAATTTATTGAAACTTGCATGTTTGTATATTTTAGCAGTAGGCATGAATAAACATTTGTTCATAAAAATTTAATAGTTAAAATAATTACAGAATTATGACAATTTTTATAAATTTTAAATTTTTTGGATATTATTGTATTTCTTTTGATGCATTAGTATTTTGCAGTACTTAAATTCTCCCGTGGGGAAAACCAATGGACCCCGCTTATTTGGTCAGTGAAACTAAACGCTCCTCCCCCCACAAACGAATCCTGGCTGCGCCAGTTACATGAATTATACCAAACTTTTAATTTTATATTATAAAATAGAGAATATGTTTGAAAGTTATAAGCTTTTATACTTTTTGTAACAAGATGTTGAAATATATTGGGGCAAGTCCTTAAGAATGTTGAAATTTAAAAAAATTGTTGAATCTAAAAAAACAAAGCAGATTCATATATAACCAAGTGTGAACTCTTAATGAAATCCCATTGTTTTATATTCAAGTTTAAAATAGTTATAAGCAAAATTAAAAGAAATAAAAACTTAAAAAAAAACTCATATTTTCTCTGTTCATAAGTCTGTGAGATAGATTATCTACCTTACATCTGTATACTGATCTTCTGGTCAACTAGACACTCTTGACGACTGACAGTGATGCCTAGACTAGACTGCCTATGACAAAGATCAGGGTTCAAATCTTGGTTAGTGTACTGAGGGTGGTTTTTTAATAATGGTTTTCCACTCTTCCTCCACGCAAATGTGGATACACTTCCTTTAAATTTAAAAAGTAATAATATGCTTTATATAATAAACATCATTCAATACAATGCAAATTGATGTGTGTGTTTGTTTTAATAACTATCCTACACAACTTTTTAATACTTTCCACTATCTTTTTAGCATCTGTAGTCTACTAATATTTATTTGAACTATGATGTAGTTTGAAATACTCATTTTCAGGGCCCGGATTCTGATGACAAAAAATAACCTAAAAATATGAACAAAAAGTCGAAATAAATGCGCATGACTAAATCAAACCAGCACTTTACAAATATAGCATTAATTTACAAATATGTACTTCAGAAGTAATAGCTACCCCCTTCTAACGCAACCCTCTCCAACTTAGTTATAATCTCATCAGGAATGTATATTTTACAACCAGACAAGCAAAGAGGATACAAATTTCATGGCCTACATTTTCTCATTCAGACAAATATGGGTTCAAACAATTATTTCATGTTCGAGTATTTATGCATTTACAAAATATTGATAGTATTTAAAAATATATTTATTCAACACAAATACCTCAAAATGACTCAAAAATGCATAAAAATGACTAAAATCCCTTAAAATGCTTGAAAATGCCGCAAACCAGAAAAATATGACTTTAAATTTAAAAATGAGGAAAAAAAACCCTATAAACTATGCATTTCTAAAACAAGGAAATCATGATCCGATTTCATATACTTATGAGCATTGTTTGTGACGAACCAGAATAAAAATGACATGTCATTAATTTCTAGGCCCTGCTCATATTGATTTGTTCTTCTTGTCATGCTCATACTAAATGATCAGATAAAAAAAAGATCAATGAGAAACAATACAAGTTTAATGTAATTAATATTTTGAAATATTTTTGTTCTATGTATTACACCCAATATCACCGCTGAGTGAACTGCAGGTCCTATGGAGAAAAGCTTTATTTTCGCTCTCACCCTGTAAACTGTTGCTAGATCTCCTAGCTTTCATTTGCCAGGAGCTACTGGCAACTTCTATAAACCAACGTTGCAAAATTGGTCTTATATTTAAGGGATTGATCGCACAAAAACAAGAGAATGACAACTCTTGCTTACCAATAGTAGCCATGCAGTTCCCTCAGATATTAAATTTAGTTTTTTTTTAGCATCCTATCTTACTACCCGTTCTAGTTATATGCTTAATGCACTAATTATGCTAATAGTTTTAATGATGAGGAAAGTTCCAAGTGTACCCGTATTTGTGTGGAAAACCATTTTGGAAAAAACCCTTTCAGTACACCTGACAGATTCTTACCTTGATCTACCCGTCATCAGCAGTCTAGTCTACTAGGAGAGTAGTCCGGAGAACATGCAGCCACCAAAGTGGGTCACACATTTATCATGTTTGTATTTATAATGTTAATGAAATGGTAATGTTTACAGAACTATTCTACTAGTGTTGTTCTATTCTATACATGTTTTTTTTATAAATAAATCTTTTCTTTTAAAAGTTATATATTCTTGTCAATTCTGACCAAATTCAATATGAACAATTTTCCATGTTTCGTGAAGGATATCATGGTTCTGTTAATAATGTATGATTAAATTAACATAATAAAACAATAGATATGAATTAAAGTGAAATTACTTTTATTTAGTTTTTATCACACGAGTACAACATTATTTTAAATTATTATTTATAATGTCAATTAAAACATAACTTCTATATTTATAGCAAATTTATCAACATGTTAATAACTCTAGCAAAATTAGAAGTATAAAGATGTATCATGGGTGTAGAACCATTTAATAATAGTAAACCTAAAAAAATTAGTAAAACCTCCAGCATTCTTTGGTTTGATCACGAAAGAAAGAAATCAGCTGAGATAAGCAACATATTTTACATATAAAATTCCTTTATTATTCAATATATTACATTTTCATCATATATGTCATTCAATTGTTAACTGCAAATTATAATAGTGATTTTTATTAATTAATAAAACCAATATACAATTTCAATGTAAATTCAGTGATATGATTAATATATTATTTTAAAAAAAATTGGTACTCTTGTTAAAATCACTAATCAAATGCCTCTAGGTTGGTATCCTAAAGATAACACACTTAATATAGGGAAAAAAATATAGAAACATGCATGATACAAATATAAATGTATTGTTATAAAATTAAAAGATTACAATTTTGCTTTCACCCACCATAATTATTTTCTTTTTTTCTTTTAGTACCGCACAAAAATGGAGTATTATTAAATATTTCACTACACAAAAGGCTAGAATCAATAAGATAAAATTGATTCATATAAGCTCGAAATTCTAATATAACTTTTATAGGCTTTCCACAAATGTATGCTTTGCCATTCTGTTTTAATATGTTCTTACAAGATTCTCTCTCTCCAAACATTGTTTTTTGTCCAAATATTTAATTACTCTTTACGAGTAGCCAATATACCGTGATGGTCCATGGGTCCATGGCTTAAATTAAAATGTTTTAAACTGAGGTGGCCCAATGGCTGAATAATTTTACAATAATGGAAATTGATAAAAATAATGAAAAAGAAAAAATAAACTAATAAGAGAAAATTTAGTGAAGAAATTCCACCTAGGGAAAGAGGAAAAATGTGGGAAGAATCCTATGCACATAAGTGACATATTCTTCCTTTCTTTTGTCTTCTATAGTATAAGTAGTCACAAACACATTTAAACACAAATAGAGTAATATATTTTGGCATTGTCACCTTTATCAAACACAAAGAGAGAAGAAGGAATACACTTCAAATAAACACTGTAATACTCCATTTTGAAATAAGATGTCACCTTTGTGCTCTTTCCTTAGGTGGTCTTTCTTCATTAAATTTTCTCTTAATAGTTAATTTTTCCCTTTTCCTTAGGTTTAAATTAAATGGTCGGCACACGTAAATTATGCAGGAGTAGAAATTAAGCACTACTAAACACAAAAACACATTCTAAAAATTGGCTTTCATGACCACAATCAGCTTCTTCAGGTTGAGAATGTAAATATTTTTTGTTTGCCAGTCTCCTAATTTAAACCATTATTTAATCTTGTGCCCTTTCTGAACAGTATAATCCCCCCCAATTAGTTAAACACTTTACATTTAATATTAGCTGGTGTAGTATGAATACATTAAAATACCTTTAAATAACAATGTACAAAACCAAAGCAGAGGTTAATTATTTAAATTTAAAATATATTAAGGATGTTAATAATAACCGATTCCATTTATATTATCTCAAATATACTATTTTACTTGTTTAAAGGTTTTAAACATTTGATGAAACACAAGATTAGCATGATTATAAACTGATAAAACATAAAAAATACTATCCAAATTAAATTAATCCAGTTTTATAAACAATAACTAGGTGTAAATTAATTTCATACAAGGCTTACCCATTAAGTCTACTATTTAAGTTAAAAAAAAAGATAAGGATGTTAATAATAAATTATTCCATTTCTATTATCTCAAATATACACTTTTACTTATGCAAATGTTTCAAACATTTTATGAAACACAAGATTAGCAAAATCATAGCCTGATAAAAATATAAAATTATTAACCAAGTTAATTTAATCCAGTTTCATAAACAATAATTAGGTGTTAATTTCCTGAAAGGCTTTACTGATTGCTTTAGTAGGTCTATTGTAGAACCATCTAAGTAAACTAAAATATAGCTTTTAGTTTAAAATATATTATATGAAAGTATAAATTTAGAGAGAAAAAATGACTTTTTCCATCACCATTGCTATAAAACATATTTGTTGAATATAAGTGAGTGAGCTTGTATGTATAAAACATTGAAACAAAATTACCTTTTTGACTTAATGAAGTATAAACATATTATAACATTAAGAGATTAAAATCTTTACTTAAGGCACAGAAATTAAAAATAGCTTGTATTATAAAATAGTCTATATTGTTTCATCTATAAACACCATATGTAAACATTCAGATGGAAATAATATAAATTATGTAGGGTTGTCATAATTTGAGTAATAAGCTGTGACTGGGAGAAGTTTTAGATTCATATTTATCTCCAAAAACTATTTCTATTCGAATGATTGTATTGGGCCTGTAAATAAAACATAAATTATGCATGCTCACAGTAGTGTAACAAAACTTTAGTATAACCACATTTAATATTGTAATCATGAAAACACCAAAAACAAGTTGAAATGATGTTATTTTACAAGAGATGTAAACTTAACATTTTAAATACAAATTTTGCTATTCAGACGATATTTAATCTTAACTTAATAAAGTTTATATATTTTTTAGAAAAAAATAAAGAGGTAAAAAAATCATAAGCATTATCCTCCAGGAGGGTTGCTGGCTATTCAGTTGACATTTAATCTCTGTAAATCTCATCAAAAATTAGTGATGAAATTATATATATAGTAATCAAGGAGCGCTAATAATACTCTGATGTAGGGATTATATTTTGTGTTACTTTGATTTTTCTACATCTCTTGGGTTGACAGACTACCTTGTGCTGGTGAGAAGAGGATTGCTCAAAGTATTTGAAACATATTTTGATAAGATCACAGAAATGTTATCAGCACCACTGCATTTGCTTTCAAAACACAATTTTGATGAATCAGTAACTAGTTTCCCAAAGTTTAATCTTTCACAATCATGCAATGCTTATTTTAAAGAAAAACTGCAATTTATTAATTTTTTAATTTTTTAGTAGAACTCATTTTCAGCAAGCACTCCTTCTGTTGGGAATGATGGAAGTTTGTTTAGTCATCTGATAAAAGCTGATTTGTAGCTCCTGGAGGTTGTTCTAGAACTGCAAGCAAAATAAAATTACTAAGATAAATCACTAATTAATATATTGATCATACTTCTAAAGTTAGACATAATGAAATCTATGCATAATGCTTGTCTAATGACAATGTAATGGGAAGGTTGAAAGTAGATGAAAACTAATTGTAATGTTGAATTGGATAATCAGAAAATAGTATACACATATAGAAGTGGTAAAATGTAATAACTTGAATATTTTTGGTCGTTAAGTCTAATGATTGCAATTTAATATAGTCCTATTGGTTCATTTAAAATATTTTAAATATTGTATAACATCAAATGATATATAATGATACATACCAAAATGAAAGTCACTTCTGAAGTACAATAAAAGTTTATATTATAATATGCTGACATAGCCCATTCAGGATTGAAATCAAAATAATATTAACAAAGAGATGTTTAAAATTTAAGTTTGTTTGAAATTTTTTGTACAATACTACTCATATTTTATTTTTTAACACGCGACGTAATATCCATCTGGGTTAAAACACACATGGATTAATTACGCTTATGTCTCAGGGATGAATAAGGTTGATTTTAGAGGAAGTGTAACTGCATTTGTGTCGAGATTGGAAAATCATTTAGGAAAAAAAAAACCGAGTACACCCAACCTAGATTCTAGCCCTTCCCCTCCCCCCCACCACCATCGGCAGTCCAATCTGTTGTGAATGACGTCTTAGACCAGCGGTTGGCAACCTACGACCCACGGGCTGGATCCGGTCTGCGACTGATTTTATCTGGCCCAGTAAAGGTTAAGCAAACAGCAAATAGTGTTCATAAAAATAGACTAATAACTAGTTACTATATGAGAAATATAAAGTTAAAATATTCTGCTTGATATTTTTTCAATATTGGCCAACCAAATTTCTCTTTTAGTCTTTACAAACCTCAGTAGCAAAAATATTTTTGACTACCGACTTAGACCATGCGGCCACAGAAGCAGGTGATTGGGAATATAACTAGGTCAGTTGGTGGAGAGATGGGCTTGCAAAGTTTAACCAAGATATAGAGCTAAAATTTCGGTCTAGGTGTCATTGACTAAAAAAACAAATTGATAGGAAAAATATGATTTAATATAGTAAAATACTAAAGATTATCATCAAAATTTACCCACTTTGTTGGCCGCTGATCTAAGGTGTCAATTTAACTATATACCAAACTGTCAATGGTTTTTCCAAAATGGTTTTCCTATCAGTATACTTTAAAATTTTATTCTTCCTCTTCCTTAGCCCATTAATGTAATTAGTCTATATGCATATAACCTTTAAAGGTGTTGAAAATATGTTTTTCAGATTTGTCAATCTATTTTATTAAACTTTGTACTGTATAAGGTACATTCAATAATGATGATATACAAGATGTCAAGAGACTTATCTTAAGATCCCTGCCAAAGACAAAATGGTTTTAAAAATATTACAATGAACTATGTTATGTATTTACTGATATAGCTAGTTGTCCAACAAAATTATATTTATCATCTTTAAAACTTAACTTAGTGCCCCCCCCCCCCCCCTTCCACCATTCAACCATTGGACCCGGCATGTTTACATATTGCCCCTCACAAATAAACTTGCCTACTCCTGTGAATAATATTCAGATTAGTTCACAGGAATGTACTTAAAGAAGCTGCTGTAATCAACCAATCAGAAATCATTATGCATGTGGTACCTCGGTCAACTCTTGCAATTCTCATAATTTTAGATTGTCAAGCCAAGGTTAAAAACCCAGAGCTAAGTGAAACTTTTAGGTTTAGTTAGAAAATAAGTTTCACACTAATACCAAACCATGCTGAACGAACAAGTCCCTCACAAACATTAATTTGAAAGAGAACTAGATCAAATCCAATTATGATAAAAACAAAACAATCCTGTTGCAATGACTATAGCCTACAAGTTTACAGCTCGGCTTGCTACGGCCACGCCTATGTGCACAGTTAAGAAAATGTTACCCCAGCCACATAGATCAATGTGCCATGATATTCTGAGCTACTTTCCTCTGACTGGATGGATTGAAGGTTTGTGATACTCTCGTATTCAAAAACAACAGGCCTGCTGACACATTGCTTGCAAACCAAAACTAATCACATATTCTTATGAACACGCTATTTGATATAACAAAAAATTGTAAATGCTGGTGAAGTGGGCACAGTTTAAAAAATTAATACAATTTTTAATTTACTATTGCTTTAACTTCACTAGATTTTTCTTAAAAAATAAATAAAAATAAAATGACAATAAACATTTCTTTAGTGAAAGAAAAAGTTATGAATAAAAAAAATAGAAAACACACATGCATTAAAACCAACGAGTGCGTGTGTGGTTAAGGTTGTTCCTTCATTTAAATAAATTTTTATTTTATTTTGGGTTACAATGATCATTTCAATAATGTACTAACCAAATGTATAGTTTTTGTTAATAATTAGTTCATACAAAAATATAAAACATGCATTTTAGGTCATTTTGACGATAACAGTTCTATACTAGAATTGCCTGAGTTGTAGAAATTGTATTTAGTCTCGCCTGAAGCTGCACAGTACTAATTTGCTTTTAAGTGAGCCTTAGCAATGAAATGCTCAGACTCCAAAATGACTAAAGTGCAACTTATCATCCATCATTAGTGATAATTCAATATTAGATTAAAAACATTGCTTGTTTTTCTTATCACGTTTATGTCAATATACTTAATTTTGTAAAACTTTGCACATATTTTGTGGTCAATTATAATCTTAAAATTTTAATTAGTGTTGAATCTTTAAGTTTTATTCCATAGTTTCACTTATTTATACTTACCATGGTATGTTTATTATTTTGGAATAGAGTTGTTAAATGGGAAAATAATTTTTTGTCAACATATAGTTTTTAAGTTTATAATATGAAAGCATGAAAATATTTTAATTTTGACAATATTTATAAAAATAAATGTTTGGCACACTACATATTAGTTGATGAAAATAGATATGTATATGATTGCGAGGTATGCTGTTAAAAAGAGTTCAACTTGCAAGATACCTTTGTTGTCAAGCCATCCCATCCATGGCTAATCTATCTGACTTTCACCCATAATTTTTTTTCATCAATTCACAAATGATGATCAACATCTTCCAAATCTTTATCATTCCTAAGATAGGAATACAAGATATATTTGTCACAGCCTCAAATCAAAACAATTCCAGACTAGACAAAGCATTCACCTTACTGGATTTTTCACTAATGCTGCCAAGGCAGGTGCTTCACATGCTTCTTTTTGGCTCTTGAATGATAAAAATATAGCAGGAAAGCAGGTTCTACCAAATTCTATCATTTATT
Organism: Timema podura; assembly: GCA_033556935.1. Lineage (NCBI taxonomy): Eukaryota > Metazoa > Arthropoda > Insecta > Phasmatodea > Timematidae > Timema > Timema podura. Next base: position 98,303,519 of record JAVRXN010000010.1, on the reverse strand, counting down.
AAATTAAAAATTTACTGTGGGTGTGAAATTTGGGATGAAGTAATGTTTGACTTGCCCCCTGATGGGGCTTTCACTTTTACTTTCGATCCTCCATTAATTCTCTGAGTTAATGGTGGCCGTTGTCCCGCATCACTTTCCAGGGCTGCAAGAGGTGGATTAACATTATGACCACTTCGAAGAAGATCTTGTAGAGGTTGCCTCATACCTTGTATATAAAATAAAAACTATACTTCTTTTTTACTTTAATTATAAATATATGTTATCATTATGAGAGTAATATACCATGGGTTATTAAATATTTTCATGGTGATATAATACACCTAGAAGGAATATCATATATTACTTCTTTATTCAACCACCCTATGGTTGGTTTGATGTGATTTATATCCATCCGGAGCTGGGTATGCTCTCAGCCCTTCAGCTGTTTAATGCTGCCCATACTATCTGTTATAAAAGTGTAGTTGTTACCCGTGGCCTTTCACACTTAATTTATATGAGCGAGCACAAAAGGGCCTATCAATTTTGCCGGAAAGGTATTTTCACATAACTTCCAGGGTTCTTTTACATGCCACAATCAACATGGGACCAACGGCTTTACTTCCCCTCCAAAGGAAGTTGTGTTATGGATTTTTATCGCTCAAGAAAAATAAGTAGATCTTGGCCTTGGCTTGGTTTGAACCCATGAACATCGGGTCCTGAGGCAAGCACTTTACCCCAAAATCTTCAAGGCCAACCGTATTAAATCATGAGGTAATAATAATAATTCATAATTTGTTTTTAGCCAATTTTAAAGGAGGATTTTGTATACAAAATTATTTACAGGAGTAAGTGTTATTTAGTATGGGTTACATATGAATGAAAGTAGAAGTAAATTAAGAGTGGGCACATAAAATCTTTGTATGTGTGAACCAATTTTATCAATCATTTGCCAGGGTTATTTTTAGCACCTATATTAGCCTGAGCCAAATCACAGAAAAAGAGTGGTTGCATCTAATTAAATGCGATTAGATGTTGTGATCAGGTAATATTAAGTGAGTAGAGACAAAATGAAAAGTTTATTTTTACCCTAGATTAAGCTCTTTCGTAAGGTATTATAAAAAAATATCTAGTGTATACACTTTGTGGGCTAAATAAAATGCATTACACATGCACATGCGTGTACTCACACACTTTCACTCGGACTTTCTTTTCATATTTGTATACGTATATATAGTTACACTTCATTTACTCAGGTAAGACCCACCATTGCCCCCTAAATAATATAAAAAATTGACAAGGCTAAACAAATAGTAAAAACAAATGTTTCACCACTATGTGGTTATATCAATCTTATTGCTGGGACATAATATGTTGGTGGTATTTCTACTTTAATTTTGAATCAAGAATCTAATAATTAAATCAATAGTATAAAAAAAGTTATGTAAGAATGGAAATGTTGAAAAAAAAAATTAAATACAAAAATTTAGTAGATAATGTTGATGATGATAAAGATATGCACAGGCAAACAAAAGCTCAACATGCATCAGAGCTCAATCAACTAAAATCATGCAAAAACGGCAGATAAACCAGAGTGCACAAATTATGTAGTCAATCTAATAAGAGGAAAAGGAGCTCTCCATAAAAGCAGCCAGAAAGAAAGGTGAGAGGAAATGAACTTACTGGCGAGTCATGTGATATCTTGAGCTACGATCAGCACTGCGCAGCGCCATGCCCATTGTAGAAGTGGAAGGAACAGGGATGGTCTTGGCTACAGACCAGGGAGTAGTACGAATAGGATGGGTCAGGTTAACCTTGCTGATACTTAGGGAGCGATTAGACCCAATAATCGAGTTTAGAAGCCATGTATTTCTAGGTGAACAAAGAGAAAGAACGCCAAATATATAGTACACTGCTCATTTATTGTAAACATTGTATTTAGCAAAAAATTAATTTCAAGATTATTAAAATGAAAAAAGTTTTTAGAAACTATGGCTGGTTATGATGAAATGTATAAGGCATATTTTTCAGCTATTAAGGATATAAACTCTCTTCTTTTTAGAATAAAGGATTTTAAGTTTAAAGTATATGTTATTCCTCAATTCTTGAAGATAAAAAAACAGTGTTTTTTCCCATGCGCTGCCCAACAGTACTTTTAACACCAATGCTTTCAAACTTGGTAAGAAAATGTTCTAAAATGTTCAAATTAAGAAGCAGTGCTAAAAAGATTTTGCATCAGGACAATCTCTGGGCATTAGACTAGCCAATTAAAATAAAGTGCACTAATGACTTGATGTTTGCCATGAACTAAAACCATGAGATTCAAAACAATGGAAACCATAAAAATTTAGGTAAGTTTGATAAGGATTGTTTAGGACTCTTTAATTAAAAATGAATTTAATATTACTTTACGGCAGGTCTACCACTTAGAGCTTGACTAGCTTAGCTTAATTTTGTCTGAAAGTTCTGAGATCTCTGTGGTTCCAGTTGTTATGGAAGGCTCCAACAAGATCCAAATACTTCAGACTACAATCCACGAGTTCATTTATTCTGTCCCAACAAACATCTCCCTTATGTGTAAAATGAACCATATATATGGAGATGAATTCTCCGGTGGTTTTCTTTTAAATATATAAGACCTCCTGAATGGTTTGATATGGGTGGTATGAGATTCTAGCCACACTCTTATAGCATCTTGATGTACCACTTATCCTGGATCCCCAAGCTTCTATGGTGCATCTCCGATCAACTTGCAATGACTTTTCATGGGTTGATTCCAGAGCTGTTGTACTGAAGTTATGATTCGGTTGTTTACCAATTTTCTCCAAAGAAATTCACAGAAAAACAGTCTTTTTCAATGATTTCATAAAGACCATATTTGTAGTCCCACTTCTTTTGTTGAGTCATACTTTTACAAATTCATTTAAAGTATTCTCCAACCACTCTCTCGACAAACATAGTCAAGAGCAATGGCAATGCCAAATGAACACTCATAGTGAGCCATCTGATGGTATATCTGGAACTGCCCTGTCAGCCCTCTCCAGGGAACTAATTCTGCATCTGTGACACCAGCACGTTCTGAATTTAAACTGTTAGTTTCTTGAAATAGTTTATTATTGATTAACTTATTAATGGTTACACTTTGAAAATACAGATAAAGTGTGTTTTATTAATCTATTTGTGGAAGGGATATATATGTACACACCATTTGTCTTATGTTACCAAAATTAGAAAATGTATTATCAACAAACATCCTATATTTCCATCACCTTATGAAAGAATGAGTTTTTCAGATCAGTGGATAGAATTAGAAAGTGGATAATGTGACACATATCTCCCAATTTCACTCTATCATTCAATAAATCTCACAAGTAACAACTTGTGAGATTAACTGAGTGATCAAGTGCACGGTAGAAGACTAACAACACTCAAAAAATTAAAACATAATATAAAGGAGACATATGTGACCATCTCAAGAGAAAACTTTAGAGATTTGAAGGCCAGTTGTTGCTGTTGTCAAAGTCAATGTTAAGGGTGCTCATTTTGAATATTGAAGTTTTAACAATCTTAAGATAGTCATGTGTTACATACAATTATTAATACTGCCTTTATCTCTGTAGGATGTTTTATTTTTTCATTAAAAAGTATGCAACACACTTGTGCGCGCGCGCGCACACACACACAACACACACTCAGACTTAGAGTTTGGGATTGCAGTTTACCCAAAACTGAAAACATTTTTTTTAATGAAAAACCGAAACTTCAAAACTGCGTCCAAAAACTGTGGTTTTCAGTTATATGAATAAGATTTAAAAAAAAGCAACACTTAAATTCATGAAAACCGGTAAACACCAATTTATAATTGATAATGCAGATCATAGATCACTATTAGTACCGTCTATAAGCAGATGGAACAGTCAATGCAGGGAAATCCCTGAAATCACCCAATTGTTAAGAACATGTATTACAGTGTGTGCTCAGTTTAGCTACTCCTGTTATTGGTAATAAAATATGCATGGGAAAAGTAGAAGAAAGAGTAGCAACCAAAGAAACTAGGGTTACATTGTTGTTACTACTAGGGCTGGGCGATTTTAGGATTTTGACATTGCCATATATTGTTTGCATTAAAACAGTATTAACAATATATCGCGATTTAATTTTTTCAAGGTTATATTTAGCAGGAGGGGGAAGTCTAGGTAAAATAAAATATGGTGGGGAGATTATTTTGTTTATAGTCATTACCTCTTATCAAAAAAGAAACTGGTGTTTAGAATTTGCTGCAGGAATAAACATTTGCTTAACACTTTTGCTGCGTATTTAATTTTTACTTCTTACCTTCAGTAATGCTAATTAAAAGTCAAAAATTCAAAATCTGAAAATTTGCATGATGATCATGATAATGATCAAATAATGTGTTTTTCAACTAGTAATGTATTTTAAATATGAAATTTAGCATTACATTGTCTATAAATAGCATAATAATATATATTTTATATCAATAAAATTTTATGTCAAATATTATTTATGTCACATTTTACCCAAATGCAATATTATTCTGCTTTCAGAACCATTCTTTATTTTACTAGCAACCCATAACAGTGTCAAACCAATCGCTAAATGAGGACTTGACAGGCCTATTATTGGCCTAATATAGGCCTTATGTAGTAAAACGAAAACTTTTGAAACTTAGGTTACATCAACACAATTTGAACAATTTTGTGCTACATTGGTGCTTTCCTCATATATAAGATCATATATTTGTGTCAAGCATGGTTTCTAAATAGTAATCAGGTAAAGAACAAAAATAAAATAACAATTAGAAGAAATAAAATAAATTTTAAAACTCATTGAATTATTGAATTTTTCAATTGCCATACTAACCAAATATTATATTACACTTGACATGGCAGAAATTCATCAATCATAAATTAAATGTTACTAACACAGTAGAATAACTGGGTAAATATAACAAATATACAAATACTATACTAATCAATCCCTCAACAATGTTTTCTGCCACATAATTATTACACACGTGTACTACAAGTAGTGAAATGCAGAAGTAAACAAGCACTACTATTGTTATGATTTAGCAGCTGGTAATTGACAGTTCTCAAAACTAGCACCAGATGTCAGAGGCGCACGAGCATGCTAGTATGAAAAATTCAGCGTGGCTATTTCAGACTGTCGCAGCAAAGATAAAGTTTACACGTTGTGGGGTAAAGTCGATTTCCACAGTCAATGGCTATAATGCTGAGATCAGATATAGCCGATTAATGCAGCAAAAGGGTTAAAGAAATCTTTGTTTAGCTTATATTATCAAAATCACACATACAAACATGAAATAAGAATGACTATTTTTGAAATAAATTAAGTTTGATGATTGTCTGGCAACCAATCATTTTTACCCATTCTTCTCAATCAACCAGAATAATTTTAATAAAAGATTAAAACATATTCAGTAGAATAACCACAACAAGGCTCTCAATCTGTAATAAAACAGCTTGCAAACACTGCCAAATACATCATCAAGTAGCCACTTTTTCTAGCAACATCACCAACTCCATCCATACCATCAAAGGCACTAACACATTTGAGGCCAGTAACATAATTTACCAACTAGAATGCAAACAATGTACAGCACAATATATTGGCCTCACCATTGAAACTCTCTGTAAACAAATGAATGGACACCGCCAGGACACCAAAATAAAGAATCCATAAAAACCAGTTTCAGCACATGGCTCCACCCATCATTTCTACTTGATACAATTTCTTTAATTTAACTCTCCCCAGATTTATTACTAATGTTACTAAAGGGTTGGACTCTAAGGTTAAAGTTTCCTTTTCTCTATTTTTTTTCCCCCCTAATCATACTCCTTTTTATTCTGGAGGGTGAGTTAAGATTTATTTTTCTTAACTTTAGTCATCCCTGTTATGTCCTTATGTATCTGATCTAGTCTATCCATTATTTTCATGAGTAAGTCTGTCAGTTGCCTAAGTTCCGTACTAGTCATAGTTGGTCTTTTGAATAAGTCTGTCCAACAGCATCTGGTATGTAGGTCATTCACGGTGGTTAGGGGTGCTACAATTAGGTTTTTTCCTGCTACTGCAGGGGATGCACGTTTTTACCATTTTCAGCTTTCAGCTCCTTCTCGCACTGTCCACACACCACGTCCTGCTTTGGGCAGAACTTTGTCATGTGTCTGAGGTCTCTACATTTATTACATCTAGTGACTACAAGGTAGTCCTTAAATGACACAAAGCTAAATCTCACATAAATATGTGTGTTTATCATTATGTTCCTAATCTTTGGAGAAACCTCTACCACATGGTTCACCATCCTTTCTCTAGACCCAGTATTGAATTTTGGTTCAAATCCCTCTTCCAAGTCCTTTTTGTCTATGCTATCCTAGAAATTCTAGATATAAATAGTCTCCTTCATCTCCTTAGTAGTAATCTCAGTAGGCATATCAAATACAGTCTACAGTGTTTTTTTTCTTCCTCGGACCCTAACATTTTAGGTCTTTAGACTCAGTCTCCACCACCACAATCTTACCTGCCGGTCAGATGGACCTGATCTTAATTTTCTCCTTGGATACCTTCAGTTGAATCGGTTTTGCATATTCTCCTTTATTAGAGGATATAAAGACCTGACTCACCTTCCTTTATTGCTCCCTCATTATTCTCTGGGCTGGAGCCAGTGAAAATCGTGTAGATGTCTTTGTAGCAGCAATCTGGGCCAAGGTGGGCTTGGATTTTATCTTCTCCTGACTATTTTTTAGTTCCTGCCTTAATCTGTTGTTCTTTATCTCCAGTTGTGCTATCCTCCCATCCTTATATGCAATCCCTGTGTAAAGCTCGTGTATTATCTTCTTGATATCTGACTGAGCTTCCTGATTATCCTTTTCCTTGGTGAACATGGCGCTGATCTTCCTGCAGGTTTCTTTGTGGTTGTTTCTGTAGACTTCCGTCGTTGCTTCCACTGCCACCTTACATGTTTCCCCCGTGTCCATGTTGCCTCCTTCCTCTTATTTCTTCCCCTCGGTGTACTCTTTGGTGCTTCCCTGCTGCTCTTTCCTTCTTATCTGGCATTTTTGTGTTTAGAGAGAGTCAATATTCAATCGTCCACCTATAGGTGTAATGATATTCTTATTGTTGAATGTTGTTTTCACTTAGTCATCTACCTTGTTTCATTGACCGAAAGTAAGAATATTTATGCTCTGCACTTCCACACTCTAAAGGAGTCAATACACTACAGTTGGTCTATAGAATAATCAAAATTTCCCTTATTTCAATTTTTATGTGTGTGCAAACCGTCTATTGTTTAGTGACCCTTAGAAATTTAAAACCTTTATTTCTTCTATTTTCAAGCCCAAGGTGGTCAATATATACAGATGCACTATATCTAGAGTCAATGACAAATTTCTATTTAAAAAGGGGTCAATTTACATTCGACGCACTATACATACTGTTTACCACAAGTCCCCAGGGTAGATAGCAGCCATGGGAATAAAATAGTGGCTGTGCAAACCTATTGGTGACACACTTATAGAAGCTTACACTCACCTTTTTTTTAAAAAGGCTGCACTAGGTGTGCACGTGGTGCTAGTGGAAGGTCCCGGTTGCATAAACTTGCACCGCAATGACCCCAGGTTGCCATGACCTCATTAGATTTATTTTGAATAACTTCCAAGGTTCACGTGACAAAAAGACGAATTTTAAAGCACTTTCTCTATTGATTTTTTATATTGATTTTTATCCCCCCGCACCTCACAGAAGCAGGTTAAACCGCAAAACTTTCCTGCATTTTCGGGTTACACTTTGGGACAAAATAGTTTATTATGTTATGATCACTGCACTTTAATTAACAGATTCCTTTTGTTTTTGAATATTTTCCTGATCTTTTAACCACTTTTTAAGAAGAAAAATGACGAGCGTGGTCTAAGCACGGCCATCCATCACGAACCGTCATTCAAGAGAGAGAGTGAGAATAGTGGAATTTGCCTTAATGGTGTCCCCAACTCAGAAATGAATTCCCCCATAAGCCAAGAGAGCAGAGGTAAGATAAGGTCACCTGGCCAAGATCTAGAGCACTAGCCCCACCCCAGTTAATTTTTCCTTTAGTTTCATCAATTTCAATTATTGTAAAATTATTTAGCCACTGGGCCATCTCATTTTAAAACAATACAAAGAAAGTAAGTATACACATGATCTAAGTCCTTTATATAAGCTATTGCTAACAAAAATACTCGGTTTGATTTACACACACATTTAACACCTTTAAAAAACTAAAATATTAGGGATGGGTCAAATACTATGTTTCTTGAATCCGAATCTTAAAATTTCTTCCAAATCTCAAATCTAAATTAAACTCCTTGAAGCTTTAAAAATGTACAATTTAATAAAAATTAAAATATTTAAGAATGAATATCAAAACGTATAACTGACAAAAAACATTGTTTGTTATATTAGATGTTATGTAATAAAAAACAAAGTTTTAAGTAAATTATTTGTATCCATACAATTTTATACTTTTTTTCGTGATTTTGTCATTTTCCCAACTACACAAGTATATATAACTACTATTACCAAATGCTTAAAATACTGATTTCAAGTCAAGACCTTCATAATTGTATTTCAGATAACTTTTTGAGATACTTATGGATCTCTCTTGAATACTATGGAATTTGAGGAATCGAGGATTTGAGTATCCCATCTCTAAGCAAACATCAGCTAATTATCTACACGAATAAACCCCAGAAAATGAGTTTTGTGCAACTCTTATTATATTTCAATAATTTTTTTAAATTTCTCTTCAAAACAAATATAACATGTATGTATACATTTAATATATGTTGTATGTTAATATAACATACATATAGACAAACACACATGCACAACCTATACTTAAAATAAATCAAACATAAAAATGTAACCTATGTATTTATTTACAAACAAATCAATGATATTTTTTGTCACACTAACCTTCTTTGAACAAGGAATTTAAACTATTAGAAAAATTGTTAATATTATGATACAGGGTTCTAGCTAAAGTATAGAAATCAAAGCTTCCATAAAATTAATATTAATTGGGTCTCTTAAAAAAACACTGGTTTAAGCAAGGAAAACAGCTTTAAATTAATTCAATGATGAAGGAATTCCCTGAATCTCCTTTTGAGGACTACACATGAACCATCCTATGTAAACACTCCCCAAAATAAATCTCTGACCAAGACACTGACAATAAAGTGTTTAGGTTTCTTTTTATGTAAATTAATTAAAATTTGCTATATAGTATTTGATATCAATTGTTGTAAACTTGAATAAAATATAATATTGGCTCTTTATGCAGGCTATAAAATAAATCTGTGTAGAATTTTGTTTGAATACAAAAAGAAGGTTAAGCAAATATTTAAATAAATGTTACAAAAACAAGTGCTGGCCAGATAAAATAAAAAGGAAATTTGTTTTCAACCAATACTTTACTTTTGCATTTAAATAGTTCAAAGTATAAATTTATGAGGTAACAACTTAGTTGATAAGATTAGCATTATTAGTTTATTTTTCCTTTGAGGAGAAACAATGTCTATGTTTGACTTCTAAAGATTGTTATTTCTGAGACATTTTATACAACCCTACATCATCAAAACAAGTCTGTGAAGGTTTCAGGATATGGAATCAGATATTATTATATTATTATATTATATTATTATTATATTATTATATATGTGTTGTCTCATGACATTCCATTCTTGTCATTAGTAACGCATGCAACTCTTGCCTCCTCTTCAGCCCCGATTTCTGTTCTCCAAATCACTATTGAATCCTTCTTCTTTCTAACTTCTTTTCCTAACCTTGCCTTTAGGTGTCGTGCAGAAGATAGTTCAGCCTAAGGATGTGTCTTATCCAGTTCACTTTGTACCGAAGAATCATATCCAAAATGGTTCTCTTCTCGCCCAATCTTCTTAGGACTTCTTCATTTGTCACCCTGTCTGTCCACCTGATCTCAAGTCTTTTCCAGCACCACATTTTAATCTCTGCCAACTACTTATTTTCCATTTTCTTTTTTAAGAGTCCGATTTTCTGGTCCATACACTGGAATGCTCAAAATGAAGCATTTCATCAGTTTCTTCCTTAGATACAAACTCAACTTGCTGGTCAGCAATAACCTCTAACTGGTATCAAAACCTAAAAGGTTAAATATACAAACGAAGAAAACCCTTATAATTTTACTTGTTAGTAGTGCAATAGATAACCATAAAACCAAGATGACGGTGTTAAAATGGAAGGACCTTCTAGGGAAACAGATTCAGGCTGACTCAATGTGACCTAGTAGATTTGTCAGAGAGGGACAACTGAATGTTAAGAAATAGCAAAATATGTGGACTAGACATACATTAACTCCCTCCTTCCTTTAGCACACTAATTTTAGCCTACCTCACATCCCCTATCCACAGCAACCAATCGAAAGATGGCCATAACTCCTAACATATTATTCTATCGTCAAAATATTGGGACACGAACAGAACCTACTTCATCAATGTTTCATTTATCGGTAATATTAAACCAGTAACATGTTTATACACAATTGGGTTGAAGAGCCTTTATGAAAAGGAGTCAACTGTATTTGATGCTCTGGGAATGTTAAGATGCAGGCCACCTGCAAATTAATGAATCATTACATTGTGGACACATAGAAGTATGCCCCCTCCACTTCCCTTTCCTATAGCCCACACAAAAAAACTGTATCCCCATGGTTGACACCATTGCAATGGGAATTTATTAACTGGCCAGACTAGAGAATAATTGAGGAGCTAACTCCTCAATTAAGGCTGTCTACACCCTCAGTGATAGAAGAGGGAACCCCTAAATTTGCTAATACTATTTCTATTGAAGAGAGAACTGCAGAGCTGTATGTATCCACAATATTCAAGATACCTTACAAACACAATCCATTTGATTAAATGTATGAAGCTGCACGTGGCTAGTCCTTCATAAGTTCTGGATTTAGTAATCGGGTGCAGTCAATTGTAGCTAAATCAGTGTTCAAGTTTTAAAAACCTTTGTTTACTTAATGGGGAATCAATATACACCCCTAGTTACCAGGCAGGACCAACAAAAATGCTTGCTACTGGTAATAATCAGGTTCACAAAGAAGATTTATTTTTATCAGTATGCTTAACATAGGAATTATTAATACTTAACTTAAACTAATTAGTAGGGATGACAAGGGTAGATAAGAGGAAGTGTATAGGTGAAAGAACATTGTGGCAGATTATTAATATATTTTTCAAATTCCATATTATTTTTGAATTTACAAGTTATAAAATGTAATTAATACCCCCAATAGTGGTGCTATAATGTAATTTAACTAAAACAAAACAGAAAAAAATTAAATTAAATAAAGAAAGAGTAGAAGTATGGATGGGGAACACAAAATAAGTGTAAAATGTTACATTGGAGATATTAAAAAGTCCTAATCAAGAGTAATCAATTTAAAGATGGATAGCTCTCTTAACATTAACGAACATGAGACTTGAATATCTGCACTGGAGAGAGCATTGATAATTATTTTTACAGCTTTATTTTCTCCTCCAACTGTCACTGGTGAGGACTACAAAACAAAGGTTCTAAATTATTCCAAAATCTTAGCAGTTCTAAGTAATTTTCAGTTTAAAAATATTCTCATAATTGAGATATATTGTGTTGCTTGTCCATTTTTATGTGGAAGAAGAAGAAAGACTCCACAGTATGTCAAGATCTGTTTCACAAGCAGTGAGCAAGACATAGATGGTTGTTATTTTGTGGTGTTTATCTAGTAGAACAATGGTTCCCAACTTTTTCCAGCTGATTCCGCATTTGCTAAATAATCAGATACCCCCACTCCCCCCACACTTTTTTTTGGTAATTTATAAAAAAAATGTAGATGCTTTATAGTCACTCTTTTATTTTGTAAAAGAATCAAATAATCAATGTAACAATGGCAGGAAAAAATTAGTGGAGATTATTGTGATGGTTGATTTTCACTGTTTTGTTTTCATCAGTTCTTGACTATTGGGTTTGATGTTTGACCGAGCACACAGCAAATCACTTTACACTTCAAGTTGACAATGTTGTTTAGTTTTTATGAGAGTCAGAGTTGAAGAGTCGATAGTGTTGTACGTGGCTGCAATATTAGCTTAGAGTTTTTCAAACTGGGCTTCATCAGTTGTCTCAGGCTCGGTGAGGCAATTTTATAATATTCTTTATTTGTTTTTCACACTGTAAATATGATTGCCAATTTTTTCAAATCTTAATAAAGGATATTTGCCAAAGGTATAGCCAGAGCATGTGAGATTTTCTGTTTGTTGTATGCTTTTATACTAGTAAAATTTAACTGTTGTTATTGAATGGTCATAATATTAGTGTCAAAAATGCTATGAGAGTTCCAGCATGTCATTTTTCTGGTGCAAGGGCTCCTTTGATCTAAAAACTTTGAGGACCTCTGGCTTAAGAAGGTAAAGAGAATAATTTGGGGGAAAATTTGTTGCTTGTTAGCATGAACATTAAAACGTGCATGCATACTTTTGGCTGGTCATCAAATTTATAAAAACGGTATGCAGTTTTACCAATACAGCAAGAAATAAATATCTTCAAATTGTATATGATTTTTAACATTATTTATGAATTGTTCCATACTTCACTACCCGCCTCCCCCAGGGTGGGAACCACTGTAAGAGAACATTGTGGACGTCGTAAGGAATTTGCTTTATCATCTCCTGTCAAGTATAAAACTAAGGTATTGGTTGACACTATTAAATACATTATATTGTGCCTGAATTATGTAATCTGGATTTTAACCCATCTTAGCTCACTCCTAAAATGTTGATCTAATATCTTAATAATGTCTTTAGTGTTTGTGTGTAGACTGTGTTTAGTTGCCAAACACATATATTATAAGCTGGGATAGGGCTTTGAAAGTAATTGTGCTCGTAGGAAAAAGCAAATGTGTATATCTATATATTTATATTAAGTAATTACTCTTAAGTTCATCATTCATCAATATTGGAATGTTTCAGACATATGATATTAAAAGTCTCATCAACCATCCTGATGTACAGTGGGATTCTGCTATACATAGTAGATATGTTTCCAAGAATCACAGCGGATATCGAATTTGCGTAGAGCGAGATTTTTTAATATGTGAAAATAGGAGTTATGTTCCAGTTTACGTGGTAAGTTGCAACTAACCCTTAATGACTACAACACTAATAAAAGTTTTGCTTTGTTTATTAAGTAATAAATTAGAGCTCTTTAACAAAATCATAACATTATATTGAATAAAAACATAGAGAAACAACCAAAGTAAATCTCATGAAATTTAATAAAAATTATAATGGTTTTATTTATGATCATAACAAGCATCCTGCTAATCACTTTTGGATGATTCCAGCGAAATATTAGGGAGCCGTCTTCGTCTTGGAGCGAAATCAACACATGCTTAACTTCGCTCTTCACTTTAGAACTTCTCAATAAGTCAAGAGTAGTTTAAATATAAAATATTCATAGTTGATTCTATTATTTAGAAGGCCTGGGACATAACTTTTGCTGTGAGGGTTCTAGGAGGATCTACTTTTTTGAGGGCTCAATCTGATTCCGCTGATATTTTCCAGTATTGGGTGGGGATGATGTGCTTGAACAGTAGTGCAGAGCATTTTTAGAGACGATGTATGTTCGCACGTGTTGCCAGTAAACCACACAGTTAACTTCCGCATATGTGCCATTTCTCTTTAAAAATTAAATGGGAATATGTGAATACACATTTAATGAAAGTGCGTACATCGAGGTTTACCTGTATACACACCAGCAATATATATTACCATAGGTAAGTGAATCAAATTAAGAAAATTGCTATTTTAATCATTATATTAGTGAGAGCAGGCCTTAGAGTGAAGATACATTTTATTTCTTCATTTTTTAATTCTTCTTTCCTTCTTTTTCATTTTATAATACCCTAATATCTTACCCAAAGCAATATGCTAGGTGAGCCTAACCTGTTTTCATAGTTAAAACGTCACTCTTCTCACCTATATATAAATATATATTTAACAGAAAAGTTTTGTGCTGAAAACTTCTTACCTCATTAATCTATCAATAAGTATTTTAAAACCACTATGTGCTTACCTCCTGGCAACAGCTGTGGTGGTACGTGCTGTTCGTTTGGTATTGCCAGACTCCCTGTCTTTGTTAGCTGCTGCTATTGTGGTGCTTAGTTTACTGGTCTTCAATGGAGACAGTATATGCTGAGTCACCTGAAGAGATGGCGATTTTCTTAATGGCTGTGACCTAGCCCTCATGTGTGGTTTACCATCATCCAAACTATTTAACATATTTTTCAAACAATGGGGTTAAGATAATGTAATGTAAAGATGTATATATATTTTTTGATTAGCATCGTATCTTACTACCTGTTCAGGTTATAAGCTTATGTATGAATTAGGCTATTGTGGTAAGGATAAGGAAGATTGATTTTGAGGAAGTGTACCCGCATTTGTGTGGAGGGAGTGAAAACCATTTAGGAAAAACCATCCTCAGTACACTCGAACAGGATTCAAATTCAGATCTTCATGTCATCTGCAATCCAGTCTATTGCGAGAGTGTTGCCTTAAGCCATTCAGCCACCAAAGCAGGTTGAAAGTGATAAATGTTTTAAATTGTTTTTAAGCATTCTTAATAAGAAGATAAAATAACAAAAATATAAAATAAATATACATTTAAATAAATCAATTATAATAAAAACTGATAGAAATTATAAAAAAAATCTTAGTGTAACAAGCTGAGTAATATGTTATCCTGGCTATAGCTACTGACTGATTTCTTACAGCAAATGTTTTATTGTTAAAAGTCAACTTTATGAAAAACAAGTGTTTAAATTTTAGGTAAATGAAAGAAATGTCATTAAAAAAATCCTATGAATAAAGGTGGTGGTCGATTTCTTACAGTAGTAAAATATTTACTTTAAATTGAGCATTAATTTTACTGTGAGCGGATTCAAAAATATTATTTTTAGTAGATAATTAAATTACATTATAATTTTGAAATGCCAATTTTGTATCCATTCCAAATTGACTATAAAAATAATTTGTTCAACAAAAAATGACTAAAGTACATTCAAACTTGACACAGATGACGTGACGTGCCTTCATATTAACCTTTAGAAAATAATTGCTTAATGATATGACACATGGACAAAAGGTGTGACAAGCGGTAACCTGGTGAGGATGAATTTAAGACATTTTTGATTTCCTACAAATTTTACATTTAAAATCAAAAGAACACATTCAAAGATCATCAATTTTAAGTGAGTATTCTTCATTAAGATTGTATTATTCTTTACATAAAACACAAGTGATAATTAATGGAAAAGAGAGACATATGAAAAACCTAAAAATTAGGGTAAATGGAACCAGTGAAAGGACCCACTTCACCCTCAGTTAACAGGACCTTATTTGGAACCATACCTGAAGTCAAAAATGGTATTTTAATCAAGAAAGCTATCCACATCATAAATATACATGTAGAAACCTAAGGAAATTTTTTCATCAAAAAATTCTTATCCAGGCAAAATTAACCACACCAGTCAGTGAACAAGTGATCAAAATATTAAGAGAGATTTTTGTACTTCACAAGAGGCAAACCTATGGGGCATCCATGTTTGAAAGGATGGTATCTGACAGCAAGCAGAAGGTCTTTACTGCAAACATTGACTGAATGTGATAAATGTCAACCTATTCAGGAATAATTATTATATGCTTGGTGACCTGGTGGTCTAGGGGTAAGGTGTCGGACTTCTGAGCTGGCGTCCGGGGTTCAATCCTCTGTCCTGGCACAGATTTATCTGATTACTAAACCCTTCCTTCACCTCTGACAAGATGTGTATTAATCACAACTTGTGAATGTGAGGAATGCCAGGCCTCCACCGTGGTTCGGATTCCATGTTAAACTGTAGGTCCTCCATTTCACCTCACAATCACCCTACCATTACACATTAGCGTAAGTGCGTATAACCCGAATGGGTAGTAAGACGCGGTGCTAATAATAATAATAATAATAATAATAATAATAATTATATGCTTATTGATACCCTATTATTAATTAAAGTGTCCCAACGAGTCTAATATTACTTCCCTAAGGATTAATATACAATTGGTGTTTGGTAACTTATTGAAATAACAAAATATATTAATAAAACTATTATGTTTTTGTTTCGCGTTATGGCAAAAAGAAACATTATAGTAGATAAAATAATTAATTAAAATATATTATATTAACGCTTGTATCTTGCTATAACTGGCCACCAAAATAAAAAAAAGTTTTTATAACTTAGAGAGAGACAGAGAGTGAGAGAGAGAGAGAGCTATACACAATATTAGTTTCAAAATAAAATGATTTAATTTGTAAACAGCGTAATAATACAGCCGCCTTGACAGTTTATATGACATCATCAACCAGGCTTGTTATGGCTAGTTCGACATCTTAATTTCAAGAGCATTCCACATTTTAGAGGATTTTGTTTGAAAAGTATTTTTTAAGTGAACCATAGACGCCGCTTCCACAAAAAAGAAACATCCAAACGATTATTTTTATAATTTCGTGTTTCATTAATGTAAAAATGGTTAATAATTTAAAACAAATTGTTTGTTTGTGTGAATGTTTTGAATAACAGTGGTAACAACAAATCAACATATAGTCTTGCAGATATGATTTGACGAATGAATATATGGTAGCTTTTCCTAGCTGTCAGATTACATCTCTCCTACTCCCAAGTTAGCTTAGGAACTATAATAGAAGACATACATTTTCTAGCCACTGCAGAAATTTAAGAAGAAATTATTCTTGGACACCTTGGCTAAGAACTAAAGTGGTTATTTATCATTAACTAAGATAGTTTGTGAATTCTGCTGGGAGCATAGTAAAATGACTTAAGAAAAAGTGAATGATATCCAAGATAGTATCCCTGTTTTTTACAGCCTTTAATAAGATAAATATATAATATTTATTTAATTTTCCAATCTAATGAAACCCCAACACCCTTTCTAAACTAACCAACAGCCCTCAACACACTATCTTTCACAGAGAAGTCACCTAAAGATTTACTGTCTACAAGCATCTCAGCGTCCTCCAAGAAAGAAGATAATCAGAAAATAGGCCAAATAAATGCCACAACATGGCATCATTAGTTCTAAATAGTTAATAACGTCCTCCTTCACTGTTAGTGTAAATTATTATTAGCACCGCGTCTTACTACCCGTTCGGGTTATACGCACTTACGCTAATGTGTAATGGTAGGGTGATTGTGAGATGAAATGGAGGACCTACAGTTTAACGTGGAATCCGAACCACGGTGGAGGCCTGGCATTCCTCACATTCACAAGTTGTGATTAATACACGTCTTGTCAGAGGTGAAGGAAAGTTTGGTAATCAGATAAATCTGTGCTGGGACCGAGGATTGAACCCCGGTCGCCAGCTCAGAAGTCCGACACCTTACCCCTAGACCACCAGGTCACCAAAAAGTTAGTGTAAAGAAAGGAGAATTAAACTATGGCAACTTTGAGAACTATGTTATAATATTGTCTGACCTGGTTATATGTGTAAAACAACTATGTATGGTGAGCCACCCTATATTACTATATCTCAAAAAGACATTGGAATTTCCTATCAGCTAAGTTGTACACAGTGGATGCCTGGAACTTTGGACAACCTCACCTTGATCAACTGGTACTGTGGTGGATGATCCGAACTTTGAGATTTTTTTTGCATCACTTTTTACAACTCATTCAAATTATATGCTAGCTATTAGTTATTTTATAAAAGTGAGACAAATACGTCTTATATTCTTTACTAGCCTATAAGCCTGCTGCCATGTTAGGTAGGCCTCAGTGCCAGAAAATCTCTAGTTGTAAGGGGTATGTCACTAGACTTAAATTTACAATCCACTCATTTGTTGATTAGTTTTTTTTTCCACTTCTCTACCTTACTTGTGGGCTAGAATGACAATTATAATTCCAAACAAATGCCTGCTACAAGAAATTGGGGGAAGTAAAATATCAGGATATAGAAGGCAATTTAAAAAATGATATCATATGAAAGGGCAAAGTTGTTAAGCATTGTACAACAAATATCAATATAGCAAACAAAAGTATATGGGCATCATAGAAGTAATCAAAAGATTCCACATGTATCTGGATTAACAATTAGGACCATATGCAAGAACGTTTCTTGAGTAAAGGCGAAGATGGAGAGAAATCGGGGAAAAACAGAATGTGTGACCTCTTGATAGTGTGATCTTGTGGAGCTACACCAGAGTAAAGCAAAAGGGTGGTTGGGTCCAACCATCTGAGTGAATGTGGAGTACTGCACCATTTCTTAGAAATGAGCCTGCACACACCCGCACACTCATATTGGCAAGCAAATGAACCTTCCTCTGTTTTCTATTCATCTCAGCCTTTACTCAAACATCGTTCTTGCACACCACCCTTAATCTTTAGAATTCCACAAACACTATCTATCCTAGCCGCGTTTGAGTTTTTTTAGCACCACGTCTTACTACCCATTCGGGTTGTACGTTTATGTACTAGCTATGGCAATTATTTTAGGGATGAGGAAGGTTATATTTATAGAAATTTTAGCTGCGTGTGTTGAGGGAGAGTGGAAAACAATTTTGGAAAAACCAACCTCTGTACACCATAACAAGATTCAAACCTCGATATCCATATCATCGGCCTTCTAGTCTATTGCAAGAGTAGTGCATCAGACCATGTGGTCATTGAAACTGGTGTGTATTTTTTTTAAATATATAAAATGTATATTCATGTTCCCTATGGGCAGAACATGTTCTGAATTGAAACCTGAAACATGCTTATTGTGTACTACAACATTGATGTATAAGAACAAAATGTATGGTGGCTATACACATTAATCTACAATTTTGTAATTCTAGACAGTACTATTTCATTGATGTTTTATATTTTTTACACTAAAAGTTATCATACTTAGGCTTCAATCCTGATCAGGTGTTGTGATGAGTGTTTTTTCCTAAATAAGTTATCACTATTTTCCTAGATATGTTGGAATGATTATTAATTAACCTTCTCATTCCATACCCTATATGTTAATGATATGTGAATAAACTAAATGAAGCTAGTAATTGAAAAAAAAAGATAGGAAAATCAAGTGGTTTTTTACTGTTTAAATATTAGCTTTTTAATGTTTAGCTGTGCAAAATGAATAGATAGTGATATAAATTTTCCTGTAGTTTTAGTGTAATTATGAAAATCTATTCGGTTTTAAAAGCTGTACAATTCAAATAATCAACATTATCGTTTAAGTTACCAACATTCATATCAAAATAACTTGGGACCACTTAGGTATACTAAATTATTCAAAATACTGTGATAAAATTTAATCAAATGAATTATTGCCTAATGACTTGGAAATGTATAATAAGCCAGTGTAGAAACACTGTAGGATAACGTAAAGTAAGTGAGGGTGAAGGAAGTCAACCTGAAAGGATAGTTAGGTTAGGCCTAGATAGGAACAGAGAAGTGTGTTTGTTCCTATCTTGGCCTAACCTAACTATCCTTTCAGGTTGCCTTCCTTCACCATCACTTAGTTTACATTATTGTAGTCATTCTACACTGTCTCCTTATGCATACAATTTAATCAGTGACTTATGATTTAAAATAGTTTGATTTGGAATATATCCAAACGTTATTAGTTATTACTTTTAAAAAGAATTGTCATCTACACAAAGATTGTATTGATAATATTACACATATTTCACTTGAACATATTGTGGTGTTTTCAGCATGTTTCCATTTTCCACTTGGAAAAGTAATTTATCCACAGCGTCCTTTATTTAATTAACGTTACAATTTTTTAATTTTCGGTTCAGGATTGAAAAAGACTTAAAAAATGCACAACAAGAGAAAGTTGTGAAGGTCCCTAGACCTTTATATTGTATTATATCAAGAGGTGTGCCGCGGTACTTAGGGGTGCTACGAGGTTGACCAAGGATCATGTGAAATTTTGAGGGAGAAAATATTCAAACAAAATAATTAAAATAAAAAAAACAGAAGAAAGTTTTGTCTTTTAGTGGTAGATTTCACCAAGTCACAACCTTTGAAAAGTAGACTTTTTGAAAAAATATGCCAGGAAATGTGTGCAGCTCACATCTCATTAGTACTGCACACAGATGTACAAGGTGATTATTTCGAGGTTGTGTGCTGAACCGAGTTCACAAGCTCAAAAAAGAAATAAACATTTTTTTTGAAGAAAAAACCATGACATTTTATGAGCTGTTGCAAAATAATGCTTGGTATTTGGAACATTCATAATTAGCAGATATTTTCAATTAGCTTGATGAATTAAATCTTTCAACACTAATGCAAGTAGAAAGCATAGTTTCCTTAACCAACAAAGTCTAAGGCTTCTTGGAAATCTACCGTTCAAAAGAGAATTTGTCAAAAATTTTGTCTTTTCTTTATCTGGCAGAAGATATCTAGAATAGCTGGAAGATCACTTGCCAAGACTGCAAGATATGTACTTTTCATCTCTTTCCACCAAAGAGATTGACTGGAGTAACTCACCCTTTGAATTGGCAGACAGTGCAGAAGAGCTAGATTTTAGTGCCAGTGAACTAGATGAATTCATTGATCTCTGTCTAGATTCAAATCTAAAATTTAAATTTGAAAAGAGTGAGTCATCAATGGCTTTTATTTTTATTTTATTTTTTTTACTTGGGCTATCAGAGAAGTAGCCTAACTTAGTGAGAAAAGCAATAAACCTACTTTTGCCCTTCTCAACTTTCTATTTGTGCGAGCAGCCTTCTCAGCTATGGCAACAATAAAATCCAAATCAAGAAATAGACTGCTAGGTCTTGAGGATGATATGCTTATTGAGTTGTCAATCGTTTGGGGAGAAATCTAAATTTTGTGTTCTAAACATCAATGGCAGGTCTCACATCAATAAAAATTATTTCCTACTGATAAATGTATTATCATTTTTGGTGACCTCACATTCTGGTTGGCTTGTTTGTTATGACATATGTCTAAAACTTTTACTCTGTAACAGTATTTCTTTTTATTCAGTTTTTTGTTATTTATATCTTTCAATTACATCAGTAACCAAAATTATTTAGCCATTGGGTCACCTCATTTTTAAAAAGTTAAATCAGTAAGAGGTAATTGAACATATTTTTATTTTAAATAATAATATAGCTGTTAATATTTTAATATGCCACTCTGATATATTCCACTTTGAAATATAAATAAAAAACGTGAAAGGACAAATCCTTATAACATTCTAATAAGGGTGCCATGAGATTCTATTACCCTTCACAAGAGTGCCGCTAAACTATGAAGGTTGATAATCCCTGCATTAGTGTGTAGGAAATGATAGAGAAAAATAAATGCTTAAAAACTTTTATTACCTCATGTCAGTGTTGCCACTTTTGTAGATTTTAGGGGTATAAAACGGACCATAGAATATTTTAGTGATTTCATGGATTTTTTTAAGGTTAGCTTTAGAACTGCTATTTTTACTCTAAACTATTGCAATATGGTTCTTAAAATATCGATTTCGATATAACGATTCTTCAATTCCAGCCTTTAAAAGTTGGCACAGTCAGTCCAAATAAAGACAACTTGTATATACCTTGCTATAAGTAGCCACGTTTGGTCCAGGCAGATATAATAATTTATAATATATGGATTTGGCTTCAAGTAGCCATGTATGGTTCAAGCAAAGAAAATATATGAACCTTGCTAGGTTTAAACAAAAATCCATAAAATTTATGTCAGATCAAGTCAAGCTTATCAAGTTATTGAAACTAGTTTGAATATCAGTTATTTCGATACTGGTACTGTTACGAACCGAAGGACATTCTAGTGAAATATCGAGTTTGAAATTCCTAAGCTTAAAATAGTTTTAATAAATTTTATTTTCGTTCGTCGATATATAAATGTTAAACTGATAATTACACAAGATGAACAAAAAATATAAAGCTTCACCAGAGAGATCGTTCTATGCACAGAAGTACAAACTGAATGGGAAAAAGAATTAAAATGGTTAAAGAAAGGCAAAAATAGCACATCTGCCATGTACATGATTTGTAATTCTGATATGAACATAGCTTAGGGAGGACTGAAGGATTTCAGATGCCGTGAAAAAAGCAGCTATCACAAAAGGAACCAGTGCAGTGTAGAGCAAAATTCTTCAAAAACAAATTTTGTAACCAAACAAACTAATAATGTCAATGATGCGGAACTACTATGGTCAAATTGTTTGTGTGAAAATAACTTACCAGTGAAATTAAGTGATAATTTTACCAAGTTAGTCCCTAAAAGGTTTCCGGACAGTGACATTGTCAAGAACTTTCATTGTTCCTGTACCAAAATAAGTCAAATGATTGTGAAATCTCTCGGTTCATCTATTCAATAAAATGTTATAAATTCAATGAAAACATCACTCTATACCCTAATGATTGATAAATCAAATGACATAAGTGTTACTAGGCAAATGGTTATAATGTCTAATTTTTTAATGGTGATAATGTAGAAACTAATTTTTACAAGGTGGTCGCATTTGGAGGTAAAGCAACTAACTGGAGAAAAATTCTTCAACATTGTAAACAGCTGATTTTAAGAGGACGGTATTTCTTAGAACAACTGCTTGAGTATGTCATCAGATGCAGCAGAGGCTATAGTAGGAGAGTTTAAATCTGTTTTATCCAGAGTCAGAAAACAACAAGGAAATTTGTGGTTTCTTCATTACACTTGCCATGTTGCTTACCTAGCTGCATCTCGTGCCTTATATGAAATGCCTGACATATGTAAACAACTTACAAGAGATGTTTACACGTTTTTCAAAACATCTGGAAAACAACAGGCTGAATTTAAAGACATCCTAAATATGCTTGGGGTTAAGAACCACAAAATCTTGCAGCCATGTTTACAAGGTGTTTAGCCATGCTTCAGTGTGTAGAACGCCTTCTGGAGAAGTGGCCTGCACTGACTTAGTATTTCAACTCTAAAATTGATAAGAAAGTGAGAAGCTTGAAGTCAGTCCAACGTATTCAAGACAAATTCTGACACCGCAAAATTGTATTTATATTTTCTTAAAGCAGTTTTACCACAATTCTTTCAATTTAATGTGGTATTTCAGAAGGAACGATCATAGTTACATAAACTTTATTCAGAAATGTGTTCACTTCTCCGCAAATTCATAACAAGCTTTGTTCTATTTCCTGTTCTTCAAACATGTGACATATCATCCAATGAATAAAAATGAGGAAGTTATTACAAAGATTCATCACTTTTCATAGGCCATGAAACACACAAACTTATGGAAGCAAGCATTCAAAATATCGGCAAAAAGGATATCTTTCATCATATCCGAGGATTTTATGAGATGGGAACAAAGGAATTATATTGTCTCTTATCTCTTGATGATGAAGTTTTAAAGAATGTTACAATATTTGATCCAGATAATAAATCATTAGGAGATTGGCAAAAAGTGGAAAACTGACAAATCAGTTTCCAAATGTCATTCATGATAGTAATAGAGACAATCTTAATGACGAGTTCTTTGCCTATGATCTTTGGGATCCACTCAACTCCTTGAACTAGTTATGACAATGTTGACATGTATTGATTCAAAGTGTAGCAACATGAGGAGAATGGCAAAACATGTTTTCCAACATTGTGCAAACTTGCAAAGGCAATGCTTAGACTTCTTCACAGTAAAGCAGAAACGGAAAGAGTTTTTAGCAAGTTGACTATGATTAAAACTGCCCATAGGTTTCCTTGAACCACATACTGGCACTATCTGCAGAAAACACTGACTGAGTTAAGCAACAATATTATATATTTACCGCTCTTAACCGTTGGTATACACTACGCTATGTTGTGGGTGAGCGAGATAATGAAGACCTACAGTTAACGTGGGATCGAACACGCTGAGGCCTGCATTCCTCACATTCACAAGTTGTGATTAAACACAAGCAAGATGAATTGGAAAGGAAAGACTTAAGAAATAGGAAAAATAAGAAATATTGCAGTTATAAAAGAAGTTATTTTATGCTAACATAGTGTAAACATTAATTCTAACCTTTTGTGTATGTGTTTTTAATGTGATGAACTAAATTTTCATCTAAATTGCCTGCATAACCAACCTTTGAAAATCCAATCCGTGTTTTGTTGTGCAATATTCTTTCATCTATGGCGTCAGCAGATAGTCGAGGTTAGTTTAAATTGATTTTAACAAATGTAACTAGCCCAAAGTTTTACAAAATGTGAAGTTAATAGACAATATCCTTATTAAGAAAGAAATCAGGTTTTTTATGAGTTTTTATATACAACAGAAAAATTAAATTATACGTTACAGATTTTTTAGTGCCAAGAAAAGGACTTCTAAAAAACTTTGGTGGCAGCCCTGTCTTACCTTGTCATATAGTGATGTATCACTGGACCCCAAAACCTATCTTGGAGGGCAGAAAACGCTTTCTTTAGAGCAAAAGATTTTTTTTACCCATTAATATAAAATATTTACTCATATATTAGACTCCAATGCTTAGTTTTCAAGAATAAAATCTTGAAATTTTATTTTGTTCTTCACAAAGGAACAGTATCATTATTGTATCCCCGATAAAATTAAATGTTGTGGTGCACCACACAGACTTTCTCTTTTATCTCAAAATAAAAACATTTACAAAAAAATAATATGCAGTGTTGGAGAAACACTACACCAAAAAGCATAAATGAAATAATTACAGTTACGTAATCATTGAAGAAAGAGGAAGATCTCTTTGTCCACCATAACAATAAATTTCTGTTTTCAAAGAGCTCCATAAATATATGAGAGGGTATAACAAAATTTCAAGACTGGTTCTGTAAAATGAAAACAGAGCGCAGTATGGGGATGCGTTCGCTGGTGTGGTAACCTGTGAGCTTCATCTGTCAGTATGACAAGTGGCATCATTCTGTGTAGACCAGTGGCTGTGCTACACACGTTTATTTGACGACGTGCATGGGTGCATTTGCAATTTTATTATGGACCGCAAACTCAAGCAGAGAGAACATTAAATTCTGCATCTTATTCGGATAATCTGGAACGGAAACATTTCAAATGATGCAGCGGCTAATGGCAACGAAGCTATGAGCTGGCCAGTGTGTTTTGAGCGAGACTAAACCTGGAGACCAAATAACAGTCTTCGCAGTGGAAGAGCCCCAGATCTCTAAGACCGAAGAAGGCGAGATAGGACCAGGAGCGCGACAAAGTGCATGCTCATTGCTTTCTTCAATATCCGCAGGATTGTGCCATGAATTCATCTCAGAGAGTCAGACTATCAACACCGAGTTCTACTATCATGTTCTGGGGCGTCTGAGGGAGGACATTCCGCGAAAAAGACCAGAAATGTGGCGTGCGGGCAGTTGGATGCTCCAACATGACAACACACTCATATACACAGCGATAAAAACATGTGAGTTTATCGGGTGCAGCAACATGATCATCACTCCTCACCCCCCGTGACTTCTTCCTCTTCCCGAAGATTAAGTTAAAGCTCAAGGGTCACTAGTTCAACACCGAGAATGAAATCAAGCGTGAATCACAGGCGGTGTTGTGTGCGCTTCAAGACAAGCACTTCCAGGGAGCTTTCCAAAAGTGTAAAAAGCGCTGGGATCGGTGTATCTCTAAAAAAGGGGACCACTTTGAAGCAGATAGTGGCTAAATTTAAATAAGCTTATTTATTTCAATTTGACAGAACCAATCTTGAAACTTTGATACCCTCTAAGTATGTATATGCTTATAGTTCAGAATCTATCAATTTTGTGTATAAAAAATTATGTATAGTACTACCACTTTTCAATGATAAGATATTTTGTATCTCAAATAGTTGTGAAAATATGATCAAAACTGGAAATTTCTGCTCATGTAAAGTAGTCTAACCTTAACCCAGTCCCTGGTATGCATGTAGCACAGCTATCTGCATGGGCCCAGCAGCCATTTTTATACTCATTTACTATTATTTGACGAATATTTTCGCTACTCCTTTATTATCTCATGCACAACTTGTGAATGTGTGGAATGCCAGGTGTGCACCGTGGTTCGGATCCCACGTTAAACTGTAGGTCCTCCATTTCATCTCACAATCACCCTACCATTACACATTAGCGTAAGTGCGTACAAACCGAACGGGTAGTAAGACGCGGTGCTAATAATAATAATAATTATCTCATGTATTGCTCTATTCATGCTCATAATATAACATTTAACTGGTAGCTCTATCAGTTCCAATATGAAGTATTTGGATTGGCTAAAATTACAGTGGTTCATTGATAGATGGTATTACAATAACTTTTTGGAATGAAACATCAATTCATGCACGTACAAGGAATGTCCAGGCAAATAAAAACATTGGTCAACTACTGGTCAAGGGAAAGGGTTCAAGTAATTTTCATGGGCAAATTTAATCAAAATTAATAGAGTGAACCGTATTTCACCACATAATCGTCACATTTTTTATGGATAATTATTGGGGGGGGGGGGAATAAAATAGAGTGTGACCATTTATGTAGCTTTTATTTATTTATTTTTACTTAATACTGTATTAGCCAAAATATAATGCAAACTTTTTCTCCTAAGATAACCCTTTCAAAAACTGTTATTGTATTATATGCGCTGCCTAACATTTTCCATAGAAAAAACTCCAGATTCCAAGGTATATTTTGTAGCACGCTGGGACTGTACTGGCCGGTCCAGTGCACGTCTATAAATAGACAAAGACAAAACAAAGAGAGAGCGAGAGGGAGTTACTACAAACAAATCATTCCAGTCAACTCAAGGTTAAAACAAGAGAGAGAGAGAGAGGGAGTTACTACAAACAAATAATTCCAGTCAACTCAAGGTTAAAACAAAGAGAGAGCGAGAGGGAGTTACTACAAACAAATAATTCCAGTCAACTCAAGGTTAAAACAAAGAGAGGAATTTCCCCCTCCCCCTTCATTTCTTAAGTGCAGCTGCTCTGGTTGGAACAGTGTGGCGAGTCTAATAATAAGCTCAATGTCAAAACAACTGGTAATTTTTTCCACGAGCCTAGCTGAGCTGGGTTTGTAGAGGGAAGTGGGCAGGCAGGTGGAATCAGTCACATGATAGTACTCAAATCTTCCCGTGCGAGATAAACTAGTGAATGTCTGCTTGTGATACATTACCGCGAGAAGCAACCCCCTCCCCACCCCCATTATGAGTAATAAATATAAAAACTAATCTGCGGGTTCGCTGAACCTATGTACCTAAGTCGAACTTCACAATAGATTTTACACCCTAAAATTTTACCAAAAACAGTTTAGTAAAAAATGATTACTGTAGTGGCCCGAATATAGTACAGCCTCAAATATAGTAAAACTCTAAGTTTTTGAGGTGTAAAACATGAAGCATAAATGGTCTCGAATTTAATATGACCTGATATTATGACAGTAACAGAGGTAAAATTTAACAAGTATAACACTCTTTTTTTAAAGTAAAAGTTTAGTGTGAAATTTTATAAACCAAGACAGAAAAACAGGAATCGACCATTATGTAATGAAACCATTTAGACCAACTTTAGGGACTGAAAAACAAGGTGCGACTAGTATGTGGTGTAATGGGAAATTTTGATAGAATCTAGTTTTTCTCTTTTTGCCCTTCAGTAAACTACACTTAATTTTAGTGTTAGATATTTAAGTCCAAAAACCCCTTACGGGAATCCTAAGGAAGTCCTAGAGTCTAAGTTTTAGCCTGATCAGTAAAATGATTTCTGTTCTAGGCCGAAATACAGACACACAGAGAGAAAGACAAAATCCCGAAAACCACCTTTTCGGTTTCAGTGGATCGTGAAATGTCGACATTTATCAAAATCTCAAGTTCGATTTTTTTGATGATCACAATAATTCTCTCTTTGAGGGGTCTTTATTTATTTGCAGTATTTAATGTGTACTTTCTGAAATGACTGATTATATTAGCACATGATATTTCTAAGAGCGAAAGGATTGACCAATTTTGCCGGAAAAAGTATTTTCCCATAACTTCCAGGTTTTTTTTTTACATGCCACAATCGACATGGGACCGCCGGCTTTACTTCCCCTCCGAAGGAAGTTGTGCTATGGATTTTTAATGCTAAAGAAAAATTTATCCACCCCGGCTGGGTTTGAACCCACGAACATTGGGTCCTGAGGCGAGCACTTTACCCCAAGACCACCGAGGTCAATTGCACTTAAGAGTAGCAGTGAGAAAGTTACAAGTGTAAAAATAAGTTGTGAGCTTAGTTAAGAGTTGAGAGAGTTTTACACCTTTTTAAAAATTGTAATGTTGTTGCATTCAGAGAATAAAATAGAGGAGGCCAAGGGTCATAAAATTTTCATGCACAGCCTCTGTTTATTTTATGCTTTCTTTCCTTACTGTTATTATTCAATATAGTCAAGAAAAAAAAAATGGCTTATGTTGAATTAAGTAGTATATACTTCCTAATTTCTTTTCATCTGTATACAAATTGATTACCAACAATTAAAAATCAAATGTACCATATATTTTGATGTAAGCATGAAGGAATTTGAATTGCAAGAGATATTGAACTTCCCATCTAAAATATGTTGATCCTTTTTTTAGTTTTTAATTATACCTCATTTATTTGTAATACTTAAAATATATCTATCATTTACTGGTGTAGGTAGCATTAGAGTAAAGTAAATAAGGCTGTCAACTTGCAAGAAAGGTGGAGTGTAATGTATATACAACCCTTTGTTAGTACAAGTACACAACTTACTGGATAGCTCCTGTTGTCATAGACCTTGGATACCTTCTTTGTGCCTTAATTTGATTCAGCTTGTCACCTTGCGTCATTGCTGACAAAGTTACTTGGGATTCTTCTGATTCCTAACAACACATATAGGGCTTGTTAATATCTACAATGCATGGAAATGAAAAACGAGTTTATCAAAAGCTTGTATCTGTAATGTATGTATCATTTGTAGGAAAAGTAAAATCTTGTTATTTATAAACTAGTAATTTTTACAGAATTAAATTCACAATCCTAATGACAAAAATTATTCAAGACAAAGGAAAACAAAGCTGAACAACAAATTAAAAATTTTGTGACAGTAGAAACAATATAATCAATTTTAAAGAGCTCATGCAGAAGTACACATACTCTAATAATAACATGTTTTTGTGAATAACTAATCCATATATGAATTAAAATCTGTTCACCGTAGGAATTGTTTTCTGAAAGGCCTTTTTCCCTACCATAAAGCTATTATATAGTAGGATATTGGTAGGAAAAAAGACCTTTCAGAGAGTAATTCCTACCGTGAATGGAGTATATATGGTGGTTTTTGTACTATTGTATTTGTGTTTAGCTGTAAAAAATTGGAATATTTTTTTACAGTTGTTGTGTGTTTGATTGAAAACTATCCTCATCATTATTCTTAGCTAAGGTTCCATACCAGTATTTAGTTTTTGTTTGTTGGCACACACATTTGAGGGCTGTGCAAAAAGTATTTAAATTAGATGTGTACATAGTGAACAAAAGAACACAAGTGGTTTTGTCTATGGGCTGTATGTTTTTATGTGTATCAACAAGCTTTGGCATTGGTTGCTGGTTCTGCGGTGTGTCAATTCACTGTGGGAAGCCATAAAGTAGAAATATGTTGGTGTCTCATAGCTTTGTTAGATGTCAGAAAATACAGAGAACTGTGTGTGTACCAAGTTTTCTTAGCACCACATATTACTACCCGTTTGGGTTATACACTTATGTATTGATTTCACTAATGTGTTAGGGATTAGGAAGGTTTTTAATTTAGAGAAAGTACACCCAAATTTGTGGGGAGGGAGAGTGGAAAATCATTTAGGAAATACACCCTCAGTGCACTCGACCGGGATGGAACCCCGATCTCCCCATCTTCTCTAGTCTAGTCTAACACGAGAGTAGCGTGTATCAAGTTTTATTATAAAGTAAGTAAAACTGCTAATAAAACATGTAATTTACTGATAACAGCATATGGAAATGCTACAATGAGCAGCTAGCAGATTTTTAATTGTTTCATCAGTTGATAGAGGGAAAGTGATTTATGCTTTTGACAATTATCCATATCAAGCAACAGTGAAATTATTGTGAAAGTTAAAAAGCTTTTGTTTTAAAATATTGATGAATAATTGTATGCAAGATGACTGTAAAGTGTAATTTCTTAGAAATCATGTGAAGAGTTTTCTCAAGAAGTGGGTGTCATAGGTATCACCTTGATTTGTTTGAGTGTTTATGTGATTTAAAAACATTGTCACTTGTGATGAAATGTGGGTTTACTGGTACAGTCAGGAAACCAAATGGCAAGCAACATATTGGATGACTACAAGGTTCCCAAGACAAAATCAAATTGCAGGTTAGACAAGTGTGTAGCTAAAAGTGAGGAAGACTTTCTTCAACTGAGACGGTGTGGTTAAAGGATTTCATCCTCAAGCGATGAGCTAATGGGTGCGACCAAAGTAAGATTTCAATTAGATCATATTGAAAGTTCACCTTTTATACAATTACAGTTTAAAATTGTTGTGAGATACATTCTTCTTTAGTTTCTTCTTCTTATACCTTGAACAAATTCTCATGCAAGTGCATAACCGTGACTCAACATTGACTAAAGATACAAGGTAGAGATAAAGGGGTAGAAAGGATGCACCATGATAACATGTTGACTTTGAAATTTAGAAGATGCACCATGATAACATGTTGACTTTGCGAATTTAGATTAGTATGCTCAATAGGTAAAGCTGTGTTAAAAGAGATTAGTGGTGAGTATTAACTGTAACTTATTAACTGTAGCTTGTTTTGACTATTTTAAATGAAAGTTGTGTATTAGTTTAGTGAATATGTGAAAATTCCAGAAATTTGATCAAATTCCCTGACTTTTCCAGGTCGCTGGACATCCTGTTACTGTGGGACATCTCGAAAGAAGAAGTTATGAAATGTTTCCAATAATGGGAGAAACAATAGGAAATATGTGTAGCTTTGATAGGTGCCTACTTAGAAGGTGACCAGATATTCTCCCCTCTAACCTGCTTAACGGAGGATAGCTATATTACTGACAATTCTATAATATGTAGGTTCTATCATCAAATATTGACTTTATGAAAAAAGTTAACTAAATCCTATGGAGTTATCAATCAAAACAACATTTAGGCAAATCAGTGTGGCACAATAAATAGCAAAAATAATGTTTTGGGTCATGTAAATAGG
This sequence comes from Timema podura, assembly GCA_033556935.1. Classification (NCBI taxonomy): domain Eukaryota; kingdom Metazoa; phylum Arthropoda; class Insecta; order Phasmatodea; family Timematidae; genus Timema; species Timema podura. The sequence goes on along the minus strand of JAVRXN010000010.1, from coordinate 98,272,243 downwards.
GGCTTAGTTTTGAAGTAACTAATAACACTTCCATCTACTTTCACAGTCCAACACCTTAGCTCAGTCGGTAGCGTATCTGCCTACCGAGCTAAGTGTCCCGGGTTCGATTCCTGGCATGACCAAAATTTTATAATTGATTAAAATATGGGTTTACCCTTTCACATTGATAAATTTACGTCCAGGGACTGGATGTTGTGGCTGTGCTAGTCTTAAGATAGATTGTAAGGCATCGTGGTGTGAGGAAATAAGGTGAAACCGTCCGGCCTCTAAAACTCGTTCGTTTCTGCGCATGACGTCAGCTTAGGGGACTTGCTTTACTGCGAGCATTGCGGGCTATGGCACGTTCTCGAGTTATCTTTAGATTTAAACAATATACCTTGTCTAAATCTCTATATAATCATGTAGAAATTTGTAAAAATCTTTTAGAATATCTGTAGCTGGAATAATATGGGTGTGGAACAATGAACTTACATATATTTTTACAATATTCTGCAAAGTGAACAAGCTTGTTAAATTTATCAAACAAGAGATTATATTTTACTACTCAAAATATTGTGGTGCACATGTTAACAAATTTATTCCAACTATTCCATCAACATTATGAATTATTAATTTCAAACAAAATCCTTGACTTGAGCGAATAAAGAACAGGGATAAACCATTATTATTTACCACAGAAGAAACACAAAACAAAATATGTAACCAAAAATAGCAAAGTATATTAAAAATACTATAAACCGTTATTAAAATAAAAAGACGCTACTTTATCATTATTAACATCTAGTCTAGAGTTGAAATATTATGGCCACATCTCTCTCCGAGTTAAAAAAAATCTATTATTGGAAATGGCGCCAACGATTGGCTTCCAGTAAGATTTTTATAATATAAATATTTATAGTAGGCTTTGAAAAATATTTAATAGTAGTTTACTGATGAATATTTGGTTTAAGTAATGCAAAATTTTTAAAAACAATTCTATTGATTTTGTTCAAACTTTTTTTGAGGACTGTTTTAAAAAATTGATGATGATGATGATGATGATGATAATAATAATAATAATAATAATAATAATAATAATAATAATAATAATAATAATAATAATAATAATAATAATAATAATAATAATAATAATAATAATAATAATAATAATAATAATATATGTTTATTTTTCTAAAATAAATGAGTATGAGGTTTTTATGACAAATTTGAGAAAATTTGAAATTTCTGGAAAATGACTTATGAGTGATTTTAAAATGTGTATTTGGGACGGAAAAAACCAAGATAAATAAAAATATATTTATTTTAACAAATTTAAATCATTATACGTCAGTTTGTAAATAAAAGATTTTTGAAATTTTTAAATAAAAAAATGGTCTAAAATGTTTGTTTGAAAGCTTTATTTATAGAGGGTTCATTGTGATTAATAAGGGTGAATATTTGTTTTTCTGAGCAAAACTTAATTAAGGGTAGTTTACTGAAAACATATTTTTGAAATATTTGTTCCAAGCAATATAATTTTTTACATGCCACTATCCATTTTCTTGTATTAAGTTCATCCTTCGGAAAACCAAAATATTTAATATTGCTGCCTTTAGTTTTTTGGGAATAATTACTACACCCATACACTGCACAACTAGGCATGATTCCTACCCTTTAAAATATTTAAATACACTAAAGAGGTGGCCTGTTTGCTTGGTTTCCCTCAAGTTGTTCCTTCTACAGCTACCTGACTCCCCCGAAGCTGACGTCACGACAAGAAGGAAGGGTGGGAGAACATGCGCACGGTTTCACCTTATTTCCTCACACCACGGTAAGGCATAGGAAGCTACGTCAGGCCTAGCCAGCTGGTAGTGGAAAAATATATGAATTGAATAAAAACTGACCCAAACCATAGGCTGGAAACAGTATTGGATGTAAAAATAAAATCTACTTCCACAAACATAAGCCAGATGATTGTATATTTGTCCAGTTACCTAGACATGTATTTAAACCTTTAGATATGAAGGATATTAAAGTTTATAATTTTTTTTTATAAATTTTTTATAGTAGATGGAACTACCATTTCAATCTTATTTTGAATGTTCATGAAGGATCTGAATTTGGTGAGGTTATCAAATCCATACTGATAAACCACTAATTTCAGTAAAGTCAAAGTTAATAATCAAAAAGCTCTAGGTACAAATTCAATTCCAGCAGAGTTAATAAAGGGAGGTGGTGAAATTTTAGTGATAATTCATAAACTGCTATATTCCATATGGAACCATGACGTAATACCACAAGAATTGAAGGAAAGTAGAGTAATACCCATTTTCAAAAAGGGAAATAAAACAGGGACATAACTACTAAGATATCTCACTAATACCAGTGTGGTACAAAATTTTATCCAACATAGTTCAAATGAGATTGATAGCATGTGCAGAGGAAATAAAAAAAAAAGGGGGGGGGGTATTTTGACAAAAGAGATCAACAGATCAGATTTTTACTATTCAGCAAATATTATTTTAAAAAAGTGGGAATACAACATGATACAAAGTATGTAATAGATGTTTTAATACATTACCATTGTTAACTATCTGAATAAGTGTAAACTAAACTGATTTTACCTTCTTGATATCCAATTGTTTGTAGAGACAATCCCTCTCATTTTTATTTTCATCTTCACAGTCATCTAGCTTCATAGTGTCTACTTGTTGAAGGATATTGGTCACATCTTCTGATTTACTCTTCAGAACCTTTTTATTAGGCCTATACTTGACAGCGATGATGTTCAAGCTGTAGATGCCAAATGCATGCTTGGGCGGAGCTTTGTTGTGTTCTTTTGATTGTAAAAATTGAATCTCTCCTTGAAGCCACATATGAGTTTGTTTCCTAAACATAATGTATATTTCTCAAGGGTAAAGAATAACATTTAGGCAGATAGATAAAAACTGTATACATTTAAAAATTGAAATAATACAGTAGTGTGTTGATTTGTCAGAATAAGAATTGTCCAAACTGTGATTTATTATTAAGTAAGTACAGTAGGTAATTGCTTAGCTCAGTCAGTAGAGTGTCTATCTACTGAGCTAAGGGTCTCAGGTTCAATTCCCAGCATGGCCGAAAAATTTATTTTTGGTGAAATGTAGGTTTAGCCTTTCACAGTGATGAATTAACGAACGGGAACTGGATGTTATGCCTGTCCTTGTCTTAAGTTAGATTATAAGGTATATAGAACTACAACAGACCTAGCAAGCCGATATTGGAACATATATATGGCATGAATAAAAAAACTGACCAGGCCACATGCTGGAAACAATAATGGATGTAAAAACAAGTAGGTAATAATATATGTCCACTACTTTACTTATTTTTTCCATTCGCTTTGAGAGACATTGGTTTTTAGTCTTGATAACATTCAAAATGTCATTACTATAAAGTACACAGGCAAGAATAATGTAAATATTTTGTTTAAGGCTATATACATATTGTTTGGTAATTAGAACAGATAGAAAATTCACACCATTTTAGTGTAATTTGTTTTTTGTGGTTAAATAAATATAAGGCTCACAAAGCTCAATTTGAACAGAAAGCACAATAAGAACTTTATCCTAACTAGAGAAAAAAGTTTTAACGATGTGGAGGCCTAGTGGTTATATGATTAAACAATCTCACTTTTAATCAAATGGAGGTTTGATGATAAAGATACAAGTATATGAATTTGTTCTATTAACTTTTATGATTTGATGTATTGGTTCTTGTGCATTTTATTTTAAATTTTCCTCTCCTCTCATTTGCACACATTCTGTTATTAGCTCCTATCTCTTTCTTGCCTCCCTTGTGGTTTTGAGGAATGTTTCAAAAGTACACCTGTCAATGGATACCCATTGCTTGTATTTAATATGGTCTATTACTTCATCTTTCAGCTTTTTGCTTGACTCCTGATTCAAATATTCTACACTAGGACATGAAGGAGATTTATTAAAGAGGCATGCTGTGTACCTGGCTTATCACACGTTATATTTGCTAAACAGGATTTATAATCACTCACTGTTGTACTGTCAATGAGTTTAATATTTTTAATTTAGACCCTTGTATCAAAAGTTTCACATTTTGATGTGTTGTGCGAAAACAGACCGAGTGAGTACCACTTCCTCCAGCTAAGACACAGTGCTTGGGTCAGAATTCAACAAACTTTGAAAACCCTATCTTTCCACTAGGACATTTTTCCATGAACAGCATATACAATGCTGTAGATTCCCAAAAACTAGCCTTTTAAGTACATGAATTATAGTCTTAACTATTATACATAAACAAAGTATTTTGTCCCAGGCATAAGACAACTAACATCAACACTGTTGTTGACAATGTTGACTTCTTTAAATACAGATTCATTTCAAAACTTCTTGTAGATTTCAGAGGGCCAGAACTTAAAAGCTACTACAGATAAAAATTTGAAAATTTTGATTTTTTTTTACCATTTCTCTGGACAAATTAAGAGCCAAATATGAAAAAATCCCAAAGCGTAATTTATTTTTTCATTGGATCCCTTGACATAAACAGGTTTTCTCTATCCTCTATATTTTAAAATAAAATAAGCTTTACTTAAAAATATATCTATTTTGATCTTAACATACTCCTCAAGCCAAAGTTGCTGATGGCCAATGATTGAGCCTGGCCTGCATATCCTGATCCAAGCAATAGTTTCACAAGCACTGAAGTGATAGTGTTTCATAATGTAGCAGCCAATTAGTGAACCTGTTCGACCAAGACCAGCTGAAAGAAATAATTTATTTTAGTAAAATTTATTTTAGTAGACATAATAAAAGTAATTAATTAAATTAAGTGAAAGGTTATCTAACTAGAAACACAAAACAATACAGTATAGTACAGTACAGTAAAATATATAAGACTTAAAATTAATAATTTATAACTAAATTAGGCTGTAGCTAATAAATATACTTTTTAATTTTTTTTCACACCAATTGCAAACATGAAAAACCATAAGTTTAGTATGAGTGAACGAATGTCCTTTTCATATATATATTTTGAATATGATACACTCAATTACATTCCTCCTCTCCTTTCCCTGCCCAAATTCTAAGTTAATTGTCTTACACGAATGAAAAACCGTTCTTGAAATTAATAATTAGTATAAATTTATATATTAATTACTTTTAATGAAAATATGGGCAATTTAAACAATATATATATATTTAACCTTCAACCTTTTCCTTTTAAATCAAAATAGTCTTATGCCATGGGCATGATCGCTGAACCTTAATGTGTTTCCAATTCCAATAGATTCAAAAATACAAAGACAATGTGCACACACAGCATAATGTTGAAGGCATCGAGGAAAGAGTAAGAGGTGAGAATTTCGAGGGGGTGAAGAGGGAAAGAGCTGGCAGCAAAAATAATTAGGACTGTCTATCACATTGCCAGTTAACATTCCTTCATAATTAGTCAATTTGGCCACGATAAGAATGTCAAAAGTTCCACCCGTGTACACATTGTTTACCATGACAGGTAGCAAGCTTACCTTAATTATTTTTGTAATGTTGAAGCTTATATTATTAGGCATTAGTGAATTCTATAAAGGTAAAATTATAAGCTTTAGTCTAAACAGAGTGTACAACTGAGTTGAAAGTTCCAGTTACTTCAACATAGTAATGTAATCTTATGTTGATATAAAAATGTACTAGACAATTATTATGTAGCATCAAACTGCAGACTGCTACAACTGATAATATTGGAATCCTTTCATTAACAACTTAACTAAATCTAGCCAAGCACCATCAAACATCAACCAAACATAGTTTCAAGATAGTTTCTACAATATTACCCTCTTGTCTAGTTTTTTAATACATTTCCTATAAATAAATATGCGTCATGTGCTGCTAACTATGTAGTACAGCTCGATCAAGAAAAAGGAAATTACAAACAGTCTACTTTGAAGGAAAACCGAGAATATAAAGCAATTATAAACAGTCAACAATTTGTTTTAATTACCAGTGAACATCCAAAATGTCAGCTGGTATCATTTCCTTTCTCTAATTTTCAATCCTTTCCAATTATTTTGAAAAGGGCTCTACTAATATTGGGATTTTAAATAGATAAAATACATTTTTATCATCTTTAATATGCACCTTTACAATGGACAGCAATACCTCCGGTTGCACTTTCTGCAATGGCAAGGAACTGCTTTAAAATAGCATCACTGGGTGTGCTTCCATCGATGAAAAATAAATCTTTGTGATCAAAGCCACCTTCCACAAATCGAGCCGCATCATAAATCTTCTTGTTAAGCCTTACAATGGTGCTAACATTATTTCTTCTGAAGTATGCAAAATAAGACTCAGGGGCCATTTCATAGATAGTTGAAAATAGCCATATTAACAATATTTACCTAGTAGATAGTTTACAAACAGATTAAAAGCCTGTTATAATTAATCAGAAAATAATCTTTGGGGCGTGCCACAAAACAGGTTACGCAGATAATTTTTTTTAGTTTAGCGTTTTTCATAAAAATTATCTCTCTGGATTATTAAAAAGAAAACAAAAATTAGATGTTTGAAAGTCTAAAATCAGACCTGGAACCAAAGAAGAATAAATTGTCAAAATTTGTTTACCAACATATCTATATGTGACTTTTTGCATTTCTACTTTGGGTAAAGAACCATCGGTTTAAAATGTATTTATTTTATTAGTTGTTTTTATGGTGGAGATATTTATAAACTTCATCATGTTTAAAGAAAATTGCCCTAAAGTTCATGAACATTGCAAATTTTATCAACTAATCTAAATATTGATGGATGCTCTTTTCTAATACTTTTAAATGCTAGCTGGGCCTTTAACAGAGTGGATTTTGACTGACTTTTAAATAAAGCTTTTTCTAAATATGTTCAATAGTTCAATAGTGGTATTCTTTTAAGCTGTTCTTAAAATAAAGTTTTTGAGATTTAATGAGAATGTCCAGGTTGTAATGGTATAATAATCACCAAATTAAATCATATTCAATTATTATAGGGTACATACAATTATGTCAATAAAACTTTATCTTCTATTCCCATCAAACAAACAATAATAGAATTCCAGCATAGTGCCCAGTTTTTCTAAAATAAGCTATTTTCCTTTTCTTGATATTTTTAAAGGCTTTTCCTTCAGTTGTGAAACTTTGAAAATATTTTTGGTTGTATTTTTTTTTTATTTTTGTTATGTATGTAATATGTTGTTGTATTGTATTGATTATTATTTTATTATTATATTATTATTATTATTATTATTTTTTATTATTATTATTATTATTATTATTATTATTATAGCACCAATCTTACTACCCATCCGGGTTATACCACTTATACTAATGTGTAATGGTTGAGTGATTGTGAGAGGAAATGAAGGACCTACAGTTTAACGTGGAATCCGAACCATGGTGGAGGCCTGGCATTCCACACATTCACAAGTTGTGATTAATACACGTCTTGTCAGAGGTGAAAGAAGGGTTTGGCAATCATATAAATCTGTGCCGGGACTGAGGATTGAGCCCGGACCCCCAGCACAGAAGTCTGAAACCTTACTCCTAGACCTCCAGGTCGCCCAAATATTTTGTAAAAGGTGTGCCAAGCCAACAGCCAAATTTTAATACTAGAGTAATTTATTTTAACCTTTCATGTTTTTATGTTACAGAATAAATGCATGTATTAGCATTTCTGTCCAATAACAATATTTTTATAAGAGCTTGAATTCCATTAAAAATTTGCTTTAGTTTCATCTTGGTTGAGGATTAGCTTCTGCAACTAAGAATGAAAAGTAACACCAATGGTAGCAAGAATCAAAGGTTACTGGCTGGGGCTTTGTATGGTAATTTTTTACAATATGGGAATGCGGCAAAAAGGACCATCATCATTGAAAATATAAAAGCTTAAAGATGTTCAAATTTTTCCATGGACTGAATAATTGTTATTTTTCTAGTTAGGGAAGTAAATAGAAATTACTGAAATTACAGTCTTAATCAAAATGTTTGTACTGTAACTGGTGTTCAGAGTTTATTTTGAGTTAGGAATAGAGCAAAGTTTTAAACTTTAGTGAAAAGTGACTAAGTGATGCACATATTGCCTAAAGTTATTTATTGGGATAGAGATGTTGACTATTTTGCTCATACCATAATCCCTCTTTGCCTTATCAGCAATCATTTAATAAAAAGCCTAGAGGTAATTTTTCTTACCGTTTTCAATTTTACTTTTTGCATGTGGTCCACAGAAAGCAATAAACTTCTGAGGTACAATCCAATTTAAGTCGCCATTTTCAACTCTCTGTAACATAAGATACAAACTTATCTTTTATTGTTTGAAAACGCATTGTACTTTAGCAAATAAATGTGATAATTGATGATGATATGTTATGAATTCATCCAAAATAAAACCCATTACTTGAGTGTCACAATGAGCCTGCATAGAAATAAAAAAAGTAGAGGATTGCAATGAGAAAAATAAATTCTGAAAGAGAATGAGAAGTTTTGATTAATTAGCTGCACACAACATAAAACATAGCATAAAAGAATTCACCATTTAAAAATATATTTTTTGGAAAATGTTTATTTAACTTAATTTTAAATTACATAAGAGATAAGTTTGAAATGTGGAGGTTTTAGAAAATACTATTTAAAAATAATTAGCAAAATATTTTTAATTGATTAATGAAGTTCAAAAAAAATATTAAAAGTATGGTTCAAATAGTAGGGTTATTCAGAAATATATACATTTCATACAAAATATTTTATTTAATTAAGCAAAGAGCAAGTAGCAATAGAAATTCTAATGTTGTATGCCAACTGTAACAACACCATTATAGAGTTATTGTTTTATTGACTTTTATATTAATTCTATGAGTACTAAACTGATAGTATAGTTTTTGTATTTAGTGAGTTGTCAAAGTGTTTAGCCATAGCCATAGGCCTAAGGTTACAGAATTACCTCTAGAGCGATATTCAAGATACCATTAAGGTGTACACAACCCGCACCAGTACTGCACCAGTAATGCTCAATCCAGAAATGGGCTTCATGTAGAAATTCTATTAGCCCAGAGAAATTGCACAAATGAAATTCTGGTCATCATAAAACTACTTATTTTGGTGAATAAGCATCTCCTAGAGGTGACATTGGACAGTTAGGAGATTAAAACATGGCTGTATTCTTCAACATGTGCCGAGGTAAAGGAATGATATTCACAAACCTTGATCTCTGTAAACTATACCTAGCAGTGACAGCGAGGTAGACCTAGTGTCCATACTATAGAAGACTTTGATGGCAATGCTTGGGGAAACAATTCAGCCAGGATAGGTTTGGTTAGTTAACTTTGTACTGCATTTTCATACTCTTAGCGCTATATATGACCATCACCTTGTGTGCCTTACTCGAGAGGTTAAAGAGACCTGAGGTGGAGGTTGGAAACAGTCTTTTAAGAATGAGGAGGAAATAACAGATAAGTAAAGAAACAAGATATTTCTATGGAAAAATACAATGTGAAACCAGACAAACAATTAATTGGAAGTAATAGTGAATGTGCCAAAAGTGAAAACACATTCAGCCCCAAATTCCGCTAAACAGGACAATGTTATTTATAAGCATTGCTTTCACAATACACAGGGACTTTATGAAAGTTAGAGGGTATCAGGATTAGAACCTATACACCTATCTAAATAAGTCTTGAGTTCACTTTCATACCAATGTGACATTTAAGAATGTATATAAATGTGAGTCTCTTTTTCAGTTAACAAGAATTAAAGGTGCTACTAAGAGGCCTTTAATCAACACCACTGACACCATTAACTTAGAAAGACAACACTCTGAAGGTGGCCAAGAACCGGAGAGATGAGAGACTATAAGGCCTTCTATTCATAAACACACCCAACTTAATAGAAGTACCAAACCGCCAATAGACATTAAAGGTATATTTGGCAACAGTAGTCAGTAGCAGAGTTAGCCCGCATTCAAAAGGCACACAAATGACACAACAAGAGGCTGACATGATTACAATAACAATGAGGGTACTGAGAGGAACCTTCTGTGTAACAATCCACAATTCCTCATTAAACACCCCAGACTTGTAGCATTTAGTATACTACAATGTATGCCATGCTAAGATGTATGCTGAAAATAAAGACACTTCCTAGTGAATAGCATCTATACACCCTTTGTCTGGAAGCCTGTCAAACATTCTAGACGATTTGTGGATGTTATAAATGTGTCAAAAACCTTCAATCAAATTCTTTCAAGCATAGTAGAAGGCCATAGGCAGAATCACACAGAGATACTCCCAAGGTTCAAGGTATGGGTTGGGGCACCATGCCATCATGTCACGCCCCTACCAACTGTGAACATTATTATGTGTCTAAATTAATTTGATGGATATAAGTGAGGTAAAAACTCAAACAAATTTGCGTGAGGAATTAAATAAACTATTAGTTTTATTTCAATCAACCAAAACCACCCCCACTTGTTCAGCTTAGATCCAGCAAAATGCCAAGATTATAAGCTCAAAATTTTCCACCTAAAGTGTAGCCAGTATATAGAATTATCTTCTGAAATCACTTTTCAGTATTAGCAATAACGATGGGTTTCACAAAACATATAACATCCGCTAAGATCATCCCATCCCCTACCTAAGTTTCTAGTATTCTTAAAATAATACTTTGTTAGTAATACAAGGCTACTAAATAACAAGAATGCACACAGATCACAATCTCGTAATGCATTGTCCTGTAGCTTGGGCTGTTGGTCTACTAGTTCGATCCCATCCATAGTGTGCTCACATACTTCTATACACAACACTAGTCATGATCTGAAGACCTGTTCTATTAAAAACTAAAAACATGACTGCCTGTCAAGGAATGAACCAGTGACAGACACTCTTCGCCCACAATGTAATACAAGCACAGAGCCATCTCATGGTGAGTGCCGCGTACCTCTATCTATCATATCATTATGTGCATGGCACAGTATAAAAAATGTAGGTCACAGTTTAGTAAGTATGAATATACATTTATGTTCATATTTTCAGCCTAGAAGTATGCATGTAAATATATGTTTTTATGTTTGTCTAAATTAGTATGACCGTAAATAAACGTTCAAACATGTTTACGCTTTGCTGCTATCCATGTGATGTTAAAGGAACTATTTCTGAACATTTACCGATTTAAATAAATTGGAATAGATGGCTATACTGTCCATTACAGGGTAATTAGTTTATCTTACTTTTTTAGCACCATGTCTTACTACCCATTCATGTTATATGCTTATGTACTAATTACGCTAATGGTTTTAGGGATAAAGAAGGTTATATTAATAGGAAGTGTACTCATATTTGAGTGGAGGGAGGTGGAAAAATACTATGGAAAAACCATCCTCAATGCACTTGACCAAGATTCGAACGTCGATCTTCCAGTCATCGGCAGTCCAGCCTATTGCAAGAGTAGCGCTTTAGACACGCGGCCACCGAAGTGGGTAGTTTCTCTTGTTGTCTGGGGATGTTTTTCTTTAATAGGTATTGTAACTGTGACTGCGTGACTGGCAGTCACAATTGCTTGGTTGACTGACTAGCTTCGCTATTGTAGTCCTATGTAGACTCAGTCTATATTAAAAACGATATCAAACAGAATAAACTCCCCACAATAACAAACTGTTCATGTACTTACCAATTGTATCTTCTGGCTATAACAACCTTCAAGACTGGAGTAAACACCTGCGTCCTAAATCGAAGAGGGGTAGATCAAGCCATCGTGCGCCAACAGCTGAGGTTCCGAGCGGACAAGTCAAATCGATCTTTTCAGAACTAGCCGAGAACAACAACTAACTGAAACTATCCAGGGGTCCAGCGTGCAAGATGAAACCAACCACCAATTCATCGCATGATGTCTGTACGTCACATGCACCAGTAAAACAATCTCTATCACCACTGCAGTGCATGTTGGAGACAGCCGCCAATCCAGCCTGATCAAGGACTATGTGCTCGTCTGCATGCTTCAAAAATAACCATTGGAAGCCACCGATCATGTGAACATTCCCCCCTTCCAACCCTAAGCGACTAGAAATACTAGTTAAACCTTGCAGTTCTTAAACTCAGTGACCATTATTTGTACAATACTTCAGGAGAAGTCATGCTTAAACATTTATATTCATCGCCGTCTGGAGAAGTTCTGTCTTGGACAATTTACAGGATGATTATGTATTGTGTTATATTAACTCATCGAAGTTAATTTAATAGATTTGAATTATGGCTAATTTAATCTTGAATTAATGTAATGTAATTTTTTGGAATAAGCCAAAATATGCAACGTAAATTACTTACTAAAAGTTTTTTTATTTAAACTAAATTTAATTACGAGACAGTTAATTCATTTTGCCGCCACTTTGGTGTTAGTGTCAGTGAAATCACGTAAATATTAGATTGCCACATTTATTAACTTATTTTGTTAAAAGTATTTAATTTAAATTGACAGAGTTTTGCAACTAATTAAATGTAAATTCCTATTTTTTATAATGTTTTTAATTTAGTTGTGTTTGATTAACGTAAAGTTTTGCTGATTGATTGAATTAGACTTAATAATTTTCCAAAATTCTTTGAATGTAATAACTTGTGGTTTAACTAGTCTTTTGTATGTCATTTTTTTTAAACAAGTAGAGTTCTTGTTAACGAAGTTCTTTGTGTAGACATTTAATAGTCCCGCGGGAGTTTAACTTAATGCCGGTAAGCCAAACTCTCGTGTTCATATAAATATCTGTGTGATATTAAATTAACTTTATCTTTAACTCTGTCTGTATTCAATGTAGTGAAGCAGACACTTTTGTAGCATTTCAAAGATGCCCATTAGGCTCTTTTTTGTAGATGAATAAATATCTGTCTAGATATTTAAAAATTAATGATTTCTTCAAATAGTCAAACATTTAAAGTTGTGTTGTCAATATTCACTGTTGTGAAACTGACAGTGTAGTTTGTTGAGTTGTTGTCTCTTCCAGGCTGACCTAGTAGACTTAATGATATGTTGATGTGTGGAAACTTTCACATGATGAAACTGGCTTTAAAATTGATATGATTTTCAACATACTTCCGATAGATTTTTGAGGCCATGTAATTTATTGTTTCATTTGTTGTTATCTTGAATAAGACATTCATATTGTTATTTGATTGTTGGTAATGTATTGCTTTCTTTGTCACATATCTAATGTTAGCTTACCCCATTCTCCTTTTAGTATAGTGTGGCCGTAGCTAAGAGGTAGTGGAGTGGGTGGTAACATAACCTTTAATATATTCTTAAAATACATCTATCGTATTTATTTTTTGTACCATCCCTACATGGTTTTCATCTCTTTTGATATATATATATATATTTATATATTATATTATATATATATATATATATATATTATATAATATAAAATAATAAACATTAGATTGATTTCTTGTTTTTCCCTTTATGATATGGTAAATTGATTTCACATCTTAAGAGTACCCTTAGGTTTATTTCTTTATTTATGTTTGAGCTGCTATGAGGTTTATAAGATGAGGGCACAAAGGACAACCATCTGGTAACTGTTTCTGCAACCGGGTGAGTTGTGTGCACTTAGTAACAGTAGTCTGTTCTCAGACTATTGTAAGTGATTTCACTCAAACGACTCACTCTGATTGTTTTATTTTCGGTTTCTATTTGGACCTTCTGCATAAATGGTTAGTAAAGGAGGCTTCAATGTGTTATATCAAAACTATTTTCACCAAAAGGTTAAGGATTTTTGTTTTCTAATAAAACAAGGAACTTGGCTTCCTTTGAGTTGGTTGATTATAAAATGGTTTATTCTATCATTAGGTTTTAAAATTCGGCCTATACTTACAGATACTGTAATCTATGATAACGATATTCAACTGAACTTATGTTGTGTGGTTTTTAATCAACTGATTTTATGTTTAAGTGATACCAAAAGTTACAGTGTATATTTAGAAACAGTATCTGATCTGTAGAATATAACTGGTTTGTGAAATTTAGTTTTGTGTGTATATTATCATTTTGTTGCCTAGCTCAGAATTATAACTTTCACTCAGAAGTTGATAAATGGAAATTTTAAATTCCCCAAATCTATAGGTATAAGCATAGGTATATATATTATTAAGTTATTAAATATAGAGTTCCATTAAGTACCTATGATATACATTTAAAATATTTTAAGCAAAGAGAAGTACAATAGTAAATAATATGTATTTACCTCATAGTATTCATATTCTCCCACATCAAAGTCTTCAAAATCAAAGAAGTTAAAATTCATAGCTTTAAAGATGGCTTGAAGACAATCCAACAATGTAATGTGAAAAGATGATGGTCCAAAAGAGGCATCTCTGTTAAAAAATAAAAAATAAAGTGTTTACACAAAAATGGTAGAGAAAACTTAATCAGTTTACCTCTTTTTGTTGGCGAATGTATATATCTTAAATTACATGTTTATTATTATTATTTTTATTGTTGTTTAGCACCGCGTCTTACTACCCGTTCGGGTTATACGCTTAATTACATGTTATGAAATTGCTTATTTATTATTGATGATTGACTTAATTTAATGCCTAATCTATCTAGTATGTAATTTAAAACCATTCTTAATGGGGGAAAAGAATAATTATAGTAGATAACTTAAAATTTTACTTTAGACAATTATATCATCAATATCATACAGGTAAATATTTTAAGTTAAATATAAAAAAAAATTGGAACATACCGAAACGGTAAGAATGGTGGATATGTCGCACCAAACAAAGGTCTATAGGCTTCTTGGGGCGTTTTCTTAAGGTAGATTATCTGGAAAAAAAAAAATTATATCCATATCTATTGTTTTTAATTTGTGAATTTTGTTATGGGTGTAGCTTAGTCAACTACAGGTATTGCATAACTTATACATATATAGAATAGAGGTAGATAAGACTACAACACTTTCCTGTACAATATTTGCATAAAGTCATATTAAAAACACTATACGTTCATCTTGAAGTCTTGAAGTAAAACCAGAAGCAGAAGATTAAAAATAAATTGTGCAAGAACCGAAATTGAAATTAATGTTTAGGCTTATAAATGTTCTTAAAGGTTATTCAGTTTTAGAATTAATTTTTATAATAACGTTTTAAGTTACTACCTTTCCTAAGCTTAATCTTGTTTAGATTAGAATATTTAACCTTTTCTCAAAATATTTTTTGTGAGATTAGGATATATTTATTTTCTAAAGGGATTAGAAAAGTGTCAATGAGCAGTGTTAGCAACATTAAGTTCATTTTGATTCTTGGGGAATGATTTCCATTAAATTGTGTCTCATTTTACTCTTAAGGCTATAGCTTAACTTGATGTCTTCAACTTTGAGTGTCGGTAAACCATTTTAAGGGATGTGTATACAGAGAAATGAAAAATTACCTCATATGTATAAGCTATGTTAGTAATAAGTATTTACATTAGCCTAATATGAAGAATATTATTTTAAAATGTATTTCCTAAAAGTAAAAACTGTTACTGTATGTTTTGGCTGGTCAGTTTACATGTAAGGTAAAAAGAAGGGTGCCAGGTTGGCTCTTCTCAGTCTCTGACAACAAATAAGAAGGGGTTCAGAGAGTATATGTTCAGTGTGTGCAGTAGCGTTGCCAGGTGTCCCGATTTGCGCGGGAGTCCCGATTTCCAGGGGTCCGTGAACACGTCCCGATTTACCCATGATCGGGACACCAAATGTCCCGATTTTGGGTGATTCAGACTTCGGCCCCAAAAAATATAAACTCCGTGTGCACACGGTTATGTTGCATTGCATTATTCGACGCATTCAATATAAGTACCACACATACATTAGCGGAGGCGGAGGTATACCGCGAAAAGCACGATAGAGATATCACGCTGTCTCCTTCTATTCCGCTGTTGCCACCGACTGTCTCTGCCACGGCTTAGTTCAGTCACAGAAAGAGTGAAACAAACACATAAAGTCTTGTTCTTTTGCGCAAAGTTATCGATAGATAGCCAGAAACTTATGACTTGATGGTAAGTTTGTATACTATGTTATTTGTTTCAGCGGTTCCATTGTTGATTTCAATAATTACGTAAACATTATGTTATATTATAATTTTATTTTAGCTTGTACCTTGGTACAGTTTTTGTGCTGACAATGCAAACGTGAATTTTGGCCACCATAATTCAGTTTTTTATGTGCTGCACAAAGATAATAACAGCATTATACCAGTTGGATGTCCTGCACATATTTTGCACAATAGTGTAAAATATGCTTTAGGCTTATGTAAATTTGATTTGGAGAAATTTATTGTGAATCTGCATAGTCATTTCTCATACTATGCGGAAAGAGAACAAGCTTTAAAACATTTTTTATGAAATTCATGAATCTGAATTTGCTCCAGTCTTATGACACATAAAAACCCGATGGCTATCACTCCTCCCAGATTTAGAACGTGCCTTGAAATCGTACAATATATTAAAGGATTACTTTGTAACTAGGGTGAAGACGAGTGTCCATCTGCACTCTGGAACTTCTTTAATAGTAGCGAAACATAACATTACTTTGCTTTTTATCAAAACGCATTAAATATCCTACATGATGCTGTAATGAGCCTAGAAAATGAATCATTGCTCTGTTTTGAAGGTTGTGAATTAATGGTCAAGCTTACTAACAAATTGAAGCAAAGAATAGACGACGAATTTTTGGGCTTCATTTGCGGCAATTTAATTAAAAAGTTGCTCTTTGAAACTTCCTCAATGATAAAAACAGCCTGTTGTGATTGGTACAATACGAATTCAATGAAAACAAATTGAATTTGTTTAAGTCACTATCTCTACAAGACTATAAATTAACCTACGCATCTATAGTCAATATAATCGAAAAACTTAATATTGGCATGTTTTTTGAAATGGACGCGCTTTATGAGTAAATTTCTAACGTCAAAGAAATATTGAAGGCAGCTGTGAAGAACAAAGACTTAACACCCGTACAGAAATGGCACCATTTATTTGAAAATCAAGATCTTTCCAATCTGCAGAAAATATTTGCTTTCATGGCATTCATACCGGTTTCAAATACTGCAACAGAAAGGATATTTTCTCAAGCAAATATTGTTTGGTCCGACAGACGAAACCGATTATCTCTCGAGCATGTAAAAGCAGAAATACAAATAAAGACCAACTTCAAATTGTCATGTAGTGAATTTTATAACCACGCAATTAAAAATAAAGAACTTCTAAAAGCAATGAAATCTAACAAAAAATATATTTTTAATAAAAAGTAATTATTTTATAGTAAAAATAAATAATTAGTTTTAAGTTTTTTGTTGATTATTATGATTTTCTGTGAAATGATGTGATCTCTTGCAACCTAATAACAAAAATTATGACTATAAAAATGTCGATTTTAAAAACCTAGTTTTTTTAGTTGTCCCGAATTGAAAACCAATATCCCGATTTTTTTTACCCTCCGTCCCGAAATTTAGCATACCGGACCTGGCAACACTAGTGTGCAGTGTAGAGGCTATTTTTTGTTTTATTAATAATTAATTGTTTGAACAATTTGATCATTGGGATAAAATAAATATATAATCCAGCAAGGCATTTCTTTGATTATGACAGGGAAAATGACACATCAAGGTTCACAGTAGAAGGGTTCTTAAGTTGAATTATATTAACATATATATTTTAGCTCCGCAGACTCATTTACAGAATAAAACTGTTCACATGAAACAGAGGATATTGTCATAATATCAATTTAATAATCTATTAATGAAGCTTAAAATAATATTTAGTTATAATCAAACTACAAGGATATGAAAATATTTATATTTGAAAAGTATAATTAATGACTTGTTTACTTTAAATTTCTGAAGACAATGAATTATTAGGCACTAAACTTAACTATTATTTCTTGTTTATGTTTATGTTTTCATGTTTTCTTTTAAGGCATGTTGAAAAATTATAGTATTAGATTACCCAGACAAAACCCCTTTTTACAGTACACCCTGGCCTTTGTAATTAGAGGTAAATAATGGGAAGTTTTAGAATGAATTTAAGTAATCTATAAGCCACCATAACTACCAGCACTTGGGAAAGAATGAATACATATATTCACAAAACATTATTAATATAACCACATAATTTAAGAAAATTGATCATTTTTTATGGCTCATTTTACTAGTTTTTTATATATCTATTACTGTTTCCAGCCTGTGGCCTGATTAAGTTTTTTATTCAAGCCATATATTTTCTACTACCGGCTTGCTAAGCCTGTCGTAGCTTCATATGATATATAATCTAACTTAAGACTAGGGCAGGCACAATATCCAGTCCCCGGCCATTAATTCATCACTGTGAAAGGGTAAACCCATATTTCACCAATGATACATTTTTCGGCCACGCAGGGAATCAAACCTGGGAGCCTTAGCTCAGTAGAAAGACATTCTACCTACTGAGGGATTACTTTTACTAGCCAAGGTACAAAAATATAATTAAGTCTAAAAGATTTACATTTCATATTTTACAAATATTAGCAGAAACTCTTATGATTAACAAACTGTTTATTTTCTTAATGAACACATAGTTTATAATTTGCCCCAAAATTTGAATATGTATCCTTTGTCTAGCAAGTATTACCTTGTATTATTCCACCGTTGTATAGCTTATTAGAAGGAATCATAGTGTAATTCATCAATGTAAGACTAATAGCTTTCAGGGTTAATAGAGTGTACATGAGAGCATATTTGATAATGGATTGATGTTAATTTATATAAAAAATTAGATTATCTAAATGTTGGACATTTAGATTCGGATTTTGAATTTAATTTCACTAAATTCAAATCTGAAATCCATTAATATAAGATTTTTGATCAGATTTGAATCTTTCAAATACTAAAATCCAGAATTTTGAAACTAATACAAATCTTAGATTTTAACTCAATATTAACAAGCTTTGCGTAGAATAAACCTAGTTCTTTAACAAGTCTTAGTAACAGTTCCAGTATCTGTTGTCAGCATAAAATTAAACTAGATTCTCTGAATTAAAACTAACACAAACTAAACTGAAATTAACAAATGTAGAGTAGTAGTTAAATAAATGAGGATTGCAAGATGGCTCTCAAAATCTAGAATGAAATTCCAGCATAATTCCCGGTTTTCCTGGCAAAAAATCTCCAATTTTTAAAAGGCTTTTCCTTAGGTTGTGAGACTTTGAACAGATTGGTTGAATGACATTTTTTTTATAAGAGATGTGTAGAGCATTCCACCAAAATTTAGTACTTGAGCAAGTATTGTTAGTTAATATTTCTGCACAATGCTTATGTTAGTAGACTATTGGAGTCCTACACAATTCATACTATAATCTCAACTATGTCTTAAAACATTTTAAATTACTTCAAAATGGGCCTTTGTTAAAATAGTAGATCCTCTCCTGTTGGGACACTTCGCCACAAGGGACTACAGCTAAAACCCCTTTCTTACCCCTAAAAAAACTCTGAATACAACCATGTAATTACTCAACATACTCATCACATTTTATTTTAAAGTAGGTAGGTCACTATTCCACTTGTGATGTGTGATCAGCCACAAGTAGAATAGACAAGTTAAATAGTAGTATGGTAGTACTTATACAAATGTACACCCAGTACCGGCGGAACCTTATTTGTGTAAAGGGGAGGAGGGAGGGCCGGACTCACAACTCCGGAAAGTGTCTGAAAATTTAATGCCCCAAGAAGCAATTGTGAGAGGTCCTTGTTTGGAAACATTTTGTTATTTGTCTAGTTGGAGTAGTCCTCCCCCAAAATTCCTTAAAATTTAGACCCCTAGAAGGTATTCAGACTGATCCTTGCCCTTTTTTTTTTTTAACTAAGTGATTCAAGAATAAATTTGAAGTAGACTTCCTCTGACAAATGTTTGAAAATTGGATGCCTATAAAACCTATTTAAAGTGGTTCATCTCCAGCCAATTTTTGAAATTCGTATGCAACTAAAAAGCTATTTAGAGTGGTCTTTGCCTCTAAATTTCCGACAAACGGTAAAATTAAAGTACTTTGCTCAGGGTTTTTTCTTAGAGAACAAAATTAAAGCACAATTCTCAGTTGTCCTGATCAGTGGCCACTCTGAATTAATACTTAGTTAAGATCCAACACCTTAGATCAGTTGGTAGAGAGTCTATCAATTGAACTAAAGGTCCGGATTCAGTTCTCAACATGGCCGAAAAATTTATCTTTTGGTAAAATATGGGTTTATCCTTTAACAGTAATACATTTACAGTTGGGAGCTAGATTTTGTGTCCAACATTCTGGATTTAAATTGGTTTATAAACTGTGCTGATATCAGTTTGTTCAGAAAGAGCACGATAAATACTTCTGATAAAAAAACAACATGGATTTTAAATGAGGCTAGATTACTTATTGTTTACTTACTAGGCAACTTGATTTACTTATAGTACACATATTCAAAAGATGTGAATAAAATTATTGGATTTACATAGCAGATAATTTAGTAGGTACATACTGAGAAAGAGGCAATTAGGAATGCAGCATTCACTCTTTTCTGGCCATCCATTGTAGTGAAGTGGACAATCTTCTTTTTAGAAAGAGATGGCAACTGGAAAAAAAAAGTATTTAAAATGACCTTGGTCTAATTAGTGGTTTATATATGAACTTACCTTTACCTTTATATGGGATAAACTATAGTATTGGTGTTGTACGCATCCTGTCATTTAGAATTCAACTAAACCATTCTAAATTAATCGTTTCATTATTTAGAAATTCAAAATTGTGTATGTTGTAATTGATCTGAATGTATACCAGCACTGATACATATGAATATAAGAACCTGTCAGTCTCATCTTGTCTGGTTTGCCTGCAATAGGCGGGTCAATTTAAGTGGAAACTGGGTGTATAAAAAATAATTATCTTTAACTCTTATAAAATAGTAGTTGAAATGTGTAAATATTTTTATCATTGTTTAAATTGCATCAAGGTCATTAGCATCTATTAAAAAAATATTCAGTACATTTATTTTATTTTATTTATTTAGCACCGCGTCTTACTACCCGTTTGGGTTGTACGCTATTCAGTACACCAATTGAAATTTTGTTGATATCAAAAAATATATATATTATTTAGGGAAACCCCGCTTCGGTGGCTACATGCTCTAATGCGCTACTATGGCAGAAGACTAGATTGCTGATGACGGGGAGATCGAGGTTTGAATCTTGACAGGGTATAGTGAGGGTGGTTTTTCCAAAATGGTTTTCCACTCTCCCTCCAGAAAAATGTAGGTATACTTCCTATAAATATAACCTTCTCAATCTCTAAAACTATTAGATTAATTAGTACATTAACGTAGGCTATAACCCGACTTGGTAGTAAGCCTTGGTGCTAAAGAAAATAAAATAAAAATTCAGAAAAATTTTAAAGTAATTTAGTATTGCATTTATAAATTAATTTTAAGCTAGTAAAATAACACTTTGTTGTTCTCTGCTATAGTGTTCAAAGTTAAAGTATAATTAACAACTTTTATAAGTGTCACTCAATGATTTATCTTGCTAATAAAAATTTGAAATAGTGCCTAGATATTTTAATAAAATCTTTCAAGCAGTGACTTAAATCATTAATATATTAACATACTTTTCCTATGACAGGTATGTGTTTTTGGTTATATCGTTCAACACTAAATGTATTAACAGCTTAGTCATGGGATAGAGATTAGAAAGGAAAATTCAAATAAATTCCACCACCATTACCTTATAAAGGGTTGTCCACGGTTATTATTCATTCATAAAAAGAACCTCAAGTGCACCCACCTGAGATTGAACCTAAATCTCCCTGTTGCCATTAGGAAATACAATATATCTGTTCCATATTAATATGTTCAATGCTCCACTATTTTGAAAGTAGGCTAGTAGATAAGTTAGTTACCAATATTTATTATTTAATTTTAATTAAGTTTGGTAAACATGTTGTAGACCTAGGCCTACCTTATTAAACCATTATTAAAATATTGTAATTTACCATCTATAAGCAAACCTAATACTTTCTTAAATCAGTGACGAGAATAATAGCTAATACAAAATATTTGGAAACCAAATATAATCAGTACCTACCTAAGCTAGTACTGAAAAATCCATACATCTGAAATGTTGTAGGTTTCCTATAATTTATCACATTTTAAAGTTGTCCAGCTTGGCCACATAGGTGCTGCATGTGTTCTTAGTTGTGTCTTCAATGGCTACATGGTGCCTAAACTTGATTAATAAATTTTAACCTCAATTTTTCGATTTCTCAAAATGTACACTTTCTTTTTCTATGTAAGTTCATGTGAGTTTCTAAAATACATGTGTTCATCATTGCTAATCGAATAGTAATAATTAGCACTGTTTATATATTTAGGTGTCCATAAAAATAGTTAACATTTATAGATTCAATTATTTTATATTTTGCATATCAAATATAAAATGCTCAAATATGTTTGCATCAACAATATTGTCAAATAAAAACAATAAAATCAAATTTTAAAATGTCCGAGGCAATGTAAGATTGTGGAAACAAAGACTAAAATAAAGTATGCTTGGTAGGGTTGTGTAATGACTCCCTTGGGATGCTACAAAAATATGATGACATTTCTAATTAAGTTTACATGTAGGCCTATTGAACTAAACGATTTTATTTTTGCTTTAGTTTATATTAATTTAGTGACTCTACAGTATTTTTTTTATCAGAAAAGAGTATATTTATTATAATTAGGCTATGTCCTCAACTAGGGTTTCCTTAATGTATAACAGCTGGACATAGGGTTGTTTAGTAACAAGAGACACCAAAAAATATAGGGGTTGTGTCAAAAGATACTATTCTGGTAAAAACGTCTTGAGAAACACTTTCTTAAAGCAATAACTTTATCAAAACAGCCTTGCTTGTTTAAAAAATATTGACAGTGGGTATAAATATAGAATATGAAGTAAAATGAATCAAATAAATGTGTTTCTTGAAAACAACCAATGGAATTTCTACATTGTAGTGTTCAAGTTTCCTTATGGATATATTCCAAAGTAATTTCTCTTTGTGGATTAAATAGCCAGGCAATTATATTTGTTAAATGCGGTTATAGCTACATCTAAATATCATGTTCTTTAAATTGAAAAATGACACCTGGACACAGGAATCGAGCCAGGGACCTTTGGCTTAGAACGTCAATAAAACAATGAGCTATCCAAGAGTCGTCCCATGCTTAGGCTCATTCTTCACTCATATTTTAAGGCAGAGTCTGTGATGGACATGCGGGTATCATATGGGTGATCAATTAAGATCACAAACTATCAGCAACCAGCCACCTTCAACTTGGAATAGCTTTATGCTGCCAATAGTACTACGGTATATGACAAATGTATGAATGCACCCTTCTGGGTAAAAGGTAGCCGAGTTATATCAGAACTCGACCCCTGGATAGCTAAGTGGTTAGAGCTTTTGCGTGCTCGGCAAAAGGTCCCGGGTTTGATTCCCGTGTTCAGGTGTCATTTTTCAATCTAAATACAGTTGAACTTGGTTATAGCGTCATCGAAGGGGCCAAACAAATGTTGACGTTACGTCAAAGTGAGGTTATAAAAGAGGTACCAACAGAACACTTTTAATAGCTTGTAAGGAAGGACATGTCACAAATTTCAAATTGCATTTAATTTATAAATGAAGCATATTAAAAAAACATGTAGGTCTACTGTATTTACATAACTTACATTTAGGCCTGTTCTCCGTAGTAATCTGTAGCTTGCCATGATTATAAAAATGTAGGCTTATGTATAAAGACTACCAAATGACTACCAAAACTAACGTTGAAACTTAAAAAACACGAAAAAAACACCTTGGCTTTGAGCTTAGATGCGCACATAAGACAGTTCCAGCCAGCTCAGTGACAATGAAGGAGGGTTAGTCCTCCCTTCATTTTGACCTTGAAGTGGCCACGATTCCCGCAACCCCCTCCCTGACTTTGTTTTGCCATTCAGTCTCTCATTAGCCCAGTGCACTGTCTCACCAGTACACTCCCAGCTTGCAATAAAATAAACCTCTGTAGAAAATAGCCATTTTTTTCAGTTTTTTTTATACATATACATATATTTAAATACAATTTAAAGTAAAATATCTAAGAAATTTTTGACGCTACAACCAAGTGGTAGTGATGCTACGCCTGAGTTGACGAAATAGCCAAGGCCGCTATAACCAAGTTCGACTGTAATGTAATTTCTCTTATATAGCATCACAATTTTTAAGGGGTTAGTGACCGAGTGTTGATTTAATTTAAGTTGACTAAACTATGGAGCTACCCAACAAACCTTTAATTTCCTGTTTAGTTTCTGGCAATATCTGTAGAGCATTGCCAAGTTGAGAGGACCAAAGTCAGCATTGAAATTCTCATACTTGAGCTCATCATCAATGCTGAAGTAGTGGGTGTTGACCGTGGACTTGGGTCTCACAGTTGTGCCCAGGGTCACAAAGTACAGGCGTTCTATAAGAGCCAACAGACGAGTTCAGGTCCAGGAAATTTCATATTGATTAATTACAATTTTTAATCAGGTACTTTATTCTGACACTACATTTATAACTAAGATAAAATTTAGTATATTTCCTTGAGGTCTACCGAGAAAAAATAAGATTTTTTAAAATATAGGCCTTATACCTGAAATGGGCAAAAAATTAATGTGAGTGTTAAGTGCAATTTTTATATTTTAAATTATTTTTGTAACTTAAGTTAACTATGTAGAGACCATTTATGAAAACCTTATAAGAAATTACATTTCTAACATTCTAATTTTGTGAATAAAATCAAATCGTTGTGGTTAATAGATCCTTAAACTTTTGTTTATGAATTAACTCTCATAACTTGAAACTTTTTTATAAGTGGGTTAGGAGTAGAACTTGCTCTCCATACATTTTTGGTGGTTGTCTTTCATGAAGAAAATATTGTTCCTAAATATTGTGGAACAAAAGAATACTATAATTTCAATGACACAACCCTAAGTTAAACGTTATTACTCAAAGGCATTAAAGATCTGGAGATGTTTAAAAAGGCAGAAACATTGAATTTCATGTTGCATTGAATACATTTATATAGTATGGTAGCTAGTTTAGAGATAAGACTTATAACAAAACAAATAGATAGTAATAAAATTGACTCATCCTAAGAGGTTTTAATAAATTGGAAGTGAATCAGTACAGTACCAGTATTGGTTGGTTAGCATTTCAAATAAATGGTGTCAGACACCTTATTTCAGTTGGTAGCGTGTCTGTCTAAAAAGCTAAGGGTCCTGGGTTTGATTCCTGGCATGGCCGAAGAATTTATCATCGGTAAAATGTGGGTTTACCCTTTCACAGTGTTGAATTAACGGCTGGATTTTGTATCTATTCTAGATTTTAAGTTAATCTATAAGTCGTGTGATGATTATAATCAGTCAGTTTAGAAGGTGGAGGTTAAACACCTCAAATAATAAATAAATAATTGGTAATAAATATGACTATAAGGTCCTGTTCACACTTTATTTCATAAATAGTATGCCTGTGTATTTGTATTATAATAAAATTTAATAGGCCCATCAAAAAATTTTAATCCAAAACTTATGTATTCAAAATTTGGTCAGTTCCATTTTTATGGACATTACAATTATAACATAAATTAAGGAGATGTTCTTTAGATGCCCTATTAGATAACTAAATAAATTGTACATAAAATAAACAAATTAAAATGTTACAGTCGACCATGGTGGTCTTGGGGTAAAGTGATGCCTCAGGACCTGATGTTCGTGGGTTCAAACCCAGCCGGGTCGCCAGATTTTTCTCGAGTAATAAAAATCCATATCACAACTTTCTTCGGAGGGGAAGTAAAGTTGTCGGTCCCATGTTGATTGTAGCATGTAATATAACCCTGGAAGGTTTGTGAAAATACCTTTCCCGACAAAATTGATGGCCCTTTCGCTCTCTAGAAATTCTCGTATGCTGATATAATCAGTCAGTTCAAAAAGTGTACGTTAAATAACTCAAATAAATGCAGATGAAAAAAGTTAAGTTTTTACATTCGCTGTTACCGATGTTATACATTCTAAAATATCTTCTTTACTAGTAAGAAATCAACCATGTTTAGATAGATAACTTAGTAGTTGGAAACAATGTCCAGATATATCATTAGAAAACCTGCTTCAGTGGCCACATTGTCTATGGTGTCACTGTTGAAATAGACTAAACTGCTGATGACAGGAAGATCAAGGTTTGAATCCTGTGCAGGTTTACTGAGGGGTATTTTTTATAAATGGTTTTCCAATCTATTTCCATGCAAATGCGGGTACACTTCCTCTTAATTCAACTGTCCTCCTCCCTAACTAATAATTATTACATATGTGTGTAATCCAACAGGTAGGCCTAATATGTGGTGCTAAATATATATTTCATTAGAATCATTATTAGCACTGCGTTTACTACCCGTTCAGGTTATACGCACTTACGCTAATGTGTAATGGTAGGATGATTGTGAGATGAAATGGAGGACCAACAGTTTAAGTGGAATCCGAACCACGGTGGAGGCCTGGCACTCCACACATTCACAAGTTGTGATTAATACATCTTGTCAGAGGTGAAGGAAGGGTTTGGCAATCAGATAAATCTGTGCCGGGACCGAGGATTGAACCCCGGACCCCCAGCACACAAGTCTGACACCTTACTTTCATTAGAAGTTTTATCAAAAAATATGTTTCCAACAAGTAAAATTAATATGTGGTATAGAGATTAATTTACATTTTTCTAAAAATTCCCTGTAGAACCACTAAATACATTATATGGAAAAATCAAGGTGGTTCCTTCTACAGGATTAGTTCATCTTAGCTACTGGTAGGTACCAACCAATTATTGTTAAAAATGCCCTTCCATAATGTTCACAATCATCTAAATAACATTTCCTTAGCTATTTTCCTTACTACCCATTTGGGTTTTACACATATGTACTAACTACGCTAAATGTGTTGAGAATAAGGAGGGTTGAATTTCGAGGTGTACCAGGAACCTGCATTTGCGTGGAGGAAGTGCAGAAAATCATTTAGGAAAAGCCACACTCAGTATACCCAGCCAGGATTTGAACCCCAATTTCCCCATCACCCGCAGTCCAGTTTACTGTGAGAGTGATGCCTTAAACCAGGTGATCATCAAAGTGGGTTAAGACATATTCATTTCACTCTTGATTTTCTTGCCTTAATCCTAAAAAGATAGTGCCTAAATTATCTAGGCCTAATAAAATAAACTTTTAAGGTGGGGTTGTAGGGAACAAGAGTTAAGCTTAGTGTTTTTGCAGTTTTTATTAAAAAAAAATTGGCAAAATAAATAAAATATTTCTCCAGAAGAAATATAAAAATTTAATTTTCTTCATAAAGTGATACCAACAGATGTTGAATATCTGTTATGAGCATAGCGACATTAGATTACAAACTTTTTAAATGAAGAGGAAAAGTTGTCATTAAATTCCAGGACACCCTTGACAGATATTCCTCATCTGTTGAGGTCATATTTTGAAGAAAATTAAACTGTGTTAATACTGGAGAATTAATTAATTTCTATTGACCAAAAGAATTTTTTGCTATAAAATTTTCAGAATACTACCCTTGAGTCGTGTTCTATTAACTCACACCTTAAATTATAGGCCTATTCATTATTTATATTAGGGTTTAATAAACTTATGTTATCAGGCATATATTCGTCTTCATCTTCTGTGAATCTGTCCTGAGACAGGTATCAATTGGACATCTTCCATTTTCCTTGGTCCTGAGCATCTCATTTCATCCTTTTGTAGCTTCTTCCTTTCTTGATATATGTTACCGATAGCATTCCAAACCTTCTTCTTCCTCTTTTTCCCTATATCTTCCCCTCCATGATCCTCATTAAACAAGCCCTATGTAGTGTGTGGCCTAACCAAGACTTTTTCTCTTCATTATCATCCTTATCAGGCTCCTTTCCTCTCCTACCCTCCTCAACACTTCCTCATTCCTCACCCAGTCCATCCATTTCTCCTTCTACACTTTTCTATATAACCACATTTCAAAACCCTCCAAATACCTTTGTTCCCTCTTTCTGATTGTCCACGTTTTATATCCATACATCACCACACGAAACACAAAACACTTTGAAAATCTTTTTCTTAACTCAATCAGGATTCTTCCCGGTGTCAGTATTCCCTCACCATTCCATATGCTCCCTTCTCCATGTTTATCCTGCTTTTAACTTCCTCCATACAGAAACCATTCCAAGTCACCAGACTTCCCAAATATTAAGAACAACCATACTACTTCTAGTTTTTTCTCTTCAATGGATAAAACAACATTGCCTTCTTCCTTTCCAACTCTCATCACTTTCGTCTTACCGATGTTTACCTTCATTCCAAATTCCTTTCCCACTCTTTTAATACCATCAATCATGTCCCGCGGTTATTCTTCCAACTCTGGAAACACCGCTTGATCATCAGCACACTTAGCCCGCCGTTGGTCGACCCTTCCCAGAGGAGTGCCGTTGGTCAACGGATAAGCGCAGCGCTCACCTGCCGACCACCATTTTGTTGCCTTTTAAATACTGTATTTTTCACATTTTTTTTACTATTTTTTTTTAATTTTATATAAATATTTTCATTGTATGTTTTTTTTACAAAAATATTACAATAAATTTGCATAAAATTCAAATTTAAAAGTAGGCCTATATCAAATCCTATCTTAAAATCTTGTAAGTTACAAATCCTAAATACAAATTCAGAATTGCCATATAATTCTTAGTCATTAACTACTACATGTAGTATAAATAAAATATAAAATTAGTCATGAAATTTGAAAATTAGCTTGAAAAACTATAAACTAAATAACCAACAGATTTGTTTTTATTTTCTATCGGAGTCCTCTTTATTTTTCATAAATTTTTCTTTACATGAGCTGCAAATTGTAATTGTGTGTTCTCCACAGATTGGCACCACGCAGTTAGAGCACCTCACTGAAGTTTTTATTTTTTGGACAAAAGCCACATTTAACTCTGTCTCTGTTCTGTACTGGCTGTGGTTTCTGTTCTTCATTTTCTAGTCCAAGATATTTTCTAATTCCAATCCACAGATCATTATGCAGGCCGTTAGAAGAAGCTCTAACTGCCATATGAATCCTGGTAAGTTCAAAAGCCAAACTCTTTAGAAACTTTCTTCGTGTCATTTTTTCTATTGTGTTACAATGTAGTATAATTTGAGCATTTATGGCACCAATGTCAAGTATTGAGAAAAAAACTCGGAGAGGTCCATCTGAATGAAATTCTTGCAACTGTATAGTCGGACTTCAACTTGTCTACAACGTCAACTCCTCCCTTTGTGAGGTTGTGTGTAGAAAGTTATGACACTTGTTTATTCTGGTCCCCTGTACCTTGGTCAATTTCATTAGAGTCATGCATACTCGAAATGAGAATGACATTACGATATTTTTTTGGTACGTAGGATACTAACATTGAATTCTCTCCAAATGCAAACCAACTACTGTGGGCCGGTCGAGGCTTGGTGTTTGCTATTTCAGGGGGCACATCCCTTTTGTTTTTCCTTATAGTCGCAACAACCATCAGATTTTTTCCTCGAACCAATTCAATGACAACGGCCACCAATGAAAACTAACTATCCATTGTCACGTTGCAACCAGAACCTTGTATGGGTTCAACCATTCTATTTACAACACTACTTGGCCTGTTGTCTACATAAAAAGGACCATTTGGTTGGGTACCGCAATAGATCTCTAATTTACTTGTGTAGAACAATCTAGCATCGACCATGGCAAACATTTTCAACCCATGTTTTGCATATTTTTTAGGCATAAATTGTCTAAGAGAACACTTTCCTCTGAAAGATTCTAGCATTTTGTCGACAGTGACATATTCACCAACACTATAGCTCTCCAAGCATTGTTCCATAAAAGCATTGAAAACCTGTCTGATTGGAGCAAGTTTATCTAAGGCCCTCCTTGCTTCTCTAGTAGTTGCATCATCGAATCTCAGGGCTCTTGATAGCAGGTAAAACCTCTTATAGCTCATTACAAGGCTGAAGAACTCGGGTGCGGTTCTATCAGTCGCCCATAAATCTTCTACATTTTGGTGTGACAATTTCAGCAAACCAGCCATATACAGCAAGCCTATGAGTGCTTTTATTTCTTCAGAATTTGTTTCAACTACATTGGAATCTCGACTTTAGTTTTCTCGCATGATTTTCAAACAGTCGTTTGCATGGATAGTTATCTCCTCAACGACAAGATCTGGAAAAAACAGTTTCCACACCTCGTACACTGACTTGGCATTTCTACCAACTGCTTTCATTCCTGGAGGGTGGATAACTATGTTTTTCATGGTCCATGCCTATGCCGATTAGGTGGATGAATATGCCACACAGTAATATTATCTGGACCAACATATTGTGGCCCAAGTCTAGGTGAATGATCTGCTTCTTCAGCAGACTGTTCTCTTTCACTACCATGATCGCTATAGTTCAATTCATCCAAATCAGATTCTTCTGAATTATGACATTCATCACACTCTTCATTTTGAAATTATTCATTCAACCACTCCATTATTTAATGTTCTTGATCCATGGCAACCAAAAATAACTTTAAAAATTAATTTCAATATTTTTTTGAAAGAAAATCTGAATGAAAAAAAGTTCTAAATTATTTGAAAAACAAACAATAAAAAATAAATCAGAAAATAGCACATTAAATAAACTTGTAACATGGATGGTCAACGCGTAAGCGCGGCACTCAGTATGACGGTGTGACGTTAATAACGATAGCCTACAGGCCACTGAGCTTAAAGGTGACGGGTGACACTTCGTTCCCCCACTTGTGAATCTAGACAGCTACAACGGAGTTCCAAGAATCTATCGTAACTTTGACACCTGTAGTAGAGAAAGGAATTTCAAAATGAGCGCGGCGCTCACACTCAGTGACCAATGGAGGGTTAAAAAAATTTAGTCGTTCTCCGCCTGCTACAATGCCTCGTGCCCTTTCTAGAGCCTTCTCCATCAACTTTTTGATGCATATATTGAAATGCACTGGTGACATACAACATCCCTTTCTCACCCCTCTTCCAATGCTCATTTCTTCTATTTCATCCTCCTCCACTCTCACCCCCACTTTCTGTCCTGTGTACAGCTGCTTTATCAGTCTTCTATCCTCCCAATCCATACCAATGTTTCTCAAAACCTCAGTAGCATATTCCAGTCCACTTGAACAAATGCTTTCGCCCAGACTATAAAACATAGGCCTACATTTCCATGCGTTCTGCTAGCATTCTCAGACACCCAAATGCATCTTTGGTCCCTCTTCCCTTTCTAAAACCAAACTGGTCTTCTTCCATATTCCCCTCTATTTGTATTTCTATTCTCCCAAGCACTAACCTTGTCACAGCCTTGGTAATATGACATATATAACTAATTGTCCTATAGTCTTTGCATTCATTGGTAAAGGGGCTTATAATACATGGATTTAAAGTAGTCCTTACACTCTGTTTACCTTGAAAAGTAGCATTATTACCGTTAATGATTACACTATAGCCTATCTCTAAAGCCAAACCATAGTGAAACTAACAAAGGTAGGCTTGCTATCTTTCATGGTAAACTGAGGATACAAAGCTCTTTATTTGAGCAAGTGAGGGCAGCTTAAAACCATATTCATCATATTATATTTAAAGAGAGGAATTTTTAAAATAAATTTAGTACGCCCCTATAGTAGGTCGGGTCCCTACATGTTGTTTTTATTTGTTTTATTTGAGGTATTTAATTTGTACTTTCTGAACCAACTGATTATATCAGCACAACTTATAAGCTAACTTAAATTAAAACAGACACAACACCTAGCATCCCGGCCATTAATTCATCACTTTGAAACGGTAAACACAAATTTCACCAAGAATAATTTTTCAGCTATGCCAGGAATCAAACCTGGGCCCCTTGGCTTAATAGGCAGACACACTACCAACTAAGCTAAGGTGTTGGACCTCCCCCTTCCTATATATAGGGAGGGAAGGAGAAGTACAAGTTGTAACAAAATTCTAAAATAGTATTTATTCCTTTTGATAAATTTATATTTTGTTGATCAATCAATCAATCAGAATTAAATAAATTAAATAATTTTATAATACAATATGGTTCTCATTAACTCAAATTTCAATTATACTTGAGAAATATATAGGATTGAAAGTTACTTTATAATGCAAAGTACTTTGCAGAAAGGCTGTTGAGTTAGAATCGTAAGCAATTTTGGATGGAGTCTGAGTCACTAAAAGTTGATAAAAATGCACCAACTTTGATTCCAGCTTAAAAATAAAAACTTACAATATTATCACAATATATGTAAAATATAATTTTTACTTTTTTTACTCTTTAGGACCAATATTTGTAATTCGGATTGACAAATTTATTTAACTTAAATATACATTTACAATGCCAAAGACCTTCCCGCGAAGTAATCTGTATTGGAGCATTTTACTGCAATAAATTTGTTATTACTAATTAATATATATTAGGTAGTCATTTATGAAGGAGTTGGAGTCTGAAAATAGAAAAATAGAGTAGGAAATGAAGGCTTGGCATACTAACTCCACAACCCTGCTTTGCAGTGGACAGGGATAAATGTAGAGATAGTGTTGCCAACCAATGGATTAAGGACCAGAAGTAGTAGTCCATTATCATACAATTTATAAGAAAATTCACTCACCTTTATGTATTCTGATGCACAAACTAAAATTTCATTTTCTTCAGTACCGGTATTCATTATTGATGGTTAAAATTTATAAATGAGCAGTAAAAATTATTTTTTTAAATACCCATACTTTTAGTTTTCTTGAAGTTGTTTATTTGGTCTAACTCAAGTTCCAAAGCATTTTAAAACAAGCATCATAGTCAATTAGTTTCCGTCACACTGTAAACTGAAGACAAGCATTGCTACCAAATACTGTTGCAATGTAAATTTCAAGATAATCATTTTACTGTTGCAGTGTAAACTTCAATACAATCATTATACTGTTGCAATGTAAACTTCAAGACAAACATTTTACCGTTGCACTGTAAACTTCAAGACAATCATTTTACTGTTGCACTGTAAATTTCAAGACAATCATTTTACTGTTGCAGTGTAAACTTCAATACAATCATTTTACTGTTGCACTGTAAACTTCAAGACAATCATTTTACCGTTGCACTGTAAACTT
The DNA here is from genome assembly GCA_033556935.1 of Timema podura. Taxonomy (NCBI): domain Eukaryota; kingdom Metazoa; phylum Arthropoda; class Insecta; order Phasmatodea; family Timematidae; genus Timema; species Timema podura. The sequence continues at coordinate 98,239,010 of JAVRXN010000010.1, read as the reverse complement.
CAAGACAATCATTTTACTGTCGCACTATAAATTCCAAATAGAGAATTAAATTATTTCAAATGCACAAAAAGTTTATATTTGTAACTCTTCAATGGATCAAGTAGAACCTAATTAACATCCTACCTACATTGCATTTATTCTCTTCACTCAAATGGCTGACATTGCAATCGCATACTAAGTTAAATAAAAGCTGACACCATGAAAACAAGCAATGTAGAGGTGATGGGTGGAAGTGAGGGGGGTGGAATTTGGGAGCAATCACATTAATCAATTCATGTGCAAGTGTGTTGGTGTAAATTTACGATTTCTAGCCGACTGTATCACAGAGTTGATTGGCATGTGATGCACACTCTTAAGGTGCCTTCTTAAATAATGATTGATGGATAAATAATTAAATGAATAATCATTTACCACAACACTTGATAAGATGTGAGTAAATCACATGACTCACTTGTTCCCCTACAATATTTTTCTAGGCTTTTACCTGTGGAGTTTTATTAATGTGAAATGAAGCCATGTGTGAGAGTTTTATTAATATCAAGTCTCTCAATGCAAATGCGGGAGGATTTCCAATTAAATTCAAACCTTCTCATTGGCGTAATTAATGTATGTGTATGATTCAAAAAAAGTAATGGTGCAAAGAGAAATCAAACAAATGGATATAGACTCGAAGAAGTAAGGCTACAGCAATGGTGTTATGCAACCTGTGAAGTAAAATAACTGAAGATAACAGATGCAAGAAAGTTACTTGCCTATATGTAGAATAGCATAGGCAAAGAAAATTTTTCATAGCAATAGGACATTAATAGCCTCGACTATCATAAATTAGAAATAAGGAAAATGTTCTTAAAAGTATAAGTGTGGAGTGTTACGCTTTACGTAATAATTATAGTAGATGTGGAAGGGAGAAATACAAGAGGGAGACCAAGACTGGAGTAAATGAGTCATATAGCGGACGGTGTTGGCAGAAGACGGTACAAAGATTTATAAAAAATTTGGCCCAGGATAGGTAAAAGTGGAGAGCTGCAGCAAACAAACCACAAGATTTATGACCTAATCATTATATAATCCAAACAGGTACTAATATGGGCTAGCTCTAAAAAAGAGGTATTTAAAACAAGGCAATAAGAAAGTAGCCTAATAATTAATATATGCAATTATGATTTGGGGGGGGGGGGGAGAGTTTTGAATGTATTGATAGGGTTATGTTGTGGAACCTTTATTCATTATAGGTAGTTTGGAGGTTGAAGAATTCTATGCAATGTAAGGAATAAAGTGGAACATTATTCTGTAGGCCTAAAGTAGGTGAGGTGAGTAATTTTGTCAAATTCAAGAAACCAATAATCATAATGTAAAGTAATTTACTTTAGTATGTTTATTATGATTAATAATACTGTTGTTGGTGTTTTTGACGCCATAAACTCTTTTTCCAAAATAAGTGGTAGCCTAAGGCCTATGTTCTCTTTAACCTGTTTAGCTGATGATGTGGCATATTGCATAAACTTTGGCAGGGCTTTAAATCCCAATAAGCAAACCATGGCTAGTGATTATACTTTGTTTTTACAAAGCTATCTCCACCACACTAAACTGGGCCTAATTCGTTTAAGAGAAATTTTAGTAGGCCCAGATATTTGCATAGGCCCTACTGTATTTAACTGAATGACTGCAAGGAAAAAAAAATCATAAAGTAAACAAAAATAACAAGAGACAGTGTATTAAAGTTTTTCTTTGAACCAGTTAGATCATAAAATTATAATTTTTAACAAATAAATTGGTATGGCCTATCTAGACTATCGAATACAAAGTGTAATAAACTACCCTATATAAAGTTAATATAATACCGTTTGAAAGTTGTATACATTTCTAGCGGGGCCTCTTTTGATATACTAGGCTATTAGGCTAGATCACTTTTTTTTTTATCCGAATCTTTGTATTTAATATATTTATATTAAGTAAATAATAACTTTTATGAGGTGACACATTATTTTATGCTGGACTTAGGTCAAGAGCATTTAGGATTGGATGTATCAAGAAAATATTAAAATCCAAATCACTTTTTGATTGTTATGGAAGATGTATTAATTTAAGTAAAATTTTACATATAAGCTTTCCAATTAAACTAGAGACTACAATTACAGCTCACAAAGATTGGCGGCATTTTAATATCTACTTTATAAGCCGATCATTAAAATTAAAGTATCAACACGCGATAACAAACATATTTAAATAACTTTTTAAAACATTATCAAATTGCCATTACACGTCCAGCGCCCCACGCACTTTGTGGCCAGTAATTTATTATTGTTTTTAACACCATTAAACAGCCATATCTGTTTTGAAAATATTCAAACAAATATCGATATTCTAATATGTCGATAGTGTTGAAGTAATCGATATTTCAATTTAAAAAAAACAAATATTCAGTATAGTAAACTAGATGGACATAAACACACCCCTTGCAACAGACCAAATCGTGACGCTAAAGTTTGTCGTCTGATTGCTAGCGAAGGGACAGATTTAACTGTTGATTTCAATGTTATTGTGCAAAAACGTGTGTCTAGTGAATAAAATCTTTTTTTAAATAGTGAAGTATTATACCTCCACTTGACTGAGGACACATTTACACTAAAGGATATACAATTCAGTTTTAAAGATAATATTGTACAAATACAATTTTTAATATGTTAAAATATGTAGCTAACACCCATGTTGTTTACATTTAAAATTGGTTATTAGCTTGTATAATGGTTTCAGAAACCATATTAAACTAAAAGTTCGATAACTAAAATGAAAAAAGGTAACTTCAAAGCTAATTACATATTTTGTTTGGATGATAAACTTTGCGTACCTAGTAGTTTTACATTCAAATTATCATTTAGGTTATAGGCTTGTAAGAAGTATTACTATATCACAATATATTTAAAGTTGGCTCTTAGCTTTTATAGCCTATTGCTTTCAGAAGTCATATTATATTTAATGTTCAATAACTATAATGAAATAAGTTAGCTTAAAACTTAATTACATGCGTTTGAATGACAAACTGTCTGTAGTAATTTAACATTTAAGCTATAATTTAGGTAGTAGGAAGTATTACTATATTATAATAAATTTAAAATTGGCTCTCAGCTTGTATATTGCTTTTAGAAACCATATTATATTTATTGTTTGATAACTATAATAAAATAAGGTCACTAAAAACCTGATTACTTTCGTTCAAATGACAAACTTTGTTTATAAATCCTCCGTTCAAACGATCATTTAACTTATGGGCTTGTAGGAAGTATTATTATTTTAGCCTAAATCGACATATTTAATTAAACAAGTAATGAGTGTTGAACTTAGTTATGCTCTTCAAACCTTTTATTAACACATTTATTTCGTTTAAATAATCATACATTGATAAAGCTCATATATTCATAAAAAATTAGCAAACATGTCGAAATGTCATTGCCTTGTATGTGTGTAGGAGAGAAAGAGATACACGAAAATTTCCTTCTCTCTTCCACAATGGCGTGCAGACGACAGTTCGAAAATTTTAGCCTCAGATGTTCATCCAGTTATATTATAGAGATCAATGCAAATATTAGATGTTTTTAATTAGAGATTTTTTATGTTCGTAGACCCTGAATAATACAGTTTGTACAAATATATTCAAAATATTAGAGTAAAAATAAAATTTACAATATGTAGGCCCTTATATAAGAATTCGGCTGAGAGAAACATAATATTGGGTGAAGTTGAAGGTGAGTTGGTTTCTTATGGGAATCGTTTAGTCGTTGATGGCGCTAGTAAAAACACATGACGCGTTGACGTGGCAAAACTTTAATTGGGGTTCAAATCATGGTCGGGTTACTGAGGTTAATTTATTCCTAAATGGCTTTATACTCTTCCTTCAAGCAAATAAGATTAACTTATTCTAAATTAAACTTTCTGCATCCCTAATACACCAACGGGATTAGTTCCTATGCATATAACCTAAACGGATTTGGAGACGCGGCGACAAGAAAACAGCAGTATGAGAAAACATTAAAGAAAATAGATAATTATGTAAATTCGCGCATAATTAATTCGTGGAAATACTAATTTACTTTCATCCATGCACTCAAGACACTGTACGTCTCTTACTGAAAGCCTCTGTGATTCCACATACAAGCTCAGAAAACTAATGAAACACTCAACTCCTCTTTTGGAGAGAATATAATGACAACGAAATTAAGCACTCAACTCAGTTTAGTACTCTTCTCAAATAAAAATCTTGTCTGTTGAAGCGCATGCACTTGCAATAATAATTATAAACGAATGAATATGTGGCATTATATGAGTGGAAATTATTCTTACTGAAGCCCAAGAAACTTGGTAGAAACATTCTAACTGGTCTGCTGTTTTAATGTCAAGTTTTTTGGAGGCTACATTTTAACTTTGGTCTAAATGCATTTTGACTGTTGTCAAATAAGATCACCCTACAATCTTGACTCTAACTTCAGGTTGCAGCATCTGGAAGAAGTCGTTGAAGTTTGCAAGATAACTTAAATTTAGGGCATAAATACATGGCTGTCACCCTAATTTTATTCTATTAAATTGTATCTTAAAAAAGGATTTGTTTGATGTCTTTATGTACAGTACATACTGTACCTCCTATTATTAGTGTTAGCAGACAAAAAAAAATTAAAAATATTTATAGATATACATTAATACAGAAATAAGGAAACTTGAAAACTAGTATGCATTAAATCTCAATGAGCCTAATTTTGTTCCTTCCATATTTATTTGCAAATTATAATCTTGACATACCGTAACAGACTAAAATTTATTTAATCAGAAAAATCGAAGCAATCATCCACATTAATCTAATGTTTTAGTTCAAGGTTACTGTCAACCTCAATATAGTTAAATATTAGTTTAACCTGGTATTGAAACACCATTCCTAAGTGTCAGGGGAATTTAAACGGCCGAAATTCGTAAATTTATTCTACAGAACTCTTTACCAGCGCTCACCAAAATTACCTAAAAGTAACTGAATTTAAAGGAGAGTACTTTATTCACCCATGATGCAGTTTTTATTAATTGTATAAAATGAAGAATTAAACCTGAAATCTCCCGAATGGGTAGTAAGACATGGTGCTAAAAACATTGTAAAATATTTAAGAATATCGATTTTGAGTGTAAAAAGACTTACAGGCAGTAAAAATCTGGTAGAGATAATTTTGAAATAGAAATGGCATTTACAAATTTGAAAAAAAACATAGATAACATATTATGAAAAATATAGACAATATTAGGCCTTATCTTGGTATAGTACATACACTTTCAGGGAAAGGAAACTTACACAACACATTTGGAATAGACTACCCAAATAAGATGGAATATGTCAACAATGAAACTGCACATTTTAATGAAGATCTGCAGCTTTCTATAGAACCACAAAGAAAGTACAGAGCCTTCCAGAGTGTCTCTAAAACATTAAAGCAATATTATAAAAAACTTACCAATACTCTTTGCTCTTCGATAGCAAATTATGACCTAGCAAATATTTGGGGAGAATGCTTTAAAAGGTATTTTATTTGGGTGGCATCTGTTGAGTTGATGATCGTTTTATCAACTCTTTTAAGCCTTGAAAGTGTTAAATAGACGATGGTTTATGTTTTTACTATAATGTCCAATATAACACAGTCCAATCACATGTTTTATTTATTAATAGTATTTTAGTTTCATAGTGCCACTTGTTTGTGTTTGGATCATTCGGATCTTTCTCTGTTGCTGGCCATGCAAGTATGGATTTGTAGAAGCCTACATATTCAATAGAAATGTAGCGCAAAGCTTTGTTCAAATCTTATACGTTCTTTTTGTTGATGGGTACACAGCCTTATGAATAGGATCATGGCAAATTTAAAGAAGGCATGCAAGTTCTAGAAGTTTGATCATGAATGTAGTGCTTTAGACCCTATATAAAATTGCGTGTTACAACAGTGCCAATCATTATTGAACTGTATTTGTAGTATATGTATAATACAAGTCTTGTTGTGTGCCAGAAAGTATTGTAAACAACTGAGAAATAAGTGAAGTGCGCAGCCGCCGTGACAGACAAAAGAGTATAGCGTCAGTGTTACGAGGTAACGGCCGTGAACTGCCCCTATTATATTCGCGGTTAAAATGTGACCTCAGTTCGCACTCGCATACATAACAGATGGCGACGAGATAGTGGAAACGGAAGCTTAACATATTCGGTTAAGCCGTATGCGTGTATAATTAAATAATTAATTGGTCGGAACATTATTAATTATTGGCCACTATGTCTGAACGACAGGAATTCAACGTAGGCGAGACCTCAACATGGCCGCTATACTTGACGCAATTAAAAATTTTTTTTATCGAAGAACATCGTCGATGAACGCAGAAGAGAGCCAATTTTTTGTGTAGTTGTGGGTTAGGTACGTTGAAAATTCTCAGTGAAGAATTTGGGGCACACAATTTGAGTGAGATTCCATTTGTAGAACTGATTGTTCGGCCAACTACGCGGTTCGCGCCTCGACCAAACGAGATGGTGCAGTACCAACTGTTCACCCGCCGACGCCAGCAGATAGGGAAGAGTATAGATGTGTTTGCCACTAATCTTCGCCGAATCGCCGATGGTCGTGGTTTTGGTGGTGAGGTGGTAATGGAAAAGATGTTCCGTAATCAGTTTGTTTGCGGATTGGCTGACACTCAGCTACAGCAACAATTTTTTTTTATCAAGCCCAACCTGACATTTAAAATAGCAATAGAAGCTGCAAAAGCGGCTGAAGTTGCCAGAAAATATGTAGAGGATGTACGGGATGAAGCAACAACACATGGAGCTGTATATGGGATTGGTAGCCAGCCCCAATATAAATCTACTTTTCAGCGAACGCGCCGACAGGACACAAACCACGGGTCACAACCCAAGTAGGAAACCCACCCTCAAGCAAAGTAGGGTATGGCCAGGAAAACCGAAGGAGAAGAGCACGGCACTTATTTCCGGGACAGTGTTTGTGATATGCAGTGCAACATCAAACACGCCGCTGTACAGTGGATCAAAACATACTTTACTGTACAGATTGTGATCGAAGAGGGCATGTGGAGCCTGTTTGCCTTTCGGAGACGAGGCACGGTAGGAATACAGCAAGGGCACATCAGGTAACGGATATAACTGAGCCTCATAAACAGGATTCCAAGGAGCTATCAATAGAGGGGCTGTAGCGATATAATATTAAAGACGTATCGAAACACAGTGAGCCTGACACCAAGGGGCAACCCACAATACCAGCGATAAAACTGTCCCTGTGCATAGACGGTATATTTCACCCCATGGAGGTAGACACAGGGGCAGCCCTGACGCTCATCTCGGAGGAAACCTCTAAAGTACTGTGGCCTCACCAACCCAAGTTAGAGTCCTTGGACTTAGATTTGCGTACCTGGTCAGCTGACACACCACTTCGACTACTAGGCTCAAAATCAGTAGAGGTTCAATTTAAAGAAAGACGAGTGACCCTAACCCTGGCAGTAGCCATAGGTCATGGACCCAGTCTACTTGGAAGACCGTGGTTTGAGCATCTTGGGCTCACAGTTCATGGGCTTTAGCCCATGCTGCATGTTGCTGTAGGCAACATTTTAGCGAACACGGAGCAAAATCCTACCAGCATTAATAGTCAAGAAGAATTACGGTAAATGGATGCAGGACAAACAAAAAAGTTACAGTGCAAAATACCCTGCTTACTCCGAGTGAGGTTAAGGATTTAAGCACCTTGGTACAAGGTTACCTTGCAGTGGCTGACGCCACATTTGGAGAGTTTAATGGACGTATGGTGAGACTGGAGCTGGATCCATCCATACCATTAAAATATTGTAAGGCCAGGCAAGTACCATTTGCGTTAAGAGACAGAGTGTATAAGGAAATTCAAAGGTTAGTTGATCTGGGGGTGTATGAACCAGTGACATATTCTAGTTGGGCCACACCATTAGTTATAATTGAAAAAGGAAATGGGGAGCTTCGTCTTTGTGCGGATTACAGGGCAACACTGAGCAAAGCCTTAAAGCCTGATACATACCCCCTACCTACAGCTCCAAAGGCTTTCACACAACTGGCAGGAGGATTTTTTTTTCCAAAATTGATTTAGAGCAAGCATATACGCAGCTCAAAGTGGATGTCGAATCTGCAGACGTTTTAACAGTAAACACAATTAGAGGACTCCATCGGGTGCATCGCTTGCCACTCGGGATTAACGTGGCACCAGGCATTTTCCAAAGAATGCTGGCCAACTTATTCGCAAATATGGAGGGAGTGGCAATCCTACTGGACGACATAGTAGTGGCAAGTATAACATTCCAAGAACACAAGGACAAACTTTGTCAGGTGCTTCAGTAACTCAGTTATGCGACCCTTCGAGTCAAAATAGCAAAATGTCAGTTTGGAGTCCCAGCAACAACCTTTTTGGGATATCGAATTGATGCTTCAGGCCTACTCCTTATGTCTGAAAAAGTGAGTGCTATTCAGAATGCCCCAGAACCTGTGAATAAAACACAGCTACAGTCATTTTTAGGGTTGCTGAATTTTTATGAGCGTTTTCTGCGCAATAAAGCTACTATCCTGGAACCACTGCACCGTCTACTGGACTAACACAGTGAATGGAACTGGACGCAGGAACATCGGGCAGCCATGGAGGCAGCTAAAAGGCTACTAACATCAGCACCGGTCTTGGTTCACTATGACCTAAACAAACCTGTTGTTCTTACCTGTGATGCCAGCCCTTATGGGATTGGAGCGGTACTAGCCCACATAATGGAAAACGGGACTGAGACGCCAATAGCATTTGGGTCTAGGACGCTCACCAAAGCAGGACGCAACTATTCACAAATAGACAAAGAAGGCTTAGCTCTTGTCTATGGTGTGACAAAGTTTCGACAAAACCTCCTTTCTCACAAATTTATAGCAGTGACAGATCCCAAACCACTTTTAGGACTTTTAGCTGCTGACAAACCCATTCCAACAGTGGTTTTGCCTCGCATTCTCAGATGGTCATTAATCCTGTCAGCCTACGACTACGACCTGCAGTATCAACCGGGCAAGAAAGTGGTGCATGCAGATGCTCTTAGCAGACTACAAGAACCCACTGAAAATCAAGCTTACCCAAAGCCATTGGGAGTTTACTTACTGGATATATCAGGTGAAGGACCTATATCTTCATCCCAAGTGGCGTACAAATTGGAAAGTGACGCTGTATTGAGCAAAGTTAAGAGATTGATTGAAACTGGGTGGCCAGATTGTAATTCTGGGCCAGACCTAGCACCATTTTGGACGTTACTCCAGGAACTGAACACTTCAAGAGGGTGTGTGATTAGAGGATCTCGAGTCGTCATGCCAACCTCCTTAAGACCAGAAGCTTTACAGCTGCTTTATAACACCCATCTGGGAATCATAAACATGAAGTATACAGCACGCAGTTCAATGTGGTGGCCAAACATAGACAAGGTAGTAGAAGCAACTGTACGAGGCTGCAATACCTGCCAAGAAGTTAAACATAACCCAATAAAGGCTACAACTCATCCTTGGCCAAACCCCAGCAAACCGTGGTCCAGGATTCACATTGACTTTGCCAGACCAGTAGAAGGACACACACTACTCCTGGTAGTGGATGCATATTCCAAATGGATAGAAGCCACCACAATAAGCTCAATGACAGCTGGATCACTTATCAAGAGCAGGTGAGAGATTTTCGTAAGACATGGCATCCTAGACACACTAATTAGCGACAATGGTACACAGTTAGTGTCTGTCGAGTTTGCTGCATTCTTGAGGAAAAATGGAGTCGCACATGTGAAAACACCGCCATATCACCCTTCAAGTAATGTGCAGGCTGAACCGGCAGTAGAAACTATAAAAAATGGCCTAAAAACATGTCAAGAGAGATTGGCATACACGCCTTGCGCGTGTTCTTTTTAGCCACAGAATCATCCCACAACACAACCACTGGAATGATTCTGGCAGAATTGTTTATGGGTCGTAAACTGTAACGGCTCTAGAAATTCTCCATCTGGATCACACATCACACAGGGAAGGAAAGCAAGAGACAAACAAGTACCCTAAGCGACAGTTCCACTAGCAGATACAGTGTAGATTCGGGAATATTCAGCCAAATATCCCAAGTGGACCCAGGGCACAGTGGAAAAACCTTTAGGGGAATGGATGTATGAGGTAATCAACAAGGATGGTCATAGACAGAGAAGGCATGTTGATCAGCCTAGACAGGCTTCAGAGTCACTCCAGACAGGCAAGCAGCAATATTCTCCGAGAGAACAGCACATGCCGGTACAGCTATTCCGGTGGGAGGACACACCAGTGCAACAAGAACCAGACCAGGACCAGCCCCCATTGTTGGAACGACACCAGGAGATGATACCACAGTGAGAGAAGTCCTGGGAACCTGGACAAACCAGTGGGCAAGCCTCTTTACCACATCAAAATCTCTATCAGAGGGAAGGTATGAGTGGCCTCGAACTGGAACGTGATAGAATTTTTTTTAAATTTCCCCATGCTTGCCAGTGCCATACACAGTCTTACAACTGTGTGGTACCTGTTTTGTCCGGGTATCCAGCGACCTGGAAAACCCGGAAAACAGGAAAAAGTCATGGCATTCGCTTGGTTAGGAAAAAGTCGTGGTAAAGTAAGAGATTTTTGTCAAGTTCCTGAAATTTTCACATATTCACTAAAATAAATACGCAACTTTTATTCACAATAGTCCAAATAACATATTTCTTCCAGTTAATACTCATCGCGGGTATATTTTAACACAGCTGTCTCAGTTGTGCATACTAATCTCAATGATCAAAGTCAACATATGATTTTCATGTCGTCTTTCAACCCTTATACCACAAGGGATTAGGAAGGTTGAGTTAGAGGAAGTGTACCCGAATTTGCGGGGAGAGATGGTGGAAAACCATTTAGGAAAACAATCCTCAGTGTACATAGCTGATATCGAACCCCGATCTTCCCGTCTTCAGTAGTCTAGTTTATTGCGAGATCAGTGCCTTAGAACATGAGACCACCGAAGTGGGCGTTACATTTATTAATGGATACATTTCAGATACAACTTGCTAGCTTACTCTTATCACAAACACTTAAAAAATAATATAATATTCAAATATATCATATATCAAATATATATGAGATAAACATCAAAGTATTCAAGTTAATAACCGCCGAACATTCCACTATCTCCGCCTTCCTCTCCTCCCTCAGAATGGTGAGTATGTGAGTCTCTTGGGTAAACAAATGGTTTGTCGTGGTTTATCTTCTTCATCTTCCTGTAGTCCCTATCCGGAATCTATAATCCTGTTCTATGAATCTCATTGATGCGACCCTCCTAAGATCCATTCCATGGGAGATCCCACAGCATGTCTTGACTCAATCTCAACCCATCACCAATTACGGGGCTGGGTGTCAGGTGTGGTCGAAATCAAGTGACACTCATCACTGATGTGCTGTTCCACGCTATGAATAGTAGAATCAGACGTGTGAGGCATTTTCCAGTTAGCTGGCATCTTTGGGAAATGATGTACTCTAAATGCCATTGAGTAGCACAGCAATAATTTTGATCAAATGACGTTCCACAACAATCCCCAAATCTAACTTCACTTATATTATTTTACCCAACAGCCTGGGCCATATGCAAGAACGATGCTAAGCATGGCCTAAGAACAAGTAAAGTCTAAGACTTATGGATTTGCTTGCTAGGACGAACGAGCAGCTCAATTCCAAGAAGTGAATCAATAAAGTTAGCGCGGAGATGTCTTGCTGAAGTCTGGCCCCAAGCCAGCCTCGGCCAGAGGCAGATCAAGGATTTTCGTGAGGGGAGAGGGCAACTCTCACGGGACCTAGCTGAGAACAACGGAAAATTCTGACGGAAAAATTCTTCAAAATTTGAGAGTAGATTTGAAAGTTATCTATAAATGAATTAGAAAATTAAAAAAAACTATACAAGTTAAATGTTTATTTGTGTTTTGGTTAATTTTTTTAGTTAAATTATCTGTTAAAAATGTAAATCAATTATTGACGTGAAGCAACTGGCTGGTGAGATATTAAGTGAAACTACAACTAGTAGTGACTATAATATATATTAATTAGTTTAATTATTTATTATTATTGTTAATACTAACTAAATTTATTAAGGAGGGGCGCGCGCCACTGGCTCCCCCTCTGGATCCACCCCTGGCTTCGGCTGTACTTTGACAATACTTCGATTATATTCCTTAAAATGGCGCAGTGTGCATGTACTACTAGGTACAGCTATTTTCATGAAATAACATGATGGACCTTGATTACAGATATTTTGATAACCCAATTACTCAATGAATATAGATCGGTGTAATATAATAGATCCAAATGAAAGGCCTAAGGAATTATATACTAACCAAACCACACTCACCGAGTGGAGTTAAAATTCCTGTTTATTTATTCCCACGCTCTTTTCTTAGCTCGGCTGCCATGGTCCCAACTTAGGTTTTTATATATTTTTTAATCATATGAGTCTTGTTTGTTTCAATAAATACAGTAGATTCGAGCTTCCACCCTGAAAAAGGATCTTTTACCATTTTAACAAATCTTTGTTTGTTTATAGTAAGTTTTGTTAGCTTGACGAGTAAATCTTCATTATAGAAGGCAGCGGATGCAGATAATTGTATTTACCGCTTGGCTGTGGTACCTCTGTTTAAGATTTAATCATGTGACTGCCAGCTAGACGTTCTAGCAAGGTATCTGATAGACTTAGCTTGGACTTTACTTGTGTTTGACTGGTACTTTGGCTGTGCTTAGCATTGTTCTTGTATACCTCTACTTGTGAACTATACTTTTTCCCAATTAACTTTATTTTGCTTAAAAACTTTAACCAAGATTCTTTTATTTACATTAAAATTGGTTTTCCTTTTTCCAGAATATATCTTCTGTATTCCTTGCTTATTAGATAAACTATTTCCTCCATGCTTCAGTTGTCTTGATCAACGGTTCTGTCATTTATGACATCCAAAGGGGTTCACAAGTCTCTACCCACCCTCACAAGGCTGATGTAACTCCAGTGGTTAGCTGAGGGGCGTTGCCATTATACATTAGAAACTCTGTTAAGGTCATATGAACATTTTACTCACCAGGAATGGCCTTCTTGATGGCCCATTTAAGCTGGCAAACATCATTTTCCGCTTGACCATTGGTTTGTGGAAAGTTTGGTGCTTCTGGTAGATATAGGCTATTATGCCACACAAGTCACAATTATAAGTTTATTATTTTGAACGAACGAGTTGACTGCCACTATCTGATACTATAATTTCAGGTAGTAATCCAAATAAAGTAAATAAGACTTTCAGGGCAAGAATCGGGGCTGTTGTAGTAACTGACGACATCTGTCAAATTAATAACCACTTAGAATAAGTTTCGATTATAATAAAATAGGTTTTTCCATTAAGAGCCCCCAAAAAATCAAAGTTTATACTTCTCCAAGAATGGATGGCTCACACCTGTTAAGTGAATCCTATATTTTCTAGATCACAGCCTAAAACTTAGATCTCAATTTCTTTACCAAGCCCTGGACACAAAAAGTAATTTTTGGCTAGAAGTTTGGTCTTAACTATTCCAAAATGTGGCTTGTGCATTTCTTTCAAAATCCTTTTTTTTTTATAAAGGTGAAGGAATTACCATTCTATGTCCTTGGAAAAGGCATCCTTCGTATATGTACAAATCACCAGCTACTGATTGAAATGTTTTAAGCACCTTATCTACCTGTTTAGGCCACCCTATCTGAACAAAATGTATTACTTTACTCAAGATGTTATCCTTTACACTATCTGAAGCGACAAGTTTCTTAGTCAAATATTTCCTGTCTTTTGAATAATTAATGAAGCTTTATAAAATAGCCTGTGGTGGATCATCCTTACTGACGCTTCAAGATAAATAAATAGAAACACTTTTTCTTGGAGAGACTATCTGATATAAAGATAAAAAATTGACAAAATTGCTACGAAGTTTTGTAAGATATTTGCTGATAAAATTTGAATTCCACGCTTAAGACTAAAATTTGTGGTGATGGTTTATGGTCTGTCTCCAAAATAATCTTACGCATATAAAGATAATGTGAAAACTTAAGAAATCCATAAACCAGAACCCGTGGATCTGGGGATAGTTCTTCTCTGGCTGTGTCAAGACTCCAGATGCGATTGCGACCGAACGTATAGCCCCTTCCTTGTCATTCTGGCTAAATACTGCTGATATACCCCTAATACTTGCAACAGAAGACAGCACTAGATCCGGATTATAATGACCCAAACCAGAGACTGAAGTAAGTGAACTTTTAATTTTATCAAATAAATGATTACACTCCCAGATCCAATTCAATAGAATCCCTTTTTTAAACAGTTCATAAAAATGATTTAAGATGACAAAAGCCCCCTTCAAGAATCTCCTACAATATTCTACCATGAATAGAAATGACTTCAATTTTCTGAATTACTTGGTGTTTCGGCCTCTGGTACTGGTTTGATCATATTTTTATCCAATTTCATCCCATCTTTCCCAACTACGTACAAAAAAAATATGTTTTTGGTTGTTGAAACATATACTTGGTTTTAATCTCAGTCAGTCCTAATTCCCTGAACCTATACAATACCATATTCAATATTTGATTATGTTGCTCTACTGTAAGATCCTCTACCACAATGTAATCTTGCCAAATTTCTTATTATTTTTTTATTTGAGATATTTAAAGTGCACTTTCTGAACTGACTAATTAGTGAATATATTAGCACTAAATCTTACCAAACCACCATAGCTAAATGTTGTAGACGAATGTGTGAAAAAGATAAAACATTAATAGTGTTAAAAATAAAAGAGCATTTATAACTTAGTGTATGGATCTTGTTGAAGCGAAGGGAGAATGCAAGGATAGGGAAGTGTGGAATAACTTAGTGGGATGGATTAAGTAGGGAGTTGTTGTTTTTTGAGCTATATGCACAGTTTCTCGCCTGCTCCTTAAGGGAACGGCGTGATTATCTATTATGTAACGTATAATATGTAATATATAATGTATATAATATATGTGTAGGCCTATACATATATAATAAGACAGTGTAGAAACTCTGTACAATAATGTAAATAAATTCAAATTCTTCAAGAAACATGTAGTTCCATATAATAACTTTCTTTGTGTTTTGTGTATTTTTAATGTGTTTCTTCATTTGAAAAAGAAATATTTCCAAAAATTAAAAACATTGTGCAAATGTGGAAGTTTGAAGAAGTGGGAAGTGTGAAAGACAAGTGTGTTTGTTTCTATCTATATTTTCACGTTGACTTCTTTCACTATCACTTATTCACATTTTTGTACAATGTTTCTACACGGTTTTATTATACATTTCCAAGCCATTAGGACTAATTCAATTTTATATAATTAAAGGCGAGTTTTCTGTAAGTTCGTTTATAGTTAGTAGAGAACCACTGAATATATTTGTATGCGTTTTTTTTATACTATATAGAATTTATCTGGGAAGGTTTTAAGCTTTTTTTATGAACGATCTATGTCTTCAGTGAGCTGAACAGTGACATTAAAGCTAATACAATTGATGGGTTTTCACATATAATAAAAAATATTTGTACCCATGTACAACACATTTATGGATAGATCACCATCATGTTGGTATCCAGGTACACACCGTTTACCCTGAAAGTTAGCAGTCTTATTCTGACGAATCACACTATGACCCTATCTTTTAGTTTGTTTTCAATTGTTTGCATGCGTATGTTCAATTTATGATAACTAGGCCAAGGTAAGTGTGATTGGCCGTTACTATGAATTCTTTGCTACAGTCACGGCATGTTTGCGTACAGTGTTGTAAACCATTATATTTGTGACGTGAGATGCTGACCTTTGTTTGGTGCATTTTAGTAGAACATACTACTGTATATATAAAACTTTAGTTTTCCCTTAATTTATTATTAGACTACCGTTGGCATTTCGTTTGTCTGTTTGTTCTTGGTCAATACAAAATGTGTCTACCAATTATAACAAAATTTAGCAAGGGCGTACTTTTAATCCAGGCCAAATGACGTATACATTTTAAAATTTATTTTTGACACATGTTGCGGTACTGACATCTTAAGACACGCGAACAACGGCTATTTTATATGAATATAACGCACGCCTACTATTGAATATAGTCTTAATTTGTGTTCTGTATAACTTGATCACTAAGAAAAATACCAACTTCAAATACAATGAAAAATTGTATGAGATATTTCAACTTAAAATCCAAAAATAAATCTTAAGACAGTAGTAAAGATAAGATCATAACATAATTCTTAACATGACGTACTCTACACATAACTTTTATAATGAGACGAGCGAGGTCTACTACTAATTATAATACTAACTGTAGTACTATATTATTAGGTTCGAAAGTATATAAATAATAAGTACGTTACAAATGTATTTATTGCTAGTAATGTTCACGAACGTTCTAATTTTGAAACAACTGAATTGAACCTATTTGGAATGGTTACCATTCCAGTATTTATCAAACAAGCAACCTTCTTGAAAAGTCTGAATTGTACCCACTTGAATTATTTCCACTAAAATCGGAATTGTATCCATTTGGAATGGTAATCATTCCAGTATTTTTCAAACAAGCGACCTTAATGAAAAATCGAAATTGTACTCACTGGAATTATATCCACAAAAATTGGAATTGTATCTATTTTGAATGGTATCCATTCCAGTATTTCTCAAACAAGCAAACCTAATGAGAAACTGGAATTCTATCCACAAAGGCGGACCTTAAGTTTTAATTCTTTTGTTCAGGGGGACAAGACACTTTGATGTTAGTCCACAATGTTACTAACAGAGGGCAGACAAAAATCCATTCAACGCCTAAGACAACTTGGATCCCGATACGAACCTTTGTCAGGGAAATAATTCAATCAGGTACAGTCAGATTGAGATTAGAAACCTTTTTAAGGAACGAAGATAATGGATAGTGGAGGAGGTTATACAATTATAAGCTACATTCCCTGTACTCCTCACCGGACGTTGTTAGGTTAGTCAAATCTCGCACGATGGGCAGGGGAAGCAGAGAAAATGGAAGAAACTAGAACCGCGTTCAAGGTAGTGACTGGCAAACCCAATGGTAATGGGAGGATACCATTAGAATAGGCCAGAAATAGATACGGTGTAATAAGGTGGACTGGATAGAATTAGCTCAAGTTAGGGATAGGTGGCGTACTTTATAATGTGACAATGAACGTTGGAGTTCTTAATGCCATTGAGTAAGTAAGTCATATAATTTTCAGCTGTCACTTTTGATAGATATGATTAAAAGATATATACATTGTTAAATATTTCTGAGAGTGAATCATCTTAGCTTCATTTTAGGAAGGTTGAATCTAAATATAATGATTATAAGTTCAGCTCTAGCAAATATATTAGTTTCAAATAAAATCAAGTAGATCTACCTACTTTGTTGTAAGATAGATACCAATACTAAGAATGTAAAGAACTCCATAATTCACTCACTTACTCCTGAACTATTTTAGAAGGATGATAATAATAATAATAATAATAATAATAATAATAATAATAATAATAATTACTCAATCAAAGGTTGTTAATTTACAGAAGAGAGCAAATTATTAATTTCAAACCATCCCGGGTTAATTTTCAGTGCTTTATGCTATTTTATTAGCTCACGCATTTTTAGCACACAGGCTACTAACGACTTACTCTATGGAATAGATATGAGGAGGATTGCTTGAGTAAATTTACCCGCATTAGCGTGGAGAAAGCTAGGAAAATCTCAGGTATCAATCACACAATGGAAAAATCACTTTAAGTGCACCTGGCCTAGATTAGAACTTGGATCTATTCTTCACCAGTAGCATACTCTAGTTTATTAAGAGTCTGATGCCCTGTACCATGTGCAGGGCCATATTTAGAGCTGTTGGTCCCTGGGTCGATAAATAGAGTCTCCAACATTTAACAATATTTTTCTTGTCAACGTTTCAACCTTTTTCTTTACTAATTTAACTGTTAAAATCGCAATGTTGAATATATGATTTAAACATGCAAATATGGTCCTTACAATAAATTAGATTTATTTCGGGGGGGGGGGGGGGGAATGTATATATATTTTGTTCTTGCCATAACCCATTGATCTCTATAATATAACTGGATGGACATATACATGCACATTCCAAGGATAAAGGCGTGACTCTCAAGTGTATCGTCTGCTACATTGAGGGGGGGACAGATTTAACGGTTTCTTTAAATGTTCTTATGCAAAAACATGTCTCTGATGAATAAAAGTGTTATTATTTGAAAATAGTGAAGTATTATACCACACTTTCCTGAAGAAACATTTACATTAAAGGATATACAATCCAGTTTTACAGGTAATACTGTACAAATACGAATAAAACCATTGATATTTCAGTTTTTATGTAGTTGTCATCAATGCTGCTTACAGTCTATCACGACTACACTTATATTTAAAGTTAGTTATTAGCTTGTATATTGGTTTAAGAAACAATATTATATTGAAAGTTCGATAAATATAATGAACAAGGTATCTTAAAACTTGATTACATTTGTTTGAATGACAAACTTTGTATAGTTGCCATGTATTCAAACTATCACTTAGGTTATAGGCTTGTGGAAAGTATTATTATAATACCAGTTTTTTTTAAATTTGGCTCATATCTTTCAGAAACCATATTATGTTGAAATTTCGATAACTATAATGAAACAAGTTAGCTAAAAATTGTATTACATTTGTTTGAATGACACACTTTGTGTAGAAGTCTTACGTTCAAACTATAATTTAGGTTATAGGCTTGTAGGAAGTACGGTATCTACTAAACCCTGTTTTTAGTAATAATCTCAATCCGTAAGGCCTTATTTCGTACCAGAATACTATCATATATATAATATTTTGGTAGGATAAACGGCAATTTAAAACGGAAGTATAAATTTCCATCTGTAAGGTCTTTTATGCTAACCAAACACAACTATAGGGTAGTATTCTGGTACGAGATAAAGCCTTAAAAGCGAGCTTCCTTCAAAAATCATCGTATATATTAGGCTACATCAACTTATTTAAAGAAAAAACTAACCTGTTTTGAACTTTTATATGCTCTTCAAAGCTTTAACTAACATATTTATTTAATTTAACCATTCACACATTGATGTATCTAATGTATTCAATCAAATTAATGAACGATGTCAAAATGCCACATTTCCGTGTATGGGTGTAAGAGAGAAAGAGATACCCGAAAGTTTCCTTCCTCCTTACACAATGGTATGCAGACGACAGCTCGAAAATTTCAGCCACAGATGTCCATCCAGTTATATTATAGAGATCAATGCCATAACCTTAGGAAAATGCACTAAGATATTTTTTTATCAAAATGTCGTATTCTAATGGCGTGTGTAAACCACGGTCGTATACACAGGTCAGGAAACTCTGGTGATGGGGATGACTCGATTAATGAAGCAATTTTTTATAGTTCCATATGAACCCACTAGACTCGCTGTGGTCTAGGGATTTTGTCTAAGTTTTGAAAATCACGGTTTGAATTATTTGTTTGCCTCACGTGTCGTAAGTAGTTAATATTGTGTCAGAAATGAAAAAAAATGTATATATTAAGTTATATTATATATTTTTAAATTCTACCATGACTGCAATCTATAAAGCCAAAAGATATATATAGACCTATATTTTTTTGCAACCGTGTTTGGGGGGGGGGGGGGGTTAGGGGTATTATTGTGGAGGCTCTGGGTGTGTCGCTCGTGGTCACCCTGTCCCTTAAATAGGCTACTATGGCCCTGATCGCGTGAAAACGGGTGTGGGTGGTGCTTAATGCAAATTGTAAGTATAATTAATTTTATAGAATTATTCTAAAGTAGAAATCAATATTCTCGGAACATAAGGGCTTTTGTTTTGTATTCCCAAGATGTTTTAAATATGGGTTAACGTTACTTGATCCGTATCGGTGGACACATGGTCTAACGCAGTTGTCGGCAACCTTTATGTTACCAAGGGCGTATCTGAGTTTCTGGACTTTTCCTGGGCGCACATATACCCTATGTATATACTATTTTAACATACAGGTAGGTTAATATAAATAATTTATTTTGGCAATACGTTATGTCACACACTCTTACAAAGAAAATACTATTTAATGAAACATTGAGAAAATAAATGGTACGGCGCACCGCACAGACTTTCTCTCTCTTTCTATAAACTCGTAAGATTTCTGAACGGAAAAATGTACATTGTATCATCACCACTTTACATAAGAACACGGAACACGCATAAAATAATATACAATGATATATAATCAATGAGAAAAGAGGCGCATCTTTGTCCAACTAAGAGCATTTCAAACAGTTTAATAATGTCTTCCACAAGGGTCAACACTTCGTATTAAAATTTCGATTTCTGGTTAAAATTTTAATATTTTATAAAGTGTTGCACATCTTCAAGTCATCGCATTGATATTTAATTATTCATTTGTACATTTTGACCAATAAAATATGTAAATATTGACTATTGAGTCTAAAATGGAGATATATCATTGTTGTACAAACATTTCTCCAAAGAGGTTTAAGGAAAAATAACATAAACTTTTTGAGAGACTTACTTATATCTAATTACTCTATGGCAATGGAGAATTATTGCGTTAAAACTTAAGTAGTATCTCTTTACAATTAAAGCTCATAAAATTGTATTAATATATTTGCAAATATCTCAGAAACTGTTGCTTTTATAAAAATATATGTCAAATAAAAGTTTTTTATTTCTATTAGTCCTACATTTTTGCAATGATAAGTTATTTAGTTTCTCAAATAGTTGTGGAGATACGGAAATTAACGCTTCTGTAAAGTACCCTAAAAATCATTTTCATAGGAAAATGAAAATAGCCAGTCTATTTATAATCTTAATCAACGCCTAGATACGAATTTTAATCAAAATCGTTAGAGCATATTTTGAGAAAACCTATTTTTTCTCTTTTCGCCCTTTATAAAACTACTATTAATTTTTAGTTTTAATAGACACACAGACAGACGGCATTGCAAAGACTATTTTTTAGGGTTGTGGGGGTCATGAGACGTCGACATCCATCAACATTTCAGGTTAGTTTTTTTTACGGTCGCATTACTTAAACTTTAATGTCCAAAAAGTTAAAAATATATATATAATTGCGTATAGATTGAAAATTATTTATTTTATAAAAATAGGTTTCGAATAAAATATTTGTATTATAAATAAATATACATAGTAATTTCATATCTCAAATAGTTTCGGAGCTATTATAAAAAATGTTAATTCACGCATAAGACCGGAGCCCTTAAAGCCATTTTGCCGAAATATTGAGAGTAGCCATTTTGTTTGGAATATTTATTAATGTTCATAAATGAAATTTAATCAAAATCGTTACAGCCGATTTTGAGAAAATCGACTTTTTCTCTTTTTTCCCTTCAGTAAACTACCCTTAATTTTAGGGGTAGATATCCAATTCCAAAAACCCCTCGGGGCAACCCTATGAAAACCCTAGATATCAAGTTTCAGCTCAATCGGTAAAATAGTTTAGGCTCTAGTTGGAGGTACAGATAGACAGACAGACAGACAGACAGACAGACAGACGGAAATTCAAAAACCACTTTTTCGGATTCAGGGAGTCATGAAACGTCAAGATTCATCAAAATCTCGAGTTCGATTTTTTTGACGATCACCATACTTTCTCTACCTGTAAGATAGAGAGAAAGTAAAAGTATGTCAATATGTTGGAACTGCTTTTAAGTGATTATCTTTTTAAAGTCGGTTTATAATTAAATAGTCCCTTCCTTATATTAGCATCTAAAAGGCGAGATTTGTATTTAATTTTCACAATTTTCACTATGAAGAATGCTGATTCGCACAGAAAATATTATCCAAAATATTATTTAATCTTCATCGCTAAGATATTCAGCAAAGGACATTTTGTGTGGTCTACTAATTTCTATGAATTTTGTCTGTATGGCAAGCCTTGAAGGACAAGTTGTTTTGTGGTTCTGAAATTTCTTATTTAAATTTTTCAACATTAGTTTCGTACAATGTAATTTAATTAATGCATTTGGCAATTGTATCATGATATTAAATGAATTTAAAAAAATCATTAGCTCAATTTAGCAAAATTGTGCAATTCTTTGATCGAATACATAGCCCAACTTTTCTAATTGTCACCATACCATTTGCTTTCAAAACAACCATTTCTTGCAGTTCTTGACATGTTTGGAAAATGTGTCAATACATTTTGTTTATTTTTTATTTTCAAAGGGAACTACATTTCACTATGAAAATCTTGGTGGGCTCAGTCAAAAGGGCCAGATGGGTGGTCGTGCACACGCGGATATGGGGTTGGCGACCCCTGGTCCAACCCATCACTCTCGTGTTTGACTGGCTTTCATGTGAGGAAGAGATTGGGGTTCGAATCCTGATCAGAGGCGCTAAGTGTGGTTTTAACGAAAAATTTCCCAATGTCTCTCTACTCAAAATATTCCTAATTTTAATCCCATTAGAGTAATTACTGTATGCCTATGGCCCTAATGGGTACTAAGACACGGTGAAGAAAATAACAACCAACTTCATTTGATTTGTGAATCTACTTTACTCAAAAGCGTTATGTGCCACCTTCCGTATTTACAATAAACTACTAAATGTATCTTTTTTTATGTAGATATGTAATATAACAAGCTATTCTGTAATTTTTTTGTATTATTAAAGTTATAACATTAAATCTAATACATTTAGTAAGGGCATGATAATTTTCAATATTTAATAATAAACACACACGTTATAATAATATTGTATTTTATGGGTGTTATATTATAAATATATTTTTCACTGCACATTTTAATTTTATAAAACTTAATTTTTAAAACAAAAGCTTTACATTAACATGTTATTAATACATTCCAACAATAGTATTACCTACAGCACAGCCTACAGAAAAAAGCCTCATATATTGGATATTTTTTTATAAAATATTCAAAAAATATATTTAAATATAAAAACTTAAAATCAAGGCTAACAAAGATATCTAAATTTTTAATATTAACAAAATGTAACACTTAAACAAATAATTATTAAATAAAATACCTGCTTACTATTCACTTTTGATATTTTTGCAGTACACAACAACTTGGGTAGAAACCATACTTCCTCTCTTTCTCTCTCTCTCTCTCTCTCTCTCTCTCTCTCTATATATATATATATATATATATTATATATATATATATATATATATATATATATATATATATAAAACCTAAATATTTTTTAAGTAAATTTAATTGGTGCTCTCTTCAAGAATAAAACAGAATAAAAAGTTTTTGTTTCATGACACATAAGTTATGCAAATTTTTCTAACCAATTATTAATAGAAAAAATTCACCCCTCTATAACTTTCACAAATCCATATAAACACACAAAAGAACATATATATATATATATATAGAACATATATATATATATAGAACATATATATATATATATGTGTGTGTGTTTATATATAAATTTGTGAAAGTTATAGAGGAATGAATTTTTTTTATTAATAATAGGTTAGAAATATTTGCATATTTTCTGTGTCATGAAACAAAAACTTTTTATTTTGTTTTATTTTTGAAGAGAGCACCAACTAAATTTACTTAAAAAATATTTAGGTTAGTGAATTTAGTGACCAAACTCTTTCCACCTTTGATGAAGAATAGTCTCATGTGTTGTCACTTGTTGAATGAGAGCACAAAATACATTTAACAATTTGGTTACATTGACTGAGGGTGCAAATAAAATCTAAACGCAATAAGCCCAAAACTAAACTGTAGCCGATAACATTTTAGCGTATTTTAGTTTGTTCAGCAGCCGCTCGGAACCGTACACCTTCTTATTACTGCCAGTATTACTACACTTAATATTATTATTTCTGAGGGAACTGCATGGCTACTATTGGGAAACATTGATGTAATTCTCTTGTTTCCGTGTGATCACTCTTCCCTCAAATTAACGACAAATTTGACAACTTTGGTTTGTCAAAGTTGCCAGTAGCTTCTTCTTACCCAAACACACCTACTTCTGATATAATTGGAAAAGAGAAGATTTGACAACCGTTAATCGATAAAGAGCGAAGAAAAATCTCCATATGGTCTGCAGTTCCCTCAGAAGTGATATTCAGTGTAGTTTCTGCTTCCACTCCAGCCTCTAATTTATTTGCTGAAGATTGATATACAAATGCGTGATAATATTATTAGGACTCATCCGTTTGAACCATGTTGAAAAATTCTAAGAAACTATCATTAGTAACAATGATAAGAATTAAGTGAGCTACTGCGCAAAAGGAACATACTCGTTCTTGGTGTACGGGAATGAAATGTGTTGCAATCCAAACTTGATAGAAATATGTGCGCCTTTGTGAAATAAACAACGAAAATGCTGTAAAAATTAATAGCTTACACTGTGTTACCAAAAATCCTTCATATCAAAAACTCATTTTGGATCCAGATCAACAGCTGACAATTCTATAAATAAAACATGGAGATAAACATAATATAAAATGATTTACAACACTCTTAGGCTGCTAATGGTCACCGAAACAGAGTAGTCATGTCATCATGTGTAATTAAAACATTAATAAGCTAATTTCCTAAAATTGATTGAAATTATGCCTATAAAAGAGTATAATAAATAGTAAAAACACACTTAACTTACAATCAAAAATAAACCGATTATTTATACACATGGAACAAATAATTTTCAATAAAAACTTCTGTTGGATCATTTCCGTTTTAATATTTAAAGCATATGCTTACACTGTACATTATTCTAATTTATAGGTATATAATGTAAAATGTTTTAAATAAAAATATGTATTAATAAGCTTATTACTTACTATGCCTTAAACATGTGCTATCAATTAGAAATAAATAAAATAATTTTAATGTACTTCACTTTCATTTAAAAGTATGTTTTGCTTAATTATCCTTTACATTTGAAATAAACATACAATATCACCTAATTAATTAGAAAATTCAAAATGGAAGAAATTTTTATTTTACAAAGTTTACAAATGCAACCAAACTCAGGTAAAAGCTTCTCTTTTGTTTCCTGAAGTGTATTCACTCTTTCTAACTCCTTTATTAAGTCTAATTAGGTTAGAAAATACAAGAAACCTCCTCTTTAGTTTCCTAAATGTTATTCACCCCTTATTTCTTTAGTGAGTCTAATCGGGATAAGAAATACAAGGAACTTCCTTCTCTTTAGTTTACTAAGTTTTTAATGCCTTTTAACAATAACACAACTTGCATTTTGTGTTGTGCGCTCATTAAACAAGTTAAAGATTTTACCATAATTTAAAAATATATATATATCTTTCAACATTAAACTATGTAAGTATAATATGTGTATTATTAAGTTTAGAAACAACGACTTTAAATGATAAATAGTTAGGTTATATCTAGGTCAGTGCAGCAATGACATCATAACTTCGGGAAATTTTCGGGTGGGAAATAACAGTTTCCCACGTGGATGGGAGGGGAAATGAAAAAAATATATATATAATTTTTTAGTGTAGACTTATGTTTATTTTTCCGATTTCTAATTTTAGTCTAAACTTGTCATTCCCATTCATTAAAATAAAAATCATTTGATAGTAAAATTAGAAGCTTATGGCAATTTGATCATAAAGGGAATATATTTTCTAGTTTCAATAATTAAGTTAAATGTAGGTGTAGATATAAAATATTTTTGAATAGGGCCAGGAATAGGGACAAAAACTATGATTTTGTTGCAGTTATAGTGAGATTTTTAAAAAATCTCTTATCTTGTAAATAATTTTAAGAAAAAAGTATGTACCCTTTGAATTTGTATATTATTTTATTTTTAAATTGTAAGTTTTCCAAATAAAAGCTACATAATATTTTCTTTAACAAGTGTTGATTAAGGTTTTGATGTAAGGTAAATTAAAAATATAGGCCTAATGCAACTATTATAACTGTGTATTTTTTAATCCAGAGTGTTTGGTATAAATATAAATAAAATAAAAAAATAGATTTTTAAGATTGACTAAAAAGATCTTATATAAAAACTCATGAAGTGAATTTTAAAAACTACTTACATAGTAAAACATCAAGATATTCAAACTAATCTGAATAAATAAAAGTGAGCCACAGTCATGTCCATAAGAATACCTAAAACCATTTCTCAACTGAGCCAGTGTGCCTGGTTACCTATTACATTTTGTAAGGTAGTTAAAAAATCAAAAGCAATTAAGTTTCGAGTATCCATCTTCTTAACAGAAAATACGGTTAATATAAATTTAATTAATAAATTATATTTTAATGAAAATTTAATACAAATATGACATTGAGAGAGAGTTCTTAGTTATACCTTTTTTATATTGTTTCCCAAAAAATACCGGGAAATATTTTTCCCGCCCGAGCTTCGGAACAACCAATTTCCCAAAGTTTGGGATCCCGCACAACACTGGTCCTATTAACTTGTAACGGTAAAAAAAATTCATGGTTACTAGGCCTATGTTGGTTAGCTACAATTTTAAACATCTTATTCTTTTGATGAAACATTAAAATTTTATGTAAAAAGTTTATTGAAGCATACCACAAGTAACTAATGTTGAGATTGACACTAATACTTTCTCAAATAAAGCATTAGCAAACATAAATCTAAATCTAGATCAAGTAAACTTTGAATACATGATGACATGAGGCCTACTATTTCTCCTTTCAAAGAATTCTGTTTCTCCCTCTCGATATATAATTCCAATTTATTCTTTTAGCGTCTTGAAATACTTAGGAAAATTTAATGAAATTGAGGAAAATATACTTAATTTTTGCTGGGCAGGCAGATTCATTTTTGTTAAAACAATGGGCCTTTGCATACACACAATTTTAAATGTGGACTACCCTCCACTTATCTGGAAAGGTGTTCATCTCACCTTGCATGATTTCACTGTCTGCCAGTGGCGCAGGAACGGGGTACGGGGGTAAATTTTACCCTCCCCTAAAAATTGAGGGGGGTAAAAAGTTTGAAAACTCTGATAGTGATACCAGATACACCAGCTACTGCAAAAAGAAGTGATTTTCAATGCTTATGCGAAACAAAACTATCTTCACGCCACGATGAGGCAACGTAGACTAAAGGTCTTCGCACACCGGCATAGTATCGTATACTTACGGTATCGTACTAGTATCGTATGTTTTTCTCTTGCCATGCTTTGCTATGGAGCTGCGTACACCGACAACCGTCGTAGCACCATGGTAGCAGCATAGTATCGTATACGTACGGTGCGTGGTTTTCCATTCCGCTTTGAAAGCGGAAAGGCACGTACGATACTGTCATGGCAGCCGTCGCCTACCCCCACCACACCCTCTCAAACACTCCCTCCTTTCCTCCACTCAGGTCTACACTCTTGGCGAGGCGGTATTGGTATTGTTGTTTGGTATTTGAGCTGTTGTGAAATGGGCAATTTTGAAGAGGAGTTAATTATTTTGTACAAGAGTATCTCTTTTTGTGATATGGGGCTCAACAATTTCTAAGCTCACAAAATTTAGCATAACTCATTCTAAAGTATACGAAAAACTTTTTATCGTCGTGGATCAAATCCTCAAACAGTGTAAAAAAAACTCTCCAAACACTTTTCTTTTCTTATTGATATCATGTTTCCACTTCTTTTTCTCTGGCTCCAGCAACATAGCCGCTACCGCAATGTCCTCATCTGAGGAAGAAGACAAGGTATCACTCATTGTAATTAACAGAACAGCAACAATGTACTCGCTTCTTTTAAATGCGCTGCTCTCAGGTGGCGAAAGAGAATTGTAAGCTGTGGTGGGGGAAACAAGATCTTGGGGCATACGTTGTATCTACGATCTTGGTGTGCGGGACCGTCGCGGCAATACGATACCATACTGCTACCATACCACTACTGTCCTGGCACCGTACGTATACGATACTATACCGATGTGTGAGGTCCTTTAATCACCTATGTCTGCTGAATGCATACCCTGAAAGGCTCAAAAAACTTGAAAATTGCAAAACTAGTTAGTGGTCTTATAGCTAGTAACGAATATAGGGTAAAGGTGTATGGAAACCTACTTTAATTTTCGGTGTTTCATAATTTTTAGCTAAGCCATGTCAGATGTAATTTTTCTTAATTTGTTTTGTGTGTATTAATTCTAATGTTTGGCATGACTAAAATAAATGAGAAAAATGTACAATGGGACCGTTAAATACAAGTATCCCTCGTTATACGCGATATCACTTTACGCGTTTTCGCCATAACGCGACTAAGAAATAATAAAAATAACGCATGGTCGGCTGTAATTTCGCAGTCATCCTGTGCAGTGGTGACGTGACCTTGTGCACGCACATTCCAGTGAGGGAAATGATCTTTACTGTACAATTTGGTGTTAGACGGGTGATATTGACAACATTGGAGATGTATGGGCAGAAGTTAAATATTCCTGTATGAAAGGAGTTTGGAAAAATATTTGGCCTTACGTTTCTGATTCTCATGATTTTTACCTCGAACACGAGCTTTCCAATTCAAGACATGACATCGTTGGCATAGCAAGATGTTGGATTTTAGGACATAGACCAGGCAAATGTGGAGGAATTGCTCCAATCCCACTCAATAGAACTCACCAATGAAGATCTAGAAATGGAGAGTGGCATAAAGGATGAAGAGGAAGAGCCCTATGTTGTTGAGCTTATCAAACAACTTCAACAAAACCAATTGCTGAATTTTGTTAACAGATTGACATTGCGATTAGAATCATTGAAGAGAATGATCCTAACATGGATATAAGTATTAAATAGCCAACGCTATTATTTATGCTTTTAGTGAGGATTACTCCATCTAAATATCATATTATGAAAATTGAAACCTGGACACGGGAATCGAACCCGGGACCTTTGGCTTAGTACGTCAATGCTCTAACCTCTGAGCTATCCAGGATTCGTCCCGTGCACAGGGTCATTTTTCACTCATATTTTTAAAGCAGAGCTTATGATGGACGTGCGGAAATCGTCGGCTACAAGTATGTGATTATATTAATGTCACGAGCTACCAGATAACGCAGCCATCTTCGACTCGGTAGTTGGCTTATTGCTGCCATTGCGGCTATTTAATTCTTAATATGCAGTCCCGTACAATTATAATAATTGTACAAATGGCAGCAATAAGCCAACTACCGAATCGAAGATGGCTGCGATATCTGATAGTTCGTGATACTAATATAATCACATAATTGTAGCCGACGATTTCCGCACGTCCATCATAGGCTCTGCCTTAAAAATATGAGTGAAGAATGACCCTGGGAACGGGACGAATCCTGGATAGCTCAGTGGTTAGAGCATTGGCGTACTAATCCAAAGGTCTCGGGTTTGGTTCCCGTGTCTAGGTGTCATTTTTCAATTTTCAGAATGGATATAAGTGCCAAAGTTGCCAGAGAGATTGAGTTATTTGGCTTGCTACAAAGCACTCTATATAGAGAGGAAGAATGCTGCCTGTCAGATGAGTTTGACCACTTCATCAAAAAAAAGTTGAAAATCTTCAGTCTAACGACCCAGGGCCTTCACGACAGCAAGAGCTGTCAGGCAAGAGCCTTCAAGAGAGCAGGAGCTTACCATCCCAGGGCCTTCCAGAGAACAAGAGCTTACAGTCCAAGGGACTTCAAGAGAGAAAGAGCTTACAGTTCCAGGGCCCTCAAGAGAGAAAGAGCCTACCCGAGCCTATCATCCAAGGGCCGTCAAGAAAGCAAGAGCTTACCGTCCCAGGGCCTTCAATAGATCAAGAGACTGCAGTATCAGGGCTTTCAAGAGAGCAAGAGCCTACCATCCCAAGGCCTTCAAGAGAACAAGAGCTTACTATCCCAGGGTTTTCAATAGACCAAGAGCCTACCGTCCAAGGGCCATCAAGGAGAGCAAGAGCTTATTGTCTCGGAGCCTTCGGGAGAGCAGGAGCCTACCGTCCCAGGGCCTTCCAGAAAGCAAGAGCCTACCGTCCCAAGGCCTTCAAGAGAGCAAGAGCTTACAATCCCAGAGCCTTCAAGAGAGCAAGGGCCTACAATCCAAGGTCCATCAAGAGAGCCATAGAGTGATAATCCAGATTTGCCAGATCCAGTTGATATATCATGCGATTGAAGATTAACAGTAAGTGTACCTGTAGCATTGTATTAATTAGATACATTTATTAAAAATTGAATTTGTTTACAAATTTCAGAGGATTGAAGATGGGCTACCTATAGTATTGTACTAGCTAGATAAATTAATAAAAGTTGCATTCATTTACAAGTTTTAGGTTTTTATTTACTATTTACCTTTGGAGTAATCTCTATCTCACCCATGTTAAAATCAATTCCCTTTACGCGTTTTCATTTTAAGCGATTATTTATCAGAACCAATCACTCGCGTAGTGCGAGGGACAGCTGTATTACATTTCCCGTCTTTTTTTAGTTTCAAAAAATGTTATGCCCTTTAAAAGCACATGATTATTTCTACCCCACCAAATAAAAACGTTCCTGCACCACTGCTGTCTGCATCGAGTTTTAAAACTCATCCGGGCTATCCACCTATTTACACTAATGGGGTAAGGATGAAGATAGTAGAATTCTGAGAAAATGTACCCACATTTGGGTGGCAGGAAAGTGGAAAGGTATTTAAGAAAAAACACCATTACCGAATGGTTTTCGATGCTTTACCTCAGCGTCACCTTTAAGCCAGATCAGACGAGGCTGTGAATCTGACCCAGCATGCCAACCGATTCGGGGAATTCCCCGTGGTGTAGCTTATTAAATAGCGTCAAAGTGTAATCATTCAAGGTAATCATGCTACCTCTTAGGGTAAATGGTGTATTTCTTACATGATATTTTAGCTAGTTAGTCAAATATATAAAATCAATACTATTTCGATCATTTAAAGAAAGTAATAGACATGGATATGAAATGTGAGCTTTACTTAAATCCCTTATTTAATAATAAAGTTTGAGTGTATATTTTGTTGGCAGCAAATATATCTTTCTAAATTACTTATATTTCTTCCATAAAGACTAGAAATTTGGTTTAATGAATAAAAAAAAATCTTTAACATTTTAACATCATAGCTTATAAAATTTAAAATTTAAACAAAACATAAGTGTTCAAACTCTAACTAAATAAAGCACAATAGGGAGGATACCCTCAAAGGAATACCACCAACAATCGACAGAATCAACCTATTTAGGAAACGACTTAAATGTGTTAGTTAAAATTTTATATGTACTAATCTTTGTCAGAATGGTCGTTACTGACATGGCTCAGTACCACGTTATTTTCATTATAGCTTATTTCTGTTCCTGCTATCGCAGATTTAAAATGGTGGTCTGGAACATCTAATGTGGCATCTAAGTCTTCGTCTCTAATAGTGGCCACGAGACTTGATGGAATAGAGAAGCGGTCTCTTGAATGACTTACTGAAGAATCATCGTTGTTTTGAAAACTAACTTGTTTCCTATGGACAGAACTTATATCTTCAGTCTGTAAATTATCAATAGGATGTTCAGTTAGGTGTACAGTGGGGTGATGACCGTGACCATGGTGGGAATGCTGATGGTGTCTATGTGGTAGCGCAGATTGGGCAGTTCTACTACTTTTAACATTAGTGTCATTTTTGTCCAGTTTTTGCAAAACATGGCGCAATTTATCTATGTTAACCTTAATATGTTCACGGTCTTCAACATTCTTTACGAATTCTCCAAGTGTGGCTTGGTTAACTCTGTGATCAGACCCTTCTACTTGTTTCAATAACTCTTTCAACACACCCAAATCTAATTTATCATCTTTGCTACTATTTTCACTGTCTAATGGTTTGGGCAAACTTCCGGTATTTCTATTATTTCCTTCACTATCACCACTGAATTGGTTTAAGAGAATCAATAATCTTTTATTCATTTCTGGTTCATTTATGCCTGTACTATTCGACAAGCCTGATTTTCCTTCCTTTTCTCTTTCTAACATGAAATCGATCAACTGTTGGACATCTAATAGAGAGGACTTCCTTCCAGTGTTTACATCTCCTGATAACGAAGATATAGATGCATCTCCAAAATCATCACCTCCTCCACAAGTGCTGCAGCTACAATTGTGTATGATTTGGACACGTATTGGCATTTCAAAAAGATCTGTACCGTCTCCAGGACCAACCAACTTTACCTGAAACACAAATGTGTAGTAAATAATTATTATATTTACTATTTGCAAATTGATAAGTGAGCACAGAAGAGAAAGTAAAGCTGGGACTTTCATTTGACGATCTGGTGCACGCATGTAGTTAATTGAGGTGTTGATATAATTGAAAAGGCGATGAAATATTAGAAATAGCTAATTGAACTAGTTGAATTGATTTAATTTCCGTCACAAATAAAAAGTCCGCATCTGTTAAGTTTGGTGAACGTGGTGGCCAGGCAATGTCCCTGAATCGTGAAACGAGGTGCCCAGTAAACAATGTGCAAAGCAACTCCATTGATGCTCGACCTTTCTGAGCCGTAAACTGCAAGGTAAAGGAATGGATGCCAACAACATGTGGTTACAGCAAGATGAAGCAATGGTCTCCACAGCTCAATCACCAATGGAGGTGGTTCACAAAATGTTTCTTGGGCACCTCGTTTCACAAGTTGGGGACATTGCCTGGCCCCACGTTGACCAGACTTAACAGCTCCAGACTCAATCTCGTGGGGCATGTTAAAGAGTCTTATTATACAACTCGCCCAAGAACAATTAAGGAACTTAAAGAAAGAATTGTGGTGGAAGTTGAAACAATTCAACATGAGACATTGCGCAAAGTCATGTCAAGATTCAAGAAGCGCGTACAACAATGTATTGCACATAATGGTGGCCATCTTAAGGAAATTACTTAAAAAAAATTCAAAGGTATGTCGAAAATTTTCAATCTTTTGTTGTTATTTTAAGCTTAGTTTTAAGCATTTAGTAATTGAAATAAGTAAAGATATGAAGTTATTAAATGTGTCAAACCCTTTCTGATCCATCCTGATAAGTACTTTTATACTTGCTTAGTTTACAAGTTCAAACTATTTACATTGCTTTTATTTGTATCAGGCATTTTTTTATAATAAAGAAAGTATTTTAAACTATTATTTGAATATCATGTATAATTTAATTATTTACTATTCATTTGGTAAATAACATTGAGGTTAATTTGGTTCGGATGAAGTTATTTTGCTCCGTTTACCAGATTTTTTTTCTTTCTCCTGTAAGAAAATATTAAAAGACAAACCGCTTACATGTTTCCACGTTACTCGAGATGGTTGACATGAGTCGCAGTAGGGCTTGATCACCTCCCCTGGTGAACTGGGGGAGGTGTGAGGGATACTGTAACTGAAACAACCACCGACGCAAACGTTGTTTTCGATCTCGATAGAGTTGTAGCCTGTATACGCTACAACTTGCGTGATGGGGGTTGTATTACACCAAGAGTTTTTGTCAGGATACAGCACAATGTTGTGCACCTGGAAAAAAAAAAAAATTGAACATAAATTTTTTGGTTAATCTTGAGTTAACATTTTATGTGGTGTTTTACATCCCATTAGTTTGACTGCGAGATACTTCACCTAAAGTTAATGAATTAAAAAAATCAGGGTATTAAGGGGACCGCCTCGATAAACAAGAAATTGCCGCGCAGACGTTAAGTTCTAAAGGAATATTTAATTCTATGATAGCTTTTTTTCAAAATATGGTTTACGCCAAAATTAAATCGAAAGATTCCAACACGGTTCTATTTCCTTAACAACCTTATATTTTGAGTTTTATTAACAGAAAATAAAGTGTTGAATAAAATATGGCAGCTCATATTCAACGTCTTTTTAAGCATAGTTGGAGAGCTTTGAGACCAGGCTAGATGAAAGAGGGCTCAAGACAAACATAGTAATTTTTTGATAGGCTCATAAAATAAAATTTTAATAAATTTGAGAAATAGCAGTGAGCATCCCTCTTTACCTTAAGATAAGAAGTTTCGTAGTTTTAATTTCCCCTCTTTCTGAGAGACATGACAATTGTGGTTGTAGGTAAAGGGCGAAAGGGAGTATAATTTATAACGACAGAAATAAGTAGTTCCAGAAAGCGACACAAAACATTTTATTTTAAGCCATGTGACCCGACAGCGATTGATACTTTCTCATTGACCAAGGCGGCCACCTTAAGGTAATTTAAAATATAATTATTTTTACATTTAATATATATATATAATACAAATAACAGCATACATGATTTAAGTATACATTTTTTGCAACAGAAATTAATTAAAATAAAAACCTAATTGCTATTGTCTTACATATTTTAGCGAGTAATAAGTCATATGGTTTTTAATTGTTAAATTATACTAAGTAAAATACATTGAATACGTTCATTAAGTTGTAATCTACCTAAATTTATTAGTCAAGTCTCAGTTTGGAATGAAGGGTATTCTCGCAATTTAATGATTGATTTAAAAATGAACTTTTCTTTGTAAAGGAGGTAATTAATTTTAAAACAATAATTTGAATGTATTTAGTACTCGAAACATAATTACATTGCAATAAACTTAAAAGTTATTTTTCATTAGCATGACTTTAATGGACTTTTTTTGCACCACGTTTTAGGCCTATACCCGCGATATTTACATGAACTGAATAGGGATGAGGAAGGTATCATTTAGAGTAAACGTATCCACATTTGCGTCGGGTGAGAGTAGGAAACTATTTCAGAAATGTCATCCTAAGTGCATCCGACCGGTATTAGAACTCGATCTCCCAGTTACCGGCAATCAAGTCTAATGGGAGTGCGGCCCGTTAAGCCATGATCTAAAACTCAAATAAGTCGAAGAGTCAGATTCACAGGTCTGGAGAGTACTGTGAACCACAGCCCATAGAAACATGTTTGCGTTCGATACTTTTGAATTTACAGCACGTCTTACTACCCGTTCGGGTTACAGGCTTATGTACTAATTACGCTATTGTGTTAGGGATTAGGGAGGTTATATTTATAGGAAGTTTACCCGCATTTGCGTGGAGGAAGAGTGGAAAACCATTTTGGGAAAATATCCTTCAGTACACCGGATGGAGATTCAAACCTCGATCTGACCGAAATTGGCAGTCTAGTCTACTGCAAGAGTACCATGCTGTCACCGAAGCGGGTTATTCACATTTTAATCACACTATTGAGTAAGAGTCAAGAGATAAGGAAGATAAAGTTTAGAGGAAATGTAACCACATTTGAGTGAAGGGAATACGGAAAACCATTTTGGAAAATACCACCATCTGTACTTCCATCTGGAGTTCGAACCCTGACCTCACCGACACTGGCAAACTATACGAGAAGAGCCTGGCATTTCATCGGCGTGCCCATTGATGCAGGTCTATACTAGATATTTGATAATATGTATTTAAATCATTAATATATATTTAAAATCACTAAAAAATTATGTTTCCCCAGATGTTTATGTGAGTAGAGAAACACGTTAAGCATTATTTATTAAATTATGTGAGTAAAAATTCTCACGATCAAGTATTTAAAGTGATAAAAAATAGATAACAGTTTGAATTAGTTATGGTTTTTCCTTATTCAAAATTAAGTACATGCTAAAATGAATATATTATTGTATGTGTGTATATGAATGCAGACTGGATAAAAGTATTGCAAACAAACTGGCTGGTTAGACGTGTCCCGTGTGCTGGATGGGGCCCGCGGGCCATGAGTTTGTGAACCCTATACTAGACCATGAGACCACCGATACTGTAATTTATTCTTTTGTTAAATAAAACCCACTTTCGAATTGTTTTAAAGTCTCTTTTAGAAGAATACATTTGGCTTATAATTTTGATCCTTTTAAACCTATTTACTATATGATATACAATATGATTTTGATATAGGGTCTAATTATAGAGAAAAAAGTTATTTGGGACAATACATATTAGTTAGCACTGTATTTGTGTATAATTCTGCATTGGTGAATTGGGAAAAATGCCTTTCTCCTTGTGAATGGTGTAGTATATGGAATATTAACTCTGTTATGGGTTGCAATAATTACACTCAATATTATTGCTGAGGGCACTGCAGGTCTTTTGGAGAAAAGCTTTATCTTCGCTTTCTCTCAGTTAACTGTTGCCAAATCTCCTCGCTCTCAGTTATGTCGGGAGGTAGTGTGCTGGGGTAAGAAGGAGCTACTGGTAACATCGAGTAACCAGCGTTGTGAAACTTGTCATATATTTAAGGGGAGATTGACCATGTAAAAACGAGAAAATGACAACGCTGTTTCCGAATGGTAACCATAGTTACCTCAGCGACGATATCTAGTGTAATAGAGTGGCTAATTAAGGATATCCATAAGGTTTATACAGGGTGGGGCCGAACAATTAGATGATTAGTACCCTAACCTAAAAATTAACACTTTAATTGAAAAGTAAATATGCACTAGCTAAATAAAATCAAACTCCTGGGTGGGATATAAAAATTATCCCCAAACCTAACGTAGTCTGGGCGTAATAGTGGAGTTGCTAAGCATAACAATCATTCACTTTTTGATATGTACAAACAATAAATTGTACATATTAGTACACTTTTTTGTGGTGAGTAAACGAGAATATAGTGTTAATCTTAAAAAATTATTTAACATTTGCCATCTTGAAAAAATTGCGTTCTAAAACGGTTTTTTGAAATTATAACGTAAACCGTTCATCAGGTCAAAGTGTTTGTTATAGAAAAATATAGAGGACAAAGTTTTCTACAAAACATGTTCTTATATTTTTCTTTGTAATCCTAACAGTTTTTTTTTACAATCTCACAATGAAACGTTTGAATAATTTATAGTAATTATCATTTGTGGAGTTTTCCTTCAGATTATTTCCCGATCATGCCCAGATGTTACTCTAGGTTTGAAGTTATTAGGTTTGGGGAATATTTTCATATTTCCCTAGAGTCCATTTGCAATGGTAAATGTGGTAACTGATGACCAGACGATGTAAAAACAGTTAAAAGAAAAACCTTATTTTTGTGGAATTTTAATTATCAAAGTGACAGCAGATCAATAATTATTAAATGGTTTTGCAGATAATTTGGTTTGGTGAATGGATACATGATAGTATATCTGGTAAATTTTACTAGCTGTCAATTACCATCACTCATATGTCAATATATATATATAATATTTATTTTTATTTATTTATTTATGGACCATTTATGTAATTTATCTTTAGCACAGCATCTTACTACGCGTTCATGCTATACTCATATTTACTAATTGCACTAATGCGTTAGTGATTAGGAAGGCTTAATTTAGAGGAAATGCACACGCATTTGCATGGAGGGAGAGTGAAAAACCATTTAGGAAAACCACCCTCTGTGCATCCAACCGGGATCGAAACCCGATCTCCCCGTCTTCGGCAGTCTAGTCCAACACAAGATTAGCGTGTTAGACCACGCGGTCACCGAAGCGGGTTAGTGAAAGGACTATATTATCCCTCGTTTATATAGGAGGGCGACAAAAAGAAATCTCGCCCGGGCGAAATATTTACCTCGGGCCGTCCCTGACTTTTTCACTTTTTGAAGATAATGTCACTCAAGTGAGCTCCACCGGACGTCAGGCAATTCCACCTCACTCTGAATAAACACCTATAAAGGGGAAGGCAGACACAATCGGTTTTGGAGAGGAGAAATTATATTAGATTTGATAACATTCTATTTGGAAATGTAGGGTTAGCCACCAACGGGAATTATCGTATAGATTCACTACGATAACGTATCAGAAAATACAGAGATGTAAATATTTTGATTTATTGTTTCATCTGGTAAATGTGAATGCCAATTGCAAATGGCTATGAGTGTCTTTTTTTTTGCTGTTCCCAGGACTAATGATAGTTGATATGTTTTTTTATCGTGGTATGGAGGAGGAGGGTAAGGAGTTCGGTTTAACCATATGCTACTTTTTGTGTACAATATTTGAAAAAAGCATTTTATACTTTTTGTGTGTAAAATATTCGATAAAATTCTCAAAACTTTGATAGAAAAGTTATTTTACATGTAGTATACCAGAAATTTGTGATATTTCCCCCATAACATTGAAGTATGTAGATAGCTGATTTGTTTTATATGTTGTTTTTATTTTCGAGGTATAAATGAAAAAAGAAATTGGGGCACTTATTGTTTTAAATAAGGTTTTTAAGTTATACTTAAATAATATATCAATGATGATCTATACAACTATACAACATGCTATCAAGAATTGTAAAACCTTCTATCTTCATTTCCTTCCTCATTCATATAACATTAAAAACAACTCCATGACGTGAGTACGCAAGTGAGCTATACTAACCGAGTGGCCGCCACCGTTAGCGAAGATAGTGCCAACATTTGAAGAAGAGGATGTCATGTGGTCAGCACAACGAGCGCTCCGGCCGGGATTGTAAATGTTATATCCATTGGTCAAACTGAAGTGGTTTTTCTATTGTAAATATGTTTTTCTCTAGTAGCAGCATAACAGGAATCATATAAAAATTATCAAAATAAAATATGTATTTTACTTTAATTTCTCTACCGACAGTACAATATCATACCACCACCCTTTCATTCCCTCTCCCCTTCTCAGTGAAAGTTTCATTTCTAGCCTCACAAGCAAAACTTCTATAATTAATCAACGACAAATCTTTATTAACTCATTTTCCAATGGCTTCAGTTATTTTCCTCTTATAAATATTAAATTACCACTAGCCAAAGCCTAAAGCCATGGTTGTCCAAGAAAGATGTTTACCACATATTTAAATCCATGAATATGATTCAATTGAAATAACATCTGAGAAATCAGATCAAATGCTGATCCTCAAAACCAATAGCAAAGAGTATGGGCGAGAAAAATTTGACTTTGTTATAAATAAGTAAAACAAAACAAATGTATTATTTAGGGGGGGTATAATATTGTTCCTGGCCGCGTGGTCTAACGCGCTACTCTCGCAGTAGACTAGACTGCCGATGACGGGGAGATCAAGGTTCGAATCTCATTCGTGTGTACTGAGGCTGGTTTTTCAAAAATGGTTTTCCACTCTCCCTACACGCAAATTTGGATACACTTCGTATAAATATAACCTTTCTTGACCCTAAAACAATTAGCGTATTTAGTGCATAAGCGTATAACCCAAACAGGTAGTAAGACACGGTGCTTAAAAAAATCGTCTGAATTAAGGTTAAGCTCTGCATTGGCTCCACCCCGTCATGCTCACTATCACCATCTACCTCATCTCATCGGGACATGGAAAGAGTCTCCATGGAAAGGATGTACGATTAGTACATTCGGGCGTCCCCTGAGCAATGGTACTTTAGTACTGGCTAATCTTTCTGCGAACTGAGCTACAGATTGATGTAGCCAATGCACGCCATTATTAATATACAATTTCTTTGATGAAATAAATATGATGTAACTTTGACAATCCATCTTTTATCAAATATTTTAGAAATATTTTATAAAAGATTTGCCTCCTAGAATTGATCAAAGGTTTTATCAGAAAAAATTGCAAGATCTGAAAGCTTAGTCTATACATGAAAAGCAGTAAAAAATATAATAGTCTAATATCTAGACACAAACTCCAGACATAGGCTATAACATATGTGTGTTTTTCTTTTAATTAAGAGAGAAGCTTTTGACATAAATTTTTTTAAATTTCATACTTCATTCGTACATATTTTTGATATGATAAGCGTACATTTTTGTAATTACATTAATTCTAAAATCTTTGAAGAATATGTGATGTAATGCAATACCACTCATTAAATCAAGGGTGATATAAATTCTAATGTAATATATTTTACAAAATAAATATTTTTCCTATATAAAAGAAATATGACAGTATTATACCACCCTTAGAAAGAAGTAGGCTACGCCTACGGTACATCTTAAACAATGCATATATATTTTTTACTAACTTAACTTACTCTATGGCATTAGGAACTCAAAAAGTTCATCACCGCACCTACAAAAGTACGCCACCTAACCCTATCTTGAGCGGGTTATAGCCACTCCACCTTATTACACCCTATTCCTATCTTGAGCTAGTTCTATCCAGTTCACCTCATTAAACCCTATACCTATGTTGAGCTAGTTCTATCCAGTCCACCTCATTACACCCTATCTGTTTCAGGTTCATTCTAATGTCATCCTCCCATCTGTGTCTAGTTCTTACCAATGGTTTCTTCCCATTGGGTTTCCAGTCAGTACCCTGAACGAGGTTCTAGGTTCTTCCATTGACGCTGCATGTCATGCCCACCGTAATCTACGAGACTTGACTATCTTAACAATGTCTTGTGAAGAGTACTGAGTATATAACTCATCATTATGCAACCTCCTCCACTACCCAGTAGCCCATCCCTTTTGGAACTTAATATCTTCCTAAGCACCTTACTAACTTATATTTTATTTTGTTTTGCCAACTTTCTGGTAGAGCTACTTGGTAATCTCTATTTACCTTATGTTCTTTGTGAGATGCGATGACTTGCCAGGCCAGGTAGGTTAAAACAGTGGCTATGACCCAACTTCTCCGCCCATCCATGGCTTCCTCCGCTGGCGTTGTTTTAATTTCAGCAACTGCACAGCTAGTGTTGGATAAAATATTCAAAATTAGATGACAAATAAGTGACTTGCAGTTTTGCGACAATATATTTTATATTTTAATCCATTATAATAAAAATCAATATTTTACCAATTTTACCAAAATGGTTACATGTTTTCAACACTTTTAAGTAACAGTAATATATTTGTTTAAATATATAATTGTTTTAGCACTGAAACCATTCGGGCTATACACATATGCACAAATTACAATCATGTGTTAGGGATTAAGAAGGCTGAGTTTAGAGGAAGTGTATTTGCGTGTATTTGCGTGAAGAAAGAGTTGAAAACTCCACCTCATTACACACGACCAGCACTCGAAGCACGATCTCCTGTCATTGTCAGTTCAGTCTATTGTTTATTTCATTCATGCAAAAATATAGTAATAAGAATATTAACATTTTTTTTAGTAAATGCTATCAGATCAGATATAAAAAGATTATTCACACCTCTAATAATTTTGATAATGCTATCTCAAAAAAAAGTTGAAAAACAATTCTCTTATTAAATGGGTTTTCAAATCTTAAGTGAGCTACTCTTCAAGCAAAATTAATGTTATTTATTACATTAGCATACAAAATAAATGGTACGGTGCAAATCACCTAGCTCTATTTTTTTTTATCTTAATATGAAGACATTAACTAAAAACTAGTAAGATTTGTGAAACGAAATAATATAGGGCCTACGTTGTTGCAAAAACACTTCAATATATTGTTAAACAATGCATGTATACAAAATTAATTCAAAATTGTTATAACGTATTTGGAGAAGATCAATGTTCTCTCTTTTTGCCATTCAGTAAACAACACTTAGTTTTAGGATTAGATATCTAGTTCCAAAAATCCCTCGGAGATACCCTATGAAAACCCTAGATACCAAGTTTCAGCCGGATCGGTAAAGTGACTTAGGCTCTAGGGTCAGATACATGTACACAATACAGACAAACGGCATAGCGAAAACCACTTTTTCTGTTTCATGGGTTCAAGAAACGTCAACATTTATCAAAATCTCTAATTCGATTTTTTTGACGATCACAATTTCTATTTCCGAAAGGTCGAGAGAAAGTAAAAAAGAGTTTATTCACTCGGGACTTTTTTTTTTTACCCAGACGTAGGTGTGAAGTGTAAGCTACTAACGGATCTTGCTGGGTCACTGAGTGCTGTAGTATAAGATAAATGAGATTAAATTAAGCTAAAAGTGACAAAGATGTGTGATAGTTTATTCATATTGTTGATTAAGTTTCCTTAGTCTTCCATATAAACAGGCAGAATAAACACATTTGTTCTTGTAAAAGTGTAGAACCATAATAAATGATACGTAACCATACACAAGCAATACTGTTGAGAAAATAAATATGGTGTTTACTCCATTCTCTTTAGTATTATTAAATATAGGCCTATAAATTATACAGATATATATAATATATGTATCTGTATGTATATAATATATATATCTATATACATATATATTATATATATTATATAGTAAATGGTAGAAAGTTAAATATATTCATAGTGTAGCTTATACTGTATTCTACATACATATATAACACGCCGTTCCCTTAGGGCAGGGGTCGGCGAACCGGGGTAAACTACCCTAAATGGGGTACAAATGAATTTCTTTGGGGTAATGAGGACGTTATGGACATAAATAAAATTATATAAAAAGCGTGTTCCTTGTTACGACAAACATTTTTCTTCTGGCAACACTGCATCTGGCCAATGTAATAGATGTGTTAGTGGACGTTACGCCATGTTGAACTCTAATATTTAGCTGATATTTTTGAGTATGTGACTGCATTGAACAAAGAATTACAAGGAAAAAAATCAATATAATTTCAGCCAGAGAAAAGATTTCAGCGTTTGGATCAAAGCTTTTATAGTGAAGACAGACAGCAGAACAAAACAAGATAGCTTCCTTTTCTAAGTTAGCTTTGTTTTTGGAAGTGTGTGAAAATATTACTTTTTGACGACATCAAGGATACAGTTATAAGTCATCTTACCAAACTCAAAATGTAGTTCTCTGTTTACTTTCCAGATCTTGATTCACAAGCTGTCAGTTGGGTTGTAGATCCCTTTAAATGTGAAATTGCTGATGTACCAGAAGAACCTCAAGGGTTGGCAGAGGAACTTCTTGAACTTCAATCCAATAATGAAGCACGTATTGGATTTGAAAACAAAGCAGATCTGTCATATTTTTTGGATGTAAACAGCTGCAAAGGCTTTCAAAGTTGCACATGAGGAGGCAGTCAAAAAGTCGCTGCCTTTTGCAACAACCTAGCTTTGCGAACAAGTATTTTAAACTTTAATGAACATAAAAACAAAACAGAGAAATCGATTGGACCCGGAAGACAGTATTCAAATTGCTCTGACATCAAAATTCCCCCATTTTTAAGTTATTGTATCAAAAATGAAACAACATCATTTCTCCAAAACCTGAAGTGAAAAATGTTTCAAAAAAAATTTTTTTTTTTTTTTCATAATGAGGATATTAATTTATTTTGTACTTTTAATATTTCAAATTGTATTCTTCGTATAAAAATAAATGTATTCAATAAACCTTTTGAATTTAAATAATCTATTCTATGATGTTCTCCCTTTCAAATCAAGGCGGTAACATCGGCGTTTGTAAATATATGTTGGGGTACTAGATAAAAAGGTTCCTCGACCCCT
This sequence comes from Timema podura, assembly GCA_033556935.1. Lineage (NCBI taxonomy): Eukaryota > Metazoa > Arthropoda > Insecta > Phasmatodea > Timematidae > Timema > Timema podura. Next base: position 98,195,628 of record JAVRXN010000010.1, on the reverse strand, counting down.
ACCTTACGGAATAGGCAAGAAACTGTGCATATAGCTAAAAAAGCAACACCTCCGTACTTATCCATCCTCACTAACTTTTTCCACACTTCCCTATCCTTGCAAACTCCCTTAGCTTCAGTAACATACATACACCGAGTCAAACTTGCTCTTTTATTCTTAAAACTATCCTCTACTAATCCCCGTTTTGGATCCTATGTGCCTCCATCTGTATAATAAAAACCATGGGGTGTCGGTTTGTATGTCCAGAGTTTTTCTCGAACTTGCTGTTAAAGTACAAACCTAAAACTACAAACACCGATTAATTAAGGTGCGGATGTAGGGGACGCGAGAAAAGGCCAGTGTTTTTGCAGTTTTAATAACAAAACTTTTTTTTTAACAAAATAAATAAATAATTTATTTGTACTGGAGCAATATTTGAAATAATTTGACCAAAAATATTTTTAATATAAAAACTGCAAAAACACTTACCTTTTCTCACGTCCCCTACAGCCCCTTATTAAGTATTGTAACTACCCCCAAAATTCTTAAACTGATTTTTTTTTTTGCAGAAGGGGGGAAGGGTTGGCCCCAGGGATAATTCATCACACCTTGATCATGTGGATAGAGTTTATATATATATATATATATATATATATATATATATAATATATATTATAATTATATATATTATATATAATATATATTTATATATATACTAGGGGAAATGTGCCTAAAATGACATAACATTTTTAAGTTTTGAAATTTCTTCTAGAATATTCTTCTGAAATTAATTGTTTCTAACTTTTTATAAATTATGATATATTATCTTTCAAATGAACACCAAAAAACATCACTAATACATATATTTATTAGTTAAAAAATTAAAATACAAAATATAGCACTGTGCTATTGTATACATACTGTATGGGTAAAATGGCATACATTTAATATTACACAGAAAAAACATTAAACATACAAATTAAACCTTCTATTATGACTTTTGTTGTTTTATATGTAGTTATCATGGCTTGCAAATATCACACACAAAATGTTTTGCCCTCTTAGCAAGGCCAGCCAATTCACGTTCTGATTCTTGGTCAAATGTGGACTTGAATCAACCCAAACCCTTGCTAACACCTTGAATCTGCTTGTTTTTATTCCTGTCCCGCCTTCTTAAAGTTGTTTGTGGTACTCCAAACAGTTTAGATGCCCGAATTAGATGCCCGAAGCCAACCCATTTCCCCATTATTTACCACATCAATAGCCCGTTGCATTGCTTGCTCTTCCCATGACTGCCTTTTTGTCTTTCTGACGTAAGTCACAACCATCTTCGCACAAAATATTTGAATTTAATATTAAAAATAATTTAAGTAGTTATTTCAAATATTAAAAATATAATTTGGTGAACAAATTACAGTAAGAAACATTTATTTTAGCAGGATAATGATTGATTTAAATAACTAAGACGCTACTTAGGGTAAAATGACACACTATGCCATTTTATCCTTACCAGTGGTATGCCATTTTACCCAACATTACTAACTATGAAATAATAAAATATTGTACCAAGAATATTAAATAATTTATGGTAGATTTTACGTCATAAATACTGCATATTACACTTGAAGTAACACTCATTATATTTACAGTAAAATTACTTACCCGTCAATGTATTTGTTAACAATGAAAGATAACAAAAAATATATTTTACTAAGCGACTTTTCAATTTTTCTTTAATAACCTCAGAAACACCTTCTGCACAGGTCAGCCATTTACAGAGTATCAATGATTCCGACTAAGGAATAACTCAATACCCTCAGTTTGAAAAAAAATAGCAGTACTTGCGAGAAAATGCACCTATGCCATTTTATCTGAGTATGCCATTTTAGGCACTTTTCCCCTATATATATAATATATATTTATATATATTATATATATTTATATATAATATATATAATATATATAATATATATATTTATATATATAATATATAATATATAATATATATATTTATATATATAATATATAATATATATTATATATATTATAATTATATATAATCTATATTATATATATTATAATTATATATAATATATAATATATATAATATATATAATATATTATATATAATATATATATTTATATATATTATATATAATATATATATTTATATATATATTATATATATTATAATTATATATTATATAATATATATTTATATATATATAATATATATTTATATATAATATATATTTATATATATAATATTATATATTTATATATATAATAATATATTATAATTATATATATTATATAGAATTATATAATATATAATATATATTATAATTATATATATTATATAGAATTATATAATATATATTATAATATATATATTATATATATATTATATAATATAATTATATATATTATATATATATATATTATATATATATTATATATATTATATATTATATATATAATATATTATAATTATATATATTATATATAATTATATAATATATATTATAATATTTATATATATATAATATATATTATAATTATATATATTATATATAATTATATAATATATAATATATATTATATTATATATATTATATATAATATATATATTATCTGGTCTAAACGCCACCTCCTATTTTGAAAAATCTAAAAATAGATAGAAACAACCGGGAACAGACTTCGCACGAAATACGAAATTGCGCCTGTCTGAAACAGGCCTAACCCTAAGTTGGGTATAAATACAACCGTTCCAAGTGAGATTTTTGACTATTTAAACCATGTAAGATATACCCACCCTTGAACCAGGGGTCTGATACGAACAAAATTTATGTGGATTACAGAGTTGAAATTCTTAATAATGTTAGCCCATTGCCCTACAATACAGTGTTAAGATGAGGTGTAAAGGAACATGAGATAAGATCCGTATTTCTGCACTACTTGTAACAAACTCGTTTTAGTTTAATTCTCTACTACTTTAATATCTGCCTTAATCATCGCGTTATTTGAACAAGGACTTTTATCATTATTTAAAAAGTTATTTTCAAACGCATTTATGTTCATGAAAAACAAGTCTATATTATTCTGAAACTATTGATTTTTTATTTGGTTAAAAAAACGTATTTTATAATTAAATGTAGCAAAATAGTCTATAATATAATCTTACTCAAGATACTTCACACCTATCCGGCACCTTAGCTCAGTCTGTAGGGTGTCTTCCTACTAGCTAAGGGTCCCGAGTTCAATTCCAGGTAGGGCCAACAAAGTTATAACTGATGAATTGTAGGTTTACCCTTTCACATTGATAATTTAACTACCGGGGACTGGATGCTATGCCTGTCCTAGTCATAGTTTAATTCAGATTAGAAACGTTCACTTATTATTCATTGATATATTGATGACAAATGACACTATCCTGTATTCCTGAGGGAGTTCTTGAATATTTCGAATATCTTTTTCAATATAATTATGATTAAGTCTTTTTATAGTATGTTTTAAATTACACTAAACAACACAGGGTCAGTTAAAATTAAGTTAATTTAAAATTGAAAAACCCTGTGGTGGCGGGATGAGTAGGGAAAAGACCTAACCCCCCTTGGGGTAGCTAGGAATGTAGTATCGAATGAAAAGTATCGATACTGTACTCATTAAAAGTATTATAACGTTTCCGATTTATATGATGATGATGATGTGGATGTTGATCATGACGACGCGTGCATGCCTTACTATGCACTTGTTACACACGGCTATGACGATCAGATTTTACGTGTATTTTTTACTGTGAGATTATTGGTTTATTGTTGAAATTAGTAGAGATTTAACATTGAACACGATTTATTTTATTAATTCCACTTCAGTACTGTAAATTTAATATTAAAATACATTTTTTTGTTTATTTACGAACTGACGCGGAGAGCCAGAGCTAGTGCTGTTACAAACTGAGATTTTCTCTGAATTATTACAATGTTCTGTTGAGATTACGATTTTTCTGTGTGATATTTTGTTTTCTGTTGGATTTATACGCACAAGCTGCTTATATATGACCTACCCTTGGACCCTTTGTCATCAGTGTTAAAACTAATAGTTCAACTCCTGGCAACCTGATGTTGTGAAGGGTGGCTTCCTATTGGGTAAAGGCAGAGTCAGCTCATCATCTGATTTTGAAATAAAACAAAGAGAGTTTTTTTTAAAGAAAGAAAGTTTTAAAACGTATTTTATTGAAATTATTTCTGAAAACACCTGATCCTTCATGGATGAAGTATTAAAAGGAAAATTTACTTACAGTTCTTTAAAGAAAAATATGCTTCATCCATGACTTTTTAAAATAACTGCGAGGGGTCCAAAACAGTATCATTACAGTATCGGAAGAAAAATATCGATACCGTACTATTATCTAAAGAAAAGAATCAATAACACTAAGTATCGGTATCGAAATTTTAATTTGTATTTTTTTAAATTTTATTTAGCAGTTAATAATAATTTCAACTCTTGCATCATAATTATATTTTAATATTTATTTAGATACTGAAAATTATAATCAATGAGTTCTACAAAAGCTTGTTTTGTTTAGACTGTGATGACCGTGCTCATTAGTTATTAATAAAGAAAGGGGTAGTAAACTGATCTCCACTCGCCCCGTCGCCCGGACAGGCATCAGGATATATTGATAAACAGAGATGAAAGAACAGCTATGAATTATGATAAAACTAAAAGAGATTGAATGACTAGAGTTGCTTCTTGCTTGTCACACATAAAATGAGTGAGAATTGAGAAGTAGTGTCATTTGTTCTTCCTCCACAGTTCATCCTAGTAAACATTTAATCGAAGCAAGAGTGAAGATTACAAAAAAGTTGTTTCTCTCGATACCGATCCGATACCGGAGTGTGAGTACTAATATCAGTAAAAGTATCGGGTAAAAATACTAGTATGGAAAGGAAAATATCGATATTTGTAAAGTATCAATATTTTTTTCACATCCCTAAGGGTAGCCAGAGATTGGAGGAGAGAGGCACTAGAACGACCGAGATGGAGGCAACTTGTCAAGGCAGCACGTGATCTTCAGGGTCTATGATCACTGAACTAATAATAATAATAATAGAACACCTACCACGAATATGAAACTACAAGAATATTTTAAAGTTATAGTGTACATTGTTAGTAGTTCTATAATGCATATAATAGAGCATCAAATTGGTAAATTTTAAAAATATTTCTTAGTGACAATATTAAAGTAACTAAAATTAGCGTATTAATAATGTAAATTACTAATCTTCCAGTAAGAAATAAATAATATTATATTTGAATACATTATAAATCTACACCAAAAATGAATCCATTCAGCTCGTAGGATGCAATAACCAATAAAAAAAACAGTACATTATGCTAGGAATAAAGGAATAGCAGTGGAAAAAATACGTGGCAAGAGGAAAACTTCTAATTAAAACGATAAGATCATAAGTAGATTTGAATTGCATAAATGAGTATATTCTGAAAGTCACAATTCAAATTTATTTATAAACATATAAATGTATAAACAATTGTTTTGCAATACAATATTTTATAAATATCGTGGTAAATATATGATCCCTAGTCAAAATGTTTAGACAAATGTCGTCAATACTATGTGCATTTTTACGGAAAAATATATTTGGTATAACAAATTATTATTATTATTATTATTATTATTATTATTATTATTACAAATACGAACAAATTATGATACACGTCTCAATCAATTGTTATTTTAAAAAAAGGCATGTGAAGTAATAAATTTTCAAAGTAACATAGTATTTATTTAAAAAAAATCTTCATTTGAAGTACTTTCTAATAAATCTTTAAAGTGTAAAATTTTCAATAAACATATTTAGTTTTTTTAAAATTTCACTATGGAAGGTCACAAAAAAAAAAGTCATTTAAACCTATTTATCAAGTATATTTCAGTTTAATACAAATTCCAATTGCATTTTATGCATATTGTTTTTATTATATATGTAATTGTTCTTACTTAAATTTGATCCGCTCAAGCTTTCAATGTATCTGCCATATGACTCTAAATATTGGTTTTAAATATTTGTTTGCAATTATTTTTATGGTGTAAAACATATTTTAATTCAACTTTTTCAAGTTTTTTTTAAAGTAATACATCAAATAATTTCTTTAACTATGTTGGAGAGTTGGAAAAGTGTCTAAATCAATGACGTTGATTCAATATAGAGATGATTTTTTTCACAAATTTCATCTGAAATATTAAAAATGGTTTTAGAACAATAATATATATAATACATGAAATCCTTGGTAAATATGTACCGTAGATGGTCACTGGTGTAATGAACTGCTTGTAAAATAATATATAATAGGACTTTATATACACTTTAAATTCAAATAACCAGTGGTCACATGGTCTAACGCGTCACTCTCATGTTGGACTTGATTGCTGGTGATGGGAAGACTGAGGTTCGAATACCAGCTGAGTGTGCTGATGTTGGCACTTCCTAAATAGTTTCTTATTCTAACTCCACCCAAATGTGGATGGATTTCCCCTAAAATTATACTTTTCTCATCCCTATTTAATTAATGTTATTAATGTATGCATATAGTCCGGAAGGGTACTAAAACACGGTGAAAAAGACACATTATAATAACCTTCAACTAACTGTGTGATCAATATAATTTTATTTAGTAAATATTCCTATTTTACGTGATTGATTTAATGTATAGGTATTTTTTATAGCTCAGGGGGCTAGTCAAAACATGATTTTTCATAAAATTTCTAAAGGCTAGATACTGGAATATGGAAAATAGGGTGATTGAAGCTATGCAGGAGTTGAGTAAGAAGAAAAGCAATGTTCAATTAAAATTAAGCACACATGAGTAAAATACCAAATAAATAGCACCTAATTGTTTACCAGGATTACTTGATTTTTACAAAAAGTTATTTTCTTCATGATTCTTAAAAGGTATACTACATATATCTATGCGTAATTTAAACACATTCTACCCTTTATAAATGAATTGAGAGTAAACTCACCGATTTGCCAACAACTAGAATATTAATTTATATTTTTGTATTGATGATACCTGGTCTTATCGCATCATGTAAAATAACATTGTATGAATACATGTTTTCAATAGTATAATGTTAACAATTGGTTTATAAAAAGTTACACACATCTTAATTACAGTGGCCATTCAAGCAATCATTGGTACACATTTATTCTATATTGTGCTACATATCCTTATAAAATATTATGCTGTCATAAATATAGGGTATACAATTAATGAGCCCTGTATTTGATAAACTTGGAATGTTATTACATATGATTAGTTTAGTTATACTAAAAAAAATTTCCCTCCAAACTAGAGAAACATAATACAGCTCTAGAACATGATAAATGTGTTTACAGAATTATTTTCATATCTTGACAAATAATCAATTTTTCTTTAATAATTTTATTATTAATTTTTTCTAGGCTATATTAAATTGTACTGAAAAATTATGAACCAAACAGATACGCTATCAGGTAGATTATTGTTCACCTTATAAACCTAATTTTTAGAAAACGAAGACATCAACATACTGGTTGAAACGCGAGTGGAATTATTTACATCCATTAGTTTTTTTCCAGTATCAGCAGGGTTGTCTTCCTCATACTTGAGGAGAAAAGCCTATTATCTTCAAACTAATTGGCAAATAAATAAGACGAAGAAATGCTCACACACTCGCTTGCAGATTGTAGGGTCATTAGGTCAAACGAAAATGAATCACTGACTTAAGCTGCCTCCAAAATATATAATGAAGTCACTATTCTATAAGCGAGTTTTTATTCTGGTATTTTGTCGATGAGTCCTAGTTTCTTAATTTTTCCACCATGCAGATAAAATCTGCAAATAATGATTTAAACATTTGGCTATACAACTTTACAATATGTATTGTTATTTAAATATCAGAAATAGTTTTGTGGGGTTAAAATTATTAATAAATTATATTAACACTTTAGATAAATATTACTAAAAGCCATTTCATACGATCCTTTAGTTTTAACAAACAAAAAAACTGGTGAAATTTAATGATCATTCATAGAGTAATGAAGCGTAAAAAGTTGTAAAAAAAATGTCTAGTATAGTAGCAACTATTTGATACTGGGAGATAGAGAATGCCAATATCATATACAAGGAAACTGTACAAAACCATGAGCCCAGATAAAATTTCGAAGGCAGTCGTTCGGTTGGCTGGATACGAACTCGGTCCCATTACGAGTGGTTGGGAAGGCAAGTTGTCGGATTTAGGCTCCATATTGGTGTAATAACTCGGCCCTGGCTGTTGTGGCGTTTCGCTAAGGATGAATGTATATTTTTTCTCAAGGTGAACTAAAGACAGCAAATGACGGATAGTATGACACAACACAATCATCACCTAGCCTAACCTAATCTAATCTAACCTATAGCACAACACGATCATAATCTAAATAAACCTAAACTAATATAATGCACAACACGATCTTATGTCTGTGCAAAATGAAATGTAAAGATTTTGGTTGGTTCAAGGACCGAATTAGTATTATGACTGAGGCAGAAATACTACTGCTAGAAGATTGAGGGGGCTGAATTCGTATTTCCCCATTAGATCATAAGATATGGAGCCATACTTCCAAGATAAAAACATAAACTTAAAAACCTCCACCAAAGGGTCAAAGAAGATAGGTCCTAGGCCAAAGCTATTTTCCTACTTACAAAGTATAACTACTTATATGTGGTTTGTTCTTGAGAAGGATTACTTTTTCACTTTTAAAACTGTAGTTTACCTGGGGCATATACATCAGGACACACACAAAAGAAATGGGTAAATGTACCCGAGTACAGACATCCAGAAGGATGACAATCCAAAGAAAGAGAGCTTATCAGATCAAGGATCCTCGAAAGTCAATCATTACCGATCTAATGGAGTCCTTACCCTAAAGCCACAAAGGGACGATAATTCCTCTCAACTAAAACATATCTATTCTCTAGGTGGACCGAACGTTCCCCTAAAAAAAATTTCAACTTTTAAGAACGCAGATTGTAGAGGAGCTATTTCCAAGAGAAAATATTTGTGATCATTTACCCAAGCTAATAGAAAAGTAATGGAAATATAATTCCTCAATTTGCAAATAAATAAATGGGTGAAAACTATATAGAGACCGAGGAAAAGAGAGTGAGGCCTAGCTAAAAGAGCTACTACAACGTGCAGGAGATCAACAAGTTGTAAATACCAGCCTATACTCACCAGATCTCCGAAGTAAATGATTTCATCAGATAAACATTGAAAGCAAGGTGGCAAAAGAGTAAAAAATAAATATAGGTATCAAATATAGCTTTCACTGAGAGAAATTATCACTATACAGTTGAGGCACCACCTATTGTATACTACTAGGACTATAGGAGTCTATGCGAGATTCTTGCCTTGATACTGGGGCCTAATCAAATCAACGGCTCTTGTGGCAATCATGTGTTGCGTTGAAATGTCCGTAATATGAGAGGATGTGCGTTAGAGCACATTGCGAATATGCAAGTTTGACATAGCTCCAACAAAGAAGGGTCAATAAGGAAGGGCGACCTTCAAACCAAAAACAACTACAGATTATAGATACAAAGAGCTTGTTTATTTCTTCCTCCAACCCACCTACTGTTTAAACACTGAAGTGCAGAGTAGCGTTAACAATGAATTGTATATTTCCAATCAAAGGTTTGCTCCTTGAACCTAATTTTATTATTGCAGAGTTATCACATCCCTCTTCCTCTCTCCTTTTTATGTTCAACCATGTTTTCATTTTGCAAAAAATTCATGCAGAGGAAATAAAGGGACACAACATGCTATTTTCCTCAGTACAATTCCCTCATCTTATGTTCAAGTCATTTTTTTGAATATCTTTGTTCTTAAAAGTGTATATTTAGTGCATAATATCGGAGATTATTAAATTAAATAAATGGTATAAATGATTATTTTATTGTCAGACAGTAAAACTCATTTAAACGGATGATATTAATCTGTTTACAATACTTATTTTAGTCACTACTCACTAGTAAATTTCGACATCCTTCGGATGGCATGGTAGATACCGTTAAATGAGGATCAAAGAAACAGAATAGGTTTATAAATATAAACAAAACACATGTTTAGGACTATGAGAATGAGAAAATAAGGCTCCTATAAGTAATTATAATCTTAAAAATATAAATGAAAACCTCTCTTCTTTCTTTCTGCCTATACACTATTTCTCTTTTTCACCACAGAGTATTTCTTGCTCTCTTTGTGCTTGTTTATTTTGCCATTCCCTTGCCAAGAAGCAAAGGTAAACTTGAACAACGAATTCTTTCACGTAGGATGTCTAAATGGTTGTCAGATAAATTATTATTTAGGTTTTTTGTATTTTCGTTAGTAAATTCGATGAGTGTGTGCTACTTAGGTGAGTGATAAAAGATTTGGGGTGTGTGTTACATTTTAATTGATTTTAAAATATGGGCTTATCAGATGAATTATTGGGGTTTGCGGTGGTCACTGGTGGGGTTAAGGGGTGGCCGGGTGAGTGACTTCCAACTTTTGTTTTTATAGTGCTGTACGTATTGTAGGCCTGTAGAAATATTTTTTAACAAAAAATAATCATTCAAAATATTGTATAAATTGTAGACAACTTTACCTGGTCAATATGGGCCGCAGAAAAAAACACAAGAAAAACTATATGTATAAAAATATCTTAAATACTTGGTTAAGCTCTATTGAATTTAATAATTTACTGATATTTGGGATTTTTTGAAGCCATTTATATAATGTTTATTCCTATTACAGTTTTATATTTGGCAAATTCCCTTCTTTTATAAGTTTTAACAAATATATTAAATCTAGATTAATTTAAAATTGGTTCGTATGATTGAAATCTATCAATAGTACTCTTGTCTTTCCATATAGAACACACAGCAAGACAATATTCATAGGGGAATAATTAAGAGTGCATAGGCTCAACATAATTTGTTTCCAACATCAGTAATATGTATAATGTATAATTACTGTTAATTGTTTAGTGTACAAATTAAAATTATAAATATTTTATTACTATTCGCCTTCTTAAATTGTTGAGAATCATTCTATTTGTTTCATTAAAGAAACATACAATTACATTTTTTAAATGTAATTTCCCTTTTTAAATTCCAGTAAATCAACCAATTCGTAAATGGTTCACATGGACATGTCATATTTCTTTATTTTAGATTTATCTTATAATATTTGTATCACATTTTATCTCTTTAAAGTTTTCACGTGTACGTATCCCAGTCTTATTTTAACATCATATACAACTCTGATGATGATGATGATGATGATGATGATGATGAAGCATGAGCCAGCCAAAGTTTAACACAACGATTTTTATTCACTAGGATTTCTTGGTTTTATAGGATATACAAGGCGGCAGAAGATTTCTTATCTCAATGACATCAATCATTCACACATGGCTTCTTGATATATTGCAATGCAATAAACAATATGACAGAGACGAAGAGCAATACATTTCTATATACACAGCTTTCCATATTGCCTATTACAATATCCAACTAGTTTGGCATTCTGCCCGTATAAACGATACCAATAAAGGTTTTGAAGTCCAGTCTGTGTTGTTAAACAGTAGCACCACGTAGTGATGTAATAATTGGCGCAAACAACAAGGTCATGGGGATTAGCAAGGCACTGATTTGGTTCTAAGCAAGCTTCGAACGTCATGATCACACTTTAGAAAACATATTATTATCATTAGCTTTTGGACTCGTAAAATAAGGGCTCCAGCTGTTTAGTTCTCTTATCAAAGATACGATGATAAACATAATGTTGAAATCCTCTATCCACGTGCTCTATCAGGTAAAGTATGATTTTCATAGAAAGATTGTTTTTCTTTGAAAAACTGGAAAATCAAGTTGCCACAGTTCTGTAAGTAAAAATATTACAATGTTATCTACATTATCAGACAATTTAATTAATAATGTAAAGAGAAACTATAAAATAATCCATAAGAAAGTATTATTGGAGCTTTTGATAATTTTTAAATGCCCTTTTTCGATTTGTAAATCAAATAAGACATATTTATAAATGGCAAATTTTAGTGACTTTCAATAAAAGTTGGTGGACAAAAGTGGTATTTATAGCCTATAAACATCAAGATTCAGGTAATCACTGAGAGGGTTATAAAATATGAGGAGGAAGTCTGGAGAGTCCTAAATAGTTCAGGCAGACATAATGGATGTGGCTGAGGAAATGACACAGTTTCAGTACGGTAAGATATCGGTCCCAGGGTGTCTTCCACGGGCACCTAGGTCATTATACACATCATGCACTTGGTGGTGCTACTGGCTGTCGTAGTTACAATAATACTAGTGGCCGCCATGGACTATATTAAACTGATAAATAATATAAATTAGTCTAACTATACGTTATTAACAATAAAATGTATGATTTGAAAAAAAAAATTCAACATTGTGAATCTATAACCTAAACACAGCCTCTAACGGATTCAAAAGTCTACATACATAGGGAATATTTTTTTAAGCTTCTATCTGAAATAGCTATTTTTTTAAAGGAAAAGCCTATTGAGATAATTCTCCTTGCCAGATTATGAAGCTGTCGCAGATGAGTTCAACAATAGACCAATCACACACGACACTGTTGCCAAACTTATTGAGAAGTTCCGAAGGACCGAAAGTGTTAGTGACCAAACAAAAACATGGCCGTTCATAAACATCCACCAATGAATGTATATCGGCAAAGATACTGGCAGAGTTTGAAAAAAGCACAATAATTACATTCAAATTGTGCATCCTCCTTATGTATGGAGACATTTTGAATCAGCCTGTACATCGCGTGGATATTTAACCATATACATATTTTTAATTATTTGAAATAGTTCAATTTGTGGCAATGTACCAAGTAAACCAACCAAAGATGTATTATTTAAAAAGATATGTTCAGTTATATTTCATAGTACTGTACATTTATCTTTGTAGCAAACTTTTCTTTATTTTAAAGCAGTTTATGTATACAATATAATATATTACTAGAAAGACTTATAGCTGTATTGTTCTATATTAGGCCTATACACAGTATAGATTTATTTTTAAAATGGTTTTAAGATATCCTAATTTAAAAGTGATTTTATTTAGCTACAGTATTTAAATAAACGTCGCTAGTAATTTCTTGCTGGGCATATATTTTTTTTTTGCATTAATTTTACCGCTGCACAAAGCATACAGTTGATTTAACTTTATCTTGTTATGCGTCATGCATGGAGTTGAACAAAGACAACACAAGAACTTGAGATGTGTCAGCCTATAAGAATGCGAGAAGAAGCTCTAGCTAATAAAATTAAAGAGCAGCATACACAGCTGATGGAAAATATTTTCTGTTCATGTTTGAAATCCCTTGTGGTATCCTTACTTGTTTGTAAACGAATTTTTCTTTGTTTTAGTGTCAATGACTATGATTGTAAATATAATTATTTAAAATAAAGGGGAAATATTACATTTTTTATCCGGCTGTTGAGAAGTAGTTCTACCATTATATTCAATACTATAGTAGAATCAGAACCAAATAAAAAGTAAAATTTGATCTAATAGCAGAGGCACCACTTAAATAAGGTTAATTCTTTGTTTTAAAAGATACAGTTTAATAAATGTTGTTTTTCTAGAAATCCCTTATGTGAGGTCTTTTTAAATACCTTATCTAGAAGATCAAAGAAGTTAAGCCAATTTATATGAATAAATCGACAAGACACTAATCACTAAGTTTAATTCCAAACCGTTGTATTATTCTAATTAATAATGCGCACTAAATACACTATGTACAATACTTTTTACTATTAGATATGCATTATGCATTAATATAAACAGATATCTATGTAAAAGTTGGGCATATTGAATTATTATTGTTTTTCCTATAGGCATGTCACACACTCATACACTTAATCGATAAAGTTTAAAAAAAAAACCTTTTCAAGATATATGTGTGATATATTGTTGTTGTTTTTTTCCACCATGTCTTGGTGCCCGTTCGGGTTATAAGTGTGTGTGTGTGTGTGTGTGTGTATATATATATATATATATTAGTGCATTCGGGCGTCCCCTATATATATATATAGGGGACGCCCGAATGCACTAATCGTACATCCTTTCGGTGGAGGCTCTTTCCAGTTTCCACGTCCCGATGAGATGAGATGATGGTGATATTGAGTATGAGGGTGTTGAAACAGTGGAAAGACTTTAACCTAACTTAAGCCTAACTAAACAAACCCTGGTGACCATTAGAATAATTCCCCTTTCGGGAAAATTACTCATTGTACCAGCAGGGAATCAAACCCGGGGCCCTTATAATCGTATACAGGTACACTGACTACTATACCACGGGGCCGTTTAATTACTCTAATGAGATAAGGATAATTAATGTAAGGTTTTAAGAGGTAACGTACCCGCATTTACGTGGAGGGAGAGTGCCAAACCATTTAGGAAAAACCACCATCAGTAAAAACCATACTCTTTTTAAACAAAGAGAAAAAAGTTCTCATTATATTGACCGACATTCAAGAACTTTTAAGATAACTATTTGAAGAATATTAAACTCTGGGTTTCTACTGGAGAAATATTTTATTTATTTGCCAAAATAATTTTTTATTATTAGAACTGCAAAAACACTCGCAATCCCTATCATCCCACCATAACTCTCGGCTCCAGATCGTCTGTTTCAACAAAGGTCTGATGGTCGCTAGCCACATCACTAAAATAGGATTTGAAATTCATCTATGTCCGGTGATATTTCGACTCATTCCTCGTTTTTTCGTACCCAATGCAGAAAAAAAAAAAAACTTTCCAGAAGGATCCAGTTCGTCTTGTCTTTTCAATAACACCATATGTTTTATTTCACTTATTCTAAATTGCACGTTTCCTGCCCAATAAACTTGTAATTGTATTATCATGCCTTGCAAAACACCTGCATGTTTCACCAACTTGTAGTATTGTTATTCCTTTAAGGTGGGGATTTAGGGAACGCGAGAAAAGGCCAGTTTTGTTTCATGTTCTATAGGGAAACTTTTTTTTTTGTCAAAATAAAAAAAATGTTTCAGTACGAATATAGAGTTTATTTTTCTTAATGTGGTGATGTCATGAACATAGTGACATTAGATGACAAACTTTTTAAATGAAGAGAAAAAGTTATCTTCAAATTCTAGGATACCCTTGACAGATATTTAAGAAATAGTGAAGTCACCCATGTGAAGAAAATTAAACTTTATGTGTCTACTAGAGAATTATTTGGTTTATTTTGGACTGAAAGGTGACATCTCATGGTACTGATGTATTAGTACAGGTCTTTGGCACGCTTTATAGGGACTCTAAACTCTTTCTTAGACTTTTTCTGAAAAAGCTTATCTCATACGCGTCTAGGTAATATTAGCGACATATTCATGTAAAAATGTACAATTCCGTTATCAGTCACTATCTGGACCAGTGGCACACACACAAATGGGTGGGGATCAAAAGAGGGACTGCTCCCCCCTTTCCCAAGACCCCCAAATAATGTTAGTAAAAAACGTAAATCATATGAAGTAGAACCATAATTTAGATCACAGGAAAGGAGTCTAATAAATAGGCTACATTTTAATAACTGACTTTGGACTTGATATTCAAAAGATGTACCGCCAAGTATGTACTGTACATCAAAAGTGCCCCTAAAATTCCCAATCGAAAAAAGCACATAACTAAAATTGTTGTTATATTATAAACAAAGAAGTAGACAAAATTAATTCTATATCAATACTGCCTTATTTATTATTATTATTATTATTAGCACCGCGTCTTACTACCCATTCGGATTATACGCACTTACGCTAATGTGCAATGGTAGGGTGATTGTGAGATGAAAATGGAGGACCTACAGTTTAACGTGGAATCCGAACCACGGTGGAGGCCTGGCATTCCTCACATTCACAAGTTGTGATTAATACACTTCTTGTCAGAGGTGAAGGAAGGGTTTGGCATTCAGATAAATCTGTGCCGGGACCGAGGATTGAACCCCGGACCCCTAGCACAGAAGTCTGACACCTTACCACTAGACCACCAGGTCACCCCTTATTTATTGTTTAGAAAAAGAGTTGCAAGAAAAGCTTTATAACTAGTAGCCACAATTCTGATGATTAAGTACATTATAGTTTTGTAGGCTCTCACCACAAATTAAGGGTTATTTATTACATTTGGGACCGCACTTTTAGACTTCAGAATTCCTCAGAGCAAATCAAGTGTTGATTAAGGTTATGACTAAGGGTTAGTTTCAGTCAGACTTAGTACGCCTCTGGGGCGGCAAAACTGGTCCATTCCATTAGAGTTTAGGTAGGTGTCGTCCTATATTTAATATGGCACCACTTGAGGCGTATTTAGTCTGACTATGAAATGACCATATTGTTTTAGATGCTTCAAAAACAGCATGGAGCCGATGGTATACTAAAATTTCTCTCAAACAATTATCAATATATACTAATATGATAAAACATTCCTTCAAACTTTAATTTATGTGAAATTTTGAAACCGCTATAGGCTATACGAGTCTGAAAACCGTAATTAGTTATTCACGAATTTAAAGAGAAAATTTTATCAAAATATTTTTAGAAATCGTAATAAAATGGTCTTCTTGAACATGTTTTAAATTTTCTTCAGCTTTTATTTATGATTCAAAGAATATTGTATAAATTTAGCACTTATTTTGAATGCTTTTTTTTATCATAACTACGTACATACATACTTTCAACTAAAAAATAAGTTATTTAACAAACTTAAATTACTTAAATAGTTGCCCTAAGTTACCATAAAAAGAACTCTTGAGTCATTTAATAATCATACATTTTATTAGACTCCAAAGATTATGAGGTGATTCATGGGAATGAACCAAATAAGTGAGAGTCCTCTCTTTTACTACTCTGTAATACACACACACACACACACACACACATATATATACATATATTTACTATATGTATAATGTTATCTATAAGCAGGTAAATTTTTGGATACACTTATAACATAAACAATATTACTTTCTGTAGTGTTTTTATCCTTTAGAGCAGTGATGCGCAACCTTTTTGTGGGTGCGACCCCACTGAAGTATTACTTTATTAAGAAGACATCATGCTACCATGTAAATAAAATAAAAGTTTTCCTCCAATTTACCCGAGGCCTTCTCCTCTTACACTTTACGGTTACGGTCAATTTTTGGCCCCCTATAAATGTTCACAATGCTATCAAATATATGTAACCAAAGCCAATTTATTGCACATGAATATAACATTTGCTCACAGGATTACAAAGGCTGCATCTTACCTAGAAGGTGTTTTACCTATCCTCTTTGGTATCCATAAACAAAATCTGGTGACCCCTTGATAACTCAGGACCCCAAATGGGGCCACGCAATACTGCTCTAGGCAACCGTCACCAATGTAAGCAATCATTGTTTATATAAAAAAAAAGAACATGGTTTTAAACACAAATACTCATATAATAATAATGGTACTAAAATTATATTTGTAGAAAAAACTATCACCACACTCTTTGAAACATTTCCACTAAGATCCATGTTTTCAATGTTGACAATCATTTATGTCTAAGTAAGGGATTTAAAATATACTATTTAAATATCATTGTCTTTATGACAGCACACTATTGGGAATCTCTGAGCAATTTAAAATAAATGTCCGAGTTTCATGACTCAACTTTAATGCAATACACGTAAGTACTAGCGAAAATAACGGCATATCTTATCCCGATGCTTGGATAAAAATAAATAGCTAGGCCCTATATATTGTCCACTTCTTGAAACTGATTATTGTAGTACGTTATATAATATTAATAACATGCTGAAACCATAAATAGCCGTAGAGTAAATTTATAAACAACCTACTTTCCTCTTTCTAAGACTGTGTTTGTATTCACACATAACGCATATCTAATAGTGAATAGCCTACAGGTCACAGTTCTTAAGAAAAAATACAACAGCTTATTATGAAACGTAGTTATTTAAGTTTTACTCAAAACACTTGATTTTTATTCATAGAAATTGACTTAACCTCTTTATACTCTAGATAAGTTCTTAATAAATATTTCATTTACGGGTTTATTTGAAAAACAACATTCATTAAAGTGTATCTTTCGAAATATAAAATTAACCTAATTTAATTGGTGCCTGTATTATTCAATCAAATTTGATTTATCTAAGATTCTGAATTTGTTACTGTCATTAATACTATGGTAGACCTACTCAATAACAGAATCAGAAAAATAATATTTCCCCTTTATTTTCAATCGTATTTATAATCGTAGTCATTGACACCAAAACAAAGAAAATTCATTAATAACAAACAAGTATGATTGCGCCAAGACATTGCAAATATTAACAGAAGATAATGTCCGTCTTCTGTGTATAATGATCTTTAATTTGCTAGAATCTCTCCTTCTCCTTTGCTGACAAGTCTCAAGTTCAATAGTTGTCTATACTCAACTTGATGCGTAACACATAAAAAAGTTAAAGTTAAATCAACTTTCTGCATTATTCACTATACACTATTCATCCATAATGAAGACCATCATTAAAAATAGTGGGTTTCAACTTCTTTTTCATAATCTGCCCTGCACTATTCGTTACTGGCTATGCGTTATGCATTAATATACACACAACCTTACTCTCTCTATTTCTAAAACCATATGAACGTACAGATTTAAAATAATTTACTAAAATGAGCTCAGAGCGATTTTCAAAGTACTCTCAGAGCTTATTCATTTAAAAAATCAAAAAGAGCCCTTTGTAATCACGTATTTTATTGAAATGACAAATTTGGCTCCATATATGGTGTAAAACATAGCAATATACCGTACCCAGGACTTTTGGCCCCATTACATCAACGCTACTTTTTTCACAGGGGGTGTTCCTATACAGTTCTGTTTCATTTTTTTATAGGGAAGTGACCTTGGGGTTGAAAACCTTTATTTTAAAAGACAGCCCACCTAATTACTACGATCCTCAACTAGCTTGGGATCTTTTAATGTTGAAAAATATCTTAGCAATTTATAGCTAGTGTGATGACTTTAAGAAAACAAATTAAGGCAAATGATAATTTCTAAACGCCTTAGTGTGTATTTTTATAGCAATAATCACCGCTGAACAAATTACTTCTTTCGAAGTGGCGTCTCGTTCATTTGAGTTATTAGCCCTAATGCTAATTAGCAAGGATACATCGTGTTTTTAATATATATCTTTAAGTATAATTAATTTTACAAGTAGAAAAGCGTAGGCAAAGAAAGCTTTTCATAACAAGAATACATTACTAACCTCGACTAGCATAAATTTGGAAATCAGGAAAAGGTTCCTAAAGACATATGTTTGGAGCGTCGCGCTTTTGATGTGAAACATGGACCAATGGTGCAACTGATAGGAAAATATTAGAAGAAAGTTGAACATGTCATGGATAGAGATGGTATCAAACACAGAAGTGCTAAGAAAAGCAAATGAAGAAAGGAAACTTTGGAAAGGTATACAGCAAAGAAGAGCTAACATGGTAGGACACTTACTGAGACATGATAGTTTGACGAATATAATATTTATAAAAGGAGATGTAGAGGTGAGGTATTCAAGAGGAAGACCAAGACTGGAGTACATGAGTCAGATAGCGAACGGTGTTTGCAAAAGAAGGTACACAGACTTTTAGAAAATTGGGCCCAGGAAGGCCAAAAGTGGAGAGCTGCAACAAACCAATCGCAACGTTGATGACCTAATGGTGATATAATCTTCAGTGAACATTAAAAAATAAATTAACCTAACAATACAATTCCAAGAAACTTTATGGATTCCAGTATCGATTCGACTTGTCTGGTCCGAGGAGGAGTCCCGACGGCCGACAGCTATAAACAAAGTTTCGCAGCACGGCTGAGCAGACGCTAGGAAAACACTTCCACTCAGAAAACAATGAATGAGTCAGGCCACGACCGCCGGTCGTAGCAGCCAACAGTTCCTAGGAAACCACAGATCTACTCGTTCGAGTTATACGCCTATGTACTAATTATTACTCTAATGTTTTAGGAATGAGGAAGGTTAAATTTTTAGGAAGTATATTCTTATTTGTGTGGAGGGAGAGTAGAAAGACATTTTAGGAAAAACTACCCTCAGTAGGCCTACACCAGAATTATACCGAACCCCGAGCTCCTCGTCATCGGCAGTCTAGTTTATTGCGATAGTGACGCCTTAGACCATGCTGCCACTGAAGTGGGTTCTAGACTTGTTAAGTGTACCGCGAACTTAAAATGTTTGCAGAACACTTCAATAGAGCACACACACACACACACACACACACACACACACACACACACACACACACACACACACACACACACACACACACACACACACACATTGCTCTGTGTCTCCCTACCCATCCGGGCCATACGCATTTATTTAGACTAATAAATTAGAGATGCGGAAGATAGAATGTAAAGGAAATGTACCCACATCTGCGTGGAGGGAGAGGGAACAACAGTTAGGGAAATAAAACACTATCAGTTCACCCGACAGTTATTAGAATCCCAACCTCCTCACAGTTGGCAAACCAGGCTTATGTGCCAAAGGTTATGTAGATAAATTACTTAATTGTATATTCAAGAAGATTCTCAAAACATTCAGTTTGTTTTATGAATGCATTACAAATGGCTTAAATTAAGTGTTGGGATTATTTACTGAAAGAGTAAAAGAGTCTTAAGCTTATACCTTTTAAATCATTCTAATGTGAATAGGTGGCAACAATAAACAAGTCTTAACTCGTTACACAATGACACAGCGAAACACACTGGTATGGACAAACTCTAGTTTCCATCTATCATGGACAATAATACTTTATCCAGATATGGCGGAACACCATTTAATATTGACTTCGATTTTCATAGGAAAAACTATCTAGAAACCCGCTTCGGTGGCCGCATGGTCTAACGCGCTACTCTCACAGTAGACTAGACTGCCGATTACAGGGAGATTGAGGTTCGAATATCTGTTGGGTATACTGAGGGTGGTTTCTCTAAAAATAGTTTTCTAGTCTCCCTCCACGTAAATGCGGGCACATTTACTTTAAATATAACCTTCCTAATATTTAAAACCATTAGTGTCATTAGTACATAAGCGTATAGTCTGAACGAGTAGTAGGACGTGGTACTAAAAAAAATCTAGAAGGCCTATTTTCCTACAAAGACTTTTAATATATATTACCTTAGCTCAGTCGGTAGCATTTCTGTCTGCTGAGCCAAGGGTCCCGGGTTCGATTCCCGCCATGGCCGAAAATGGTATTATTGGTGAAATGTGGGTCTACCCTTTCACAGTGATGAATTAACGGCCGGGGACTGGATGTTGTGCCTGTTCTAATCTTAAACTAGATTTATAAGGCATGTGAAGCTACGACAGTCTTAACCAGCTGGTAGTGTTACTTTGATTTTTTTAAAACTGGCCTGGCCACAGGCTGGGAACAGTAATGGCTGTAGTCCTACTACAGAGTAAAATTCTGAGAGGAAAAATTGAGATTTTATGTTTTCCTTTTAGTTTCTTTACAACAGAGGTAATAATACTCTTGAAACACTGTGTAAATGGGGTTCATACACCTACTTTATTATTTAATAAATCAAAACGTTATTAATTATTCACATTATAGTTTTCTTAAATCATGTTTACCTTGGAAATTTGTATAATTACTATTAATATAATTAATTTTGTTCAAGTACACTACTCTGTAAACACTGTCTCACTAATGTTTACATAAATACATGACAATGATTATTGTATGTTCTTACATACGGCTTTCTTTTATCCTTGTTAATAATAAACGTAGAACAAATATTGTTATACCTGTTTACGCTTTAGTTTCTTTCTATCAATGATATTATGAATAGGGTAGACCGGGGCAGTTTGGCTACAGGGGCACGTTGGCACGTCGGTTGCGGTTCGCTAGCGGAGTACAGGATCGCTCCACGAGTCACACAGAGGGTGTATATATCAACCATCTTTTGTCTCCGTTGGTGGCAGTGAGTATGACGAAGCCTACAGAGTAGGACGACGGATTTTGTGTTTATTGAACTTGTGAGTAAATTTTCTCTCTCATACATAATCCTTTGTAGAATTGTATAACTCTTATGTCTACTTTTTATTGTATAATATTCTTAAAGAGTACTGTCTAGCCGTTACTTTTAGCTATCAAGTGAAATGAATTTGTTGAAAATGACGCTGCGAGGTTAGTCGGAAAAACAAACATGGTGACGGGGCACATTGGCACAATACATCGGGGGCATGTTGACACTGTGTGCCAACGTGCCCCTTAACCTGGGAAGATATTTTATATGTTACCAGTTTGTTTATAAAGTCAATTAGAAAAGAAATTTTAACAATAATACACAACCAGCTTCGCATTTTTTATTTAATTTGCTAATATATAAAATAGATAACTAATTTTAAAAAAACAGTCTTTATAACATTTTCTACAGATCTCACGATGGTGCGCACATACAAGAAGAAGACTACCAGGGGTGAAGTTCCTGCCGATTCAATGAAAGCAGCCGTACTTGCAGTTAAAGTAGAACATCGTTCAATTAGAGGAGCTGCGCAAGATTTTGGCATACCGTTCAGAACACTGGCTAGATACTGTGCCAAGTACAACCCGGGGGCACCAAAGCCTGTGGAAGCAGCACCAGAGTCTGTGGAAGTTACACCGGCATCTTTTACCCTGGGCACGATTTAGCTAAGCCAAGCCATGGAAGGTAAGCAAAACCTTAGTGTTTTTATTCAATTATTAGTTTATTTATATAGCTTCACTTTCCTATAGGCCTACTCAAAGACACCGAACTAATTTCTGTAGGCTTCTTCTGTGCAGGTGTTTGAGCCTGAGCAAGAGAAGCTGCTCGTAGAATACCTGATGAAGGCTTCAAATATTTATTTCGGCCTGACACCAAGGGAAGTCAGAAGATTCACATACACCTATGCGGTTGCTTGTAATACTAAAGTTTCAGCCTCCTGGACTGAGCGTGAAACGGCAGGCCCTGATTGGTTTACCTCTTTTCTGAAGAGAAACAAAAATCTCTCGATCAGATCGCCACAAGCAACAAGTCTTGCTCGTGCAACTAGCTTTAATCGAACCAACATTGGTTTGTTTTTTGGCAACCTTACAGCTGTTTTCAAAAGATTGAATGTTGCCCCTTCTGATATATGGAATGTAGATGAAACAGGCATTACTACAGTTCAAAAGCCAAACAGAATAGTGGGACGTCGGGGCTTCAGACAGATAGGAAAGATGACGTCAGGAGAAAGAGGATCGCTAGTTACTTTAGCTGTGGCAGTTAATGCTGTGGGAAATAGTATCCCACCATATTTCATTTTCCCAAGAGTGAAATTTCAACCCCATTTCATTCGTGATGGGCCTGTAGGTAATGGAGGTGATGCTCACCCTTCGGGGTGGATGACAGAAATCAGTTTCAATAAATATGCCAGACATTTTGTTTCTTATGTGCGGTGCTCTCCTGAGCATCCCTGCCTGCTACTTCTTGATAATCATGACTCCCACCTCTCAGCACAAGTCCTAGACTACTTCAAAGAAAATGGGGTTACTATTTTATCATTCCCCCCCCCCCCCCCCCATTGCAGCCACAAACTGCAACCCCTGGACCGATCCATTTATGGCCCTTTAAAAAAGTATATCAACACTGCTTGTGATGCGTGGATGTCCACTAACAAACGTCCCATGACCATATACGACATTCCCCGTATTGTAGCTTCCAGCCTTCCTTTAGCCGCAACACCTATGAACATTACATCCAGGTTTAGAGTCTCTGGAATTTTCCCTTTGAACCCAGATATATTTACTGATTCTGATTTCATGCCATCCTATGTCACAGACAGACATGATCCTACTGCCACCAACACAGATGGCCCCTCTTGTTCATCTACATCTACTTACTCTCCTCTCCCATCTACTTCTGCTCAAGCCCTTTACCCTTCCCCGGAGGTGGTGAGGCCATTGGAGAAAGCGGGGGGGTCAAGAAAAGAAACTGTCGGAGGACAAAAGAAGAGGAAATCGGCCATTTTGACCGATACACCAGTAAAGATGGCTTTGTCTGAAGAACAGGAGATCACGAAAAGGAAGAAAGAGCATCGTTTAAACGCAAACAAATCAATAAAAAAACTTTTCCCTTCTGACGTTAAAAAACGCAATCGCAGGCCAAAAGACACTTCCCCCATTGAGTCTGAGAATGAAGATGAGGACTGCCTTTGTATTCACTGCTTAGGTCCATATAGCAACTCTAAACGTGGTGAAGATTGGGTAAAGTGCACCAAGTGTGAGAGGTGGGCACACGAAGACTGCATTACTGGGGACACTGTATTGTGTGTGTGTTTCAATTGTGATAGTGACAATGATGACATGTAAGGTATTTCAAATGAACAAGGTTGTTGTATATTAATACATATTTAATTTCTAATAATAAATAGGTTGTTGAATAACATGTGAGTGTTTATTTTTTAACATCATACTGAATTTAAAATGCTGTGCCAACTTGCCCCGGTAACGGGGTAAGTTGGCACAGGTGACTTTACTTCACTTACATCGATTTTATAAATATTTTGAATACAATTAAAATAAAGTCGTTGAGGCAAAGATACACTCTAAGCTCCACTGGTAACATTCATGCCTCAAAGTTTTTAAAAAAATTAACAGGAAAATTTAAAAAAAATAAAGAGCTAAAAGTGTGCCAACCTGCCCCGGTCTACACACAACTTTTAATTAAGTTTAATAAATGATTTTTATTTCGCAACACATCCAAAGGCTTGTTTCTACTCTCTTTCTAGTCTAATCATAGAATGACAGAACGCTCTCTAATTAAGGTTAATTTTGTTCTGAAACTTAATGGAACACTTGTTAGTGACATTTCACACAAATGTTTCCTCTTTTGATGGTATACAGCAGATAATACTTTATGAATTATATTTATAGTTTTAAAAAAACTCGCTTCGGTGACTGCATGATATAAGGCGCTATTCTCACAATTGACTAAACTGCTGAAGACGGAGAGATTGGGATTCGATTCCGGTTGGGTGTACTAAGGGTGGTATTTCCTAAATTGTTTTATACTCTTCTTTCATGCAAATGCGGGAACACTTTCTGTAAATTCAAGCTTCCTAACCCCTAACACATTAGTGTGATTAGTACATAGGCGTATAACACAAGCGTATAGGGAAATGCGGTGCTAAATAAAAAAGGTTCACTTTGAATGATTATAAATGACTATAGTGGGCGTATTCAGATTAAGTAACTCTCTCTTAAATAGTTCGTCTAGTTCGACGTATAGTTACGATGTAAAAAGAAAAAAAAAATTTAATGATTTTCCTTACATGTACAATATAAGTTAAACAAACAAATTGTGATAATTTAAACTTGTCTTAGTATGATCTCATCACCATTTAAATCTGTTCGAAATACTCTTGTATACCTGTATAATCTCAACTTGTTAATTTAAGTCAGCTGAGCTTCAGTAAAGGTTCCATATCTCATTGTTAGAAACTAGCTGTATTTTCTATTTAATATTATTTAAAGGTGATAACCCAGTATTGTCTCCATAACTTTTAATATGCATGAAACACGATACGCTCTACTGATTATCAGATATATTAATCGTTTACAAACTAGTTCAGCACTACCGATCGAAGAGAAACCACATTAAGTTATTAATATTCATCCTTATAGACCACTTTTCCCTTGAATAATCCCTTTGTAATATAAATATTGTCGATGACGTCATTAAGGTGGTATTAGCCAACGAGTGCACCTGATACTCGTTATACTAATCTATCGCCTTCTCCTTAATTGGTCTGCTCACATTTTCTAGAACTCAGTTCGTCCTTACAACCGCTTCGGTGGCCGCAGTGTCTAACTCGCCAAGCTCACAATAGACTAGAGTGCCGATGATGGGGAAATCAGGGTTCGAATCTTGGTCGGGTGTACTGAGGGTGGTTTTCCTAAATAGTTTTTCACTCTCCCTCCAAGCAAGTGTGGGTACACTTCCTCTAAATTCAAACTTCCTAATCCCTAACACATTAGCGTTATTAGTGCATGTGCGTATAGCCCGAACGGGTAGTAAGACCTGGTGCTGTAAAAAAAATCGTCCTCTTTGTCAACATACAAAAAATTGTTGATTCATCAACCTGGAAAATTATCATTTTTCCCACATTGAGAATAATCCACAGTATTGTATGTTCACTTGGGATATATCGATATATCCATTGTTTAAATTTCCTCATCCTTTATTCTTGATAAAATAGATACGCTAACAGAACACATATTTATTTTATGTTCCCAAGTTGACGCTCACATCGTTTCAGAAATTCTGTTCTGCTGAGTAGAGTCTACGATGTGTTTATGCTGTCGAACACCTTGGACTTAAAATATATATTTTTTTACTGTAGTAATAGCATTAATTTATTTACTTCATTCCATTTTTTTTTACAAGCACAAGAATTCTACCTATATATGCTGGCATTGAATGTCAAGGTTTGTTCATAATCTTGTAGTATGTGTTACCCATACGTAAGGATATATCTTTTGATAATAGGTCTACTGTATGAATAAAAAGTCTATAAAATCATTCTGCCTTTCAATATCGCAATAGGAATTGAAACCTAGATTAACGCCAGATGTTGTTATTTCTTCCCACACCTGCCTTCGGGCTATGCTAGGTGAAAGGTCACACAGCCTCCACTCTTTCTTGTAAGCTTTAATCTCTTTTAATGCTTCATTCGTTTTCCGAGTACAAGGCACGCCAAGAAAAAAGAAGGGGCGTGTGCTGTCTTGGCTCCAAAGCCGGGGCTACCAATTTGCTGGTATCACTTAGTTACTCTATGGCACTAGGAACTGGAAAATTCATTGCCGCACTTACAAAAGTATGCCACCTATCACTAGCTTGAGCTAGTTCTATCCAGTCCACCTCATCCCTATCTCTTTCAGGTCCTTTTTAATGTTATCCTCCCATCTGCGTCTAACCCAGTGGTCTCTCTCTTCCCATTGAGTTTATCATTCAATACCCCAAACACTGTTAAAGATTCTCCTATTCGCGCTGCATGTCCTGCTCACCATAATCTACGATATTTGACTATTCTAACAATGTCTTGTGGTGAGTACAGGGTATGTAACTCATAATTATGTAAACCCCTCCACTTGCTAGTATCCCTAGATACATGCAACTGATTTATTTAATTAAAAAGTAAATTACATTCTACTTTAGTAGTTAAGTATTCCAATCGAATAAATCTATATTTACATCCATCACTCTCTTCTTATCTCTAAGGTTGACCCCAAAAATACCACGAGAGGGGTAGCCTACCCGTTGAGCAAGTATTGTTTATTGTCCTAGAACCAGAATCTCTTCCTATTAATAATAATAAACATAGAAACCAGCAATATACTAACCATAGTTCTAAATAGGGAAAAGGTTTCTTAGTTTGAACTCATATAAATAGCTGTTTGGAATTATGGACATGCTTTGTATCTATATTTAGAAACAAGGGAAGGAAAAATGTAAATCCTTTTGTGACCTTTGTGCATTCCCAAGTTTAGTCAATATCCAGTGTTTGTGCTAACATAATGAACCAGACACACAGCCATACAATATTGTTACAATAGTTTTTTTGTTTAGAACCGCGTCTTACTACCCGTTCAGGTTATAAGCTTGTGTACTAATTACGTTAATGGTTTTAGGGATTATGAAGGCTAGGCCTATATTTAGAGAAAGTGTACCCGCATTTACGTGGAGAGAGTGGAAAACAATTTTGGAGAGACCACCCTTAGTACACCCGACCGAGATTCGAACTTAGATCTTCCCGTCATCGGCAGTCTAGTCTGCGGCGAGATTAGCGGTCCATACCATGAGGCCACCGTAGCGGGTATTTCAATAGTTCATTTTTCTATTCATGGGAAGATATTAAATGATACGTATCTATTTTAAATGGGATTTTATTTTCCAAATTAGCGTTTACACGTTTCAGAAATGCTCTTAACCATCCTGATTCAGAAGGTATTTTCTTTAAAGATTGTGTGTGTGTTTTTGAACGTCATTATGATAATTAGTGCAGTGATATTTGAGTTGACGCCAATGTTTTCTTATTTAAATGTTTTAGTAGAAATACGATCTTGATTACAACCCATTTTAAAGCATGTTTGAAGCATTAGAGAGTAACCATTTAACTTTGGGAGCTACATTACATTTGTTTTAAATCTTGCATTAAAGAAATATAAACAATAGGCATTCACTAATTTCAACGACGGAAATTGAATCCCGTAAGGAGCCTCGCGGATGTGTATGATCCAACTACTGCTTGAATATATGAGGCCAGCACGACCAACCACAAAAACAACACACACATGACTGTGTTCATCTCGTATGACTAGCTTTCTCTTGTCGAGCGCCCTGGAGGCAGGTGAGTAGGTTTCCTTACGTTCTTATTTGACCAAGATGAGTTGCTCGACTTGATTCTCTTGTTGACTTCCACGAGCCTACTTAATTATTGCTGAATAAAATTAATCTGGTTTAACCTTAAATTATTTTACTTTCTCTCGACCCCTCAGATATAGAAGTAGATACGTAATGTGATGGTCAAAAAAATAAATCGAACTCGATATTTTGATAAAATGTCGACGTTTCATGACCATATGAAACTGAAAAAGTGTTTTTTCGCGATGCCGTTTATCTATCTGTCCTGTGTGTCTATATCCCGGCCTCGAGTTGAAACCGTTTTAGCGAGAAGCCTAAAGCTTGATAGGGTTACCATAAACGGATTTTGGAATTAGATATCTAACCCTAAAATTAAGGGTAGTTTACTATACGGCAAAAAGAGAAAAATTGGTTTTCTCAAAAATCACTTTTACTATTTTAATTTAATTTAGTATTTAGGCACTGTTTAACATTAGAAACAAAATGACAACTGACCATTCTCATTTTTCGATAAAAGTGACTTTAAGGGTACTTTAAATAAGCAGAAATTTCCAATTTTGATATTATCCCTGCAACTAGAGGCAAAATAACTTCTTATCATTGTAAAATTGTACTATTAGAGCCAACTTTTTTAAAATACTAAATTCTTTAACTGTGTATTATGTTGTATGCATGGAGATTATTGATTTATGACAATATTATATAGTAAGACGCGTAATAAAAATAGGATTCATACATTAAAAAAGAAATTAAAAATAAGCCAATACTTTATAAGAGGATTTTAATCGCTTAAGTGGACACGTAAGCTAAGATGTCTACCTCATCTGGTATAGTTTGACGGTGACAGAAAGGTCAGGGTTCGAAAGCCGGTTGCGTGTACTGAGAGTGGTTTTCCACTTTCAGTACAAACTGGAAAATCATGTTGCCACAGTTGCGGGAATAAAACTGTTACAATAATTTACATACATGAATATAAAAATAATATTTATATGTATACTTTAAAAATCCAAGCGGAGAATATATTTTAAATTCAGGCATCTCTGGCAATTTTGTTGGTTAGAAGTGCCAGATACACCTACATACGGCTATAAATATATTGTTCGACAGTACAAGTATATGA
This sequence comes from Timema podura, assembly GCA_033556935.1. Classification (NCBI taxonomy): domain Eukaryota; kingdom Metazoa; phylum Arthropoda; class Insecta; order Phasmatodea; family Timematidae; genus Timema; species Timema podura. The sequence goes on along the minus strand of JAVRXN010000010.1, from coordinate 98,165,963 downwards.
AGATTATGTTAAATCTTAGTGGTACCAAGAGTCGATAAAGAGGTTCATTGGAAAACAGACAATCAAAACAACTAAATAAATATATATTTTTTGAAGAAGAGCTCAACAGGTAAAAAAGAAAGGGCTCAGACTTACCTACTTAAATAGAGTTCACATGACACGATTGTATAAAAAAAATAGCTGTCTCTGGCTCTTCTATAGTCAACATATATGGTTAGAGGAAGGTCTCAGACTTACTTACATAAAAAAAAGTTCACATTATCCCATCAGAAAAAAAAAAGATAGTTTAAATGGTGTATCTTGCACTTCAATACTACAAAATTGTCGGACACACCTCAAAACAATCAAAATAAATCTAAAAATATCGATTTTTCATGTAAAACTGCTCTAGGTAAAAGGAAGGGTTTGGAATTACCTACTTAAAGAGAGTTTTCATGACACGATCAGATAAAAAATATAGCTGTCCCTGGCTCTTCTATAGTCAGCTTATATAATACATATATTTATTGTATTTATATTCTTACCCCGGTTGATTAATAATTTAAAGATAAATTATATAGTAATTGATTAGGAAATCATATTGGAAGATTTTGTTTTTAGAATGATTTTATAATTAATACCTCAAATAAGATATATTTCTTGAATGATATATTTAAGTAACTTTCAATCAATTTTTGTGGTCGAAAGTGGGTTTCCTATGAAAATCAGGGTTTACATTTACTCTAAAATTCTATTTTCTTATCCTTACCCGTGAGAATATGCGGATAGTGGGTCTACAAAAATCAAGTAGTGGTTTTTTATTATTAAAATGTTTATTGCTTAGAAATGTAACGAATCACAAATTACAAACATTTATAAAATTGCTTGCTCATAATATAATTGTTATTATACTATAAATAAAAAAGAATGAAATTTTGTGTAATCTTTAATAATACTCCATATAGGTTAAGGAACATATTCAGAATAAAAATGAATGTCTTCAGATTTAAACTAAATGTGTTCTACTCCGCTTATTAAAGCAGTGGTTCCGAGCCTGTGGGGAGTCGAGGAACAATTTGGAATTAACGTTAAAAATTAGCTAGAAGTTGAAGACACTCTTTATTTCAATACTTTATTCAAAGTAAGATGTTTTTTCTTGAGGTATTGGTAACACTGAATACTAGATGTAAAACCAATATTCAAGAACTGTTAAAAACAAATTGGTTCCAGCCATCACACTAATTTTCAGTCATTTTATTTGTACCATTACGCTGCGAGTGTTAAAGTTGTTTTTGTATAAATTAAATAAGCGACTAGAAAGAAAAAAATTATAAGATTTTTTTAGAATTGTTTAAAAAATAAAGGGGGAAAGGGGGCATCAGCTAAAAAAGGTTGGGAACCACTGTTTTAAAGGGTATCATTTAAATATATATATATTTCATTTGTATGGTCCAAATTACACAGAAAATATATTTTACAATTATTATTTTATAAACATTTATTTTTCATCCTGAGTCACTATTTTAATTCTTACTATAATGACAACATAATCTAGGCTAGTGGAAATGTTAGAAAATACTAACATTTAATTTCAAACTAAATGTTGTTGTCATAAGGTCAATAATTTATCATGTTTGGAGATAAAATTATATGAAAAGTATGGCCAGCATTTTGTGAAAACAAAATAATTTTCCCCTAAATAATAATTAATTTTTCAATAAATATTAAAATCAATATTTGTGAACGACCGTTATTCATAGCAAATATGGATTTCGATGTATTGCAACCTTAATCAGCCAATATATTTTAAAAATCTGGTCTGATAGTCACAAAAATTTTGTTTTGCTGATATAATAATAATAATAATAATAATAATAATAATAATAATAATAATAATAATAATAATTTCAATTTCCTTTATTATAGTGCCGGCCAACAGTCGTAAGACCTATAACAGGTCAGCACTGAAAAGCACACAAGTACATACCCTACAATACATACATTTACATAAGAAAACATGATAGACAAAAAATGGCCAAATAATGCCATATACCGATAAACAACCACGAGACAAAAAAGTAGTTAATAATGATAAGAATAAAAAGCAACATTAAAAATAAATAACCAAATAGTGGTTAAAAGCAGTAGCATTTTGCAAAAAATAGATCAGAATATTGTAAACTTAAACAATGTAAACTTAAATAGTATTAAATAATATAGGCAGAACCTCTACAAGATAAATTATTGATATGGGATATCCTTAAATAACTCTCTGAGTTTAGCTTTCCTTTTATGATAAAAGTCGAATTCGACAAACCTAGATTTGGCACTATGGATACAACGACCTATAGGGCTTACCTTGTAAGAGCTATTAAGAAAAAATAATTTTTGATTACGAGAAGCCCGAGAAGGGATAAGAACGCCTACATGATCAAGGGCAAATTTGCAAGAAATTATGTTATTGAAAATATTAAAAACAAAAAGGGCATCACAATAAAGTCTACGCGAGAAGAGAGTTTGGAGCCCTAATAGGTTTCGAATTCTATCATAATCATAATAAATCCGGTTACTAAAGTATTTATCATAGCATGCAGCAACAAATTTTCTTTGAACGTTTTCTAACCTAAGAGAGTCAGTTAAGGTAATGGAATTCCAAGCAACAGTAGCATATTCTAACTTAGATCTAACCAGGGCATAATACAGACATAAAAAACAGTCAACTTTCTTAAATGATGAAGTAATAAATTTAGTAAGCCCAAGTAGTTTCAATGACTGGGAAATGACATGGTCAACATGACAGTGTAAATAAAGTTTGTTATCCAGGAGGACACCAAGATCATTAATACAAAGGGTGCGAACTATGCTATCACTACCCAATTTATAAGTAAAAAAGAAAGGATTAGTTTACCTAGTGAAAGATATAGATTTGGTCTTAGATTTATTGATAGACATTACATTTTCCAAAGACCATTGTAGAATACCATTTACATCATTTTGTAAATCTATACAATCTGCAATTGATTTGATAGTTTTAAATAATTTTACATCATTAGCAAAGAGTAAATAACTAGAAGAGTTCAAATATTTACCAATGTCATCAATAAACACATTAAAGAGAAGATGACCTAAATTAGACCCCTGTGGTATGCCACAGGGTGCTAAAAATGTATTTGAGCTGTGTGAATCAATTTTAATAATGAATGATCTTTCATGCAAATAACTGCTGAACCAATTTACATATGAGTGAGAAAGTCCAAAATTACCAAGTTTAGAGAGAATAATATTATGCTGACATAAGTCAAATGCCTTACTTTGGTCAAAATAAATAGCATCAACCTGACCTTGGGCAGAGACTTGAGGGGCAACATGCCCAAGAAATTCTACTAAATTAGTTACAGTAGATTTATTATTTATAAAGCCATGTTGATTATCTGAAAATTTATTTTTAAGGTGGTGAAAAGTATGCTCATGTATGATTTTCTCGAATACCTAATAATAATAATAATAATAATAATAATAATAATAATAATAATAATAATAATAATAATAATAATAATAATAGGGATGGCCCATGTTTGTAAAGAAAAATTATTAAATCTGTGTAGTATTTAAAAAATTATAGAACCCGCTTCAATGGTCGAATAGTTCACTCTCGCAATATAGGTCTTCTATACTGCCGATGACGGGGATGTCAGGGTTAAAATCCCGGTTGGATGTAATAAAGGGTTTTTACCTAAGTGATTTTCCACTTTCCCTCCACGCAAATGATGGTACAATTCATCTGATTTCAAACTTATTCATCCCTATCACATTAGTGTAATTAGTACTTATGCGTATGATACAAACGAGTAGTAAGACATGGTGTTTAAAAAAAATAACTCTTAGAGGACATACACAGCTCCCGGTAGCATTAGCTTATTTAATTCCCCAGACCAAAGGCAAGGATAAAAATGGATTTGATTCTTCGGTGCAAAGCAAACTGTATCGAACGACACATCCTTAGGAAGAACTATCTTCTGGGGTGACCTGGTGGTCACTTCTGTGCTAAGGTCCGGGGTTAAATTCTCGGTCCCGGCACAGATTTATCTGATTGTCAAACCCTTCCTTCACCTCTGACAAGATTTGTATTATTTACAACTTGTGAATGTGTGGAATGACAGGCCTACACCGTGATTCAGATTCCACGTTAAACTGTAGGTCCTCCATTTCATCTCACAATCACCCTACCATTGCACATTAGCGTAAGTGCGTACAAACCGAACGGGTAGTAAGACGCGGTGCTAATAATAATAATAATAATAATAATAATAATAATAATAATAATAATAATAATAATAATAATAATAATAATAATAATATAATAATATAATCTTCTGCACGACGTCATAGAAGTAAAGGTTGAGGGAAAGAGGAGCTTAGGAATAAGGAGGATTCAAATATTAGATGACTTGAAGGAAAGAAGAAAATTCTGGGAGCTGAAGGAGGAGGCAGAGGACAGGGCGCATTGGAGGTCTAAGTTCACTTACCAAAGGAAGGGACCTGTCGTAAGAAAGAACACCTATTGATAATAATTTCAATTTCAATTTCCTTTATTATAGTGCTGGCCAACAGTCGTAAGACCTATAACAGGCCAGAACTGAAAAGTACACAAGAATTATTATTATTATTATTATTTTTATTATTATTATTATTATACACCACCTAATACTACCCGTTCCACTTATGCTAATGTGTAATGGTAGGGTGATTGTGAGATGAAAAATGGAGGACCTACAGTTCAACATTGGATCTGAACTACGGTGGAGGCCTGGCATTCCTCACATTCACAAGTTGTGGTTAATACACGTCTTGTCAGAGGTGAAGGAAGGGTTTGGTAATCAGATAAATCTGTGCCGAGTACACAAGTACCTTCACAATATATTATATACTATACGGGAAAATAAGATAAACATAATAGATAAATAATTATATATACTGATGAATAGTTAAGAAAAATATAGTAATTAATAATTACGAGTATAAGAATAAAAAATAGCAATAATAAGAAATAATAAAGAGTAGTTAAAAGCAGTAACAATATGCAAAAAAAATAGGATTAGTTTTCTAGAAATATTTGGCTTAATTAATAGAATTATTTTCAATAAGACCATCTAGAATACATTTATATCAATTTTGTAAATATATACAATTGCAATTGATTTGATAATTTAAATTAATTTTACATCATCAGCAAAGAGTAAATAACTAGAAGAGTGTCAAAATATTTATCCAATGTCATCAATAAGCTACATTAAAGAAAAGAGGACCTAAATTAGAACCCTGTGTATGCCACAATGGTGCTAAATAAATAGTATTTGAAAGAGTGTGTGAAATCAATTTTAATAGGAATGAATCTTTCATGCAAATAATGCTGAACAATTTACTATGGGTGAGAAAGTCCAAAATTACCAAGTTTAGAGAGAATAATATTATGCGACTAAGTCAAATCCTACTTTGGTCAAATAAATAGCATCAATGACCTTGAGAGAAGGGGCAACATGCTAAATTTTAAATTACGAAATAATTATTTTAAAATTGATTTCGTGTGTGAGTACATGCGCTTGTTTAAAAAACATAATACAAACCCATTGGACACAGATTGTTTCCATTAGAGAAAGTTCATTGATAGCTTATTAAATAAGCTAACAAAGGTAAATCTGTACAGCTTAAAATAAAACAATACACGTCCGAACCTAGAGAATTCAATTTTTTTGATAGAATTATCAATATCCAAGAGTTTAATGTGGCATGGATACAAGAGTGTGCTAGTTTCAATAACGGGGCAAGGTAGAATAGGAAAGGCTGAATTATAAACGGAATGAAAGTAGGTCCCAAACTCATTAGCAATTAATAAAGGAGCCGCTATAATCTTGCCATTAATTTCTAGGTTAGACGGGAAACTTTATTCACACGATTATTTTTAAAAAATTTCCAAAATTCCTTGGGTTTGCATTTAATACTATTTTCTATTGAGTTCATCCAATTGGCTTTGTCTAGAATCAAAGTAGTTTGAACTAATTTATGAAAGTGAAAAAAATGAGAATAGAATATTATTTTTTTGTTTAAAATTTTGAAAAAATTGCTTTTTTCCTTAATATTGTATTCAATAGTAGAAGAAAACCAATTCGGATATTTTGATGAATTAAAAATAGTAATTTAAGGAATATGCGTTTTGATTTTCCTTTGGACTAAATTGGTAAAATTATCTACAGCCAAATTAACATCCGTAGTAGAATAAACACAAGACCAATCAGCAGTGGCCAGGTCATTGTAAAGATTAAGGTAATCACCACATGCATAATCAATATATGTGGTGGGGGTGTCATTAATTTTAGTAGCAATAGGTACATCAAGTGAAATCAATAAGGGCGGATGAGCTAAATCAATATTCACAAGGGATTGAGAGTTTTGAGTTACTACTACTAACGGGTAGTAAGACGCGGTACTACTACTACTACTACTACTACTACTACTACTACTACTACTACTACTACTAATAATAATAATAATAATAATAATAAGGCTTAGTAAACATATGCTCGAAATATGAATGGATGAACAATTTTTATGTGGCCAGACCGAATTTTATCTCTTTTATAATGTACTTACGTCTTAGTTAAATATATTTGTTTACTTCAATTTATATTATGGTTGATTTGACTAAGAACAATACATTGTTTGCTTGTTTTCCATGTTATTTCAAGTTCAGATATCGACACGTGGGAGGGCATTTTTTTTTAGCGTCACGTCTTACTACCCGTTTGTGTTTTACGCAAATGTAGCCTTCTAGCTAGTTTTTGGGGCTGTCTACGACTGCTTGATTATAATACCAACCAACCAAACAAAACCTAATCTTCCAATGATAAGCGCATGGAAGGTTGAGCTTTGTTTTAAAAAAATAATTTTATATTTCTATCAGTTTTTTCAGCACCGCATCTTACTACCCGTTCGACCCACCCCGGTGGCGTAACTAACTAACGCACTAGTTTCGTGTTGAGCTAGACTGCCAAGGACGGGGAGATCGAGGTTCGCATCTCAGTCGGGTGAACTGGGGGTGGTGTTTCCTAGTTGATTTTCCACTCTCCCTCCACGCAAATGCGGGTTCACTTCCTCTAAATTCAACCTTCCCAATTCCTAGCCAATTAGTGTAATAATTAGTAATCAAGCGGTTAACAGAACGGGTAGTAAGATGCTAAATTAATTTTTTTTTTAATGAAACTAACCGTTCGGGTTATACGCCGATGTACAAATTACTATAGTGGGTTAAGTACGAGGAAGGTTGAATTTGCGCATTTGAGTGGAGGGATAGTGGAAAACCATTTAGGAAAAAGCACGCTTAGTACACCCAACGTGGATCGAGCTCCAATCTCCTCGTCATCGACAGTTTAGTTTATTGCCTATTGCGATGGTGACGCCCCAGCTAGGGTTCCGTGGGGGTTCCACGAGAATTTGCAAAAGCCTTATTGGTCTGCTCATAATTTTTGGACAATGTGGAAATATGTCAAGAGAACGCGTGTATCTGATGAAGATGAAGAGTATATAGTGCGGGTAGTAATGTAAAATGTGAGGTTAGTAAGAAAGAAAAATTAAAATACCAAGGGATAGTAATTAGTAAATAGAAATAATCAATAAATACTCTTGGAAATATTTTATTCAAAATTATGAGTTAATTAATTATTATCTGCTAACCCTAAACTGGTTTACAAGTTTATTTTGTAATTTACCCCTTGCGTTATCAAGTAAGGGTTCTCCGAGATTTTATTAATTATTTTAAGGGTTACTCCAAACAAAAAAAGGTTGTATATCATTGTCTTAGACCATGCGGCCACGAAACCGTGTCAGTTCAATTATTGTTTTGTTGTTACTAGACCATGCGCACATCGACATGCGTATTGACGGTAGCGTAACGAACATGTGTTCAAAGAGAGTAATTGAACAGATGGATTAAACTTCGTTGCTACTCTCTGCAACTCGTCTCGGTGGTCACATGGTTTAACGCGTCACCTTCATATTGGGCTAGCTAGTCTGCAAATGAGAGATTGAGATTCGAATCCAAACCAGGTATACTGAGATTTTTTCCCCCCTTAAATTGGTTTTCCACTCTCACTCAAAGCAAATGCGGGTAGATTTCCTCTGAAATTATACCTTTATGATGCCTGTCTTAATAGTGTAAAATTAATTATGCGTATAGCCTGAACGGCTACGAAGATGCGGTGAAAAAAATCATTCTTTAGTATGAGCTAGGATTTGAAACAAAAAAATCTTTTGTTTCCTTTTTATTTAAAAAATAAAAAAGCATTACCATTTTGACTTCTTTGAATTTGAAAATAGATCAAATAAACAAACTAATAGAAAACATAAATTTAATTGTGTATAAAAACAAATCCCTTTTTATAAATATAAAAAGTATTGAGGATGTGTTAAATTATTTGTTTGTAATCCTTCTATTTTGCATATTTGAAATGTTTTAATTGTTGGTTTCTTTCTAGTTTCTGTGTCTAGTCGTGTCTTGAAATTAATTTTAAAATAAATATTTTGCAGGAGTATACTGCTATTTATTATAATTTTCTACAATATAAGATCATTTAATTATCTTTCGAACTGTTAAATATAATAGCAATGTCATATAATGCAAACCTAGACTGATAAATGCCACCCAAAATATGTGTATTATTATTATTATTATTATTATTATTATTATTATTATTATTATTATTATTATTATTATTAAAGATGTAGGCCTATATGTTATGACATATTTAATAAACAGATTGAAAAAGTTAGATATACCAATAAACACTTTAAAGAATTAACTTATTATAATATATGGATTCTACCTGCATACAGGACGATATGGGTTGCAAAGGGGGTGCGGGAGGGGGGTAAGGTTGCGTTGCCTCGCTTGAATATCAACTTTACTTAATATAATTTTATTCGATAAAAATAAAGTTACATTGTTATTTACACGTATTAGTAACTATATTTTCTAAGATCATTGTTTACGTTTGTAAAAGCCGTAGAGGTGGGTCTGGGGACAATCCACACCCCCGCTTCCCCCTCTCCAAATTTGATTATTTTTTAAATTAATAGCCTACGTGTTTAATTTTTAAACAATTTCGAAGAAAAAGTATAAAAATATATTAATTGGTATCTGATATAAAAGCACATGGTTATTTTTAATGGTATTAGCACAAGCTAAGGGTCATTCACATATGGGACCTCACTTATAAATAAATCATAATCACTCGTACTAAACCCTGTTTCAACCCACGTTAGAGCTTAATTTTGACCTGACTGGGATTTGAACTTACTTGGCTTCCAAATATGGTCAGTCAACGTATAAAGGCAAGTCTTAGCGGTCTTGATCATGGAATGGAGTAAATGAAGAAATGAGATATCTTTCAAACAATTAAATAAAAATAAAGTATCTCATAAACGATAAAAAAAATCTTAATTTATGTGAAACTTAATAGGCTCTATCTAAATTTGAAAACTAAAATAAGCTAATTAATAAATAACAAATGTTGTCAAAATAGGTTATAGTTTTCGAAACAAAACTGCTTTTTAAACATTTTAATAAATTCCATCTAACATTGATTAATGAACAAAATAGAAGTGAATGCATTTAGCAAATTTAGATGATTTTTAAAAATGTTAAAAAGCAAAAAAAAAGTAATTTATAGTTTATCGCAGTTGTCATATAACTTCAAAAAATAGTATTATTATTATTACTACTACTATTATTATCACTGTGTCTTACTACCCGTTCGGGTTGTACGCACTTACGCTCATGTGTAATGGTAGGGTGATTGTGAGATGAAATGGAGGACCTACAGTTTAACGTGGAATCCAAACCACGGTGGAGGCCTGACATTCCACACATTCACAAGTTCAAAAAATAGCTCCAATAGGTATTCATAATTCACGAAGTTTTTTTGGCTCCATCGGTTGTGGTACTTTACCCCCCAAATAGCCCCCCACTCCAAATTGTATCCTAACTAGGGCCTTGCCCTAATAGTGTGTAGGCCTTGTTTTGTATTGTTAATAAATATCTCAACATCTCCTTTGTTGTAACCTGAGAATGTTTAAAAAAGTTAAATCGTGATTAATTAATTTCCTTTTTAGGGTTTGCGAAACATAAATAATATACCTAAAAAAACTTTGCTAGCAACATTATAATTTTGCATATAAGAACGTTCTAAATCGCAAATAGAACTTATATATTATTCGCAGTCCCCGTGAAAAAATGGGAAAATCATAGTTTTTGGTAGTTGGACAGGATTAATCAAACTACGACTACTCAGAATTGAAGAACAAATTTACCTTCAAGTGGTCCAATTTGTGATATTCGCGACTTGGAAATGACTCTAGTTGCCGACCCGACAGTTTGCCACGCGACTCGACTAGCCACGACAAGGACGTCTACTACCGAGATCTGAATGTATGGCATAAACAAAGACGTTCGAGGAATAAATAGCGGCGGAACAAGTCTTGTTCTCATGAGGAGATGGAACCAAAGAGGTTGGACACAGAAAAGATACCACTTGTCTTATGTGTGAGAATGGTTTGGTGCTAAGGCTGGGTTTATATTCTCGCATAACGCATAACTAATAGTAAATAGTGCATACCTTACAGTGAAAATAAAATCGCTTATAAATAAAACGTGAATTGTGATTAAAGTATTTTTTAAATCGACTATCATTCATAAACATAGGTTTAAAATCTTTGTACTACCAGATAAGGTCTTTAACAATATTTCACTTTTGGCTCACTCGAAAAACAACTTTAGTTAGACTCTCTTTTGAAACGAAATATTAAACTAATTTAAGTTGTTCCTGTACTATTAAATCAAATTTGATTTTTATCTGGTTCTGATTTAACTATTGTCATATTAAGGTAGACTTACTTCTCAATAATAGAATTAAAAATGTAATATTTCTCCTTTAATTTCAATCATATAACTTATAGGCTACAATCATAGTCATTGATTCTAAAACAAATAGAATTCGTTAGTAACAAACAAGGCAACTACAAGGCATTTCAAACATGAACAAATAAGATAATTTTGGTTTACTGTATATACTGGCATTTAATTGGCTTGAATCTCTCCTCGCATTCTCATTGGCTGATACAAGGTCTGTCTATACTCAAGTCCATGGATAGCACTTGAGTTAAAGATAAATCTACTTTACGCGTTATGCACTATTCGCTATGTATTGATTACGATTCTTGAGCACTGTGTACTATTCGTTAATAGTTACGCATGAATATAAACCCAGCTTAACATAATATAATTATGAGTGGTTAACAACGCGAGTAACCAGGAAGTTAGTTTTGATTTCCCCACTGGCTAAAATACCTTTTCGAATTTTCTTTCTCCATTACGAGCTAACTTTTTAATTTCCAAACTTACAAAATGGCACATTGACTAAGGCGTCAACCCCATCTGATCTGTTTTTGCTGGAGACAGAAGGTCAGGATTCGAATCCAGTTAAAATGAAGTGAGGGTGGATTTCCTAAATGGCTTTCAACTTTCCTTCCAAGTAATTGTGGGTATATTTAATAGAAATGTTAACTTCCTCATCCCTACCCTCTAAGTGTAAGATTGTGTTTAGCTAGTACGGGAAGAAAGAAAAAAAACACGAAGTATTGATTTACCCCCTAGATTGGTGACCTGGTGGTCTAGGGTAAGGTGTCAGACTTCTGTGCTGAGGGTCCGGGGTTCAATCCTCGGTCCCGGCACAGATTTATCCGATTGCCAAGCCCTTCCTTCACCTCTGACAAGATGTGTATTAATCACAACTTGTGAATGTGAGGAATGCCAGGCCTCCACCGTGGTTCGGATTCCACGTTAAACTGTAGGTCCTTCATTTCATCTCACAATCACCTTACCATTACACATTAGCGTAAGTGCGTATAACCCGAACGGGTAGTAAGACGCGGTGCTAATAATAATAATTTACCCCCTAGAAACTTTGCCTTCCTATTCCCCATAAGGTTAAATCACGTTTAAAGAAACGCTTTGAAATTAAAAGTTGAATGAATAGTTTTCCCTCTTAAGTGAAGACTTATCAAAAATTTGGGCAATCCCCAAAATGTGACAAGGATGGTTTTAGTATGATTTTGGTAGAAAGAACAGTAGAAGTTAGTCACTAAATTTACTAAAACAATTTTAATTTATTCATACATCAAGTCATTTTATATGCAGCTGTCACTTTTAATAGATATTATCAATACATATAAAATAAACACAAATAATATAAAGAAATGTTAGCAATGTTGACCGCAAAGAAATATGATTGAATTATCTCTAATGTTCTTCTAATCAAAATTAGGGTATAGTGAAGATTAATTTTTTAAACTCTTCTTAAGTCAAAATTTATTATTTTGCATGTTAGCTAAGTTGCATAAGCAAAGCACACAAAACAATTTTAAAATTAGTTTTACTAAGAGTTTGGCAAAATATTGGTATTGATTTTACCTACAAGCTAACTTCTGACAAATTGTACTTCCATAACATATTATGAGAGTCTTTAAAACAACTGTCACTCAAACTTGTGTCACTAAGTTTTAGTGGCTTAGCTTCAACAATATATCAAATTGTGTTATTTTATACCGTTTAATGTTTTAACTCTAGTCTTCAATTTTTCTTCTGGGCAAATATATCAATCACAGGTAGTTAGTTATACGTAGGCCTACAGCAAAACAAAGTTGAGAATGGTATGGTCTGTTCTTAACAAGAAATGTATCAATTCTTATTCCTAAACTTTTTAATAATATGTTGAAATTAATTAGCTTTAAAATAATTTAAATATGCACAATACATAAAACAATGTATTCAGAGTAAAAAAACAATACTGTAACTAAGTTTTAGAAAGATAAAGCTATATAGCAGTGGCGCACCCAAAGGGGGGGAGCAAATAGGGCAATTACCTCCCTTCCCACAATACCTCAAATTAATTTTCAAAAATTTGCCAGCAAAGGACCATTCCAAATACCTTCTATAGGCATTCAATTTTCAAAAATTTGCTGGGAGCGTACAGTTTCAAATATATTGTAGATGCATCTAATTTTCAAATATTTTCCAGATTAGGACCATACCAAATGACTTCTAGGGGCATGTAATTTTCAAAAAATCTCCAGGCAAAGACCATTTCAAATAGCTTCTAGAGCATCAATTTAAAAAATAAAATTATGGGGAAGACTACTTTAAATATCTTCTAGAGGAAACTAATATTTTTTTAAATTCCCGGACAAGGACTATCCCAAAAAGCTTCTAAAGTTATTAAAAATTTTCAAAGAAAAGACCCCTTCGAATAGCTTCTAGGTGGATACATTTTTTCTTGCAACATTTTACTGGAAAGGATCTTTGAGCTACCCTTTGCGTTGGAAGGGAATACGCTTTATTTTTCTAACTTCCCCCGTACCCCTACATAAATAGGGTTCCACCCCCACTGATTCTTCTCTTCGAATAAAACACTAAAAATGTATCGGTTTGTGGAGAAAATATTATGATAAGCCTAACATTACAAAAGCTAAAAGTGTCATAAGAGTTACAAACTGGAAAAAGCGAAGAAAGAATATCTTTGATACATTGTATCCAAACTAAGGCCGCTTGCATTATTGAAATCGCTCCCCCCGTTACCATAAAACTAATTTAAATAGCATCTAGATTCTAGAGACATTTAATAGTCATAAATTACTGTCTTCACCTCCAGTGATTATCAGCACCGCATCTTACTACCCGTTCGGGTTATACGCACTTACGCTAATGTGTAATGGTAGGGTGATTGTGAGATGAAATGAAGGACCTACAGTTTAACGTGGAATCCAAACCACGGTGGAGGCCTGGCATTCCTCACATTCACAAGTTGTGATTAATACACATCTTGTCAGAGGTGAAGGAAGGGTTTGGCAATCAGATAGATCTGTGCCTGGACCGAGGATTGAAGCCCGGACCCCTAGCACAGAGGTCTGATACCTTACCCCTAGACCACCAGGTCACCTTCGCCTCCAGTGCCACTAACCCCCCACCACCACCTCCTCTTTATCATTCCGATATTTAATTCTGGACACAGCCTAATTGTTTGCCCCCCTCCCCAATGAAAATTTCTGAGTGACCCACTGATATTTAGTGTCAGGGCGGGGAAAACCACCCATTATTCCATCATGTAGCCAAGATACTAACATTTGTGGAAATACAGTTTGTATTTTTTTTAGCACTGCGTCTTACTAGCCGTCCGGGTTATATGGTTTTGGATAGATGTCGGGTCACTGGCAGTCGGAAGACCCCATCTACGGGAGGGGTACCGATACACCCTTCGTTGAAAATAATCTGACCCAGGTAGCACATTGTATTTATTAAATTACTTGTAATAATTTTATGCATGAATTCTTAGAGTTGAAATAATTTTTACCGCAGGCTTGAGTAATTGAAAAGTTAAAGTGTTGTTTATATACGATTTAAATACTACGGTTTAAATCAAGAATTTTATGAATGAGGTAAGTTCTTTTTTTGCTCATATATATTAGTGTAGTTGTTTCATGTGCACCTGCATCTGCGCCCCACTCACTATTTTCAAAACCATGACAGACGGTAGTTAAAAACGCGCGTTGTAAAAATAAAACCCATAAAAACAAATGAAGACTAATATTATTTTGAGGTATCATACACTTTTTAAATCGACTGATTATATTACACGACTTACAAACTACATTTTATGTATATATAAAAGACACAACATCCAGCCCCCAGCTGTTAATTCATCACAGTGAAAGGGGATACCCACATTTCACCAATGATACATTGTTCGGCCATGCCGGGAATCGAACATGGAACCTAACTCAGTAGGCAGACACGCTGTTGACTGAGCTAAGGCATCGGAAAAAATAATTAAAAGCATTCACAAATATTATACGTAAATCTACAGTATAATGAATTAGGGTTGTATTGTTATCAGCTATTCAGCTATGACTGTTTTATTCATAATCCAGTGGTTCTGGATCGAACCCAAATCCAATGGGTAAATTCCCTCCATTAGGGATGTGAACAGTAGCGGATTAACTAAATCGGGGGCCCTAGGTGCAATATAATTTTGGGGCCCTTATCCTCCTTACTTCCCGTAAACAAAAATAACACTTCATGATCTGAAAAAAAAAATCAATAAAAAACTTAAATTCAGCCCATTAAAAAAATTAATAAATAAGATAAAATATATAAATACAAAATATTATATTATAAAACAGGTAACAAAATAATAGAGGTCATATACCAACTAAATCACATTAATTAGAATATGAATATAAAATGTACTAAATCGGAACCTTCCTCGCTTTTATTTTTGCGAATTTACTTATAATGTCTTCATATTCCAATAATTCATTTTCAAAATACATAACTGATAATGCGTTTAAATGCATGTGACTTAGTGAATTACATTAATAGTTTTTCACACATTTCATTATCGAAAATGATCTTTCGCCACTTGCATTGCAGCAAATCGGTAACAATAATTTTTTTTTAAGATTATCTCCACGTTAGTAAATGTAGATTGAAGTACTCAATTAATACCGTATACATTTCAATAGGATCCGACACTTTTTCTTCTCGAATATACTAGTTAATAAAGTGAAGTTCATCTTTAAAATATTTTATTTCGATATCTTTTTCAAATTTTAAACTTACTTTTTTACAATCATTAAATTCATCGGCGCTTATTGGGGGAAAAAAAATATTGAAAATCTTTTGAATCTTAATTGTAAATTGCGTTTCTACTATTCATATAAGTTTATCGCAAATGACATTGTGAATGTTTACTACAAAATTTTGTTTAGCACTGAAATGTGCAAGGCCGTAGCCAGCCAATAATTTCTGGGGGGTGGGGGGTGAGCATATCCCTCAATTGCCGAAGGCTAGAAAACATTATAAATGATAAACAGTTCTAGAAGCTATCTAAAGTGTTTTTTATGGCAACATAACCCCCTAACTACCGTAGGCTAGGACATTTTTTAATATTAAACACCTCTAGAAGATATCTGAAGTGTTTCTTATGGCAAAATATCCCCCTAACTGCCGGAGGCTAGGACACATACTAAATATTAAACACCTCTAGAAGCTTTATGAAGTGCTTTTTATGGTAACACAGCTCCCTAATTTGTACTTGAACCTTAATTTTTATATTGTTTGAGCCATAAATAAAGCCATATAGATTTTGTTCATAAAATTTTGGGTAGGGGGTTGAAACCCCAAATCCCCCACCCCCACCCCCGACTACGGCCTTGGAATTGCGTATCATTAGAATATGATGTCTCATCGAACTGCAATTTTCTTTTTTCTCTCCTCTCCGAAGTTCCGATTTTCAGTGAGTGAATTTGCAGCTTTCTCAATGTTTACAGATTTGTTCCTAATGTCCATAATAAACGCAAAATGAGAATTCGTTGTAGTACATTTGATTTTACATCTTGTAACAACTTGCTTGTACTATTTATTCTTTGTAATAGTTGGTCACATAGAACTGTCAATAAAGCTATTTCATATTCATCAATTTTTTTAAATAAACTTGTTGCCACCATTTGGCTTATTGGTTTTCATTTCCGTTTGTAAAAATATTTATTAAATATCCTTTTTTTTATATAATTTAATCTTAAAACTGAGACAGTGTCTACCCTTAGGCTTAGCACGCACTACGATTAAACGCAGGCGGTTTGCGGTAGTGCACGCACTAGTGATTTTTTTCAGTGACTGATTTTAAAAACGTAATTTGCTACATTTGGTTAGCGGTTCGAAAACGCGCGATCTTTTTGTATCCCATAGTACTAGTATGGTGGCGCACGCACAGTGGCTAACCACACTCGGTTTTCGATACAGTATCGGCTGGGCGAGCACAGTGGCAAGTCGTTGTTTGCAGTGCTAATGTAAAGAGGATATGTTATGTCGACCGACTCAGAAACAACGTCAGTAGACTACGATAATGTGTCTAAAAACATTATTATTGAATTGGAAAAAAGACATGCGTTATATGACAAATCGTTGAATCAAAACAGAGATAGAAATATTAAGGCCCGGTTTTGGTAGGAGGTATGTCAAAATGAGTGCAGAGAATGGGCAAGCCTGTCGGAGGCAGAGAAGAAAAATAAAGGTACGTGATGCGTTACAGTTTTATTATTGAAAGTTAATTAATTAGTTATATTTAAAGCTCCAGGTGGAGATGTAAAGTAGTCAGCAAATAAATTCCGTATTTGCATGACGTCATTATTAGGACGAAGTCTAATTGGATGTAAGTTTCACAGTTCCGAATGTTCCCATTGGCCCAAATTTTCTTGTAATTCCTTCCCATTGTGTTTTATTACGAAATTGTGCAATATACAGCAAGATTTTACTATGTAATCGCATAGTTCAAGTTTTGTATCTAACGGCCTGTGAAAAATACACCATTTATTTGCCATAATACCGAATGTGCATTCAACTGTTCTTCTTGCATATGAAAGTTTGTAGTTATAAATCTTTTCTTTGATAGATAAATCTCTGCTTGGGTATGATCTCATCAAATGTTTTAAAAGTGGAAAGGGTTCATCGCCAACAAATACAAACGGCATTTCAGGTCCTTCGTTATAATTTATCATAGAGCATGCTGGTAAATCCACTTGGTTTGTTAGAAGTCTTCTACAAAAATTTGAATTTCGGAATACGCTGGCGTCATTATTGGATCCGTATGCACCCACATCAATAGCTACGAAGCAATAGTTAGCATCGGCAATAGCTAGCAACCCGCCTCG
This sequence comes from Timema podura, assembly GCA_033556935.1. Taxonomy (NCBI): domain Eukaryota; kingdom Metazoa; phylum Arthropoda; class Insecta; order Phasmatodea; family Timematidae; genus Timema; species Timema podura. Next base: position 98,148,170 of record JAVRXN010000010.1, on the reverse strand, counting down.
GTGGCGTAGTTGGCTAACGCGCAAGTCGTGTTGAGCTCGACCGCCGAGGACGGGGAGATCGAGGTTCGAATCTCGGTCGGGTGAACTGGGGGTGGTTTTTCCTAAATGGTTTTCCACTCTCCCTCCACGCAAATGCGGGTTCACTTCCTCTAAATTCAACCCTCCCAATTCCTAATCCATTAGTGTAATTAGTACTTAAGCGTATAACCCGAACGGGTAGTAAGACGCGGTGTTAAATAAAAAATAGCTAGCAAAATAATTGAATAAAACTTCTTATGATTAAATTATTCTGAGTCGATGTAATTGGGTCTTTCCATTCTTATGTGCTTGCCATCAACTGCGCCGACACAATTTGGAAAGTGTGTTTGTTCACAAAAAGCTTTTGCTATGTTTAACCATTCTTCTTTTGTTATTTATTTTATATGAATAGGTTGCAAACATAACCACAAATGCTTGCATGTGTGATGAATAATTTCACTTATAGTCGTGGCGCCAATCAAGTATTCAAAGTACAATGATTTCATGCTATTTCCTGTAGCAAGGTACCTGTGAACAAGATATTGATTTTGTTTATTTGGTTACAGGGCACTCCATACAAAAAAATGGAAGAACCCGAAAGACTGTTTCGCTAAAGAATTGGCGGCACAACAAGGCAATTCTGGACAAGCTGCTCCTCCAAAGAAAAATGTTCATTTCGATTCAATGCTTTTTCTAATTCCTTCCATACAGAAACGAGAAACGACCAGTAATGTATTGTCGCCTGTTTATACTCAGGACATTGAGGCTGATGTAACATTGCCTACTCCAGCACAGAATTCACAACCCACCAATAACAATAGAACACCACTACGAAAGAAGAACTGTTCTCGAGACACCAATTCAACAGAATATGAAAAACAATTACTTGACATATTAAAAGACAAAAAAGTAGAGGATGAAGACGAAGAAAAAACTTTGCGCTAATGATAGTTCCTATGTTACGTAAATTAAATTAAGATCGAAAGAATTATGCTAAGATTGAAATCCTAAATGTTAAAAAAAAGCACGTTCTCATTCATCTCCGCAACAATCGCAATACGTTTTGAATCAACCATCTCATTTTCTAGGACCAAGAACATTTACATGTAGTTCACCATTGTATCTTCAAACATATACCCAGCCACAAAGCACATATCAATATTATCCACAATCCTCATCTATGGATACAATATATTCGATCCAATCACCACCACAGACACTGCCTCCATCAACCCCATCCCCACAGCCACCTGCAACTTCAACTCCCCAGCTTCCACCAACTCCATTTCTACAAGCACCGCCTGCACCAAAGAAACAAAAACTAAATAAGGTGGAAATTATCGGGCAAGAAGTTTTAAGACCAGCCAGTGCGACTGCAAATTATTTGTCCCAATTTGGAACAGAAGACCAAGATTATGCCGAAGAGTTTGCTTAAGGGTATACTCAAAAATATGCTTAGATTATTATTAATATACGTTCACTTTTCAATTTGCCCTGTACAATGGTATGAAACATTTGAATTATACGTTTTCACGACAATTAAAAAAAAAATGTTTTCTTACCTCAATGTAACAGAAAGTCGCTCTTCTGGTGATATTGCCTTACGAAATGTAGTGTCTTCATATTGTAGATATTGGCCCACAGCTTGTGATAATTTATCAAAAGTACCAATCGACATTCTGTAGTAGTTAAAAAACTTATCGAGGTGCTCTCGCACATAGTTGTACATTTTGCAAAAGTATCCTTTCAAATGTCTTTGATCAGTTAGTGAATGTACCCAGTACCTATGGTGGCGGCGTTGTTTACGCTTTCTATTTTTTAAAACCAAAGCCACAGCACACGCTGCTCACTAGAAATCAATGGTGGTACTGAAATAAAATCGAGTAAACGCCAGCCGCAGTGCGTGTTTGTACGCGGTTTGGCGTTTTCAGCTATTCCAAAACCGAATGCGTTTAATCGCAGTGCGTACTAAGTCTTACTGACCATTGAGTATCATATATTCTTTTAAAATGCTTAGAATTATCCGTTAAGTTATTAAGAAGATGATTCCATCGCCAAGGGGACGACGAGAAGTAAACATATAAATTGTGAATAAAAAAATCTCGACACGATTCCACTGCACAGTTTCCAATTAAATTTAAAGTGTGAGAGACACACGGTACAAATGTAGCCGAGTTGCTATGATCGTTTATTCTCGCTTGTAATCCTCAATATTTGCTGTGTCGGGCGTGAAATCTACAATAATAGAGCAATACAACGCGTTTTTAACATCAGAAATTAAATATTTTTTAACTTCTCATTAAACATATAAACTCATCACACACAGTGTATGATAAATAATTGACAATGCCTTTGCCCGGGCTGCTATATGTTTGAAAATTATTTTTCAAGAAGGTATCGAAATCATCCAGATAATCTATGCAACATAAAGAAAATTCCTTTGCGATTCAAATCTGTCTCTTCTCGGTGTCCACGGAATGCGATTCCTAAGGTGGCCAATAATTTTACTGTCACAATTATTCGCTTTACTACTTCTCGCCAATATTTTTCTGCTACTTCTATTTGTTTTACTAAGCGCCGTTTAAAAGTAACCATATAGATTTGAAATTATATCGAGATGATTAATGTCTGCATTCGGAGTTTGCCCGAACCATTTCGAACCCACTCGAACTATTCAATTTCAAAAGATTTTTCGGTAGTATTTTATTTGAGATAAAAAGAATAGAAAACAAAGTAATTAATTAATTAGCTAACCAACCCATTACAAATTAGGGCGCGCGCCTACTACGCCTATCGGGTAATCCGTCACTGGATGTGGGGAATACGTGAGGAATTCAAGCCGAAACTTTGCGAGCCTGTTGGGTTCAGGGGCGCACACACAAGGGGGATCCAGTGGGTCCGGACCCTCCTCTGGCGAACATGAAGTAGCCTATTGATAAAATATTAAATAAAAATAAATGATTTATCAATGTTAAGTAACATTAAAGCAGTGGTTTAAAATAACCCAATATCTCAATACAGTCTGTGTATATATAGCCTCATTAAGTAATTTGTTCAAAGTATGAGTCTTATACGAGTAATGGATTGGATATTGACCTGTAACTTTGGACCCCCCCAAGAAGAATTTCTGTGTGCACCCCTGGTTGAAGAAGTGAGGCAGTCTGGGGGATAGAGTGCGTCTCCAGTGCAATTCTGAGGACGCTTACCGCATCCTACAGTGGGTGATCTGACACAAGTTCCAGTATTGGTCCTATACGCTAGGAAAATAACTTCTATTCACGGCCATGCTCAAGTGTCTTCTAACAATGAAGAAAACCAAGTAACTTCCTGGTTACTCGCGTTGGTAACCACCCATAATTATATTATGTTAGGCTGGATTTATGCATAACTAATAATGAATAGTGCATAGTACGCAAGGAAATGAACCACATTATTTTCAATTAAGAAGAGAAAGGGTAAACTCATGTAGAGGATATGCTCCGTGAAGTCTATCACACATATTCTATCCCAACGAAAGTGGCTAGGACTACATGCGAGAGGCAAAGTATATATAGGTTCATCATCTCTCTGACGCCTAGTGAAAAAGATCACGAGATTGTATATATGAACAGTGCTGTGTGATCTCCACATTAAGGTAAGGACGTATAAGTCCTCCCAAAGTTCAAGTTAATAAAAAAAAAACTGCTTTCAGTCCATGCACGCGAAAAAAATTTACCGCGATAACGTGACGTTTGGATTCTGTGTTAGTGACCACAAGAGGAGCTGGTGTTCGAAGAAGAAGCGATCTCCCGAATTGCTCAGAAGCTTACAATTCATATTTGCGGGTTGCTTGACTTACAAAACTTACGATGAAAGATTGGAGCATGTGTGTCCATAGCTCAACTAAACAATCAGTAGGACGTGAAAAAAGTCCAGAAACCTTAAAGAGGATGACCGTAATATCCATTCCACCACCAGCACTGCTTATAAACATCTCGCTGATGATAGTGACCGCACCTTTTCATATCCTAGCCAAGGACGTCTTAGGGAACCAATCTAGTTTGAACATCCTCCCGGTCATAGACTCGTCTTGTGCTGAGACTGCAAATACCTTGAAAGGCACATGCAAATCTCAGAGGGGTAACCGATTACATGGTGGACTAGTCTCAACGTGAAAAAGAGCACCATGGTGGCTGTCTCGTGGTTGTTTAGAAACCAGATCAGGTGGATGGACATGGGTCTCGCGCTGGACACTTAGCTAACTAAAAGACGTCATAAGGCCGACAGACTGATCAATTATAGTACCAATGTAAGGCAGAGGATGGGAATGCTAAGACAAGTATAAGCTATGAGAACAGTCAGATATTGTATAAACGGTTGCTCAGGCCAATTCTCTACTATAAGTGTTTCGTATGGGGCTCTATGTTGGACTCGCACATGAAAAGGTTATGTAGGTATTTCAAATTAAGTGTATGAAAATAATTGATGAAGTACTCTGGTACTTCTCTATTTGGAATCTATATCAATATTTAGAAATTTCGAGGATCACTTCCAGTGACTTAGAAATTCCTTCTATAACAAGGTAAGGTAATGGTTTAAGCCAATCCTCTCATTAGGGAGTTCTTGGATATGCAATCGACCTGTTAGGGTTCCCCACAAATCCCAAGGCCCTGGTAGGATGAGAAACGAATCGTAAGTGGTTCATAGGCGACTCTCATCTAGCTCCTCTTAGAATTAATTATATGTTGAACATACCTCGATTAATCTGGTTTAGGCTTTGAAATATTGGGTAGACACACTAACTCATCAATGATATCACTGGATAAGAGTTAAGAGAAATGGGTGGGGGTGGGTGGTATTAAGCTGGCATGAACTTTTGTATGTGTGTGTGTGTATATATATATATATATATATATACACACATATAATAATATATACATATATTATATATATATATATATATATAGTCACTATCCCACACCACCCTGTGGGTAAATCTTTCAGGATGGCTCAGTAAGTTGGACTCTAGTATTAATAATACATTGTTGGGTTCATTAATGGTCATTTATTGGAAATGAGATGGATATTATCTATAGTGTACTTAGTGTGATGTTGGATGACAAGTTCAGTTTTAGAGATATTCAAGAAGAATCACCAGTCACTGTCAGTGTAATATCAATCTCAACAGTTCTTGCGCTGACCTAGTTTAAATGTCCCGTCCATAACACTTGCGAGAGTTTGCATTGCACCGACCATACCTATAATCCAAAACTACAAAACATTTGAGTACTTAGGAGGCCCATAGCCCCCGTGAAGTGGTTTAATCTACATCTGACCATCGATCAGGCAGTGGCAGGTCATAAAGCACTAGAAAACAGACTCCTTACTCTGACTCTCCTGTCCACCCTCTCTCTCTGGGTATTTATGTCCGCGAAGAGGCTCTCCCCCTTTCTGATTTTGTCTTAATTACTAATAGTTTATTTGCAAGTGTACAATATACAAGATTACAACAATAACAAATTGTTTTCACACGGGACTGTTAATATATTAACTCCTGACAAGGGCTGGTTTGGTTACATCATATTGTACAACTTTAGGCAAGGCTACAGTTTGACAAGCTCTTACATTACCTCTTCATTTAATTAAGTTTTTTAATCCAAATTTTAAGAAACTTACAATATAAAATAGACTTATCTAGTAGCTCTTACCATAAGTTCTTACATTGACTCGACTATACATTGTTGCTTAAGAATTAGCTGAACTTTCATTTACTATAATAGGTAGGAATGTCAGCGTAACAAAACGACTTACAGAAGGTGTTGTTTCTATTTACACCACAATATTTGTTTATATTTATATAATAATACACTGTAACATAACAAATGTTACCTCCGTTTGGTATGCGTGTACTGTACGCTAGGATAGCATTATAACGCACATGCGTTCGTAAGGATCCTGGATAAATTGCCAATAATTTAAATTTGTTGCTTACCAAATCACAATTTGTGACATTCAAAATGCTACCCGAATTCTTAAAGTCGAATGGAAGGGCTTAGAAAAACGCGAAAATACTGCTTAATTTCTCTTTCTCACATTTTTCCGGGACTATGAAATATTGCAGGAGAATGGAGTGGTTTTTTTTATCTTGTAGGTCAAATAAATTTCTGTTTGTACTGAAAGAGATTTTAATAGGTATTAGTAATTAATTTATTAAATTGATGCATAGTTGGCTTTTTTCTACTTGTGAGTAGGATCCAAATTTTTTTTCAGTACAAACATAGGATTTTAGCGCAAATAAAGGTACATTTTTTTTCAAATTAATAAAGCAGATGGAATTATCATAATTAGCTAAGAAATTTAGTATAAATTAGTTCATCAATGTTCTGCCGGGAACTCTACTATCGCCTACCTACCCCTACAACATCAAGCCATCCCTAAGATGTCTATCAACTTTTTGTATGACAGCTTAGTTGTGCAGGTACGAGGAACCGATTAACTCTCTCCTTCCCCCTCTCAGGCGCACTGGGGGTGAGGTCGCATATATTTTGTTTCAAATGTCGTAGAGTAAATCAACTTTTATTCACACTTTCAAATAGGCCTTATGTCATTCATTATGGATTGTTCTATTGTTGCTGCTAATGTTGTTTAAAACCAATTTGATTTATAATAATATAATACACTAGCGTTGAATAGGAGCAACTATTAAAATTAATTTGAACTTTATAAAACCCACTTCGGTGGCCGCTTAGTCTAACACGCTAGTTTCACAGTAAACTAGACGACGGGGAAATAGAGGTTTGAATCCCGTTCAGGTGTAATGAGGGTGGTTTTTCTGAAATATTTTCCATTCTACCTCAACGCAAATGGGGGACGCGGCAGTTGGCCTAAAAGGCATTAGGCCTAAAGGCATTAGGCCTAAAGGCATTTGGCCTAAAAATGAAACCAAAAGTCATTTGGCCTAAAGGCATTTGGCCTAAAAGGCATTTGGCCTAAAGGCGTTTGGCCTAAAGTCGTTTAGCCTAAAGGCGTTTGGCCTAAAGGCATTTGGCCTAAAGTCGTTTGGCATAAAGGCATTTGGCCTAAAAGGCATTTGGCCTAAAGGCATTTGGCCTAAAAGCATTTGGCCTAAAATGTAAATTTAAAACCTTCGGCTATCTTCGGAAAGTAAAAAGTACTGTTAGTTGTTTCATCTGAATATAGATAGCACAACTGATGCAAGGTAGTTACAATATTTCTAAAAACATTGACACTATCCTACATACAACTAGATCAGTTCACAAAACACAATATCACCTTTTTTATGTATAGATTTCTGATATTATTTCCTTGTTAATATATCTCACGGTCATAAAGTTAACGAAAAACAATAAGAAAACACCATTCTCGGGGACTTTTGACAACTTATTTCGAAAGGCAAAATGAAAGTGGAAGCCAATATTAATAATTAATATATATAAAAGTGACGCATTAAATAAATTTTGCCAGTAAATATGTAGACGTCAAACGGAGATCATAACTTGTTTAAGTGGCCCAATTGTAATGCGCCCGTATATACACGTGTTTGTATATATATGTTGTAATGATATGGAATTATACATCTAAATAATTTATTATTCACATCTATATTCAAAATTATGATATTATAAATACGAGTGGGTAGTAAGATTTATTTGTGTTAAGTTGCAAGGTATGGCAACATCTTTCTACGCCTCTGTTTGAAAGGCGAACTCAGTTTTGTAGACAGAGACGCACCTGGATGACCACACCTTTCTTTCTTTTGGGAAGTTTCGAGAAGGAGATGTCACTAGATATAACTACTTCAAAGTACGCATCTCTTCACTTGCAATCCTGACGAGGAGCCGTGTGGGTTGGGTCTATGATAAATTTCACGTGCCGGGAATTAACATACACATAATACAATAGTCGGGTTTTTAAATTAATATTTACAACGTGTGAAATATCTAGCAAAAACTGTTTATCTACTTAATATAAAAAACTATAAAAGACCAGAACTTTTAATTTATAAAATAAGACATTATCCCCTTTTGATTACCATAATACAGGATAGCAAACTTGGACCCAATTTAATCATTATATCAAATATCACCCTAATGGTGGCGAACCAACATTAATATATCAGGCTAACTTTTATACGTTACAATAATGGCTTCCCAACGTGGAGGGCCTGATAAACTGAAATAATAAAATTAAATCCAGTTCACATACCGAGAAAGTGAGTGCTCAAAGAACAGTGAAAGTGCCGCAAACAACTTAAGTGCCTTATTACGCAAAAAAACAACAACAAAAAAGTGACTTAGGAAGAAGAAGAAGCTCCAAACCAGGTGACTTCAGAGGGAAGAGTTCAAAACCCGGTAGATTCTGAATAAGGTCCAAAGCTTCTAGACTTCAGGTGAGGTACGCAAGGAAAATCTCACGTAAGTCATCAACAGCAAAACTTCATTAAATATGGAAGAGACAGACAGTAGTAGCAGTGAGGATAATCCTCCCCTAACGCAATATTCCCAACCAATGGTAGAAGAACATTCTTGTTTAGAACTATCTGATCAGGAACAAAGTGAACAACATGAGAAAGTAGTTGAACCAATAGTTCATAAAGAAGAAGACTTAAGGGGGGTGGAAAATGTTTCAAAGGTAGGAGGTGTAGCTCAACAAACATCAGCAAATGACCTAAATGCAATATTAATGCAGTTAGTGCAGCAAATGAAAGAGGGTAGTGAAAAGGGTGAAAAGTTAAGTCAGCAAATTAAAGAGAGTAGTGAAAAGAGTGAAAAGTTAAATCAGAAAATAAATGAAAGGTTCGATAAAACTAGCCAGGAGCTACAAAAAACTAGACAGGAGCTACAAAAAGAATAGCCGGGAGTTAAAAGAAATCAAAGAAAAGAATCAGAATTTAAATACATAGTTTGATGAAAAATTTAATGGTGTAAATGAACAATTCAACAGGTTAGAACAAGAATTGCAGGGTAAATTTCAAGAAGTATAAAACGACTTTGACAAAAAATTACAGAAAATACAACAGACTGAAAGTGACCAAACGCAGGTAAGGGACGAACTACAGACGCTTAGGGAAGACTGTAATAAGTCAGAAAAACAGACGAATGAGCAGATAAAAAAAACTTAAAAATGCAAAGGAAAACTTTAAGCATAAACAGGACGCTTTAAATTCCAAAGGAAAAACTACTCAGGAAAGTTGCGATAAAAATAAAAATGAAATTCTAGAACAGGTACACCATTTAACAGAACGATTTGCGACTGTTGAAAAAGAACAATAAAAATGTAGTGATAGCCTTAAATTCCAAAATGATTTCTTTGATGGACACACAGTACCAGATGTTTACTTACAGGAAATAGTTGACCAGCAATTGGACAAATTTAAGGACAACTTGACTGAAACTGTGGACAAGACGTTACAAACAGTCGAACAAATGCGACAACAACTAGAACAGGCTAAGTCAAAATATGACGAAGTAGTGGAAAAAGGGACGCTAATTACTGCTGGTGCCTTGGTATTACCTAGTACAAGCATCCAGAATCAATTAATGGACTATGTACCCACCTTCAGTGGAAATAATGTTAGGGTGCATGCTGTACAGTTTTTGAAAAAGATGGATAGACTTTTTAAAAATCGTAAACTCACCGAAGCACAAAAAATAGCATTTTTAATTCAAAGTTAGTAGGTGAAGCTGAAGTGTGGATGAATAGTCACGAGGCTGACTATACATCCTATGAAGCAATAAAGATAAACTTTCGTAAAAGATTTTGGTCCGTGTATAAGCAGGACAAGTTAGTAAATGATATGTTTACCATTGATCTCTATAGTATAACTGGATGGACATATGTGGCTGAAATTTTCGAGCTGTCGTCTGCATACCATTGTGTAAGAGAGAAATAAACTTTCGGGTATCTCTTTCTTTCTTTTATCAATACAAGGCAATGTGTCATTTTGACATAGTTCATTAATCTGATTGAATATATGAGAAAAATCAATGTGTAAGTGGTTAAATTAAATAAATATGTTAGTTAAAGCTTTGAAGAGCATATAAAAGTTCAAGACTGGTTAGTTTTTTCTTTAAATAAGTTGATGTAGCCTAATATGTAAGATGATTTTTGAAGGAAGCTTACTTGTAAGGCTTTATCTCGTACCAGAATCCTACCCTATAGTTGTGTTTAGTTAGGATAAAAGACCTTACAGAAGGAAATTTCTACTTCTGTTCTAAATTGCCGTTCATCCTACCAAAATATTATACATATGATATTATTTTGGTACGAAATAAAGCCTTACAGATTGGGATTATTACTAAAATCAGGGTTTAGTAGATAATGTAATTCCTACAAGCCTATAACCTAAATTATCTTTTGAACGTAAGACTTCTACACAAAGTGTGTCATTCAAACAAATGTAATACAGTTTTTAGCTGACTTGTTTCATTATAGTTATCGAAATTTCAACATAATATGGTTTCTGAAAGATATGAGCCAACTTAAAAAAAACGGTATTATTAAAATAATACTTTCCACAAGCATATAACCTAAGTGATAGTTTGAATGCATGGCAACTATTCAAATTTTGTCGTTCAAACAAATGTAATCAAGTTTTAAGATACCTTTTTCATTATATTTATAGAACTTTCAATATAATATGGTTTCTGAAACCAATATACAAGCTAATAATCAACTTTAAATATAAGTGTAGTCGTGCCAGACTGTAAACAACATTGATGATAAATACATAGAAATGGGAATATCTAAGGTTTTATTCATATCTGTACAGTATTACATGTAAAACTGGATTGTATATCCTTTAATGTAAATGTTTCTTCAGGAAAGTGTGGTATAATACTTCACTATTTTCAAACAATAACACTTTTATTCATCAGAGACATATTTTCGCATAAGAACATTTAAAGAAACAGTTAAATCTGTCCCCCCCCCCCCCCTCTGTGTAGTAGATGATACACTTGAGAGTCAAGCTTTTGTGCTTGGAATGTGCATGTGTATGTCCATCCAGTTATATCATAGAGATCAATGATTTTTACAGGCCGGTATGATCCACATAAAGGTCCTATATGTGAATATTAGAGAATTGATAAATTATGATTGGGGAGGAGAAGGGAAAATTTTCAAAAACCAATAGAAACAATTACTAACAGAACAATTTATTTGATAAGCTGAGGTGCTTACTAGAGTGATTATTTCAAATTAATTCAAGTTTAATTAGTAATTTAAACTATTTATTTTGGTGTTCATTTCAACAATGTCTCCGCGTAAGTGAGCAAATATTGATGCAAAGACTGCACATATATATAATTGATTTTACTTCTTATAGGTAGTAGTTAATTTGTGGCTTCATCAACATACAAAGTTCTCACCTCACACGTGTCTAAAATTGTATTTTTGGTAGTTTAGATCAGGGTTGCTCAAACTGCGAGGCGTGAGGGGATTACCAATGAGGTGTGAACCAATTTTTCACTTCCTTCGACTTGCTAAATTATGATTGACTAAAAAATTAATATTCTGTTTGGCTTTTGAAGCAATAAAATTAATTAATATATTACAAATCTTTAATATTCTTAGTAAACTTCTACAAAGCTCTTATCAGAAAATAACGAAATAAATTAAATAATAAATGTCTCATTTTTGTATTTTAACGTAAAAAAGTTATCTTATTCTAAGAAAGAGAGTCTTAACAATTACTTTAAATGTTCATGTAAGGCTTAAGAGCATAGAGTTTGAGAAAACCTGGTTTAGATGATTTGCTATAAATAAGATAATTTAGCCAACTTAAATGTGAGCGAAGCCGTGGGCAAACTCGAGTAAGTTAATATGATTATAAAAAAAGAATGATTTATTAATTCATTTAGCAAAATTAATAAACAAATATACTTTGGCACTTAAAAAAATTCAAAATTCAAAATAAAACAAAATTATTAAAATGGTGTGACCACATGTATGTGCTAATTAAAATTGAAAACGGTACGTGTACAAAACTTTTTATTTCTGGTACAAAACGGTACAAAAACTAGTATAAAACCTTGGCAATGTAAAAAGTTCAACATATACAAAAGTGGTACTACATGTTAATGGACGTGCTGCTATACCTTGGGAAGAAGTAAATTGAGAAAAGACTTACGTATTTTGAAACGGTAGTATATACTAGTTAACTAAACACTACACACCTCGCCATCTATTAGTATCACTACAAATCATAACGAATGTTTCCGGAGACAGCAAAACACATTTTAATAAATGGTCTAAAAATTAAATTTACAAAAAGTCATTTGGCCTAAAGGCGTTTGGCCTAAAGGCGTTTGGCCTAAAGGCATTTGGCCTAAAAGGCATTTGGCCTAAAGTCATTTGGCCTAAAAGCATTTGGCCTAAAGGCATTTGGCCTAAAGGCATTTGGCCTAAAGGCATTTGGCCTAAAGGCATTTAGCCTACACTTTAGGCCAAATGCCTTTAGGCCAAATGACGGGTACCCCGCAAATGCTGGTATACTTCCTATAAATATAACCTCTCCAATCCCTAAAACCATTTATATAATAATTAGTACATATACATACAACCCAAACAGCTAATAACATAATAAAACTATAGAGTAGGCCTACTAAGGTGAAAATGTTCATTAGATTCTGAAAATTTTAAGTGGGATCCCAAAAAAGAGTATAAGGGGGTGATTTAATTGGATCATGATTACACGTTAAATATTTATTTTACAACTAATTTTGTTTTCTTTAGAGCATTATCACACTGGTTTTTCTAGTATTTATATATTATATAATTTAATTATATTTAATATTGGTGAGGACTCTTTTTACTGTAAAACTAACAGAAAGGAGATATTGACAAATAACTAAATTTTTGCATGTTTTTTGCTCGCTCTCAACGCCTCGATGAGAGATTTATTGTGATGGCAAAAAAAAGATAAAATAATAATAAATAAATAAAAAAAATTGAACTTTTAGATTTTGATAAATGTCGACGTTTCATGACCCCCTGAAGATGAGTGCCAAAACCATTTTATCGGTCAGGCTAAAACTTGGTATCTAGGATTTTCATAAGGTTCCTATAAATAATTTTTGTAATTAGATATCGAGCCCTAAAATTAAGGGTAGTTTACTGATTACTCGATTTTCTCAAAATCCATTCTAACAATTTTGATTACTTTTTTATCTAGGCACTGTTTAATATTACAAACAAAATGGAAACCCTCATTTTCCTATGAAAATGACTTTAAGGGTACTTAGTGTAAATTTACAATTTTGATCATCTCTCTTCAACTATTTGAAATACGAAATGGCTTATTGCTGTTAAGTTGAAGTTCTATTAAAAATAAAACTATTTTATTCGAAATATACTTTTATAGGGCCAAATTTTCTGAGCTATAAGCCAAATATTTACTTTTTTTTTTACATTTTTGTAATTGTTATGCTCTTTGTATATCTCCAAAATAAACCGAACAAAACAGTTTCTGGAATTTTTTTACAAATTGATACATTTTTGTTCTGACACCTGGCCTATTTGGAGTTTTTCTTTATTTCCCCAAGGACTATATTTTATTAAAATTCACCTTACTTAACCTGATCTTAGATAAACTAGTTGACATTGTAGTGACAGGCACAATACCACTAGTGGTGATCTATACCTTACTGGCAACTCCAGGTAAAATGGAATGTTGAAGGTCATGATTTTGTGCATGACAGGGTGAAGAAAAGTTTTGGAGTTGAAGAGTGGGGGAAGCCAGGCTAATCGCATGGTGTCAGGGTTAAGTAGTGTCTTTCCCTGCCTCTACCACTGCAGGTTCAGGGCCAACCTTTCCACACCACCTTAATGATCCTTGATACAAAGAGAATGTAACTTCTAGATCAGACTTTACATTGTACATCCACATTGAAGTAATTCCTTGAAATATGGGTTGTTCTAACATTACTACCCTTCTCTTACATATAAAATTGTCTGGTATAAATGAAAACAGAATTAGCAATGTTACTATCAAGAATCTTTAAGTCATTTGGACATACAACTATATTTTTGTCCTTTACAAGAAAATAATAATTTTTATTTAGTCATAAAATATTTCTGATCTTCACTAACAACAATTCTTCCAAAATATATTCAATATGTCCACTGGTACTGAACATTGGCACTGGTGTTATATGGATTACGTATTTTTCAAATACTCCTTCCTTGGTAATTAGTGGTACATTTACTAATAACTGTATACTATTACCTATTAAACAACACATTCTATACGGGTCATATAGTTGAAAAAATTTGATTGGGTGTAACAAGGAAAAAGTTAGTTTAACATCTACTTATACTAAAGTTAAAATTTTCAATATAAATCTGGGTCAATTGATATATGACTCAGTCGAGTATTTGAGATGGTCTCAATTACATGATGGAAATTCCAATCAAACGTTAGTCAACCACTTTGCTATCCTCAATAATAATTTATTTAAATCAAGGTGTGAGGTTAAGATATGCATCTTTGGCATCATTAACTCAAAACTAGCCTTTATTTAAACTCTTCATAAGAATCAGCGAGTTTTCCTCACCTACTAATATGTTACGCTGCATCCAATTTAATTGCGTAGTCTTTTTTTAATTAATAAACGTAAATCCTGTCAGTTTAACATACCAAATAGACTTTTTAATATTTAGTCTCCTAAATCAAATAAAGGAATTTTGCTACAGCCCTACTTAATTGGTAACAAATTTGCAATACCATCCATTTTGGTAATGAATCTATTGAATACATAATTTAGTTGATACAAGGATGCTTGCAAATTAATGGTCCAAGTGTATATAACATGTTCTGGAAAAAATCCTCCTTCCCCTCCCAAGATTTTAAACTATACTTATTCAAACTCTTAATTGCTCGTGTTTCTAAATTAATGACTGTAGATCAAAATCAACAATTAGCTTAAAACTATTCTCAGACCGTATATCTTGTTCATCTGCAAATACAATACCTGTGTATGATACACAAATCTGGGATTTGTCCACCTTAGCTTGAACAGAGGACTTCCACAACAATATAATACAACTCAATAAACAAAAGAGATATGGCTTGTAGTTTTGTTTAAGAATACAACAATACACCCTGTAATATAAAACACAAATATATTTTAGTTAAGTATTTACTCGTATGGCAATCACTTATAATCCCCTGCGTTATCACTTACACTGAGATAAAACTTCTCTTTAAGATTATTTTTCTTCCCTTCTCTACACACACTCACACATGCATCTCTGGGAAAGGTGACTCACTATCGGCAGCTCAGAAAATAGTAATGACTCAGCATGTTCCTGACTGGAGTCTCTTCCTCGAAGCTTGTCAAGGTCAGTCAACCTTGCGGTTAACTGGTACCTTTCTGGGTCGTCTGTGAGGGCAATTTGGTGTCGCTCTGGAAAGATGGGTTCAAACCTCTATGTACAAAACATTTCAGTCAACCTATGTTAAGCACCATAGTCCTGAAGGGCAGCTGTAATTTCACTGTTACCTTGCTCAATATTTCTAGAGTTTGAAATAGCCCCTTGAACTTGGTCTGGAACTGCCTAACCTGGTTTTTCTTTAAGGAAGTCTGGTTTAAATGACCTAATTCTCCACGTGATACTGTGTATTGGGAGCGTTTCTATCGTGCTCTCTTACTTGTTGTAAAAATTACTTGTGATTATATTTGCAAGCTTTCTTCTATAACTCCCACATCTACAACATTTTGATTTGTGACATCAGCTGGTAATTTACTTGACGTATGGCATAACCATTTTCAGTAAATAAATTGCTTTGTATGGTGACATTTTAATGCTCAAATGTGTATTCGTGTTTTAAGCTGAGGTAAATAAGTGTACCAATTATTTTGACTGACATTTACAAAATGTGATAACATCGTGCCTATTGTTTAATGTACACGTTCTGTCCTTCAATTCCCTTAAGGATAGCCATGAATTGTTAACTTTTTTATTCTTAACAATTTACATATATGGGTCATTAACTAAGATATAAGATATAAAGAAGTGGCTTAGTCTGAAAGAATACAAAGACATCACTCTGAATTTGAGGATCCATTCAAAGAGTAATATCTTCACAAATGTTTCTGCTTTTTGGTCTGGAATTGGTGTCATAGATAAGAGGTCCAAACTTATTAATATGTAACGGTTTCCTTCTAATGACTTAGGTAGTGGTCCTACTATGTCCACCTCTATCCTTTCAAAAAGGTAGTTTACTAATTTAGGTCATGTAAGTCCCCATATAGTTTTTCGATTACAACTATCGAAATTTAACACGGATGTATCCACATCTTCACAGCGAGTAGGCAAACAATATTTTTCAGCTATTAAAAGGTTCATTGTCCTACTTCCAGCATGTACTCCTAACAAGTAGTTATGATTTTCCCATACATGATACTACCATCCTTGGTTCATCTCACACAATATCCCTTTTAATCTGGAAAATTGGGGTTAATCCTTCCCACCCTGAAAATCTAGATCCTGCTCCTGATCTATTATGACACTGTCGACTGTGTCTAAGTCTTCGGTTTACATAAATATTTGGGTGCTTCTACCATAATGTTTGTACAAAGAACCTTCTCTGACAGCGAGAATAGTTACTATATTTACTTTCACGTTTCCATACGTTAAGTCATGTGATCTGCAGCTGTCACATTACATAGATATTATCAATACCTATAAAATAACACTAATAATATAATAAAATGTTTTCAATGTTGACCACAAAAAACTGTGTTGATATTTCTAAGAGGCACTTTTTTATTAAAATGTAGATGAACTAAAGACCTCACTTTAGCTACATGATGAGCAAATCTAATGAATGATTTAATAAATATATTTTGACAAAAAAACAACAACAAAAAAAAAACACTATTTGAAAGTTACTACTAAATTTTGAAGAAGGTACAGGAACAATGGATTGAAAAATATAACATTTATTTCTACAAGGTGTTTCCTGTACCTTCTTTCAAATACAATAAACATACCCCATAAAGCAAAAAGAGGTTTTACTTTAGAGAGATATGATTTTTAACGCAATTAATTTAAAAATTGAGGCTTAAGATATCCTTGACACTAATTTTTTGAATTTGGTGATGATCCATTTCATTTGTTCAAATGTATTCACACATATAAAGAAACATTACTGCAATTACAATAGTTCTATTACATATGGAACATTAAAAAATACAACATTTGAACCCAAAATTTTGGAGATTGTGTTGCTAGTGAAGGTTTAGTAGGTGTGTTAACAATAAATACTAGTTTGCATTAAATTGAGTAAAAATAAAAACTAAATATTTTGCTATTTAAAAAAATGCTATTAGCTCATTCTTGACCTGCTTGACACTAGCCATACACAGTAGAAGATAATACAGACCACTTGGTGATTTGAGTAAGACAAGTTTACTGCAGTGATCCTGATGGTATTACCAAAACAAGCCTGAACATATGGAAGACATGTTATTTAATACATATTTAAAGTAGCTGCATGTCTGGAAAAGCATGTGCTGTATTTAGATGGAAGAATTATGAAATACATAAAATATTTCAAATTTAATTTTGTTTTCCACAAAAGAGACGATATTAAAAATGGTAGTCTAGTCTAATAATATACATTTTTCCTGGTCACCTAGTTTTAATTTTATCTTATTTAACATTTGTTGAATGTATAAAGGTTTTGGTTTATATGCCAAATTAGTAGTAAGACTAGAAGAAAAGCAAAAAAGGTGTTGATAGCTTCACTTTAAAGTTGTTAGACTATAGATTTGTATTACCATGTTGGAAATTTCTTGTCTTTATTTTTCAAACACGCGCTTTGTATCTTTAAATTGCTAGCAGAATGTATAGAGAGGAATTTATTTAATATATGATAAATAAAAAACCGTTTTAAATTATCAGTTATAAACATTTTGGGATAAACAAACTCTACTTAAAAGTGAAGACGAATAAAATTTGATTGTTGTAATTGTTCAACTTAAAGAATTTAGTCCAAAACATTAACTTAAATCAATAAACCTATAGATTTTTAGGTTCCAGATTTGATTCCTGCTGATATGATGAGAGAAAACTTTTAATAAAATTACAGCCTCACTCTCAAGGTAATAACTTAATGTGTGTTGAATCTAGAATTAAGTTAGTTTGTAAAGAGGTGTGCTGATATAATCAGTTGGTTAATATATCACATTAAATAACAGTGAGAAAAAGAATATCTGTTATCCCTAAGGTTGTTTTCAAATCTCAAATTGTAACTCGTTAGAAATTATTTCTTAGGTTGTATAATGTGAATATTTTACTCTTAGTAAGAGTAAGATTTTAGTAACCTCTTCACAGTTAAGTATGCTATAATTCTATTTCGTTGACTACTACTTCTACTAAATTTTGTCAAAATAAGTTTAGAACCAAACATATGGTGAGTGATCTAACTCACCAATTGACCTTAGTTTGAGACGTAGGACTTTATTTTCTGGTGTAAAATATTCCCGTTATTGCCCAGTAAGTTTGTACTAAATTTGGTCAAAATTGGTTATAAATGTATACTTGGTGGATACAATGACTGACCTTGATGTGACAAGTCTCTTTCATTATAGAAAACATTGCATGTGTGACTCCTTATAATTAATGTTACTATATTTTATCTAAATCAGTTTATAGCAGTAGCTGTAGATAAAAATGTGACTTAGTAACTCACTTTGATTCTATACATTTAACTCAATTTACTGTTGGAAAAATGCAAGTGTCATTACTCATTTGAATTTTTTTATTCTATGCCACTTTAGTTTTGACAAAATTGGTTTGTAACATTATATGGGATAGGGAAATTTGACTCATTTACAAACCATTATGGGAAAAGTATAATTTTTTCTACAAACTTTTTTTAGACTTGTGCCCTTTTATATAATACAAAATTTTATACTAAATGCTTCAGCTTTAGCTGTGGTGAAGAAACCAGCTCACTGGCCGACCTTGATACATCACACCCCCTACATTATGATTCAGCGTAGCTTAGTGCGTTTTATTTTAGTTCTGTGTATTCTTGCCAATGTGTATCAATAAAATAAGCTAATGGCTCCAATTTCTCTTGCTATCTAGATGAAAATGTATATTCTTTGAAAGATTAATTGAGATCCATAGGTTTGTAAAATTTTTGATTTGAATGATCTTCATCTTGATGCCAAAACTTGTAAAGGAGGTTTTTTCCCCACTGTAGTTGTCCGTTGATATGTATGTGCAAAAACACTTCACAAGTGGCAGATAATGACTTGACCTCAATCTTCTTGTAGGCTTATTCACTTCATCTAACCAAATGTATCCCTGTGGAAATTCATTACCTACACACTGGTTATTTAATAGTTGTTAAAATTATTCTGCACACAAATAAGAAAAAATCTTTGGGCTATTGTCTGTCAAAAATATATTTAGACTTTTCATATATGACATAATTACAAAGATGTAATTTTTTCCCCAGTTTTTTTGATTTGTCTGGCTTGAAATTGGTTTCATAATTTTGGGTTTAAAGTTTCTTTTTGATAATTAAATCTAAAAATAATTGTATTAATCTCCAAGTTAGCAAATTCTATATAAAATAGTTTGTAGTCTAAAAAAGAAAGTATAAATATAGTTACTGTATATAGTAGAAAATTTTGTTTATATAGTTATATATATATGTTTATATAGTTATATATACACACACACTTACATAGTAAAACAAGGAGGTGGGTAGGAGTGTGTAGTTTTTATTTTGTCAAATATTTATTATTATGTTCCTCCCATCAAACCTCAACTTGAAATAAATTAGATCCCCTGCTACCAGCACCATATGGATAGTGTTATTTAACATGTGTCAAACAGCTTTCTGGATAAGCAATTGGGATGTTCATAAAAATAAATGAGCTTAAATATATAACAGAATAGCTACTACAGTATATATATCTTTTTAGTTTGTAAGTGTGTAGCAAAAAAAAAACTTCTAGCCAATGATACAAGGTTATTTGAACTTCTTTCTCAACTCTTTTTGATTGTAACAGGTACACTGAAATAATAACATTCTTGTGTTACACCATAACATATAAAATGTCTCCATTTCATTTCTAAAGCAGATTTGTATTTTTATTCAATAATATTAAATTAACAAGTCAGTCTCCAACTTCTTGTCGAACATAAGAGTAGCTATGCCTCTTGGAAATTCATAGATATTACTTTTGCTGCTAATGGATGTTGAGAATCCCTGGCAAGCTAATTCAAACTATAAAGTTTTGCATAAAGGAAGTGTTAGGGCCAGTTTCATAGTCAGATTTAGTACACCTCAAGTGCGGCGCTATACTAAATACAAGACGTCACCTACCTGAAATTGAATGGAATGGGCCAGCTTCATATGCGAAACTGGCCCATTCCATTCAATTTCAGGTAGGTGACGTATTGTATTTAGTATAGCACCGCACTTGAGGCGTACTAAATCTGACTATGAAACTGGGCCTTAGTCTCTTTAATAATAAATTGTTTTACTAGATTATTTTATCATAGAGAGCTCCACAGTTAATATGAATAAACTAATAGTCTGAGTATACTTTACATAGAGCATCAAAGACAAAAATACAAAAATTAGAAAGTTTGTGTAATATATATATATATTTGGAGCTTATTATAATTAGATGGGCCCAGGTACTATTGAAAAAGGCAACTTATGTATGTGAAAAAAACAACATTTTAATAGCTAAGCAAATTTCCTTCAAATTAATCCCAGTTACTCGCTTCCACACATAGCAAAGATTAAATAGAACTCATTATCACGTATATCAGTCTTTCTAAGGTATCACATGAAGCACAACACACGAACAATCTTGTAAACAGCCAAGCCCAATGATGACAAAAAGTAATAATAATGATAAATGAAAAGTAATTATATTAATAATAATTGTGGAGCTATAACATTAATACTAGTAACAACATTAATAATAATTTTGAGTATGATAACGTGAATGTGTTGATTGAATTGTGGATGAATTTAAACTATTTCAATTTCAGACCATTTTTTATTTAAGCTTGGTATATTGTTGTAGGCAAATATCTTACTAAGATTCTCCAATAGGGTTTGTGAAAGATTTAAATAAGTTAAAAGAGAACACAAGATTATATTAAGTATTTATAGGTAGCACCAAAAAATTAACAGATAATATATAAAGATAACAAAATATGTAATTTAGGGCCAGCCAGAATAGCAATATTCAAACTATATTGAGTTATTTAACATAACTGAGATAAAATGCTTGATAAAATTTTATACATGTTAAAACAATTGAGAAGTCATTCACTTGACAAGTATGCATATTCATTCACTTCTTTGACATATTTTCCAACAAGCCTCTTTTTCATATGAAAAGATTAGATAAAGCTTTGTAATCAAGTTCAATATTAAACAAAGAAAAGATCACATAACAGTTCTAACAAAAATACTTCATTTTTGGAGAAGTAGTTTGATTTCTTCCTTTTCTGCAGCATCTAAATAGCTGGTACCATCAGGGGTAGTGCCATCTTTAGAAGCTCCCTACAGTAACAAAAAAAAAGGTACATTTGTTGTTTGAATCTATTACCTATATACATATGAATGAATGAGGAACATGGAGGAGAGTATACCTAAGCTGTTGGATATGGAAGTGAGGCCTAAAAGAAGACCAAGGGACAGATGGCTGAAGGAGTGGGAGGAAAAGAGATAATTGGAGAGTTATTTGTTCTAAAATGGGCCAGTGCCTGAGAATGCTTCATGATGATAATGATAAGTTTGAGCAGAATAGTGTTTACTATACAATGTATATATATATATTTGAAATGTAGATTTTTTGGACCAAAAAAAAATAAATATCAGATGAAATAATGTTCAATGATACAACATTTTAGGAACAGAAGCTCAATGCCCGAGCAGAAAAGGTTAGACATAGTTGCAGGAATACTTGTTTCCAAAAAGTTAGTCAAAGCAAAAAATCTTAGTTAAATAACAAAACTCTTCAAATACTTTAATGAATGAAAGAAATTAATTTGAAAAAATTTGGTTAGCATACATTAATTTCTTACTCTATGAACACTACCAGTGATTGTGTCTACTGCTGGAGTAAATCAGATGCTCAGTGATTTAAATTAGAATGAGGTACTTGTGTCCCAAGCTTCTGGTGCGATACATTTAGTAAAAGATTGGAGAATTGCTTATAATGTAAATATCATACATATGCTTACACAAAGCAGCAAGCAATACTGGTCATAGAAATGGAGCCTATGTTATGTTAGAAAAAAATTGGAAAATAATCTTTATTTGGCTTGCCTCCATTATGGTGTGAACTTGTTTGAGGTATTTTCAGTGTGTGTATAGGACTGACATATCTAATCCCCACGTGGCAGCTTTAAGTGTTTTAAGTAATCATGGAGCAAAATAGATAAAATCTATAAAGAAAAGGGAGCTGTTAATGAAATAGTTACAGTTGCTTTTAAGAATCAGAAAAACGCGCTAATCAAATTCACAGCCAGCCAAATGAAAAGAGCACATTTCCCAAGACAATAATAGGGGGATATTTGAAATACCTTTTTGGTAGGACACCATCCACAAGGTGTGAAATTCATTGCATTTGGAGCATCATTTCAAGATGCACAGTGGACAAACAAAGCTTAGTATGCTTTCAAGAGAATGAGGTTTTGTTATTTACAACCCCCTCCCTATTTCTTCACCAAACAAAGACATCAGGTTTAATCCAACAACTTGGCAGCTAAAACAATTCATCCCACCATCTAAAAAGCATCTTGCAAGAAATTTTAGGGTAATCTGTGGAAATGTTAAATGTCACACCATTTTTTTTTTGTAAAGTTGCTTATACCAATTTTGGTTAAAAAAAAATCCTGACTGAGATGGCACTTGGAACAGGTTAATTCTTGCAACTGAAAGCAGTTGCGCAAAGTGCTATCTAAAAATATTTTCTTAAATGAGGAAATTAAAAAACCACAATATTAAGAAGAAAATTATTATTGGTTTGGTTTTTTATTAAATTTTCTTATGTATTTTTGAAGCAAAGTGCAAGAACTGTTTTCCTAATTGAGAAAATTCAAAACCACTGTATTAAGAAGAAAGTTCCGTTTATCTTGGTCTTAACTTAAGTTTTTGATGTATTTTTGAAATTTCATTGAGGGTCAAAGTTGATCAACGAAATTGCATTTTTTCAATTTTCAAGTCAAATTTTTACTAGGAAAACACAAAACACTCGACCACCCTCCATTCCCCAAGAACCATGGTACCTGTAGATATTACCTTTTGCGAGAAAACTGGAATGTTTCGAGACCTTCCAAGATTTTCGGCTGGTGAAAATGGGAAATTTTTTATTCTTCCATTTTTTGAATAGCTATATCTCCAGAGGAGGACAAAGTAAAAGTCTAACTTTTATACCACTAACACTTCTATTTGGTAAGAACATCATACCAAAATTTGATTACTTTGTTTTACAGAAAAAGGAGAATTTTTGAGCTAAAGTTGAGCAAAATTCATTTTTTCCCATTCATTTTGATGGGCAATTTAAACTACCCTATATCTAATTGAATACTGTAAACTAGGTGTCAATTATTGTAATAAAAATAGCCATACTGGTAAAAATCTAGTGTAATTGAACCGTTTGAAAGTGACTGTTTATGTATCCCTCCCGCCCCCATTATTTTCGGGTTCTGTCAATTTTTCTTGAAGTTGCTTTGTTGATATTATGTTCTAAAAGTAGAGTAAGTTTATTGCTCAAACCAGGTTCAATGTTCCACTTTCTTCCAGTAGCTGTTGACAACTCATGCCACACCCAAATTGTACCATTATAACACAAGATGAGA
Organism: Timema podura; assembly: GCA_033556935.1. Lineage (NCBI taxonomy): Eukaryota > Metazoa > Arthropoda > Insecta > Phasmatodea > Timematidae > Timema > Timema podura. Next base: position 98,124,296 of record JAVRXN010000010.1, on the reverse strand, counting down.
AAAGTTGAGAAAGTTTTTTTCTATTTTTGTAATGCCCAGCAGCCCCCTCAAAAAGTATATAATTTTGTGTACAAAAGGTGCAAAGATTTTGATCTCTGTTACCAGAGATTTTTGAAAAACATATAGTGTGGCAATATATTTAATGCCGTTAATAATCATATAAAAACTTGTTGATATAAGAGATTGATTGATTGATTGATTGGGTCTCTTTAGTACATTACAAAAGGATGTAAAGCTGCTTGATCATTTACCCAATGAAAACTTTGGATCTCATCTTGAATTACAAATGAGACGTCCTAGATAAAACCCCTGTAACAAAGTAATCCAATAAGTTCTAAAATATTCTTCTTGTGTTTTATGTAACTATACTATGCTTTAGAAATGAAGTGGTGCTTCTTCAGAGAAACTAGTTAATCAGGCAAATCCTCAATAAAATAATGATTTGACTTTGCAATAATTGTGAGTGTCGTGGTTACCCGCTGCTTGTATGTCAGTGTCTATAGAAATATAATCTTCCTAATCCAAGTCAATCAAATCTATTAAAATGTCTGGTCCAGAAAAATCACTAGCTATCTAACATATATCTTTGACTCTGTAAGTCACAAACCATTGAATACCAAAGCTCTTTATAATCAACATTAATATTTAGCACCATCTAGCATAAGTTTGAGGGTTTGGTGTTCAGCACATACACATACACACACAGAGTGGGTTCCATTGCTACCTGCCAAAACACATCAATTTGGTCACAATTCTGCAAACTTTGAAAATCCTACTTAGGTATGTCTTTTCAGCACAGAAGCTCTGAAACAGTTATTTAAGGATGCATGAGAATAAATTTTTTTATTCCTTTGCCCCATCCTTATTCCTACAGGAAACAAAGTATTTTGTACAAGGGCACACCCTTTTATTTTCTTAACTTTTAAAAAAAGCTTCAACCTCATCAACCACTTCCTCTGAAAATTATTTGGATTTTCTTGGCACTACATTAGGAAGATAGCATACTGCTTAACTAACTTCTTAGTGATTATCAATAAATAATGACTGGCACCAAATCCGTGACATGTTTTTGCTACAGACCATGACTCAGGAACAAACTTAATATTTTTACTTTCTACGTGGCAATTGTTTCTTTAAATTTTTCTTTCAATTTATTTTTCTCACTTTAGGTAATATCTACTAGTACCACAGTTCTTAAAAAATAAGAAAAAGAAAGTCTCGAAAAGTGAAAAAATGTAAATTTCATCAATAAAATTTCAACAATACATAAAAAAATTAATAAATAAACCAAAACATCAGAATTCTCTCAACTAAGAAAAAAGTACTAGCACTTTGTGCAGATGTTTTCAGTTGCAAAAATCGAGGTGTTCCGAGTACCATATAGTCTATACAGTGAGGATTAAAAAGAAATTAAAATTGGTTTTGAACTCTCTATACATGTATAAATAAGTGTGCAAAAAATTATAGTAAAAAAAATGGTGCAGCAGCCAGTTTAATATTATTTGTTGAAATAGTATGGAATAACCCATTTATTTTAAGTTGTAAATGTGTATTAACGTATGTGTTTGGAATGCAAAAAAACTGAGGAATTAGTAGCCAGCTTGTAATATTAACAATTAAATCAAGCTTGTATAAGTGTTGGTTTGAATAGCTGTGAATGTTGTTTCTCTAAAACATTATATTGCAACATTTGAGTTAACCCCCACAAAACTATTTTTTAAATTTACTTTTTATGGCCAAGCATGTCACTTATGTTTTAATCTTATTCTTATGAAGTCTTGCTAAACATGGAAAAGAAAAACTTATTTTCAAAACCTCTATTGAATATTCAAAAACTGTATATTTAGTTTAGTTAAATCTAATGTTTCTAGATCTTTCCAGATCACTGTAATTCATTTGAATATACAATTAACTGGCATATGATGTGATTTATTACATTTTATAGCATTTTCACTATTCAATGTTGTTATTGACAGCAATACTCTTATTTTGATAATCTTGTTGGCCATGAGGTGGCCCATCCAGGATGCTTTATTTAATATACATTTGACATGATGTTCTTGGAAAAAGAGGAGGTTAATGAACAAGTCATATTCCATTTTTTTTAATGTGCACTTTCTGAATCAGCTGAGTATATCAGCACAAAACTTATCAACAAACTTAGGAACAACACCACCATGAAATCAGAAACACCAAATTTACCAATGATACATTTTTCAGCCATGCCGACAATCAAACCCAGGACCTCTAGATCAGTAGGCAGGCAGGCTATCAACTGAGCAAAGGTGTCTGACAATTCCATTCCAAACAAAGTCAAGTGTTGTCCTATACCAAAGAGTCTGGAATTCAATCTCTATCCTGTGCAATGAGGGTTTGTAGTTATTAATTGTTTTCCAGCTCCTCTCCAAACTAAAGATTCATGTGTCCTAAGAATTCATATTCTTAAGCTTGTGACTTTAAATTAGTTATTTTAAGTTGTGGATTTTCTGAACAAGCGTAAAAAAAATACATCAAATCAAATGCCAAAATATGTTTTCATTAACGTAGTGTGACCTGCTTGGGATGGGAATTCCAACTACATATAATTTTAAATCTCAAGAGGGTATATATAGAGTGTAAATAAAGGATCTGCTGACCAATAAAAAGTCATATGAACTTATCCTGTCTAGAGCCTCATCCCCTGACACATAACCACCTCCACCTATAAAAAATAAAGCAATGCTTTATGATACAATCCATTACTTCAAAGGAAGATGGAGGTCCTCAATTCCCCCACATGCACCACAGAGCATCACAATTATTTACAATGAATACAACAATACCCCATTTCCTCTTTCCCCCCTATCACATTATCTCACCCTGCCATTCTTGTCTCATCAGTCCCATTCTAAATCACCACAAAATCATTGCACAAGTAAAATTTTTCCATCATTCATTACTTCATAAACTTGTGCTCAATATAGCTTTAGCAGTCAACTGTCTTGACAGATCACACTACCTAAAAAACTAACCTATATTATTCATTCACCATCCTCAATTCCAGCTACAACTAATCTAACAAACTTCTCATCTCCCACACATCTCACCAGGCCAAAAATTTTAAACCCCCTCCCAATCCATTCACATACAAACCATGAGGGGTGTTGGAAACTGCCCAAAGAGTAACTTCAAGTCAAATATACACACAAAATCATGACCAATCCTTTGAAAAAAAATCCATAGCTTATTATCTTGCTTCAACTTGCTTTACTCCAGGTGATAGGTGTAAAATAAGTCATGGAATTTTTAGGGGTCTATTTAGTATTATGTAATAAGTTGTAAACTATAAAAGATAATTCAGTGATGCAAAAAGGTGGATTCAGTCGAATTCGTTGGTTAGGATTAGTATGAATTTTCCAGCACATTGCACATAACATGTATGTGGGAATAAAATGTGATTTCAAATACTTGAACAATGTACAGTAAGAAACACTGTTAGAATGAACTTTGGATAACCCAAATACACTTTTCAGAAAATGAGGGGGAAAAAAATTAAGTCAAATGAAATATATTTTATTGGTAACAAGATCAAAGTTAAGATAAAATTGTAAAAACAGTGATATCTGATAATAAATGCTTGATATTTAAATGTTGAAGTCAACACAATGTGTTTTCTTGTAACTCAAAAAAATTACAGTGCATATTACATGTTATACATCTGTTAAATAAATGAAAACTTTCCTAAACTCATTCAACTATAATTTAAAATCTGTGAAAATACTGTATCCCTGTATTCTCCCGCTTAATCCAAACTTTCGCTAATATGAACAAGCTCCAGTCCCAATTAGTTTGAATTAACAAGGTTCTAGTGTATACATTCAATATGAATGAGAAGAAGAGAAGTTATGTATATAAAACTCACATGTTCCAAAAGTAATTTAACACAACTTGTGTGTCCTTCCCAAATAGCAGCAAGCAAAGCACTGATTCCATGTTTATCTTTTACCTGAAACACATAAATATACATACTAGTAAATATAATTTGAGTTAAGACTAATTCATGTCTATATATTGAAACTCCCCAATGAGTCTGTTGACTCGCCCTAACTGCGCGTTGACCCTTCCGAGCCTACAATGTTTCCTGTGGACCACCACAGTATGGTTGCGGGCACACCTATATTGGGCCTGGGTCACACACAGGGCACGCCTGAGTCCTTTAACATGGGAATTGCTAGGTGCCCTCGAGGGAGTTTTAAAAGAGCTCATTTTAAACATGGTTTCATTAGAGATAAGTAGACATATATCCTTCTTGAGTCCATTGGCTGGTTTACACAAAGCTAGGTTCAGGTATTGACTTAGCCCCCTCTTCACACGGTCCTACCTCACAAAGAGCTTAAGCAGACTGAAAATTACAATGATGAACATGTTAAATCACCTCTGACAAGACGTGTATTAATCACAACTTGTTAATGTGTGGAATACCAGGCCTCCACCGTGGTTTGGATTCCATGTTAAACTGTAGGCCCTTTATTTCATCTCACAGTCACCCTACCATTACGCATATAACCCGGACGGGTAGTAAGACGCAGTGTTAATAGTAATAGTAATAATAATAATAACAATATCATGTTAAATGTGAGTTGTTTAGAAAATGCACATTTGGAAGTGCTTTTAATACTAAGCATTGACACAACTGAACCCCAGTGCTGACTCAAGGAGCACAGCGAAACTTCAATAAGGCTGAGGATCTGGTGTATACTTTTCTGTGGTCTAGGTTCACCACAAAGTATGTTCAACCTTGATCGATTCACTATAATAACATTGGTTAGCAGCCATTTTGCATCTGGTGTGTGATACATCAATTAATATGTATTTTTGGTTGTAGAATCCGAATCTGCCTTTGGGAATGCTCTGTCATGTGAGGTTTTTGAGATTTTTACTATTATTCTTTTTTAGATTTTTGTGTTGTGTTCTCTTTTTTTTCATGAATTTTTACTGACTATGCTGGTTGCACTCTGTATTTGAATGCAATATATGACAGAAGAAGTTCTAAAAATAGTCCCTAGATGGCAGGGCAATTTAGTTGAGGAGAATGGTACTGCCACTGGCCATTAGAGGTGACTCAGCTAGCCACGCTAGCCCTGCTGTTTAGTGTGTGTTGAAACTTGGATGGTGTTAGTCACTTTGTATATTTCTCTTTATTGATACCTTAGTTTGTGTTATTGTGTGATTTTGCTTTTCCTGTGTGAACTAGTGAGACGTTCTGATATTTTTAGGTTATATAGTATGATTTCGGTAGGAAGAACAGTAGAAGCTAGTTACTTAAATTACTTAAACAATTTTAATATATTCATACATAAAGTCAAGTCATCTTCAGATGTCATTTTTGATAGATATTATCAATACCCATAGAATACCACAATAATGTTGTAAAATCTAATCAAATTTGGCCACAAATAAATATGATTGAATTTTCTCTACTGTTCTTCCAACAAAAATCAGGCTATAGTTAGTACAGTGTTCTTAACGTAATGGCAACTGCTAAAATCCGTGGTTGTGTAAACCACCTCGATAAATTTTGCTATGTATTTGGTAAGTTCACTCCAAAAACCCAAAGAAAGCCAATCACTGACTTAGCTAAGAAGGTTTATAAACTGTACTTTGATAGCGCTCTTGGAGATCAGGACGAACCCTTTGCACCTCATATTGCTTGCATAACCTGCATAACTACCCTTATAGAATGGATGAAAGGAAACCGCCGAGCCATACCGTTTGCTGTTCCAATGGTTTGGTGCAAGCCAAAAGATCATATGGACTGTTATTTTTGCCTGACACATATTGCAGGACATTCCAGTAAAACTAAACATACAATTAAATATCCTAATGTTTCTTCAGTTCATATGCCTGTGCCTCATGGGGAAGGCTTACCTGTTTGTGTTTATCACTTGCAAAACACTGCATCAGAACCATTAGAGGAAAGTGAATCAGAAAATGCACGACCTTTGGAAGAGTACATACCTGAAACTCATGACAGATCGCCTCACCTCATAGAACAGAAGGAACTGAACGATTTGGTCCGTGATTTGAAACTTTCTAAACAGCAAGCTGAACTGTTGGGTTCTAGACTGCAACAATGGAACCTTCTAGAGCAAGGTACAAAGATTTCAAGTTTTAGAACAAGAAATAGGTGTTTGTCTGGATATTTTAAAATGAAGAATTCAATTTGTGTGCATACAAACGTGAATGGTATGATGACGGAGTTGGGTGTTCAACATAATCCACATGAGTGGAGAATATTTATTGATTCATCTAAAGCAAGCTTAAAAGCAGTGCTATTGCATAATGGCAACCAACTTCCATCAGTGCCTTTGGTGCATGCGGTGGACATGAGGGAAACTTATGAAAGTATGGCTTTGCTGATGGAGGGAATCAAATATAAAGATTATGAGTGGCAGATATGCTGTGATTTAAAAGTTGTTGCACTGCTTACAAGTTTACAGGGTGGATTCACAAATACGGTTGTTTTTGATGCTTGTGGGACAGTCGAGACACAAAGAACCACTCCAAAGTCAAAGAAAGGCCTATGTGGAAATTATACATTGCTGGAAAGAAAAATGTGAAATTTACTCCATTGGTTGAGCCAAGTAAAGTAATTTTGCCTTCACTTCATATAAAGTTAGGCTTGATGAACAACTTTGTAAAAACTCTTGATAAAGAAGGCCAGGCCTTTAATCATTTGAAAAAAATGTTTCAAGTTGAGTGAAGCAAAGCTAAAAGAAGGTATATTTATTGGGCCACAAATTAGGGCAATGTTGAAAGATCCAACCTTTGATGCTAAGCTTACAAATATCGAGTTAGCTGCTTGGTCCTCTTTCAAAGCCATTGTTCACGGCTTTTTGGGCAACATAAGAGATGATAAATATGTTTCCATAGTGAGTGGTCTACTGGACAACTACAAGAACATGGGGTCTATAATGTCACTAAAAATTCACTTTTTACACTCACATATTGACATTTTCCCAGAAAATTGTGGTGCTGTTAGTGACAAACAGGGTGAACGCTTTCACCAAGATATCCTGACCATGGAGCATCGTTACCAAGGACACTGGAACCCTTTGATGATGGGCGATTACTGTTGGTTTCTTTTTAGGGAAAACTGATGAAACACCTTACAAAAGAAAAGCACCGTCATCCCATTTTGTCAAAGAAAAATGACATTAAACTTTGTAGATATTAATATTATGGCTAAATGTGGATTATTTTAGTGCTTTTTGTTGGTTTAAATTAGTTTTTCATGCTATCAAGAAAACATAGGTGAGTTCTGAGGGCTATGTTTTGTTTTTATTTAAAATGGTAAATAGTTGATAATGACATGTTTTTGTATTAGTGCTGTGTATATTGGAAATGTGACGTGATAGAGAGAATCTGATTTTTCCACTGAATTCAGCACCCGAAAATTAGTTTTATCGACCCATTTACAAACCAGATACAGAAAAAAAGTTTTAATTTGTTGACTAGTGTAATAATCAAGGCGCCGTGGAGCAACCTACTTGCTATGTGATCCATATACAAGTCTTGTAGCCAGTTAAAAGTCGCTAAAATGATCTTTAAAAGATTTGCCTGGGGTATAGAACAGAGTGAAATACTAAATAAACAGGGATTTTAAACAAACTCCTTGTAGTTAGTCAATTTTTAAATCTTAATGCCTCTACACAAGTTATCACAGCTAAGGGGCTGAAAATAAGTTTTTTCTTCAATATTTGAAAATAATTATTTCTACAATAGAAAACAAACCTCGAGGTTGCCCTTGTGTGGCTGCATTTCTATGCAAAAATGTGAAATGCATTTTTTTAAATATTTGTATGATCTAGTTCCAGTAATGACTTTAAGAGGAAGAAAATAAAAAATAATAATATTTTAGCCATAGGAAAGATGAATTTAAAGAAATTAACCACTGTTCACATGGACTGAAGATGGTAAGCTACAATGGTTGGAAAAAATAGCCCCGGCCTTTTGATCAATAATATGAAGTAATGTTCTTATCCATTGAAGAAGACTGGATCAACATTCATTTTCTCTGATAAAGCTTAGCTTGAAATTGCTTAGTTAGCTTGCTTATGCTTATTTTATTATAACTAACCAACCCACCCTAACAAAATTCTAATCAAATTAGGACTAAAATTATAAACATTATTGACAAAACAAACATTAAAACCAATAAAATAATAAAATGATTAATATTATCATCACCATTTATATAAGCTTCTCTATACATAATAACTAAAGAAGAAATAAACTAAACAAATCTTTTAAAAATCATTGACATCCACTCAATAAAGTTATTACAACAGAACATGAATTAAAACTCATTCAATAAAGTCAAATGTCAAGATCTAGAGCATTAGCCCCATCCACCCACAATACTATGTTTTCCTGGCATATGGAGAAATTTATTTCTGAGGGGGGAGGGGGGGGCACACCATTAAGGCGAATTCCATAATCCCCAGATGGTAGGATGTTACATGAGAATGATGATGGTGGAAAGCAGAGGGGACCTACAGTTTAACATGGGTTTCGAACCACGGTGGGGGTCTGGCATTCCACATATTCACAAAGCGTGAAAGCACACTTTGCTAGAGGTGAAGGAAGGGTTTGGTAATCAGATAAATATGTGTCAGGACCAGGATTTGGACCCCGGACACAAAAGTATGACACCCCCTACACCACCAGGTTCCCCCAATAGTAAATTTGGTAAATTAAATCAAATAATTCTTTTTTCCCAAAATTATATTTTTCATGAGCGACAATTTCAGCTCTTCAGGATGAGGTATACAGTAATATAGTGCTAAATGTCACACTTTTCAATAGAAAACTAACTAACTCTCTGGCCCTAAGGAACTCATAAGTTCATGGCCATCAGAACATATTCAACCCTATCCCTAATCGAACACCAAGCTTCCTTCAAATCAATTTTCCCATTTTCTTCCCAATGACAACTTGGTCTGCCAAAAAGTCTTCTTTCTTCAGGTTTTTTCACTAAAATTTTGTGTACACGCCTGTAATCGCACATATGTGCCACATGAGCACCACACTTCAGCTTGCATTCCTTGATTATCATTAATATGTTTGGGGACGCATACAAGCCATGATGTTCCGTGTTATATAGGTTTCTCCATTCACCTGGTTCTTCCTCCCTCTTATGTCCAAATATATTTCTTAGCTAACAGTTATTTAAAAAAAATATGGCTTGTACATATAAGCTTGCTGTTACAATGATCATTTTACTATTAAGTAACTCATTTTATATTAATTTATATTAAATACATGGGTTATGATAATAAGCTCATATTCATAAATCATTTGTGAAAACTAAATTAATTATAATTTTTACAAATTATTCAATATTATTTCCCTTGCTACAACCGCCAGGCATAGCCACTCACCACCTCAACCAATTCCTACTTTTCTCTCTTCCCTCAGCTGTCAGTGAGACAATCAATACCACCAAGAAAACATTATTTCTCACAACCTTTCATACCTCATGCTGGAACTTTGCAACAATGTAAGCCCAAGAAGTCAACCTCAATTTTTAAAACAATAGTCTTTATCATAGTAAACATTACTTCACAGCCTAATTAAAATTATTGTAAAATTATTATAAAATTATTAAATAATGATTAGTTAGAGAACAATAAAAGTTCAATTTGAAAACCTACTTTATCAATTTATTTTGCAAAAAGCTGTATTGTGCACAACTTTCGTTAACATTTTAAGCTATGTCTATTTAAAACATTTCACTGTATTATTCAGATGATTACATCTAACATCTAACAAACATTTTCTTAGTTTCTTGGAGAAAATGAGCCTTTAACTGGTTTTATCTTCAAGCATAGCTTTTCCAGTAAAATATCTTACTGATGCAGTCTCTTGTTTGTACCATCAACTTCAGTTGCTATCTAGTGAGTTTTATTGTTGTTAACAACAACTCAAATTTAGCATCCTCCCTTTTTGCTTCAAGTCCAGGATCATGGAAAAACTTGATAAAGAATATCACTGGTCACATAATAGACTTGAAAATCATTTGAAAAGTCTTGCCAATTTTTTTATTTTTTTTTGCCCCTTTCACACAGGATTGTTGTGAAATGTAAAGCTATATGTATGTATTTATAGTTCTAAAATATTGCAGAGCTTGTTACTGTTTAAACAATGTCAGATACAGATATTTACTTGAAGGGTTAGGGAGTGTGTGGGTTATATGTGTAAATGCTATTATTTCAGTACTTGTTTTCCAAATAGTAGTTTTAGGGGCATTTTTATCCATGTAACACAATGGCCTAACTTTTAAATATTAAGTGGCAAGCCAGTCTTAAAATTTGGCCTATTCATTCAAAACATATTCTTTGTTCTGTATTTTAATGTACTTTTATTTAAATTTTTTAAAGCTTTTGTTAAAATGATTTCTGATCATGATAGAAGGGGCAGGGACAAATACCCTGTTTGCCTTGCACTGTGCTAAATTTTGTATCATGATGAGGCAAAATCTGCTTAGGTGTATATTCATTCAGTATATAATCAATTACATGACTAAGAAATGTCTTGGAAATGCATTGGTGGAATAATAGATCTTAAAACGACATCCAACATAGATAAAGTAGGACCTATGCTCTAGGTAGAGGTTCAGAAAACACAACTTTTAGCTTGATCAGCACCATCAACATTATTTTTAATGGATTGTTGACAAATTTCACTTTTTTTTTTTTTGTAAAATGCTACACAATAAGTTAAATAGTTAGGCAACAAATTCTGTTTATTATAATTGATTCCCCTAGAAACAAAGGATAAAACTAGAGCATACATGAGTATAATAGCAAATACTTAAGACTCTTCCAGAATTGAAATTGTCAAGGCCCAATTATTGAGGTCATCTTACCATTTTGAGATTGACTAGAATGTACGTACCCATTGTGAAAAAATAGTACTTCCAAATGTTTGTAATGCAATTGTCAATCAGGGCCTTGAACTTTCAGCAAACGTTCTGACAGGCATTATTCCCAGCCTTATTCTGGTTTGGTTGACACGCAGAAGCTCAGAAATTGATTCTGTTGAAACCATTATCACAATTTCAAGTGAATAAATATTCCAAGGTCCCCTTTTAAGTAATGTTTTTTTATTTCCATGTATTATTCTAGAACATTACTCTAGGTTCTGAAGGCCACACATGTAAGAATATGAAATACACTACTTAAAATATCCAGAGTTTGTATCTTCCTCAAAGCTGACTCAGTTAAGTAGGACAATATTGAGAGAGGTGCACTTTTCAGCATGCAGGTCTGCATAGAAGGTGGTGTGCAGTGATCTTATTGTACCAGTATTATCTTGATTTTTGAAAAATGGGCTGGTAAACTTCTGAAAGCCTCATAAAATTTTATGTTTTCCTTCTCAGTAAAAGTGTAGTTCTTTTAGCTTGATTTAACTTAAGGTTGTTATTAGCAATATATCTTTGCTAAATTTTCACATCTTTCTGAAGGATTGTCCCCAAAGCATATGGACTAGCATTGGTCATCTATAAAATGACTCACCTGATATGAGTTGTTATAGGATCCTGATCTAAAAGAAATAGGATAGCCCCTTCCTGAACAATTCCTCTTCAAAATCCGTCCATCTCCAATGCTGGTCCTTCCTCAACAGATCTGTTAAAGGTATATCAACTAATTAGTACAGCCTCTGTAGAAACCTATTATTCCAAGGATTGCCTTTACTTGAGTATGTTAGTTAAGAAGTAGCTTACATTCTTAGAAATCTTTCAGTGTTTAAGAGTCCACATGCATATCGTTTTTAGTTACGATATGATACCAGAAGGGGATGTCTTTTTTGCAACACAATTTTTAAGATTCAAAGTCACACATAAATTAATAAGCTGATGGAACATATGTTTTATATGGTGCAGATTTTATTAGTATTTCATAAGCATACACGCTAAAGCCCACTAAATTCACTATCCAGTATGCTCTTCATAAATTTAGTAAATCTTTCTACTTCTTTATTTAGGCCGAAGGGTAAAACATTCAACTGGTATTGTAAGAGATTGTAAAGAAATGCAACAAACTATCTAGCTAGCGGTTTCAAAGCCAACTAGCATAATGTTAGGTAAATAAAATGAGAATTTTCCGGTTTTAAAAATAATGTATTGTATTGAGGGATATTTGAAAGCTTTTACAACTAACTGGTTCAAAGTCCAATAATGTCAGCATAATATGGTGATGCAAGTTTTCTTAACCACACATACTAGAATGTGAAAGCTATAAATTAACTAGAACATTTGCTAATGACACCAATATCCAACTTTACCTTTTTCATTCACCTTCGCCTCATAAGCATTTGGCAAAGTACGGTAAATTGACCGTACGTTGAATGGAGAATAATATCAAAACTCTATGAATGACCAATTACCACAACTACTAGAGGAAGTAAATTTGGAAGTAAGACTTAACATGTGGTTTCAGCATAACGATTGCCTGGCGCATTTTTCATCAACTGCAAGACCAATATTAGACCAGGACTATAATGGATGTTAGATTGGATAGGGTGGCCCCGTTCCATGGACAGCTAGATCGCCAGACGTAAAATCTCTGGATTTTTTGTATGAAGTTACCTTGAAGACAAAGTGTATCAAGAGCTACCAATAACTCCAGAAAACGAAGAAGCGCATTAGAAATGCTTGCAGAGATATTTATAGAGACCTTTTACTACATGCTCATCAATCTTTATAAAGCTAACTGAAAAGTGTATCAAGGTTAGTGGAAATAATTTTGAGCATTTGAGTAATTTTAAAAATATTACTGCATTTGGTGTATTGAAGAATATCAAAAAGTAATTTAAAAAACTGCCACTAAAAAAATTATAGGTTTTCATTTAAAAAACAAAGTTAACCTTGAAATAATCTTAAAGACGTGTCTTAAAGAACCAGTCCGGTTCGCTTTCCCCCAACAAAGATATATTATTTGAGAAAATATTTTTCTAAAATCCTTTGTTTCCAGGATATTCTGGTGTCTTTACTTGATGCCATATATATATATATAGGCTACTTTTTGGCCTAAGAACAAACTTGGTTCTGAGCAGTTTAGATAGTACTACCACCAGTAGCTTTGTCTCTAAATTCCATTTCGGTCCATAAACTGCCTTCTGTTGACATTTAAAAAATCACCCCAGTGGTAAAGTCACTGGTAAGGCAACCTAGTATTGAAGTTTTTTATTGTAAATATATTGTTGCGGCATGTAACTCACGATTAAAATTCATACTCTTTTTATGTAAGTTTGTTTCTTGCGAAGGTTGGATTAAATTTATTCAGGCACTGTTCATGATTACTATTGTAAATATATTATTGCTACAGGTTGATTGCCCAATAAGGGTTTGTGTCTTGATATGAGAGTTTTTTTTATGAGTAATAGGAGACTTATAGATTATATTTGAGTTTCAAAGCTACAATCTAACTACTAGTTTAATGCCACAATGTGCGATTCAGGCAATATCCCCATTTTTGTCCTAAAAACAGATTTATTGCCTTTGTATATGCTTGTAATCAAAATTTTTTCTTTTTCTTTTAATAAATTTTTTAGCACCGCGTCTTACTACCCGTTCGGGTTATACGCTTAAGTACTAATTACGCTAATGGATTAGGAATTGGGAGGGTTGAATTTAGAGGAAGTGAACCCGCATTTGCGTGGAGGGAGAGTGGAAAACCATTTAGGAAAAACCACCCCCAGTTCACCCGACCGAGATTCGAACCTCGGTCTCCCCGTCCTCGGCGGTCGAGCTCAACACGACTAGCGCGTTAGCCAACTACGCCACAGAGGCGGGTCTCTTTTAATAAATGATTGCTATGCGTACCTTTGCTTTATTTCTCTTGAGTACAAGTAGTGTGCCTGTCTTTTGTTCTAGGGGTCACCATTTTAAATTCCTGGCATGGTAAAAAATATATCATTGGTGAAATTATTGCTTTATTTTTCATAGAAGAATTAATAATGGCTGGGGAATGAGAGTTGGGTTAATCATAGAATTATGTTAGTTTGTAAGACACATTCTGATAAAGCCAGTTACTTTAAAAAACATGTTAGGTATCCTACACCAATAAAAGAAATCAAGTTGGACGTTGCGTGTTTAAATATTATTAGGTTACTTTTTCAATTATTTATTCTATTATATACATGAGGCACTCCTTACACTTTGAAAGAGTAAGGTTTCGTTACACCAAGTCTCACCATTTGATCTTATTTTTCCTTCTAATAATATCAAATTTTGTCAAATTAATTTAGAACAGGACTTATGGTGAGGAACTCGCTGACAATATGAGATGTAGGAATTCAGTTTTTGTTGGAAAATCTTCCTCCTAGTGCCCTTTACTTTCAAATTTTGTCAATAATGATTAATAATTGTAGGTGTGGTGGGAAAATTAACTGACCATGATTTGAGATTCTATTTTATTAAAGTAAACCTTCTATAAGGTAGCTGTACCAAATATTATCTAAATCATTTTAGATCATTAGACAAGTATGAGTAAGAATCACTAAATGATCTTGACGTGAAATTAAAAACTCCTTTTTACTGGTGGAAAATATTCCTCCTGGCACTCTTATGTGTACCAAATGTTATAAAAATGGGTTAACAATTGTAGGCGTGGTGGGGAAACTGATTGAGCTTGAGCAATGCGGGATTTCTTTTTCACAGTGAAAATCTTGAATTCGGTGACACTTAATAATTGAACAAATTGTGTCCATATTAATTTAGAATAGAAGACATGATGGAGTATAAGAATCAATGAATGGCCTTAATGTAAATTTTTATAATATTTTTCTGGTAAAAAAATCTTCATAGTTTCTTTTATATAAATTACATTTTCAGAACTAGAATCACATTATAACAATAGAAGAAAAAATCCGCCACACAGCTTCCTTATGTGGATTATATTAACTGTTAATTTGCAATACCACCCACTTTGGCGGCTGTATGGTCTAATGCGCTCCTCTCATGTTAGACTAAACTGCCGAAGACAGGGGGATCGGGGTTTGAACCTGGTTGGGTGCACAGGATTTTTTGTAATGGTTTTCCACTCTCCTTCTAAGCAAATGTGGGTTCACTTCCTTTAAATTAAACCTTCTTAATACCTAACACATTAGTGTAAACAGGACATAGGTGTGTAACCCGAATCGGGTAGTAAGACACGGTGCTAAGAAAATAAATAAAAAAGACTTTGAATACTGATGCAAATATATTTATATTGCTTCACAGTGAGACCTATCACACAAAAAGAAAGGGTCATATTGACAACCTATAAATATATTTATATTGCTTCACATAGTGACCTATCACACAAAAGTAAAGAGGCATATTGACAACCACCACATCTTCAGAAAAAAATTCAATAATAAAACAATGTATTATAATTTTATACTGGAGACAAGCTATGAAATAAACATTTTATTACATTATTGAAGCAACAGTAAAGCTGTGATACTATTAATATCAGTAACACACTAGTTTAGTGTTAAGCTAAACTGCCGAGGACAAGGAGATCGAGGTTCGAACCTCGGTCAGGTGAACGGGGGTCTTAAATGGTTTTCCACTCTCCCTCCACGCAAATGCGGGTTCACTTCCTATAAATTCAACCTTCCAATTAATAACTCATTTGTGTAAGTAGTACTTAAGCATATAACCCAAACGAGTAGTAAGACGCGGTGCTAAATAAAAAAGAAATTAATATCAGAATCAAATGATGTCCGTCTTGTATAAACCAGTGATTTTGTTGGAAAGATTAGAAATATGTTATTGATTAATATGAGAACATAGTAAATCACATGTGAAACTTTGATAATTCAATATTTAAAATTTTATTTGAGTAAAAAACAACATGCTCAATTCGAAAAATGAATCCTTATCATTCAGAGACAAATAATATAAAATTATGTAGGTCAATAGGATGCAGATGGATCTTTTATTCTGAAGACACAGCTTTCAGAAATAAGTTATGGCAATGAGGTAAGTATGGTTAATATGATTTTTTGTGACAAGCTTTTATGTTTTATACACCTATGAGGTAGTGTACCTATGTATCTTGAGTTTTGAGGTCCTATAACACTAATGTGAATCTAGTTGAATAATAATACAATACAGGGTGATTAGTATTGAATGAAACTCAAATCTTTGGCTGTAGATCCCAGGATGGCAGATGAAATTTGATAAATTTGACTAAATATATATTTTTGTTCCAAGCTGAACATGAGCTGACTTACACCATGTGCTGGAAGTGGCCACTGGTATGTAGTGCTACATTTGGTTTGTGGTAAGTTTCAGTACCACATTGTCTGTGTGGCAGATTTAATTTGTAATGTTTTCTTTAAATAAGTCAAATAGGCAGGGTTTGGTACTGAGCACTCGTTCTTTACAATAACCACACACACACACACAAAAGTAAAAAATAGGAGGGCTTAAGTCAGGTGCCTGTGAGGGCCAAAAGATTCTTAGAAAGCCTTTGAGCCTCGAATAAACTCTGGATCATCACTGTGATGTGTGGTATGTTGCACAATCTTGCTAGAAGTAACGTTGAGTTAAGTTTCACACTGTCAAGCTATTCCAAAATGTACAAATATGTGGTAGTGTCCACAATTTCTTTCAAGAAAATTGGACCAATGATCCTTTGACCAAACATAGTACGTCAAACACGTTATATTGAGTATTCTTAGAGAATTGATAGTAACATTCTGAAATTATTGGAAGAAGTAAACTCACTTGCCCGAGCAAATGGGGGACAGCCAGAGATTAGCATTTTTGGGCTATCCCTCCAACATGTAGAATAAGAGTAGCCTGATTCCTGGTAAAATCTTCACAAGGATTTTTTGGGAAGCCTCTTCTCAACTCGAAACATACATCCAATATCATAGTCTCAGACTTTTCCACATACATAAAAATGAGACCCTGTGTCTTTCAACTTCCATGACAAATTATGTATGACAGATGAGACATCACTTCCAATTTATTTGTTCTTCCTGAATTCCCTATATCACACGATATAAGCCTATAAAACAATACTTTCACATAAGAAACGCACACTTTTTCCAGGTTAGTTGTAGCTATTAGTTTTAATGTTGCTCAGTTTTCCATTTCTCTCAATAATCTCGTAGATCTGGTGGGTTGAACCCCATTAAAAAGAGTACAATATTCCTTTCATCACTTATTGCAGCCAGTCTAATGTAGACCCCTACCTAGTAATGGTAAGAGATTTCCAAATCCACAAAACAATGAAGGTAAATAGGGCGTTTAACCCTTTTAGTGCCACAATCCGATCTGATTGGCTCCGCCTACTACCGTGATGCCAGAGCCGATGAGGTCGGCTCTCTAGATTTGGGCTGGTTCTCGCTTTATCTGATAGATAGTGTAGTAGTGTTATATATCATTTTTTTTTTCATTAATCTTTACATTCTGCCCCAGTGCCTATTCTATATACTGAGGCGCTATTCCTACATTAAACAGTTGTTCCCATTTTTACCCTTATACCATTTTTTTTAACTACATGTAGATTTAAACACTTAACCTAATCGTCCGTAAATTCCCATCAAAGACTATACCCTACTATCTCACACTATAGTTGGTCCGCCCCGGGTATTTAATGCCCCCGGTACCCCTCGCCGCTCCGCAGACCCGCGACCGCCTGGGACCATGTTTTCAGGGCCGCGGGTCCAAGCCTCGGCGATGAGCATCCCCCTAACCACCACCTGGGGAGGCGCCCTACCGGAGTTTTCACTCCGCCTACTTTCTATAGACCACTACCAAGGACCTATTCTAACTTAACCTAAACTAATACTTATACAAGGAATTTTTCACTACTGTATTACAATCACTACACACTACTCTATTTTAGCCGGCTCTTGTTGTCCTTCTCCAGCACTCTTCTTCTTCCATGCTGCCATCGTTCTCTTGCTTCCCAGCTGGAACCGGGACTTCCACTGGTTCATCAGCAGTTTTCACCACTGGCATCCAGCGGGAATCCACCATCAGCTGGGCTCCGGCTTACCAGGAGCCATTCCTGAGTCTGTCCGGCCGGCTTGTAAACCCACCTAGACTACCCATCTATTCTATTCTATCCCTACCAGTTTCTGTCAAGGAAGTCCCCTTCATCCGTCTCGTCTTCACTTGTCGTCACATCCATGTCCATACTCGTCTCGTCCAAGTCTTCTTCCAATTGGTCGTACCTAGTTCGTCGTAAGTCCCCAACGTATCTGTCCTTCTCCCTAGCCGACGCGTTGTCTGCTATTTTGTCTAGGAAACCCCACCTTTCCACGTGGCGCACTATATGGTAGATTGCACACGCCTGCAGGGGAGTCTGCAACTCCAACCTTGCTTCCCGCGTTAGAACACATTCCAGCACGACATGTTCCGGTGTAGACTCCTTCCCGCAGTCACATCTATCGTCAACTGTCATCCCTAGCCTGTACAGGGCCGCCCTGTACGGTCCATGACCAGTAAGGAAGTGAACCAATCCTACTGAAGGCTCAAGATGTTCCATGGCCAACCTTTCCCTAATACTAGGGAAGATCCGGTATGTCCTCCTGCCCTTCTCACTTCTATCCTAGTTCACTTGCCACTCGTCCAGGAGAGACTCCCGGATCAGTCCCTTAGTATTGACCCCTTCTCTCGTTAGGGCCTCCACCTTATCTAATCTCCCTTTCCTGAACCAATACAGAGCTGCCCTCCTTCTTACTTCCAAATCTAAAGGCCAGATACCAAGAGCAACACTTAACGAGTCAGTGGCCACCGTTCTAAACGCTCCAGAGAGTCTAAGCAATATATTTCTCTGCAGACTCTTTAACCTAGTACTCTGCACTACCTGCCTCAGCCGGAAATCCCAGGCACTAGTCCCATAGCCCACGATGGAGGCAAGCAGCGCCTGATGATACGTTCTTATACACCGCATGGGCAGCCTAAACCTGCCCATTCCAATATTGATTATCTTATTCATCAGTCTTAGGGCCCTACCGCATGCGCTCTCTACGTGTGCCATAAAGTTCCTCTTCTCATCAAGTATTACTCCCAGGTACCTGACATTCTCACTCCGTCTGATGGTCTGTCCGTCAATCCTGATACTTGGGTTCCTCTTTAGAGCCCCTCAAACAACATGTAAGCCGTCTTCGCCGGTGCCAAGCTCATCTTTACTCGTTTACACCAGGAGCTAAGCCCTGCAAGCACGGCCCCGCTCCTGGTCTCTAGCTCCACCCTCGAACTAGCCTCGACTATGACGAGCAAGTCATCGGCAAAAGCAACCACTCCCGCCGTTTCATGGAGGGCTTCAATTTCCATCAAACCAGGCTCGAGCCCTACGTCCCAAAAGACCGGTCCACAGACCGACCCCTGGGGACATCCCTTAGTCAGCTTTTTGCTAATCTTGGTTCCTGGACACCTCAGGGTCGCATACCTATCTCTACAGTAATCTCTAAAGACCCTGTAGAGATCCCCCGGGCAACGTATATCCCTCAACCTCTTAAATAAGGCTGGCCACCAAAGATTGTCAAAGGCTCCTGAGATGTCCACGAACAGCCCTACTACATATTTCCCCGTACACCTATCAATCAAATTCATTGCCTCGCAGATAGCATCCTCGGTAGACCTGCCCTTCCTAAAACCATACTGTTGGCCATGCATACCGACAACTCTCCAATGCTCTTCCAACTTGTCGCACATTATCCTTTCTTGCAGTTTTCCACACACATTAAGCAAGCAAATCGGCCTGTATGACTTTGGAAGTTGCGGGTCCTTGTCGTCACCCTTGCTGAGTATGATGACCTCGCTCTGTTTACACAGGTTTGGCACCCTCCCTTGAGCAGTACATTCATTTAACAGCCCAGTCAGAAAGGGGGCTATCTGCTCGCTGAGCTCTTGAAGCACCTCGACCCTGATTCCGTCGGGCCCAGGTGCCTTCTTTCGCTTCATTTTGGCAATGTATCTGATGATCTCGGCCTGGGTTGTTGGAACGATCCTATCCTCGTTCTCATACGTCTGAGTCATTTCTCGTCTCCAAGTCTCCTGTACCCCGTCATCCAGCCCGTCATCGTCCGGAAGCAGAGTTTCCATTAATAGTTCTGCTGACTCCTCCCACCCTAACGTCATGCCCCCTCCCGGCCGTCGAAGCGTTGAGATCATAGCTGGGGGTCTAACTTTCACAGTCACCATCAGGAACGGAATCCCCCAGGCGTTAACTCTCAATTCCTCCTGGATATAGCGTTCCCAGCCTTCCCTCTTCGCCGCGGCCAGGGAGTCACATATTCTTCCCTTTTTATCCTATACCTGCCCAAAAGATAATCCCTAGTCTCCAGGTCAGCCTACGCTTGGTATAGTCTTCGAGCCCTCCTCGATGCCCCACGGAGTCTGCCCAACCTATCACTCCAATATCTGTTTTCAAGATTAGTAACCCCACCCTCCCTCACCGTTGGGATGGCAACTCTCATAGCACGCTGTATTGCCATTGTCAATTCTTTTGCTTTTACGTTTACGTTTCCCCCAGCTGCTATCGGCTCTGGGAGTACAATCCTTCTCCTCAGCTTGTCCCAGTCTGCTTTTTTCCAATTATACTTTACTCGTACTATCCTGTCTTCCAGATTTATGCCTCCCACTACCTCGAAGGTGATCAGGTTGTGATCACTTATTGTCATCCCGTCCAGTACTTTTCAGTTCCGGATCATACCAACAGCTTCCCGGCTACCCAGGGTTACATCTATATTGGATTTCGCTCCCGTAGCTCCCACATAGGTCGGCGGGTTCCCGAACACGTTTATCACCTCAAGTTGTTTAGCCTCTATAGTCTCGACCAGCTTCTCTCCTCGCTTGTACGCTCTAAAACCACCTATCTTGCCATCACGTTGCCTATGGACATCGCTAAACCACAAGGGTAACCTCGCGTTCGCATCCGCCGTTACCACGAGTGGCACCCCCCTGAAGGAGTCTACCATCGCCTCCAACTGCTGAAGGTATGGCTCTATCTCCTCCCTGTACTGGAAGTACATATTGACGAGGATGAATTTTCCAGCGTCAGATCTTACCTCGACGCAGGTGACTTTATCATGGCAGTACTGATCTACCTTCGTTATGGTTATATCCCTGTTCATTATTGCTATTAAACTCATAGACTTATCCCCGACATACACCAGCCTCGCCATTGGGGGTAACTGTGCCTTGACAATGTTGCCACCCCTAGTCACGTAAGGTTCCTGTAGGCATACTATATCCAGGCTAAGTTCTTCCACCACCATCCTGACTTCATCCATAATGGTCGCGCTACGCATAGCGTTCAACTGCCCAATTTTTATTATTTTCGTTCTTTCACCCATCAGGGATTGTGTGTAAACACATAACATTTGGGCCAAGCTTCCTTCGAATTGAATGCTATGCGACCGTTTGCTTTTATAAAGTGTTTGTATAGTTCTTCGACGTCAAGTATCTCATTTCGTCTTCTAAAAACTTTTTGGATTTTTTCCAAGAGTGGTGCTGCCTCAGTTGGAAGATTCATGGCTCGCAGTTGTATCCGATCCAGAGCCTCCGGTGTCAAGAAGGCAACCGAAGACCCTTTCTCATGCCCAACCCTCACCACGTGCCTCATTGCAAGGTGCAACGTTTGCTGCTCCTCTAACCCAGATAATTGAAGCGACTCCTCAAAGTTTTCATACACATTCCCAACGTCCAACCCTAACATTCCTCCCCTTCTCTCACCATTCCCATTCCCTACCTCCCCCTTTCCCCCCTTATCTGTTCCTATTTCTATTTGTCTACCCACCTCCTCATCTTTTACTCTTTCTTGCCCCCCTTTTTTACTCTCCCCCTCTCTACTAGATCCTGCATCCACTACCTCCCTCCCATTTTTAACCACAGGACCCTTTACCCAAAACTTCCATCGTTGTGCGTTCCACCCTTTCCTCTTGGTCTCGAGGGATTCCTCGTCGGCTGTAGCTTTTCCCCTCTAGGATATACCAAGTCTCCCTTTTCATCCTCACCCTTCAACAAGGCCTTTAGTCCCTCCGACCCCATTTCAGTTGTCCCTAATACCCTTCCCTCCAGTTTCCCAGTATTCCCCCTTTCCCCCCACATCCTCAATCTTTCTTCCCTTTACCCCCTTGCCTTATAAAAGCTTCCGCCCTTATCTTATTCCTCCTCTCTCTAGATGGGGAGTTCCTCTTCCTTTTTCCATTCCCGTCTCTGCTTCCAGAACTTATCCTGTCCCCTTTTGTTCCGTCCCCTTCAAGTCGTGTCAGTATTTTTGTTAGTACCTCTACCAATGTCTTAATATCATCAGTCATACTGAGTGTCCTGTGCTTGTCGTTCAAGAAGGAGCTGGATAGGTGGGACAGTCCCTGCTATTGGGGTGCTTGCATTTGTCCTTCCCCCGACTGTGGCAAGGAATACAGGTCTTCACCTTCTCCTTGCAATCCTTCATTAGGTGCCCCTCCTTGCCGCAACTCCCACATACAGCCTCTTTCTTCGTGCAGAACTTGACCCTATGGCCTAGATCCATGCAACGATTGCACCTCGTGATAACCAGGTAGTCCTTTACCGAGACACTCGAGAACCGCAGGTAGACCCTACCGGCTACCAACAGCTGTCGGACTTTCGGGGAGACCTCCACGATGTGGTTGGTCACCCGCCTCTCTCTCTTACCCGTTCTAAAACGGGGTTTGAATCCCTTGATGAAGGCCTCCTTGGTGATCTGCCCCTCCAGGTTTTGCAAGAAGATGGCTTCCCCCAGCTCCTGCTCCCCCAAGTCCACAGGCACGTCATAAATTGTCACGAGTGGCCATCTACGTCTCGGTGCCTCGCACTTGAGGCCCTCCAGCGCTTCCACCCCCTTTCTTACCTTGTCCGTATCCCCTTCTGTCTCTGTTTCCACAACCACCGACTTACCCGCCGGCCGAACAGACTTAATCCTGATCCCATCCTTTGTTGGTTTCAGCGTTGCCATCAGCTTCTCCTGGATGTCCTTTGCGGTCTCCCCCTTGCTCGATGTAATAAACACCTTGGAGGTCTTGGTCCCTTGGTTTCTCTCCATCCATGCAGCTGGTGCGTTCCTTGCCCCCAAGCCCGACGAGGACCCCTGAGAGGGACGCGCTGCCATCCCCGGAGGCCTTGCCGCTACCATCTGAGCAAAGGTGGGTCGCTGAGCCGATATCACCTCCTCCACTATCATCTTCTTATCTTCTTTCCTCAGCCTTTCATTCTCTTTGGTTAGTTCTACCACCCTACCCCTCAGCTCGGCCATGAATAATGAAAAAAAAAAAAGTTATATATCACTGGAACAAGGACATTTCCCTCTATTATTCTATATAAGTTTGGCAAGTAAAATCAACTGTAAATAGTTGTTATTGGAACTGGGAGTTTAGTACATTTACAATTGGACGGTCACATACTCAATGTGCTAAGTGCAACGCCGGTTTACATATGAGCTGCATGGAAAAACATAAGTGTGGCTCACATTCATACTGATGTAAATAGTTTTCTAAACAGTTTTCAAATGTACAGCTTGAATTGTTCCGAGTTTAAAAAAATATACTATTTAGATTTTCATGTTATGTCACGTGAATGAAAAGATTTCTTTACCAATGTAAGTAAATAGGTGTAATGACTTTATAAATCTATATATATTTTTTATATGAGATTATTCATTATAAAAGGTTTTTTGAAAAATGCATTCTTTATGTGAAGGCTTAAATATTTATTCATGAGTTAAGCAATATAATAAACTTGCTTTAAGGTAAGCAATAATGGTTCAAAAATATTGAATGTAGGACATCAAATAAAAATTCCTGTAATTTCTATTTATCATCGTCGTCTTGTAAAAGGTGAAGGAAGGGTTTGGTAATCAGATAATTCTGGGCCGGGACCGCATATATATTCAAAACTTTATTTTCTTGTATAAAACTAAATGCACTACAGCAAAATAATATATTTTTTAAATATGTTAATTAGTATTAGTTTAAAAAAAGATTAAATATTAATTTGAAAATTTAGAAATCGAATAATTTTAATCTATTATTATTAAAGAACAGTACATACGGATTAAAATTTTAGAAAAATCATAATAATTGCTTGATAAATAAAGGTTCAGCGAATTTTCTTGCAAACCCTTACAAAAATGAGCAAATAGCTGTGGCATTCTTCACACACAAAACCTAACAGGCCTCTGGCACTCTTCGCGTGCGAATTCTGGAATAGGTGTGGCACTAAAAGGGTTAAGTTTATTGTTTGACCAGTTAATTTATCTGACCCTCATTACTCCACACTTGTGTCCGCATATCCTTTACCCTGAGTGATAGCATGGGTCTCTTATCTCTATGCATGCTATGACTTCTTTTTTTTTATCTTTACCCTCTACCCAGGTTAGCCCAAATCACCTACTCCCCTCCTTAGGCTGAGATGTGGGCCACTGCTAACTCCTGGCTAGCCTTTTCCATCACCCCCACAAATCTTCTAAGGGTGTGACACACCCTCTGTTTGCTCCAAGCCCTCTCCGTCCCTCCTGACACAGCCTCTGTGCACTTCTCTTACTAGCTTATTACATTGCTCCAGCCCACTTCATACTAGGTATAAATTATTTATGGTAGCTTTGGCCTTTAAATGTGCATGCGTTGAATCGTCCCTCTTGCCTAAAGTTGGCATGTTTATTTTTTTTAAATATAAAAACACTGATTTTTTTTTTGTTTCATAATAATTATCTGCAATGAGAATAGTTTGGCAATTTCAAAAGGGTTTTTAAAAACATGTTGGATATTCAAAAATTCCTTGAGTCTCCCACAAAATTTTCCAATTTTCCATGCAAAGAGAAATTTCCTGAGAATTCCAGGCGAGTAGACACCCTGTCAGGTGGATGAATAGTTTCAATTTTTGATTAAATAATTTCTGGAAAGTGGGTGGGGCAAAGAGGTCCTGTAATCTGGACACCCTGTTCACTACTTAACACCATGTGATCATTTTATATTGGATTTTAGTAAAGAGAAGGGTATTTTCATCAGATTTTTCACCTTGAGTT
Source organism: Timema podura (assembly GCA_033556935.1). Classification (NCBI taxonomy): domain Eukaryota; kingdom Metazoa; phylum Arthropoda; class Insecta; order Phasmatodea; family Timematidae; genus Timema; species Timema podura. Next base: position 98,099,259 of record JAVRXN010000010.1, on the reverse strand, counting down.
GGAGGACAACCTTTTAACACAAATTGTTTGATTTGTCTAAATATCAGCTATAAAATAAAAGAATAAACCTATGGTTACAATTATGTCTTATATTCAATATGGTACTTGAAACAAATATTTACTTTAATGCCTTCTACCAGAGCCACCCATGGCAGACATGGGGCCCTGGGCAATGTGATTACCGTAGTTTGCACCTAGATACCAATTTTCAGCCGTCAAAGGAAATGTCCTGAAAGCTCAATATATATAATAATTCTTGAAGCCTGGTTTTTATACATATAAGGGTTGATTTTTCCCCAACACTTTGTTCAATTTTCTTCTCGAACAAACTTGGTATGTAAAGAGGTACAAAGAACCAGTGGGTCAAGTTTTAATAAAATAGGTTAATATGTTAAAAAGTTATAGTGAGACATATCCACCACAGACAGACAAACGTAAATCAGTAGAGTTGAAACGGAGAACTCGCTTCACCTGTTCAATAAATTAAACCACATGATTATGTTTTATTTATTTTTACACTTCGACAATATTGGCTAGATTATTTATTATATGAGTGCGCTAAGCAAAATTTTTACACCCCAACTTGTTTTTTCCCCACTGTCAACTAAGCAAATGTGGGGACCACGAATCAGGAGGCACTGTGCAACCACACCATTTGCACATGCATAAGGGCAGCTTTGCCTTCTATCAGCTAAAGCTATAAACAAAGCAAAAGTTGGTTTAAATATACCTTATTAATAGCAGCACAAAATCCATAAAAGAGGGGGTGAAAGGCAAATAATATATTTAGGTTCAATAGTAGAAGAGGTATCAAACATCTTAGCTCAGTCGGTAGCATGTCTGCCTACTGAGCTAAGGGTCCCAGGTTTGTTTCCTGGTAAGGCCGAAAAATTTATCATATATGAAGTATGAGTCTTCCCTTTCACATTGATAAATTAACGATGAGGGACTGGATGTTGTGCCTGTTCTAATCTGTAGATTATAGGGCATATGAAGCTACAACAGGCCTAGTCAGCTGGTAGTGGGAAAATATATGGCTTAGTTAAAAAACTGACCCAGGTCACAGACGAGAAACAATAATGTAAATAAGTAAAAAAGGTAACTTGACCAATGAAATTTCCAACTTTTTCCCTGATTTTTCCTAATCATTTCCTAAAATTTGTGACTCAAATAAATGGCAACCCTCTTTTGCACCCCTCTCACTCCCCCCACATGTTTAATGCTAATCTATTTTATGAATAATAATAATAAGTTTTAAAATTTAAATAAACAGGTTTTCTATTTGTATTAACAGATTTGGATTAGCAGACTAATATTTGGCAACAATTTGTAAATCTGACCAAAGGAAACAAAGGCAATGCGATGTTGACTGAAGTCGATTCTCCCTCCACGATCCAAATAATAGACTCTTCCAACTAAAGCCGTCTCAGTCAGGCAAATGGTACGACATACGACCATTGACTTTGTAACTAGAAACACCGCTTACTTAATGCAACAATAGTTTGTCAAGTTTCGTTAAGGGCAAGTTGCGCTATTCATTTATGTTTTCCTGACTGTGACAATGGCTGGGCATCCGACCGCCCGACCACTGGTATGATGCGTGTGTTCTTTAAAACAAGTCAGGCCATATGTAAGTAACACCTGATTTGGTCGGGCCGACAAGCTAAATCGTCTGTAGCCCACTCTTTCTCCCTCACCCACTTCCTCCAACACTACCGCGCCTGACCTAGCTGCAAGATGGCAGTCAAGATAGATAACTGGCAGGGGATATTTAAATTAAGTCAGCACTCTCAGACATTTATTCTGATTTAGATAAATTCCGCTTTGCTTAGATTGTTTTATGATTATCATACCTATTTCATATTTTGAGTAAAACAATATTTTTCCCAGATTTTTTCTTGTAATTTATGAAGTTCCCGACTTAATCCCATTTTTCCCCGACCACTTCAAATTCCCGGCCAATTCCAGTTTTCCCAGACGGTAGACTGTGATATTTAATAAAACTATTTCACTAAAAGTGTATCAGTATGTTTAAAGTCTTAAAAAGCCACACAACATGGTGAGAGCATAATCTGAGACTTTGCAGTGAAATAATAGTTTCATAGGTTAAATAAATCATAGGCCAACAAAATTCAAATTAATGCTACCTGTAAACTTGTGAAAATATTAAAATTTATGAAATGAAAGTTTTCCCTTTCACAGTGATGAATTAACGGCTGGGGGGGGGGGGCTGGATGTTGTGTCTTTGCTAGGTTCAAGGTGGTTAGATAGAGGATGTTGGAAGCTGTATGTAGTTCTCCTGGTGCCCGTTACTCAAGGAAACTTGAGAAACATTAACAAATACTAAAAAAGAAGCTGACACACAGCAACAAACAAATATATGCTTGTAAGTACAGCCAGTCGGTATTAATTTCTGGACTCATGAGTGTAGTCAAGTGCATTAATTGTGCAACCAACTTTCAACTCAGGTATGTATTAAAATACATAAAAGCCGAAAAAACAAAACTGTATTAACTAACAAAAGAAAGTATATCAAATACTCACATTAACATCGGCACCTTTAGAAATCAGATATTGGATTACATCATGTTGACCATAATCTGCGGCATAATGGATGGGTGATCGACCATCAATTTCTTTATTGATATCAATTTCCTGCGAACAAATAGTTAAAATAATTCATTAAGGCCCCTCCATAAGCCACTTAAAGCTTTGTGCTAAGATTCACATGGTGTTACATGGGAAAAGGGTGGGGTACTTCAAAGCTTTATGTACCACAGATCTTATAGTACTCAAATTCTAATGTTGAAAAATAGTATTATTGTTCATATATTTACCTTTGATAAACATACTTATAAATAACTTTCGAGGTCAAATATGCAAGTTTTGTTTATAGATATTTCAAATAGCCTTAGGTGGCATTATCTGCCTGAGACTACGAACGTCAAGCCCATTTGATAGCAGATCTTTTCGTGTGCATTACATTGACATGTTTATAGTCACAACACTTGTTTAGACTTGTCGAACCCACTGACACCGTTACGTGATTATAGTTGGATAGTGGCTGTTTGTCGCAGTGGGCTTAATTTATAGGTATAATTGAGTTTGAGTTTAATTTAGATTCCTACTGCACAATCTTTTACATAGGCTGTAAATAATCGCTTGTGTTTGTACAAATACAAAAATAATGTCTTGGAAAAAAGGAGACTTGTTCATTACTTTATTTAATGCGTATAAAAAGCTATTGTCAGACAAAACAGTGGAAGAGTCTCAAAAAGATATTGTTGTGAAATGGAACAATGCAAAAGACTAGACGACCAATGACGGAGAGATGGGGGTTTGAATTCCAGTCGATTCTATTGAGGGTTGCTTTTCCTAAATGGTTTCCCACTCTCCCTCTAAGCAAACACAAACCCTTCAAATCAAACACAAAAGTAAAGCTTTATACCATGCGGTCAACGAAACAGGTGTATATGAATTTAACTAAATTAGGTATGTTATTCACCAAATGCTATGGATGCTAATTTTTGTTTCAAAGAAAAGACTAAGGATAGCCCATTTTTGATTAGTATACAATATTGATTCAAAGTGAATTTTAGGTTATGTAGGCCTACCATATTTGTTTTAGTTGCCCATTTGAAACGGTTAACTTTTTAGCTTAGACTCCATTGTAATAGTTGATCATAAAAAAAGTATTAACATTAGATAATTTCATATTGGTGATGTACGTTGGCCTAAGCCTAATCTAAATTGTTGACGATCAAATGACATTAAGGGAAAAAAAAACTATTGCCAAGACCAGTGAGGCTACTTATTTGATAATTAATTTTAACCAATTATTTAAGAAAATCAACTTTTTTATAGGCAATTTCAAAAAAGCAAAAAATGTTTTATCGTTTTCAGGTTAATTATGTAGTAGACCTACCTTCTTTTCAATGACATCTTTCACCTGATCCAAATCACCGTTTTTAATACCCCACACAAGCTCACTCATTTTAATAAAAAAAAATTAAAATGGTAAGCGAAAGTTTAGTTGCTTAATTAAAGATTAGTTATGCGACAGATATTTAAGAGAAATAAATCACAGAGAGTTTAAGAAGAACAGATAAATACAATATTGCCAACTCACTAGTAGCTAATAGTTGATAATACAAGGACGGATTTGAACAAGGTCTCAAGATATAGAAGACGGACCTGAATGGATTATAATCTACCCGCCAGGATACTACTTTTGTTTCTTGGATTAAATGTAAAAAGAATTGCTTATATTATCACGTCTTTCTAACTGTTCAGGCTATACGCATGCTAAATACGATAATTAGTTGGAGATTAGGAAAGTTTAATTTAAGGATGTATACCCACATTTGCGTGGAGGGAGAGTGGACTTTTTTTTAGGAAAAAACCTCACTACACTCAGCTAAGATTCAAAATCCGATCTCCCTGTCATCTGGTCTATTGAGCTAATATTAAATAAATTGTAACACACAGTTGTAAATATTTTCTCAAATGGGCATCGTTCGTTGATGTATGCGACGTTGGTGGTGGCAAAATCTTGAAACACTTTAAAGAAGATAATTGCTAGGGTGGTTGTACACGTACCGATATTAACGGTGTCGGTGTCAGCGCCGATAATGATGTCGGCACCGATACTAGCTGGGGTGCTTGTAAACAACCCAACAAGATCGTTGTCGCTGACTGAGAGGCGGGCAGTTTCGTGAGTATTTCAGAGCTAAACATGGCTCCAGTGAGAAATATAGGGTTTCTTTCATTGTTGTTTTTTCACCTCCAGAGGAGACGACATCGAAACCGGGGGGAAAGAGAATTTTGGGAACATCCAATAGTAGCCACAAGGAATCTTGAACTCCTCCCGTTTTGTCCCACAAACACTCCCGTTTTGTCCCACAAACACACTCTGTTCTCTACCTATTCTATTAAGGTCACAATGTCATACTTAAAGCTGCTAGACAATTTTACCATTCCAAAATACTACACAACTATATTAAACCTTTCTAAAGACTGACCAACAATGCATGACAACATCTGGAGACAAGTGCGCAACTGTTCTACGCACCGATATCGGTGTATTTATCGAGGGGGCCGCCAGCATACCTCCATTTTGGTGGTCGCCACGATAATGTTGATAACGTTGTCGTGTCAGCATCGTGTACAGGTCTCGCCATAAGATTATATGGAATTTCAATTCCACCAATATTGTCGCCAACACCGACAATGATATTATCGGTACGTATACAACTAGTCTAAGAGGGAACACCCAACTTTTCTTTAAAAACATAGACTAATACAAGTGTAAGATATTATAGAAATTGTTATTTAATTTGCTTTATAATTTTTCCAATTTTAAATAAAAAAAATTTCCAACAAAACAAATCAAACTGAATAGGATCGATTTTTTCTTTCTTTCTTCATTGACACTGAAGATATTTACTTCAATAAGCCAGAAACACTCGTACCCGATTCACTTCCAATGTTACTTTCTTGATATAACCATGTTTCCAATCCAGTTCTAAGCCACATAACATAGCCCTAGCTAATAATTGCGAATCTCGTCTACGGGATAACCGAGAAGACATTTTGTCCGTACCTACACCGACATATCTATATTTAGAAGGAAATTAAACAGCCACTTATACAAATTAACGTTATGTGCGTTTAACACATTATCTAAAGAAAAGTCTGTAATATCATCATGAATGTAATTTACCCGTTCCAATTGATGTACAGGGCAAGTCATAAATGCTCTAATGTTTCAGGAACGTGGAAAACCACACCATGGGAAGACAGGACCTTACGCATCAAATAAAGTCAATCTTTCGTGTAGGAGTGCCCAAGCCGAAAGCTGATTAGATTACAAAATAAAATTACGGGTGCCCTTAACTGCTGAACACCATGGTGTAGCTAATTTTGTGGAAACTTCATGGTAGCATTTTGCTTTCTGCAAGCATGTGGTTTCTCACCAAATGCCACCATGCTCATGCCAGATATTCAAAAACTGTTGAGATTAGCACGTGCAGAAAGCTAAACTCTATGTTTCTATAGAAGAAAAATTTGATTTATTTTGTTTAAAAAATGTTTATGCTATAAAAACTGCAAAATTAGCGCACTAAATTCGTGCTCACTAGCACCCAGCCTTAAGTTATACCCACATGATAGGAATCCATTGATACCCCAATGCGTAGTCCCTAGCTCAGAGAGAGGTGCTCTCGTCAAGTATTGGAATTATTAATAGGTGTAATGGAGACCCTGACCATCCGCTTATGGACTCCAAAGTGCTACAAGAGTCGCATAGCACTGGTACTGGCTGAGGACATAAAGATAAGACATATTTCAATGCGTGCAGGATAGCAAATACTTCCGCCATAAATATTGGCTCATTGGATTGTAGTCTTTATGTCTGACCATAATTATTAATACCACTGTCATAAAAAGCCACAGCCACTAGGGCTGACTCCCCTCCCCTCCTAGCACCACCTGTAAATATAAGTCTGTATCTACTCCAACTTTCCTTCATATACCTTACTGCATTTTTTTAAGCTTGTGCTTGATCGGAAGAGTAACTCTTTTTACTCCTGATTCAGAGCTAGATGACACCATTGGAACGTCACAAAGGGCGTCATGCCTCCCAGTGATACAATGGACCAGATACGGAAGAGAAAATATATACTGATGTAGCTCATTCAAACCCAAAAAGCTATCCGTCAAGGCTGGGCATGTTTTGTTTAGTCAATATTGTTTAGTCTCGACATAATTTGTAAGGATACGAAGTTTACGCCCCAAAGAACTCGAGGTTGAACAATCTTTAGTTAAAAAACTTATTCACCAAAAGTCAGCGCCTTAGAAATAAAGGAATCTACCCCGCTTCAGTGAGGAGTGTATTGGTTAGTGATGTACGACAAGTGCCCAGACACCATCTTACTGCCACATATTGTATCTTGTCGAGCTTTGCTAGTGTAGACCATGGTGCAGTGGGACATAAAAACACCCACACTCTAATCGAGAACGTATAAGCCCATGGTACATTTGTAACTTTTATATAGGTGGGAACCTCAAAAGGGTCGCGCCACTGAGCGCCTATCATTTATAAGCCTGTCACAAATTCTAGATATTTATAAAAAAAAAAAGCAAAGAACTCTTCATGTTCAGTGCCATGTCTAAAAATTGCACCGTCAGCTGTACCTGAATTTGACGTCTTTCATTATCTATTTTAACTCGGCTGTCTTGCTCTCTATGTCTGGTGAAGATAACCGCACAACATTTAGCGACATTTAGAGTTAAAGATTGGGGTGCCAACCAATTTGAAAGCAAAGGGAATACTGATTGTAGCTTACCCACCTTCTCTGTCAAGTTACAAGACCTAACGTATAACCACGCCATCCGCATACTGTAGAGTAGCTACCCCAACCGGGAAAGAGCTATCAATATAATTTGAATAAACTTCATATAACAAAGGACTGAGCAGAGATCCCTGTGGTAGGCTCCTTTGTTGAGTTCGAATAGCTAACATTTTGTTAGAACACCCCAGACGATATAGTTTATCAAATTAAAATAATGATATACAATATCGTACGCATCCTGTTTATTGAGGGAAAAGGTTGATAGAAATGAGTTTTGGGACAGAACAATCTGAATATCAGAAACCAATATAGAGAGGCTATTAAGATTAGAACGTCCATTTCGAAACCCAAATTGCATAGGATTAAGGAGTTCATTCCTTTCCAGGTATCGTTCCAAACGGGCTTTCACTAAGTGTTCCATGATTTTACCAAAACAGGACGAGAGTGCAACAGGCTGATAATGACTTGTTAATTCCTCACTTTTAGCCAGTTTTAAAATAGGAATAATTTTTTTCGTGAGGGTGGTATTAATCCCTCCCCACACAGAATATTAAATACCTCTAGCAGCGCTCGTCGAGAATCAGAAGACAAATCTGTCAACATACCATAAGATACATTGTCCGAGCCAACCGCAGTGTGTCACACTCGATTCAATGTTACCCTTAATTCACTGCCAGCAAAACACTTAGCCACCTCAGGAACACCCAAATTAGGAACGCCAACGGAGGGCACATAACTGAATCGTATCACACAATGAGCGAACCACTCTGCCCATTCATCCATGTCAATCGTAGGGATCCCAAAGTTTGTAGCAATACCCTTGAACCATCTTATTATACGCCAAACTTACTTATGTTAGAGACTTGCAATGTGAATGCCAAGAATCACGTTTTGCACGTAAAAAAGTTAATTTTTGAACTATGAAATCCACTTTTGTCGAATATAATTTTCAATTTGCATGGACTGGATTTTCAGGTTTTTAAAATTTTTATTCAAATTATTTTCTATGATTACGACTTTTTTTTCCGTCAGATTTGGCTTTTGTGTCTATAAATTTTTTCTACTTCTGTATATTCGCACTTAGTCTCACGTGGGTTTGTTAAGAGGATAGTCTCAGACTGGTTTTCTCATTGCTATTTTAATAGAGGAGCGTACACAAAAGATTATTTTTAAGAACTATACAAATTATTTGATTTCAGTGTCAAAAGGTGGGAAATATTATCCAACAAACTTTCTACCACTCTCAAGCATCACTGTGATACAAGATGGGCATCCAAATATTCTGCTGCTCATGCACTTTATTCACAGCTTGATAAAGTCGTCGAGGCCTTAGAGGAAATGTCTAACAACCCTCAATTCCATGAATGTTTATAAGTGGTTAAAAATCTTCTTAAACAAATTAATTTTAAGTTTGTTTGTTCCTCTGTTATGTGGAAAAAAATACTAAATCAGATCTCCCGCGTGAATGAACAGCCACAGCACAAATATATGACCGTGGACCGTGCAGTTAGTCACTTGACTGGATTGAAAGATACTTTACAAGACATCCGAGATACAATGATTAATGTTATACTGGATGAAGCATTGAACATCTGTGATGCAACATCTTTTGAAATTAACTGCTTCTTTGAGGAGAAAAGAGCAAAGAAGAGGAAAAGACTGACTTTGGAAGAAAGTAAGGACACTGTTTTGACAGGAAAGCAAAGGTTCAGTATGGACTTTCATGTTATTTTGAACAAAGTCTTAGAACAAATGGAGTGGCGCTTTAAATGTTTTAGTGATATTTTAGATTACTATAATTTTTTAACGGGCAAGTCCTTGCATTCTGTGAATGTAGAAGAGTTAAAAGCTAGTGCAAAACGCTTATGAAATAAATATGATAAGGATCTGTATGCTTCTGAACTAGAGGGGGAAATAGCTAGTTTTAAGTTTCAGGCCAGTTCTTTATTTGAAAAAAGTAAGAATTTTTCAAATTCAACCTCTCTTGACCTATTAAATTTAATCCACAAAATGTCCATAGCCACATCTTATCCAAACTTAGTAATTGCTTTCAGATTATTTTTAACATTGCCAGTTACTAATACGTCTGGTGAATGAGGTTTTAGTAAGTTGAAATAATAAAAAAATACTTATGGTAAGCAATGGGTCAAGACAGGTTAACACATCTGGCATTTCTAATCAAGAGAAAAAAAATATTTCTAAAAATATTAAATACTACGAAATAGTAATTGATTTTTGTTGCTGTTAAAGCTAGAAAGGTGAAACTGTAAGTATAAAATAATTCTGTTAATATTTTTAAATACTGTTATTTCTACATTTTTTCATAAGTAATTGAGGTTACAATTAATTATAAACAAAAATTATGCTTCACTCAATTCAAACTATTTACAATTTTTTTTAGTACAACACCTATTTAAGCTCATATAATCAGCACAGACTATTGAATAGGATTATATATATAAGTTAATTTTTAATAAAAAATATTAAACTATAATAAATATTTAATGCAAAATAGTTTTGTTACTATTTAATAGAATCAGCCAATTATAAATGGGACAATAATTGCAAGCCACAATAATAATAGCAAGATTTTTGCTATACAGCTAGTGTATTACATCTGCAACAGGTATACAATACAATCTGACACCATCACCTGCTCCAGTATGACTGGGTGGAAATGGGGTGGTGGGTAGGGGGCGCCAATGTTACTGTTTGCCCCGGGCACCAATTCCTCTAGATACGGCCCTGTCTGGAATTTAATGACATTTTTTCTTCATTTAAAAGGTTCGTAATCTAACGCAGCTATGCAACAAATGTTGATATTAACATGTGAAGAAACTCTATGTTTGTACTTGAGAAATATTCTCTTTGTTTTGGACATGTTTTGTTATAAAAACTAAAGAAACACACTGTCTTTTCTAGCGTTCCTTACACCCCTACTTTAAGGCGGCCACCTGGGTCAGCGAGAAAGTATAATCGCTGTCAGACCACACGTCTTAAAATACAATGCTCTGGGTCTTTTCTAGAACTATTTCTCTATTCCGTCTAAGCTTACACTACCTTTCGCCCTTCAACTACAACTACCCTGTGTCATGTCAATAATAAAGAGAGGAAATAAAACTACGAAACTTCGCAACTCAAGATACAGAGGAAGACTCGCTGCTAGTTCTTAAATACCTTAATTTTTTGTTGTGAACAATTCAAAAAATCACTTTATTGGTTAGAGGATGACTAAATCTAGAGCCCTTTTTCATCTAGACTAGTCTCATGGCTCCTTAAATTTGATCAAAAAGTCGTTGAAAATGAGCTAATGTCACATTTTCTATAAATAAAACTCAAAACATAGGTTTATTAAGAAAAAGGAATGCTGTTATCAAGGCCGTAGCCAGCCAATAATTTCAGGGGGGGTTTGGCGGGCCCATCCTCCAATTGACGGAGGCTAGAACAAATTCTAAATAAAAAACTGTTCTAGAAGCTATCTGAAGTGTTTTTTATGGCAACACTACCCCCAACTATCGGAGGCTAGAACAAATTCTAATTATTAAACGGCTCTAGAAGCTAGCTGCATTTTTTTTATGACAATATAACACCATAACTGCTAGAAAAAATTCTAAATAATAAACACCTCTGGAAGCTCTCTGAAGTGCTTTTTATGGTAACACAGCCCCCTAATTTGTGCTTGTACCTTAATTTTGATATTGTTTGAAACATAAATAAAGCCATATATATTTTGTTCATAAAATTTCGGGGGGGGGGGGGTTTGAACCCCGAAAACCCCCCCTGACTATGGCCTTGGCTGTTATAATCTTTCGACTTTATTTTGGCGTGAGCCATATTTTTAAACAACGCATCGTATAATTAAATATTGCGTTGAAGCAGAACGTCTGCCCGATAGTTTCTCGCTACCGAGGCGCCCCGTAGGGCTAATTGGGAACCTGCCTATTCCCACTGGCGCTGTCTTTCCTCACTTATCTTAGGTGAGTGTGCGTTAACTCTTTCCACTACCTGCATTCAACTTTCCTTACCTCTAATGCCTCATCCATACTCTCTCCGAGACGACCGAGGTATCCCGATTGTGAGAATGTGGATGGTGCTTTTGCCTCGCCTTCTCTCACCTCGCCTCGTATTCTCACGGGTCCGTGTCGGTCTTTGGTGTCCAAGTCAAAGGGCGCAAGACGCGAGTACGATTACACTGCCACACTATCGTCTAGTCAATGCGCAATTAGGACCCGGAATGTTGACACTTGGCGCGTCATCAGATTTAATTAATTTAATTTTTGTTAGTTTTAATTTTGTTTTATTCTAATGTTTGCTTAGTAAATTATTTTGCAAAACATGTGTGACTGGACGAATGATACAACAATCCAATTCTTGGAATTAAACCAAGGCGAGCCTGTTTTGTGGGAACCGAAACATATGTACCACAAAGTTAAGAAGAAATTGAACGATGTGTAGTTTCGCATAAGTTGATGTTATATAGCAAGTTCGACATCCTCCATCATAGACATCCAAATAACGACTGCACGGCAGGTGGCTATGGGCGAGGGGCGAGAGTGTAGCTCTTGTCCTCACTCGGCTCGTTCAGTATCGCCGAATGTCTCGTCCAAGTCGTCTCGGTGAGAGTGTAGAGTGTAGCTCTCGTCCTCACTCGGCTCGTTCAGTATCGCCGAATGTCTCGTCCAAGTCGTCTCGGTGAGAGTGTAGAGTGTAGCTCTCGTCCTCACTCGGCTCGTACAGTCTCGCCGAATGTCTCGTCCGAGTCGTCTCGGCGAGAGTGTAGAGTGTAGCTCTCGTCCTCACTCGGCTCGTTCAGTATCGCCGAATGTCTCGTCCAAGTCGTCTCGGTGAGAGTGTAGAGTGTAGCTCTCGTCCTCACTCGGCTCGTACAGTCTCGCCGAATGTCTCGTCCGAGTCGTCTCGGCGAGAGTGTAGAGTGTAGCTCTTGTCCTCACTCGGCTCGTACAGTCTCGCCGAATGTCTCGTCCGAGTCGTCTCGGTGAGAGTGTAGAGTGTAGCTCTCGTCCTCACTCGGCTCGTACAGTCTCGCCGAATGTCTCGTCCGAGTCGTCTCGGTGAGAGTGTAGAGTGTAGCTCTCGTCCTCACTCGGCTCGTACAGTCTCGCCGAATGTCTCGTCCGAGTCGTCTCGGCGAGAGTGTAGAGAGTAGCTCTCGTCCTCACTCGGCTCGTACAGTCTCGCCGAATGTCTCGTCCGAGTCGTCTCGGCGAGAGTGTAGAGTGTAGCTCTTGTCCTCACTCGGCTCGTACAGTCTCGCCGAATGTCTCGTCCGAGTCGTCTCAACGAGAGTGTAGAGTGTAGCACTTGTCCTCACTCGGCTCGTTCAGTATCGCCGAATGTCTCGTCCGAGTCGTCTCGGCGAGAGTGTAGAGTGTAGCTCTTGTCCTCACTCGGCTCGTTCAGTATCGCCGAGTGTCTCGTCCGAGTCGTCTCGGCGAGCGTGTGGATGAAACGTAAGAGGTCATTCATAAACCACGTAACGCTGTTGAGAGGGTCGAAGGGATGTAACTCTAATGTCCACATGAGGTTAAATGAGGTGGACGGGGGTAGGGGAGTCGAAGGTGGATACATCACACTGCTACGTAACAAAGATCTTTTACTTGAATTATAATGTTGATAAAAGTAATTTTATTGTTTATATTTTCACCGTTGATAAACATACTTATAATAGATAACTTCCGATTCTTAGTTGTATTAAATCTGAGTTCCTCTTTTAGCGTCTCAAAATCTTCCTTATGAAATAATGACATTCACTCTTGATGTGAAAAGTTATGTAACACAGGCTAGGGGCAAGAGGGGAAGGGGGTCCAAAAAGTTAAGAAAAAAGCGTAACATGGTTTATGGATGACCCCTGGGCACAGACAAGTAAGAAACAGACTCTCATCCTTACGGGGGTTTCACTGCGCTCATTTTGACAGTTTGAGTCCTTCAACACTGGGCAGTGTCACTGCTGGGTGTGGATAGGACTAACCGCAGTGAGCATAGTGTTGAAGGACCCAAGCTGGTAAAATGAGTGCAACCATTTTAATCTGGAGGTTGAGTGTCAGGATATATTATTTGTCTGTGCCCCTGGGAAATAAGAAAGTAGTTCACATGCAACTAGTAGCCTGATCACTTTACTTACCTACTTAATTTAAGCCCACATTTACGGGGGCCTGATTCAAGGGACAAAATGCATTGGTTTCTAGATGAAATATAGGCTTTAAATTGCTATTTTAGGTTTTAAATAACCACGCAACTAAAGCACAATATTGTTTTGTCATAGTATATTGTATTGTTTATTTCCAACTCCACTTTATTTTGTGTCTGTTCACATTCAATTTGAACCTCAAATTACATAATAAAATTTTAATAGTTTGACAGCCAATTTGTTACTAAAAATTCATGAATACACGGTTTTGTATTTTTTTCGCCCCACATATCAAGAGAAAGTATTTCTATCGTGAAATATCTATCTTGAGATTATGATGAATATTTACGTTTTATGTGAGCCCGAACCCCAAAAAGTGGATTTTAAAATTCTGTTTGTCCCCATGTCAGTCTGTCTGTCCTTGGCCATGGAATCAAAAGGGTTAGCTGGATTTTGTTCAAACTTGATATTTTTCATTTTATTTTGATCCTTGACCTCAAATTGAGGGTAGTTCACTGAAAAGGGATTTTCTTTAATTCAAAATTTTTCGAAAATGGCTAAAATGATTTGGTTTAAAATGGGTTTCTGTAGTTCTAAAAAAAAAAGTCATTTTATATTAGTTTACTGAAGATTGATTTGGGTACAATTTGATTATTTTTGACAATACCTCTAACAATTTTGTTCAAAATTGGTGTCGGGGGACGATTTCACAGGATCAATAATAATGTGTCTTTATTTTTCTAAAATAAATTAATTTGAGTGTGGTTCACCTACAAAAAGTTAAAGAAAATTTCAAAAGTAAATAAGAATTTATTTTTATTTAAAAAAATTACAAATAATGTTATGTTAGTATAGAAATAGCTTATTTTTGAAAATTTGGAATTAGTTAAAAATATTTGGTTTAAAATTTATACATAAAGATTGTTTATTGTTAGTAACAAGATGATTTGTTTATTTTTATGAGTAAATCTTACTTAAGAGTACTTTACTCCTAACCTATTTTTGAACTTTTTTTTTCGAAGCCATAAGTTTGTGCGTTTGTGTCTTACCATTTATATTGCCATTTATTTTATACGTTACTTAACGACAAACATTATTATTCGGTGAATTTAACTTTAACAATATTTTGTTGAACATAAAGCCCCTGTGGTCTAGTGCTCAGCGTTCTTGGCTACAGATTCAGAGGTCCCATGTTCGATCCCCAGCGTTCCAAATTGTATCTGTGAAGCAGTGGGTCTGGAACGGAATCAAACTCAGCCTCATGAAGACAAATTAGGAGCTACTTTAATAAAGAAATAGCAGTTCCGGTTTAGAAAACTCAGATTAACGACCTGAGGGCTTGTTGTACTGACCACATGACACCTTCTCTCCGCAAATGTTGGCACTATCATCGCTAATGGTGGTGGTCGCTCGGTTTGTATAGCTCGCTTGCCATGCTCACACCATGGAGTTTCTACAGAAACTTTACTTTTTTACTATTTCTCGTTATCATTGCTAAAATATTGATAATATTTGTAAACTTTTTAATATTCATGTTGTCATATAGGCCTAATCAAGATTTTAGGGGAAAAAATGCTTTTTTAAATAAATACAGAATTTCTTATTTAACCATCCAATTAGGATATTTTTCATCCATTTGGTCCTTTATAGTCCTTGGACCACCTCAGTCTGCTAGTTTTTTCTTCTCCTTTATTTTTCTAGTGCGTTAAACACAATAACTATTTATGACATAATTTAAGAGGAACATCTCTTTCAATAGCGTAGATAAATGGTGGAATAACCAAAGTGAAGATTGTATTTTTAGAACAGCCAGAAGCGGATTTATACTATAGGTCCACAAGGCACGGGCCTAGGGGCGGTGGCCTTAGGGGGTGGCACATTTTAAGGTATTTTTTAAATATAATATTTTGTTTTTAATGATTACATTTAAAAATTATTGACAAACATTATCGAAATAGTTCAAGTTAAAGTCCTTTTTAAATATGTAACTAATTTTCAATCACTTTGAAACTGACGTCACTCTCCCCTTCTTCATAATGTTAACTCAAGCTACTTGTACATGCCTGATTAATTTTTGTAGAAATCTTTTATCGATTACTAACTAACCCCCCCCCCCCCCCCAACACCTCTTTCCTTCAAAACTTCCGAAAGCCCTTCTTGCCAAAAAACAAATTTTGCTTTGGTGATGGAGGGGGGGGGATATTATAATTGTGCCTAAGAACGCAACAATTTTAAATCCGCCACTGAGAATAGCCCCCCTAATGGATCTCCAACCTCACCATAGAAAGCTACCAAATGCAATGGCAGCATCTGTGTTAGTATGAGTACTTATTTCATTTAAATAGCTTAATCTGAAAAGAAAACATACAAGAATTCGCTTACTTTTTTGGAGGTGTTTTTGATAAAACATGACATTTACTTAATCAATAGATCTTCAATCACGTTATATGGAATTTGTGCCCCTCGGCTCTGCTAGATAAGCTCTGCACCCATTGAGGGAAGGAGCTCTGTTAAATGGTACATAGCTTTTAGTTTAGTTAGATTTTTGGTTGACTGTAGAGTTGAGAAGCAACCCGTATATCAACATGGTTTTTAATTCCCTTAGTAGACACCGCTCAAACTTATTTTTAGGATCTACAATCTTCCTAGTATCCTTATTCCTCCCGTAATTTAGTATCTCAAAAAAAGTTATTTTCTTTGAGTTGTTATTTTTCACATGAAATGGTTTGGAAAGCGTATAAACAATCAAAGAATATTTCTAATGATGGAGCTGTTTTAACGGATATTCCTCTTCAGATTAGTTTCATCGTAGCTCAGCTTCTGTTTAAACACTTTGCAAGCTATTAAAACAACTTTCTCTTTTATTTCTTCAAATTATTATTTTTATTTGAAGATTACCTATATTTACATAACTCGGTGTAGCCAATGTTGATAATATGCATGCAGTATTTCCAGATTTGCATACTGGTAGAGTAATTCAAGGCCATTTGATTAATGTCGATCTAATATAAGTCGGTAACATTATATTAAAAATAGAAAGTTGTGATTGTACAAAAATGGCTAATGAGTATGTCTTATTTTAAAAAAAATGTTTTTGTAGTGCTTTTCAATCAATATCACTAAACAAATAAAATTACAATATATATTAGTTACAGGCCATTATCATTTAAAACAAATTTATTTAATTTTTGACAAGTCTAATGGCTTAGAAATAGTTTGACCGTATACATTAAAAATTGATCTTAAGCTTGAATACTCATTTGTTCTATCTTTGTAAACATTATAAATGGGACCATATTTTCTTGGATTACCTTTTATATTGATATACATCTGATTGTCTTTAATACTAGTATCATATGAGCTGTAAAAAATGTCATCGCTCACATTCTTTTCACTTGTTTTTATTGTGTCGTTCGCTTTTAATACTTCTTGTTGCTCTTTTGTTACTGTATTATTAGCATACTTTTCCCTTAAAAAATCTATATTCCCCGAACTACTAAATGGACTATGCTGAGAAAGCTCTATACAATTACTAAAATACGATATTTCTGAATTGACTGTCTCGGTGCATTTTACTGACATACCTACATGCATGTTCTTTAAAAAATTCATTTTTGGAATTGGATCATTTCTGCTTAAATGTTGTTGTCTTTCAGTACTACTCATTTGAAGAATATTATCATGATTGTAAAGCATAGTATGGCATCCTGGTGGGGGCACAACAAACTTGACTGGCAAAGTCAAAGGCTGACACTTGGGAAGAGCTGAAGAGAAGAACTCTGGTAGTGATGCTACCGATTGACCACACTGAAGCACTGAAGGTGTAGACAGAAGTTCAAGTTGTGAGTCCAAACCAAACAGCTCATTGGAGTGTAGCTTGGTTGAACCCATAATCGAGGGTATTATAAACGAGGATGAGCTCTCGTTTTGAGTATCATCCATGTATTGCCTGTAAATAAATAACACTTTAAATCATTCTTGGTGTAGAGTATTTTTAAATTATTTTTTATTTTTTTCACTATTAATTAATTGATTTTTTATATTAGCGAAACTAGTATGTTATCATATAAACAATAACTTTCAAATAAAACATTTAACATTGTAGGACTAGTTGCTTGGTTGATATTATCATCATCATCATGAACAACTTCCAGCTACTGGCTGGGTCTGTTTGAACATAAGCCTCCCCACCACCTTCGTTCCTCCTACCACCTCTTTCCCTCCACCTTAGCCCAATCTTCTCCTCTTTCCTCCCCACACCTTCTTACTCCCTTAATTCATCTGTCCCTTGGTCTTCCTCTCCATATCCAACATCCTCCTGGACATCCTTTCTCTCTCCATGCTTCTCACATGGCCATACCACCTTAGTCGTGCCTTCTCTAACCTGTCCTTGGTTAGTATATACAAATCTAATGTATTGGTGAATTATCTAATTAAAATCAATAGTGTTCACAAAGTTTGTGTAAATCGATCACGAATGAAATAATATCAATGTGTTAAACATCTCAATGAATGCATTAATACACGCTTTAATCAAAGATTTGGCTTGTTTCTATACTTAGGCCTACAGGTTATTGGGTGTATTTTAGAGCATTTATTACTAACAGAAAAGTTCGTTGTTTGGAGACAGGAATGTTTAAAATAATATGCCAATTTAATTTCGAGATTAGAATGAAAGGGATACGTAAGAGATTTATTTGGATGCGAGGGATGTACTTTTTTTTAAAGGATTTTGATAGAGGAATGTAAAATACATTTCACAGATCTATCTATATAATAGTGTCTGGGACTTAGTTTTCTTAAATGTTATTTTTTAAGGATTGTGATGTAATTAATTCAAGAAACATTATATAAGTATGTACTATTTTTGTTAATTGAAGGAATGGAATGTTTTAAGAATGTTAACTGAGGAGAATATATATATATATATACACACATATATAAAGGGATTAAGAGATCATGCCGAACTATTATCACTATTCCTGACTATTCGGCCACTTAATTCAAATTTACTGTATTACATCTGGCTATCCATTTCTTGAACTGATTATTTTCGCTATTCCCTAGGCCTTGCCTAAGCCACTATTTTATAGTGAAATTTTAATGTAATTTGGGGGTCCAACAAACACTATGTTAAACTTGAGTACCAATATTAAAACTTATTGGACGTAATATGAGAAACTTGTAATTGTATAATTTATTTAGTGATCTGTTTTACTACAGTTAAAATTGATGTGCCATTGAAAATGAACATAACAATGGTGATTGGTTTAGAAATTGTAGTTTGGAATGCAGGTTATATATTATATTATAGTAGTGTTATTTTATTTTAGATACCATACATCTAATAGTAGATTAACTATACATCTATTAGAAGCAAATAAACTAATTTAAATATAAAGGAATAAAACTCATAGCCACAGCACTGAGACTTAACATTAAATTAAGAGATGCTAGAAAATATTTAATCAATCATTATATACACACAATTTAGATCAGACTATAGGATGATTAGGATCATCAACGCATAGTAATTATTAAGATTTTTTTTTTCTATTTTGTTACTTATTTTAACTGATTATTTGCGATTTTGGGGATAGGATCAGCGATAAAAAGAATAAATGATTTTTTTCGTAGCCTACTTTCAAAAAGAATCCGAAATGTGGTTTGATTAGTGAGCTCGCTTTTCGATTTTGTTCTTAACAACAAATATTTTGTATTGAAAACGCATGTGAATGAAACATTTAAATTTTAAACCATTAAAGTCATTCTTACTTTACTGATACTTTATTGAAAAATGAAATCTACGAGATCAAGTGTTTTAAATTGAAATAACATGTAAAACATGACAGTCAATACGGTCGATTCTCAATTAACTGGTAGAAAATAAAAAATAAAAGAATAACAAGGACCGCGAAGCGAGTATTTACTCGAGTGTCTAGAAGAACTGCTGCCATCTGATGCGAGTATCTCCGATCACTGCTATCTCAATCACCGATAATTTTAAGATCGAGTCACTGGGAAACGGTGATCAAATGGTGTCGGTGAAAAAAATCACAGTCAGTGATTTATCGCCCATCTATAGGTCAAACCCCCATCTCTACCTCTTCGGCAGTCTACTCTACTGCGAAAGTAGCGGCTTAGACGGTGCTGCCACCGAAGTGGGTTATTTTATTATTAGTACTGTTGTTAGCCGTTGTTTAATGGCACGCCATTTTGTCAGTTTTGATATTAGGACTAGACAAAATTTTCTTTCCTAATTTTTTTGTTATCGAGAGGGTATTGTATCATTCTTACAACCCCATTTTTCTGTATGGTACGTCCAACAGTAGTGTGGCAGAGTTTTGAACATAAGTTGAACACGTTTAATTAGAAATCAATTTTCTATAAGAACCCAGAAGTCCGCATGGTGACTCCTGGGTCAGTGGCACCCAGTGATCAACAGCATGTGTATGTGGTTTTACAACCTCTGTGCTTACTTTTACTAGACAGAGATTTGTGGTCAGTTTCATACTTGCCTCAAGTGCGGTGCTTTAATAAATACACTCTATATCCCCTTAGCGTGCCTTCAAGGGTATTTATTACCTCTAGTCAAATATCTATTGTCTTAGCAATGAGTGACGTCAAATTAATGAACACATTCTATTATTTAACTTATAATATATAAAATGCAACATACATATTACCTTGTTCGCGAAGCTTCTCTGAATCCCTTGGCAAATGGATTGCTTGCGATTTTCAATCGAGTTATCTAAAAATAAAATAATTAAATCATAATACTTTAGTAATAAATAACTCATGAAATAAACCTGGAGAGAAGTATACTTTCTACTCAATCTTTTTAGTTCTTATAAAAATAAAATTATAAACAATATTAATACTTTATAATAACTCAGTCGTTGCTAAATTTAGAGGAATTTTAACTGCACCATTTAATTCAAATGATTGAGTTTGTATTGGAAATCGTAATTACGAGGCTATCAAAAACTCAAAGTCTTTTTTTTATGAAATAATAATAATACAAAAATTAATTTTGTATCATTTTACTTCATTAAGGCTCTAGCCAACAGCTAAGAACTATTACAAGCTATCACTGAAAAAATACTAAAGAAAGCTTGGATTACTAAATAAGATAATATATTATCAATATTTAAAGAAAGATTACGCAATAAAACAAATGAAGAAGAAAACCATTCTAAATATAAAATACAATAACATAAATAATTAATTGTTAAACTAGAAGTTCTGTGAACAAGACCTTGCTTCCTCTTTACTAGAGTCCTAAGCGTTCTCTTTGGATTTTATGTTATGTCAACATTTAAGAAAATACTTCCCAGGTACTCGATCGATTGCTTAAAACTTTAAATTTAAATCACATGAGATGAGCTATTAAATTTAAAAAAAAATTGAGTGACCACCATTTTGGAATGGATAACCGGATAGAAATATCATGTACTATACATCCGTGGTTAAAAGGATGTCCCCACCAAATTTAGTTAAAATTGGTCCCCGTATTCAACAGTTATCATATAAGAAAGATCCGGACAGACTGAGAGAAGAAATGGCTAATGCTTTAATTAAAACCAAACCTCGCTTCACCTGGTCAATAACCTTTTAGTTTATATCTGAATGTAAACCCAAACTGAAAGGAATTAATGAGAGAAGTGTGCCTTGAATTTGGTTCCTTCCTGGTGATCAAATTCAAATTATGCCACAACGGCCAAGAGGGCTGATTTGTAAAAGGTGATTTTTTATGTTGAAAGGTCCAAGAGGGTACAGGAATGCCCATAAGTTTGAGGGAAGATTTACAAGAAATTGTATTACTAAAAAGGTTCAAAACAAAAAGGGCATCCTGATGGAGTCTTCATGAGAAGATAGTTTGGAGCACTAGAAGGTTTCTTATTATGCTATAGTAACTATAAAACCGATTAGAAAAGAACTTATCATAGAAAGCAGCGTTTGAGAATGCAATTAGATCATAATTATATTTCAGTAACCAAAGTTCGTTTAGCCAAATTTTCTCAGTAGGTTGATGGGACTTGTACAAAATTAAATGTACCAAGCGTTAGAAATTGCATTTGAAATAGCATATTCTATTTTCCCGTCAAATCTGAGTGATATGTATTTGGACAATTTTTAGCATAGATTTGCTTTTTGGGGAGATAGGTAGGACATATTTGCGTGTTCTCATACAAATTAAATTTTGTGATTCCCCATGATTTTATTCTGAGAGACATACTTTTTGATTATTTCAGATTTCTCTCAACTTTGTGAATTTTTCCAAGCTATGAATCCTAATAGCGAGAGCCAGATTTGAAGTTTGTTTCAGCAACCGTCCGTCTTTCTTGATACGATCCTTTTGGCGTGTAATTGATTCGTTTGCCAACAGATGTGAATAAAGGTACGCGATATCAGCGAATGCTTACAGCTTAGCGAGCACCTCTACTACCCACAGACATTAGTAAATGATGATTATGATTTATTTTTGGGGGGAGGATGAGGGAATTAGAGCCACATGTCTAGAACATAAAAAAACCTACATTACTAATCACACTGTTCATTTACGGTGTAGGCAATAAACTGTGCATATAGCGCAAAAAACAACAGCTTCGTACTTAATCCATCCTCACTAACTTTCTCCACACTTCCCTATCCTTGCATACTCCTTAGTTTCAATAACATCCATACACCGAGTCATACATACTCTTTTATTCTTAAAACTCTTAATGTTTATCTTTTTCACATATTCTTCTACAACATTTAATCACGTCTTACATGGCCTACCCCTTCCCTTTGATCCACACATTCTACCTTAATAGGTTTGCTTCGTCACACGATCCACACTCATCCTCTCAACATGCCCCACTCAACGTAACACACCTTTTTCACATTAGCCTATTGGATTCCCTTTCAAATCGCAATTTAAGTTTATACTTATTTTGCCTTTTTAATATTATATAAATTCACAAAAAAAAAAATACTACATCCAAAGAGGACTATTAGTACCCTACCGAGCAATTGATCGATCTTCTGTAATTGCCTAAAAATAAATGTGATTCCGTATATGAACGAGAGATTTCATCATTTTTCAACTTGATTGAGGAGCGCTGCCCGTCAAGCGACAACGCAAAAATCAAAATATTTTGATTAGGTTGAGGAACCGAAATATTATATTCGGCTGTTGGCATGTTGACTCTCAATCAGGGATCTTCCATGTTCCGTGTCTTCTACACACACGAAAATAAGCTCTTTTGCACAACTTTACCATTTTTGCTAATAATCTTAAGTCAAATATCCGGAAGAAAAATTTTAATCCAAAAGATGCCTTGATAGACTTCAGTGAAATTGTTTTTGTGAATGGTGGCCTCATGGCTTTCCCAGCGTTGTTAGTATAAAAATATATGGTCTTTAGTCTATAGCTTACACAGAACGATGGTCTGAGTGGTGGGGGTGTCTGAATGGGTTTCTGGGTTGGAAGGGGGTGGGGGGGAAGGTTGGCAAGATCTGTTTAGCCTTTAGGCCACAGACAAGTAAGAAACAGACTCTTAACCTTACGGGAGTTTCGCTGCGCTCCTTTTGCCAGCTTGAGTCCTTCAACAC
Source organism: Timema podura (assembly GCA_033556935.1). NCBI lineage: Eukaryota > Metazoa > Arthropoda > Insecta > Phasmatodea > Timematidae > Timema > Timema podura. The sequence goes on along the minus strand of JAVRXN010000010.1, from coordinate 98,076,159 downwards.
TGGGCTTCGCTAGTGTCACTGCTGGGTGATGATAGGACTAACTGCAGTGATCCTAGTGTTGAAGGACTCAAGCTGCCAAAAGGACGCAACATTTTAATCTGGAGGTTAAGTGTCAGGGTATATTATTTGTCTGTGCCCTAGGCGGAAAAAATATAAATCCGCCACTGAATACCTGTTGGTTCTGGTAGGCGGTAACAGTAGTGAAAGTAGTCTCAGGAAACGAGAAACTAAGAGCTTTTTGTTGGTTCACTTGTTTTTCTGGCTGTGTCTCCAAATCGGTCGTCAGCATGATGTGAACTCTGGGCTGATACTTGTGCATAGAATGCAACGATACCTACAACAAAACATATAAATACTTTTTGTTCTTAATTTATATTGACATTTGAGATATTTAACGTGCACTTTCTAAACAGAATGGCTATATCAACATACTATTTACAAAGTGACTTAATTTTAGGATAAACACAACACCCAACCCCTTGGCGGTAATTTATCACTGAGGGGAAGTCCCGACTTACACAAAGATACATTTTTCTGCCATGTTGGGAATAGACCCCGGGAATCTAATACCAATAGGTAGACGAACTACTGACTGAAGTAAAGTTTGAACCTTCTGTTGCTAATATTTTTTACTAAATGAACGTCAAGAGTCACATAATAGTGACATAATAAGCGATGTTTGAACTGTGAAAAACTTCATCCACTGGGTCGCAGGTACACCTATAGTTGGTTGCTTTACAAAATAATGGAATCTACAGTAGCTCCACGGCTTCTTTGGTGCTGACTGACAGTTCACAGCTGACTTCTGACAGTCAACATTGAGGTATATACCTAAATTTTGACTGTCAGAAGTGACAGCTGCTAAACACATGTTTTTTGCAGATCATATGGTTCGGCGTAGGGATACATAATTTGGTCTGGTAGCTTTTCAAAGCCGTCAGCTGTCAGCTGTGAGCTGTCAGTCAGCACCAAAGAAGCCATGGGGCTACTGTATTATAATAGAGCAATATTTTGGTGTACTATATTATGAAAGTAATTCATCCTATTACTCGATCAGTAAGTTTCACCTGGTTTCAAAGAATGTACAACTCAGAATATACAAAACAATAATTTTACCGGTTGTTCTCTTTGGCTGTGAAGCTGTTCTATAAACTTACACGATGAAAAACAAACAAACTAGGGTGTTCGAAATTATGGTGCTCATAATATTTTATGTTGTAAAGTCATTTGGTTGATAAATTAGTGATCGTTTAACTATAACTGTAGACAATCAAATACTGTTGGCCACACATTAAATTGCTTGAGCTAAGTTAAACTAGCTATATTGGCCAGTAGTATTAAAAGCTGCTCTACAGGTCCATTTGTAGGAAAATCAGTGTATAACTAATATGTTGAATCTAACTACAAGCGAGAAAGCCAACAGAATTTTCCATTTAATCCTTTCCCTCCTGAATATTTATTCCACGTTTCTTTTTTACTATTTACACTCTTTGCTGATCTGCAATTAACGTTTAACTCAAAATAATTTTACCTTCCTTATTGTGCCCGTTCAATGATCATGAGAGTATAAATAACTTACATTTATTTAATATTTAAATACTAATTCACCCCTCCCAAAGATTCAAATAATTTTTTTTATCAGAAGTAGCTGTTCCACTTGATGGAGGCATCATACAGTAATAAATCAAAATCTTACTTGCATGACATTCTTTTTAATTAAGGTAGTGTCACATCAATGGAGGACACGAAATGAAGGTTGTTTAATGAACGTAATTACTGAATATGATCTAAGGACTGACCTGTCCTCGAACCAGAGGTTTCTTGTTATTGGTGAGCTTGAGTTTGTCGAAGGCAACGACCCCTTGCGCCATCCACAGCTGGCCAGTAGCAGGTGAGTCAGGATGAACAAAAGGTTTGTTGAATTAGAAGGATCCCCGGAACCTGCAACCATCCACTGAGAACTGTGGGAAACAAAAAGGGTCCTTTAATTTGGAACCCCACCTTGATATTGTTACAATCTGTTCTAGTATCGGGAAGACTAAAGGGAATAAACCTAAACGTAATTCATAATAATTTGAGAGCTTTGAAATGTGGTGGAAGAGTGGGTGGGAAGAGAACCAGTTTGGATGTAGTTCTTGGGAACAAATCAAATTGGATTGGACACATTCTTAGGAGGAACTATCTTCTGCACGACATCATAGAAGGAAAGGTTGAGGAAAGAGTATCTTAGGAAGAAGGAGGATTCAAATATTAGATGACTTGAAGGAAATAAGAAAATTCTGATAGCTGAAGGAGGGGGCAGACTAAAAGAATGGACCTGTCATAAAACAGAACACTTGGTAATAATAATAATAATAATAATAATAATAATAATAATAATAATAATAATTATTATTATTATTATTATTATAATTTATAATCCAAGTTTAATAACTCACCTTTGATAGGCGTAACTTGTTCACTCACCTGTGATAAACATACCGATAACGTTTATCATCAACGGCGACTATATCCAGGAAAACAATGTAGGAGGCTGAAGGATCGAGTCCTGTCAAGCGAACTTTCACCGTCGGGAACATTCTTCTGTCAATCAATAATGTAACCAAACTGATCATCAAGCTCTAATTTATAACACTTAAAATTTACTTATTTATTTACTTAATCTATAGCATTATGAACTCGAAAGTTAATTGCCATACTTATAAAATTACGCCACTTATCCCTATATTAAGTTAGTTCTATTCAATCCACCTCATCATACCCTGTATATACTTTTCTTGAACTAGTTATATCCAGTCCACCTTATTAAACCCTATCTATTTCAGGCCCATTTTAATGTTATCCTCCCATCTGCGTCTAGTTCTTCCCAATGGTTTCTTCCCATTGGGTTTACCAGTCAATACCCTGAACAAGATTCTAGAATCTTCCGTTCGCGCTGCATGTCCTGCCCACCTAGACACCACGAAACTTGATTATTCTAGAAATGTATTGTGAGGATTACAGGGTATATACTCATTAATCGTGTAATCTCCTCCACTCCCCAGTAGCCTCGTCCCTTTTTGGACCAAATATCTTCCTAAGCACCTTATTTTCGAAAACCCTGAATTTGTTTTCGTCATGTGAGGTAAGAGAACACGTTTATTCCTTGAAAGCAGAAAAATCAGAAATATACACACATATAAAATATTTTACAATAGTTATAGCAAACAAAACGGTTTTTACTTTTAATCAGAAGAAAATATGAGGTCAGGGCCGGATTTAGAACAATATTTGCTCTGGGTTTGTAAAAAATTGTAGGCACCAACATTAAACAAATAGTTTTCTTCACAACGTTTCGACATAATCAATTTTTCTTTCCAAAAATAACTGTTAAAAGCTCAATGTTAAATATATTATTTATATAAGGAAACAATGTCAACACATTATTAGATTTGTTTAAAACAAAAATGGTTTGAGTTTAGTTAATTTAAATAAGGCCAGAAAGTAATGTCAAAATGATGGTTTTTATTGCAACAGTTTGTGGAAGGCCTGGGGTGTAATCCTCTAGCTCCCACGGTTGAATCCGGGCTTGTATGAGGTGAATATGCAATGGTAACTTGAGGTACTAATTTTGGATTAATACTATATTAACAATATTTTCGTTTGATGAAAAATAAAAATTGCATATAATTTCAGCATATAATGCATACTGTAATGTTATATGTTAAATGTATTCAAGTTTAAGGGGGCTACATGTGTGAGCACTAAAACGCGTTACAGATATTTAAAAATCCCACATTATTTAAAAAGTGGTGTGATATTTTATAATATTGGTTTCACCAAAATATATATTAAACTACTCAACCGATTTCTGACAAGTTAAAAAACTTACATTTTAAATTTAAGTTTAAAAAAAATCAAAGACACATTTTGCAAAAGTTGTACTTCTGAGATTAAGGTAAAACCTTAAAAACCTAGGTCTAACCTTCTTCTATCAAATAAAGTCATGTTTTTTAGGGTCATGGCAGAAAATGTTAAGATAATGCGGGATGGTTTTATGTGAGTTATCAACGCTGTTATTTTTCTATTGGAAAGTAGCCACTCCATGAGCCCCTTCCCTCCAAAGCTTTCTTTCCTCTCCTAAGCCAACGATTTTCAACCTTTTTCAACTCACAACTCACTGAACAAGGCACTAAAATTATCAAGGCTCACCATCCGTTTTAAAGGAAATATTTAATCATTAAAAATAGTTTTTATATTGTGTTTAAAAGTTAATTTACTAAAATTCTAATAATTGTGTTATTTTTAAAAATAGAGTTGATGAATTTAAAAAGGATTTATTTTTACTACCAATTTTTTTTCCTTCTTTTTTTTAATATTTTCCTATACTTCCATGGCATACCTTCAGACCGGTTGAAAAACTTTGCTCTAAGCTGTTACGAACATAAAGGAAAGACAATAGCAGAGGAGTGATTTTTTTTCCACTCCAAAACCAGTACCGATCATGCAACACTTGTAAATGGCATTATATACCAACAAGATTGACAAGACATTTCACATGATAGTAGTAGTAATAATAGTAATAGTAATAATAGTAATAATAATAATAATAATAATAATAATAATAATAATAATAATAATAATAATATAATAATAATAATAATAGCGTGCCTGAGCTACATCAATCGTAGCCCAGTTTGCGGTAATATCATCCATTACTAATGTACCGTTTCCCAGGGGAGGCCCGAATGCACTAATCGTACATCCTTTCCGTGGAGGCTCTTTCCATGTCCAGATGAGATGAGGTGATGGTGATATTGAGTATGAGGGTGTTGAACCAGTGGAAACACTTTAACCTAACTTAAGCCTAATCAACCAATCCCTGGTGACCGTTGTTGGAATAATTCCCCTATCGGAAATAAAACATCCAAGGTACCAGCCGGAAATCGAAGCCGGAACCCCTATACTCATATCCAGGTACACCACGGGGCTATTAGGTCGGTACAAGACGTAATTCTTGGGCCATCTCAGTGTCGCCAAATGGGAAAATGGAAGCTCCGGGAGTTTGGAAATAAGAGGAAAAATAGGAAAGTGTCAGCAATATCTTGTGTTGAACTGGAAAGGAGGAACAATTATAAAGAGTATATTTTTCAAACATATTAGTTTGACCGTGGAAGCTTTTGGATACCAGAGTGATGTGATCCAAAGCCATGTAAGGCCCTAGGAAGGGTATATTCCGTCACAGGCCACGTAAGAGTAGTAAATCAACATAAGACAGTTACGTTTGCTTCATTTCTTATATCTAAACTCCTTTAATATTGATATATTGGACTTTTTGACTTTGATGTAAAATTATACTAGCCACCAGCATATACAAAATATATCAATCATTTATGTTTGATATGTTAAGAATAATTTATTACCTTACTACAGATATAATGTATTTTAATGTAGATTTTCTTTAGTTTTATTTCACTCTCATTTTTCTAATTATGGCTGTAGACTCAACATATTAGCTTTACATTTATTTTCTTACAAATGGACATTTTTAACAACTTTTTTTTAATATAAACATATTATTTTGGTCAACATTGTTAACATTTTACTAAATCACTAGTATTATTTTATAGGTTTTGATAATATCTACTAAAAGTGACATCTGCAGATCAGATGATTTGACATATGAATACGGTGAAGTAGATCAAAGCTTTTTCTAGCTCTCTGACATCTCCATTTGCTTGAAAATTGGGGTATATAAACATTTCTGGTAAAAGTATTGAGTCTATAATTTTCTTATGTAAAAAAAATACTGTTGAAGTAGACATACGTACGTACATTGTAATTATTTTACTTTCTCATACAGATATAATAATGTAATCCTGACCTCAAGTTTATGATATATCTGGACGTATGTGCCTATGAACTTAGATGAAATAGTGATCTTAATTCTAGCTATATAATCGTGGGTGGTTTCCTAAGAAAGATTTTTGAAAATTCAAAATCTTTCGAAAATGGCTAAAACAATTTTGTTCGAAATGAGTATTTAGGGAGTGTTTTAAACGATAGACCTAAACTAAATAAGATTGTTTGTTTGGTTTAGAAAATAATATAAGTGTAGTTTGCAGACTACCAAATTGTTAACATTTAAAATTTTGATCTAGTGACTAACAATTTTGCTAAAGATTCATATCAGAAGAATAATAAGAGTAATAAAATATTAAGTTTTTCTGAGGGCACAAACAAACTTGTCTGTTTTTGAGGGTTAGTTTGGTCATTTGAATTAGTTGATTTTTGAAAATGTTTTTCAAACTAGACAAGAATATAGGCTACGTATGTACCATTGTGTCGTACCATTTATTTTAAGCCACAATACACCGAGCAAATTCAATGATTCTTTTTTGGTACCAAGACCATATTTACCGCCCACCAGCTACTATTATAAGCTTTGCGTCGTTTAGGGTTTATCATTTGCCCATGTTCTTAAAATATTATCCAGCTTTAAGATTGCTTACCTTCCTGCTTTGGTAATAATCATCTCTGTTCCCAGGGCATGGAATTTTTTCCACAAGTCCCTCGAGCACAACTCTACGTTCAACTTGTGTTTTAGTTTGGCAAGAGGGCTTGTAGGTTTAGTAGACTCGGGTTGGTACATCATATTTTCATCCTTGGCCCATGTCTTTGGAATGAATCTCTCGGAAGAAAATGATACATTTTCTAAAGTGTTCTTCTCACTATTCGTGGAACTCCAATCCTCTGCAGCACATTAAATTAAACATACTCAACATTGTACAAAGCTATTGGAACTTCAATGTTCAAATACAATTTAGCAAAAAAAAAATATATATATTTTATTAGAATACTGACCACCACTCACAAGACCTTTAACAGGCTGGAACTGAAAAATACATAATAATATTACAACATGTAACTTAAGAATAATTGCATAAGCAACTATTTATAGACTGCTTCGGTGGCCGTATGGTCTAAGGCGTATCTCTCGTGACAATGACAAGAAAATCGAGGCTTGAATCCCTGTTGGGTATACTGAGGGTTTAAAAAATTTACCACTCACCCTCCAGGCAAATGTGGGTACACTTCTTATAAATTCAATCTATCCCATTCCTAACTCATTAGCGTAATTAGTTAATATGCGTACAACCCGGACAAGTAGTAAGACGTGGTGCAAACAATTATTCATAACTAAACAATAATTTAAATTAGTAAATGAAGACTAAAAATCGATACAAGGAAAAATTCTAGTTAAAAAATGAGAGTAAATGCATTGAAATAAGACAACGCTGCAAAATACTGTTACAAAGGTTTAATACCTCAAACCTATCAAGTGGCGTTCAACCATAAAATTCCCAAGGGGTAATTTTGAGAGTGTGATGAATAGTGTTACTTAATTCCGTGCAAATGTTTGTAAATGTTACCTACCCCTTAAAAATCGTAGCAAAGTAAATATTTGACGCGAATGAATTCTGAAAGTTTTACAAATGACAGTTAAACTACTATACGCTGTTATTCTATTGAAGGTTATTTAACGTTTGGAACGAAGGAACGGGGATTAATCTGGATTCCACAACATAAATACAATTTGTATTTTAAATTTGGTAAAAGCATTTACCAAATCGAAATAGGTCCATCTAGGATTGAAGATAATTTAAAACTTGTATTCAGGATACATACAATTCTCCACACCGAATTACGTGAAAGAATCCATTGTTAGAATCGATTCCATATAGATAAAAAAATATAACAATAATTTAAAATTGGATCAAATCTTGGAAATGTCGTTGACTTTTCAGTATTGTCAGCCACTTGAAAGTATCCGGCATTCCGTAACACACCAACTCAGTACGATACAAATACAGACATGCTACCGACTGAGTTAAGGTGTCGGACTGTTGCAAATAAAAAGTCGCAAATTTGTGGTAAGAAAATGTAGGGGTGGTTTAATTGTTTTAGGCCTATAACCCGAACGGGTAGTAAGACGCGGTGCTAAATATTATTATTATTTAATTGTTTTATACAGGAGGCCTATTCATTTTCTATTTTGTAAAAAAAAGTTTCTAAATTGGGATTATTTTTACTTAAGATAATTACAATACAGATTTGTTTATTTTATGTGCGGCCCCCTCAGTATTTTTTGTGTTAAATGTGGTCCTTAGGATCAAATAAGTTTGAGAGGACTGCTTTAGACCATGCCGCCACCGAAGCGGGTAGCTAATATTGGTTGAACTGTCAAACGTTATGACTGCCTCCGTGGTCTTGTGGTTGGAGTTCCTGGATACAGATCCATAGGTACCGGGTTCGGTCGCCTTCGCTTTTAGAATTTTTCAGTAAAGCAGTGTGTCTGTATCGGGGTCAAACTCAGCTTCGTGAAGACAAATGAGGAGCTACTTGAATAAATAAGTAACAACTTCGATTTAGAAAACTGAGATTAATAGCTGGGGAGCTCGCTGTGCTGATCACATGACACCCTCGACCCGCATATGTAAGCACTATCATCGATATCGGTGGCAGTGGCCTCTCAGTCGGTATAGTTCGCTCGTCGGCTAGCACCGTGGAGATATTTTGGAGTCAATAGTGTATAATCTTCTTATACAATATTAGTAAACTATCAAAGCTAAGGAATGATTGTTGCTAGTTTACCTTGTGGTGAAGTACTGCTGCCAACGCGGGCCCTCTTGGCTCCTAGCAGCGCCTCGACGGAAAAGGCACGCGCTCTGGCGCTGAGCTCACACATGGCCCCGCAGACATCGGCTTGATGAACCATCGGACCCGTTTCAGACCATATGGGCTCTACTGAGACCTTTCATCTACAGCCTATCCTGTCCCATAAATAATAGTTTCAAATAGTATAATCATTTCAAGGAAAGCTACTAACAGACAAGCGTGAGTAGACAGTTTTTAGTAATTGCGCATTGGAATATGAAGCCATATTGTGATTTATTTTAAACATTTATTTAAGAGATAGTTAAATAAATATAAACTGCCTACATACATGTTTATGTATACTTTTGACCTCGGTGGTCTTGAAGTAAAACGATCTCCTCGGGACCCAATGTTAGTGGGTTCAAACCCAGCCGGGGTCGAAGGACTTCACTTGAGCAATAACACTTCTGAGGGAAAGTCTTTTTAGAGTGCGTCCTATTTGATCATTTTTGTATCACTTTAAAGCAGTTATGTTGAATACGTATATTTTTAAATACCATTGATATTTTATAAATGAATAAATGCTCAAAAGTAAATATTTTATCACACAGTTGCCAGAAAGATAATACAAATTTAATGCAAGCCATAAACTTTTTACCCTATTTGCTTGTATTTTTGAAAAATACATATTCCTCGTGAGACACTGCAACTAAACTGGAAAGAGTTTCTTTGGGAAGGGATGGTTTTTTTTTCTGACGCAGATATTTCAAAACAAATAATATATTTAACAGAATGCAAGAGTTTAGTTGTTAAATACTTTTTATTGCATATATAAAAATATATATACAAATTTAATTTCCATTTAGAAAGTGCTTATTTAATTTGAGTCATGTGCATTTATTGCAAATTTTTGTTAAGTTAAGGCCATTTTTTTAAAATTTGAAGTAACTTTTAAGAAATTTTATATCATTTTATAGATTATTTTTTGATCATTTTTAGGTCATCAAAGTCTGGGCCCTACTGCTTTTATATATATATATAGGGGTCAACTGCTTTTATTGTATCTATATATAACTTTTATTTATATATACCTACATAGTGCTTTATATATAACACTGCTTCTTACCCGTTCGGGCTATAACCATTCATACTAATTACACTAATGTGTTAGTTGCGAGAAAGGTGACACTTTAGTGGAAGTATACCTGTATTGGCTTGGAGAGAGTGAATAGAAATCCATATAGGACAAACCATCCTCAGTACACCCAACCGGGACTCGAACCCCGATCTCCTTTTTAGTAGTATTACACTCCAATTCAACAGCGATGCCTTAAACCATGGGGCCACCAAAGCAGTTTAATAATATAATTATGTTCACATTTTATTTTAGAAGTAGTTAAAAAAAAGAACTAGATTAAAAATATGCATTTTATTAATGCTGTTTTAAAGTTTTATCACTGTGCTTAAAAAAAATTGTGGATTGCGTTCTTACTGTTTTGGCATCTTTATTTTTGTGTTGGATAAATATTTGTAGACTAATGATTATATTAATATGATCGCTATTCGGCCCACCGAAATTTAAGACAAACTTGCGAAAATCTTCAGATATGTGTTTTCTTACAATACACTGTATCAGTCTGAGCTTACACTGATTTGTTCAGTTATTTATTTTAATACATATTTTTAATATATCTTGAGGGAGCTAAGAATCACACACAAGCACGCACACACACATGCACACATACACCTTAAGAAATTATATACCTACTTCCATAATTATTTCAATTTTATTTTATGTATACTACCACACACCAGGGGGAAAATTGCATAACTAATTTTTTCACGGGTATTGCTATTGATTTTTTTAAAATATCTTTTGTATTTAGATCAATTTTGGATGAACTGGAAATAAGACATGTTTGAAGCATTTTATATTTGTTTCCTAGTCAAATATTTGTTCATTCTTACTTACTTTCTCTATGGCATTAAGAACTCGAAAGTTCATTGCCACACTTACAAAAGTATACTACTCATCCTTATCTTGAGCTAATTCCATCCAGTCCAAATCATTACACCCTATATCTATCTTTAACTAGTTCTATCCAGTCAACCTCATTACACCATAACTATTTCAGGTTTATTCTAACGTTATCCTCCCATTTGCATTTAGCTCTTCTCAATAGTCTCTTCCCATTGGTTTCTGGGTGTAACCTTGGCCACTGGAACTATTTATTATGCACGCAATTGTACTATGGTTATTTTCCTAAAATAGTTGTATTTAATGGGTATTTGGGTATGCACTCTGTTCAAGCCCGGGTCTAAGGGTGGGTGGAAGGGGCTAACGCTCCAGAGAATCGACAAACCAGGGCCTCCACAAACGGTTGCATTAAAATGTATTTATTTTTTAACTCTATAAATGGCAGTAGTGGTAAGATCTTATAAAAATGTAACTTAATACATCAATTTTTCTTTATTTCTGACAAAATATTACTTACTTACTAATGGCACGTGTGGCCAGCAAATATTTCAGGCTGTGATTTCCAAAATATAAACAGCACCCCTAGATCTCAACGAATCTACTGGCTAAATATAGAACTATGGATCTAATTTATTGTGTTGAAAATATTACCTTATTTAATTAATGTTTATAACATTGAGATTTTAACAGTTACATTTTGTAAAGAAAAAAAGATAATGTCGAAGCGTGGAAAGTAAAAATATTATTCAATGTTGGGGCTTCCAATTTTTTACAACCCCTGGGCCTCCACAGCTATAAATCCAGCCGTGAATCTGGTGGTATTTCAGTTAAATAATTCTGCACAGTGATTTAGAGATATTGAGTATCAATGGCCACTTGTGGACAATTGCGCAGCCCTTCTGAGTCCATATAGTGGGTTCAGACAATCCTCTCATTCAGGGGCTTGGGAACTATTTAATTTACCAGAGAGGGCCCCACAAATTTGTAATTTTAATACAAAAAACATAAAACAAAAAAAGCCACTGTCACAATAATAGTAATAAAAATGTACTGTACATGGGCCTAAAATGTTTTAGTATGCATTAATATAAAACCTATATTTTAATACAAATAATTGGTTATCACACTGGACTTACTGGAGAGTTTTAGTTCTAAGACACATGCTTTTCTGGACATTTGAGCTAAGTTGAAAGTGTTATTGGTTAGGTCATGTAAAAGATAGGGTAAGGGAGGTGTAAGTCCTTCTTTACAACATTAAGGGATTAGTTTTAAATATTTTTGGTTATTTTTTATGATCCCATCCAACTCCCACCCCCCAGGATCTGCTTCTGGGCTCGAAATAAACTCTCACCCATTCCCCCATGGAGTAATGTGTCGCACAGTTATCTAAAAACCATCTTGGTTGAATTTATTTCTTATGTAAGTCTATTGTTTTGTTTTGTGTGTTTAATCCGTTCTCTTTCAGGCATGAATCTAGAAATTCGACTTATTTATGGCTAAGTTCATGGTTTTTAATTTGTTAGTGTTTTCTTCAAGAGCAATAGATCATGTATATTGTATTGGAACAAATGTGCAGTCCGATTTTATATAAGAACGATCTTTTTTAACAGTTATAAACGTTATTAACACCATTATCATATATTCATACTTCAGGTAATGTGTTCTTAAACTCTTACTTTTAATAGATAATTTCAATACCTATGAAATTATATTAATTATGAAGCCAAACTTTATGAACATTTACTGTAAAAAATATTTATTTGTATTTTATAAATGTTCCTTCTTACCAGAGTTGTTCTTTTGGGGACTTCTAGGCTGTCTCTCTGTCTAACTTTATTGTTAGGCATTAATTATTTATGTCCAAACAGTTTTGACATGATTTGTCTATATTTAAATAATAATATATTAGATTTAGTTCTCTTGAATGTTCACTTTCTTATATATTAGCATTAGTAATGTTCAACTTTTAAAAAAATTATCGTTGTAATTACTGATGAGTTATTGGTCTGCGCGATTATATAAAATACACAATTAAAGTTTTGTTCAAGCATGGCTTATAATGAAACTTATTTACCTCCCTATTTTAAAACTTAACTTCAACGTTGGCTATAAGTAGTTATTTAATTTAATGTAATATATTCATACTGTTTTAATGCAAAATTTAATATTTGTATTGGTAAAATAACTTACCTATTTTATTATTATGAACACAATGATCAATCAAATTCTCAAATATCTTATATTTGAGCTAAGTCCAAAATATCTTAAGACAATAATTCAATTTTAACATTTTATTTGTATACACTTTTGTCTCTAGTACACCTAAAAGTATGCCAATGTCCATAGCACGTTAAATAGTAAATTGTTGCCGCTTGAGAGCTGATAGTTACTGTATATAATAATGACAACACACGACAATGAGTTTTTGGGCTTAAAAATTCTACATGCTCTAATGATTAGTTTCAAAATATTTTAGTTAAACTAAAACAGAGCGTTTTAGTTTATTATTCGTGGAGATCAGTTTAAGAGCATGTTAACAATGATAGCTGTAATTAAATAACTTGTGTTAATTTATTAATGCCAAACGAAATCAGCATTCATTTTGTTAACTTTGATCATTTTTGGCCACAGAATGGTGGAAAGAAGTAGGAACCCACAAACAGATAGGAATGAGGATTGTTGGAAAACCAAAACAGGCCAAATATATGTTATTTCATAAGAAATAAGAAATATACTTAAAGGTTGCAAACAATAAACTGCCAATTACAATAATTTAGTTTAAGTTTACAAACTCTTTCTATCATGGTTAATTTCTACAGCTATCTTTTTAAAATATCCTGTGTTAAGTGTTTTAATTATAAAATAAATGTATTTAGAGAAATGAGATTTTAAAATCAATAAACGAAACGTAAAATTTGTGAATTTGAAAATAAATACAGCTGAAACTGTTTTTACGGACTACTTTATTTAAAAACTATAGAAACATATGTATCCATCAAAATAAAGAAAAGTTATAAGGGGTAAATTGCCCTTAGAATCAAGAATTTTTGTCAAACTATAATAATCGAAATGCCTCCATTTTTAGCTTTCTACCATTTCAACGACATGATAAGGTCTACAATATACTGTACGTTTATGAAATATGAATTTGTATCGATATTTATAGATTTATTTATTTATAAGTTCAAGAATAATACTACTACCAAAAGTACTGAAGATAACAATTAATAAATAAATACTCTCTAAATATGCAAGAAACCAAACAAAAACTTTGCTAGGAGATAAGACATTATTAACCAAGAAAATTGTTTCTTTTTAAAACCAGTCCAAATGAGTTGAACTGATATTCAATTTTTTTAAATTCATAAACAAATGAATATTCTATTTCTACAACTCACATTCTAATATATTCCCACAATATACCAGATTTGTTAAATTTAAATAAAAATGGAAGATTGTATACATTTAATTAGTTTATTTTTTAAAAGGCGTTTTCAGTTATTTTGTATTTTTTCCTGTCAAATTTAATATTAATTTTTTTTACTCTCATACTTGATTTATTGAGAATTTTATTGATTTCATAAGGTATATACATTTCCCAAAATTTGTATTTGTGACATGACTAAGATATTTATACACATTGAATAGATGATGAGAAATTCATCCCAAACATATTTGATATAATAATTTAGAGGATAGAACATTTACCTCATATTTATAACGGCTAATATCTACTATAAAGCTCAACAAAAACCTAACCTTCTTAAAATAATATTATATAATATTACCAAATCTTTGATATAAGTTCAACACATTAACATTTTAATTTTAACACATATTCTATCCTAAGGTTTGCACACAATTTGAAATTATCAATATGCTTACAAGTATTGAATAATATTTCTAATTAGTTTTGACTCTCGGTATTTCTAGATTTAAACTTAACAATGAAGGGTATTTTATTTAATATTTAAGTTGTATGTATTATGTAAACTTTTTTTCTACTCTAACCTAACATTTACTTCGTATACTTACAGTAAAACGCTCTCGTGAATATATTCCAATCAATAGTTCTCGACACGATTTAAAAATTCACTCTGCATCAACTCGAAACACTTCGCCTACACCTCAGATTGGGCGCAAAGGGCCAAAATGCCCGCATAATTGAGTTCCACGCTTTTTCTCTGATGAATTCAACCACTGATTCTATTTTAACTGAACATATACAATATAACACATATGTACACAAAAGTTTCCAAAGAAAAGTGAACCAAACGTAACACTTTGAAGTCTACGGATGTCCCCCAAGATTATCATCCTATTATTATTACTTTTTTTTTTACAGGAGTGAGACTATTAACGTTGAGATAAAAAAAAAAGTACACATTACATACAAGAGAGACGACCTCTGATTCGTCTATCAGCTCCCCCTCCATCAACTGTTTAACCCACTTACCTTAAATTGTACCTTTCATTGGTTGAAAAGTGTATGTATCATTGGGAGGTGTGGTTGGTGTTTTTTTTATAACGTAATAAAGTCTTAACGAAAAACTTTTGATGCTAGATGGACAGATATGAGTGTTAAAGTAGCGTATCTACATATCTTTAGGTATTAACAAATGTCTTTAACTAGCTGAATTACTCTGCGTTGCCCGGGAGAAATGTTTTTAGTTTAATGATTGTACGTAGAAGGTTGCTTTGAAATTTAAAAATTCCGTCTTTTGAGGTACATATGTTCATGCACAGGGGTTAGCTATTTTTAAAATTTCAAACCACTGCATGCGGTAGATATCGCGCAATACTCATGACAGACAAACTCTTCATTTTATAACTATAGATTATTTTTAGCACCACGTCTTACTACTCATTCGGCTTATAAGCATATGTACTATCTATACTAATGTTTTAAGGATGAGGAAGGTTGAATTTAGAGGAAGTGTACCCGCAATCGCATGGAGAATAAGTGCAAAACCATTTAGAAAAAATCTCCAGTATACCCAACCAGGATTCTAACCCCAATCTCACCATCCTCAGTGATCCAGCCTATTGCGAGAATGAAGCCTTAGGCCAGTGTTTCTCAAAGTGTGGTCCTCAAACCACTGGTGGTCCACAGCGGCCTATCAAGTGGTCCACTTGATCCCAGGAAGTTTAGTAATAATAATAATAATAATAAAAATAATAATAATAATAATACATTCAATAATGTTTATTATATATAATACAAAAATCGAAATGCAAAATATGAAATATTTATAACATAATGTATTTATTTTCTCGTTGGACACAGGTCACATTGTAAGGAAAGTTTGTACCAACCTTAAGTTAACAAATTTGAACAATTATTTATCAAACATTATTATTAAAAAACTATTAGTTACTAAGTCAGTGTAAGTTTATGATATTTTTTCAACATTTCATGTAATAAAATAATTTTGGTCTTGCATCTATAGTCGTGAAATGAAATTGCCGTGAACTGTTGTTTTTCCTGCATAATTTTTAATCGCCTTCCCCCTAATACTAGTGCCTCGGTGGTCCCCCAGTGCGCTTATCTTCAATTTAGTGGTCCTCCATCACCAAAACTTTGAAAAACCCTGCCTTAGACTATACGACCACCGAAGTTGGTAATATATTTACAAAGTTTGAGTTAAATAACATGTTAAGATAAAATTATATTTAAAATATAAGCAATTCATAATTTAATAAATCAACTAAATATTAACTCTCAAAGACTCACAAAGACTAAGGCATATAACTTTAATAGTTTAGTTTTCTAGTGATGAGAGCGTATAACCCGAACGGGTAGTAAGACGCGGTGCTAAATAATAATAATAAAATCTAGTGATGATGAGCATGGGTTTCGAATCCCACCCGGGTGTACTAAGGGTGTTTTTTCCTAAATTGTTTCCCCCTCATCATTCACACAAACGCGGCTACATTTTATCTTTATTTAATCTTATTCATACCTATCACCTTTGTGTAAATATGCGGATGGTGCGAACTGGCACTATAACGTTGTGCATACAAAAACTATTTAGGAAATATTGAAATACATCCTTACAATTTAATGTAACGCCTAACAATATAGCATTGTAGTCCTAATTTTTTTTTTGAAGAGACACATTACCATACGTATTAAGGCGTAGAACGCTCATTTGTCTAGGGGGGTGAGGGTGTGCATTAGACAATTGTACTATTCCTTTAGTAAATAAAACAAATTTTTATATATATATATATATATATATATATATATTTCTTCGCTCAGAATGCAAAAACGTAACTAAAAAAAATAATCGAATTTTGATTTACTCCCTTATTAAATAAAAGCTGTTTGGCATAAGCACGTTTGAACTGCTATTTTTTTGCGTAGCTGATGTAAAGGCAGATACGTCTTTTTGCGATCGCATAACTCAGTACAATTCGTACTTCGTAGTTTTATTTGGGTGACGGGCGTATCTTTATTTACGTCTGTTTGTGGTATTTGTATTAGTGTAGGGTAATTATTCAGTTACACCATATATTCTTCATGTTGATAACCAAACAATTTATTTGTTTCACGGCTGAGAAAATGGATGTTTTAGTAATTTTGGAAGAAGGCACCCAAAATGTAGTGTCATATACCGAAATGCAAAGTGTTAGTAAGAATAATATAAAAAAAATTAAACCGGGTGTAAGAGTAAAAATCGTGTACAATAATATGATAAGTAGTATTATGGATATATTTTGAACATAGATGAAACAACCAGAGCCTCAACTTCAGATGATAACTTACAAATATAAAAATTAAAACATAATGATGATGCAAACTCCTTCAACAAATATGAAACTTCAAACTAAAGACAAAAAAGATAGTATCTGTTAATGATGGACAGTGTGATGACTCTTCCGATGAACTTTCAATTAACAAATTGGGGAAAACATTAAAGAATCTAAGGACAGTGAAATTGATAGTGATGATTTGGATTTGAATTTAAGGATTTCCTTGATTTCAAACGATTGTCCAAGGAGTTGAGGATCCTGAAGTTAAAGAATTTAAAGAAACCGATGAATAGGTTAATTGGATCTACATGGATGTAATACAAGTCCAAAAAGAAAATTCTTCATTAAGGCCCTTGTCCCTGTCAAGTGCAAGTCTAAAACCTATTTTGTGGGATGGTAGGCGGGAGGGTGATAGACGTGGCGTGGCTTCACAACCGACCAAAGTATCCTTCCGCGCCAATAAGAACAGATGGATCACGGAAATCGTAGATCGTGATAGTTGCCGGACAGGTCTTGCGGAAAAATCCTACTTTTGGAAATATCAGTTTTCTCAAGAACGAGTGAAATTTTTATGTTAATATTTTCAACACCCCGTCTAAGATAATGTATCGATGTATATTAATTGTAACATTTTCTTATTTTTTGTTATGAATCCGGCAGTTTTCTATTGAAAAATATCACTTGCATCGATATTTGATCACTGTTAAAATTATAGAGGAAGGGTGTATATAAAAAGTAGAACTTAATCAACATGCTTCTATTCTTGAACAAACCGTTTTCTAAAAGAAAATTGCAAAACAATAAATATTCTTGAAGATAACCGTTTGTTCCCATGGCTCTGCATTTCCACGCCAAATAAAAAGGGCCAAAAGAATTGCAGAACATGCAGCGTTTTACAAGACTCTGCCATATTGATAAAAACTCGAGTTGTTTTATTCGTTAATTTAATTTACTAAGCTATGCTTTTTAGTTTCATTTATAGAATTATAATATATTTCATAACTTGTACTTTCCAAACCTGAGCAAGGCATCTTGCCAAACAGAGTTTTTTTATTTGTGTTACATATTATTTGTATTATAAACGTAAAATAATATTTCTCAATAAAATAAAACGAGTGTTTTAATTTGTAAAGTAATGTTGATTAATTTCAAACCTACATAATTGCAATACTACTTAGAAGCGTGAGCGTAGGCTATATAAGATCACAAAACAGCCTCCTCAAATCAAATAAGCTATTATTTCTCTTAATCTATGGCTCCTTTGAAATATTTCTATATGAGAGCATATTATTAAAACTTTGGGCTAAGCACAGACCCAAACTTCGTCCAGCCTAGTTCAGCAATTATCTGTACACGGATGTCAGAACAAAGTAAGGAAATTAACTCACGCTCCTGAAAAATAGCATAATATCAGATACGTCTCTTTACATTCTGAGCGACGATTTGTACTTTTCTAATAGGTTCCATAAATTTACTGGGGGATCTGGACTTCCCCCTCCCACGATGCCCCATTTTCTATGTTTTTGGGTACGTGTATGCTCATTTATATATATATATATATATGTGTGTGTGTGTGTGTGTGTGTCACTGGACTGCACGCTCGTGAATATTATTCCTATGCTCAGTGATAAAAGTGGTAGGGGAGAGCCGATCAGTTATTTCTTATTTTTTGAAAATATCAATTTTTCATGGGAAGACCAAGAAATGACTCTGTCAATACATTACAGGAGCTATGAGACAAAAGGTTTCGTGGCTATGATCCTCTTCCATACCGCCAATGCAAGCTTTATGGGAATATATCCCTTCTTCATGAGAGCAATGAAAGGAGAGCTTGAGAAACATTTAAGGTGAGGATGTAGGGGACGTGAAAAAAGCTTTGTGTTTTTTGCAGTTTTTATGTTAAACATTTTTTTGGTCAAAATTAATCAAATATTTCTACCCAGTAGAAATATAATTTAATTTTCTTCACATGATGACATCAACAGATGTTGAATATCTGTCAAGAGTGTCCTGGAATTTAATGATAACTTTTTCTCTTCATTTAAATAGTTTGTCATCTAATGCCGCTAGCTTCATTAGAGATATTCAAAAACTGTAGATTTCATCATGTGAAGAAAATTAAACTCTATTTTTTTCTACTAAAGAATTATTTTATTTATTTTGAGCAAAAAAGTTTTGCTATAAAAACTGCAAAAACACTGATATTTTCTAGAGTTCCTTACAATCCCACCGTAAGCTCTTCTGCCACTGTTTAATATAGACGACTCGTCATTGTAACAATTACATGTCATGGGATTAATACAGCTCACTTAAATCATCTTCAAAACTTCAGCAATCTCTATAGATAAAACATGTACAACTCATGACCTGCTGACCACAAGTTAAATCCATGATTATGTGCGGTCCATGGTTCTTTAAAAGAACCAACATACAATACGGCCCCAATTTATCTTATTATGAACGTTGTAAACCTACACAATTTGGGGCTATGACATTTGGAATTTTTCCTGATTTCGGGACATTTACCATACTAAACAGAGGTATATTTGCAAAAAATTTAAAATATGTGCAATGTTTGGCATTACACAGTCATGTGTACGTGAACAGTTGTTTTCTCATATGTAAATAAACAAACATACGAGAGAACACGACATACGGACACACATTTGTCATCAGTTATGAAAGTATCTCCAACACATAATTTAAATTCAATTAAGTGAAAAATGACAATCTGAACACGGGAATCATACCCGGGACGTTTAACTTTGGGTGCCAATGCTCTAACCTTATCCATCCTGGTTAGTCTCGTATCCAGGGCCAATACACTCAATACACTAATAACTAGTAAAATATGGTTCTACATACGAGATGAACCTATATATATACATAGAGAGAAAGAAAGACATATAAAATAATTTTGTTTTCATTCCAATAAATGCCAAACGCTTACACTATTACAGTTTTATCAAAATTTAACCTGAATTAAATGTCTGAGAGTCACTATCTAGGCTGCCTAAGCAGCGTTCTAAAACGCACCCCCGAAATTGAAGCGAAATATCGTCACCCATGTGGTATTCCTTATAGGAATGGATATTAAGAATTACAACCACCGAAATAATCCTCAAATCCTTAGAATTTTTTGTTGTTACTTTATTAAAAGATGACTTTATAAGTTTGAGAAAAGATAAATCTATGTTTCTATAAATTTTATTTTGATTTCAAAATTGTGACATTTTCCGCGAAACGTCTTTGAAAGTGAGCTTATTTCACCTTTCCATGATTTTTTTTAAAATCAAAAACAAAATGTATTATTTGCAATCCTATGAGGACTTGTTGATGGGTTTCCCCCTCCATTTTGTTGTCAACCATATGTTTTAGTAAAAACCACTAATGTTTTAAATAACGCGAAACATGTGGACGTTTGCGATATGCCTCAACACTACAGTGGCCTACTTAATCTGCGGAGTAGGGATAATAAAGATTTTTTGGGAGAAACTGCTCCCAAATTTGAGTGGAGAGAGAATGGGAGAAGTCCATCTGCATCTGGAAAACCACCCTAAGCGAACCGGCCAAGCTTCGAACATCAGCCGTGTCACAAACAATATAGCCTAATTAATATATTTCGAGCTTTACACTTAGATAATGCCATTGGTTCAGGTATCCTGTCAAGTTTATAAATGTTCAATTATATTTAAGGTAGCTATTTGTATTATTTAAACTATCTCCTTGTTTGGAGGCTACCATTACATGAATCAATAACTCAACGTACTGTACATTTCAAATTGTGTTCCCCATAAAATGTATTCGAAGCAAAAGAAAAAGGTGTTTGGAGATTTAAAAGAGATACATAATTTTTTTATGGTTTTTTTATGGTGTAATTTCACCATAATTTAAATGTTAGCATCAAAATCCAATCATTTAGTTTATAAATAATTTTATATACTAAATATAAAATTATTTAGTTTAAAAATAATTTTATATACTAAATATAAAATAAACTCTTTCCAAAATTATTTTAATTTCCTCTGGTTTGAAATGGGTGCCTAAGCAACAAGGGTGTAGAAAGGGACGGCTGGGAGTCCAGGACCCCCTGGAATTTTATGTAACCTCTAAGGGGGCTTCAACTTTACGCACTTAGGCACTTCAAGAACTATTGCACTTTGGCAAAAATGTACAAAATAGAAATAGAGGGAAGAAAATGAGCAATTCACCCTGCAAAGCCTCTTGTATAATATATTATAATAATACTTTGCATGGATATGCATTTCAAAATTACCTTTATCTGGTTTCCATGCGTCAATGGATATTTTTTTGAATCTACATCATCGCAGGAAGCTCTCTACTGGGCATTTTCGTGAATAAACCAAATATCCTGAGTTGTAGATGATGAAAAACTACACGCTTACAAAATAACTACTTCAAGATCAAAATAATAACACTACCGTCAGTGCCCGTGTGATTTAAGTCGCTACTCTCGCAATATACTAGATTACCGATTATGTGATCTGGGTTCGATCCCGTTCTGGTGTACTGAGGGAGGTTTTTCCTAAATGGCTTTCCACTCTCCCTCCACGCAAATGGGAGTACACTTCCTATAAAATTATAACATCCTAATCCCTAACACGTTAGTGTAATTAATACATAGACGCACAACCCGAACGGGTAATAAGACGTGGTGCTAAAAAATAAATAAGAAAATAATAATGTTGTGACAATGTAAGACTATTTTTAGAATTATTTAAGAATTTATGGTTTATGTTTCAATGTTATAGTCTATCTTTAAAACCTACCGAATTAAACGTAAATACACTAACTTTGAAAATCCTATATTTACTTTCCACTACATCATTAAAATCTTTTGAAGTCGCACTGGTATCTAACAGAGCTGGTTAACAGGCCTCATGGTATGATGATCAGAGCCCCTGACTGCTGACATAGAGGTCCTAGGTTTTATTCTCGGCTGGTACCGGGGGATTTTTCTCGAAAGAGGAATAATTCCCATGTGCACCAAGGTTTGGTTAATTAAGGTTAATTTAGGTTAAGATATTCATTGACTTTACCCCGGAATACTCATTATCACCTTCACCTAATATTATCGTGACATGGAAAGAGTCTCGACGAAAAGGACATAGACCTACAATTAGTATATTTGGGCGTCCCTTGGGCAACAGGACATTTATTACTGACTACTCTTTACACTACTGGGCTAGAAATTGATGCAGCCCATACGCACCATTATTATTACTATTATTATTATCAATATTATCATTATTATTAGTAGTATTTACTATTATTATTATTATTATATATTATTATTATTATTATTATCATTATTATAGGACTGGTGATGATGATTTAGACAGTCTGGCGAAAAGCGTAAGGCAGGACTGGATCCGACATTTTGCCTTACGAGAAGAAATTTTGTCTGACAGTGTCGGAAGGTGTCTGATGCGCTCTGTTCAACATGGGGTTAAACGGAGGCCCACACACTGGCTTCAACACTGTCTTTAGACGCCTTTTGACGTCGTTATGCGTTTTTTCCTTGTCGGACGAAAGTCCCTTAAGTTTCGTATTTCGATAAGACACCTTCCGACAGATTGAACTACGCATGCACCAGCGTGAAGCTAATATTTAGTAAATGGTGGAAACTCGGCTTTCGTTTTGAAATGGCGGGAATAGGACAATATATCAAGGCGTCTAAAGACAGAAAACAGACCCCCACAAACCGCAACCAACGAGACTTGACGTTTAGTCTAAAGACGGGTTGTATTTAATCAAATGTCGGCTCCAGTGTGCGGATAGCCTAACGGGACATTGGACAATCCATTGGGGGTTTGCAATCGTAAAAAGATTAAAAACACCTGATCTAATAGAAAGGCTGGCCGTGTTTAACCTAAAAGTCACACTAGTAGAGTAAGAACTAGATCGAATTTATTCATTATAGAATAATGGGGAAACCCCTATGTGGCAAGACCTGTTCCATGCACTTGGTTGTGGTTGGAGTCTCAATCCCACGAGTTCACCAAATGGAACATTAACCATGCGACCGACCGTGTCATAGCTTCGGGTGTAGCTCACTTTTGCACTCTGTACAGACAGGAAACTGTTAAAACTAACTTGTGTAAGCAATATGATGGGCGCAACAGTGTGAAAGTGCTTGATAATTTATAGGCTATTGTTGAAAGAATTTCCGAATTTAAACATCCTTTCTCACTCGCACCTCCCTCCCATAACCCCTTCATATTGCCAGTAACCAAGTTATTACCGCTGTCATTTTCCATTATTACCGTACATCAAATTTACAGAGGGAGTAATGATAATGTTAGCAAGATAGAGGGGAGGGCGGAAATGACGAGAAGGGGACCGCTCCTCTCACCTCCCACTGGTAGCGTTGCCCATCAGTCGAGCTGGCACCGGCTAATTTTATAGCCAACTTCAAATAAGGTCTATTTGCACCTGGTAACGTCACAAGTAGCGTGGAACTTAAATAATAATTTTGTTAACATAAAAGAAAAAGTAGACCCTCTTAAATTGCTCACGTCCAGATCATTTTAGTTAAGATTCGATTAAGAGGCATGGATGGGTCTATATATGGTCTGGGCAAAAAATTTGAGAATTTAAATAGAAGAATGGGCAGCAAAATGAAATACGGGATTTCGGTAGACGCAACTTGGTATACATATATATATATATATATGTATATATATATATAGGACTGTGATATTTATTTATAAATATATATAACATAAAAAGGGAAATACATAAAAATAAGTAAGTGGTTTTCTAATAAAATATAAATTAATTAGATTAACACAATTTATTTAATATATTTTATCAACAATTTATGTACCAGTTATAAATTTAGTCGTTGAGACACTCAAAATTGTTTATAAATGTCCATTAATATATTGAATATAAATTTTAAGTTCTTACATAAAAATATATTTTTTTAATTCTGGTATTTGTAGTACAATTATTTTTGGTAGATAAATATTTATAATTGGCTGGCCACATAAAAACACGTTTGCCCGAGGGCCGTAATTTTCTCAGGGCTGGGATAGCTGAATCCCGGTACACCAGGCTAAAGGTACCCTGTAAAATACAAAACAAACATTAGGATAAAATGATACACTATATTTTAGGTGTTGTTATATTTAACTAAATCAACCCATTATAATATAAGTTCAATAAACAATTTTTGAGAAAAGTGTTTGCTAAATATAAATCTTATTATTATTATTATTATTATTATTATTATTATGTTAGGTATATAACGTGAACTTTATGAACTGCCGATTATATCAGCACACGACTTATAAACTAACTTAATTTTATAACAGACACAACACTATGAAAGGGGAAGCTCTTTTCACAAACTATACATTTTTCGGCTATGCTGGGAATTGAATCAAGACCCTTAGCTCAGTAGACGGACATGCTATCGATTGAGCTAAGATGTCGGACTATAAAATAATTTTAACCTATAAATACAAAAAAAAAACACATAGTCGCCACTAACATCTTATCTTGGGAAAGAGGGAACAATTTTAGAAACATAATAAACTATTCTTGGTATCTGTTAGCAGATTTCCCTAGGCTTGCATTCCTGATGAGAAACAAAATGTTGTTACATATCTAACGTATAAACGAGGTCACAAATAACAATTTTTTAAATTTTTTGTCTGAAAATCTTTTTATTTTTGTACCCAATTCTCATAAATATCCAACAAAACCGAGATGATAACAATATACACATGTCAAACAAAATAAATACCATAATAACTCATAATATAAAAGTTCTGGATAGCTCAGGGGTAAGAGCATTGGCGTACTAAGCCATCGAAGGTCCCGGGATCGATTCATGTTTCCAGGAATCATTTTTACTTTGAAATAAAATTATATTTTGATACGGTTATAACCGTAGTTAAAAACTATTATATTTGGGCTATTTATTCCTCTGTGGTCTAGTGGTCAGAATTCCTGGCTACAGATCCAGAGGTCGCAGGGTCAATTCCCGGGGCTTTCAAAATTTATACCTGAAGCATTGGGTCTGGAACAGGGTCAAACTCAGCCTCGTGAGGACAAATGAGGAGCTACTTGAATTAAAAAGAAGCAGCTCCTGTTTAGAAAACTGAGATTAATGGTTGAAGGGAATGTTGTGCTAGCCACATGACACCCGCTATACACAAATGTTGGTAATTTCTTCACCAATGGTGGTGGTCGTTCGGTCGGAATAGCGCTATTATGTGCTCACGGCATGGAGGTCAAAGTATGTATTTAAATATATGTACTAATAGTCTAAGTTTTTGATGTATAGCAAACTTTCGACAGAATTTGAATTACTCAGGTTTTTTAATAGATAACTTATTTTTTTAAATTGTTATTCTAAATGTGTTTTAATTTTTGTGGTTAAACGTTAGTTAGGAAGCTAGGCAAAGATATATTAACAAAAATTTGTATTTGTGCACTCATTTATATATTCTTACTAAAATGTTATTTTTATAGTGTTTCATTTTATGTGTATAAACTTTAGTTAGACAATGAGGTAAAACTATAGTTAGGTTTTTTAATAGCGTGCTATATTTGTTGATTATAGTTGGCAATCATTGGCGTAGCTAGAGTTTGTGCCGCCCAGGGTGGTCTCTGAGTTTGGCGCCCCTCTCAATACACAACATAGTCCGACAAAAGTAAAAAAGACATATGGGGGGAAGGGGGGTCACCATGTTTATTTCTGAAGTGAACACTTTAATTTCAACACTCTACAATGTTATTTTTCTTGCATTTCTGTTAGTAAAATTGTCGAGGATATTGTTAAAGTTTATTTCATCTGTCAGTTGCTGTGCTATAGACATTATGGCAAGATTTCTTAACTGCAAGGTACTCTTTGTAGATCTTAAATAATTCTTGATCAATTTTAATTTAGAAAAACTCATTTCACAGTTAGAAACACTAATAGTAATTGTGAGGAAAATTCATGGTAGTATTACATACAATATTTTGAAATGAGTTTCCAAGACTGTATTTTTTAATAAACTGCAAATGTTAACCCTTTGAGTGCCAAGAGAAATGACAAAAAAACGTGCTAAAAGTGCCAAGCTATTTTCCTGAAAAATGCAGGAGTTTGTTTAAATTTTAATAACTCATTAGTCTATGAACTTCTTGCACTCAAATTTTTACATAAACTAGCTAACATGCTTGCCAATCCGATGATATAATTATACATATACTTTTTTAATTTTTAAATATAATAAAAAAATCACTAGCCAAGATATTTAAAAAAAAAATTTTTACTGTTTTATTTAACATTAATTTTTAAGCATTGAAAATTTAAATAGCTTGAAATAGAATAAATCACTGAAAAGAACATAAAAAACCGAGTAAATAGCAAAGTTTACAAAAAAAAAAACTTTAGATTTTACGCTAAAATTGGGTTATGCATAGCAGCTGTTTCAGTGACCATCAACTTTAGCAGGGTTATAGTAAAACAAAGTCTAGAATAAATATTTGGGTTGGAATCAGAAGGGAACGGTGAGAGGACTTCAAACTTGGTACTTTCGCATAAATATGAAGAGGTTGGGGTGGATTATCCTGATCTTCAAAATTTATTTCATCCCTTTAGGAATAACTAGTATTCACACTCTTGTCATCAATGTCATCTGCCACTCCTACTTGATCCGATCTTTCAATTTCACTAAAATAAAATTCCTGTTCAGTTTCATTATTTACAAATTCAGAATCAGTGCTTTCAGAATGACAAACAAATTGATCACTCTGGGTTGAGCTGTCAATAAATATTGCAAGTATTTCTGTGTCTTGAATCACAGCTTTCCTCTTAGTAGCCATGTTTACAAACAAGGCCAAAGATAAAACTCATAAAGTAAAAAGTTATAAAATAATTTTCAGGTTCGATATATCGCAAAGACAAATAAAAGTAGTTTGAACATACGAGAATGCAATGGAAATAAAATCTACTCTATCTGTTGACTTAATACTGAACTAAGAGCTCAAAAACGAGGGATCGCTGTGAGCGACGCTGGCAAGTTTAGCAGATATTTCGTGCATCGCTCTGAGCGACGTTGGCACTCAAAGGGTTAAGGGGAATATTCCTTTCACGTCTCTGTTTTGTCTTGTGTAGCAGCAACAGCAATAGAACTCTGAAGTATTTTTCTCCCAACGAGGAACTCTTCCTTATTAATGTCATCGCAATCATTATTTGATCGACACTCGTATTTGTCATTCAAAAGTTTCGACGGTTTGAAGAAGGCATATTTCTCAGTAAGAACATGAAGCTGTTGAAATCTGGTAGTAATTTCTTGGATCACTCAGTCCAGCGAAGAAAACATTTCTTTCAACTCAGTTTCATATGCCAATTCAGCATCTCATGATTCTTCACCAACCATCATTATTTTTCTTTCTCCATCGACGCTGAAGCTCCATGAATAACCCAAGTTCATTACAAATTTCTTTGGCATAGGTTATTGAATTGTTAACTAGTTCGTCGTTGTTTCAATTAAAAATCCTTTTAAAGCCTCGAGTTTTATATCACATTGTTGTATGTTCAAACCTTTTGCTTGGAGGTAGGCCTGTGGTTAATTTATAGGACTGATTACCACAGGCTAAGAAAGTACAGAAAGGGAAACAATTATTGTAACGCACCAAGTAGCACGCCAGCATCTTTCCTGGTAACAATATTTTCTTCTTCACCAGTTAATTGTTCTAAAGCACTTAAGATTTTCGATCTTTTTTTACATCACTCAAAGCTTCTCCACTTACACTCATTCGAGTTTCTTGACACTTTGACCAATGATTGAAGTCAGAATATCCTGACAATGGGTCGAGGAAGAAAAAAAAGCGCGAAGAAACGCTCCACAGTTCCAAAAAAAGGTAAAAGAAGCTGCATGCACGTACACCCGCAAAATTCAGCGTGTGATTTGTATATGCAACAAATTCTGCTTTTCTATTAAATTCCTTGATAAGTCTTTGAACACCAGAACGTTGACCAACCATCACAGCAACATATGCTTGTCCTCTACAATTTTGAATATCTATTCCATCGTTTTTTAAATTTGAAAAATTCATAATTGAAAATTGAAATTTTCTCAGTGGTTTTACCTTTGGTTTCGATGAAATCAACCAATGATTCCACTACCTTCATTTTATTTCATTCGATAACGTAGTGTAAGACTTTGCTCATTTGATCCTTATGAGAAATATCAGGAACGCTGTCGAATATCAGAGAAAAGCACTTGGCTTATTTTGCTTGCTCAATAACTTTGCTTCTTACGTTTTCTACCAAAATTTCTATAAATCTAGTAGTAGGTGACATATTGTATTTGGAAAACTTTGTTCCCAGCTTGGTTTTTAGAAAATGTTAACGTGCCACTGGATCGTATTTCGACAACAAATAAAATAATTCTAAAACATGTCCTCTATTTCCCGTTGATTCAGATTCAGCGTCAGTCTCATAATAAATACCTTCTCGATGGCCCCGTAAGGCCAAATTCTGTTTAGCTAGGAATATAATGATTTCCGACAATCTTGAAAGTATCTACCTCCACTTCTTAATTTAGTTTTTAGATAGTTCTTATTTCTTTTTATCAATTGTTGATCCACATCGGATTCTAATTTCCAACTACTTCCATTGTGTGAAAGCCCGAACATGGTCTACACTGGATTCAAGCTCGAATATTTTAGGACTAAGATTCCACCAAATGTTGAATGCATCCACAGAATTAAAATTTGAATGACTTCTGTCTGAAAATAATCTGCAACAAAAGCAGTAAATAGCTTCTTTGGAAGGAGAGTACACCAACCACGATCTCAACATATTTTCATTATTTGGCAGATTTCGTAAAAACCACTTGCTTGTAAGTTTTTTTCGTCCTTTGATTGACGCAGCCTCACGAATCATTTCACCCAAATCAGAATGTAAGTATATGTTGAATTTGAATTAAAGTATGATAGGGAAATTTAAATGTTTAATATGTATTTATATTTTATTTCTTTTAGTAATAAATACTAGTAGTAAATAATAAAATGGCGTCTGACGTCTTATATTAGCCCGGCAGAAAAAACAACTTTTTCCGTTGCAGTAGACCAAAAGTGCCGCCTGGGGCGGACCGCCCCCCCCCCCCCCAGCCCCCTAGCTACACTACTGTTGGCAATATAATATTTGTTTATATTCTTATTCCGAAACCTGGACATGCACGAATAGAGATGTAAGTAGATTGCAGGCAGCAGAGATCGGGTTCCTAAGAGTCATTGGGAATGTAACAAGAAGAGACAGGATAAGGAATGAAATAATTATGGATAGTTAGGGATGCCTAAGAAAGACTTAGATAACAAATAGAAGGGTAGAATACCTACTGAAAGACCACGGACAAGATGGATGGAGCAAGCGCAGAAAGACATGGAAGCTAAAGGAGCAAACAGGAGATGCGTGGCTGAGAGAGTTTGGAAAGATCATAGGAATGTAAGAGGATGTGCCAGACGACCCGCAGAAGTGGAAACGTCGAATTATGATGAATGATGATGATTCTTATTAGATCCATTTTTATATGAAGTCCCTTCGTGCTTTATTTTTTGATACAAATATAATTTTATAGGGATTTTCAAAGCAATTTAAGCGAATGGTATGACATTGAACAGGGTTTTGAATAAGGTTGTGTTATATCTCCATGGTTGTTTAATGTATTGATAAATAACTGTATGAGGGATGCTTGTAAGGACGCGGTTGGCATACAAATGAACAATGTGAATGTGAAAGTGCTGTTATATGAATATGATGCCGTATTTATGGCTGAGAACGAAAGTGACTTACAGAATGCATTAAATCATTCGAAGGTGCAGAATGGATCTTCATATAAATGTGTCCAAAACTTAGGTGATATTTTTTGATCAGGATGGATAAGGAAATGTTTATCAGCTCAGTATAAATGGAAAACTTTTATAACAAGTGAGTGATTTTGTGTATCTGGGCAGAATGTTCTGTAAAAATGGAAGGATTGATGATGAAATCGACAGGCGGGTGAATGCATCTCGGAAAGTAGTTGGATGTATGTTGTTTATTGCAATGAATTAAGTAGTAAGCGTGGGTTTGTCAAGAGAAACACAAGAGCAAGGTGAATGCGGTTGGAATAAAAAATCTAAGAAATATATGTGGGAAAACTCGCATGGACAAAGTCAGTAATGAATGGGTGCTGAAAGAGTGTGGTTTGAAAGGGAATCCAAATAGGTCAATGTGAAAAAAGCGTCTTACGTTTGTTTGGGCATGTTGAGAGGATAAGTGTGGATTGGGTGACGAAGCGAATATATGAAAATAAAGTGTGTGGATCTGAAGGAAGGGGTAGGCCATGTAAGACGTGGCTAAATGTTGTAGATGAATATATGAAAAGAGAATCATTAATAGTTTTATGAATAAAATAGCATTCATGACTAGCTGAATGTATGATGTTGAGGTGAAAGGAGTATGCAAGGTTAGAGAAGTGTAGAGAAAATTAGTGAGAGTGGATTAAATATGGATTTGTTGTTTTTTGAACTATATGCACAGTTTCTTGTCCACCGAATAAGGGAATGGGGTGATTAGGTGTGTATGTATGTATGTATGTATGTATGTATGTATGTATGTATGTATGTATGTATGTATGTATGTATGTATGAGTAAGTGTAGTAGTAATGTATGTATGTATGTGTATTAGTAATATGTATTATGTATGTTTTTATGTATGTATGTATGTATGTATGTATGTATGTATGTATGTATGTATGTATGTATGATATGTATGTATGTATGTATTAGTAGGTATGTATGTATGTATGTATTATGTATGTATGTTTGTATGTAGTATGTATGTATTATGTATGTATGTATGTATGTATGTATGTATGTATGTATGTATGTATGTATGTATGTATGTATGTATGTATGTATGTATGTATGTATGTATGTATGTATGTATGTATGTGTATGTATGTATGTATGTATGTATGTATGTATGTATGTATGTATGTATGTATGTTGTGTATGTATGTATGTATGTATGTATGTATGTATGTATTAGTATGTATGTATGTAGTGTATGTAGTTGTATGTATGTAAGTATGTATGTATGTATGTATGTATGTATGTATGTATGTATGTATGTATGTATGTATGTATGTATGTATGTATGTATGTATGTATGTATGTTGTATGTGTGTATGTATGTATGTATGTATGTATGTATGTGTATGTATGTATGTATGTATGTATGTATGTAGTGTATGTATGATGTATGTATGTATGTATGTATGTAATGTATGTGTATGTATGTGTATGCATGTATGTATGTATGTACCGTACGTATGTATCAAAGCAATAAATAAACTTCCATGGCAATAGCAGATCCTCACCCCAATTGTCCCTTGAACACCTGGAGGATCTTTACTACGACTGGATAAATGTTTATCCTATTTATGTGCAAATAATATTTAATGTATTTAATAACTCATCAATGACCTGAATATAAAAAAAACTCCAATGCGTGAGCACGTAAGCAAGCGAGCAGCCGCTGCCGTTAGCTATGATAGTGCCAACATTTGCAAATATAAGGTACCGTGTGTTTTATTTTCTGTGAGTAATCGCTAGTTAGGAAACTAGTCAAAGAGATATTAACAAATCGGTTTGTTTTGTGCACTCATTTTAGATGTTCTTAAAAAAATACTATACTAATTCAAACTTTTTTTTGCTCAAAAATTAGGGCTTGGATTCAAACTATGCCCATAAATTTTAACACTTTGACAAACTTATTTAATCAAACATTAATGTATTTTTTTAATAATAGATAGACCTTTGTTTTGGATCATAAACACATATTTTGAATGTTTTTTCAATGGTTTATTTTAATTCATCTTTTTGACAACCAGCAAAATAGATTCTGGAAAGGACTTTTATCCTCTGCTTAGGCTAATTTAGGAGGAATATTTGACATTTGTTTAAAGTACCTAATAACAAAAATTTAAGCGAGCTGGCCTCATTACCTAAAACATGACTCGAATCTATTGGTTGAGGGTGGGTAAAGTTGAACTGGGGTGGAGTTCTTCTTAATATCATCCTTATTTCTTAAACACAAAAAGATATCTAGACATAGATCGTTTTTTCACTAACATATCGTGAGTTGCGGTTATTGAACCGCTCACTCGAAATACAATATATTTGCTTCTTTTTATACTTTTTAGTTGTTTTAATTACTGTGTCTAAAATTATTATTTTTTGTAAACAAAACCAAGCACACTTTTTAGTCAAATATTTTGTATAGTTTTAAGCACATCGATAATACCCATTTCTTGGATTTCAAACAAATATACAAATCCAGAAACTAGTAGTGATGACCAATGACCAGTATTTTGTGCGTATGGATTGCTTATGTATATTAAGATTCCCAAGCCATACGTACAATATTGATCAATAAATATGACGAGAGTCTAAGAAATTATTAGCTTTAAGGTAAGCTGTTAAATATTACTTATTTAAAAATAAGTAAGGGTGTGTGAATCTTCGACACTCACAATAACCTTAGCATCGTCGAAACATTTAGAAAGAAGAAGAAAATGTTGATGTATAGTGAAAATATTTAAAAATTTCTCTCTATATGTTACATATTTCAACTTATAATAGTGTTTAAAACATCTACTAATTAACACCGTCTAATTATTAAATTACAGCTATAACTGAAACATGGATAAACTTAGATGTGTCTGCATAAACCAATATGGTGTGCTTTTTTTTATTTCTCTAAACTTTTCTCTTTATGTATTAGGATACAATTTTAACAAGCTATAAATAGTGATTAAATGTTTTAAAATTATTAAATTTTATTACTTATAAGGAGACTTGCTATTTTCTGCTTTTTACATACCATTTTTTAAGCAAAGTAATGAATGTGTGGGGCTGAAATTTATTATATACATACA
Organism: Timema podura; assembly: GCA_033556935.1. NCBI lineage: Eukaryota > Metazoa > Arthropoda > Insecta > Phasmatodea > Timematidae > Timema > Timema podura. The sequence continues at coordinate 98,042,837 of JAVRXN010000010.1, read as the reverse complement.
TTCATATGAGATGTACAGAATGTAAGATTTATAACATATATAGACTATATATAATATTATTAATTATTATCATATTGATCAGTTAGTTTCACACTCCTTGATGTTAAATATATATAGCCACCTAATTCTCTAAAGTTGACTGTACCCTAAGTTTGTATTCTGCTTTGGTCAGGTCAAAGCTCGAATATGCTAGTGTTGTGTAATACTATCACCTTGGCTAACTCTCTCAAATGATAAATGTTCAATGCAAGCTTGTCGCTGCTTGCTATGATAAATTCATTTTTAACGGATTTTTTTATCAAAATTATTATAGAAACTTTTAGGGCTTCAAACTCTCTTCTCATGAATAATCTATAATGATGCCTTTTTTGTTTTTAACGTATTTAATAGCTCAATTTATGGTCAATCCACCCTTCAAAATGTGGACATCTTGTGCCTCTTTAAATCCTAAATTATTTTCTATTAGTAACACTTAAAGACTTAGCCCACTTGCTTCTTGTATTAGCAGTGTTAACTCTATATTTCCTGAATTTGATTTTTATCATAAAAGAAAAACAAAGCTTAGGGCGTTATTTGAGTTACACCCATTTAGTTGATTACTTACTGTTTGTCTATCGTTGACGGTTCACTACTAATTATTACTACTTTGTTTATTGTTGTTGCTTTTTTATCTATATATCATTACTAAGTTACTGAATCTATATCGTTGCAATTCAGATAGTTTATTTATATTTTTGAAAGACTTGTGATCTGTATTTTTTCAATGCTAGATTGTTATAGGTCTCGACTGTTGGCTAGCACTTTAATAAGGGAACATAAAATGAAATGAAATATGTACAAGAGATTTTTTGGGCGACAGAATAATATCTAGTATTCTGGTTCTTTATAAATCTAGGTTTTATCTGGAGTGTCTGAAAACTAGTGAAATTGAATATGAGTTTTTCATGAGCTCTATCATGGGGTTTACACACCTACAGTTGTGATCCATGCTTAAAATGACTAGGGCTTTGTTTGGGGATAGTACCTCACTAAATTTCTCTGCATCTCCTCAGTAAGCTTCTTAGAAATCATATTCTGAATTGAAATGACACTGACACTGAATCACTTTCAGATATTATCTAGATGGTAATTCCCTATAAGCATAAATAGCTCGCTTTATTCTTTAAGAAAGTTTAGCTGCCTCAATTGGTGAACATGTATGATCAATTACTCAAGGCATCTCACTGAACGAGAATCTATTACTATTCAATTATTAAATTCGCTGCTCACCAGTTAAGTATCAATCCAATCAGTTCAAGGAATTGGCGAATGACAATGCTGTCCTAAAGGTTCAAATTTCGGAGCTTGTTACAAGAATACCCCCGCTATCTCTAAGTTTGGTGCAGTGCTCCTTATCTTCACTATCTTCTCATTATCTCCAAAATCAATGCATTTCAAACTCTACTTCCACTCAAGATCCCCCCCCCTCCAAAATAATTCAGACAAGTAGTAAAACGTAAATTTAGTTATGGCCTCCAAGACCACTACTAACCACCATCCCCAAACCCTCTGCAAGCATGTACGTGGAATTTATTTTTGTGTCACGTAAGAAAAATAAGCCCACTTATTACACAATGCGTGAGGAATTGTTGACTCAATGCCCTCGCTCACGTAATTTGCTGACTGGAAGTAAGGCCAGTAAGCATATTAACAGTCAACAAGTTATTTAAAAATAAATCGTTGTTTGATACTAGATTTCTCCTGGAAGTTTTTTCTCTTTACATTTGTGTCTAAAATTGCTCAACAATCGCTTTACGAATATTTGGACGCAGCTACTAAATGTTGCGATGTACTGTACATGCGCATAGCTCGTAATGTTACAGCTCTTCCAATAATTCCGCTGACTGAGTATGACTGCATGTATGTAGTAGGTATTTTATGTACTTAATATCTTCATGTCGAAATATTCAGTATTGGAATTAAAATATATATTTTTTGAGCAAAGTGAAAATGGTCCGTAGTTTGGGAAACCATGTTCCAGACCCTTTGTTTGTATACATATCCAAAATTTTTTTAGCATCGCATCTTATTACTGGTTGAGGCTATACGCATATTTACGCTAATGAGATAGGGATGAGGAAGGTTGAATTTAGAGGAAGTGTACCCGTATTCGAGGGGAGGGAGATTTAAAAACCATTTTAGAAAATCACTCTCAGTACACCCGATCGGTATTCGAACCCGTATCCTGTCATCGGCAGTCTAGTATAACATGAGGGTAATGCCTTAGACCATGTAGCCACCAAAACAAAACAAATTAATAGCAATGGGAATAAAGAAATCAACAACAGTCGTGCATTTGAAACAAATCAATACCAAGAAAAGTCAACTATTCAGAACTGTCATATTTTGCCATATATTATTTCGGGATCAGATCAAGTTAACGTTAACATAACGTAAATATCCTATTGTCAGAATGAAATATTTTTTTTAGGTATCTAAATAAGAAAATCTACACTGACATCTTATGTTTCAAAAAAGTTATTATTTTAGTGTATTTATTCCCATTATGAAAGTCAAAGTTTTGAGCAAACCTCTTATTTTGAAATATTCTTACAGATTGATCGTTAGTATATTTTGGAAATGCTTTTCTTACAAAAGGCATTGTCCACCAAGCCAAAATTTCCAACTCTTAAAAAAGTTTGGGAGATATTCCAATATTAAGGACACATCTAGTTACTTTTTTATATTTCTTATTCGTTGCTGAATATATTGTTGAAAACTCCGTACCGTTTCTTGTTCTCGTTTATCCATGCTAGTGGCAGCAAGTGCTAGAGAGAAACCTATGGAAAGAGGAGAGTCGGGCACGACCCAGGGTAGTGCTGTATTGATCTCTTAGCTCCCAACATCCCCAGTAACCCTCTTTGGTCCAGAATGACGTCTCGGGAATTGTCAATAAATTATTTAGAAAAGGAGGGGGGGGGGGGGATGTTAATCTTCTCATCTCAAAAATAGAATATTGACAAAATGGGCTGAGACTCTGGTGTAAAATTTTATAATCACCTAATTTTTAAACTGTATTCCTTATTTATTTAAAATTTACCGAACATATAATTTAAGGTGGGAGCTTAGGCAACGTGATTCAAGGGCAGCGTTTTTGCAGTTTTTATGTTATAACTTTTTTTGGTAAAAATAAATCAAATAATTATCCAGTAGAAACGTGGAGTTTAATTTTCTTCACATGGTGACCTCAACAGTTCTTGAATATCTTTCAAGGGTGTTCTGGAACTTAATGACAACATTTTCCCTTAGGGCCAGTTTCATAGATAAACTTAGTACGACTCAAGTACGGTGCTATACTAAATACAGGATGACATGTACCTAAACTCGAATGGAATGGGTCAATTTTGTATATGAAACTAGCCCATTCAATTCTGGTCTAGGTAGGAGTTGTCCTGTATTTAATAAAGCGCCGCACTTGAGGCGTACTAAGTCTGACTATGGAACTGTCCGATGTGTTAAAATGTTTGTCATCTAGTGTCGCTATGCTCGTGAGAGATATTCAACAACTGTCGATATCACCACGTGAAGAAAATTAAACTCTATATTTGTACTTGAGCAGTATTTGATTTATTTTGGCCTAAAAAAAGTATTGCTATAAGAACTTAAAAAAAACACTATCCATAACTCGCGTTCCCAACATTCCCACCTTAAACTAAAATATTAAATGTCAATATCATGAATGCCCCTGAAAGGCTAATTTTTTAAATCGTAGTCATTAAATTATAAAATTGTAATTCAAACCGTTACAAATAAATACTTGATATTTTTGTTGTAAATTAGAACCTTGATGTGATAACATGATGTTACACCTCTTCACACGAACATTATTACTGACCTCCTTAAATATGTTTGTAGTCTAAAGGAATACAAACATTAATTTTCCTTGTTTTTTTTTTGTTTTAACACCTGTTTAAGTTATACTATATATTATGATTATTTAAATGGAGTAGGGATGAGGAAGGAACTATTTTAGAGGTAATCTACCCGCATTTGTGTGGGAGGAGAGCGGGAAACATTTAGGAAAAACCACCCTCAGTAGACCCGACCGGTATTCAAATTCCGATCTCCCCGTCATCAGCAGGCCAGGCTAACACGGGTGTGAGGACTTAGACTATTCGGCCATTTAAGAGGGTTTCCTTCTTGTTCATGGTTAAGTAGCATATGCTAGAACCCAATAATGAAATTGTCCATTCCATGAATTGGGCAAATTTATATTCATTTCGTGAACTGACTTCTTCGCTTTGTCATTTCATGAACTGGGCAAAAATGGCATTAACTCTTGCCCGTTTCATGAACTGGAACTTATTATACTATCTACAACAAGCTTAACTTAAACTAGTTTTAATATATTACATTAAATTTACCCAATTTAACCTAAGCTAACCTTCCATTCTAAAACGATTATAAGTTGAAAAAAACTTAAAGAACAAGGCAGTTCTTCGCTTGTCCATTTCACGGACCGGGCTAAAACTCGTTCAGTTCGTTCTTGAACTGGGTAACGATTGGAGTTGTCCAGTTCATGAACTGGGTAATGAATGGATCTGTCCAGTTCATGAACTGGTAGTGATTGGAGCTTTCCAGTTCATGAACTGGGTAACGATTGGATCTGTCCAGTTCATGAACTGTGTAATGATTGGAGCTGTCCAGTTCATGAACTGGTAACGATTGGAGCTGTCCAGTTCATGAACTGGGTAATGATTGGAGCTGTCCAGTTCATGAACGGAACTAGTTTTCGCCCAGTTCGGGAAATGATCAGGAGGAGAAGCCAGTTCATGGAATATGTATGAATTTGCCCTATTCATGCGCTGTGAGAACTCACGAATGGGATGTAACACATGCATGCAATGGCTGCCTTCTAAACACAAAACTGTTAAGTTATAAGATAATTTTGCTAAAGCCAACTGTTGTTTGTAGCTTATTTAAGTCATGTTTTTCAGCGTCCTCACCTGTTAATCACAAATAATTGTTACTTCTATTAACAGGAAAATAACTTTTATGTAAATATTTATATATTATAAACAAATTAATATTTATAATGTAACAGTAACAGTGATGTAGCTATTAAGCCTGTTTCTTAAGCCCCACGTCTTACTACCTATTCAGGTTATACGCTTATGTACCAATTTCGCTAATGAGTTAGGGTTGATGATGGTTAAATTTAGAGGAAGTGCGCTCGCATTTGCGTAGAGGGAGAGGGAAAAATCATATTTGAAAAACTACCGTCAGTACACCTGACCTGGATTCGAACACCGATCGGTAATATAATTTAACACGAGTGTGATACCCTATACCATGCGGACACCTAAGGAGGTTATTTAACTTGTTGAAACAGTATTAATAGAGTGATTTTAAAAATGGTTGTACCATAATTTACCAATAAAAAGTGCTGAATATTCCCCAACATATATATATATATATATTTCCCAAAGGTATCCAATATTGACCAATCGGAAAAAAGTCAAACGTACACATATCGTTTGTCTAATCCTGTTTAAATGAACCTGATAGCTATTTAGCTATTTAATATCATGCAATTTGGATAATACATATAACAATGAAGGAAAAATACCGAGAAAAAGTTTCAAAATAATAATTTTAATAACTTAAATTACATATATAAGTTTTGAAAGTGTTATATAGGGTGTCCACCATGAGACTCAAACATTTGAAACACATACATCTTGAAGGGAAATATTTACAGAATAATTATTAAACATGAAAATGATAGTAAAACTCACAAAGTTTCTGTTAAATTCAGTGCACCTCCACATGGGCGCCTTTGGTGGCACGATGAATGTAGTATGTAGTCTAGTAGTGTAGTATGTAATCTAGTATGTAGTCAAATTCACGCCATGTGCTTTGCAACATGCCTACTGTGACAGAGTTTATGGCATCTGCTATACGCTGTCTCAAATCCATTATGCTGGTAGCTTTCGTAGAGTCCACTTTGTCTTCGACATACCCCTATAAGAAAAAAATCCATGGGATAGTGTTGGGGGAACACAGAGGCCAGGGAATTGGACCATCACGACCTATCCAACGGTTGGGGGATGTATTATTCAGGAAATTTCAGACATCATAGCTACAATGGGGTGGAGCTCCATCCTATTGGAAAATTTTAGTGTTTGCATAGCTGCTATCTGTGTTACGGCAAATTTCTTAAACATATCCAGGTATACTTCGCCAGTGACAGTATTTTCAGCGAAGAAAAATAGTCCAACGATCAGGTTGTGGATGAGACCACACCACACATTAACTTTAGGACTATCGCGCATGTGTTCTTCGACTACATGTGGATTAATCAATACCCAAATTCGCACACTGTTCCGATTCACTCCCTCCGGTATTTGAAAGGTTGCCTCATACAAAAACATTATGCTCGATTAAAAAAATCGTCATCATCGATGCGATTCAGAATAGCGATTGCAAATGACTGTTGTTTTGGCCGGTCGTCAGGTTTGATTTCCTGCCAAATCTATACCTTATAGGCGTGAAAGCGTAATCGACGGCGAAGAACTTTATGAACCGTCTACGTTTCATGCCAAGTTCTCTCACTCTTTATCTGACTGAATTCCAGGGGCTTCTTTTGATTGATCTCACATTTTCTACAGCCTCTTTCAAGAAATCCGGGCTTTCCACCACCGTATCCTTTTCAACAAACTACCGGGTGCAAAAAACTGATCACACCACTTCTTGACGGTCTTAGATGTCAGAGGGTCTTTATTGAAGATACGGTGGAAGTTTCGTTCCACCTGAGTGACCTATTTTGTTTCTGCGTACCACCACACAACCTGTGCTCTCTCGGCGTCAACATGTTAGAAAATGAATGATTGTAGCACCACTGTGGCTCTGACGCACACTACAAAATTTTAACGTGAATTTTGTAAGTCTCTGCTTCAGTTCCATCCAAAATCCCAACTGTACACATTTAAATGAAAAAAGAATAGACTTACAAAATGTTGGAGTTTCATGGTTGACATATTATATTATTGTAAAAAATGTAAACTAATTTCAAATTTGTTGCATTAGTAAATGTTCTTATGAATTAATAAACAAAGTAATATGGCTATTCAACACATATCCCAACACCCAGGCTGCCCCTCCTTCATGTCCTGACTGGTATAATTCATTATACTCAGTCCAGTCCTGGTTAAGCAGTCACCCTTTTCTTCTCTATCAATATCGCTCTATCAAGTTTGGCTTGCCTATTTCTACACAATGACTTTACTATAACTGATTTACCACCCTCTACTATAAAATATGTTCTTAAGGTGTAAATGTATGGAACGCAACAAAAGTGCAGTATTTTTCATTTTTTATAACAAAATATATTTGGGTCAGAATAAATCAAATATTGCTCCAGTACAAACATAAAGTTTAATTTTCTTTACATGGTAATATCAACAGTTGTTGAATATCTGTCATGAACATAGCGGCATTAGTTGAGAAATTTTTTTAAATGAAGAAAAAAAAAAGCTGTCATTAAATTCCAGGACACCCTTAAAAGATATTCAAGAAATGCCAATATCAACATTTGATGAAAATTAAACTTTATGTTTTACTAAAGCAATATTTAATTTATTTTGACCCTAAAATGACTTTGATATAAGAACTGCAAAAACACTGATCTCTTCTCGCGTCCCCTAAATCCCAGACTCAAGGGTATGTTTATGGGCTTATCTTTATCTATCTCCTCTCGTTCCCTCTTGCCTAAGGGACAAGACCAGCCTGATTGTGAATAACAGCCTAATTAATTTCATCTTACCCTACATGTCTTCCCAAAAAAGAATAAATTTACTGAAGGAATTAAGTGATATTTTATTAGAAAACTCATAAAATAAGTTAATGACAAGAAGTGGTAGAAAACGGTGTATGGTTGTATTTTTATTTGAAACAAATATAGCAGTGTAGAGATGGGAAATATTGTTCACTACTCCAACAAAATCATTTTTATGCTTAGTTTATAGCTAATAGTGAATAGAGCATAGAACGTAATGCATAACAAGTTTATAAACACAATACTTTAAGGTAGGATTGAGGGAACGCGATAAAAGGCCAGTGTTTGTGCAGTTTTTATAGCATTTTTACTATGGTCAAAATATATCAAATATTGCTTCAGAACAAACATATAGTTTAAGAGCTATGTGGTATTAGATTACATACTTTTTAAATAAGGAGAAAAAGTTTCCATTAAATTTCACGACATTTTGACAGATATTCAAGAAATGTTGAGATCACCATGTGAAGAAAATTAAACTCTGTGTTTGTACTAAAGCAATATTGGATTCATTTTTACTCAAAAATGGTTTTGATATAAAAATTGCAAAAACACTGACAATTCTCGCGTCCTCAACACCCCTTCCTTAAATGATATTGTTCATAGCCAAAAAGTGCATCATTTATTTGATTTAACTCTAACTTTTTATTTGTTACGCATGGACGTGAGCATAGACGACCCTTGAATTTGAGGTGTTTCAGCCAATGGGAATACGAGGAGAGGTTCTAGCCAATTAAACACTAGTATACAGAGCATACGGAAATAATCTTTTGTTCATGTTTGAAAGGTTTTGTGATAGCCATACTTGTTTGTTATTAACGAATTGTCTTTAATTTTGCGTCAATGACAACGATTGCAAAAGTTAATAAAGTTGAAAATGGATAACAAGAGGATTCAGTTGGAGTCTAGAGATGGGCTTGTAATGAGCTCATTTTCAACATTTTGTTTAGTTGTTCTATGATGGGCTTCTCACATAACCTCATATGACTCTTGTCATGTATCACGCAGCTCCTTATATTTTCGTTGATGAAGTTGTTCCCTTTGAAAATATCCTCAGAAATAATTTAATTTCGCGTGCGAGTCTATGTCAATAATTTAAAACCCTAATATTCAATGTCCCTGCAAATACACATTATCAAATCTATATTTTATTGGGAGGAAGAGCACAGAGAAAAAATCGTCAGCATATTTCTATTCAAGCGATAATAAGAAAGAATTGTCGATCATGCCTATTGGGACAGTTTCAATAAGGTGGTGGACGGATTACGCCTCTTACACGCATCAGCCACTGGCATATATTCAGCACACAACAGTGAGGTAGTATCATTCAGAGAGGGGTCAAGTAGGTGGGCATCATCCTTTAAAAAAATATATATTATGTTAAACGTTCACAAAAGTTCACAAAGCACGGTTGATAATTGGGAGCTCTCACACGAAATTTGTTGTATTGTAAGACATTGCTACACTAGGATAAATGGGGGCATACATGTTCCAAATGAGCTGCTGAAGGTTGATCTATTGAAAATGATACATTTAATATATGTCAAACCGTAGATGCAAATACCTTCCCCCTGTCATTAATGTATATTTCAAGAGAACCCAGGCTATAGCCATGAAGTCCAAAAGCGGTAAAAGCATCACGCCTTGCAAAGCGCTCGTTTTGCATTGTGCTTTAGTGGATGAAACCCATGATATATGTCTCTTGCACACAGAATAAAGCACCGAGCCTTTAAAATTGATCTTTATCATAATTTTTACAAATATAATTAATTGAAGTACGAGGTCATTAAGGTCAGCGTGTTTTATTAACATTATCAAGAACAAGATAAATTCAAAATTCACTAGGAAAGGCTTTTATCGATGGGTCAATATGATCGATTCTTTGTTTGAGGAATTTACTCAATCATAAATATAAGACATATCGAAGTCAAAAATTATATTCTTCTTGAGTTCATCCAAGCATGTGCATAAATACTGAATTCGACTCTTTAAGAAGTTTAAAAGAAGGTTTCTTGTATATACCCACAATCACAAGAAAGTTCTTAAAAAGGGATGTATAATGAACTGTTGTAGTTACTTGTGGTATCGGTGAATCCGAGAACGCTACTGCTCGATGACTTGGTTATCTATTCTCAAAGACAAATAAGAATAACGTACAATGACATTTACTTCGTGGAGAGAGTAGGCTAGTCAAGTAATAATAGTACAAAGTTTCCTTCAAATGGTTAGGCCACGACTCTATTCAGTATTTAAGGATCGATAGCTCTTCTCTAGTACAGGATGATCCAAAAGTCAAGCAACACAAAGATAAAACTTATATTTTGTGCCATATAATATATACATCTGATGTAAACCAAACTATAAATCATAAGGAAATCACAGAAGATGTTGAAAGTGTGTTCCTCCTTCTCTGTAACACAAATTCAGTCGTTTAGCCATATTTCTTGTCACACGACGAATCATTGCCTGGGGTATGGTTGCAATGCACCTCTCAATGTTGGTTTGCAGTTCAGCCAAGGTTTGAGGGTTGTTTGTATACACTGTCTGTTTTAAGTATCCTCACAGAAAAAAATCAGGTAGCGTTAGGTCTGGGGAACGAGGTGGCCACAAACCCTTAGAAATCACACGATCACCAAAAAACTCAGCCAGCATTGTCATGGTGGAACTGGCTGTGTGTGCAATGGCTCCATCTTGCTGAAACCAGCAATCACGTTCTGTTTCCTCCAGTAATGCAATAAACTGCATAAAAATTCCTGGTAACATTCAGCACTAACATTTTCTCTAAAAAAAAGAGGACCCACCACCCTGCGACGTGAAATTGCACACCACACTTCAATCTTCTAGCTGTGTAAATGCACCTCATGCTAACGTGTGGATTTTCAGAGCTCCAAAACCTACTGTTCTGACTGTTTACATAACCACTTAAATGAAACCATACCATGGCCTTAAAATAATTTTCCGAAATGAATACTCGCTCTGCTCGTGAAAACTCATCTTACACTTTCAAATGGTGTAACTCAACTGGCTAGACCTAGTGTATGTCTCAAGATCACATGGCCTACACAACACCCGGCCAACATTACAGTGTTGCCATACATATAAAACAACATGTTAGTTTTACATGTTCTTCTGCGAGAAATATCCTTGGAAAAACAGTGTTGCAAGACTTTTGGATCATCCTATATAATGATATGTTTTTAAAATTAATGTTTAAATTAGTGACTTTATTATTTATTTACTAAACATATACACTTAACCATCGTTTGAATAAAATAAAAAGGTAGCCTACCAACATCTACATGATATAATTAAAATACAAATCATATAAAATGAATGTTAACTTGGAAAGAGAAAGATAAAATCCAATAAATACAGAGGCAGGCTAGATTTTAGAGCAATAGGAAAGAGAGGGTAAAAACACGAGAGGAGTAGATGGAGTGCGCTAGAACAATCCTCGCTCATCTGTGGTGTGTATTAATTTTGTTCATGCTATATTTTGAATATCAAACTTACTTTTTCACTACTTACAGGCCTACACTCTTAGACCATTCAATATCAGTTAGGGTAACAAAGTATTAATATTTAGTTTTGTCCTGCAGAAACAAGATGGATGAAAATCCAGATTATTTGTGAAATTCGACTAACAGCAACAGTCATTTCACTTAGGGACTCAGTATACATATACGCATATACTTACACACAATGTATTATACAGTATATACACACATATATATTATACAACGTCCTTTACTGTTTACATCCTATTGTCTGGGACAGTTTTTTATTCAAGCCATATATTTTTCACTACCGCCTTGCTAGGCCTGTCGTAGCTTCATGTGCCTTATAATCTTAAGACTAAGACAGACACAACATCCAGTCCCCAGATGTTAATTTATCAATGTGAAAGGGTAAACCCAAATTTCACCAATGATCAATTTTTCGGCCATACCGGGAATCGAATCCGGGATCCTTAGATCAGTAGGTAGACACGTTACCAACTATGCTAAGAAGTCATATCCCTATATACTAATAATAAATGTTTGGCACACTAACTACTATTGTTTATAAATAAAGTTTTGTGAAATTTTAAGTAATTTCATTGATAGGATCTTCTGATATGAATACGTTTTTGATATTACGCGTTTTTAACACTAACAGTGCTAAAACCTTCGATAGACATTTAAAATCAATATTGGAAATAACGTTCAACAACCGGAAGTTTGGTTTGATATAATTTCTATACATTCAGCGCTGGGTATGCACTCAGGCCTGATGCCGGTTAGTCCTGCCTGCACAATCTGGTAGAGATCCCATGCACTAGGGGAGTTCAGAAAGTGTGGTAGTTACCTTATTTCCTTCCACACTGAATGTCTATGAGCTAGCGCGAAATGACCTACAAATTTGCCGGGAAGGGTGTTTTTAAATACCTTCCAGAGTTCCTTTACATGCCACAATCGACGTGGGAATGACGGCATTACTTTCCCTCCGAAGGAAGATATACTACGGATTTCTATCGCTCAGTAAAAATCCGTCAACACCGGCTGGGTTTGAACCCACGAACATAGCGTCCTGAGGCTATAACTTTACCCCAAGACCACCAAGGTCGACTTATTATAAGGCTATATCATAGTAATTTATTGGTTATGTTTGTAATATGAAAAAATAATAATCGACTTTAATGGCGAAGTTAAGACTACCACCTTTTCTTATACTTAAACAAAAACTACAACTAAAATATAAGCTAAATAAATAATACACATAAAAATCACACAAATAATGGCAAAGAAAAACTAGAGTTAAACACAGTTACGTAACATGGAATCAAATTAAAAATATTTTTAGTGTTTATGTAAAGAAAATTATATTGAGCTTAGACAAAAGCTATGCACACACACACAAAACACACACACACACCGGAAGTTGTCATCACGTCTTGCATCCCTCAAACAAATAAAATATGTTATGTTAAAAAGAAAGAAACAAAACATATTACCCTTTAAATTAAAGGAATATACAACACACTCTAGAAGTGTTTGCATCATTTTTTATTTAAATTAGACAAGGAACATCCATTTTCATCTCACAAAACACATCTCCTTTTCATCCACGATATGACAAAATGTTACCTTTTAAAATTAAATTAAACTAAACCTCATACTAGTAAAATTAGTTTTAATAATATCATGTTTATTTGTAATGATTGCAAACCATTGTATAGAACATCCTATTCTTATTGATCCATGCATTATTCTGCTGGCGGTTGGCAGACGGGTCGTGCTTAACTCGACAGTCCGCGTTCACCTCTATCGCGATTTGCACGCTCTAGAAGGGCGATCCTTGTCGCCATCTCGGCTAGCAATTCCTTTTCGTTCAATTTTTTTTTTATGGTCTAGCATCCCGACTTACACAGTTTCTTTCTGGAATTTAGTTTTGGATTAATTTAAAACTATAATATTGTATATTCTGTCATCACTTTTCAACTTAAGTGAAAGATCTTTTATTTATTTTTTACTATTAAATCTATATTCGTCAAGTTTATGGGATGCATAATATATCCCAACGTTAATAAAATTTGAATTGTTATTTCTTAAAATATCGCTAGTATAAATGTGTGAAGGTGGTAGACTATTTGAATTTTAAAAACTATAAGCATGTGAAACTAATCGAGACTCAAATTTGGGCAAAATGTTAGATTTCTTTTTTACTTCAGAGGATACATCTCGCAGTGGAAAACTAATAAGTTCAATAGTACAATGGGGTCGTGGGGCTGTATTCTGTTGTCTATGGTGTGGAAGTATTTGTTCTGGATTTCTTCTACTGTATTGCCCCTTACTGCCACTTCTATTTTTTCATCAAAGGCTATTCAGAAGACTTACAGACATCATTTTCGCTGCTTGGGAGATCTACCCCGCGGTAAGTTACATTTCAAGACCAGATGAGATATTTCTAGAAATGTTATAACATCAATAAAGTTGGTAGTCGAAATATTGGATTGCTTGACTTCTGAGACCAAATATAGACCAAGGTCCAATCATAAGCTGTATTTTAGAAGTTTTTATATATAAGCTTTACATTTTATACCTACCAAATCAGTATAGTTTATTAGAGCCCTCTATCATATCCCCCTAAATTCCCACTCATCCATACACCCCCTTCCGCTCGCCAACATTCTCCCCTACTCCCCCCTAATCTCGTAGCACTCATCTTTACATTCCTGTCACGTCCTACTACCCGTCCAGGCTAGACGCAGTTTAATTATACTAGTAGGGTAGGGATGAACAAGGTAGGATTTAGAGAAAATATACCCACATTTGTGTGGAAGGAAGCTGGTAAAAAATTTAGTAAATCCACCCTATCAGTAAACTCGGTTGGGACTCGAATTCCGTTCACTTCATTACCAGAAAACTAAATCAAACGAAACTAACATTTAGTCTGCGTACCCACCGATACAGCTACATCACCAAAAAAAATCACTAGTAATTTTTTTTTAGCACCACGTCTTACTACCTGTTCAGAATATACGCATATGTACTAATTACTCTTATGAGTTGAGGATTAGGACGGTTTAATTTAGATGAAGCGTACACAAATTTGCGTGGAGGAGAGTGGGAAAACATTTAGTACGGCCGACAAGGATTAAACCCCCGGGATTCAACCCCCGATCTCCCTGTCATAGGCAGTTTATTCTGACACGAGAGTGACGCCTTAGACCATGCGGCCACCGAAGCAGGTCACTAGTAGTCGTATGTTCAGTGTATAACGAGTCCATTAAACACACCTCTATCCAGCAAAGTGTTACTTACGCAAGTTTTCTATGTGCTGCCAAACAAAGGGTACACTAGTGTGTGCTAAGGTTTCAAATTGATAAGCTTTATCGCTAAACTCCATTGTGTTCATTTCCTAGCCACACGTATACTACCCAATCTCAATCGAACTAATATTTCACCCTAGACAGTCAAACCTAATTTCGATAGTAATTAAAAAAACGCGTTCGTAGATACTCGACATTTTAATAAATACAGGGTGTTAAAACAAAGGGCTCAAAACTTTAAGATCTTGTAGTACCTGCTCATTAAAACAAGTAAAAAAGTCTTAGTAAACCTAGGTCTGAAGAATAACTCAAATAGAATTACAAGCAATGATAGGTCGAGGAGGTCCAATCACAGCCCCCCCCCCCCAGGTCCCTTGTCCCCTGATATTAATTCTTTGGACCTTTTTGTATTGGTACACTTAAATGAGTTTAGTGTATTCGTCGTCAATAAATGATTGATTAGACTTGCAACAGCAAGTTGAAAACTGTTGTCAGACGATTTGAATGAAGGCAGAGATTTTTCAAAGAGCACGCAAAGAGTATTATTCTAAAATGTGAAATGTGTGTTTAAATGAAAAACCAACACGTAAAACACCTTTTCTAGTGATAAGGTAATAATTTTGTGCCATGTACACAAACATAACATTTCATTTTTTTAATATTTATTTTTATTATTACCGAAATACAAAATTGCCTATATCTCTGTGTGAACTGGTTTGCGGACCTTAAATCACGTTCTCTTCAATACCACCTTAAGAAGACTACTTGGACACTAACTTGAGGTAATAATATCAAAATAATACGATCGACTCGATAGTAACGTCAACTATCTAGTGAAGCAGAGCCATTGCCATTTTAGGTAACAGTGGGTCTTTTTTCAGCGGCTCTGATGTTCGGTTCTAATGGTGGTTGACAATATTATAAAAGTGGGGGAAATAGCACATTTATCTTAACTATGGTAAACATATAAATAGGGTTGATACTTTTAGTGAAACACATTACCAGGGCCGTAAAATTGGAATTGGAAAGAATGTACAGACTCCGGCTTCAAAATAAAAACTTATAATTTTATAGCAATATGAGATAGTTATATAATTTTAATTTAATACTATTTTTATTATTTAGGACCAATATTTGTTATTTGGATTTACAAATGTATTCAAATATAAATTCACAATGCCAAAGAATATTCCCATGAATTAATTTGTATTGGAGAATTTTACTCTAGTACATTTTTTTTATTAATAATTAATTTATTTTAGTCATTTATGAAAGAGTTGGAGTCGAAGGCTGGGCGTACCGACTCCACAGTCCAGCACAGAACACAAATCTATGTATCGCCTGTGGAAGATAAAATCAACTACCCACCTCAAAGCAAATGGTTTAGATATAGGCCAGCCAGCGTAACTGACATCTGGCCAAAGTTACCAGATCTCTCATGTATCCATTCACCCAACTATATGATCTGCAAGACCATTTGTTGAGTTGGTGGCACTTTTGGTAGTCCAAACTTTCACAACAAGCAATTTTTTTCTTTTAAGTGGTTTTACATTATTGAAATACGAACTTATGCAAATTACCATTTGTATGTTTTTTTTTTTTGTGGAAGCGGCGTCTGTAATTCACTTTAAAAATGCTTTACAAACGAGAGCTTCTAGACGGATACCTTCTATTCATAAATTAAGATGGTGTACTGGATGAAATCAGGTCGGATGATGGAAGTCATACAAACCGTTTTCAGTTGTGTTCATGCACACACATGGGCCTACAAAATAAAAACTTTAATTTTGAAACTACTATAGTTTATGGCTCTTTCTCCAAGTTATATTATTATTATTATTATTAGCACCGCGTCTTACTACCCGTTCGGGTTATACGCACTTACGCTAATGTGCAATGGAAGGGTGAGTGTGAGATGAAATGGAGGACCTACAGTTTAACGTGGAATCCGAACCACGGTGGAGGCCTGGCATTCCTAACATTCACAAGTTGTGATTAATACACATCTTGTCAGAGGTGTCCAAGTTATAAAATACATCTATTTATTTTGGTTGCTATGTGTGATTAAAATACTTTTTAATTTATAATTTTATGCGCTATAATAACTTATATATTGTTGCCACAACCACGAAACAATCAAACATAATAGTTTTATTAATATTATTCGTTATTTCAATTAGTTACGAAAAGGCCAATCATACAGTAATCCTTAGGGAAGGATTTTTAGAAACATTTGATTACATAAATTCACCTACCAGCTGTAAATTTTGTAAATTGTTTAAATGGCCCGGACAAGCTGAATTAGGATATGCATTACGCATAAGTATTTATATATATATTTTTTGTAGTTAAACCCTATGTACCCGCTTCGGTAGTCACATGATTTTACTCGTCTCTCTGGTGTTAAATTGGATTGCAGGTGAAAGGGAGATCCGGCTTCAAATCGCGGCTGTACTAAAGGTGCTTTTTCCTAAATGGCTTGACACTTTACCTCCACAAAAGTTCGGGTACATCTCCTATCAAATTCTACCTTCCTCGTTTATATTACACTGGCATAATTAATGTGTGCATTTAGCCTAAACGAGTACTAAGATGCGATAAAAAAACACTATTATCTCTTTTTGTATTCTAGGAAAACTCTTTACAGACATTAAAGTTGTAGCTTAGAAAATTGTTGACATGCACATCGATCAATAAAGTTAAATTAGCTGGCCATATTACAAATCTAAGGATATATTTTCATAAACAAATATATTATTTATCAAACAATTGTTTAGGAACATTCAATAAGCCACCATAAAATGAATAAAAATGTAAATGTATGAAAACTCTTTCTCCAACTCATTTAAAATACCACATTGAAATGGAAAATTCTTAATGTAAAAGTTTAAATAATCTTAACTCTGTACAAACATAGTATGCCTTCTCTCCTGAACACCAATAAACTATTATTATTATTATTAGTAGTAGTAGTAATATTTTCAATACTAACCTTTCTTTTAAATTTGCCCCTTGAAACCAAAGATTATTTTTTCCCAGTAACTCTTACAAGCACAGCCCTCTTGACCGATGTATCTGTGGGGCAAACTCTAGATTTGGTGAATTTAACTTTTATCACAAAAGAATAGCTATTATTAAGGAGCTCCCCTATTATTACTTTGCTTAGTTTTATGTTTTGAACAACTTTTCTTTACTAAGTATTATTTAAATAACTAGCATAATTCTCGTTTGAAAATCAATGGATTCATTTCGAGTCATATGATGTGTCCGATAGGGGGACAATGATTAGGAATCGGAATAGTCTTTAGTCGACCTCAAAATCGGGGAGGTGCGTTTAAATTAAAGGCTCTATAGTAGGTCAAATTTTACCCAAATGAAAGCGTGAAACTGTCCCTTAATTGTATATTATTTTAATTGTAAACAACTTTTTTGTATGCACTTTTTAGTATTTTTAGTAAATGAACCTGTCAAAATATTTTGTGGCCACCAATGGCCATCAAGTGTTCCTGCACACTTTTGGGTTAAATGCTACCTGCTTGAAAAATGTCAGCTTCCTAGGTCTAGGAAGCTTCGAAAGTATACCAACTTTTTTCTGGAAGCCCGCACCGATTTTGGGGCAGGCAGGGTACCTTAAGAAATTTCTATCACCAAATATTCCTGTACCCTTTTGGGTTAGGAGCAACCTATCTGCAAAACTTCAACATCTCAGGTCTTCCAAGCTTCGAGATTTTTTCGACTTTGGTTTTTTGGAATTCTCCCCCATTTTATGATTCCCCATTTGAATTTTCTGTTACCAAGTATTCCTGCAACCTTATGGGTTAGGGGCTACCTACCTGCAAAATTTCAACTTCCTAGCTCTTCTGGTCTTCGAGAATGTTTTGTCTTTGGATTATTAGAAACCCCCTATATTGGGGCCCCAATAGAAATTTTCGGTCACCAAGGATTTTTTGCATCCTTTTGAGTCAAGGGATACCTACCAAAAAAAAATTCAACTTCCTGGGTCTTCTGGGAATCGAGATTATTTCGACTTTGTTTATTTGGAATCCCCCAGTTGGAAATTTTTGGTCACCCTGTATGCCTGCACTCTTTTGGGTTTGAGGCTACCTGCCTACACAATTTCAACTTTCCAGGTCTTCTGGGTTTTGAGATTTTTTTTCTGCTGGACAGAGGAACTGATAACTATTAAAATGAAGATAACAATATTTATTAATTTTAATAACGATTAGTCACTGTATCTTTTTTAACCTTCATTAACTTTTTTAAATAATTATTTAGTTACTCATTGATTTTTCTTAAGTATTATTATGTCTGCCCCAGTGCTGGCCTGTTGTAGGTTCTTGTGACTGTTACCAGCCACCTAACATCGCGTTAGCATCATTATATGCAATATATATATAGAGTCAAATATTCTTCATTTAGTTCATGTGATATATGACACAATAATGTTTGTGCTCTTTGATATTTAATTTTAATCAAATCGAGAAAAAACCTTCTCTATTTATATATTCATTGTAGTTCTAATGTAAATAATTAGTATAGGAAATTAAATTAAAATTGTGCACTCTTCAATGATTAGTGATAATTTCCTTTCTTCATTTAATATTTTGGCTCTAATTCCCTTTCTGAATGACTGCGCTACATGGTTAATAATTTATGTTTCACCATAAGGAGAATGGATGGTGTTACCAATATCCAAACTTATTTTTTTCAGTTCCAATAAAGGGGTATTGTCAGAATATGATCACTCTTTGTCGAGTGTTAAAAGATTTCAACTGCTTTAACTTGTTGGATATTAATCTAATATATGGTTTGTGTTTCCAAATTTGTAATCTTATGCATTCAATAATATATACCTATATATTTTGTTATACTTATAAGCCTGGTAGTTTTCATTATCACGTATTTTTATTCTAAAGACTTGAACCGCTGCTACTTTTTCGTGCCATTGTAAGTGTCCGAACAATGCCTCCTCTCAGTGCTCAAACTAAGGACTTGTGTCTTGTTCTATACAGCAGGTAGTACAACTAAGTTTTCCTTTTTCATGCTTCAGCCTATTAAATGTGTGTTTTATTTTCCAACCACTTTTCTTATGCCCAAGTGTCAGCTATGTTGTCTAAATTAAAAGAGGAATAATGCAATGAATCAGCAGTACTAGCACTTGTTATGTGATCTTTACTCTAATGTTAGTCAACATTATATTTTACAAACATTTTAGTTCTCATTTTATTTGTTTTGCTAGTAGTTTCAAAAGTAAGTTCGCTCTTTTATTTTACTCCTGATTTATTCCGTTCCATTTTTGAACTTAAGTGTCGAATAACCATTGTCAGTTTCTTTCCCTGTTAATATTTATGTTAAATTGTAGAAGTTGGAAATTTTTGTGGAAAATCCTACATCACTTTCCGAATCCTGTGTATTATCCTATTTCACTTACGTGGATGAAATATTTTATCCAGAGTAGTCTGACTCATTCCATATCGATGTCCAGTACAAGACTGTTATAACTAAAGGAATTCATAATTTAAAAAGAATAAAAATTGCCAAAGTTTTACTCTTTCCGGTCATATACAATACTATATTGTATGTAAAAATAAAGTCCAGCTTATAGCATTAAGTTTACTCTTCTGTTGTTAGGATAATTTGTGACACAATAAGGCATGTATAAAAGTTACTCATATTGGTTATTAATTGAACTAACACATATTTAAAAAAATTAAATCTGTCTCCTATTTATAGTAATTATTTTCAATTTGCTTTCTTATTTCTCTCAGACAAGCCCTTTTTAAGATGTCGTGCTGGCACTCGAGTAGCGAGTTGTCATTTATAGGTATGACTCATTCCTTGACACAGGCTTACCACTCCCACGTAAATGAATTTATATTTTAATTATTAGCTTTGACTTCAACTTTATTGATATGTGGTAACTAAACCAAAATCTATAATAATTTAAACATATTTAATTAAATATATATATTATATATATAATATAAATTTGATATTTCTCATATTATCGCAAATCAAACCTTAAAATAAATTTTTAAAAAACATTAATTTTAATTTCTATTTTGTAAAAAACCCACCTAGGTGGCGTGGTTGGCTAACGCGCCAGTCGTGTTGAGCTAGACCACCGAGGACGGGAAGATCGAGGTTCGAATCTTGGTCGGGTGAACTGAGGGTGGTTTTCCCTAAGTGGTTTTCCACTCTCCCTCCACGCAAATGCGGGTTCACTTCCTCTAAATTTAACCTTCTCAATTCCTTATCCATTAGTGTAATTAGTACTTAAGCGTATAACCCGAACGGGTAGTAAGACGCGGTGCTAAATAATAATAATATTTTGTAAAAGTTAAATAGGCCGATTTTATCCCAGTTATTCCTTTTTGTGTACCATTTTCTGTTACACTTAGAGCTGCCCTTACTTTATGTCCCATTTGTCCTGGTAGAAAAAGGTGGAAGCGTATTTCAACAAATCCTTGACTATTACTTTAATGGCACCGTATTTCTGAATTCAGGATCCCGACATGAGTTGTGTTGACATTTTGATAAGTAACAGCCTAACTTTAAAATTCTCCATCTATCGTATAAGAGATAAAATGTAAAATGGGTTTTTAAAAGTCACTAATAAAGAGAAGTTGTTTGTGATAGATGATATATGATATTTTAAAAACCCATAGTATAATTTACTCTTTATAGTAAACAATCAATTGCGTCCTTTCAAAATGAGCTTTTGTAATGAAAGACTTCATACCAGTTTTCTATAACAGCTGTCTATAAATCACAATGTTTTAGTCTATTTTGTCCTCTAAAATGATTAAAATAGCAAAAATTGGTTTGTTTTCATTGGTCTATTCCTTATAATGAAACTATATTTTTAATTTGGGTAAGGATTTTTCCGTAGAAGATTAATGTTTCCCTCCTATAGATATTTTTCATAACCTATATGTTCAATTTCTAAAGCTCAATTATGTCTGTAATGACGTTATCGTCACAAAAAGAGTATTTTCAGTTGTAAAATATTTAAGTTAATTTCAAATGTAAACAAATACTTCTTTACAGAACGGTTTTTATTAGAACAGACCCGGTACTCCCGCACTAGTCAGGAGATGATAAAAATGGTAAAACCAATCAGTATTTATTTTAAATAAATATCGCCCTTCCCTTACTTCACATATAATAACGTTAAATGAAAAGAATTGTGCAAAACATAGTTAGTAAAGTTTGTTGTACTGTATTAGACTTTTACTCTAAAAACAAGCTTCTGTATTAATATTTTGTTAAAAAAAAAGTGCATTTACCTTTTTTTTTTCCAACCGCGTCCTAGTATCCGTTAAAGTTATAAACATACATTTACTATACCCTGGTAGAATAAGAATGAGTAAGATATAATTTTAGAAGAATATTACCCGAATTTGCGCAGTGGAAAAATGGGAAGCCATTTATGGAAAAATATCCTCCGTACAACCGACCAGGATTCAAATCCTGATATCTCCAACCCCGAGAATATAGTCACCCTGTTCACCATTAAAGGTACCAGTTTTATTTTGACTGATTATACACTTTCACAAGGGTGGAACCAATCAGGGTAAGCTATCTACTTTAATGGTTAAATAAACGATACATATTATTATGTTCTGTAAATAAATAAGTTGTCTTCAGAGTATGTAAACTATCATATGCTGAAAAACATTTTTAGAGATTGTTTAGTAAGGAACACTTATATAAATAAAATGTAAAATTCAATTTTAATTAAGTAGGTTATGTATTCTGTTTAATAAAAGTATTGCTATATTCTTTTAAGTGAAAAACTATATTATAATTACAGCTTCAAATGAAAAATTAGTGATAAACTATGAGTTTATTTTACACAGACTTCAACGTCGTAACATACAGTTCACTTAACAGTACAAATAGTAGACAAGTGACAAATTCGTTAATATACTATCTATGTAAAATATAGTATAAAATATAATATAGTTTTTCACTTAAAAGAATATAGCAATACTTTTATTAAACAGAATACATAACCTACTTAATTAAAATTGAATTTTACATTTTATTTATCATATGCTGGTTTAATGTATTTGTCCATACCCATGTGATAGCTAGGAACTATAATAAAGTGTCACATGAATGAATTCATTCCATAAGAACATACGTTATTTCAACTTTTATAGTGAGGTATTATATAACAACATGATGGCAGCTAAGTAGAGAACTAGAAAAATCAAAACCATTAGAATAAATCTGAAAAAAATAAAGTTTGTAAAGTTGAAAGGTAAAAAGTTTCTTCTTTCAAACTTTTTGCTTTCTGCATGGTCTAGTTCAGAACAACATCGAGACACAAGGTGGACGTGTATGAATCGACAACAGCAAACCAAGCCAGTAGACAAAACAAAGACTCGGCAATCTCAAGGACACGTATAAGTAACAAGGAAAGTAGATTTAAAAAATATTCTATTCAATATGTTACACCGTTTACTTTTGAATTTTAACAAATAGAGAAAAAGTATATTAAATGAGTAATAATAGCACTTTTAAGTATTGAAATATTTATTATAAATTAAATACAAATGAATTGTAACTAAAATCTTGATCTAAATAAAAAATTGCTACAGATCTAAAAATAGGCAAACAGAACAAGCTTTCTCTATACATGAGTTGTCAAATCAAATTAATGTATAGTCAGTAAGGATGTTAATACAATTAATCCTTAAACATTTTAGAACCAAATGAGTTAATTAATTCTTATAAAAGTGATTCCAACAGATTTTTTGTAAAATTAATTAACCAACATTGTAGAAATCCCAGAAAAATGTTTTATTTGGAATGATAAAATTTAAATTGCGTTTATTTTAGTGAAACTAGTACTAGCCGATAGCGAGCTTTTGAATACAGATATGTGTTTGTAATAAAATTAAATAATATATTTCTTAGCATTCTGAACCATATTTTTTGAACAATTTTTTTTTAAGGCTGCACGGCTTTATTTAAAACTACTAAAAGTGATTCCACACTAAAATGAAATAAATCAGGAATAATATACCGGTATTCAAAATACTCTGTGATATACAATAAAAGATACAAATATACCATCTGTGATTATAGAGGAAATGTAATTTATATAATTGGCTTATGTTATCGCTGGTTTGGCTGAAGCCATAGAAGAAGCCACACAGTTTGCACAGACAACATGGTTGCAGTAGGGAACGTTCACAAGCCATACAAAGTTACTGCACCACAACAATCTCATGTGAAAGGCCAGCAAGATTCAGGAACAGTTGGGTCATGGTCCTATAAATCTGTCTTAGGAAAGGCCATGGTAGATGTGAGTGTTACCACAATGTCAGGGCACTATAACGCAAGGTTCGCTCCAGTCACAATAATTACAAATTGACTCAAAGGGAGATAGTATGTTTTAAATACCATAACAGGAGCATCATGTGTCTGAGGACATATAGAGAGTAAAGGAAAATATAAAGATGTATCCAAACGCAATAGGCTTAGGGTAGGATTCCCTTGGCGCTTCTTGCGTCTGCGACCGCAGACGTGGGGTGGTGAGTCGCAGATGCGGGATACAACTGTGGGTAATTATATGTGTAGTTACGGTTCATTTCTCATTTACCAGAGTGTTTCAAGTGTGCTTTATTTAATGTTCCGTGTTATATTGTTATTTTGGAATAGTGTGGATAAAAATACTAACTTGATCGACCAAACTATTCCTGTTGTCCTTCACACGTAGGTCCGGTACACTGGCGAAGATATGTAAAAATTGATGGGTGCTTTTTCACCCCTACAATTACATTTTAGACCTCTTCTACGGAGAAATCTTGGACAATTTTCAAAACCAGACCAATCAAACATAAAACTGTGACACGGACTGAGGACCCCCTCTTAGTATTTAAATGTCCCTAAATCGTAAGCACCATCTTAATTATTATCACTGTAAGCTTAGACCGATCGGGATCTAAGATTTCCTCGAATAGCGCAGTTATTTTGAACCACTTTTTCTTTCAAGAATTGGTTATAAACCACTTCTATTTATTTCCTCTGTTGGCAAGGCAATTATATAACACTAAATATAACTCTATAAAACACACGCTTGCTTGGCGGTGCTCTCAAGGCAGTGTGGACGCAGACGCAATATAGAGACGCTGGACGCGCACTCTGGTGCCAGTCGCAGACGCCTCGAAAGGAACTGGCCACGATAACAAACTATGGAAACCAGTCCAGTCGCTGGTCGCTGACGTGAGATGCGAGACGCGCCGAGGGAATCATACCTTTACGGGGCAGAAATTTAAATTATAACTAAGGCACATGATACCTAGTTTATATCAGGGCAATGGGCCTGTATTTTTTTCTAGGTATATATGTTATTGTAAAAGTCCGAAGACTGGTAATTCTTAGACCTAAAGGCTGGATTAGGTTTGGTTAGGCTTGGTCAGGTTAGGTTAGGCTAGGTTATTGGTTTATTTTTGAGTGCTAGTCAAAGCTAGAATTGGGGATCTTATCTCCCATCTCACTCTAGAGATGGTTAAAACTCAAAATGTAAACATTTTCTAAGATATTTCGGACTTTTACCAACAGATATCGGTAAATGTTAGGATATACCGGTAAATTATAAGATTTACCGGTCTTCGGACTTTTACGGTAACATATACACTCACTTTACACACACTCTTACAAGTATCAAGTCAATTAGCGCTGGAAGAGAGATTGTTGACATTTCCATGAAATCACAAAGAGACTCAATACTTTGTGCGGCACAGTGTTTACAGCGAGTAAGACTCGATAGGCCACAGCTATGTTTGGGATTTTTAGAGTACCAACAATACAGACAGATCACAACAAAGTCATGTGAATGGAAATATGTTTGGAGAATTTGCAGTTGTACCAAAACGAAAACGATTATTTCATTAATTGAATTCCGATTGTTGACAAGCAATGTAATGTAACATTTCACACAAGAATCAAAGCAGCAAAACATGGTGTGGGAGCGCACGAACCCACTTCTCGCAAAGATCCCGTACTATCCAGTACAAAATATTATGCTCACAATTAACTTATTGCTATTTCCCTATTCTTGTGGATTTCCTCTCCCGCACAATTCACAATAAACGACAGTATATGCTATGAATTTATTTATACGTGTTGACATTCAACTAAAGCGTTTTGAATATGCAATTAAAGTGTGAATGTATTGAACGAAAATTCTTTACCATGCATTGCAAATAATACGTTCAGAAACTCACATCAAGGGATTGTAAAATTTTGCAGCATCTTCCCTACATATTCGACCCTACCCCAATTATTGCCATCTGTTCGGACCACCAAAGACGTTACTCGATGATAGATGGTCCAACACAGATGATAATCTGAAGAATAAGAAATATCGATGGCTGTGTGACTAGTCACTTATATGTAGATAATTTAGTAAACTGATAAAGTGTTGGAATGAATTCCTCTAAAAAGTGTGGTAATTATTTAGGAACATATCTAAATAATACTTTACTAATATGTATAGCATAACGGTGTTTTTCTTTGTGTAATTTTGTTAGTAAATATAAATGAAAATACGTTTCTATCAATCCTCGTGTATATATTGATAAATACAGACAAGTTATCATAATCACTATTGAATGATTAGTTAAAAAACTCAATAAACGAGCACGATTATTTATGGTACGCATCATATCTCATAACGTTCCATAAGTTCGTGTAGGATGGCTTTGGGAGTCGGAGGTTTTGGAAACGGCATTAGAGGTGTGAAGCATAAAACTGGTTAGACTTTTGGATATTTTGTTTACTGTCGGTATTGAATCAAGTTACAATAGATAGACAGGTATGATTAAAGGTTAAGTTAATTTATTATGGTCGTCGATATTCTGAGTGTGTCTTAAGTCAGACTGCTCCTGAGCAGATCGTTCACCCAGCACCAGTTTTTCATCTGTTAGTTGAGATAAACTGTCCAGAGTCCTGCTATTATCCACCTGTCACCATTTTGGGTTTAACCTCCACTCCAGTCCACGAACAAATTGGGCAGCTGTGGTTTTCAACAAATCTAAAACTGCCGAATAGTAGTTCTCACAGGGCCTAGCTGCAGTCAGCTGTAAGCGTGGACTACGTGCATCTATACCTCTAAGGCTTCTAAATACTCATGTTAAAGTCAGCTTATGTCACTCAAGCTTCCGGCTCACAAGGACCATAATAGTAGATTATTATTAGGTGTTCTGTCTCATGACAGGTCCATTCCTTTTTTCAGTGAATTAGACCACAAAGTACTCCAAGTTTTTTCCCATCTTACTAAGAGTCCAAGTTTCTACTCCATACATCATTTCTTCAGTTTCTTCCTCAGTTCCAAACTCAGCTTGCTGATACAACACAATTTGAAACTAGCGACAGCAAGTTGAGGGAAAAACACTGGCAAGAATTTATAATCGAAAATTGTTATGCTATCCAACCGTGACAAAATCATGCAAACTCTTTCTTCTAGGCAAAATTAAACATCTAAATAGAAATTCAAAGTTGGTCCTTTTTAATTCTTACATAGTATTGGAATACTCCGCCAAACAGAAGGAGGAACGCTCCAATTCCTTTGGATTTTTTCATGAGCTAAATGTGACTGTTATTACTGCTGTCGATGACCAAAAATAATAATTATGAATCAGTAGTAAGCCTGGCCCCTGGGACATCCAGAGGTATTGGGTTCTAAATTACTGCTAGTCTGGTCTCTGGGACACCAGCCAATGTGAGTTCCAAACCACTTGCAGCCTGGACTCTATATCATTCTACAATTACAGGTTCTGAAACCCTGTTGGCCTTGCTATTGAAAAATCTAACCACAATGGTTTCTGAATAATTGTTTGCCTGACCTCTGGGACATCCTACATTAGCCAATTCCAAACCTTTGATAGTCTTACCACTGGAACATTTTACAGTATCTGGTTTTGAACCACTGGTTGCCTGACACATGGGACACTCAATAGTGTGTCCTAAGCCACTGGTATGGCCCCTAGGACATCCAACAATGGTGGGTTCAGAGCCACGGTTAGTCTGGCCCCTGAGTTAAAAGCAATAGTGTGCTTTCAGCGTGTTCACGTGAAATCAAATTTTTAATTATTGGCGTAAACCGTATATTCATACCAACTCCTTCAGTGAAGTCGAATATATGAATGGTCCTTAGCGACTCCGACAAAGACGTAGCCACCATGACATCTGACGTTACTGACACACCTTACAAATAAATGCGTGTGCTTTCTTGGCACACTAAATCATTAATATTGTAATGAGATTAGTGTTTAACAGTGGGACCGACGTGCTTTCATTGTTTACCTTAGCTGCGCTACCTGTTATATCTGTTTCCCTCCTTGTCTAGCAGGTAGGCAGCGGCCTTCTCGCTTGGCTGCGGGGTTAGAGGGGAAGGGGTGAGGGCGGGGCATACGTCTGGAAGGGTCTGGGTCCTTTCTG
The DNA here is from genome assembly GCA_033556935.1 of Timema podura. Taxonomy (NCBI): domain Eukaryota; kingdom Metazoa; phylum Arthropoda; class Insecta; order Phasmatodea; family Timematidae; genus Timema; species Timema podura. The sequence continues at coordinate 98,014,752 of JAVRXN010000010.1, read as the reverse complement.
GCCTAGTATTCTATCCTAGAAGTGGATGATTCCAGACCCTCAGCTGGTACCACCCCTATATATACACGGTCATCGATAATCAGTGTGCTCAATGTGCTCAGTGTTGGCCTAAGTACACGAGTGATGTAGACATTTGTTGTTATTGTGGACTACTGTTTTAATGAACATTTTTGTGACTGTTTTTAAATATTTGAATAGTTATTAGGTGTTTTATAGTTGTTCATTTGTTTATTTAATTTACTTATATTTTTATGTGTTCTATTAGTTTATTAATTCACAGACTTGATTAAGACTCTTTTTATTTTGTTTAATGAATTGTTTAGTTGTAATTGATTTAGATGTATAGTTAATCATTGTGTGTATGTATGTTTTAGTTTTAATAGTCAAAACCTTGAATATTCCGTGGGCTTTTTAATTCGTGTTTAATTAGCTACCCACTCCAGTATCCCTAAATCGCACGGTGACGTGTGACCAACCCCTGTGACCCTCCCAGGTCACACGCACCCTACGTTACAATATAAAATTTTGGACCTATGCTAATAATCAAATATTTGTAAATTTCAATTCTTGCATGGTAACAGTTCATTTTATTGGTCTTGATGCGTGTTTATGTTCATGGTTTAACTTACCTGTGTGCATACATACAGTTAATATAATCCTTCCAAAAGCCCTATTTCAGAAACATTGTTTCACTTACTTAACATGAGATATATTTTCAGCAAGTGTGTGTTGTTTATAACTTTAAATATTCACTTTAAAGGCAGTCAGTGGTCATCATTCATTTAAGAAAGAAACTATAATAATTGGCTAAACAGCATACATTAGGTATTTAAAAAAGAATAAACACTATTTGAAGATGTGCGTTCGACACATTCGTTAAAATAGATGTAAAACTTTCTTAATAATTGGTAGTTACATAGACCAAATTAACTGTATATTTGAATCTCATTGGAATGGCTATATATTTCCTTATATAATGATACTTTGTAGATATACAACTAACATGTGTTTTTAGCTAAACGCGAGCTGGTATTATTAACCAATATCAGGATAACACCACATATTTCCCCGTTTGAATACAATAGGCCTACCACGTCCTAAAAATAGCACTTCACCGATAAACCATATCAGTCAATTATCAATCTAAGTTAACATAGTAATAATAAAAACTAAATATATTTAATGGGGAATGGTGGTGATTGTTTTGTGTTTTTTTCCCCGAAAGCTATAGGATTCTAATTGTTTGAGCTATTTTCTCTACTCTCTTTAAAATAAATATTATGGTTTCTGGTTGCTTGTACGGCAATAAGACATTCAACCTTTGAACTAACTAATCAAAGGCTAGTTTTTCTAATATTTTATCTTTTTTTATGTTTTATTTTGCTTATAATATCTATTATTGTCAAACTACATTTAATTTTATTCATTTTTTCTATAAACCTTTCATTCGAAACTATAACTATTTGTTAACAGGCATTATTGGAGTGTATTCTTGGAACAAAGATTGTGGTGACTGGAGACTCCATCCTCCCTCAGGAAGCTGCTCTTCTCGTAATGAATCATCGAACAAGACTGGACTGGAACTTCTTGTGGGCTGCCATGTTCCACGCTTGTCAACCTATGGCACACAGACTTAAGTTTGTTTTAAAAGCATCTATTAGACATCTTCCTGGACCAGGTAAAAACCTTAGTGCGCAATGTTGAGAATCACTCAAATGCTGATTCATTTTCTGATTTATTGGTCCCCAATTTTATCAATTAATTTAAATATAATAGTTGAACGTGAACTTTTTTTTTGCTGAATGTGTTTTGCTATGATTCAACAAAGTCAACATTTATTTATTTTCATATTTTATTAAATTCACCTTAGCTTGATAACTTTTCCAATATCTGTTAATACCTAAATAAAGTTCCTCGATATTCTTATCTATTTTGTTCTAACTTGCTGAATTAACTTGATTCTATTATCTATATTTAATGTCTTAATCCGTAATAAGCTTCAGTGACAGTGGCTACCAGCGACCAAACGATTTATTTTAGTGTGATAGAAAAACAAATTTTAACATTTAAGTGGCTGTACAAGCGTTTTTCTGATCAAAACCAAGTAAACTTGCATTGAAAACTATCACCATTCTCCATATCCAGGGCAAGGCATTATATTTCTGAGCACTCGCCAATCCTTTTTTGGGAAAATAAGACAAGAATTCTTTTAAGCACGGATATAGTACTTAATAACCCCTCCCAGTAATTTTTTTCATGTATTTGAGGTATTCTTAACCAACTGATTATAAAAGCACATAAGAATTTCTATGAGCGAGAGTGAAAGAACCTACCAATTTTGCCGGGAAAGGTATTTTCAGATAACTTATAGGTTTTTTTACTTGCCACAATCGACATGGGACCGACGGCATAACTTCCCCTTCTAAGGAAGTTGTGCCATGGATTTTTATCGTTCACAAAAATCAGTTGACCCAGGCTGACCCACGAACATCGGGTGAGCACTTTACCCCAAGACCCCCCAGGTTGACCTTAGCAAATCAAATAATTGAATTATCTACTGATACTAATATAATTAGACCATTCCTCTAAACTAATCTAATTATTGTTAAATGAAGGCAAAACAAGAATACATTCGTGGAAATCTTACATTACGAATTAAGAATGACTACAGATACAAAATGATCAAAGCACGAAATAATTCATATAAAAGTCTCAAATTTTTAGACACTACCCAGAAGTAACTTAACATACTTTACAAGATTTCCAAATAACACCAATAGAATGAACCTTTTTTCTTATCCATGGTTTTATTCTCTCACATGTGACCACAAAAATGAGGCACGTGAAATAATTAGAAAGACATTGAATTGAAACAATGAAAAACATTGTGTGAATCTATAAAAGACTCGTATTTTCAACTACACTTAGGCAGTCGGTTTAACCAATATAAATGTACGTTTAATTCTTTTAGCTCAGTTTAAAAGATTTGTCATCAAACACTTGGAAACAGTTATTTTTGAATGTTATCTCTTAGTTATATCAAACCATTTGAAGACTGCGTGAATAAGTCCTAGTATCGCCCACAAGTACTTGGACGACAATGGGTGATCTTAGCTCAGCTTCTTTGAACATTCACGAAACAGTACTACTATTGATAGTGGCAGTCACTTAATAAGTGTTAAATCCAAGTGATTGCAACTGAGAGACTTACGGAAGGCTTTAAGGTATCAGGAAAAACCTAAAACGCAATCCTACGTTTTCGATCTTAGTTTATTACATGAATGGAGTCGCTATGACATTTTTGACTTCTTACGGGGTTTTTTCCGTATTTATTTAAAATAAATCAATTTCTAAGGATTTTTTTTAGTTAAAAGGAACCTACAAGATGTTCTTTTCGTGTTTATTTTAAAGTACATAATTGATGCTAAATAAAGGTTTATTCATCAAATGGAATTGAAAGAATGTGTGTGTGTTTGTTTGTGTGTGTGTGTGTGTTTTTGTGTGTGATAGGGAGTGAGGAATAATATTACAATGCTAACACCGCATAAACAGTAAGAAAAATAAACAAGCTATTACAACATCAGGTTGTTTGTAAAAACTATTTTTTCAAGTGATACGTTTAATAAATAATATTGGATTTTGTTTTTTGTTCATTTAGCACCGCGTCTTACTACCCGTTCGGCTTATAGCCTACGCCTATGTACTAACTACACTAATGGCTTGGGAATTAGGAAGGTTTAATTGAGAGGAAGTGCAACCACACTTGCGTGGAAAGAGAGTGGAAAACCATTTAGGGAAACTACCTTCAGTGCACCTGACCGGAATCGAACCCTGATCTCCCCGTCTTCAGCAGTCTAGTCCAACACGAGAGTATCTCGTTAGAACATGCAGCCACCGAAGCGGGTAATTATTGTTGTTGCTAGAGGTTTCATTACCCGTTCAAGACAATCGTAGCATACACCGATTGGTGTGAACACACACGAACAATAAATAGTGTTGAGTTTAAGAAAATTATCAAGCACTCACTTGAAGAGAAGATGAAAAGTCACAAATTCCAAAATCCACCTTCATAGTTTAAGTCATGAGTTCAACCCCTTTCAGTAGCACAGTGTGATATAGAATAATCTCTAAGGTTTTAAGGAATAGAGAGGACAACTAAAAAAAAATAAACCAGAGCTTGTTTGGAGAGAGGATGGAAAATTAGCTGTGGGAAAAACATCCTCAAAGGTTCTGACCGGGTTTTCACCCCTGATCTAGAGCTGGGCTAAATCCACCTGTGTCCAAAATAATAATGTATAGACCTACCTCACTTATATGAGTTTGTTTATAACCCTTTTAAAAATAACATTTTACTTCAGAGGAACGCTTTCAATATAAAGTAGCAATACTTATATAATATCCGCCGGTACGAATTTAGTGACAGAAATCGAGTTTTAAATTTATTGTGTGTATATAATTTGTGTATTAAACAATATTATTTCCATCGTCAATGTATTAAAATTAAATTATGACAAAGACATGGCACACTGTAATAGAAGTAATAATATAGTAAAGGGTTCATGGTTTATTTTAAATTATAGCACAAAATAATTCAAGGTCTAATAAAAACTACCTATCATAACTATCATTCAGGCAAAACCCCAAATTCTTCACTGTAATTAACAGCACCATGATTAGTATTATTAAATTATGGCTAAAATGATATTATGCTTATAGGATGAGGGTCAATAAGTAGACAAAAAATGTATCTATGGGCTAAAATACATACAAAATAAATGATACTTTTGGTTGTAGTTAGTTGGTAGAAAAACAATTAAAGATGACATAAAAATTATAACTTACTTAGTTCCATTTATTGTAATAGGCAGAACTTAAACGAGAGCATTATCACGAATTATGTCCATATAAGGGGTAATCGCTTGGTTTAGTATTAAATGCCGATTCTGATTGTACACAGCTAGTACCAACTTAATGATAATATAATGAATATAGAGTTCAGGATCATCTTAAGGAATATAGATCCCCCTGCCCCTTTTCTTATATCATTATTATTATTTGAGGTATTAAACGTGCATTTTCTGAATCGACTGATTATATCAGCACACGAGAATATCTATGAGCTAGCGTGAAAGAACATATCAATTTTGGCGGAAAGGTATTTTCACATACTTTCCAGGGTTCTTTTACATGCCACAATCGACATGGGACCGACGGCTTTACTTCCCCTCCGAAGGAAGTTGTGCTACGGAATTTTATCACTAAAGAAAAATCCATCTAACCCGGCTGGATTTTAACCCACGGACATCGGGTCCTGAGGCAAGCACTTTACCCCCACCTTTTTTTTTTAGAACAAGTGTTTTTGATAACATTTTTGTATGGATTGTAAAATTTTAAAATGGCTACACTAAATATTTAGGGGATTGATGGATGAAGGTACAAATAGCTGCTAGAAAAAAGATCCAGTAGACTCATGATTATATAGAAGTGCGTCTATCCATCAACAGTTTTTGCAATGTTCCTTTTTTGCTTTTCTTTATGTAAGTACCATAGGGGCCTACATAATTATCATGTCTGAATATTTGTTCCATTAAGTTAAGCTACCTTTAATCATCCAGTATTCTCGAGCCTGAACCTAAGAAACTGGAGTCTCAGCTTTTCTTTTTTCGCTGTGAAAATTTGATTATTGGAAGAAAGGGATGAATGCAAAATAACTTCAAACTCAACTATTTCAGTTTTAGTTCCTTTCATATAGATAATATTTGTTTTACTTTCTCTTAAAGATAAATTATTATAATCATGAAAATGTTTGATTTCAAGATGATAATGTCTCTTGACGTTTTATGTGCCGCTGAACTTAAAAGAGTAGCCTAGGTCTTACAATAATTCTACCTGAGACTACGGCCGAAACTGTTTAATGGATTTAGTTTAAACATTATATTTAGATGATATATCCAGACACTAACAAACCCAATGATGTAGGTCAGTGCACCTGGCTACGAACCTAGGAGACCCGGTTTCGATTCCCGGTTGGTACCTTGGGTATTTTTTCCGAAAGTGGAACTACCTCAATGGTCGCCAGGATTTGGTTAATTAGGTTTAATAGTTTCCACTGGTTCCACACCCTCATACTCACTATCACCATCACCTCATCTCATCGGGACATGGAAAGAGCCTCCACGGAAAGGATGTACGATTAGTACATTTGGACGTCCCCTGGACAACGGTACATTAGTACTGGCTAACCTTTCGACAAACTGGGCTACAATTGCTGTAGCCCAGACAGGCAATATACACTCCGAAGATGAATAGTGATTTTGATTCTAGCTCTAAAATTAAAGTTATAGCTAACATAATTTGATTGGTAGAATTTATACATTTTTCAAAAATGGCTTTTATAACTTTTTTCAAACTTGATATAAGGGGAGTGTTTCACAGGATAAATATCAGTGTATACTTACTCATTTTTTGGACGAAAATGTAGTTTGGTTCAGTATATTAATTAATGTTTATTTTATTTTTTATGGCTCTAAAAATTTAGTTCTAACTTTTTTATGAAGTGTCTCATATGATTATTACGTTTCATTATAAAATTTGATTTACTGCTACGAAATGAAAACTTAAATTGTTACTACTATAAATTTGACAATATCACAAATAACTGAATAAAGACATTATAAAATCAATTAGCGAATAGCAAAAAAGAGGCACCAAGTGAAACATTTGTAGTGTAACTAAATTTTCATGGTTGGTATACGAAATCGTTCGTAAATGTTTGCTATGGACAGATTCATCCGACTGCTAGTCTCTGTTGTGTCAATATGTGTGTAAACAAGACAAAAATGGGGAGTAATAAGTTGTGACTTCTTTATTTACAGTACAGTTTCCATATGAATAATCTTACCTGACAACTAGTTCAACTATTATATTCACCTTTTCCCAAGGCCGTAGCTAGAGGAATTGGCGCCCGGGGCAAACAGTAACTTTGCCCCCCCCCCCCCCCCCCCCCACACTTACGACCACCCCGTTCCCGCCCTACCCCACTGGAGCAGGTGATGGTGTCAGATTGTATTGTATACCTGTTGCAGATGTAATACCCTAGCTGTATAACCAAAATCTTGCTATTATTATTGTGGCTTGCAATTATTGTCTCGTTTATAATTTGCTATATTGTATTAAATAATAATAAAATAAATATTATTTGCATCACATATTTATTATAAGAATTAATAGCCAGAGCTATTATTTATGCTTAAGCCAAAGGTCCCGGGTTCAATTCCCGTGTCCAGATGTAATTTTTCAATTTTCAGAATATTTATTATAATTTAATATTTTTAATTAAAAAAAACTTAAATAGATAATCTTATTCAATAGCCTGTGCTGATTATATGAGCTTAAATAGGTGTTGTAGTACAGAAATGTTGAATTGAATAAAGAATAATTTTTGTTTATAATTAATTGTTACCTCAATTACTTATGAAAAATGTAGAAGTAACAGTATCTAAAAAATATCAAGAGATTTATTTTATACTTACAGTTTACAGCAAAGTCATTTACTATTTCGTAGTATTTAAATTTTTTAAAAAAAAATTCTCTTGATAGAATTACCATATGTGTTAACCTGTCTTGATCCATTGCTTACCATAAGTAATTTTTTATTATTTCAACTTACTAAAACCTCATTCACCAGACATATTAGTAACTGGCAATGTTAAAAATAATCTGAAAGCAATTACTAAGTTTGGATAAGATGTGGCTATGGACATTTTATGGATTAAACTTAATAGGTCAAGAGAGGTTGAATTTGAAAAATTCTGACTTTTTTCAAATAAAGAACTGGCCTGAAACTTAAAACTAGCTATTTCTCCCCTCTAGTTCAGAAGCATCCAGATCCTTATCATATTTTTTTATAAGCGTTTTGCACTAGCTTTTAACTCTTCTACATTCACAGAATGCAAAGACTTGCCCTTAAAACATTAAAGTCATCTAAAATATCACTAAAACATTTAAAACGCCATCCATTTGTTCTAAGACTTTATCCAAAATAACATGAAAGTCCATACTGAACCTTTGTTTTCCTGTCCAAACAGTGTCCTCACGTTCTTCCAAAGTCAGTCTTTTCCTCTTCTTTGCTCTTTTCTCCTCAAAGAAGCAGTTAATTTCAAAAGATGTTGCAGCACAGATGTTCGATGCTTCATCCAGTATAACATCAATCCTTGTATCTCGGATGTCTAATAAAGCATCCTTCAATCCAACCGTGACAAACTGCACGGCCCACGGTCATATCTTTGTGCTGTAGTTGTTCATTCACGCGGGAGATCTGATTTAGTATTTTGTTCCACATAACAGAGGAACAAACAAACTTAAAATTAATTTGTTTAAGAAGATTTTTAACCACTTATAAACATTCATGGAATTGAGGGTTGTTAGAAATTTCCTCTAAGGCCTCGACGACTTTGTCAAGCTGTGAATAAAGTGCATGAATAGCAGAATATTTGGATGCCCATCTTGTATCACAGTGACGCTTGAGAGTGGTAGAAAGTTGTTGAATAATATTTCCCATTTTTGACACTGAAAGCAAATAATTTGTACAGTTCTTGTTCTGTTCCAAAAAAATGTGAAAACATCTGGAGACACTCCAGCAGCGTGAACACCAACCAAGTTCAACTAATGAGCAGCACATGGCTTAAAACGTGCATAGCTGTTAATTTTATGTATACGGGCCTGAATTCATGAATACTTCCCCACCATATGTGAACCATTGTCGTATGTTTGCCCTCGGCAATTATGAATATCATGTTCATCGGCTTCTACTTTTTGTAGAATTTCTTCAGTTAAACCAGCTCCAGTCGTTTTACCAGTTTTTTTTTTTTATGAAATCAATGAAACTTTCTTCAATAGTGCAAACATCCTTTGAAACTTTCACGTACCTAATAATCTCGCATATTTGTTCATGATGAGCTACATATGGTGTACAATAAAATCAGATTGAGAAATATTTTGCCTTTCCTTATATATTTTAATATTTCTTGGCGTACAGTGTCACCTATTAAATTGATGCTCGTTTTGAATTTTTGGAGAAAAATAATTTGGAATTCTTTTTTCTTTTGCTTAAGGTAATATGATATTTTAGCTGTGTATCATAATGAGAAACAAACTCTAGCAAATTTTAAGAAATTCACAATTATTGGCCTCAGGTATATTTGTACTTGAACCTCGAAAAGCCAAGTTGTTGATTGCACAAAACAAAATGCAATCAACAATAATTCTGAGAATGTGCCGCCATTTCTTTTAGTTCAGTACCAATTGTACTGCCCTCTTTAATCCTTTTTCAAAGATTTTCCAAGTAACATAGCATTCACGGTGCTCTACAGAATTTTCATGCTCTGGAATTCGAGGGTGTAAATTTTCCAGTCAGGAAATCCTACTTTTGTATTTGGCAAGCATTAATTAGAATGCTTGTCAAATAGCATGCAGGGGAAACAGTAAATAGATTTTTCTATTCACTGTAAGTTAGCCAATTTTGCTCTACAATTTCTCCGTTCAAAAGTTTTTTATGGGTCCAACTTCCCGTAAAATGCCCTTTTTCTGCATTAATTGATAAAAGAAAATTACCAGTTTTATTTTGCTCTGGGCCATGTTCAACTAATAAGCTTCTCACATGGTCATTCAAATCAGAGCATGTTGTGGGATCCTTAGAATTTAGTTGAATTTTGGTTGGTTCATTTTCCAAATCCTGTTCCTGTACATCATCATACAAAGTAAATGTTGGAAAGGACTGGTTAAGATCGGAATGTACAATTACATTACCAGTTACATTCTTAGTTACTTTGGTAAAGTTTTCATTTTCTAAAAGTGTTGATGGAGATGGCCTACTTTCAAAACCTTGTTGTAGTGGTAGCGTAGAGGTTGAGGGATCCAACTTCTTTACCCAACCCAGTTTTTTCCAATGCTTGGCTTGGACTATGTTATCTGGCTCTTGTTGCTTTTTCCGTTTGAAACGCAATTCAAATTTAGCTGAGAAGCGTGTGACAGTTTAGATGTGAAATTTGAAATTTGCTCGTTGCCGTTACACTGTGATGATATTTAATTGATTAACATTGTTTGTAAATTTGTATAACTTTATTGGTTGATTTGCGTGTGAATTAGTGCACGTGTGTGTCGAAATGGGGACTATTTTTATTCTTAAAGTAAAATTGTATACGTCTTCTTAACTACGCGTTTAAATAAATTTCTCAATCTTACATTTTATATTTAAAAAAATTTACATCTTGATGGCGCCCCTCCAGCTCGGCGCCCGGGACGGTTGCCTCTGCTGCCCCCCCCCCCCCCCCTCACTACGGCCTTGCCTTTTCATATGTCTAGTCATCTTCAAATTAATTTTGATAGATAAATACCTATAAAATAATACTATTATAAAATAGCTTAAATAGCCAAGTTATTATATTTGAAAATTACGGTTAAAACTACGACTAAATTCCATAATCTCTAAATTGAAAAATAAAATCTGGAAGTGGGAATCGATCCCTAAAACTTTGGCTTAGCACACCATTGCTCTCATCACTGAGTTATACAGGAATCTTTTCGTAAACAGGGTAATTCCTCCCTCATATTTTAAGGCAGAGTCTGTGATGGACGTACGGAAATCGTTATCTACATGATTGATCAATTAAGATCACGAGCTATCAGATAATGCAGCCATATTCGATTCGGGAGTGTTTTTTGCTGTCAAAAGTACATTGATAATAATTGTACGAGTTCGCCTATCATTAAGGATTAAATAGCTATGCCATTATATTTGTTAGTTACGGTTGTAGCCACATCTAAATTTCATATTTTCTAAATTGAAAATTGACACATTAATACGGGGTGATTCCTGAATAGCTTAGTTGTTTAAGTAGTGGCGTATAAAACCAAAGGTCCTGGGTTCAATTTCCGTATACAGATGTCATTTTTCAATCTAGATGATATGAAATTTAGATTCGGCTTTAACCGTAAATATCGTATTTTAAGAACTTTTACTTTAATTTTTAAACGTAATGTTATTAGGTCAAACAAATTCCCTCAAGTGTAATTTTAAGCAATAAAATATATTTCATCAATGAAATTTTGATTTTATATTACCATTTTAAATTTGTCTTCGCTCTCCAGAAAACTAGCCTCTTTGGAGTTATGACACTTTAATTCCGAGGGTGTGAGTTAATATTAAAGAATGTATTTTTTTTTAGCACTGCGTCTTATTACCCGTTCGGGTTATACGCTTATGTAATTACGTTGATAATTTTAGGGATGAGGAAGGTTATATTTAGAGGAAGTGTAACATAACTTAATCTAAAGTAGACAGGAACGCGGTTATTTGATGGTTATTCTGGCGGTTGTATTTATTCTAGAATTTATTTGTATAAATTTGTGAATACTATAATATTTACATCCCATGTAAATCTGTTGCTTTTATTTTCAGGCTGGGTTATGCAGATGGCATGTTTCTTATATATTCACCGGCGTTGGGAAAGGGACAAAGCTCTACTTAGTAGGACGCTGGATTACTTTCGAGACATCGGTCACACTTACCAGGTGAGAGGTAAATCACACTAGTTCATTGAAAACTAGTGTTAAATAATATTTTTACGATATAAGCTAATTCTTAATTTTCAACACAAATGTATTCTAGGTTTATAACCATAGTAATTATTTTGGAAATGAGATATGATTAATTACTATACACAGTGAATCTTAAAATTTAATCCATTATTTATCGTCCACGAGACGTGCTACCCAAAATTATTCCCATGAATGATTTTATCCCAAAGATTTTCATCTACTATCTATTTTAACTTATTAAAATTTCAAATATCTCCTATGATAATACATTTCACGCTTTCTTTATATGAATAGGAATGGAATTATAAGCCACGCATTTAAAACAATACATTTGTGTACTGATTTTTAGGGCTGGGTGAAATTCACTTTTTCAATTCGAAGAAAAGTCGAATCGGGATATTCCCTAAACCGAATCGTATGTTTGAATATTTTAAAACATATTTAAGGTTGAATAACAATATTATACTTTTCATAACAACCTATGTAAATTTTGGTATTACAAAATGCAATATTTAAAAAGTAATTAATATGTTTCATCTTAAAATGATAAATTAAATTAGTATCACAAAATGTAATTTAATTATTTCAGTATTTTTGACACTAACACCAATTTGTGATGGGAATAATAGAAGAATTTTAAAAAAATGTGTGTTTTAACCTTCTTTTTTTTTTTTTTGAAGCCTCGTAATTGCCTAAACGGAATTTTACTGTCGAAGTCAAAACAAACAAGTACACAAAGGGAATTCAAAGTTTTCGAAGCTTCGCACACTCCCACTAATTTAAATAGAAATTATTATAGTGTAATTAAATATCTCGCATAAAAATAAGGTTACAGTCGTTTGGTTACTTTTTGTATCCATATTTTTACAATGATATGTCAGTCAGTAGCGTTTCTGTCTACTGGACTAAGGATCCCGGGTTTGATTACTGGCATGGCCGAAAAATGTATCATGGGTGAAATGTGGGTGATGAATTAACGGAAGGGGGCTGGGTGTTGTGTCTGTTCTAGATTTCAATTAGTTTATAGGTCGTGTGCCGATATAATCAGTAGGTTCAAAAGTGCACATTTAATAACTTAAATTAATGAAAAAAAAATCAATTATATGTTTACTGTGCTTTAATATCGAGCAAATTTATTGTTAAAAGAGACTGTTATCTAACAATGTATTTGAAACGTTCTTGTCACTCCTACATTACAGATGTTGTTCTTAAGTTAATCTAAGCTATTTTATATTGAATTCTCAATTAAAACCATATCTGAATTAAACTGCTTTCGTTCTATCAGGGCAGGTCCAAGGCAAAAGTTTTGTGTGTGCAAAACTCACATTTTGCGCCCCCCTCACCCCTCTGAAAAATTGTGGAAAATACTATATTTGTCTATTTTAAAGCTAGACCCTAAGAATAAATATTTTTAGTGGTAAATTTTTTTTTTAGTAACTAAAAAAATATATATTTTATAATAGTCAGACGATGACGTCATTGTGTTTTCATCCTTAACATGTTTTAGTCTTTCCTTTTTTTTAACTTGAAAAAGTTTTGTTGAGTCTTTTTATTTTCTTCTATAAAGTGAGGTATAAAGTATACTACACTTCCAAGAACTACACAAATCTGGATTTTCATAAAGCTTATGTCTGGGAAATAAAAAGACAAGTAAAATGCAATATTTGGTTTCATTTCCTATTTAGTCTCTAAGTATACGAATCATTATAGAACTTTCTACTACTCACACAACGTAATTTTTTTACAAAACATTATCAGGTATTATTAACTTTCCTAGATTTTACAGAAGCAAGAGTGTTAATTAAATCGTTATAATCTAATGAGGATGATATCTCATTTTCAATCGATAATATTGATAAATTGTTCGACTTTCCCTGAGAAGAAGTTGATCTCAGGTATGTTTTTATTAACTTCAACTTGGAAAAACTTTTCTCGGCTGAAGCAACTGACATAGGTATGGTGAGTATAATCCTTAAAGCCACTCACACGTTCATATAGGCATCTTTTGAATTGGTACTCGACAAGAAACTTAGTACATTCAATCGAGCTTTCCTGTCTAAAAACAAAGAAAGAAATAACAGATGTTGTTACAAGTTTAAAAATAAAATTAATTTTATTTCACCATACCAATATAAAAGTGCATGTTTTATTTGGCATTTATAAAAATTCTTGAATTTTAAAAATCTAAATAACCCACATTGATTTCATTAGATTAAGATAAATTAAACTAAATATATTTTAATTTAATATTAAAAAAAGTTAAAATTACATTTTAACATTATAAATTGAGATTTTCAAATTTATTTTCAATTTGAATTTAAAATTATATTTTTATGTAACTTTTATAATGCCATAAAGCCTTACTAATAATTTTTTGCAATATAGATAGCTTATATATGTCTTTAAAAATATTTAAATTTAAATTAATAACTTGATAAATTTAAAAAAAAGTTTTTGAAAATTTGTCACTTTACCTTTAGGTGGCATAAGGTCTTTGATGGAAATCAACTCTTCACATAAATCTGCATCTCTGATGTCACTTTCCACTCCATCTGACAAAAATTCTTCTAGGGCTTTGCATTTTGAAAGAAGTTCTTCTCGTTTTGGTAATCCATCTAGATTAAAAATAAATTCTACTTTTGAAGTGTTTGTCTTCAGTTGCGCAAATCCTTCCTCTACAGCAGTATGAGTAGTATCAACTAATGGTAGAAAAAACTCAACTTTTAGAAGCTCTTGTGGATTAATTGATGCTTCATCATCAGTCTCATAAACAAACTGCTTCCTTTTCCTTCTGATTCTTGGAGTTTTGAAATTGCCTTCAACTTTCAACTCATCAGCCAACTCTTTTGCTTTAACTAAGCTGGAAGCAAATCCATTCACTCTAAAATCTTTTAGAAATTTGCTGAGAGATTCCAGCATGGTCACAGCTTATGGAAAGTTGATATGCTTGGACTGCAAGGTTTTGCTTGCAATATTATCTTGAAAAAGAATGTCATACCATGCAATCAAAGACACCAAGAAACCGAAATCTTCAAGGGCGTCAGCCAAATGACCATCCTCACATCTAACGTCATTTTCAAATGACGCGTCATTTTGCAAATTCCAAAGGGCTTGTCAAACTTGCACTATTTGTTACTTCACTGCTTTAAGTGACTCAATCCGTGCTTCCCAACGTGTTACACAAAGTTCTTTCAAAGTTATGGAAGGTCCAATCCCTGAAAACTCAGAAGAATTTGATAAGCTTTCCAAGAAATTTCTCCAACTTTTGTTGATGAACTAAACAGTACATAAATCCTTTGTATTGTTCCAAAAAGAGTAACAGTAGGAACTAATGACTTGGCGGCATCACTTGGTACCAAAGTCAAACTGTGGCAGCCGCAAGGAACAAATACGGCTCTGTTATGATTATTTAAAATTGGTTTTTGTAGCCCACAGTGTTTTCCCTTCCTGTTAGCCCCATTGTCATAACCCTGGTCCCTACAGTTCAGGATGTCAAGACCATATTCCTCTAGTTTTCCTAAAATAGTATCTGCCATACTTTTGCCTGTACTGTCTGAAATCTCGATAAAATCTAGAAATCTCTCACGTATTTTCACTTTTCCCCCTGATTTTTCGAGTATATATCGTATTACAATAAATAATTGTTCTTTCCTACTCAAATCAGGAGTACAGTCAAGAATCAATGTAAAATATTTAACCTCTTTGATTCTTTTTAAGATTTCCTTCCTTACTTTATTTCCCATTAGATTTAACAGCTCATTTTGAATGTGCTTTCCCAACTATGTTACACATCTGAGATTGTCTTTCCCCAGAATCCGGGAAATATGTTCCTTCATAACAGGATCGAATTTTGCAATCAACTCTACGAGCCCGAGAAAATTTTCATTGTCTTTGTTGAAGAGGTTATTTCCTCGAAAAGCCATGTTGTGCTGGACAAAGAACTGTGTGATGGCAAGATGTCCCGTGAGGACATTTTTCCATCGCTCTTTTTTCCATCGCAATTAATCTTTGACTTTCGTCATCAATTGCCTTACCAGTATTAAGCCTCCTTTCTGCTTCAACCCATTTTTCGTAGCACTTTAAGTGGTTGGAGGACGTCTCGTGTCGGGAAAGAGTTTTTCCTATGTGCCTCCAATCACAGTTTCCATTTTCATCAGATAATATAGTGCTGGTAATTGCTGTGTTAAATACCTCGCAGCGAAAACAGTCTACACTTCCCTTAGACTGGGAATACATTAGCCATCGTCTTTTGATTTTCTCACCGTTGGAGGCAATCTGATAATAATATACGTTGGAAAATTATATTTTTGTACCGTCCCTAGGGTAGTTGTCTAATACTGTTGAGATTGGTCCTTGCGAAATAATAAAATCACTTTCACTTGCGCTTATCACTTGATCACTTGGGGTCAATTAGCCGGATAGTTCATTTGGTCACATGAATTACTCATTTCTTGGATTGTATTAGTCACATAACTCTTATCACTGTGATCAGTAATTTGCGTGGTGTAAGAATCACCTGAATTAGTATTTATTAGATCCTCTGAGCGATCTTCATCCTCCACTGAGCGCTGTTTCAACAGATGATCATCGTTACATTGAGTTTCATTTTCACTTTCTTTACTAGTGCTTGCCTTAACTAAATAATTACAAAGTAGTTTAGTGCTTGACTTAGTTTCTTGTAACGTTTTTGCTTTCCGTTTTCTATTTTTGGTTCCAGAAATTTTGGAAAACATTTTAATAACTGTTTAAAAAATTTATTTAATATGGTTAAAAAAACAGAAACCACAAAATGTAAAAACGTAATAATAACAGCAATACAACAAACGACACTTCACAGAGTATAGTACCTACTAAAAGCGTTTGCACCAAATTAATAATTGAAAGCAAAACTTAAGCAAAATTTCACAGAACACCATATAAACTAAAAATAATAAGTAGCAAATTGTAACACGCCGAACTATAAATAAGGCGAGTAAGCGACTGTCAATAAATCGCTCGCACGGAGGTTAGGTGACTGACTGAGAATAGAAACAAACATTGCATCTACCCCCTTCACCCACCGCCCAGGAAAAGTTCGGTCTGAGCCTGACTCATCGTAGATCGTATACTCTCGACTTAACAACTAGTTTAGTCCCGTTACCAATGTAGTTGACAAGGGTGCGTTGCGCAGAACAATCTTCAAAATGTATTTACTTTGTTAGTGTATTCTAATGCAATAATTTGAAATAAAAAAGTACTCTGTTTGGCATGGATGTAAATATTAATTTAAGAAATAAGCATTCTTCTTACAAATTACTTTCTTTAATTAAACTTATATATTCCCAGATAAAAACAAAAATATTTATTTTTGGGTCATTTTGGCGCCCCCCTAAATTGTTTGTGTGTGCGGTTGCACACGTCGCACACGCCTTAGACCGGCCCTAAGTTCTATCTTATTTGATTTCTTTGAGAAAGGCTACCTCAAATCAGCCTTCAAGATATAACACATAGGCCTATATTAGTTTATCTGGCATAAATTAAAAAAGATGACGAAATATTTATGTCTTAGAAATCGATCTAGATCTTTTATAAAATATGTTTATTATTTATATATATATAATATATATACTGTGTGTGTGTGTGTGTTTTTCCAAAAGTCAATATATACCATTATATCCCATACTTTTCAATGATTAGACTGAGTAGATTACTTCTAGAAATTTTATAATTTTAGGCACTTCGCAATCTAGGACTGCAGTAGATACACTAGAAACTTGTTTATCCGAATTTTATGGACCGTATCCAATCTGGATTAAAAATTACAGACTATCCATATTTTGAGAATCCGTCACCGCTAGCATATAAAAAATTGGACACCAGCAATATTCTGAAATAAGATATTTATTAACATTATGAACAGAATGAAGAAATAGATGTTAGTTTTTGCTAAAAAAAAAAAAGACAGAATAAGGGCTAATAATTGTTTTAAAAAATCCCAAAATCAACTGTATTGCTACCATACTTTATTTTGAAGGACCATAGTTGTAATCTAAGTGTTTCACTAGGCCTATAATTAATTCAATTTTTTTATTTGATAGGGTGTTCCAGATAAACCGGAATTTTGGATAATCATGATTCTGATGGACGGTTTCTAGTGTACAAGGATTAATATAGAACATAAATAAATCAATTATTTTCAAAATGCAACGATTATTATTATTTTATCTTATAAATTTTAGATTAATTACAACTTTTAAATCAAAAATATGTCTCAAAAATACATGAAATTTAACTTGTCCTATTTAAATATTTTAAAATGGGCTAATTATGTTTAACAATATTAAAAATAAATAAATGGGTTTAAAAAATTTAATGATTATTATTTTTCTTACATATTTTAGGCGAAATAAAAAGTTTAATCTCAAACCATGTCATAAAACTAAACAAAATGAAAATTGTATAATTTGATATTTTAAATTTTATATGACTTGCATAAATATCTGAATAGCAGTAATCAAGAAAAAAAAGGGCCTACATTTATTTTTTTCTTTTTCAAGGTCATAAAACAATTTTTGGGACAAAATTACGTGTTAGACAAGGGTGCCAAAATGAAAGTTCAGCCTGGGCACAAAATTATGCTTAGACGGCTCAATAAGGTCTACGTTATGTTCAAGTATTCTTTTAATAAATTATCATTAAGAAATTAAATCATAATTGAGATGTTTTTTAATTGGTTATAGATACTGATATTTCCGGAAGGTACTGATCTAAATATTGGAAGTCAAGAGAAGAGTCACAATTTTGCTTCTACTCATAATCTAGAGAGATATTATAGAGTTCTTCACCCCAAAACTACAGGTTTTGTCTTTTTGGCTCAGAGGATGAAAGAAAGTAAGTACTGATTAAAAAAAATTAATAATTTATATTTTCTTCTAATTATATTCAACACTATAACTAGTCACTAGTCTGACGTTGATTTGGGCTTGTTGAGAGAATGAGTTTGGATCAAGTGACAAAGCAAAGATATGAAGGTAGAGTGTGTGTGGGGTACATAAAGAATAAGGTTACATTTTATTAATTTATTATTATTATTAGCACCGGCGTGGTAGGGTGATTGTGAGATGAAATGGAGGACCTACAGTTTAACGTGGGATCCGAATCACGGTGGAGGCCTGGCATTCCACACATTCACAAGCTGTGATGAATGCACGTCTTGTCAGAGGTGAAGGAAGGGTTTGGCAATCAGATAAATCTGTGCCAGGACCTAGTATTGAACCCCGGACCTCCAGCACAGATGTCTGACACCTTACCCCTAGACGCCAGGTTACTCATTGGTAGCTCATGTAAGACTGTGGCTAAATATGTTAGATGGATGGGTAAAAAAAAACGAATAAGAGTTTTAAGAATAAAAGAGCATGCATGACTCAATGTATGGATGTTGTTGAAGCGATGGGAGTATGTAAGAATAAGGAGGATAGAATAAGTACGAAGTTATTTTGAGCTGCTCAGCTTGGCTTACATTTGTTGCTGTACCAGAAAAGATGCGGGATTAATTATATTTGTTTTGTCGCATTTCGATATTAAAGCTTTTTTGATTTTAAATTTTGTATAGAAAGTTTTTTTAAATTATATCTAAGAAAAAGGAATTGAGCTATCTATTCTACCTTCTTCTAGCGACGGAAATATGTAGCACAAAACCCAGTAGTTGCAACTTTAACTTCTATAGCAGAAAAAAATTAAGAGCAATAATAGTTGCCGATGGTCCCAATACCAATGATGAAGAAGTGATAAAGTGGATAAAAAGCATTGGTTGTTCTCGTGTTTATGTTGTTGATCCCTGGGTTCAAAATATTTACCGATAAAGAAGAGATGTGCGTTCCAGCCCGTTTATGCCGGTTTAATACAAAAGTAGATAGTGGACAAGGATTTTGGCAATCACCTTCAAATCAAGAGATAAATAGTATTGTGGGAACAAGTAGAGCTATTGATTTTAATTTTGGTGATACAAGTTGCAGAGCCTACACTATAAGGGAACGGGGTGTGTGTGTGTGTGTGTGTGTGTGTGTGAGTGTGTTGTAGTATGTTGTATGTATGTATGTATGTATGTATTATGTATGTATGTATGTATGTATGTATGTATGTATGTGTGTATGTATGTATGTATGTATGTATGTATCTATGTATGTATGTATGTATGTATGTATTATGTGTGTATGTATGTATTATGTATGTATGTATGTATGTATGTATGTATGTATGTATGTATGTATGTATGTATGTATGTATGTATGTATGTATGTATGTATGTATGTATGTATGTATGTATGTATGTATGTATGTATGTATGTATGTATGTATGTATGTATGTAGTATGTATGTATGTATGTATGTATGTATGTATGTATGTATGTATAATATGTAACTAGTCAATCAGAGTGTATCTAGTATTAAAAGAAACCTCTTTACTCAAAAAACTACCATCATAGTATATATTCACCATTTAAACCATTAGTTATTCCCCATTGAGGCCTTACACCGTACACTAGGCAAAGAGCTCTCTTCATTCTATAGTATACGTTATTTCTTGTATGCTATATTTATATTTTAAGCTCTTGATCACTTCGACGTTGGCTCTTGACACTTTAGTGGACTAAGCTTATATTTTATAAATATTAATTCATAATCCTACATAAAGAATTATTTTAGAATTTTGCAATTCAACTTCCTTATAGTCGTTGATTGCAACTAATTTGAATATGCTCTAAATATTGTGTACAAATGTTGTAAACCTGCATTATTTATTAAATTTGTTGCAAATAAAATATTAAAACTCTACACTAAAATATTCAAATACATAAATTTAGATGATTAATTTATAAGACAAATTCAATAAAAATCATATAATAAAACGTTTAATTTAAAAATGGTTTGATTTTTTTTCTGTAACACTGAAAATTGTAAATATATATTTTTCTTTGAGGGTGTCAGAAAACAAATTTTGCAACACGACATTTGAAAGAATGAAATAATATTTTTTCGGATAAGCTTCACCTAAATATTACAAATTTGACTTCTTAAATAGGTCTGGCACCCCAAATCCGGCTGCTTTGAACTGCCAGACCAAATTATTCATGAAAGGCGTGCAGTAAGCTGCAATATGGTGTCAAAACTAAAATTAGATCGTTCCGGTTAAATTGATGTCAATTTTTTCTAGTTTGGTTTGGTCTGGCAGCCATTTTCCAACCGATTTCAAATGACAGACCAAACTAAATTTTCTTAGGGATACATAATATAAGAAACCAGCCATGATTCAAAAGTAGAGCTTTCCGGTTAAATAAAAGTCAATTTTTAATTAATTTGAATGGCCGCTATTTTTAAGTCAGGCCACTTTGGACTGCCAGACCAACAGATTTTCATTTTTCACTGGCGAAATTATAAAATAGGATATTTAACTGAATTAGATCTTTCCGGTTAAATCAAACGAGAGCTAGCTCTCAGTCTTAATAAGCCACCTAACCCCCTTTCCCCATGTAACACCATGTAGACATTTAGCCTTATCTTTCCCCCCTAATCTGTGTTACGTAACTTTTCACATCAATAGTGAATGTCATTATTTCATAGGGAAGATTTTGTGGCACTAAAAGAGGGACTCAGATTTATTCCAGCTTTACTTTACATCCATTACTGTTTTCATCCTGTAGGCTGGGTCAGTTTTTATGCAAGCCATATATTTTCCATCACCGGCCTGCTAGGCCTGTCGTAGCTTCATATACCTTATAATCTAGCTAAAGACTAGGACAGGCACAACATCCAGTCCCCGGAGGTTAATTTATCAATGTGAACGGGTAAACCCACATTTTACCAATGATAAATTATTCAGACATGCTGGGAATCGAACCAGTAACCCTTAGTTCAGTAGACAGATACGCTACCGACTGAGATAAGGTGTCGGATATTCACTGCAACTAAGAATCGGAAGCTATCTATAAGTATGTTACCAATGGTGAAAATATTAATAATAATCTAATTTTTACATTATAATTTAAGTATAAGATATGTGATATGTAACACTGTGATGTACCCACCAAACCCCACATATAACAACGTGTAGATATTAGAGATCACCCCCCACACCCCAACAGCGTTATGGATGACCCCCTTGACAGGAGAACAATGTGTTTGTTTAGTTGGTGTTTTACTTACTACCCTGACATAAAACACTCAAATATTGTTCAAATAAATTGTTGACAGTAAAAAGACGCCCCCAACCACTGGGTTGTGCTATTCTTTTAAAGTGAAAGTGTAGCCCTTGACACGATTATTTTTAGAAGAAAAATAGTCCAGGGTGAACTTTATGTTGGTGCAGCTTTCCTGGAGACCCGTGGGACTAGTCCCTCGAGGCAATCCGGTAATATTTTTAAAAAAAACACTAAATTCTGAGTACTATACTCACAAAGGTGTCATTGTTTACTGTCCATAGCTCACACATACTTTGACAAGGGAAGACAACGGTGTGATGGAAGGGGACGCGAGAAAAGGCCTGTGTTTTTGCAATTTTTATGACAAAACAATTTTTTGGCTAAGATAAATAAAATATTGCTCCAGTACAAACATAGAGTTTAATTTTATTGACATTATGATATCAACAGTTCCTGAATATCATTCATGAGCATAGTGGCATTAGATGAGAAACTTTTTAACTTAATAGAAAAAGTTGCCGTTAAATTACAAGACAACTTTGACAGTTATTCAAGAAATTTCTAGGTCACCATGTGAAGAAAATTAAATTCTATGATTTTACTGGGGCAATATTATATTTATTTTGGGCTAAACAATGTTTTGTCATAAAAACTGCAAAAAGCACTTACCTTTTCTCAAGTCCCCTTCCATTCCACCTTAAGTAGGATAGTCAATTTATCTTGTCTGTGTTGTTTCAGACGGGCAATTGGACGCTATTTATGACATCACGGTGGGATACCCTCGAACACTTCCCCAATCAGAAGTTGATCTTGCTCGGGGTATATTTCCTGAAGAGGTGCACTTTAACATTCGAAGGTAGATTATTAAATTAACTCAAAAGAATGCGTCATCGTGAAGCAGATTTACTAAACATTAATATTAACATATACAGATACTTAGAGCCTGTTCAGCTAAATCCACTTAAGTTGAGAATAATATTTAACAAATTTAGAAATTATTTAACATTTATTCAAAGGTCATTTGTAAAACAATTATAATTTCCATAAAATCAAATTAACGTTTTAGTAAAATACTATTTAAAAACAACACATTTTATACAGTGTAGATTGTTGTCTTTTTTTTCTGTTCTTAATCCGTCGTTAAAATAAAACGTGTGTATATTATAGACTAAAATGCCAACAACAAACGTGTGTGTTTGAGGGTGGATTGAAAAGTATTTGCGTTTAGTTTTTATGTACCAAGATATAAAACGTAATTTATTAATTATTATCATTTTATAAATATTTTTCAAGTGTTATTTTGGCTACGTGTCTATATAATAACCACACTAATTTGGAAATCAACGTGAAATCGTAGGTAAACTCGATATTTCATACGGCACAACAAATTAATTATATTATATAATATGCAATATTCCAAGTGCTGCTGTTCACGTTTAAATATCACTTCAAACGCATGTTGTAATTGTATGTTTATATTCTAGGTTTCCTGGGAACAGTATTCCATCGGAGGAAGAAGCGATGAAGCAGTGGCTTGAAACTATTTGGAAGCAAAAAGAAGAAACTTTGGGTCATTTTTACAGTAGAGGATACTTTCTATCAGACACCAACGCTCCTTGCTCAAATAATTTAAAGGAAAACTTCTCTAGCAATCATTCAAAAATAAATATCGATTCAAATATAATGGTTTTACCAAACTCTCTTCAAAACTCTTCAAAATCAGAAAATTCCCAACCTAATTATATGAATAGAGTTTTAAATTATTCTAATGGTTTTGGGCATTCGACCTGTCGAAGGAATGTTGAATTATTTTCTAATCAACCATTCCACAGTAACGCTCTGTACCTTGCTCTGATGTTCTGGACGCTTCTCTGTGTTTTAGCTCTTTACTCTATTTTGATGATATATGTTGTCCAAATTTTTGCAATCATAAATATAACCTTCTTTGTTTGTTTGTCACTGTTCACTGAAGGAATAAACCAAATAGAAATATCTCTGTACCAAATAAAACAAAAATACTTAATTAGAAGTCATGTGAATAAAGTATCCCAGTAACTTTATGGGAAAACTTAATATGAAATTTTTAACAGTTATTTTCATTGCAAAATAATTACAGATCAGATTTTAAGAAAAACTAAATATATTAAATCTTTTTAGTACACATTTCAATATAAAAATGGTAATGGATGTTTCTTTTTTGCAAATATATCTTATTCTCCTTTTAATATTAATTGTGTTGATATTTTGTAATAGTTATTTACATGCCAACCAAAGGCTCTTATTTTAACACACTCTAGCCAGGGTCAAACCCAGAAATTTACTTTGGGAGGGTTCTACACGTGGTGGTTCGTGATCAAGTCCCTCAACGGAAAATGACAAGAATCTGTTTAACATTAAAATACCTATTGTAGTAATTTAGAGTTTAAAAAAAAACACAATTGAAGTTGTAGAAGCTATGAAATTGTAAGACTCCAATAAGCGCCTAGCCTTGGCATTGAGGATGAATACAAAAATTCACCATTAATGATATTTTCGGTAAGAGTTTGAACACTAAACCCACCACCACCACCCCCACCCCTCTTAAGCCACATCGCTTGGTATGGTCCTGACTGTAGCAAACACTGTATTTATTGAGAATAAATTTATTTCATGTATTAAAGAAACAAACCAATAACAAATCGTTGTTATTTTCCTTATCTTCTATGATATTAAACCAAACAGAATGACTATTATTTAATGCTTCAGTAATAAATCTTATTTGGAAGCTTTAACATGTTATTAGGTATACATATAATAAACTGCTATCCTCTTCACATACTAGAGGAATTTCTATATTTTAATTCTGACTGCTGGGAAATAAAGAGATCACTTCAATGTGCTCCTCATAGATGAAAGAGCATTTTTAATTTTGCTATATAGCGAAATCATATAATTTATTGTTAGCAATAATAAGAATATTCATTACATGATCTCATAATATAGAAAAGGCTAGGTTGATCAAAAGTAAACTGATTTATATATTTTTGACTTTCAATTAATATCAATGCTTATTTTTTAAAATAACATCCAAAATAGTTATAGATTTAATTTCACTTGAATAATCTGTACAACTAATTAAGTTTAGGTAGATATGTTCCTAAGCATTGATGTCACTCTTAAAAATTATATTTAGTCAAAATTTTCCGCAGGCTAATTTTATAGTATTAATAAACACTTTAAAATGATTGTGACTCCTTTAATATATAAGACCTAGTGATAATTGTGTTGTATTAGGGCCAATATGATTAATAATATTGTTCGAAACTTTTGTTTCAGTATGTCTAAATACTATGTTTATCAGTGACTTCTGAAGTTCTATATTATATCCGGAGTTACCAAGAATAATAACTCTCACTAGTTGGCATGCGCTCTAAATTTCCATACTCTCAAAAGACTGGTTTACCTCTGAAGGGAGTTAAGGGGAAACTCTGCCAAATGCACTAAAGACGTAGGGACAGGAAGTTCCATGATACATCACGGTGGTTTTATGTCCTTTTCCCATGTTAACACTAATAGACTATATTTCTTCTAAAGATATGCTCCTTAAGCCCACCGCACATTGGACGCAGGGCAGGCGCTGCAGAGGGGCAGGCGAGGAAGAGGAAAATCTGTAATACATGTGTTCTTATGGGCTACCGCACATTGGACAGAGTGCAGGTGTAGTGTAGGGATAACTCTTTCACGCCTCTTTCCCGCCTCTCTCTGGGTTGTAGTAGACGTACAGTTTTCCTGTGTCCTCTAGGCCTCTGTCACGTAGTTTTTGTGTATTGTGACGGAACATCTTATTTAATTAGTTCAATACCATCCAATATTATATGAAACAAGCAATCCAGACTACATGAGGACGGAGCTGAAAGATGAGCTATGGGAAAAGATTGCTACTGAACTGAATTACTCGAATGGTAATTGTAATATTCTAGATTTTTGTAGTTAGTAAAATTAATCTACAGTAGTTTATACAACCCATTAGAAGAATTAGATGTTACTAGACACTTCTCATAAAGTAAATTACAATTTTCGTATTTTTCCTTTTTTTTACTAAGAGAGTAGAATAAAATTAAATTATTTAATTCAGAGTCTGACTCGGAATCCAAATATATCAGAAGTTCATCTAATTCACACGCCATATCACGTCTTATTCCACTGGGTGAAAGCTCCCTAACTCGCTTAAAATCTACGGTGAATTGCAAAAACCTATTCCTGTGCTATGCATGCCCTCTGCCAGGACTGTGTTCAATGTGCGGTGCCTTGCAGAAACCTCTTCCTGTGCTATGCCTGCCCTCTGCCAGGACTGTGTTCAATGTGCGGTGCCTTGCAGAAACCTCTTCCTGTGCTATGCCTGCCCTCTGCCAGGACTGTGTTCAATGTGCGCGTGCCTTGCAGAAACCTATTCCTGGTGCTATGCATGCCCTCTGCCAGGACTGTGTTCAATGTGCGGTGCCTTGCAGAAACTCTTCTGTGCTATGCTGCCCTCTAGCCAGGACTGTTTCAATGTGCGGACCATTTCAGAAACTATTGCCTGTGCTATGCATGCCTTGCAGACTGTGTTCAATGTGCGGTGCCTTGCAGAAACCTCTTACTGTGCTATGCCTGCCTCTGCCAGGACTGTGTTCAATGTGCGGTGCCTTGCAGACACTATTCCTTGCTATAGCCTGCCCTCTGCCATGACTGTGTTCAATGTCGGTGCCTCGCAGAAACCTCTTCCTGTGCTATGCCTGCCCTCTGCCAGGACTGTGTTCAATGTGCGGTGCCTTGCAGAAAAACCTATTCCTGTGCTATGCATGCCCTCTGCCAGGACTGTGTTCAATGTGCGGTGCCTTGCAGAAACCTCTTCCTGTGCTATGCCTGCCCTCTGCCAGGACTGTGTTCAATGTGCGGTGCCTTGCAGAAACCTATTCTGTGCTATGCAATGCCTCTGCCAGGGCTGTGTTCAATGTGCGGTGCCTTGCAGAAACCTCTTCTGTGCTATGCCTGCCCTCTGCCAGGACTGTGTTCAATGTGCGGTGCCTTGCAGAAACCTATTCCTGTGCTATGCCTGCCCTCTGCCAGGACTGTGTTCAATGTGCGGTGCCTCGCAGAAACCTCTTCCTGTGCTATACTTGCCCTCTGCCTGCCCTCTGCCTCTGCTGCACCTGCCCTGCGTCCAGTGTGCGGCCGGCCTTATACATGCCTTTCGATTAGACCATTAGAACATTGGCAATAAATACGAGTTATAACATGACTGAAAATGTAAATAATGTATTCAGCGGCCTCCTATCAATCAATATATCGAATACAATTTTTTGATCATTTTTCATGGGATTTACTTCTCCATGAAATATGTTAAAACTTTGCTATCAGGATTACTACGAGCCTCATCACTATCAAACATTAAGTAAGTGAAACTATCCACAAGTTATTACTCTCACTACATTTAAGATTTTTTTTCATCATTACTGGGCGTTTTCGCCTCTGCAAGTCATCTGACACAATCTCTTCCATTCATGTCAATCTCTCCAATCTTCTCCCTCTGCCACGTGTCTCCAGAACACTCATATAGTCTTGGTCCACCCTTTTAGTCTGTGGTCTTCCAATAGGTCTTCTACCCGTTTCCTTACTCTGTAGGATTCCCTCGGCGTTTGTTGCGTCCCGCGTCTCGCGTCTGCGACCGCAGACGTGGGGTGGTGAGTCGCAGATGCGGGATACAACTGTGGGTAATTATATGTGAAGTACGGTTTGTTTCTCATTTACCAGAGTGTTTCAATTGTGCTTTATTTAATGTTCCGTGTTATATTGTTATTTTGGAATAGTGTGGATAAAAATACTAACTTGATCGACCAACTATTCCTGAGGTATCTTTCCATGTGTTGTCCTTCACACGTTGGTCTCGGTACACTGGCGAAGATATGTCAAAAATTGGTGGGTGCTTTTCCACCCCTACAATTAAATTTTCGGCCTCTTCTACGGAGAAATCTTGGACAATTTTCAAAACCAGACCAATCAAACATAAAACTGTGACACGGACTGAGGACTTCCTCTTAGTATTTAAATGTCCCTAAATCTTAAGCACCACCTAAATTATTATAACTGTAAGCGTAGACCGACCGGGATCTAAGATTTCCTCGAATAGCGCAGTTATTTTGAACCACTTTTTCTTTCAAGTATTGGTTATAAACCACTTCTATTTATTTCCTGTGTTGGCAAGCAATTATGTTAACACTAAATATAACTCTAATAAAACACACGCTTGCTTGGCGGTGCTCTCAAAGCAGTGTGGACGCAGACGCAATATAGAGACGCTGGACGCGCACTCTGGTCGCCAGTCGCAGAAGCCTCGAAGGAACTGGCCACGTGACAAACTATGTAAAAAGGGGACGGCCAGACTGGGCGAGCGAGCGAGCGACTAAAATATAAAATAGAACACATTTGTTGTAATGAGAGGTGGCCAGACTGGAGCGAGCGACTGAGCGCGCACGCTAAACCAGGTACAGTCTAGTTTACAGGCGCTAGGCAATATTATTGTATGTTGGTTCATTGAGTGCTAGGAAAACTTCTCCTTTTGACATTTTATTAATATCGATAGGTTTAGCACACTTGCTACTAACGGCCTAATTTAATTGGTATGATCATAAACCATACCTATATGTATATATATTTATATATATACATGTATATATATTTATATATATTACATGTATATATATATTTATATATATATATTTATATATACATATATATTTATATATAACATATATAAATATACATATATATACATATATATATATATATATATATATATATATATATATATTTTATATATACATGTATATATATTTATATATGTATATATATTTATATATACATATATATTTATATATATGTATATATATTATATATATGTATATATATTATATACACATATATATATTTATATATATATGTATATATATTATATATACATATACACATATATATTTATATATATATATGTATATATATTTATATATACATTTTTATATATATATGTATATATATTTATATATACATATATTTATATATATATGTATATATATATATTTATATATACATACATATATTTATATACATGTATATATATATGTGTGTGTGTATAAAACTGATATGTTAAAATACTTCAATATTATCAAAGTAGGCCTTTAGGAATAAGAATCGCCATTAGCATGGAGAGAGGATGAGAAAGCCACAACAATATATCACTTGTCAAAAACTACCCTCAGTTTACTGAGCCAAGATTCGGGCCTCCTCGTTAAAAACTAACGAGAGCTATCTGATAATCACGCGCTCGCTCGCTCGATTGTCAGTCTGGCCGAACTCTAAGCGTATCTTCTAGTGGTATTACCTTGACGATATCACCAGTGTTTTCATTCCTTAAACCATTTCTCCTTGTAACATTTTCAATACCTCTCCGAGACATCCTCTCTGCAACCTGCAATCTAGGTAAATTTCTCCTTTTTCATTTCCAAGTTTAATACATACGACATAGGTACGTCAATATTGGTAATAATAAGCCTCAAATAGCAAATTTTTGACTTCTTTTACTGTGTTTCATCGACAAATTATATCCTTAACGTTGTGATAGAACTGTCGACTCTTTTATATCCTTTGTCCTATTTCCTCTTTAATCTTACCGTTTGTGGTAATCTTACTTCCTAGATAACAAAAATATTCCACCCTTTCAAGTTATTTTCCGTTAATTGTCACTTTCTTGGTTGAGTTTGAGTTTCTAGCCACCTTCATTGTCTTCCTCTTTTTCAAGTTTAGGTCCAATCTACATCTTTCCATCGCTCCTCTAAGTCCTCTTCAGATTTTCTACCACGCCATATGACGTCTGGATATGCCATCACCTTCAATTCCCCTTGGATTATTTGACCCTGCACTTCAGCAAGTATTTAATCCATTACAATGTTAAATAAAATTGGTGATTAAAAGTTTCCCTGCCTCAATCCCCTTTCTGTTTGAAATCAGTCAGAGTGTTTATCTTATATTCTTACACAATTTTTACACTTATCATAGATGTTCCTTATTTGCTCTACAATCCCTTCACCAACTCCCCTTTTACTTAAACCCAACCATATATTTTATCTTAGTACCTTTTCATAAGACATTTAAGTAATTGAAGGCAATCATGATAGCTTTACCATAACCCATCTTTTCTCAGTGAATATCTCATCATAAAAATTAAGTCAACTGTAGATCTTACTTATTTTTACCACCACGTCGTACTACCCAATCGCTTATGTACTAATTAGGCTAGTGTGTTAAGGATGAGAAAGATTAAATTTACAGTAAGTGTACCCGAATTTGCTTAGAAAGAAAATATGAAACAATTTAGCAAAAACTACCCTCAGTACACCCTACCAGGATCGAACCACGATCACCCCGTCATAGGCAGTCTAGTATATTGCGAGAGTAGCGACTTAGACCATGCGGCCACCAAAACAAGTTTTTTGTTTTCTTTGTTGAAAGCCGTATTGTTATTCCCTTGCTGTTTCCTATCCTATATTACTTGTTTAACTTTTTGTAGAAGAAGATTTTCCTATATTTTCAGACAGTTTAACAGAAATTTAATGCTCCTGTAATTTTAAAATTTTGACTTGCTCCCTTTTTACTTTCTCCTGACCACTGGGAGAGAGAAGTATTACGATCGTTAAACCAATTGAACTCGAGATTTTGATAAAAGTCGACGTTTCTTGACCCCTTAAAGTCGTAAAGTGGTTTTCACGAGGCCGTCTGTCTGTGTGTCTGTCGGTATCTCGGCCTAGAACCTAAACCATTTTACCGGTCGGGCTGAAACTTGGTATCTAGGGTTTTAATTAGGTTCCCCCGAGGAATTTTTGCATTTAGTTATCTAACCCTAAAATTGAGGATAGTTTACTGAAGGGCTAAAAGAGAAAAAAAATATATTTTCTCTTAAACTGCTCGAATGATTTTGATTAAATTATGTTTATAGGTATTGTTTAACATTATAAATAAAATGGCTACTATCAATTTATCATTATAATAAATTTAAGGGTACTTTATATCAGCATAGATTTCCAATTCTGATCATTTCCCCGCAATTATTTGAGATACGAAATAACTTATTGTTGTTAAGTTGTAGTGCTATTCAAAAAAATATTATCTTATTTGGAATATACTTGTATAAAACCAATATTTTCTTAGCTACAAGCCAATTTTTTGTTTTATATAGAGCTCTTTGACAGTTGAAATTGTTTGTGGTGCTATTTGGTGAACAGAAATGTTTCTATTTTATCAATATTTCTGTAAAAGTGTATATTATTCTATTTATTTTCTTTGGTGGAGTGTTTTTGCAACAATGTATATGATTTAGTTTCACAAATCTTGAGTAAATGTCTCTACATAAAGATAAAAGAGAGAGAAAGTACAATTTATTTATATAACTTATTGGCATAATAATCCCTTTTCTGCAATTCTCTTGTATCTTCCTTTCCTTCCATACCACTCGCATCAATCAGTACTACCAATGCATTTCCATTGCTACTGCTGCTTTTATCATCTCAACCACCAATTCGTCTATTCCTGGTGATTTACTATTAGGTAGCTCTCTCACTGTTATCTCTAAGTCTCACATATCAAATTCTTATGCATCTTATTCTATAGCTACTGTTTTCCCATCCCTCGGCTGCTATTTATTTCTGTTCCTTCCAATAAATCCTTAAAATATTCTTTCCGTGCTATCATTACCTCCTCTTCTCTTCAATGAACTTCTCCAGATACACCCAATACTTTAGTGAGCATTTCTCTGGGTTTTGTTTGGTTTATAACCACCCCATAAAATATTATCTTGTTTCCTTTGTAGTTATCCTTTAGTATCTCCGAAAACTCTTCCTAAGAGTTTCTCTTTCGCAAATATAATCATTTTCCCCACTGCTTTAGTAAACGTTTCTATTCCCCCCACCCCCCTTATCTTCTGTTTTGTCTTTAAACCTCAATCTCAACGCTTTGTTTTTCCTTTTTATGGCCTCTGCTATACACCTATTTTACCATGGTGTTTCCTTTTCCTTTCTATTGCTTGGTGTTCTTCCTCACGTCCTTTCTGCTGCTTCTACTATTTTTGCTCTAAATCCTCTCCATTCATCTTCTATCATCCTTACTTCATCTTTAGGCAAATTAATCTTTACTGTGTCCTGGAATGCTTCTCTAACCTATCTGGCAACTTCAATACTTGATTGTAGGAATTTTACTGGTCACTGCTTTGCCTAGTTGGAGTTTCTTGAAATCTGCTACAACCAATATGGGATATCCTCCTAAATTTACACTTGATTTCATCAAATGTTTGTTAATTTAGGATGAAGACATTTGGAGATCATTATGTAATCTATAAGACTTCTTTACTGATCGTGCCAGCTATAATGGGTGAATTTGTGGCCAGGTGTTACATTAAAACCAAGGAGTCCCTCAAACACAGGTCCAACAGGTTTTCACCTTCCTTATTCCTTGGTCTGATTACATGGCTACCCCTGATCTATTTGTACCCTTTCAGGTCTATTCTAATCTAAACGCTTAGGTACCCAATTAGGACGGTTTTAAGCCTTAATTTATATCTCCAGATCCTGCATGAATTTCTCTTTCTCTTCATCTATGCAACCAGTCTGGGGGTATACACCTGAATGGAGTTTGTTACCTCCCCATCAAAAACTATTGACAGTTTTACTATTCTTCCATTTAAATATCTGGCATCGATGATCTTTCCTGCCAGCCTTCCATCTAACACAATTCTTACTCAATTATGTCCCCTGTCAGGATCTCCATAACAGCATAATCTGTATCCCTGTCCTATTTCCTTGTTTCCATTTCCTTCCTATTTTGTTTCGCATAATCCCACTATGTTTAATTTCCTTTCCCTCATAATTGCTACAACTTCTTGTTCTTTTCCCTTTAGTGACAGTATGTTAATTGGTAAATGTTGTTTTGTTGCAGTCTGTATTAAACAAAATCCAACACAAATATCTGGTACAAAACAGAAATAATTATGGAGATAATTAACTAGAAGTACAACGAAATACAAAAGGGACCAAACAAGGCCTTGTCCAGATTTTGGTTTTAAAAAGTGAGCTTATTAAACGAAATAAGTAAATTTATTCACTACAACCAAGCTAATTTTGAATATACAGTCATACATAGAATATAAACTGATCAAAACCTGCGCATGGACCTAAACAATACTCTTGCACACAGACACACAATTACTTTGTTGAAATTAACAACATCATAAGCTAAATAAAAATAATAATCAGACAACAAAGGAATAGTTTTACCTCCTATATTCAAACCTACTAGCTGAACTGTCATAACATTTATATTGAATGAATAAAATGTGTTCAACTTATAAAGGTGTTGATTTTTTTTTACTTTTTAGTGCCAATATTGGCAGTGAGCCATATTACAAACTCTTCAACGCTAGAAAGTAGCTAGGACTTATAAAAATATGCATTTGAATAAAATATAAAGTACTCACTAGGAGAAAGATTGAAAACCACAATGTACCAAACTAACTCCTTTTGTGTTCTAATGTCCATCGAAACAGACTTCGAATCTGATCAAATGAACATTGGATGTGGCTCCACATCAGATTAGCTAAAAGAAGAACGCGAGCATAAGGACATAAAAAAAATTCAAGTGTATTAAATAATATGTATAAAAATCAAAAGTCTTAAAAAGCCAGTCAAATACTTTCACTATTTAAAATATTTAACATTCATTCTCTAAACATCAAAAAGTAACTTCAGATACATTGAAGATTTAATTTATATTTTGTAAAACTGTCAAATAATTATTAGTATGGTTTTGTAACTCAATTGGTATGAACTAGCATCGTCAGATTATAGAAAAGGGAGAAAAATAAACTTTATACTAGGTAAAATATACATAATAAACTTACATTTAGAATGTAAAGAACTATCAATCAATAAAATTATTATATAAATGTATTCTATGCCAGAAAAATAAAAAGATAAACAACATGTGAAAATTTGTATAATAAAATAATTTGATACACAGCAATAAGTTCAGATGTATATAGCCTTTTTTTAAATAATTTTAAGCTTCTAATATTGTATTACACAACTCATATGGATGAAAGATATTTTATGCAAAGCATCAAGTCCCAAAAATTATTTTTATTTTAAATAACAAATATTGATAACCCAACTATTTTAATATCATGTAATTTGAAAATATAATTTATACATGTCCAGTTAAAGATGCATCACATGACTTACTATAAATGAAATTTCTAATTAAATTTTAAATATATCAATGGCTTAGTTAATTATTAACTAATGAGTTTTCATCACTCTTGAGTTCTCTAATCTTAATTGTTTCCACACGATTCCAATATAAATATACTATTCGTTTTTTATGTGAAAAATATCCTAAATATGGACTTTCACCTCCAAAAATGCCAAAATAGCTATATGACTGATCATTCTGAAATACATGATGGTCTGAGCTCAATGAGTGTAAATAGTAAAAACGAACCATTATGACGATAACTAACAACTAAGAATATCTGATTTTCGTCAACCGTGTTTTCACGAAACATGTGATATATTCACTTTAAAAGCATAAAAGTTATTTCAATGATTACAAAATAATTCTCACATATTCAAAATTCTACGAAATAAAACGCTGAATTTATTTAAAGGCAACATTTTTGAAGAAATTCAAATATGTTTAAAAGAAATTTACGGCCAGTCAGTGTTCAACAAATTTTTAAGCTGGCCTAACCCTTAACAACCGTAAAATGTTTGCGACACACATTTTTTGTTTGGGTACTCGCAGAAAATGGATTACGCACTTCAACCGTTGTACGGTAAATCAAATTTTGGAAAGTATAGACTATTTTTTTAATTATGTAACTTCAAATCAGTGGCATAATTGGAGGGAAGCAGTTGAGGCTCGTGCCCTAAGCACAAAATTAAAGGCGTGCCATTTTCATGATTAAAAAATACAGATTTTATTCTTTACCGGTTGAGCCATCGTGACTTTTACAGGGTTTTTTTTTGCCGTATTCTCTGAGTTTAATAAGATATTAAAGAAAATAATTTTATCATATGCACTGAGGATAGAAATTACCAGATTGGGTTCGAAGTATTTTCAAAATAGTGAAGGTCCTTTCATTGCCACACAAAAGAGATCAATGAAAAAATATGGTTTAAAAGAAAGTTTGGAAATGGATATGGAGAAGAAGTTTGGCACTCGTGGCTTGTTTATTCTTTAGAAAAAAAGGCAGCCTTTTGTTCTGTTTTTTTTCTATTTTCTCAAACTGACAATCAGTTTTTGGTATAGCGGAAAATGAGTTCAATTACTGAAACCCCATGCTATGTATGGTTCCGGTGGTACCGGAAGGGGTTTCACGCGCAAAGGAGATGATGGACCACCCATAAAAATGTAAAGATTCATTGATAGGTAAAAGTCGCACATGGCAAATGCTGTCTAGGCGCCCCAACCCCCTTCTCACGTCCCAACATTCACATGTATCACACACAGATGCCATGCCCTCCAATTTCCATCCCAGCCTATGCTACTATGTAAAGTAGTATGAATAATAAATAATTAATCAAATAATGAAGAATCTCAAATGATTTATTTCAGACCAAATTTACTACTTCTACTTATGAATAACATAAGATAATCACAAAAATAGCAATAACTTTTTAAAATAGGTGCATAGGTAATAGTTAAAATTAGTTAAAGTAAAACCGCACCAAGAACAAGCAAGAGTCATTGATCACTCATCATCTGAATATAAACTTCTCAGTATTTATTTACAAGTCCACTTTCCGTGATTTTACTGCAGCAAAATTGTGAATTAAACTGTCAAACGAAATATTATCGGGCAATTCAGCATTTATGGCAAAAGCATCCATCCCTAAAAGTCTTCACTGGTTGAGTTTCATAAGTACTTCGTCACCCTTCTCAGAACTGATAAAGATCGTTCAGAACTTTCATTGGTAGAAGAAATACACACACAAAAATCCGGAGGAAAGTGTCTCCATTCGGATAGGTAGCAATTAGACCTTTGCTTCG
Source organism: Timema podura (assembly GCA_033556935.1). Classification (NCBI taxonomy): domain Eukaryota; kingdom Metazoa; phylum Arthropoda; class Insecta; order Phasmatodea; family Timematidae; genus Timema; species Timema podura. The sequence continues at coordinate 97,978,867 of JAVRXN010000010.1, read as the reverse complement.
AATAGTTTTCAATATATTTCCAGGTGACTCTTCATCCAGTTTTAGTTTCTTGAGGAACTCATGGAAATGGACACACTCCTCAATGAATTCACTACCCACATCGTCGAAATATGCTTCAACAAGTTTCCTGGAACATTCTCTAATATCATTGAGGTTGCATTGAATATAATTTACTAAGAAAGACAAATCTTAAGTCGAAATTTGAATATGCAGATATTCTGCATGAAAGCTCCACAACCAGTTTATCAAGGATAAACAAAAATGTGTTAATCCTGTAATCTTCCCAGCAGTCAAAAATCGAATAATTATCTCTATTGACCTCACCACACTGCAGTATTCTCCTCTTGACTCTTTTTTCCTTTCATGTTCATACTCTTCACATCCAGATATTTTTTTCCTCACATTCATAGTAGACGATTCTATCTCGGAGCCCTTCTACATAACTTCCTATTGAACTATACATCAGGACTACCTCTTTCAAATTAGTAGTAATACCACAGTCTAGTATAAACAGTCACGAAGCTTACTAATGGTGAAAAGTGCTACCCGGCGCGACGCTAGCGCTTCAAGTGGCCTGCAAGCAGATGCATGGACCTGTCCATTAATTTGTATAGCTCTGCACTTAGAATATCAGTTTAAAACGTTATTTCTTTAGATATGTTAAATTTATTTGATAAGGAAACGTTAGTAAAAGAATTTACAAATCACTAGGAAGATAATGTACAGCATTTAATATTAGTTTAGCGTTAAATTAATTACATCACTATTAAATCCTCCAATTTAGTTCAAAATTATAAATTAATTATAATGTGTAACTCTACTAAATATAATATAGGCCTATAAACTAACGGAGATAGTAATTTTTTTTATGTTTAAATGCTACATCAAAACTATTAATTGAAGTATCAAAATAGTAAAAAATGGTGCATAAGGGCGAAAAATAAAATACACACTGATGATAAGATGAATTTTAATTTGATTAACTTATTTACTTTACATAAAATATGTTGTAACGTGAGCTAATTTAAATACATAACAAAACTTAAACAAACGTAGCAAACTTTAACAGCAATAAAATTTAATTGAAAATCAAATTTTAGTTCTGTGTACAGTCATTATCACACTTTTCTTAAAGTCATGAACCCAAATGTTAGGTATTTTTTGTCTTTTCTTTGCTTAGACTGAAGCATTTCGTCACTAAATTTCAGAGTGTAATATAGCCTAATCTTTACAAACATTTTAATGGGAGAAAGTTTTGTATCTTGGCAGCATTCACCTGGAAATCCAGGAACATTCATCAGTGATTTGACAAACACTGCCCCACATTTATTTCTATGAGCAAACTCATTAAAATCGCATGCCAACTGATTTTCACAATTTTCCAAAATATAAAAATGTTATTTTTGCAAATCACTAAGCTTCCAAATTCAACACTGTTATAGTTTTTGAAATGAGTATACATTTGGTTGCTTTCGTCAACTATACTGTCTTTCTCAGTTAAAAATTATTTGCATTTATCACATTTGTGGACTGCAAAAACCTTTTTTTAACTATACCCAAATACATAGCGCATGCTATCAAGCGCACTCAAATCTCTTGAGAAATCATTGTTATTAATGATTGTCTCTAATGCGAAGCTCTCATTTTCGGGCTTCAATTATGAAGAAACCCTAAGTGTGTGTGCATATTTTATGTCAAAAATAAATTATCCCCAGTCCACATTTTCACAATTGCCAGTTGTGGTGTCGTCACAGTTGAGTAACTTACTCAATGTTGCACTATTAAAGGCCGAAATAAAATGCTTCGAATCCCCCTTTGTGCCTAATTACTGAAAAAAAAATTCCACACTATCCTGATTTATTGTTCTTGTCAAAAAATATTTGTCACTTACGCTATCTTCTAAAAGCTCATTCCCAAACATCCTGAGAGAGCTGTTGTTAATTTTCAACCCTTTAATACATTTTACTCTATTGGTGACGTCCTTATTTTGTGAATCACAAATCTTCCATGTATATACCCATTCTTCAATTCCTAAAATAACTTCAAGGTGCTTAGAAGTTTAAGTTATACAATTTCTTAAGGGTACAGGGCCATTAAAACAATAACCATTAAATATGTCGAAGCAATCCTTTATTTTTTTGGTAAAACTCAGCTGTAGCAAAAGCCGCAGACTCTATAGTGCCATAAGCAACAAGTGTTTCAATGGCGGCAGCTACTGTGTGACTTAAAACACGAGCAGCAATACAAACTTTCATCTTTGAAAATGGTGGTGAGTAAACAGACTTTTTTGTCGTTTTGGAGCCAATTTGTACTTTCTATTGATGTCACTTAAATACAAAGTTAAAATGTGTTTCCAAGAAACTATTCCAGTTCCTGGATTTTCCAACTTATGTTCAATGTTGTATTTAGCTAAGTTATTTCTAACGCTTATCACGTGGCACGTGAGTGTGTCATAAAATAAATCAATTTTGTCAGCATCATGAATAAATAAGGCTTTTCCTTTGTAATTACAATATCCTTCCTCCATTCCACGAAATTAGATCCTAGATCTGTAACACAGGGGTTTTACTGCTAATCCTACTTATTTTAATTTGCCAACAACATCAATAAATATATTTTTCAAATCCACAGTTTTAATTTTTTCGTTATTAAAAAAATATAACAGGGTTGTCTAATCTTAGAAGAAATTCAATTAATCCTATAACAAGTGCACTGTTCGCAATCTTTCTGTTCGTTTGTCACCAGAATCCTCAAATCCTAGAATATAATCAGTGGAGCTGTCATATGACAAATTGTACATTAATGACATTTCATCCATGGACACATTAACAATTTTTTCATTTTCAGACATATGCTGCACTTTTTCCTTTAACAATGTAATGTTTCATTTACACCACACTGGAGTCTTATGCCTTCAACATACTTTTGCAGTGTTCGCGCCGAAGGTAAGTTAAAATATCTAGACAAAAATCGATAGCCTTGTGGACTGCAAGATAACATGTTCAAGGCAAAGAGCTTAATTTTCTCATTCCATCTATTACCGCATTTTTTGTTCGAAGGCATCTTAATTTGACTCAATAGTATTTTGAGGGCTTTCTTTTTCAAGTATTTCGATAATATACACGTAATGCGATTTCTTTCAGTAGCAACACTATATTTTTTATCTTATTTTATTTTGCCCATGACATTAAAATGGCAAGAACATACCTTAAGTTCTTTACATTTTTTCCGTAATCTATAAATTTTGCACTTTTCTTTTTACAAGATTTTTTTGTAATATCCAATAACTTTCTTCAATTGTTGTATTTCATTTACGTCTCGGCTTGTCGAAGTGTCTGGAACATTTGTTGAACTTTTTTTATTTACAGCTACTTTATCACCCATATTAAGGAAAGTTTCCATAGAAGTAGCACTAACTCAATTTTTATTTGGGGTCGATTCATTACGTTTAGTTAGTAATTTCCGTTTCAATGTCACGCTTGCAGCTTTATTTGGAACATCAATGAAAGTTGGAATCACATTTCATATTAATTTATTTTTCTTCTCATTCATAAACTGTGAATCTTTAAAATGAAATGCATAAAGCTTGATGTTATTATGCAAATATCGCACGTCTTTCTTGAATAAAGCATCCCGTCGGCTGTTGAATAACCATTTTATGCTTCTTTCACTGTCTTTAGGAAAGCTAGAAAATGAAATATCAGGTTTCTTTTTCTTATTGTTACTACAATTTATAGCACTGCACACATCGCTTCTCTTTGTAGTCATTATAATCATATTAATTAACTTATCCACTTCTCAAACACATCTTGTTACGAACGACTAACGATCAACACAGTGAATACACTACTAATGGAATGTTTGTTGGCAGAAGAGTGGTGATTGTTGGCCGCTAGAAGCGCTGTCATCGCACTGGTTGCAAATATTTGCCTGGAGCTTCGTGACTGTGTATACTAGACTGTGGTAATATTGTGAAGACTCTTGCTCACTTTGTCACACCGTTCTAGAATATTTGTCCAAACTTTTGCTAATATTTCGGTCTCCAACTTAACAAAGCTAGCACACAAACCTTCATCCTCAGCTCGTGTTTCCGGTTTTCGCATGGGTTATTGGCAATTTTTGTTGCAGCTGAAAGAAAAGTGTGGTATAATGCCGTCAGTGCTCTGCATGCATTATGTCTTACAGACAATCATGTTGTTGACAAAGGCTTTGGCAGCAGTTTGATGTCAGCATTACTTGTTTTAATTTCACCTTGAAGAATTTCCCATCTGCTTGTTGACTCACTGAAGAGTGAGCATACCGTCCATTGTATTCTAAAGATTTTATGAAAATGGTAAAATTCAAAAATTCAATTACTCCCATCATGTTCACCACTAAACCAAGCGTCCCTGAGCAATTGCCCAGTTTGCCCCCTTATCGATAGTGTTTAACTCAATGGAAGTAAATGGAAATAAATATTTTAGATAACAGAGGAATCATTGACAAAGAACTTCAAAATCAAATTGTAACAGAAAAACAAATATGGTGAGATGCTCACCACAGAATTCTCCATTATATGAATGTAAAGCAACTCAGAACCTTGGATTGCGTGGCCACAGGAAATCGCTTAGGAAGAGGAAAGCAGTATTGGAAATTCCCTTGGATTAATAAAGTTTTTGGCAAACTTTGTTCCTGTTCATGAAAGAACATCACAGTAATGTGAAAACCCACCTTGATACAACATTATATTTATCTTATTAATGCAAAATTAATTATTTATTCAGCCGATGACTTGTACTGTTCACCATAAATTGTTATGGAGAATCCATAAAGCAAAATATTTTGGCCTCATGTTTGATTATACTCCAGATCAAGCACATTGAGATAAAATGGCAAAACATTTCGTTATGTTAATACTGATTTTCAGAAGAAAACAATTCATGTAAAAGAGTATTTCCTTAGATTTATCCAATTAAAACAAAAGTATGCTGAAAACCCCTGGAAGTGATTTTAGAACAACAGGGAAAAAAAATACAAAATGCCATTTGAAGATTGTTGATCTCAGTGCTGTGACAATGCGGCAATTATCGCTGAATATAAAAATGGTATTCAACAAATTATTATTGAAAAATATAATAAATGTCACCTCCTGTGCGGGCCTAAAGTGTCAGTATGATTTACGGGCAAGGATGGGGATGGTGGCAAAATAGATGTGTGGGTGTGGGTGGGGCACCATGCACTACTACAAAATGTGATATTATAAAGACGTTACCAAAGGATATAAAGACTTTGACTTAGGATCTCAAGAAATAACTGGTTTGGTAAGAAATGCTTAACCGATGGCCTGACTGACACCCTTTGTGGTCCCTCACGGATTCAAACCCCGCTAACCTGGGCACAACGCTTGCCCTCCAGCACAAATACCCGATGACCCGATTTTCTAACCCATGCAGCCCCAAAACGGGCAGAGTAACCCCTCTGAATATATATTATTTTGTCAGACTCGATAGCTCTAAAACAGAACCATATATACTACAAATCGGCCGCATTGTTTTGAGTTGTCAGCTGTTACGTCCTAATGCTTACTAACTCATCAAAACAAGTTTAACCAGACCAGTTCGGTTGTTCACTTCTTTCGACACTATAATGCTAATTTAAACAAACACCCCAATTAGGGCAAGGCGGCTACAACTACCCCGGGGTTTTCCAAGATAGTAGAACATCATTTCTAATATCTTGACTCTTCCCCAACAATTTGAAAAATCTCATTTTTACACTCTACATGTATATTTATTTACCCTGAAGCTTCATTACTCAACTCCTGTCATAGTTTCATCTAAACTTAGCGGTAATGTCACATTAACATTGAGTAAATTTGCTAAATCGGCTTTCTTGCCTCTACAATTTTTACCTTTCTAAATACATAAATTGAGGTTACAATAACAAAAAACAAAATTACGACACTAGAAATGATATAACCACACACAAGCAACTTGTTAAAATGCCTCTCTTCAATTCCTGCCTTGGCTTATAATACTCTAAGAAAGACAAAATATTTGACAATTTCCTTTATAGGAATGGGATGAAGAAAATCGGAATAAGTGGGTTCAAATAGGCAGTAGAAATAATATAGTATATCTGTTATTATCTATATTAATTATTCTGACTTGTTTTCAAATATTAATAGGCCTAAAGCCAAGTACTAGGTTCAGGGGCGTTGCACGAAATATATTTGGGAAGGGGGGGGATCAGTTGTTTTCCCAACTCTAAGCATTTCGAAATTAGAAAAATTCCCAAGTAACAAAGGAGAGTACAAGAAAGGCAATGTTGAGAACGTATGGGTTGGGGGGGAGGGGCAAGAAGGAGGCTCTTAATTTTTTTTTTTATTTGGGATGATAATCAAGCCTTGAACCGAGCCTTCAGACAAATGTATTTTTTAATTTATTTATTTGCAAGGCCATAGAGTTTGGTGGGCACATTCCCCAATTGCCGGAAGCTAGAAATAATTATAATTGATAAACAGTTCTAGAAGCTATCTGAAGTGTTTTAAATGGCAACATTACCCTCTAACTGCTGAAGGTTAGGAAAAATCCTTAGTATTAAACACCTATAGAAGCTATCTGAAGTGTTTTTTTGGCAACATAACACCATAACTGCCGAAGGCTAGGAAAAATTATAAATATTAAACACCTCTAGAAACTATCTGAAGTGTTTTTTTATGACAACATAACCCCCTAACTGCCGAAGGCTAGGAAAATTTCTAGATATCAAACACTTCTAGTAACCATCTGGAGTGTTTTTTATGGCAACATAGCCCCCTAACTGCTGAAGGCTAGAAAAAAAAAAATTATAGATATTAAACACCTCTATAAGCTCTCTGAAGTTTTGCCCCCCCCCCCCCCCCCCGTGACAAGCTTGTTTATTTGTTCATACTGGATTTTTAAAGCTACAAGGATTTTTCAGTGCAACTTGAATTATTATTTATTTCAGTTTACCTGCATCTGATCTAAATATCCAATTGAGCTTAAATATATTTATTTAGATTTGCAGATATTGTTCAAATCGTGTATTTAAATTAAAAAATTTAACTGACTTCATTACAGTGGTTTCTAACGTTTTGGGTGACCTGGTGGTCTAGGAGTAAGGTGTCAGACTTCTGTGCTGGGGGTCCGGGGTTCAATCCTCGGTCCCGGCACAGATTTATCTGATTGCCAAACCCTTCCTTCACCTCTGACAAGACGTGTATTAATCACAACTTGTGAATGTGAGGAATGCCAGGCCTCTACCGTGGTTCGGATTCCACGTTAAACTGTAGGTCTTCCATTTCATCTCACAATCACCCTACCATTACACATTAGCGTAAGTGCGTATAACCCGAACGGGTAGTAAGACGCGGTGCTAATAATAATAATAATAATCTAACGTTTTGTAGTTTATGATCATAACTTTTCTCTCTGCAGCCATCGCGACCCTTTGCTAACTTAAAAGCGTTCAAATCCTAGTTTTTAAAAATGTTTCACTGTGTATTACTACCAGCCCTGATTATCTATAGTTAGCTTCACCAGTGGTATAGGTAAAATTTATAGGAAATGTACACTTATTTGCTTGGAAGGATATTAGGATAAACTACCCCTGGCCAGAATCAAAATCCTTATTCACCTTCACCAACAAACCAAACCAAAAGAACGTGACATTAAACCCACATGTCCACTAATGATTGTTTTAAATATTATAAATTGCTTATAATAATGATTATATGCTAGTAATATGTAGTAAAATAGAATCAACCAGCCCGGGGTTGGGGGATGATTTTATATTATGATAGCAGTATTACAAGGCTGTCACAGTAAACAAGTCAGCAAGAAGCTATCAGAATGGAAAAGCCAAAAGGAACCTAAGCAGTAACTAGGTCGTTTTTAGCACTTTAACAACTGACGTTTCTATTAAAATTTCGCATCTTCTTATAATCATTAAAATCCTTGAAAAAGTAAATATAAAGCTAAAACCTTTATATTGTGACCCCACCCACAATGGGTCTAGGTTAATTTTTTGAAAACAAGTTATTAGAAAATCAATTTATCGAAATCAATTCACCGAATACAAAACCATCGAAAGTAATTTTGTCGAAAATAAATTTTCCGAACGATCTATTTGTCGAAATCACATTTTTCGAAAATCAATTTCTCCAAGTGAATTTACCGAAAATCAATTGTTCGATAGTCAAATAACCGAAAATGAATTTTTCGAACAATCAATTTTTTGAAGAATCAATATCGCTAACTGCAAATTGATTTTTTTTTCTGAAAATCAATTTAGAAAACTGCGAGTTTTCCGGAAGCTATTTTATCAAGGACTATTTTTTTCGAATATATCATATATTGAAAAAACTATCGAAAAATGCTATCGTAAAACAAGTTTTTCAAAAATATATAAATCTAAATTTTAAACTTTTTTAAAAATACTAAAACAACAACTATTTAATCTAAATGTGTTCTATTGTTTTATATTTATTGATTATTTATTTTAATAGGTATTAATATTAATAACACTTCCAAAATAACTATCGTAAAGCAAGTTTTCTCAAAATCTAGTTTTCGTAAGTATTTTTTTAAATCTATGAATGCACAAACCTTTTTTAAAATACTATACAAAGTAATCAAAATTATTTTTTAAACTTCAATACAGCACAACTTAGCATATTGAAATAGATGTTGTTATTTTTACTGGCCAATTATTTGAATGTTAATATTTTTTATGGATGCAAAAAGATTTTTAAAATATTCAAGGTATTAAATTTCACTAAAACTAGTCTTCAAACAAAAAATAGTATTAGTACCCAATGTTATGTGAAACAGCTCGCAAATAGTCATACACGCTCTCATTTTGGGCCCAGCCAGCAACACTTTGCCTCAACCTTTCCATGCTGTTTCGGTATTTATTACGTCGACGAGAAGGTTTCTGCCCACTGATGTACTGCTCAATTCGAACCTCATTGAGAGACTGCTCCATCTTGATTGCTGATACGAATTTCCAAATATTGGGATGGTTTGCAGAGATATGTTGTTGTAACCCTCTGTGCCATCCTTCTATATTGTTGTTTGTCTTGGGTAGCCCCTGAAGAACACTATCATAACATTTCCAAATTTGGTGTGCGTAAATTGGAGGGCGCTGACCCAAACGATAATCAGGATGACCAATCCCCACATGGTGCACATTGGTGCAATACATTGCTATTGCACAAGGAATCAAAAGTGTCCACAACTTCTTCAGTAGGAACAACCGCAAGAGCGGGTAATATGCGAAGCTTTAGTGAAAAATCGGCATCATTCTCATAGCGTTTTTTCAAACCATTTGTTTGAATTTTACGAAAAATAAACTGGCAAAAATGCAAGAAACAGCCACGATGATTTGTAAGAGGATACTCATCCTTCACTGCATTTATCATTGACATCTCAAAGTCAGTCATAAGGGTCTGAGGGTTAAAAGCTGGCTCTAGCTCCTTCACCTTTCTTAAAAGACGTATAAGTTCCTTGTCTCTTGTCCGCTAGAAGTGCATACACAAGTGGGACGGAGTTATTTGCTTCAAATCCGTGAATAGTATACAACTGCTCAAATAGGGGTGAACAGTCTTGAAGGTGCTGTCAGCATACCAGATGCTTAGAACGCCAGGAAGCTGTATGTTTCTTCGAGTAGAACATATAAGTATACGGTCATCTTGAGGTCCTGAGTCATACATTAAAAACTCTTCTCCATTTACAGTTAGCTTGTATTAATCAGGAAACACAATGTCGTGACGGAAACTAGGAACAGCTGGTCCAGCATTTACTTCTTTCATTCGAATATTTCTTATTGTTCCTTTCACATTCGGCACACTGGGTAGTTTTGCAACGACACTTTGACTAGCTCCACTCGAGACTGAAGCCAAGATACAAGTTGATGGATCACAGGTGTTTTTGACGTGTCACGGATATTTGCCATTAGATTCTCTGCATTCCCATGAGCAGCGTCCCCTAGATGATTATGTTCATTTCTCTTACTTAAAATAATACTATCGGATTCTGTTATGACTCGCGCTCCACACTTTACACTTTGAAATCTTTCACACTTCCAATAAACCCTTTCTTCAACTTGCTTTTCTTTGTAATATAAATGACCGTCAAGTAGGAGTTTACGTCTTCCTTTTTCACTCATCACAAACTTTAACGCCATAACAATACTTTTAGACTGAAAATAAATGTTAACACACTTTTCATTAAAGATAATGGAGCTTGAATGAGCCTAATGGAATGTGTCAAGCTTCCTCTCCATGCGGTTACAGGTCACCTACCCCTACTATCAACCCCCCCCCCCCCTAGAGGGCGGACTAACTACAAATACCCTACACTAATTTTCAAGGAAAATTATAGTTGGTTTAAAGTAAAATAATAATGTTTTAATGAGCAGCGCACTTTAACTTATGTTAAGATCAAGCATAACTCTTAGTAAATTATTTCATAATATAATTTTTAAATTATTTAAAATTACTAAGCCTTGCATAGAAAGTTAGAATTATATTATACTTCAAAATTTATCTTTCGAAAAATTTATTTTCGAAAACCTCCTTGTACCGACCCACTCTCACTCTATTTAGTTACAACCACAATAGACTAAAAAGGAGGAGGGCGATATCTAAGGGAATAATAATATGAAAAAGTAAAACAGTTGGAGGTTAAAGAAATATTTGAATTATTTATTCAAAGTAACTAACAGTGTTAAAACAACAAGTTGCATGGCCTTACATGTCAAACTGAAGTGTGTTGGAAAACAAATAAATCATGGCAATTTATTTCATGCGCAGTACGTTACAAAAATGTTAAGGTATAAAATTATATTATATAAACTTATCTAAAAGAAATCAATGAAATAAACAAAATTATTGCTATTATTTAAAGAAAACTTTTCTAAATGATATACAAGCTTCTAATTTACCACAGTGAATTAAGATCAAACAAAATTAAGATCAAAAGTTTAAATTTCTAAATATTACAAATATAGCAAAGAGCTTAAAGAGCCTCTTTTAAATGGTTTGCAACGCGTCCGATTCACGTCTGTGAATACAGGCAAAACAGTTTTAAATTTAAGGAATAAATTTAAATTTAAATATCGCACCAGATATTTACTTAAAGCACAAAGGTTTGATTTCCCGACTAAGCTCAAACCTTCGTGGAACCATTACCCTCTTCACCTTTTAAAGAATTAAACAAGATTCCCACATTTAAATTTATAATATAAAAACGAAGTTACGTTAGAAAACTTGTAATTTTTGCCTAAATTAATCAGCAAATATTAAAGTCAAAACCATATTAATCAACAAAAATAAGTTACTTTACCATTAGCTTCAAAGAAAAGAAGTCTACAAAATATCCAAATAAAGAAATATTGCCAACTTAAGGAATTTAAGTTATTACTGATAGCAAATACATTAGCTTGTTTAGGGGTGGGTAGTAACATTGTCGTATTAGCAGTATACGCTTTTGAAACATTTATTGTGAAAAATAGATTTGAGGTAGATTCATTTTCGAAAAAGAAGTTTTCGAAAAACTTTTCGTTCTAAGAATTTCTAGATCGAAAAATTGGCTTTCGAAAAACTGCATTTCGAAAATTTTTTTTCTGAAAAAATGATTACGAAAAATTTATTTTCGCCTAATTGATTTTCGAGAGAAATGTTTTCGAAAAACTATTAGTTCGAAAAATTGATATGTCAAAAAATTGGTTTTCGAAAAATTAAACTTCGAATAATTGAATTTCGAAAAACTGATTTTCGAAAAATTGCTATTGGGTAAACTTGCCGACTACCATCCAAAACACGCTGCGACCCCCAAGTTGGAAACCGCTGCTTTATTATAACACAGCTGGAAGCAAATTTTAACTAGTAAGCTCCTGGAGATGTAGAACTCGCTCGTCACTTTATCAAAAAATTAGCAATTTGGCCATATGTATTTAAAAAACATTTTCAACTGTAAAATAAAGCAATAAAGAATGGAATTTATTGATATTTCTACAGTATTTTGATACCTGTCTACCAATGTCCTTCTTCATAACCTCATGGAAGTTGCTCTAAAATGTTAATACTGGTACTAACCTATTCAAAACATATTGTAATTTAGCGCGTGAGAATGAAGGGGCTTTTCCTGACATTTTATTAAATAACTTATGGCAAATTCGAAATCAGCACGCTAAACAACAGGGTTGTACGAAATTTCATGCAAATCGAACACTAAATAACAAATTAAAAAATGTATCCCAAATTTGAAAATGTTAAAGTGTGAAAAAACTTTAATTTTTGTTTAATATAGTTTACTTAGTCAAATGATAAGTTATAAGAGTTGTAACAATGTAACACAGCCTTATTACTCCTCTTCCTTCATTGTTCCTTTGAGCCTATTTAAATTGCTTTCATGAAAGCCTATTTTAATAAACAATGAAATAAGAAACATCAGTTTAATTCAAACTAGGATGGATACTTGCTAGAAAAATTAGTGTGTATTTCAGAAGTCAAACATTAACACTAACCTCAATGTCCTCATTTCATCAGTCAGAGCCTTCGATAAGAAAACAATAAAAAGTTTGCGTAGCATTCACTGCATTTATGCCTTCAAAATTTAATAAAACCCTAATTAAGGCATTGGCTGTATAACATAAATGATAATTTGAATCATAAAACTGTGACAGTCTAGCAGCCACGAAAGTCACAACTAAAAACACCAAACCATAAATAAAACATTGGCTGACAAGCATTGCTGGCTGATTGAAATTTTGCTACTGGGCAGCTCATTCTCCCTTATGATTCGTTTCCATACCACATTTGACATTGGCTCATTGGCCGTTGTCTATGCCTACTGACAATGGTGCTACTTAACTACTTGATTAACCAAGATTTCTACAATCTATTAAACAAGGAATCTCCTTTAAATGTTTGACGATTTTTGAAGTCGGGATTTTTTGTAGAGTAGGGATACACAGTTGGGAAATTTTAAATTTGTCTGTACAAGTCTGTGGTTAAGCTACTATCACACGACACTTGCTTGTACTAGAAATCAAGTGTGCTAGCTAGCGCCTAGATATCTGTATACTAGCTAGTACAATAGAAACGGGACTAGAGTATTCACACGCTGCTAGTTTGGTACTAGGTTCTAGTGCAAATATTTATGGAACATCAACTATTAATTTTGGGTGAAGCAGCTGAATTAATTATTAATAATGATATTGAAAATTATGAGAGAGAGCGTAGGAAAAGAATATGGACACGGAACTGGCTGGAAAGACGAAATAATGATCGCGGGATACTGAAAATGATACATTTGGAGGTTAGGTAGGATACATTCAGGGTGACTCTAACGTTTAGTATCTCCCCAAATTTGTATTCATTTATTTACGATGTGGTCAGAGGCACCTTTAAGACTATGGGTGTCCAAGTACAGTATTCTTAACACACATATGTTCTTTTTTTAGGCCTACGCACACTTTATATTCTAAAAAAGCAACCACCCAAGTTGGCATGCTATCAAGTTTATTTAGATTAAATTTGGTCTGGAACACAGTTTGTCATTTTTAGATGACATGTTTTTAATTAAATATATATTTAATATATTTTCATATTGTGGAAATTTGGTATTATATAAACAAGGATATTTAGAATAATTTTCTGCCAACAACAAAATAACATCCGATGACCATGTCGGCGCCATTTCTATTATTTCTCCACACAAACTCACAAAGTCTCAGCGCGCTTTGATTGGTCGAATTACACAGACTAGTGTCAGAACTAGTATGAAAATAGCGCCTGTTCTATCCTCAAAACTAGTATGGTAGCCAGTACCAAGTGGCAGAACCAGTATACTTTTTCTGATTCACACGACGCTAGATGATGACGTGCTAGCTAGCGCTAGCTAGCACACTGGATTTCAAGTACGAGCTAGTGTCGTGTGATACGGGCTTTAAGGACTTTCATAGTAGAAAGTAATGGGGTACAGAATGAGCCTATAATTTCCCAACTCCAGATCTCAAATCTCACAAAATTCCCAACTTTCAAGCTTTTAACCAACATTAAACATTTTAACCAACCCCCTGGCACGACGCCCCTGACTAGGTTAAGGAACCATTCAATTTCAATAATTTTAGCCTATATCTGTTATTTGTAAGCTAAATTAAACCCACTAAGACGATTTAAAATTTCATCTTTCTAACTTGCATTTTATTTTTGCCAATTTGTAAATCTTTGTTTAGTATGGGCCAAATTAGAAATAATATAAGTCGATTTGTCATTTCACACCAGTAGGGCCCATTTATCTCTATAATATAACTGGATGGACATCTGTGGCTGCAATTTTCGAGCTGTAGTCTGCATACTATTGTGTAAGAGAGAAGGAAACTTTCAGGTATCTCTTTCTCTCTTACATCCATACTAATCAAAGTGGCATTTTTACATCGTTCATTAATACGATTGAATATATGAGATACATCAATGTGTGATGAGTTAAATGAAATAAATGTGTTAGTAAAAGCTTTTAAGAGCTTAACAAAGTTATAAACTAGCGAGTTTTTTCTTTAAATAATTTGATGTAGACGAATATATACGATGATTTTTGAAGGAAGCTCGTTTAGAAGGCTTTATCTCGTACCAGAATCCTACTTTATTGTAGTGTTTAGTTAGGATAAAAGACTTTCCAGAAGGGGATTTCTACTTTCATTCTAAATGGCCGTTTATCCTACCAAAATACTAATATTTGGTAGTATTCTGGTGCGAAATAAAGCCTTACGGATTGGGATTCCTACTAAAATCATGGTTTAGTAGATAGGGTGCCGTACTTCCTACAAGCCTATAACCTAAATTATCGTTTGAACGTAAGACTTCTACACAAATTATGTCAGTCAAACAAATGTTATATAGTTTTTAGCTAACTTGTTTTATTATAGTTATCGAATTTTCAACATAATATGGTTTCTGAAAGCAATATACAAGCTAATAGCCAACTTTAAATATAAGTGTAGTCTTGGCAGACTCTAAGCAACATGGATGATAACTAAATATTTAAATATATTAAAGATTTTATTCGTATTTGCACAGTATTACCTGTAAAACTGAATAGTATATTCTTTAATGTAAATGATTCTTCAGGCAAGAGTGGTATAATACTTCAATATTTTCAAACAATAACACTTTTATTCATCAGAGACATCTTTTCGAGTAAGAACATTGAAATAAACCGTTAAATCTTTCCCCCCACAATGAAGCAGACAATAAACTTGAGCGTTACGTTTTGATCCTTGGCAATGCCTAAGTTTATGTCCATCAAGTTTAATATAAATATCACTGGTAGGGCCTTGATACTTTGAAGCGTAATAGTAATTAGAAATTGTTAAAAGTGTTAAGCCCACACACTTCTGTCCAATAACTTACTTTATTAGTTAAGTTGAAATTTCATCTTGAATATCAGTTAATTCCCTCATTAATGGATTTTTGTGGTTAATACCCAGGGTTAACCCAGCCATGGACCTGAACTTAGTGATAAAATATTCCTCTTTCTTCACATACTACATTGATATCTAATTTGATTTATTATTCAACAACAAATTGGAATTCAAGAATCTAAATATCTATTTATCAAAATATATCTATCTACAAAAATAAGATACATATATACTACTTAGCGGAATATATATAAATTGCTTAAACAAATAGGTACTATTAGCATTACCTAAATCCAGGGGTGAATTCTCAAATATTTAGCCGGAAGAGCCTATCTTTATTTTAGATTCTTGAAAATCGAATTACTATTCTCATTTATAACTAGGTTATTTCAAGTTTGCACTTGCTTGGTAAGAAATTGTAATTTTTGTATTATGCATTTTAGAAGAATTGTAATTGATTTATAAAATAGTCAATGATTTCGTACCTAATTTTCATTGAATATTTAATAATTATTTTAGGTCATTATGTCAACTAAGTCATTCATCCCTACTGTGAAAGCCCAAGACGCAGAAGAAGAGGACTTGGTAGATCCTCAAGAATTACTAAGGGTAATCATGATTTACATAATATAAATCTACTTTGCCGGATTGGATTTAATATTTGGTTGTGAAGGGGGCATTTAATGTAGTGAAGCTATTTCAAGCACTTTTATAATTGTAAACGTTAGGAAATGTTTTTAATTTGTTCTGCAATATACCTTATGCTTGTAAATTCTAAAGCCTGCAACAAAGTTTAGCATGTGTGCCTTCAATCCTCCATTTTATAGATTTACTTAATTCCTCAATCTCTTATCAATATTTGTGATCTAGAGGATGAGTGGGAGAAGCAAATGCTCAACATGCCGCCCACCTTTTAGATTACTACTTATATTTTATCTAATATTTCTTGTTTGTTAAAAATAATCAATAGGTTAGGAATTACAAACAAACCTATCATAACCTAACCTTCCATGTTTGAGAAAACTAAAATAAGAGTTGGTTGGTATGGTTGTTCTAGTTGGGTACCTATTTTTAGGCTAATTTGTCACAATGTACATTGCGGAAAGAGGTAACTAACATGGCGTGATCACGGTAACTACTGTTCTGTAGGTCTTTTGATTTGATTACAAATCAATTAGTATTTATAAACAAAGGAAAATACCCATTATCTTTATATGCCTCATCTAAAATTTTTAGCTTTGTCTGGTAATGTTAAGCCCAGTAGGCCTACAGCTGACAACTTAGTGTACAAAAAGTTGTACAAGAAATTTCAAAAAACACAAAATTTTACTTAATTTGCTTTCCACAACTTATTGCATACCATTTCGGGGAATAGAACATGTCCTATATTGGCCATTTTTATTGTTAAATTTTAGATTGTTAATAAATTACCTTATCTGCCAAACGTGAACAAAGTGAATATACGATAACATAGTTATGAGGCATCAAATTATTAATTAAAAACGGTTACAATTTAAAGTTATATTTTTGCTATAAAAAATATAAATAATACACTTAATATTATATTATTTATCATTGATTTATTTACTAGCTTATCTGTTATTATTCCACCAAAAGCAATTAAACTATCAAAGTGTTCACAATATTGTATGCACTCACATATGACATGTGAACAGCCTTGAGATAAAATTTGTCTGCAATCAATGTGATCAAGATATTGTACAGTTCCTTGCACAACTTTTTCTACAAGCAGTTGTGTTGCATGTACTTAGCATTACTTTTGTGAAAATATTTTTTTCAAAAATAAATTGTTTGCAGACTAGACATTTAAGTACAAATAGACTAATCGTGCAAACAATAAATGTCTTATGCATACAAACCTTTATTTGCATAGTATTTGTGTAATGGGTCAATCCATATCAAGTGGTCCAACACTAGTTGCTTGACCATTTTGAAAAAATTATATTTTGTGTGCTGTTAACCTTATATGTTGACAGTTTAAAACCAATATTTTATTTTTACACTGGTTTCAACACGGTGGCCATCTTTGTATCATGGTGCACAGCATTTTCAGCATTTAAAAGAGTTTACAGTAACTTCATTATCTCAGGTGTGGTAAGTCCTAGGACAAATTTACGACGACTTATGTTAAGGATATTACTGTATATGCTACAATTTTGTTAAGGTATACTGGTACTATACTTTTAAAAATATGTCTTCATCATCAATTTAAAGGCCAAAGTTTTGTATTGCAATCACTAAAAATGTCATTTTTGGGATTATTATTGGGGCCAAAGGCAGTTTATTTAAGGATTAATTAATTTTTTAAGTACAGATGAAACAATTGTCTATGTTAAAATTATTTGAAGTTTTTGAGTTTTGTATTTTATTTTTAACATTACAAGGTGTGCACATAACATTGCATTAACATTCAAGCTGATTGTGATTCATGCATAGTGGACAACTTGTAAGCCTTCTATAGCCTATGAAAATATTATATTAAATTATATTATTATATTAAATAAATTATTATTATTATTATTATTATTATTAGGGTCAATCCATATCAATTGGTCGGTTGCTTGACCATTTAGAAAACATTCTTGTTATGTCAATTTGTTTGATCATAAGGTCCACTTTGAAAAAAAAAAATACTGAAAGGAATGCATGGTCACCATCATAAGTGAAAACTCATTTTACTACCTTATTTTTATATAAAAAAAAATTACTGGTAGGCTACTTATATAAAATATTTGGACTCGTCCTTTTTGTCCCAGAATCTTGAAACCTTTTATTTGCAGCAATGGTATGAATATTGGGCTTTAAATTTGTTGCCGAGGTCACTTTCATTTATTGATGACAAATGAGTGTCCATAAGTTGTGATCTCTAAGATGTTTTTTCCCCTTCTCACAAAAGAGAACAGCTATTTACCCATACATAAGTGCTGCCAAACTCAACTATTTTTAGGAATCATTTTCTAGAGAGGAAAGAATAAAAATTTGGAACAAAAACCATACAAAACTCTTGTTTGAATATTGAGTCATGCTATATTTCATTTAATGCCATTTAAAAATCATATGCCTTTTCCACATCGAAGGTAAATAGTCTTTTGAACATCGCAAATTTAAGCTCATAATTTAAAAAATCCTGGAATCATTTATTTTTATTTTACAAATCACAAGTCTTCAATTTTTTGTGAGTAGTCACTAATAGGTGTCGTGATTCACTTTGCATGAATATGGATTCAAATGTTTTAAAATCACCCAATTACCGTTACCACTTTTAATTTGACATTGCCACAGCAAAAGTTTTGTTTGAAAAATATTGATGTTACTGGTATAAGTTTATTTTTCCTTTGAGATTTAAGTTTAGTTTATTTAAATATTTTGTTATTTTGGCCATAAATGCTAGATCTAGACTCTATTTTGTATTTTTAATGTCAGAAATATCTTGTGCCTTCGTTTCTAAGATCATCATAATTTTGTTTCTCAAATCAAAGAAACTAAACACCTTGTGTCAAGATAAACAACACATGTTTGTGTAGTATGGCAAATCTTTACAATCCCAAGTCACAAAGTAGAAAAGCAAATTGTGGATAATTCAATCAAACCATGGCATGAGCCTAAGTTTTGCAGTTCCATTAAAACATTTTTTATAAATTGCCCATCTGTAAATGGTTTTGCAATTGATGGAATCAAATGTGACTGTATAACTGGCTTTCACTGCTGTCTGTTAATTACCACAATGAAAAAAAAATTGGTTGTTTATTTAAACTTGTTCACTTTATCTTCTATAATTTTTTCAACAAATAAATCATATATCTCCATGTGGCTATTATATTGACAGTTAATATTGTACTCTTTACAAACATTGATTGTTTATATATGAGACATGAAAAAAATATTTCAGTGCCCACTTTTTCTTCGATTTTGCATTTTAAAGGTTTTGAAATTAAATTTTTGAGAGTTTTCTTATTTGAAACCCACTTTGGTGGCCGCGTGGTCTAGTGCACTATTCTCGTGTTGGACTCTAACCTGCCGAAGACGGGGAGATCAGGTTTTAGGTGCACTGAGGGTTGTTTTTCCTTAAATGATTTTCCACTTTCCTTTCACCCTTTACAAAATCCATTAAAATATATTTCAAGATGAATGCTTTCAAACTACATACATGTTGCCACTTATTTTTGTTACCTAAAACAATTAGAATAAATCACACGACCCCTTGCTATGGGGGACAAACAAGACTGATTTCAATATTTCCGTTACCTCTTAAGTTTGGAGTAGGAAACTACAAACATTTGTTTTTTTCTTCACTTTTCACTGGAGGGTCTGACAAACTGCAAGTATCAGAAATACGCGACCAATGTTGCCAAGCCCAACTAGCAATATTGTGTCAATATCAAAGCTAAATTTTGCTAGTTTCCCCCAAAATAATGCCAAAATTTACGTTTTATTTGCTAGTTCTTTCTTGTGTACCTTATATACCAGCTTGAAGCATTAAAATACCTCTTTACCCCTTCCATCCCATCTGTTTTGTTTAAACTTGAACGATGATAGCACACTATCAAACTTTACATTGGTAGCATTGTCTAGGGTGTTTCCTACAATGAGATTGGCACGCTAATGTTATCTTGAAAGGGGGTCAAGAATGAGTCACTACAGCAGGCCACTGCTTGGTTCCACCTTATCACCTGTTATCTATCCCTACCTCTTTCATACTCACCGACACCTTAATGTCACATTTATGAAAAGAAGATTTAGGCCGAGTTGAATGTTGATTCATTATAAGCTCCGAAAGCCGCACAGAATCATAGTCCAAGTCACATTGAATGTTAGTTCTTTAGAGGCTCTTCGGGCTATGCAAAATCATAGTCGGGCCGCAAGTTTGACATGCCTGCCTTAGGCTATTCAACCACTAAAGCAGGTATGGATTATGTTGAAGGCAGTGTTAACATGGTATGAAGGGGGGAAAGGTATAATGCACCTGCACGCAAGGTATACAAGTGTATTATTGCACACACACTAGTTGAATAATCAATGTCTAATCCTAGAATCCATTATTATTAATATGCAAGCTTATTGATATGTCAGATAGGCCTACCAAAGTTATTTATTGTGACTAATAATAATAATGCTTGATTGTGTTTTTGTTTAAACAATATTTCACAACATTATTAATTTGAATAAGACTCAGTATGTGCATACTATGAATCAACTGAATAACTGTTGACAGTTGACAGTGGCATGCTTGTAGCATGATTTGCTGGATCAAATGATATATGTAATAAAAACATTAGTTCTACACCTGACATTTCGTGTTTGGTTAATTATTTATGTTAATGTGTCTCTTGATCCTGGTTTTTCATTTTGAATGGCCAACTATTATGGTTGCTTTTAGAAAAACTAGTAGCAATCATAAAAATGTATGATTAATGTATAGATAGGATAACGCATTTAATATTTTTCAACAATAATTTGGGACTCTGAAAATTTAAAAGCCACTTGGACACGGGAATCGATCCCGGGACCTTTGGCTTAGTATGCCAATGCTCTAACCACTGAGCTATCCAGGAAATGTCCTGTGCCTAGGGCACAGACAAGGATATAACAGATACGTAGCCTTACGGGAGATTTGTTGCGCTCCTCGAGTCAGGTAGGACTTAAAATATCCAGTGATAACAGCGCTTCCAAGTGAGAATTCTTTAAAACAACTCACTTTCAAAATGTTCCTCGTGAGAAAGACAAGCTGAGAGCTAAGAGCTGCCTTCTCTCCGAGTACAATAGTCCAGGTAGCGGTAACCCCTTACCCCGCCACAACCACCTTTCATTGACAAAACTTTTCAAACAATTGAGATGGTTGGACCCAAATATACAATGCCAGAGCTTCTACAGTTTAAACGTGACACGAGTCTTGGAAATGCACTTGTAAATGAATTATTAAATTTTTGGAACCATCTTATGTGGTCACAATTCCTTAGGATTCACTTCTTCGTTAGACTGGACTGCAAATAACTGGGATATCAGTGTTCGAATTCCGATTGGGTGTACTGAGAGTGTTTTTTTCCCTAATATGCTTATAATTCTTCTTCAACGCAAATACGGGCACATTTCCCAAACATTTTGCCATCCTCATTTCTTCTCCACTGGAGTAAATACGCGGATAGCTGTAATGGGAAGTAAGACACGGCGCACAAAATATATCATTAATTAAAATTAAATACTTATGTTGTAAAGGTTGCATTTATTTTTACATTTTGTTGTCAAATTAATACAAACAAAATATACAAGTTATATGCTACTTTATAAACTAAAAAAAGTTAAAAGCATGGAAAATACAATGAAAAGAGTTTTCTAAGTATATATTTAGCATCGGCAATACCGCCTTATTTTAAACACTGGAATGATTATATTCAAAATTATTTTATACTAATACCCGCCTCGGTGGCATAGTTAGCTAACACACTAGTTTATTGTTGAGCTAGACTGCCGAGGATGGGGAGATCAAGGTTCAAATCTCGCTTGGTTGAACTGGGCTCCCTAAATGGTTTTCCACTCTTCCTCCATGCAAATGTGGTTTCACGTCCTCTATATCCAACCTTCTCAAATCCTAGCCCATTAGCGTAATTAGTACGTAAGCGTATAACCTGAACGGTTAGTAAGACGCTGTACTAAGTATTAGTACAGTAAAACCTTGGATTGCGAGTAACTTGGTCTGCGAGTGTTTTGTAAGACGATCAAAAATTTTCAATAAATTTTAACTTGATAAACGAGCGATATCTTGCAATACGAGTATTATTATGGTTACGCTTTGTCTACCGAGCAGTGTCATTGGATAGGTTCTTTGTTAAAGTCGCACAAAAAGAAAAATATTCCAGTAAACCAACATATAGCGGTGATTCCGTTAGTGACAGTGAAAGTCATCCTAAACAATAACACACCTCCTCCACTCATCTCTCTCGTCCACCTCACACCAGCCACAATTAAATTTAATTAATAAGTTTGATTACAGTAGAGTTACATTTAAATAATGAAAATAAAAAAGGTATTAATCATTCTTAAATTAAATATTTTTGGGTTGTGGGACGAATCATCTGAGTTTCCATTATTTCTTATGGGGGAAATTCACTTTGATAATATACGAGTGCTTTGTATTACGAACACGTTTACGAAACGAATTATCCTCGCAATCCAAGGTTTTACTGTATTATTATTTTATATTAATGTGCAATGAGAGTTAACAAATTAGCTTTAAATCAGTTTATAGTAAAATCTTTCTGAAAATGAAGCTCATCTCCCTAAACGCGCTTTAGGATTACATAACAAAAAGCTCATAATGTTTTGCCCAATTACACTTGTCCAACACCTTCTCGTGTATGTATGGAAAATTAAATATCTCTTAATTTTAATTAAGGGGAATAGAAATAAACATTTAAAAAAATGTACACTGAAATATCTTTCAGTATAAGATTATTTTACTATAATAGAACAATATTTTCTTACAATCAATAATTGCAGATTTTCTTTAAAAAATAAATATTTATATCACAATAAAAGAGTTTATTAAAGTGAGTAAAATTGTTGACAATACAAAGTATATAAAAAATATATATTCTTAACTATACCCAAATATTGTTTTAATCACAGCTATAGTTATTAAGTGTTTGGTATAAAAATTATCTACTAAAGTAAAGAAAAAAAGTTCTGATTATGTGGTTTGGATAGGTTTGAAACTAACTTATGATCACTATTATAAAAAAATTAATACAATAATAATAAATAAATAAGATTTAACATAAATTTGATTAAAATATGTGTCAAACAAGTTTGAACATTGATATATTTCATAATATTCTGGTCACTTTGATTTCGTAATGTACTAGATCGAGCTTTGACGTATTTCGCTATAGCATTCTTGCTTTATTGGTGAACATCCAGCTGTCATAATTTTGAAAGTTCCTTCATGTACAATCCTAAGCTAACCATGGCAATCCCAAACCAGTTATGGCGATTAACAAATAAAAAAAATCTTAGAAATAAAATATTACCCAGTCTACAGGGCGGCCGTCGCACTCCATTGACAATGCTAACTTTACCTAAGCACGATCATAGAAACATGTTTGAAAAAAGAGCATCACATTTCACCAACGAGCATAAATTAAATAATAGACTCTTTTACAGAAACATATGAAGCATCATTATTATCCAAGCTATGTCGTCTAGATTGGTTTATTTTAATTGTTATGTCTCTCCTAGATATGCGTAAATAGCTATGTGTTTGTAAATCTAATGTATCCACTTTAAGATAGGATTTATTTTGTGTGTTGATTTACTTTTAGTACTTTAAACTTTTTTACTCTACCTTTACAAATTTAGTGTTCCAAATGTCTTACTACAAACCTATTTTTATAAAAAGAGACTTTTAGAAAGTAGATTTTTTTTGCTGTCAACATCAATAACATTTTCTATTTTGTTATTTTTGTTAGCACCGTACCTTAATATTCGTTCGAGTTATACCTTATGTACTACTAATTACGCTATTGTGTTAGAGACGAGGGAAGGTTTATTAGTATAAAGTGTACCCACATTTGAAACATATCGAGTTTTTATAGCTTAGGAAATTTTAGAGGCCAGCAGTAAATTTTCGAATTCAACCTTTCTAACTTTTATGGTTATGTGGGATGGTCCTTTTATCAAATTGGCAAATTTAAATTTTCTTACATGCATAAAAGTATATTTTCTTTGGAAAATGTCAATTTACTCTCATTTCCAAACCCATCTGTCTCCCTTACCCTATTTAGCTTCCACAATTCCAATTTGAAATTTTAAGACTTATTTGGTTATCTTATATGATATTTTACGTGGCTACCAAATGTTAACCTAACCACATCGTAAATAATGTTCTATTTTGGTTGTATACATTTTAAGCGCTACCGTTTCCTGGGCTTCAATTTTGAAATTCCATTTGTTCAAGAGTGTAGGAAGCGCGAGAAAATGCCAATGTTTTTGCAGTTTTTTAATCAAAATATTTTGGCCAAAATTAATAAATATAGCTCCAATAGAAATATATAGATTAATTTCCTTCAACAGTTGTTGAATATCTGTCATGAGCATAGCAGCATTAGATGAGAAACTTTTTAAATGAATTAACGTGAACAATGTATCCCTGTCTAGCGACTCAAACCTGTTTTATTATTAAAATGAATGACAACATTTCAAGCTTTTATATCTAGAAAAATTGCATTTATATAGCTTTGTAAACATTTTGAGGAGGCCATCTCTCCCTATTTTCCAAGCCTTCATTTTTAAATTTAATAATTCAGGCCTTGATATCGTTTTAGGTGGTCTCTAAACCCACCTGACTTATGTAAATCATCTAACACTTTGAGAAGTAGTTTAGTCTTATAGTTGTAAAAATTTGAGACCTCCTATATCACCAGCCTCCTTAAAAATAACTAATATTTAAAATGTGTTTGTGGTTATTTGAAGTTATACCTCTACATTTTTGACAAATTTAAAATTTCTACCTCCTACATGTACACCCTATCCTCTCCCCCACCACATCCTTTGCTATTTCCTGTAGTCTCATTTTGAAATTTAAAATGTTCAGCCTTTATAGTTAATTTGGGTTGCCCCTATTTCTGCTTGACGAATTTCAGTTTTATACCACACATACAAGTAGTTTATCCACTGGTTTTGAAAATTTTTGCCTCCCCCTCCCTATTTCTATAACTCCCACTTCAAAATCTCAAATTTAAGACTTATTTGGTTATCTGAAGTCGTACCTCTACCAGCATGCAAAATTTAGACTTTCTACCATACTTAATTATTTTTGTAAACTCCCTTTTTTTTTTCCTGGACTCCCATCATAAACTTTAAAAATTTTGGACTTTTATAGTTATTTGGAGTGGTATTTTTGCCTATATGCAGAATTTTAGTTTTATAACACACTTAGAAGTGGTTATTTCTAGTAGTTTTGTAAGTTTTTTAACTACTCAACCCACTTTTCCAATCCACTTTGAGAATTTTTAAATTTGGATATCTGAAGTTTCATTTCTACCTGTCTTTCAAATTTTAATTTTTAACCTCATCTCAAAAGTTATTTCTAGCTGTAACTTCCCCCTCCCCCATTTCTCATAGTTTAAATTTAAAATTTTTACATTTTTTTGTTTATTTAAAATAATCTAATGAATCTAAGCTCTCTACTACACAGAGAGGTAGTTGAATGTATTAATTTTTGTAAATGACTAGCCCACCCCCTTTCACTAACATATCTTCAACTTCCACTTATAAATTTCAAATGTTAAGATTTATTTGGTTATTTTGAAAGGTCATTCTACCAACTTACCAAATTTAAATATTCTATCACCGCTAAAAGTTGTTTTTATTTTTATAAACCCTTACACCCTCCCTATTTCCCGGGGTTCCATTTAAAATTTTAAATGTACAGACTTATAGTAATTTGACATATCCCTTAACTTTACTTGTACATTTAAATTTTCTACCACACTGGGAATTAGTTGTTTCTATTAGTTTTGAAATATTTAAGCTCATTTTTCTAACTATCATTTAGAATTTTTCATTTTAAAGGATTATTTGGTTATTTGGAGTAGTCCCCCTAAACGACTGTCAAATTTAAATTTGCTAGCACACATAAAAGGTTTTTATTCTGTTTATATCCCCTTCCCTATGTCCCAGGGTCCCACTTATTAAACAAAAATGTTCATACTTTTATAATTATTTGGAGTATTCCATGGGTTGTCTGAAAAATTTCAATCTTCTATCACCCTGGAAAGTACTTATTTATATTAGTTTTGGTAGTCTTGAACACACTTTTTTACCAACGCACCTCTGGGACCCATCGTGTGGATGTCTTATATAAATTAATTTCGTATTAGTACTCTGTGACCCGATAAACCCCCATATATCAAATTTCATCTTGATTGGAGAACATATAATTTAGTGCCCCTTTACCCCCCTTTACCCCCTTTGCACCCCTTTGGGTTATTAAATTTGAAAAAAAAAAAAAAACTAAATTTCTCACTCAATTCTATAAAGAAACATTCATTTTAAATTTCAAGGCTCTATGTCTACTAGTTCAGAAAAATGCACGGTTTGTGAATTTTGAAAACTTTTGAACCCCCTTTTTCATCTCGTACAGGTTGATGAATTTCACAAAATTCGGTCCTAGCTCTGGTCTTGAGCCAAAAAGGAACTTTTACTAAAAATTTCAAATGTCCATGTTTGAAACCATTAAGATCTTCTAACAAAACCACAAACCCCCATACCCCCACATCATTTATTGTCTCTACAGGCAAAATTGGCCTTGTAGTTTGGAATTTTAAGCAATAATGTCTTATACCCGTATATCCACACTCGTGTTAATATTATTAAATCAATACTTAGTTTAATATAAGAGAGAAAACCTAACATATCCTCATTTCTGTGCTTTATACCTCTAATATTTAGATATATTATTTTTAAATTGCGGTTGGAATGGAATATTTGGTCGAAATTAACTGTAGATAAATGTTTTCAATAGATGATTCTTCTATGATATCAGTTTTGGTACCCACTAAGTGAGAAATAATGTTTTAATAAAGACGAAACTACAAACAAGTTTGTAAGTTGTATAATATTAACTTGTGTTCATATTATTAAAGCTAATAACTAAGCCTACCTCAATAAATAAATTATATGGTGCACCACACAGACTTTCTCTCTCCTTTGTCTAAAAATGGAAACATTTACTTAAAACTCATAAGATTTGTGAAACCAGATAATATACATTTTTTGCAGAAACATGATGGGAAAAAAAGAGCATCATATTCCACAAAGAGGCATGAAAGAAACCTATTGTTCATTATTCATATTTTACAGATTTTACATATTTTCATCAAAAAGCATAATAATAAACTCGCTTTCCGAGACCTCAATTAATTTTTTTTTACCAATATCTCGGAAGATAAGAATTTTTTGGGGGTAGGGATGATCAGTAATTTCTTTCGTTTTCATGGGGGTGGGTAGAATTTAAATTAACTAAGGATTTTATCAATTTTTATGGTGAGACAAAATCTAAAAAAACACTTCTACAGACGCGCGGTCAAAAAGGTTGCACCTAACGATGACAGGTGGCGCTGAAGCGTAGCCTATAGACGTATACAGCTATACATAGCTATAAAATGTCATTTATTTATGATGTGCTATACCTAATTTCACTGCTATAAGTATTCTATAATTTCACAT
The DNA here is from genome assembly GCA_033556935.1 of Timema podura. NCBI lineage: Eukaryota > Metazoa > Arthropoda > Insecta > Phasmatodea > Timematidae > Timema > Timema podura. The sequence goes on along the minus strand of JAVRXN010000010.1, from coordinate 97,951,195 downwards.
CACCAATCCTTTTGTATAAAATAATATAATTTACCAAATCTTAAGAAAATTACGTAAGATCGGTAAAGGGAGAGGGGGGAACGAAAAATCTTACAATCCCCTAAGTAGGAAGGTTTGGGGGGAAGCGGGGTTGAAATAATGAAAAAAAATCCTTACGTAATTTATGGACAGCCCCCTATTGATTTTATAAAAATATATTTCAAGTAAAGAGTTTTTTAATTTTAATTTTGTTACAACCTTACAATAATGAGTTATTTCGTGTATCAAATACTTGCAAAGATATAATTAAAATTGGCAATATCTGCTTATATAAATTACCCTTAAAATTATGTTCATGGATGATTAGAGCGGACATTTAGTTTATAATGATAAACAATGCCCAGATACGAAATTTAATAAAAATCGTTTAAGCGGATTTCGAGATAGATTGTTTTTTCTCTTTTTTACCTGTAGTAAACTACCCTCAATTGTAGGGTATGATATCTAACTCCAAAAACTCCTCTGGGGGACCTTATAAAAACCATATGTACCGAGTTTTAGCCTGATCAGTAAAATGATGTCGGCTCTAGGCCTAAATATAGACACACAGGCAGAAGGCATCGCCAAAAAAAAAACACCTTTTTGGTTTCGGGGGGTTGACAGTTGTCAAAATTTGGACTTTTTTTTACGAGCAAAGTACTTTTCTCTTCAAGGTGTTGAGAGAAAGTAAAAATTGTCTATTTACCTATAGATGAGCACAAATCATAGTCTTATACGCTCCAACGGTGCAAGCACATTTCTATACATTCTTAAAACTAATTTCAACTAAGGGCTCAATGACACTATGGAGTAAAATAATCACAATTTAAGAAGCAAAAAGTAGTAAAGATTACATTGGCCACTTATGTAAGTTTTTGAGTTTATACAGTCATAATGTCCCATTATTTGATTATTGTATTTATTTTTACCTATCAACTATAGTTAGACAGTCTTATGAAGAGTGTTTTGTTATATACTGATACATATTTGAGCTTTTACACATTTTAACAACTTAAGTGTTTTATTGAAACATACCTCTTATAAAAACCTACTATTTAAAAGCCAAAGTTGTTAACCTAAATCTTAAGCCAAACAGCTGTTTTTTTGGTTGTAAAAAAACCACAATTATTCAACATTAAAACTACGTATACATTCTTACATTATTTCAACGTTTCAAAATGGAACATGCTACAAATATTACTTTTGAGACAATAGTCTAGATTCATAGAAATATGTCAAAACACAGTTAATTTATTACATTTAATTGGGATCAAAATCAGCTTAAAGTCACAAGTACTCAACTCTCCAAAGTCCACTCAACGAGATGAGATTATTGGTGTAATACGTTTCATATTTTCTGCGTCGGTTTCCCTAAACATTAAATATTCTCGTTTGCAGTCCACAGCAAGTGATTGTGGATTCTAACTTTAAGGAGGTAGCTTTGTGCAAAATAGTTTGTGCTTTTTGCATTGTTTAAGCCAAAGAGGGTATATTATCCTTATTTTCTTCAATGCCTTTCCTGACATTATATGTACAATACCTTCTTTGTGTTGCACATAAGGAAATTGCTCAATAAATGTTTCTAGAATATGCGTGTGAACATATCTGTAGGGGATTTGAGATTCCCTAAGTCACCTTGCCCTTTATTGAGATATGCTCTAAGAAAAATTAAATAATCATGTCAAGACTTCATTTTGGTATCACACTTTGTTAATGTATTCATGCAGTTTACTGTGAAATTCGTTCTATCATGTATGCAAGATAGCCAACAACATATTTAAAAGATCGAACAGTAAAACCAGTAAGTATCTAATCTTAATTTGTTATGATAAAATAACGTTAAAATTGTATGTGTATTTTCATACTCATTAGTTCCTATTTAAAATACCATTCATTTAATAACAAAATATGTTAAATAGTAAATAGGAAAGCATTTTGAGATACCTATTTATTTTATATCCCACGTATCAAAATAATATTTATGTAGCCTACAATCGTATCACACTGAAAGGCGACATCAATACTTTAATGGACTAGACTAGCCTAAGGCCGTATTTTATAAACCACAATGCTACAACATAGCCTATAATAATAAAAGGAAGTGTTTGTCTGTGTGTGTCTGTTTGTGTGCGATGCCCAGCCAAATCAACGGCATGCAGAGATCTGAAATTTTTAACATAGGTGGACGGAAGGGGGTCCGAATGCACCTCGAAGCAGTATTTTTAAATTTTCAATTATATTTTTAATTAGACTATTTTAAACAAATTTTTGAAGAAAATATTTTCTATCTGCTTTAGAATTACGTTTCAGAGGTGCGGGCACCAGGGGGAGGGGGAGGGGTGCTTATATAATTATTATACCACAGTGGATCACGGGCAACGTCATGCGGGATTGCTAGTAATTCATAAAATAAAGCTTGCTAACTTTTAAGATAAATGGAGTGTAGGGTATATAATATGTTGAATAATTGTTTCAATAAACTGTACATAATTTTATCTATGCTTATGGGCCTTAAATGATTAATTAAACTTTCGAACTGATTTAACTTTTATTAACAGACAACCCCCTTTCAAGGTCGAGTGATAAGGCAGGATTCACAAACAAACGGCCCGCGAGACAAGCTGACCAGCCCGTTTGTCTGCAATATCTTTATATTACTATCCGGCCTGCGTCCATGTACTCTCACAAAATACAATAGTTTAACTTAAGTGTTTACTTCGTAATTTTAAATAACAGAAACCCTCAGAATTATTAAAACTATCCTTTATTTTTGTTTTAACTTTAATAACTTGAGTGTGTGAATTTTAATTTACACCGGGAAAATACCAGTTTTTAAATTATTCCAAGTATGCATTAATTATTTTAAATACATAGCATCAAATATCTATTATAGAACTGCATTAGTGGTCATGCGGTATGGTATTTAGCCTTCCTTGATCAAATACTCATGTTTTGATAGGGTAACAATTTGTGGGATCGTTTTATACGGTTCTATATAAGATATAACCATTTAAAAAACACTTTATAGTTAAAATTTAAACTATTTAACTGGTCAGAACTTTCACCCTCATTTTGGTGAAAACAATATTAAAAAATATCTAACCACTTCTTAAATAAATTGGTATTTCTAGAAGTCTGCAATTCTCCTCAGTGCTCTTTAAACAAATATTAGCCATTGACAGCCAGTCCCTTGGTTAAAAAAAAGTTTCATTGTATTTAAAGTTTTCTTTGTAATGTGCAGTCGGAGTAAATTTATTTGTGTGGCAGGATTATGTTACTTAGCGACAAGGAAAGTGGAGGAGGGACGGGGGAGGGTGCTACCTGAAGCTTGCTCGGTGACCGCCAGCCGACAGGTTAACTCGAAGAGCTCATATTTTGTATCTTCCTTCTAGTAAATTCGAGTTTAAAGTGAGTCGTTTAAAAAATGCTCACTTGATTGCGCTGTAGTCACTGGTGATCGCACCTAGCGATCCCAACGTTGAGGGAGTAAAGCCTCGAAAAGGAGTGCAACACGTTTAACCTAGCGGCTGGGGATCTTTTCTTTCCTTCTCTGTGGCCTAGGGTAATTCTTCACTCATATCATAAGGCAGAGTCTATGATGGACGTGTGGAAATCGTCGGCTACAAATGTGTGATTTTATTAAGATCATGTACTATCAGATAACGCAGCCACCTTCAACTCAATAGTTGGCTTAATGCTGCCACTTGTACAATTATTATGATTGTAAGGGATTGCATATTTAAGAATCAAATAGCCAAAGCTATTATTTATGCTTTTTAGTGAGAATTACTCCATCTAGATATCATATTTTGAAAATTGAAAAAGACACCTAGACACTAGAATCAAATCCGGGACCTTTGGCTTAGTACGCCAACGCTCTAACCACTGAGCTATCCAGGAATCGTCCCGTGCCCAGGGTCATTCTTCACTCATATTTTAAGGCAGAGTCTATGATGGACCCTAGTCTCAAAAATAACATTGCATCATGATGCCATGATAAAATAAAATACCCAACAATTGCCTAATAAATAAAAATATATCCATTTAAAAGGATAGCGTGCCATGATAAGCATGGGGGGTTTTTCTGGTAATTTCATTTTAATCCATGAAAATATATTACATTTATTGGCATTTGGCTCACATCTGTAAAGAGCCGCTTTCTATTTTAATGCTTTGTTCATATTTACCTAACAAATATAAATTTAAAAACTATTATAATTAGCTTTAATTTTATATAGGCCTAATTTAATGTTTAATTTAACTAGGGTCATTTTAAGGCATTTGTGTTTAATAAGTATATTTCTAAATAATATTGATGTTTTATAAATGCACATATATGTACTCAAACATAATTTTTTTCAACATACAGTCGTCTGAATGAAAAAATAATCAAGGCACTGAACTTTGTCTCTTTGCTTGTATGGTCGGAAAATACAAATTCCTACTGCTACTAAGCTGGAAAGGGCAGCATTAGGAGGGGATAGCTATTACTCTTGAAGCAGATATTTGTAAACCAATATTATATTTATCAGAACTTAAGCATTTAGTTGTTAGAACTGTTCACTGTGTGTGTGCACATGCATGTGTGTGTGCATGTCTAAAAGAAGGGGTAAGCCATTTAAGACGTGATTAAATATTGTAAATGAATGTGTGAAAAAGAGAAACATAAGTTTTAAGAATAAGAGTATGTATGCCACGATATATGGATGTTGTTGAAGCGAAGGGAGCATGCAAGGATAGGGAAGTATAGAGAAAGTTAGTGAGGATGGATTAAGTACAGAGTTGTTTTTTGAGATATATGCACAGTTTCTTGACTACCCCGTAAGGGAACGGCATGATTAGGTGTATGTGTGTTAGTATACACATAGTTAGTTTAGTTGTGTGCATGTTTTATTTTAAAAACTTCATATTTTAAGGTCATTTTTTAATCATTTTAGGGTCATCAAAGTCCGGTCCCTGTTAATAAGTGTGTTCAAGAATATTTGTTACTTTTTTTCGACAAGCAATATTTTAACCAGAATAACACATTAAATTGTTATATGGTTTAAAAAAAAATCTTGTTGCAAGGTTGAAAAAGAGAAGTGCCCAGCGAGTACTCAAGACAACGGTGACCATTATTGCATTTTGATTCATGAATATTTCACACTTGTTGCAACAAATCATATATTTATCACAAATGAAAACCACAGAAATTGAAGGAACAATGAACATAATTGGTCTCCTTCTGCACGAGATTTTCTTAGTTCCATTTCTTTGAGATTGACCGAAGAATCACATTGCAGTACTTTGTATTCTTAAATTTCATAGAAAAGTTACAGGTTTTAATTTTATGCATTTCATTTAACAACTGTCACATTTGATAGATAAAATAACACTAATCAAGTTGTAAATTGTTATCAAGTTTGCACTCTTCCCCAAATTTGTATTTTCTAAAATGTCCTTAGTAAAAAATGGACAGTAATTCATGTCGAAGAGGTGAACTAAGATTTCAATTGGAAGAATAGTTAATATTTTAACTATTTATTTGTGAACTAATCTATAGTTAAAATATCTTATGACCATCCATATTTATAGTTTAGTCTCGGGATTCTCCCAATATATTAATAACAAGCAGTTCGGGTCAAATGGGGGATTTGCTGCTGTCCGAAACTCAACTATACATACAGCCCTAAATAAATTTCCTCCCTTTTGTATTTGTTGATAAGTTTAATGATATATAGAAACATTAGGGTTATCCACCTATTTACTCTAATGAGTTAAGAATGAAACCCTTTAGGAGAAACCACCCTCTATACACTCGGCGAGGATTCAAACCCCAACCCCCTTGTAAATGGCCATCCAGTCTACTACTTAATGATACCCTATTTCATACAAATTAGGTTATTAATACAAATATTTTATCCTACAATATGTTAAAATGCATTTTCACATTTAAAATTGGTTTTATAATTTGGTAACAGTACATAACTACTTACAACTTGTGCTCTTTGTTTGAGATTTTAAAAATTGGTATTTTTACTTTTATAGGCTGAATGTGGGGCCCAGAAAAGTTGCTTGGCTTTGGAGGAAAAATATAAAGCCTGTAATGACCGAGTGAATTCAAGAAAAAAGACTGCGGAAATTTGCAGTGAAGAACTTTTTGACTATCTTCACTGCGTAGATGGATGTGTTTCCAAACGTTTGTTTTCATTTTTGAAGTAGATGTATAAATAAACCAGGTTGTCACTTTAGAATTAATTCCTTGACCTGCTGTAATGTTTTTCTCTTATTTAATTTCTGTTGATTAATGTTGTTCATTTGAGATAATGTACAGTAAAACATACTAAATATGAAATTTTTAATAGTTTCCGGAATATTAAACTTTTAAAAGGCTTTATGTATACATATACACATCAGGGTTGACTCTAAAATTGATATTCAAGAAAAAACAGGGTATGTCTCTAGAATAAACAAAGAAAATATTTAAAATTTCACATAAAACGGCTGAAAATAAACAGAATTCTTTGGGATATTTGAATTGTCTGAAAAAAGTCAAGAAAAAACAGGGTATTTCTCTATAATAAACAAAGAAAATATATTTAAAATTCCACATATAAACGGCTGAAAATAAACTAAATTCTTTGGGATATTTAGCTTCAGTCTGAAAACATGCCTTTACATTAAAGAAAATCAAACTAAAGAGGTTAGCACATCGATTTGAACACTTGTCTTATCACCCCTAAGCCCTTCCACCTGAAACATTGGGTTGTATAAAAATTGTAAATATTTGCTCATAAAGCTCATATCACCCTATAATAAGCAGCAATGGCATGGTTTCACATTATACACTTTTATAGAAAAAACATAGATTTCATTCTTCTTTAAAACCTAAGTGTTGGAAAAAATATGAATGCCTTGTGAAAATATAGAGAATTTGGATTGATAAAATAGTGGAAACCATACACACAGACACAAAACACTTTAATATAAATTCTTTTTTTTTGGTTCCTCTGAGTGTACACTATTTAATAGTGTTAAATATTTGATCATGAATTAATTAAACCCAGTCCTAATATTGTTTTGTTTGCAATTCTAAGTGTATTTTTACAGGCCTTGCTGGAAATGTACAATTAAACTTTATATTTTTTACTATAAAAATTCACAGCTCTTTAACCTGAATTATGTGTACATATTAAAATAGTTATTTTAATTGGAAAATTGTTTTAGTATTGCTAGAATTGTAATGTTTGTTTTTGAAAATAAATAATATTAAACTCACCTTCTCAAATGCATTCTCTTTATTTTAAGACTTTTTGCTAGATTTATATTTTCATAAACAATTTGTTCAATTTTTTATTTTATTACTGTAACCTGCCCCCACTTCTATTGTAGAAATAACACACAGTGGCAGGTACAAGAGAGTTATAAATATTTATTTTTCAAAAGTGCAATATACCTCATTGAGGGAGAGGGGCACAAGTAAATAATAGTGCCGTGGTTAAGCCACATACAGACATTTAATTTTAAAGGCGAGCAGCCCCTTTGTAAACAATCATGAAAAATACTCAGGACGTAATGTCCAGATACCCTCACCATAATAATGTTTTCCCTACACAAGATTCATGGGTCCAAACGGTCCCCGGGCCGAGGATAATAGTCACGAAATGTTTATAGCAAGACAATACTAACATATTACAACCTTTGAAAATATGCAGCTATACAAACTGGCAGCCTTAACTGGCTCGCGGCCCCTAAGTTGACTAGCATTGACATCTACAAGAAATAACAATGTAATATACTCTAACATTAATAACAATCTTGATACACAAAATAGGTAGCCCTAGCTGGCTCGCGGCCCCTTGGCTAACTAGCATAAACATTTATAAGAAATAACAATATAGAATAATCTGACTTTAACAACAATCTTGTTATAGAAAACTGCTAGCCCTAACTGGCCCGCGGCCCCTAGGTTAACTAGCGTAAACATCTACAGGAAATATAATAAAATAATCTGACTTTAATAACCATCTGGATATACAAAATAGGTAGCCCTAGCTGGCTCGCGGCCCCTTGGTTAACTAGCATAAACATTTACAAGAAATAACAATATAGAATAATCTGACTTTAACAACACTCTCGTTATACAAGACTGCTAGCCCTAACTGGCTCGCGGCCCCTAAGTTTACTAGCATAAGTATTTACAAGATGTAACAATCCGACCTACTTCCCGTGAAGCGGGCAACATATGAGCCAGGGTAACCAGAGCGGTCCCCTCTAAGTTGATAAAGCCATATCGGCAAAATAAATAATCGCGATAAATCGCTGAGCCAAAGAATATACATGAAAGGTAATATTAGTCCGAGACGTATAATTTTGAAACATAAATAGTTATAGCCAAACGGGAATTTTGAAATAGTAAAGCGAGCCTACGTAATAGTAAGGCTCTTACCTCCTAAAGTCCATAGTGCAAAATGCGTCCTCATTCACTAGACTCTGTCCATTATATACACACGATGGTTAAGTGCTCTCAGAGCGCACAAAGGGGGGGGGGGCATCTAGAACATCCCAGAAGCCCAAGGAACAATAGCCATACGTCGAACACCTTCGAGAAGGCTTTCCAAAATGCGCACCGCGCATGCTCGGCGAGATTCACTTGTTATGGAGCAAGAGAGAGAGGGGGGGCGTCGGCTGGCAGGACGAGCGGCGTGGCAGGAACGCTGGCTTAGTTGAATGCTGTCAGTGCTGGAAAGTGTTTCTTGGGAATTGGAGTCCCGTCGTATCGCGTCAACAAGGGTAGGTTTTGGTGAGTGTACCCATTTCCTTCACTTATGGTTGTAACTAGGTTACATTACATGTAACGCAGTTCTTAACAGCTCAGGTTTAAGTTTTGGAATGTAAGTGAATTTTAAGGAAATAAACCTAGCTTAGATTCAAGCCTTGTCTCCCCCTTCACTGGCAATCTAATCATTAGTGAGTGTGACTTTTAGACTAATCATCAATGTTGGTTTGCTCTTGTTGATTGCAATACATAGAGATCCAAATAAAATTATATATTATGTGATAAATAGGGGCATTTGCTTTCCAATTTTTTTTGTTGGAGATCATTTTGAGAGCCAATCTCAGCATGAGGATTTTACTGGTTTTCAAAAGCAGCAATTTAAGTAACTAACAAGGCTTAGTGAATCAAAACTGAAAGAACCAGGAATTTGTTTTATTTTCCACAGAAAGTATTGAGATAAGAGAAACACCTTCCCTATCCACATGCTTCCCCCTTATTTTACCTTTTTATGTGAACATATTTTATAATTGATGTTTGATACAGCATAGAAATGAAATAACTCAATTTTAAATATATTTAACTTGTCTCACTTTTACATTTCTCAAGATACCGATATGATATGATATGAAAAATGTAATTCATCACATAACTATTAAGTAACTTTTGTAAGTGAATAAGCAAAGTAATCAAGCGTATCAAAGGTAGTTTTGCTGGTGGAGGTTGAGGTTCAAATCCTGTCCCGGTTTACTAAGGGGGCTTTTCCCCGAATGGTTTCCCCCACATGCACGCCACACAAATGTGGGTTCATTACCTTCCATTCTACACGTCTCTTTCCTAATCTTCTACCTATTATTTTGTTGTATGAACATCTCCCTAGTCCCGTCCTATTAGCTTTATTGTGTAGGTAAAGACTCTTAGAGGGATGCATGTTTTGCCTGACGGTGCAGTTAGAGCTAATAATTATACCAACTATAGATGTTAACTTAAGATAGTAAATTATAATGGAATGCTATATCTTAATGCAGCGAAATATAATAATTTGTATGGCGTTTTGAACAATAACAGTTTCGACTATCTAAGATAAAATTTAACAGAAGCAGTAGACCCATAAATGTCCAAACCTTTTTCACATATTTAAACTTTAAAAGACTTGTTTTAATGTATCTTAGTAAAGTATGCTTATATGAATTAGTATAATGTGGTAAGGATGAGAAAAAAGCATTTTAGAAGTAATTTTTTAATCACCTGTTTAGGTTATATGATAATTACTCTAATGGGTAGGGAAGAGGAAGAAAGCATTTTAGAGGTAATCTACTCGCATTTGTGTGGCAGGAGAGTCGGAAATCATTTAGGAAAAACCACTCTCAGTAGACCCAACTGATATTCGAACCCCAATCTCCCATTCACTGGCATCCATTCTAACAAGAAAGTGACTTTTTAGGCCTGAAGCCACAAATGCTGGTCACAATGAAAATTTGAGTCTTAAGTGGACGATTATTTTGAAAAATATATAATTTCTATTAGTTTCTAAACTCGGTAGGCTATAGACACATGATCCCTTATAACAACAATAATGTTAAAAATGTGATTAGAGTTTTTAAAAGCATGTGCAACAATATAATCATTTTAAACAGCTTTCCTCCATAATTGCCTATAGTAGAATTAAAATTTAAAGTTTCACAAACTTAAGCAGAGTGCATAAATAAATGTGTATTTCAAAATTCAAAACGATTATTATATAACAGCAGTCATATAATTTCTTGATTATTTTACTGTGGGTATTGTAAACTCTTTTTAACACTAGATTTTTTTTTAAGCTAAGCAAAAATACATGAACAGGTATTTTAAGAAAGACTTATATTTATGGGCCTAGATCACAGACAAATAATATACTAAGACACTCAACCCCAGGTTAAAATGGCTGCACACCTTTTGGCAGCTTGAGTCCTTCACCACTAGGATCGCTGCGGTTAGTCCTATCATCACCCAGCAGTGACACTAGAGAAGCCCAGTATTGAAGGACTCAAGCTGGCAAAAGGAGTGCAGCTAAAACCTGTAGGTTGAGTGTCTGTTTCTTGCCTGTGGCCTAGATGTAATTAACTCAGATATTATTCTTCACATTGTTAAGTCAAAATGGAACTAATAAAATGTCATAAATTAAGTTTAGCTATTTATTTTAAAATGTGACTAAGATTATCATATAAACAATTAAGATTTATAGTAAAATTCTTAAAACATCTGAATAAGGCTATGCCTACCCATAAATGCATGGTTCTCAACAAAAAAATGTGAAACATTTATTAATAAATCAACATTGTTGGTTCTTATTTATTTGAGTAACATGGGCATCTTTCATAATTATTATGGAATTTTCAAACCATGCTAAAAATAGCTATTGAAATATATTAGTTAAAAATATTTCCATTTCAATGCATGTTAAATGGGAAAGCAAAAATTATTATTGGATTTATTTATTTTCTTTGTTAAATTAAACTAGAGTGTTTGTTTATAACCCATAGTTTAATGAATAATTTATTCTTCTTTTTAAATATATTTTTAGATTCAATAAATACGATGATATTGAGCTCTAACAACTCCCAAGTCGACACTTTAGTAAAAATACATGGTTTTAAATACAACTCCTTCTACAAATAGTTATCTTGGTTGATAATAAATGCCGTTAGCGTGATCATTACCCATTTAAAATCTTTACAAACGTTGGCTAACCTGCTGTATTGGAATACAGGGTACAGTAATAAATCACATGTGGAATACTATCAACATTGTGCCTGATTAGGATTTGAATCCCAACACCCTAGTCAATGGTGGTCAAGTATAATGAGTATAAATTGAAAAATAGAGAAATTAGGGTATATTTTCTATCTTTACACTAAAACATTTTAGTTTCGGTTTTAAAGCCAAATTCCAACAAAATTTGATCATGTGTATGCAAAGAAGAGGTTTTGATTCTACATTCAAGTTGTAAGATCAAAATTTTATCAAGCCAAACTTGAATGTGTGTGGAGAGGAGGATCAAGTAGGCTTGTAAAGCTGACAGGATTTTGCCTATTTAACTTTTCTTTTCCTTGATTGTAAAAAATAGGAGTTGAAATGTGCATTTCATGTTATCACGAGTACAATGTGTTAATTGTTTAGTGCCTATAATTGCCTATTCAGTAGGTTTTGCCTATTTTATGAATAATTGCCATCGTGCATATATTTCGGCTTTGGCTTATATCTTTTTCATACAATATGGATTTTTTGCTGAAAGAGAGAATCCAGTTTCTTAGAAATTGTAAGTTGCAGCATACTTGTTTGGGGTAGAGTTGAAAATTTACACTTGTAAAATAGCTTCAAATGACCGTAATTGGGTGGAAGACAATGGGAGCAGTGGCAGACATCTTGGGAAGAAATAGCATGCCATTTCAGGTGAAAAGTTCAACTTATTCGGAAACAGCCTATTTGAATTTTTGTCCCTCGACGTTGTGTGAAGTAGAACTCTGCTTTTAATCTTTAAGAAAATCTATCTGAAAATATAATCAATCTCACTATTGAAAATCTAGAAAATTATCTAGTGAATAACAGCATGTGACCCGCTTAAGTGGTCAGATAGGCTAAGGTGTAACTCGTGCAGTAGACTGGAATGTCGATGAAGAGGATATCGAGATATGAATCTCGGTCTGGTGTATTTTAAGGTACCTACTTTTACTAAACGGTTTTTCACTCTTCCTTCAGACTAACGAAGATACACTCCTTCTAAATTCCAAATTTCTAGCCTAAAACATATTAGCATAATTGGAACTACATATGTATAACCCAAGCAAAGAGTAAGATGTGGTGTTAAAAAAACAGCAATGTGAATTGGCTGTAGGTGATAAAATAGTAGCTAGTAAACTTAATTTTAATTTGCCTAATATGCACTTTTTTCCCTAAGTGCCTATTTTGGTGACTAAATCCCATATTTTTTTATGCCTATTTGCCTGTAATAATAATAATATTTAGCACCGTGTCTTACTACCCACTCGGGTTATACGCTTAAGAACTAATTACGCTAATGGATTAAGAATTAGGAAGGTTGAATTTAGATGAAGTGAACCCGCATTTGCGTGGAGGGAGAGTGGAAAACCATTTAGGAAAAACCACCCCCAGTTCACCCGACCGAAATTCGAACCTCGATCTCCCCGTCCTCGGCGGTTGAGCTCAACACGACTAGCGTGTTAGCCAACTACGCCACCAAGGCGGGTCCTATTTGCCTGTATATTTTTAACATTTTTGGTGCCTAAGAATCCACTCCCTAGTAATGCTGCATGGACAGTCAATTAAATACCCGCTGTTGTAGTTGAGCATAGAAGCTTTATTTAATATAAAGATTTATTAAATAATAATTAATACTTACTGTGTTGCATTTTTATAATTTATGACACCACCATGAAAGATCAACAAGCTGTAAAAACATTTGGAATGCTGGGTGGGTCGAGTCACCGACAAGACTTGAACCAACTGCTAGACAAGCTTATACATAAGACAAAGTGATAGCCAAATGGTCGATGTAAGCAAATATTTGGAAGGATGTGTGGGTTAAGTCGTTGACACAACTTGTAAAATTTGCTGTGAAGTTAATTTTTTTTACATCCATTACTGTTTTCAGCCTGTGTGTTTTTTATTCAAGCCATATATTCTCCACTACCGGCTTGCTAGGCCAGTCGTAGCTTCATATGCCTTATAATTTAAGTTAAGACTAGGACAGGCACAACATCCAGTCCCCGGCAGTTAATTCCTCACTAGGGCTCAGATGTTTATGACATATCATATATTTAGTTTCACCGCCAATTTAATGCTTAATGAATTATAAACATTATGTATGTTACCCTGACTCCAAATATACACATTTTATTATGAATATAAGTGCATATTTTGAGCAGTTTGAAATTTTAGGTTATATTTCCACAATTTTTGGGGCATTAAGTCATATTTCAATTAAAATCACTTAAATTACTATATATTTCTAATTTTTATCAAACACATTATGTAATTTACATTTTATATTAATGTTAAGAATCATATCTTGTTTTGCTTGCTCAAAACTGATTCACTATTCCTGACAACTCCAAGTAATCTATACCTGTTCAAGAGAGACCTTTTCTGGAGAGACAACATTGTAACACTGGGAAACATGGAAGTAATTTAAGCCGCCTCAACAGCAAGGAGAAGAAACAAAAATTGCTATTTCAAAGTGCATTGTCAATCACGCCGTCAAATAAAACTTCGATATTTTCAAAGTAACTTTGTGAAGTGATGGTGTCTGCCAACATTCTTCTAAATAAAGTAAACAATTGGAACTTCAAAACATTTTTGGAAAAGTATGCTAATAAACCCATTCCTGATGAATCAACCTTACAGAAAAATGATTTAATTCTGTGTTATGAAGATGTTTTAAAGAAAATAAGATATAGTGCGTCTGGTAACAAGATTTGAGTATCAATATATGAAACATCGGATGCTGAAGGAAAATACGTTGCAAATGTGATCATTGGCACACTCATTCATGACTACCGTGGTGAAATATTCTTGCTTACTTCCAAAGTTTTGACAAAAGCAAACCATTCCACAATCACGGTTCTCTTCAACACCACTACTAATACTCTTGTGGTCTGGTGGAACTAAGAGAGACAACGTTTTCCTTTTCATCACTGATGCTGCACCATACATGGTAAAGGCAGCGAGGGGACTTCTGAAGTTGTACCTTAAGGTGGTGCATGTAACGTACCTTGACCATGCACTGCACGAAGTAGCCAAAGAAATCTGATAAAGTTACTCAGATGTGGATAGGCTCATATCAAATATTAAAAAAAATATTTGTGAAAGCTCCACTGAGGATAGCGAAATTTAAGGAAGAGGCTCCTACTTTGCCTTTGCCTCCCCAACCAGTGCTTACACGTTGGGGTACATGGCTTGATGCTGCCCTATATTACTGTGAAAATTATTCATTGATCGAAACCATTGTGAATAGTTTGGTCAGCCAGGACGCATCCTCTATCAGGATTGCAAAAGAGCTTTTCTCTAACAGCTTGTCCCTAAACCTCGCCTACATTAAGTCTAATTTTGGAAGCATATCAAGCACAATAACGCGTCTTGAGAAAGGATTACAAATGTGCAGTGCTTTGGAACTCGTGAAGAACATTCAGACCGAGATAGAGGAAGCACGTGGGCAAGTTGTGGATACTATTAAAGTAAAAAAAAATAACAATGGTTTATCAACATTATGTAAAATCGGTGATATTCTCAATAAAAATAAATCCACACCTGACGATGACGAACCAGCCCTACAGTGCAGTGACTTGGCCTACTTCAAGTATGCTCCAGTGAAATTGTGTGATGTCAAACAAAGTTTCTCTTGTTACAAAAATATTTTAGCTGATAATCGCAGTTCATACAGTTTCAACAATTTACTAATGACTTATCATCAGTGCAATGCTACCAACAATGGAGGTTGAAGAGCAAACTTTTTAATAAAGTTTTTGGCTACTTACTTATTTTCTTCAGAGTTGTTTGACTTGTGCATTTTTAGATAAATTGTAAATATAAAAGTACAATTGATCTCATTTTTACAGGCGTTGCTATGACCTCCTGAGGCATTTCAAGAGAAATCCTATACACTGTGTATATTAGCATGATGATAAACTAAAACTTTATCAATATCAATAAGTTGACATATCTTCTTTGTTAATTAATGATTTTATATTAAGCTCTTTCTCTTTGTTTAAGAAAGTTTCTTATAGGCTACATGACTTATCTAAAGTACACTTAGTTGGTTACAAATATTTCCAGATTTTTAAGTAGGGTCTATGTCATGCCTGTGTTGTTTTAGGCTATATCATCCAACAGTTTAATCACACGTCAATATTAATATTTAAAAAAAAATCAGATAGTTAAAGATTTGTTGGCTAATTTATTTTACTGCAAGCTGCTTCCTTGATTTGAGGCATATTTGCTAATTTTTAGATAATATATTGGTATTTTTAAGGGCATATTTGGCGATTGTTAAGGTCATAAACATCCGAGCCCTAATTCATCACTGTAAAAGGGTAAATCCACAAATCACCAATGATAAATTTTTTGACCATGCCATTAATCGAATCCAGGATCCTTAGCTCAATAGACAGACACGCTAAGGTGTCAGATATTCAAGTTCATAGGAGAGCAAAGTGATAGACAGCCTACTGGTTGACACAAAAAAACCAAATGGTCGACAAACTTTAAGGTATTTCAAGTGTGCAGCAAGTTTACTCAATGAGAACAAAGTGCTTGATTGCAAAATTGTTAACAGAAGAGAAAATGTACTGTAGCTGAATTACTTGATTGAAATTATCTTTGGCAAGAGACGACTTCTATTTACAGGGATGAATCTAATTTTATAGTTGTCAAAAGACACCTGGGCACAGGAATGAAAGCCCACAGTCTTTGGCTTTGCATGCCAGAACTTTGTCACTGAGCTATCCAAGATTCATTCAATTTTCAGGTTTTCACCACTCATAGTTTAAGGCAGAATCTGTGCTAAACATGGGACATGGAAATTCTTAGAAACAGCCACTAGTGATATGGAGCCTGAGTCTAGGCAGCCGCATATACCTGTGAATGTATGTCATCCATCACGAATAATACCAACCATTATATGTATCGTCAACAATTAAAATTTAACCTTGAACAAACAGCATAAATTCCAATCCTGGGTTTCTGATAGCTCTAAATTGGTGACAATCTAACACATCCATCACATACTCTGCCATAAGCTACAAGTGAAACATGACTATGAGCATGGGACTAATCTTGGATAGCTCAGCATTGGTGCACTAAACCAAAGCTTCCAGGTTTAATTTCCACATTCAGGTGTCATTTATCAACTATAAATTATTACTTTTATATTTCTATACCTTTACATTTGATTTTCCCATCAACAGTAACCAGAGTCATTACAAATTTAGAAACCTTAAATAAATATTGACTAAAACAAAAATATTTTATGGTGCAATTTTGCTAGCTTTATAAAAATTTGCCCCTCCAGTATTTTTTTAAATGTATTTTTGAATCGCATCCTACAACCTGTGTATTTACATAATTTGATAGGGATCAAGGGGAAAAACTCGCATTTGCATTGAGGGAGAGTGGGAAACAATTTAGGAAAATATCCCTCGGTACAACCTGACACAGATTCAAACCCTAAGCTCCTAGTCACCATCAATCAGTCTAGTATTAAGGTTTGAGGTGACCCAAGCTAGTGTTTGATCACAAGCGGTTAGACTGAGGAATTGTTTTACACAATGTGATTTCTCCTTCAACTAGGTGAATTTGTTGGTGGCGTTTCTTAAAATTCGATTCTTTAGCTTCAAACAAGTTTAGTAGCCAGTAATGCCTAGTGTGCCACTAGAGAAAACAACACTCAGCTAAGTCACTAATCTAAGGGGTAGTCTCTATCTTGGCTGTGGTGAGGACACAAGTTTGGTAACCAACATGGTGATAGCTAAGTGATTAAAAAATGTTATTAACACCTAAATAAACCCAATTCTTAAATATAATATCTTAGGCTGCTTGTTTCTATGCCCTAGAATAGTTGATTCAACAATACAGGTATACTCAAATGTGTATGGTTTATGAAGAAGTTTATTTGAACAAAACATTTGTCCACAAGATTTGTAATTGCATATTATCAGGCCAAATCAGGGTGGAAGGTCACCTTTGCGTGGAACAGAAGGGAGTATCAAATATTATGTGGAGATCTCAAATGCCATTTTAGAAACTTATGAATTAATATTTTCTAATCCAAAATAGTATAACGCGTGTTAATTTTATCTTTGGTCATTTGAATAGGGCATGATGCATTCTCGAGAGTAAGTTTGCAGTTGGCCTCGCTAATCACAATGCCAGACTTGGTAATCAGGAATACTTTTACAGCCAACATGGTGAATGCTGCATTTTGTTGGGGGATCAAAAACAACGTGAATAATGGTAAAACAGTGACGCGAACCAGAGAGACACCAACTTTTGAAGGTTGAACCTTGTTCTTATGATGTTGAGGTTGCAGGACATAGCCTTCACTGCAAAAGAGAATACCTTAACCAGGCCCCAATTGTTACATAACTGTTAAGGCCTTAACATCGGTTTTAACATGGTCCTGTTCAGCTAAGACAACCTATTCATGGCAAGACAACCAGATCAGAGAGCAAGAAATATTGTTCCCCCAAGACACCTGGATTGTTAAACTAGCTTAACTACTATAATGTCAAATTAACTTGCTTTATATTAGGAACAAGTTTATGTCATTTATGTTTGTCATAAACCTTTAGTTTATAGTTAATTTTTAAATAAAAAACTTAGTGCCAAGCAAACACTTTTGATATGTGGCCATATTTCACCAATATAGGACTTTAAAGACACGAGAGGATGTGTAGTGAACCAGCAGACCTCATGGACTTCGAGCTATTTCACTAACCTAAAGGGTGGTCTTCATTAACCCAACAATGGTAACGAAAAAAACTAAAAAGATATAATTTAAAATAATAAATTGTCTTTGCCAAAAAGTTATTATAATGTGAAAAAATCAGGAAATAGCATCGATTAAAAAAAAAGTGTACCCATCCTGTGAATTAAGGATCTGCATAAACATGATACATATACAGACCTCTAATTCCTTTTCACAAAACATTGTAGTAGAATAGTTTTCAAGTAAAAAGATACATAGATTATTTTTATAAACATAGCTATGGTAAATTAGTAAATAAAAAGCTGTGTAAATACTCACATTGAGCTATAGCAACTGTATGCCAGGTTTATTATTCCAAAATTTGACATAATTTTGTACAAAGAATTGATATTTTATTGGCATTTTACTTTATTTAGGCACATTTATCATAAAAAATCAGTTTAACTGTTTTATTTTACTTTTAAATAATAATTTCAATAGGTGGACAAAATTATTGTAGTAGTTTGGTAAATTACAATTACTTAAACTTAAATCATTAAAATATATTTTTTTTTGTGTGTGTTTTTTTCACTTTAAACTTAGGGTACATATTAAATAAATACAAGAGAAAAATGCAATACAATACAATTTAATGGTACATTGAGTATTTGCTTGTAAGTAAAAATAATCAAGTGAAATACAACAAACAACTATAAATAAGTATGGCTTTGAATTCTTCCAAAAGAGAATACATTAGTAAAGTAAGCAAACTAATGTGTTTAGTTTTTGACTATAATAAAATCAAAATTTATTAAGAATGGAAATGCCCTGGCTTGGGCATTAGAGGAAAACAATTAAATGCCCCTGCTTTGGCTAAGAGAACAAATTAAATGCCAATACTTTGGTATTAGAGAAAATAAATTAAATGCCACTACTTTGGCACTAAAGAAAACAATTAAATGCCACTCCTTTGGCACTAAAGAAAACAATTAAATGCCACTCCTTTGGCACTAGAAAAAACAATTAAATGCCACTCCTTTGGCATTGGATAAAACAATTAGTCTCAAGACACCTTCCGTTAGAATCAACTCAGCAATAGAAGTTGTTTTTAAATAATCATTATTTCAAATTGTGTTAGCTGTCGCATACTTTCTATTTTCCTGCACACAAATTGCATTTGATAAAAAATATAAATTTCTTAACTCACAAACTATGACAACTTTAACAAACAATAGCATTTCTTAAAAGCATAACACATTTGATATCTTTAATACACTTACTATTATAATAGAAATTACTGTATCCCAAAATTAAATATAATTAGGCCTATATTTTTAAACCTTTTAAGCATTGAAGTCAGTGTTATCAATGTAATATCATAAGCAAAAAAATTTTCTTTCAGCACTTGTTAGTGTGACCAACTGAATGTGAAATTTTGATATTCTGGCTACCTTTATAGAAAGTTTATTTTTGATTTTAAAATTAAAAGCTAGATATTGAAAGATTAGTTTGAAAAATAAGTTGCCCCATAGTACTATACCTATAGCAAGCACTTGGAGAGAGCTACCACACTTTGAAAGTCAAATTCTTTCATGTACCCTTTAATTGTGTTCCAGTTAGCCTTACAGCAATCAAAACTAATAACTGATTTTCATTAACTAGATATTTATAAAACCGATATTAACATCTCTTAAACTAATTTAGTAATTTTTTAAAATATTCATATGACTAGAAGTACAAAAAAGATAGATTAGTGGAAGATAATTTTTATGTATTGTGTTTAGCAATGTCAAATAAGAACAAATTTAATAAATAAATAAGAATATAATAAAAACATTTAAATAAGTTATGTTTTTATTTTTTATTTTTGGTACTAGTTTGGTTTACCTAATTTACCAAAGAAAAATTTAATCAATTTTACTTCCATTTGATGACATTTTCAAACAATTAATTTTTTATGTGTTTAAGGCAATATATCTTTATGGCGTTTTAAACAATTAAATAAAATCATGTATTAAAAATATTTTTGTACACCTCTTGTGAGGCACTTATCAACTTATGTTATAAATATTACTTGCTGGAGAGTTCATTAAAGCATGAATCACATACTCGAACAGGTTTTCTGTCACTTTCAACAGCTGCTGTTTTTGCAGAACACTCGTTACAATATATCTTGAAACAATTGCGGCAATGATGGCGTCTAATTAAGAGTGTAAAAACCTTTTCACATTTGGTGCACCTAGCAGCATCAGAATCTTCAGTCCATTTCCGGCCAACTAACTTTTCAAGTTTTAACTGTGGATGAAATTATCAATTAAATAAAACATATATTACTAAAAAGTACCAGGTGCAAATCATGTTTAGTAAATATAACCATGATTGAGTTTAAGAAAAAGGGGAGTTGGTGAAGGAATTTCTGAAAAAATAAGGAAAATCTGTGATAAGTGTGAAAATTGTGTAAGAAAAGAAAATAAACACTGAATGGTTTAAAACAAAAAGGGAAGTGAGACAGGGAAGTGTTATATCACTAGGAGTGTGCGAATATTCAAAATTTTGAATAATTCCGAATAATTAACAACCGAATATTCAATTTGAAACTTCGAATAATTTTGTCATAAATCTTTTAAAAGTCCTGTTCAGCCCAGTATGTTTACGGCGCGATACAAGCGGGTAGACAGATAACCTGGTGACTAAGAGTTAAAAAATACTCTTGTCCTTTGTTCAATATGAGAAGAGGGGAATACCAATGTTAACAGAAAGCAAGAGGTTGTGGCCTGCCTAGGTGTTGGAAGAAGGGGGAGGGGGTATTTTAACGCTGGTGGAGAGACAAACATTTGAGACCCATGTAACTCGTGCTCGATCTACAAGTGAAAGTACATTTATAAAAGAATAGACATAGCTACTCTACCATATTTCAGGTTGCGTGAAAATGAAGGGGTAAGGGGGGGGGGACAATATTTCAAGGTCAACCATTTGAGTGCGCCTGTCAGTCTGTTAGCCAGATAGCAAGGCAACTCAGACATAATAGAGATTACAATTTACAAGGGTTGTCAAGTCTAGAGAACTTTAAAGGGTTTCAAACCTTAAGAACATTAAAAAGGTTTCCAACCTAGAAAACATTTAAGGGGTGTCAAACCTAGAGACCATTTAAAAGGTTTCAAACCTAGGAAACATTTAAGGGGTGTCAAGCCTATAGAACATTTAAAGGAGATCAGGAACTAATTTTAATATTCATTACTGTTTTGTTATTTTAGTAAATGTATTGTTGTATAATATGAAAGTGGCAAAGGTATGAGCGAAACTAGTAATAACATTAGTATACAGCCAGTCCCTGTGATGAATGGAGTGAAGGTGTCACTTGTAGGGTCAGTTAGTGTATGCATTTCAATAGGCTTGGCAGGGTGATGTGCAATAGTACCTACTGGCTCAGTGAGGAAAGCAACAAGAATCTACCGCACTCCTAATGTCTCTAGTATGCCTTTTTAGTGCTGCTTAGGCTTTCAGCTGACAGTGGAATTGTTTAGGATCCAACCAAACTTTGCGGTGAGTACTAATCAGCATACAAACAAAAGTAGGCCCTACATATTAGAAAATAAGAAATACACTTTGAAATAATAGAAACGATGAAAGAATCAAAATATGACCTTGTTTATTAATCACCCCATTATTTTACCCTTTCAAATAATAATTATATTTTAATTTTAAGAAATATAAACTCTACCCTGACCGGAACATCCTCCATGCAATTTTTAAATTAAAATTTCTGTCAAAAATTCCTCTCAGTTTCATGAAATTTTGTTTTCGATTCAGTCTTTTTTTATAAATACTAGCTCAAATAATTATTTTAAGTAACTTTTGGTATTCTGCCAATAGTTAAATATAGAACCCCATTTTCAATAGGAATTTACTAATTAAAATAATTTTTATCAAAAATTTAAGAAAAGTCTATTATTCTATTTGTACTGTTCAGTATTTGTTCGAAATTTTGATATTCGATTTGATAAATAATCCTATTCCCACACCCTTATATATCACCAATTATATTTAACATTGTAATGGACGAAATAAGTGCTCGAGTGCAGGGTCACAGAAGTCCAGGGAATTGAAGGTGATGGCATATGCAGATGACATCATGACACGATAGGAAACCAAAGATGACTTGAAGAGAACCAAAGAGTAAAAAGTTACAGTAGTAGGGCATATGATGAGAATGGAGGAGGACAGAGTGCCTAATAAAGATCTAGTAAATTTTGAGTACAAATTTTTAGCCTTACATGTTTTATGCCCATCTAAATCTCAAATTCATTCATCTAACTTTGCAGGATAAATATGCTTAATTAAAGACATTTGAGCCCTGATGCCCTAGCCTTTCGAGTCAGAGTTAAACATGCTGATTAAACTCCAGTTCAAAGTAAATTGACCGTAGAGTGGGTAAAAATATTATTTTGTGGGTCTTTCATATTTTTCAATAATGCAAAATTAGTATTTTTACAGTTTAGTTCTATCCACAACTGTAATTACTCTTTAACATGAGGCTATTTCCCCTACCTGAAGATTTTGATTTTCCCTTCCCATTTCATGTAGAGCTGCTTGACTTTCTTCCAGTCGTCGGCGAATCTCATTTACCGTCCTTTGCAAATTATCACAAGTTGATGTGCTTGAAAAGCACCTTTCTAGCAAGGTTTTTTGCTCTAATTGGCTTGCTTCTATTTTCGCTTCCAGTGCTATGAATAAAACACACAACAATTAAAAATAAATATGTGGTATCATATGAATCATTCTGTGGGTTGTTTTTATTGACCAACACAATGGATTTTTATCACAAAGCTGCTGTTTATCCAAAACATTGTAAAATGGTCTTAATGATTTTTCAAACTATATAGGATGAAAATATAATTTTTATAACAGCAATTTAGAACAAACCTTTTTATGAGGCTACAATTTAGATCTTTGAAAAGCAATGATATTATAGCTTGGGTTATGATTTCACAAACAGTACAAAGTCATCATTATAAACATATGAAGTTCTGAGAATCTACCTGTCTATGTTTACCATGAATTAGAACTGACTTTATTGTTACCTGGATATATAATTTTTTTTAGAACCAAATCTTACTACAAATTTATCTTATACGCTATGTACTAATTATGCTAATGTGTCTTGGATGAGGAAGGTGAATTTAGAATAAGTTTACCCATATTCACATGGAGAGAGTGAGAAAAGATTTAGAAACAACCCTCTACAGTACACCAGACTGGGATCGAACTACGATTTCCATGTAATTGACAGTCTAGTCTATTGCAAGAGTAGCGCCTTAAACTATGCGACCAATGAAGTGGGTGATCTATTTATTTCAATTGGAGTCGAAGTTATATTAAGATTGATTTGATTAAAAGCATGCAGATTAGAAAAAATTTGTTTTGGGTGTAAAATAAGTTTTAAACTTACTAAAAATTATTAAGTTACAAATCTAGTTACTTTTCAGGTAATTGTGAAAATATTTAATTTTTAAACAAACTTGGATTGATAAATAAAATGGTTTGATTATATATTTATTGCACTAAAAAATTAATAATTCAATAAATATACTAAAAGAAATTTATTTTTTTACTGCAAAGTATAAAAATAGAAAACCATGAAATAAAATCACTGTACCTCCAAAAAGTAAACATTCAGCCTATTTATCTGGGATATTTTATTTTTGTTTGTTGGAGTTCACTTATTACCGTCAAAACGTTCATGTTTGATTACATATGTAGTTCACTGTAACGCCGACAGATGTCTCACAAATTCTGTCTTAAAAGGGTTTTTCAAATAATAAACGGTTAGTCATGTTCTAGCCAAACGCTGTAGCGGTCGTACCATAAATTGTGAGAAATTTAGTTTATACATATTGTGTATTTCGGTCACTACTCTGCCCGACAGGTTATGGGCCCAGGTTGCGCGATCGGAAACAAAACAATAATTTGATTAAACGAAAAGTTCTAAATCAAAAAGTTGCAGAAGTCGAACGATTCGTTATCCTAACAACATGGCGCACGCGAACGCGGCGCATTCAACACGGCTCAAAATGTTGTCACGCGACAACTACGATACGTGGAAAATACAAGCCGAAGCCTTGCTAATAAAAAATGATACTTGGGGATATGTATCAGGAGAAATACCACAACCCGAAGTGGTCGGCGAAAACGCGGTGCTTGTTGCCGCGCAAGCCGCACACAAAGCTGGGCTAGCGGCCGATCGGAAGGCAAAAGCTGATTTGATCCTGTCCATAAATCCATCTGAATTAAAACAGATTCGGGGATGCGCTACTTCACGGGATGTATGGCTCAAACTAGAATCAATCTACGCATCAAAGGGGCCTGCTCGCAAGGCAACATTGCTCAAACGTCTCACACAACACAAAATGCAAGATGGCGACGATGTGACTGAACATCTCGCTGGATTTTTTGACGCTGTGGATAAGTTGCAAGCAATGGAAGTGGACATAAACGGTGACCTGTTGACGATCATGCTGTTATATAGTCTCCCCAGCAGTTACGACAACTTTCGATGTGCAATTGAATCCCGTGATAATTTACCGGACGCTGAAACATTGAAAGTGAAAGTCTTGGAAAAACATAACGCACGTGCTCAGGAAAACGGAAGTGCCGCCATGTTTGTCAAGTCAGGAAAACAGTTCTTAAACAGGCCGAAAGGTGGCACGAGCAGTAGTGCCGGATCAGAACAGAAACGTAAACAAAAACCACAATTAAACTACAAATGCGGCTTTTACAAAAGAAAGGACACAGGGAGGCCGATTGTTTCTTTAAAAAGAAGTTGAGCGAACAAACGTCAAATAAAGCTGACGAGGCTCACTGTTAAAGAAATTACAAAATCAAGCAACATAAACAACCTTTGGTGCATTGATAGTGGTTGCACATCTCACTTATGCAACAATGAACATGCATTCACGAGCGTGAAGAAAATGCATGGGAATCTTAAACTTGCCGATGACAGTGCCACACAAGTAAAAGCGAAAGGTGACGTGCAAATCACCACCGCGAACAGTGTGACAGACTCCATCACATTGAAGGATACCTTATACGTACCTGACCTCCGAACGAACCTCATTTCTGTGGCGAAAATTGTTGATTACAACAACGAGGTGACATTTGAGAAAGATCGCGTGACCATAAAAGACATAAACGGTGACATCAAAGTTGTTGCAAATAGAATTGGTGACTTATTCTACTTATGTGAAAGCGATCAGAAAGTGTGCATGGTCACAGGATCAAAAGTTCCAAAAAATGAATTAGAAGTTTGGCATGCTCGACTTGGTCATTTGAATTTGAAGGACATGGTCAATATGCTCAAGAACCAATGTGTTATTGGTTTGAAATTCAATGACTCAACTGACTTAAAAAACTGTCACACCTGTCTAGAAGGAAAAATAACATCAACTCCCTTCACCAAGCGAGAGGTAACCTCAAAAGAGCTTTTGGAGTTAATCCATTCCGACGTCTGCGGGCCAATGAGGGAAGCATCTCAAGGTGGCGCACGTTATTTTGTAACCTTCATAGACGACTACAGGCGATGGTGTCAAGTCTACTTCTTACGTCACAAGGGGGAGGTCACTGAGAAGTTTGTCGAGTTCAAGAATCTAGCCTAAAATCAGACGGGGCATAAGATCAAAGCTCTTCAATCGGATAATGGCAAGGAATATTGCAACGATAAAATGGATTCCATCCTCAAATGTGCAGGCATCCAACGACGTCTTAACAACTCCGCACACCCCACAACAGAACGGTGTTGCAGAAAGGAAGAACCGCACTCTGGTTGAGGCTGCTCGGTGCATGCTACTCGAGTCTGGAATGCCACTGTCCTTTTGGGCCGAAGCCATAGCGACAGCTAATCACATCCGAAATCGATGCACAACAAAAGGGTTGTCCGAAGGAACTCCATATGAAAGATGGTTGGGAAGACAGCCGAATATCTCGCATCTACGTATATTCGGGGAGAAAGCCATCATCCTCAACAAGTCTCCCAATAAAGGAACGTTCGAGCCCAAAGGCAAGAAGGGGGTCTTTGTCGGTTACTCTGACTGTTCCAAGGCCTACCGGGTATGGCTACCAAGTGAACGAAAGATCCATGTCTCTAAGGACGTAAGATTTTACGCCGAGCCTGGGCCCGGACGCACATCTGCAGACTTTCTTCAAGAAGAAGAGACATCCTGTCAACATGAAGAAAGGCGGTTCAATGAAGAAGAGTCTTCGCACAAGGACGCCGGGATTAGTCCGAACGCTCTGGAAGACGATGAACCATTCCTTAGATTCGAAGTGAATGAGGACCCCATGCTCGACATTGGAGAGCGACAAGATCCAGGTGCCGCAAGCACTGAATCTGACATGTTGGTGCAGCGAGGACCTGGCAGACCAAAGTTAATGCGTACCGGAAGAAGGGGTCGTCCCACTAAAATATACCAGCCAACCGGGCCGATCAGAACCTTGCTCTCAAAAATGATCCGCCATACGGTAATGATACTGGGCACTCAATGGCCACATCATCTCAACAAACTATGGAGAACATCAACGTTCAAAGTAACAGGGAAGATGGATCACTTCGTAATGCCCCAGTTGCAATGAATGCCTCCGAGATTCACATTGACAGTGCCATGAAGGGGCCAGATCGCGAGGAATGGTTTGATGCAATCTATTCCGAAATCAGATGCTTGGTTGCCAACGACACTTGGGAAATCGTTGATAGACCGACCAATGATAGAGTGATCGACTGTAGGGCGGTTCTCCGAAACAAGTACAAACCTGATGAAACGTTACTTCGAAGGAAGGACAGGGTGGTCGCAAGAGGTTTCGCCCAAAGACCAGGAATCGACTTTGTGGACACTTTTGCTCCGGTTTCCAGGATAGAATCATTTCGGCTGCTCATGGCATTGTCAGCCAAACTCAACTTGCAAGTCTCTCAGCTCGACATTACAACGGCCTATCTGAATGGTGACATCGACACACTAACATTCATGGAACAGCCGGACTTGCTTGTTGAAGCACTTCAAAAGATGATTAGGACTGAAAAGGATGACAGCATTGTTGGGAAAGCCAAAGACATGCTTCAGAAACTGGAATCCGGCGACAAAGTCTGCAAACTTCGAAAGGCCATTTACGGACTACGTCAAGCTGGTCGACAGTGGCACGCTAAATTAAGTTGCAGCCCACAAACTCTGACCCATGTGTGTACGTCGATAGTCGAAGTAAACACCCAGTCTATGTGCTCATCTATGTTGATGACATCGTGATCGCTTCTAGAGACCCGGAGCGAACCAGACAGATTAAAGGTGAATTGTCAAATAAATTTGAAGTAAAGGACCTTGGAGTTATAAATTATTGTTTAGGAATTGAAGTGAACCAATCCAAAGACAAAGTCACGTTGTGTCAGAGTGGCTACATCAGGGATGTTTTACATAAGTTTGGGATGGATGACTGCAAGCCAGCGAAGACACCGATATCAACCGGGGTCAAGTTTGATTCTTCCTCCACTAACACAGAAGAAACAAAGCAATATCCATTCAGAGAGTTGATTGGAGCTCTCATATACACCGCCATCGGTACCCGTCCCGACATCGCTTACGCAGTCAACATGCTGAGTCAATATAACAATTGTCACACCTCAACTCACTGGCAAGCTGCCAAGCGTGTCCTAAGATATCTGCAAGGAACCATCAACAAGAGGTTGGTCTACGCCAGGGATGATGAAGGCATTTCCGGTTTCGCGGACGCCGACTGGGGAAACTGTGACATTGACAGAAAGTCCTATACAGGTTACACTTTCACCTTGTCCGGAGCAGCGGTATCATGGTGCTCACGAAAGCAGAGAACCGTCGCCTTATCTTCAACCAAGGCAGAGTATATGAGTCTCACCGAAGCTGCGAAGGAAGCAATATTCCTGATGACCTTCATGCAAGAACTTGATTTAACCCTCGAGCGGGCGCGCTGTATTATTTAACACAAGCGGGCGCGTGGGGTACTTTATACCCCACTTTATTTTCATGGTGTTATTGATATATGTATGAACGAGATAATTTGTTTTCTGGTATGTTTTATTTTAATTAGAGCCTTTTAAACCTATTACACAAATAATGTATTAATAGCCAAACAATATATATATATATATATAATACATATATAATAGAAAATAGAAAAAGGCTTGATATTCATCAAAATATTTTTACGAAAGTTACATACTTAGACTTTACTGTTTTTGTTAAGTACTGGTTAATATTTTGCTAATTAATATTCTTACAGATACAATGTGATTAAAAGTACAATACAAATATAATAATAATGATAATCTAAAATAATTACCAAATTAAAAAATATGGTATTTTAAAAAACCAAACTTTTTAAAAATCAGCCTCATTTATCTTGCTACACTCATCACATGTGTACATTATATGAACATGATTCTTACATGTAAATTGTTTGCATGTTCCGCATTTTATTGTGGTGCCAACATCTTTTGATCGACCACATAACACACACCTTCCTCGTTTCTTTCTGGCTAACTTTTCGGCATCATCTTCATGCTTCATAGTACTTACATACTTTCTGAGAAAGGCTGATAATTCAATTGGGAGTGACTTGATTTTAGCTCTTTCTTCAAGCTGAGGCTTCATCATAGTCAAAGCTAGCTTTTTCAAAAATATTCTTCTGGCTGTAAAATGTTGAGATGTTGAAGAGTATAAAATGTGTGCATTGATGCCAGCTATATTTATCAAGGAATAAAATACTCTCATAGGCCATCGTCGTGTAATACGTGCAACATCATATACACTACACATTTGATCCACTGTATCTATTCCTCCCTTTGACTTGTTGTAATCCATTATTATATCTGGTTTTTTAGTGTCATCATTGATAGTTGGTGAATCATGCATTGTAGATA
This sequence comes from Timema podura, assembly GCA_033556935.1. Lineage (NCBI taxonomy): Eukaryota > Metazoa > Arthropoda > Insecta > Phasmatodea > Timematidae > Timema > Timema podura. The sequence continues at coordinate 97,922,026 of JAVRXN010000010.1, read as the reverse complement.
ATAAAATGACAGCCTTGTTTTTCTTGGGCACAAAGGATGTGATCGTCATGTTTTTCTGAAATCCAAGTATGGACGAACCCACTTCTCGATTTTTATTTGCCTGAAATTCGTAGGGAATCTCTCTTTTGTCTTTTCTGAGAGTACCAACACAAGTTATTTTCTTTGCCAAAAGAGATTTTGCCAAGGGATAGCTAGTATACCAGTTATCCACTGTAAGATTTCGATTTGATCCTTCAATATCTGAAACCAATCTATTCACAATGTCAATTGGCTTATTTGACACTAGATACGGGCCTTCTTCTTGCTTACCACAATACACTTCTAAATTATGAACAAAAAATGTATTTGAGTCACAAATTGCAAAAATTTTGATCCCATATTTTGCAGGTTTATTCGGAATATATTGAACAAAACTGCAGCGCCCCCGAAATGCTTCCAGCTTCTCATCAATTGTGACATGAGTACCCATATTATACGTGTTCTTACAATTCAGTACAAATGCATCCAAAAATGATCTCACAGCAGCTAGCTTATCTATTTTTCTTCGGTCATTTCTTGTATCCTTATTGTCAAATCGTAGAGAACGAAGCAAGAATAAAAATCGCTTGTAGCTCATACAAGCTCTTAGAATCAGAATTCCAGTCCCATCTGAAGCCCATAGTTCTTTGACATTAGTGTGATGTCCCTTTTTGATACCAATAAGGTAAAGACACCCCAATAACGCCATAATCTCAGCTCTTGACGTATCTTTTCCGTCCCTGTCCCTAGAATACGGTGCCGTCAATTGTCTTTTTGCAATATGCATATTTGTAAATTTTACAATGTCATCTATCATAATAATATCAATAATTTTATGATATGCCGATATTTCATCTTTTATATCCCTTGCAATAAGTTTGGGACCAGGAGATACTTTGACTATGTTTTTCCTGTGAATTTTTCCTTTCTTTGAAAAGTCAGTTTTTCTCCAAATACATTCTCTATCTTTTCCGATAAAATAATCTTCATCAGTTGTAGTTTTACTATCTTCATCTGAAGAAACACAATCTTGTTCAGACTCACTATTATGGTCACTTTGAATTAAAATTTCCTCATCTTCATCAGAATCAGCGCTATCAATATATTCTTCGTCATCTGACAGCTCCTGCAATATTTTGCCGATATCTTCGGGAGACATCATTCTAAATAAACAGGAATTTATTTGAATTCTTGTCTTTTATAGATTTGGCAATTTTTAAACCCAATTGGTTATAACAGAGTAGCAAATAATAATTGAATTATTTTTAGGACAAAACAAGATGTAAATTCAATAACTATATAGTATATAACCTTGAAAGGAATCGAACACAAGCTTCATAGCTCTAGTAAAAATACAAAACAAAAATACCCAACAAATAATGATAATGAAATTTGCATAGAAATTTATTCATTTATGAAAAATCAATTAGATAAATATATAAACTTACGTGACTTGAGCGGGCGCGTGGGGTATGATATACCCCAGTAATACACTCTTTCAAATAAATTCAATTTTCATACGCACTAATTGATTTCACTGAACACCAACCATACCGAACGATAGTCAAGGTCACACTGAAGGAATAGATAGAACAACACGTCCGCCAGGCGCCTGACAGTGCTACCACACACTAAAAGATAAAATTGGGGTACTTTATACCCCAGCGCGCCCGCTCGAGGGTTAAAGGAGTTGTCGAACATCATCATTTTCAATGACAATCAATCAGCTGGAAAATTGGCACATAGCCCCGTCTTCCACTCAAGATCGAAACATATAGACATAAAGTTTCATTTTATTCGTCAAGCTCTCCAAGATCACCCACTAAGGCTTGACTATCTATTCACTGAGGATATGGTAGGTGACATCTTAACAAAACCTCTTCCTGGAGCCAAACACGAGAAATGTGTCAACAAATTGGGTTTACGTGCTTGATGGTTACCTATAGACCTTTTGGACTCAAAATTGAGGGGGGGTGTTGGAGTTCAATTATTACCGTCAAAACGTTCATGTTTGTTTACATTTGTAGTTCACTGTAACGCCGACAGATGTCTCACGAATTCTGTCTTAAAAGGGTTTTACAAATAATAAACCGTTAGTCATGTTCCAGCCAAACGCTGTAGCGGTCGTGCCATAAATTGTGAGAACTGTAGTTTATACATATTATGTATTTCGGTCACTACTCTGCCCAACATTGTTTTATGCCAGTATTTAGCAAACAAGAATATTTGGAGTTATTTTCCTATCCTCTAGATTTTGTTTCATCAAAACAGTAAAACCATCATTGAAAAAAAGGGAAGATCTAAACCACCCTAATGGAGTACATAAGTCAGTCAAAAGGGCACTGAGAAGAAACCAAATATATGTTTAATCAAGTGGACCAAAAATTGGATATTGGATATTCAAAAATTGGATAAAGCCAGGCCGGGTAGTCTGGTTTGTAGGTAAAGAGGAGGTTGAATTTCAATCTCGGTTGGGTTTATTTTTTATAAGATTCTCCACCCTCACTCTACACAAATGTAAATACAATCTTCCTTGCCCTTACCCTCGTATGTAGCAAATTTGTTCAAAATAGGCTGAAATCTAGTTTTTTTTTTTACAAAATCTTGGTCTACTCTGTATACAATCTTCATAAAATGCATTTCAATCTACACATTAAAAATAAATAAAGCTGCTTTACTAAAAGTAAGTATTTTTACTTTCTCGCTATCTTACAAGTAGAGAAAGTATTGTGATCGTAAAAAAAAATTCAACTCGAGATTTTGATGAATGACCCCCTGAATCCGAAAAAGTGGTTTTTGCATTTCCACCTGTCAGTCCGTATGTCCATCTGTACCTTGTAGTAGAGCATAAACTATTTTACTGATTGTATTAAAACTTTGTATCTAGGGTTTTCATCAGGTTGCCCCAAGGGATTTTTGAAAATGGATATCCATACCTAAAATTAAGGGTAGTTTACTGAAGGGTTAGAAGGAAAAAATCTATTTTGATTAAAATACTTATCTATGCATTGATTAAGATTATAAATAAAATGGCTATTTTCATTTTCCCATGAAAATGACTTTTAGGGTACTTTACAGAAGCGGAATTTTCTGTATCTCCACAACTATTTGAGATATCAAATAACTTATCATTGCAAAATTGTAATACTATTAAAAATAAACAATGTTTATCTGACATATATCTTTATAAAACCAATAGTTTCTGAGATATTGGCAAATATATTGAATCAATTTTGTGAGCTTTAGTTGTACATACATACTATTTAAGTTTTAACATTATTATTATTATTATCATCATCAGCAGCAGCAGCACCGCGTCTTACTACCCGTTTGGGTAATACACACTTACGCTGAAATGAAATGGAGGACCTACAGTTTAACGTGGGATCCAAACCACGGTGGAGGCCTGGCATTCCACACATTCACAAGTTGTGATTAATACACATCTTGTCAGAGGTGAAGGAAGGGTTTGGCAATCAGATAAATCTGTGCCGGGATCGAGGATTTAACCCCGGATCCCCAGCACAGAAGTCTGACACCTTACCCCTAGACCGCCAGGTCACCTACACACTAATTTTCTAGTACCATAGAGTAAGTAAATAAGTACTGTAAGCATCTCCAAAAGATTATGTTCTTTCTCCTTTAACCTCTTAGGGGAAATGTTTGTACAGCAATGATCCATCTTGATCATTTTAGACTCAATAGTCAATATTACCTTTTTTATTGGTCTAAATTTATAAACAAGAAATTTAATAGCAATGCGATAACCATAAGATGTGCAACCCCCAATAAAATGTTCAAAATAGTTCGGGTTTGCTAGTGTATATTATTTTGTTTAACATATATTATGAGTTTTGAGTGAATAGCTCCATTTCTAAACAATGGAATGAGAAATTCCGTGCTGAGTTCTGTACCATTTATTTTAATAAGTGTATATTATTGCTGTGTTACTTTTTATACATTTATTTTAGTAAATGTAAATTATTGCTGTGTTACTTTTTATAAGAGAAATGAAATGTGGGGGAAAAAAAATACATTAAGGCAGCTACCACTTACCATTTAAATCTTGACCCTCCAGGACAGAATAAAGTTGCCGGCACTGAGCCATTCTAGACCACTAAGAATGTGGTAGAAGGGACAAACCCAAAATCCCTACTATTGCTTTCAAATATATAATGTCAAATCTCATCAAGTCAAATGTATAATCTTTAGTTGACACTTAAATGTTATCAATTTTGACAATGTTTATGTTATAAACTGTCCCTCCTACAACACTCTTATTGCAACTAACTTCTCCAGTCTTTTAATTGTAGAATTTAGATATCATTTATATGAGGTACCTAAACGATATTACATTTACAAATTGAAATTACAACTAAACAACTATATAAAAAATTATTAGAATTACCCAATTTTTCACCAGTGACTTCATCTAAATCATCTTGCAATGATGAAATTTTTTTCTTTAGTATTTCTTCTGCTTCAGCTTTTTTTTTTGAGTCAATGATAAGGTCCTTATTCTGTTTGGTAAGATGGGAATTCTCATTTCTTGTCTGTTCTAGATACTGTTAAAACATTTGTGAATTAATACAATAGATTTTGAACAATTAAATTAAATACCAAGAGGGAGAAGGTGCAACTGGGGGAGACTGTAGGGTAGAATAAATACCAAATATAAATGTTAATGTAATAAGGAAATTAAAATGTACGTGACAAGTAAATAAATACATCAGTTATAGCCACAAAAAATATGCCACCACTTTGAATTAAAATAACTTTAAATTAGTATTATTATATCGCTTTGTCACTTTTCACATCTCAATTATTAGAGCCTAGGACCTTCTGAATAGAGTGGGTTTAAAACTATCTCAAACAGTATCTAGGGTTGGCAAACTTGCATATCTTCCCATCAGAGATGTATTTTAAAGATTTGAGAATAATATTGCATGTGTTTGATTGGTGTATTATGTGAGTAGATGCTTTGGATCCAAAGTTAAACTACAAACTCAATAATTGAGAGTTGATAGTAGTTTAGTTGTAACAAAAAACATAGTGTTATTATTTGGTAAACCTTTTAACTTCATATTTAAACCCAGGTACAACTATGTATTTGTGTTGGAGATACAACTATATTTTGAAAATTGAATGATACTTTTAGTCTAATATGCGTTTTCACATAAATTGATTGGAAAAAAGCTGAATATTCTTTTTGAAAATATTATTTATGCAATATATATAAAATAAAGAAGGGAAAATTTATAGAAACTTACAAGGGCAAAGGGCAAACACAATACACATTGAAAAGAAGTTCGTTATATTGGGTTGGACTGTGTTTAAATGTTTTTTAAATATCAACTTAAAAATTAAAATCAACCTTACAAAATATGTATAGAATAAGATTACCGTGTTCAAAGTTTCCGCTGCTTCTTCTGAAGTATGCTTAAGTTCTTCAATACATTTTTCTAAAGAATCTATTTTTGTTCTTTGATCTTCTTTCACCTTTGTGAGAGTATGTATATGCTCTTTCATGTTAAAAATTTCCTCTTCTGTCTTTAACTTCTCCTGAAAAATGTTATCATAAATGAGTATTATATTGTGATTTTATATGATAATATATAAAGTATACATGAGAATTGTATGGATATTATAGAGTAAAATAAGTTTAGCACATAACTTTTTAATTGTTATAGCACTTGATAAGAAACTGAGTGTTTGGCTAGATGAATTTAATTTATGTGATGAATTTCTTAGTGCTCATCCAGGCTAGCCACATATTTATATTACTGGGATAGGGATGAGAAAGGTAGCATTTAAAGGAAATATACCCAGATTTGTGTAAATGGGGGATGATGAATTATTTAAGAAAAAAACACTTCCATAAACATGACATGAATTTGAGCACTGATATTCTCATCACCAATAAACCAAACCAGATGAGCATAGGTCCAAGTTTCTATAGATACAGGCTTGATAAAAAGAAATTCCATGCATTGAACACATTACTTCGTTAAATACACAAATTTAAATGAAAATAGCAGCATGAAATACACAATTATATTTATCTGAAAGTGAATGGCAGTTAATTAAAAACACATCAATGGTTATTAATTCAGCGAAAATAACAACTAAACTCATTCAAAATGAACTTGTAACAATAATAAGATTTCAGGTAAAATGGATATTCTAGAAATATAAAGTCAAAACCCCATAGAAAAACTGGTTACATAAAACATCAACACGAGGAAAAAACCCTTCATCAATGGAAATTTTAAAATGCATTGTGATGAAGGTAGTATTATACTATTATTTGGTTTTGAAAACTTTTCATTTCAATGATCTATTGATCCATGCTACAAGTCAGTTAACATTAAACTATATTTTTAACATTAATTCTAAAGCTTTTTAAAACTTAACAGTTCTAAGAGTTGGTTATGTTTACAAGCATTAATTATGAGAGAACATATTCTAATATAAGTTACCACAAAACTTTTAAAAATCTTTATTTGCACAAGTTGTTTTAGCACCACATCTTACTACCGGTTTGGTTTATACACCTATGTATTAATTACACTTATGTGTTAGGGATTAGGAAGGTTGAATTTCAATGAAATGTACCCACATGTGTGTGGAGAAGAGTATGAAATTATTTAAGAAAACCACTCTCAGTATACCCGACCGAAATTGAACTCCGATCTCCCCGTCTTTGGAAGGTTAGTCTTATTGCTAGAGTAGAATCTTAAACTATGCAGCCACCTAAATGGGTATTTATACAAGTTAACATTTGTTGCGGGAATACTTTGAAGTGGTGCAAGTGTAGAAATAGTGAGTGGATATCTATGTTTAATTTTGGATGAAGATCCATACACTATCTCAAAATTTATAAAGAGAAACACACAGCCATAAAGTTTGTCTTTTTTCCTATTTAATAGGAAAAAGTCTAAAGAAAAACTGATTTCATTTTCAACAAGTTTATTAACATCTTTACATATTGTATTTGACCTAGTACGGTAATAGCCGAGAATGTTATAGCAGCTGGGGTAGAAAGTAAAAGTTGTTGATAGTAGCCAGGGTTCTAATAATGGCTGGAATGACTTAATTGTAGTCGGAACATAGGTATACCGAGAATTTTTCATGGGCTTCAAACTTGGCACATTTCCTGGTGCCTACCACCTTCCCATTAATTAACTCTCCTGAGTTCAACTGAAAGCTGAGATTTCCTAGTAATTCCCGTTCTTTATTTTGTGAAAGAGTAATCACTCATTAAAAGCGTGGGTTATCCTTACTCTTTAATCATCGACGAGTTTTTCTGTGAGCATTGTTAAAGCAAATTTTTAAAATGTATTTTCCACATTGTGTTTTATTGTTTGAGAATAAACATATTTTTTTCTTTTAATTTGTTTCAATTTACCTTACGGTTTTTAATCCTTTTTTTTTTTTTGCTAGCCATAGCTCCAATTGTAGCTAGGGTGGGCAGTAAAATTGTTAATAGTAGGTCAAATATGGTATTTTTCTAAACACATGTGAAAATGAATTAAAACCAACAAGGGAATTTTAGGCATGGGAGATATAAATATTGTTTTCAGTGCTAAGTTAATATATTTAATAGCTAGAGAAGTCAACACATTTTTTGTATTATTTGTGACAGGGCCAGATTCATGGGGCGTGCAGCAGGTTCGGTGCACCGGGCCCCCACCTCTGAAGGGGCCCCATTTTAGCCTGTGAATGGTTTAAGATTCAATCGAAAAAATAATATAGAGAAAAAATAACTTACTATTATTTTCTTTCTGTAAATAGGTTTCATAATATTTTTGACAAGACTGTATTTGATCCCATCTTTAACCTTCACCCACTTGTTACCAACCCCTTGCCTTACTATACTCAGATTCGGGAAGAGGTAAGTTTCAAGGTCATTTCCCTGTTGCCTATTGTTACACTGCGCAATGTGCCCTCGCTCTCTGTTTCTCGCACTCTGACAAGCTACAACGTTAAGTTATGAATGTATGCATGAAGGGTTTCCATCCCCAGTATAACCTTGAAAAACAAACCAATTACGACTAGTATAACATCAGTCCCTAACTATACCACACAGTGTCAATACGGTAACTTGGTACTCATAATGCTTCGTGAATTAGCTCATTCTGTGTAGTTTTTAATCTGTACCGATATATGTTTTAATTTTTGTAGCATCGCTTTAAAAATGATATGTTATATTGGTTATCAAATTTTAGCTACAATTAATATGTACATTTAATTTTGTCCTTTTAGATATATTTTGGGGGCCCAAAATCAATAACTGCACCCAGGCCCACCCATATAGCAAGCCGGCCCTAATTTGTAAAATCATTAGAAATATTCTGAAGATAATTAGAATAAAAGTCTGTTGAAAAATTAAACATGTATATGATTATATAATTAAATTGACTGAAAAAAATGTTCAAAGAGTCACAAAATTGGTGTCAATAATATGTGTTTGAAGCAATAAAAAAAATATGTGCATAAGCTTATTTCCTCTTTTTAATCAACACTTAAAATATTATAGGAATACAACCATAATTAAAATAAACTACAACAAATGGGGAAAAAGGATATAATTATTAGGCCTTGACAAATTTGAGGATTTTGATATTGCAATGTATTGTCTGCATTACATAAATAATTATTTTATTACATTCAGCCATGGCCCCCCACTACACCCATGGCAGTTTAAATTGTCGTGTCTCCAGGACATAATAATTTTGGAAGACATTGGGGCTAATTTGTTTAGCCATAACCTCTGATAAAAAAATAAAATAAACTGGTGTTGAGAGTTCTACTAAGAACAAATAAAAATTTGCTGAGCTAAGCTTATCAATAATTCAACTATATGAAATAAAAATAATTATTTAATATAAGATATGTGGAAACATAGTGACAAAGTATTTAGGGGATTTTTGACACAATAAAGTAGATACAAGTGGTGTTATTGAATATCTTACTCTGAAGAGGTGTAATGGATAAAACGTGCAATGGCTAGCGCAACACATTTGGAATTTTATATATATACACACACACACATATACATACATATAAGAACCTGTCTGTTGAGCTTTTTTTTATCTTCATCTCTTTATGATCAAATTTCAACAGATGAGTTAATCAAGTGAATCTATTTGAAAGAAATTTATTTTTGAGTACATTTTAAAATCTATAATAACAAACTATTTCAAATAAAACAAATGTTTTTTGAAACATTTTGCTTGCTTTAATTAATTATTTAGGGTGGCTTGCTCAGAGGGTGGCCAGTGCTGCATTATTCTTGTGGTATTTGTGCTATGCAGGAGAGGAAAAATATTATTCATAAAAAATTGAGTAAATTGTTATACAGTGGTGAAATTATGAAATAGGGTTACATCTACTCTCTTTTTCTAGCAAATGGATTTTGAGCCACGATGTAGCAAGAGTTTCAACTTAATTGCTACTGATAGCTTTTACAGCTCAATCATTTGTTAGACCAATTGCGCGCCCATGGGGGTGGGGGAGGGCTCTGCCCCCCTCCCCAAGATCAATTTTTTTTAATGTATCTAAAATGTATCTAAATTTAATATTTTAGGTATGGCAAATGACAAACCACCTTGTAAATCAAGTCTCTGAAAAAACATGTAAAGTGTGTGACTCCTGAAATCCATAGAAAAAAAGTTAAGGCAGCTGTGCCCAACCAAATGAGTTGAACAATATGGTTCAGTTGCAGAAGCTTTAGAAGAAATAAGAAATTAAAACATGGGACAATGCAGACAAGTCATCAACTGCTAACTTACTAAGAGTAGTTGACCATTCAGCAAACAGAATTCATAATATCATTGTTGTCATCAAAAAAACTTCTCAAGTACACTCTTCCCCTCAGCAAGAAACTATCCAACGATATTGAACTGGCATATGCTGCTGCTCATGCTGGCAGTGTAAAGAATATCTTGGTAAGTTAAAGGAGTAATACTGAAGAAAACTTCAATATGAAAGTGGAAGAAAGATGGCAGAAGATTTAGGGACCACAATAAGCATGCCATGGGTAGTAGGAAGACAATCTCAAGGGTGCAATGTTTCAGCCAATAGTAAGGAAGAATATTACTGTCGAGCTGTTTACTGATCATGGATTGATACCCTCAATAAACACAATTTTAGACAAATTTTTGAAACTTCAAGACATTGAAAAATTGTAGGTGTTTATTATATCTGAACAAAATGTTTTTGAAGAAAAGGCTGCACATATTGTAAAATTGGTTGAACTTTACAACGATGATGTATTAACTATAAGTGACCAGGTGCTAACTGCAGAACTTCACCTATGGCATGAAAGCTGTAGACTAAACAAAATTGCTCTTCCTACCAATGCATCCTACCACAAAGACTTGTATCCAAATGTACTCAATTTGTTGATTTTCTGAGTCTCAAACAAGTTCGCCTGAGAGGTCATTTTTTGCCATTATGGCACATAGAAACTTACCTCAGAAATTCAATAGGAAATGTCAGACTGAACGAGCTGGGCAATTTAAATATACTCAGAAGTTACTGTAGACACAGAAGAAATAATCTAAGTGCTCAATGCTAAAGGTTCAAGGAGGCTGGACTTTGTCTTATAATAATTGTGCACTGCAGAGTGAATTAGAAGCATCTATGTTGTGTTATCTGCTTCTTAATTTTACAATTAATAAAATTGGGTAAGTACAGTGTTCTTTTTCTCACTTTGAAATGTAAAAAAGAACACAGTTCATTCTTCTATATTATTTAAAATGGACTAAAGTTACATATTGTGTCAAATTCTGGTCAGAAGTATGTGCTTACAGAGATTCAATGGGTGAAAATTCTTTTATAGAACTGCGATAACACTATTAGTTAATTTCCCACTCCACTGGTTATTCAGTCACATGAACTTAACAAAACCCAAGTTGAGAACCCAAATTAAAATATAAACTTTACATGCAATAATGTGTGCAAGTTCGGCCTTAGGCGAGAAGGAAAATGTTGCCGCAACTGCGTGTTCTTTAATTCAAGCCCCCCCACCCCTCCTGAACAAATTCCGATGCGCCACTATATTAGACCGCCTATATTTTGTAATAATTAGAATTGAAAACGCAAGATTAGGTAAAAGTTTTTAAAATTTATTTACAATCATCAAGCATAAATCATGTTTGTAATCTTCATCAGTGTACATTTATTTGCTGGCAGAAAAGGACACAAAACGACTGAGTAAGTTGACACACTGCCGAGTTGTGGCAGTATTTATTGCAATAATGTATCAAAGTGTATCTATATATTGTATTTAAGATAGGAAATATGAGCTTCAGCATATAGGGGTCGTCCATAAACCACGTAACGCTTTGAGGAGAGAGGGAGGGGTGAGCTCTAATGTATACATGATGTTACATGGGGGGGAGGGTGGGGTACATCAAAGTGTTTTTGTAACACAGATCTTATACTCAAATTCTTAAGTTCAAAAATAATATTACTGTTCATGTTTTTACCTTTGATAAACATACTTATAGATAACTTCCGAATATCTGTGGAGTTGAAAATGCAAGTTTAGCACTTACATTTTGTCTATTAATATTTCGAATGTGTTTTGGTGTAATGGCTGCCCAAGACTACGAACGCCAAGCACATCCGAAAACACATTTTCATGCGCATGACAATGACATGTTTATGCTCACCACACTTGTTTAAATTTGTCCAATCTACTGACCCCCTCACCTGCTTTTAGTTGGATAACAGCTGTCAGTCGAAGCGGCCTTAATTTATAGGTATAGTTGAGTTTGAGTATAATTTAGATTCCTACTGCACATTCTTTTACATAGGGCGTGAATAATCGCTTGTGTTTGTACAAAAACAAAAATAATTTCTTCAAAAAGAGGAGACTTGTTCATTACTTGCGTATAAAAAGCGATATCCAGAAAAAAATGGTGGAAGTCTCAAAAGGATGCAATGAAATGGAAAGAAGCAAAAGTACAGAATTTATCTGAAGGCAAGTTTGAGGAGTCCATCAATAGTGTTATTTTCTCCATACCAGCAGCATGTTATGAAAAGTAAAGCTTCAAATATAATTATTATTTTCAAAAGGTAGGTGTATTTAAGCCTATACCTTTTCCTTTATGATAAATTAGTGTGTATGTATAGAACTGCAACTATTATACACCTTTATTAAGTGTAAATAGCCGAAGCTATATTAATGGTAGTTGGTTCAGTTAGATATCATTCTGAAAATTGAAAAATGACACCTGGACATGGGAATCGAACCCGGGACCTTTGGCTTAGTACGCCAATGCTCTAACCACTGAGCTATCCAGGATTCGTCCCGTGCCCACGGTCATTCTTCACTCATATTTTAAGGCAGAGTCTATGATGGACAAAGCAGAAATCGTCAGCTACAATTATGTGATTTTTTAATATCACAAGCCATCGGATAACGCAGCCATCGGTGACTCGGTAGTGGCTATTGCCAAGTTGTACAATTATTATTATAATTGTCAGGGTATGCGTATATTTATTAAGTGTAAATAGCCGAAGCTATATTATTGGTAGTTGGTTCAGTTAGATATCATTCTGAAAATTGAAAAATGACACCTGGACACGGGAATCGAACCCGGGACCTTTGGCTTAGTACGCCAATTGTAGCTGACGATTTCTGCTTTGTCCATCATAGACTCTGCCTTAAAATATGAGTGAAGAATGACCGTGGGCACGGGACGAATCCTGGATAGCTCAGTGGTTAGAGCATTGGCGTACTAAGCCAAAGGTCCCGGGTTCGATTCCCGTGTCCAGGTGTCATTTTTCAATTTTCAGAATGATATTATACACCTGTTACGATGGCCACATTGTCTAAATTGTCATTCTCTCAGTCGACTATACGGCCGATGTTGGGGGTATGGGGTTTGATTACCAGTCAGATCTACTGAGGATCGCTTTTCCTAAATGGTTTCTCGCTTTCCCTCCATGCAAATGCTGGTAGAGTTTCTTTAAAATACTACATTTTTAGTAGACATTTGATAGGGTGGTATAGTCAAATTGTAGTTATTCTAGTTATTTTTTATTATATTTATCTAATGGAGTAGAAATGAGGAAGGTAGAATTTTAGAGGTATCTACCCTAAATAAAGTGGAGAGAGAATATAAAACCATTTAGGAAAAGCCACTCTGAGTACACCCGACAGGTATTCGAAACCTGATCTCCGCATGATTGGCCATCTAGTCTTTTTCGAGAGTGAAGTCAGGATCCAGGGTCATTGTTGGAATGAAACATGAGTTTAGGTATTGATAAGTTAACTAAAGTAAAATTGTAGATTAATCCCAAATATAATTTAGAAAAGTTGTATGCCTGGAATTGTTTAAATAGCTCTCTATCTGATGAGAATATGACTATAAAAAAAAATTCACAATATTAAGAAAGATGTCTTCCCCCAATGTCAAGCATCGTATGTGGGCACTTTCATCATCATGTAGCGCCACTACAGAAAAGGGCCATCCTAATCAGCACATAGTAGTGCCATTTGGCTCTTACTCAGATCGCAAACCTGGCATCCATAACATAGGTTGTTCTTCAGGAACCTGAGGAAGTTATGTAACACAGGTTGGGGGAGGGGGGAATAGGCTAAATGTCTACATGGAGTTACATGGGGGGAGGGGGGCTAAAAGGGTAAGAAAAAAGCGTTATGTGATTTATGGAATCCCTTAAACACATAGTTGACCATATTATTTTATTGCTGTAGTTAGCGACTAAGTTCTTACTTGTAATATTCTAAAAACATGAAGCTCAAGAAGATAAATAATAAAAAAATTATATTTTTTAAATTAGGTTTGGAAAATAAAACATGATCACAATTATAAGAGGTCAGGACTAAATATTAAACATTTTTTTCAATCAGTTGTTTCAAGCAATACAAGCCTAATACATAAATCTAAAACCACAATGTATTGTAAAAGATACAATTCTTCACTAAAGGACACAAGTTTATATCATAGCCTTTTCAAATGAACTATACCCAACTAGAATAGAGAGTGAAGGGTTAGTAGGAGTAATATCACAAACTGAGCTTCCGCCTTTTTTTTTTGCAAGGGTCACATATTAATATAGATAGCCTGCTTTTAATTTAATAGTTGATTAATTTTGAGAGTGTTAAAATTATATATTAGGCTGCAAGAACCAGAACACCAAATAAACTTTAGTGACTCAAAAAAAACTTAGTTACACTTAGCACAATTGCCTTAATTGTCTGGCACATTGAAAAAGGCGAAAGACCAGGGCTAAAGGCAGACCAAATTATTAAGAAACCACACTTAGCACACAGAATGAGGGAAGTTACAAAGCAAAGTAAAAACATGTCCATTTCATGGCAAGTGCCAACACAACAATAAAGAGATGAAAGCTTAACTTACCATATATTTTGGTTTGAATCCTAACCTTTGGCATAATGCACCAGTGATCTACTAACCAAGTCATCCAGGGACTTGATGAAATATTCAATTAGACTATCATAGTCAATGAAAATTTCATCAGTGCTCTACCAACAGTGATGTCTCCATGGGTGTGGAGTAATGTCAAATATCTTTATAATGGAATGTGAGTCTTAAATGGTAAAGTCCCAAATATACCTGATGGTAGAGAAGTGGCGCATTAAGCCATAGGCCTGGGGTTAGACTCTCAATCTGGAAAAATTGGTAGATTATATAAAAACAAATTAACTCCTTCTACCAACTCATTCACGCAGGGTTGCTAGAGGTATAGAAAATCGTGAACACTGGGAAAAGTCGGGGAATTTCGAAAGGGTAAGGGAAATCAAGGAAAAGTCAGGGAAAATGAATTGAAGTTCTGGAATTCTTGAGAATCAACCACGCCACGTTGTGATCCATTTTCTTCTTTTGTGGTTTCCCCTACACTCATTCAGCGCTGTGTTTTCTATTCACGCAGTCTTCTCTACACCCACTCCTAGGCGGCAGGAATGACTCAACATGGCACCACTGTGATCTGACGAAGAAATAACATTGAAGCTCGAATGTTGAGAAGATACACTCGGAAGTTTTCGAGTATCCTCGGGCTTATGACATCACTTAATGTCAACTGATCATTTCACGTCCGGTTCGTGTGTCGTATTTGTGGCCGGCGCGTTATTATCCATGTTTAATTAGGTCTGAGTAGGATTAACCGTTTGAGTGCCAAGAGAAATGATAAAAAAATGTGCTAAAAGTGCCAAGCTATTTTGCTGAGAAATACAGGATTTTGTTTAAATTTTAATAACTTATTAGTCTTTGAACTTCTTGCACTCAAATTTTTACATAAACTAACATGCTTGCCAATCGATTATATAATTATACGTTTACTTTTTTAATTTTTAAATATAAAAAAAATCACTAGCCAAGATATTTTAAAAAAAACTGTTTTATTTAACATTAATTTTTAAGCTTTGAAAATTTAAATGGCTTGAAATAGAATAAATATCTGAAAAGAATATAAAAAAGTGAGTAAATAAAGTTTACAAAAAAAAACTAACTTTGGTTTTTACGCTAAAATTGGGTTATCCATAGCAGCTGTTTCAGTGACCATCAACTTAGCAGGGATAAAGTAAAATAAAGTCTAAAATAAATAATTGGCTTGGAATCAGAAAGGAAGGGGGGAGGGGGGGGGACTTCAAACCTGATACTCCTGCATACATATGAAGAGGTTGGGGTGGATCATCCTGATCTTCAAGATTTATTTCATCCCTATAGGAATCACTCATATTCACTCGCCTTATCAATGTCAACTGCCACTCCTACTTGTTTTGATCTTTCACTTTCACTAAAATATAATTCCTGTTCAGTTTGATTATTTACAAATTCAGAATCACTGCTTTCATAATCACTAATAAACTGTTCACTCTCGCTTGATCTATCAATAAATATTATAAGTATTTCTGTGTCTTGAATCACAGCTTTTCTCTTAGTAACCATGTTTACAAACAAGGCCAAAGATAAAACTCATAAAGTAAAAAGTTATAAAATAATTTTCATGTTCGATATATCGAAACTCTAAGTGCAAAGACAAATAAAAGTAGCTTGAACATACAAGAATGCAGTGGAAATAAAATATACCCTATCTGTTGACTTAATACTGAACTAAGAGCTCGAAAACATGGGATCGCTGTGAGCGACGCTGGCAATTTTAGCAAATATTTCGTGCATTGCTCTGAGCGACGTTGGCACTCAAAGGGTTAATAAAGGTGTGTTAAACTTAAAAGTACAGGCTATTAATTTTTTTAAATCTATTTTGTGTCTTGTTTAGTATACAATTACTGCCACGTTTAGGTAGCTTTCACACGGCGCACTATGTTTTATTCTGTGACTAGCCTCAAGACAAACATTAGTTTGCCAACATTGTGTGTCAACAATATAAACATTGTTTTTATTTTGAATATAACTAACACGCAGCAGTGGTCTAGGGGTCTAGTCATTTGTTCGCAATCCCATGATCATGGTTAGGGTTGGGGGGAGGTGGGGATGTTTAATTAATAAAGAAGAAAGATATAGTCCATTCATGATAACTTTGCCCTTCTTTGACGTTGAAAGATTTTACACCCAAGCCTTACAGAATTAATGCGTTTCTTTACTCTGACAAGTGATTTAAATTGACGTCGCCTAGCTAAGTGACAGAAACATAATATTTATATAGGCCTACTTACACTTTTAGTGACTTCCAAGTACTATGGCCTGTAAAGTTATCATGAACTGACTTTAGACATACTGTTTAGTACCCAGGTTTGCTCAACGATGTCACTCCTTTTCAGGTACTAAACCAAGCCAAAGAAATCTTCATTTAGGACAGATTGGCTCAACGTGCCACAATTTAAGCAAATAAAGCCCTCTCTTAAAAACAAAACGCAGCTTATTGCACTTTGTGCTCCAAAACTAGAGATTGAGTAATATTGGCCGAAGTGCTTGTTCTTAAAATGTATAGAGATCATTTCTAGCTTTTTTCTCAAAAGTCAGGGAAAATTGACCTTTATGTCTGGAAAACAGGTAAAAGGCAGGGAATATTCAATTTCCATATCTTTAGCAACCCTGTCATTTTATAGATAGCGTTTGAAAGATATTTAATTTTGCTATGCCAATGACATTAACAAAACCATTTCTTAAATTTTTAACTTCTTTTTTTTGGGATAAAAGATGAATGGATAAAAAGGTGCATAAAACTAATAAAGTTTCTATTTTCTATCATTATTTTTCTTAATTTTTTTTCTTCGTTTATTTGAGGAGTTTGACGTGCATTTTCTGAACCAACAAATTATATCAACACACGACTTAAATCTAGAAAAGACACAACATCCTTCCCCCAACCATTAATTTATCACTGTGAAAGGGTAAACTCACATTTCCCCAAAGATAAATTTTTCTGCCGTGCCGGGAATCAAATCCGGGACTTTTAACTCAGTAGACAGACATACTAGCAACTAAGCTAAGGTGTCAGACTCTTTCTTAAACATAATATATTATTTGGAAAATATATTAGGTTTATTAATAATTTTAAAATTATTTTAACTTGATTGGAATCTAAGGTCAATCTGATTGGCTAATTTACACTAAATTGGAACATTTGGTGATATTGTTATTTCTAAGTCATTTGAGTCTGGCATATAAATTTGTACTCCATTTAAATAGCTTACCCTCAACTTTTGATAGTCAGTGCTATATTGTGTTATTTGAAAATAAATAGTTATATTAGACCATTGATACATAATTAGAAAAAAAGATTGTTAACAAATCTAACAATAAAACTTAGTATGACCCAAAAAAAAATACATAAAATCATATTACCTGATCAAAATTATCTAGTGTTTCTGCTGAAGTCTTCTGTAATTCAAAGATCAATGTTTCTAAAGAAGCTTTTTTTACTTCATGACGTATAATCTCAGCTTTGAAAGATCTCAATACAGATTTTAAATCAAGATTTTCTTTTTTCTGGTTTGAGTTTTCCTAAACAAGTAAGTTACAAATAAGATATAAATTGTGAGTTTAAATAGAATTACAACATGGAAATCATCAAGTAAAGTGGTCCATACATGTACAAGTATAGCTCACAAATCCGGATCAGTTTCCAATTACCTACACTCATACGTGGGTGGGGTGTCACGAGCCGGGCTTGGCATCAGACGAGACGAGTCTAGCTTGGCTCGCCAGGGCTGTCGGTGGGGCTCAGCTCGCCACTAGCTAACTATTCGCTTATACGTGTGTAGAGGGTACGATCCAGGCTCTTGTATCCACACTGAAGACAGTGTGATTTTTGTCAGTCAGAGGAACCATGTCAACTTCTATATCTAAATCGTTCACGAGCCCTGAGTTTTTGACAAAGTTTTTAGAGGAGTACCGTCAATTATTGCCGGCTTTGTGGTAAATTCGTAGCACAGATTATGCTAAAAGATGAAAGCGGGATGAGGCTTGGGATTCACTTGTGTAGTTCACGTGGGAGAAATTCACTGATGCTGACTTGGAGTTTGTTAAAATAAGTAGACAATATCCAGGTATCATTCAGGAAAGAATTGCACCGCCTTCGGGATAGTAAAAGAAGTGCCAGACCCGCGAACCATACTTGTATGTGGATGGGCAACTTTAGGCTAATTTTTTATGCTGTGTGCCTTGCTAGCTGTTCAGAATAATAAAAAATTACACTTATTATTTAAGGCCACAAGATGAACGAATGGTAAAGAAATGTAGCAGCATTTTTCTATAGAAGATATTTAAAAAAATGTGATTAAAATTAGCTTGGGAAACCACTATTAGTAAACCTAATCAAATTTGAGTGAATCTTGATCATGATCAGACCTTGGCATTCCAGTTAAACACACAGGTTCTTAGTTAGCTCTGTAACTAAGCATGGTCATTTAGTTTGATTCTGTGATTTAAGTACCTTTTATTCACTATAATATTTTAATGCTAATACTTGTTTATAGCATAAAAGAAAATCTCCATTTGAACAGATATATATTTTTAGCACATCATATTACTAACCGTTCGGGTTATGCGCTTATGTATGAGTATAGTAGTTTAAGCTATAATTATGGAGAGTTTAACTATCGCCACCAAACTAAAACTATTTCAATGAATTGCTCCCCTTACACCTTTTTACTTGTTTTAGCAACAAAACAGTTTTCTATAAATTAGAAATGTATACGCCAGTATTTATTTTGCTAGTATGAAGCAGTAAACCAGCAAAATGAAGTAAAGTAGTAGCATCTGTAGACGTATTGTCCCACATTAAGACTAAGGTATAACATGGTATGCGGGGTAGGCAATGTTTTGGATGAGAGAGACTTTTATTAAGATCTCTGTTTATAAATACAGTAGAGCGTCAGAAATCCGGACGTCAAAAATCCGGAGCGTCGCAAATCCGGATCTTGTACAAAAAACAACTAAGCACTTTTTTACCCAGTAAGTTTCCATTAATTACTCTAGATTCTTGTGGCTTTTTTTTCTAAAAAGTATTGTAGAGTTACTAATCTAAATTACATAATGTACATGTTCTTATTCAATATACTTTATTAAAATATTTTGTGTACTGTATTTTTTGAACCTTTCAGCCTTTATTTTGCAATACAGTAGACTCCCGAGCGTCATGTATCCTCTAGTCAATACAATACGTATGTATACAGTTATTGAAAGCACATTTGAAAATCCAGACAATTCGGTAATCCGGATGGGTCTCGGTCCCAATCGATCCGGATTAACGACGCTCCACTGTATTAATTTAAAAACCAAAAAAATATATATGAAATATTGTAAGCATTCTAAACCATTAAAAGAATAAATTTGATGAAAAAACAACACTTGGTAGACTTGGACGTGGGCTAGATTGTTTAAGTGTTGAATTAAGGGAATAAGGTTTTATACCCAGTTAGATGAAACTGGCGATGTTTTTGCTAAAAAAAAAATATATGATTTCTCATATTATTATTAGCACCGTGTCTTACTACCCTTCGGGTTATACACACTTACGCTAATGTGTAAAGGTTGAGTGATTGGCAGATGAAATGGAGGACCTACAGTTTAACGTGGAATCCGAACTACGGTGAGGCCTGGCATTCTACATATTCACAAGTTGTGATTAATACATGTCTAGTCAGAGGTAAAGGAAGGGTTTGGCAATCAGATAAATCCATGCCGGGACCGAGGATTGAACCCCTGACCCCCATCACAGAAGTCCCAACATACCACCAGGTCACCCGATTTCTCATATTGTTTATAGGGAATTGCCCTAATCATTCTGTTTCATTGTATTTGATGGTTTAAGTTATACTTAACAACAATGCAATTATACTAGTGCCTATACCTAAAAAAAAAATGAGAGAAACATAAAGCAAAGAGAACAAAATACAGGGTGTTTCATTTGCAGGTCCCACTTTTTAAATAGGTCAATCACTAAACTTACTTACTTAATAGTAACATAAATACATATAAAGGAGGGGCTAATAATGGGAGAATGACCTCTCTTCACATCAAGTGCTGAAAGTGTCCCTCCTCTTTGAGACATGTTTTCACACATTTCACTTTGTTTTCTGATATTCCCCTCAACATGCCTTTGTCAATATCGTTTATTTTTGTCTTGATGTTTGCCCAGAGATCCTGAATGGGGTTTTTTTTTTTTTTTTTGTAGACTCTCCCCTTAAAATGACCTAACAGTTTGTAATGCATTGCCATCAAGTATGGCGGCCTGGAGGGCCATAGAATTTGAGAGATAGCATGATCCACAAAGAAGCTGTTGATGAGCGCCATGAAATCAGTGAAGTTGTGGAATGTGGCACCATCCTGCAGAAGTACACCTGCATAACCTAGATGTCATCTAGTTGCTTCATGAAGACCATGAAAATGTTCCTGTCGCTTCAGTGTTTAAAGTCCCTTCAAAAAAAAAATTGTCCAATGACTCTCTCAGCGAAAAGTGAACACCCCATGCACATCTATTGTGAATAATGAAAAGGTGTCTCATGGATCTCATTAGGATTTTCTGATGTCCAAATTCTTGTGTTATGGGAATTCACATATCTTGGGAGATGAAACAAAGCTTAATTGGTGGACCACGTCATCGTTAATATGCCAGGGTTTCTTTCCACAAAGTTGAGAAGCCAATTTCAATAGTGTGCACACATAATGTGGTCGAATCCATCAACTGGTGTACAGCCGTCACTCTGTACGGCCTAATTTTTGACTACTTAGCTGCAATTTGTTGACATTATCGCAAATATTGACGAGTTAACGCAGGGAAAAACCGCTAGAGCCAAGATCAATGCCATCAGCCAAAAAAAATAATCCTGCATTTTGCGAGCTATTTGAGTGCATTTGACAGTCAACTAACACTATGGCCACAAAGTTTTAACAAATTAAAATGTGGGACTTGCCATTAAGATATCCTGTATAATGGTGTGAGTCTCAATTGTGTTAGAAGTTAAACTTAACTGAGATTGAATATAATTAAGTTTTTCACAGTAAAAAATATTTCTAATCAACACCTAGGTTAGAAGATTTTAAGAGTTTTACACAACTCTACAAACTCAATCGTGTTTTAAATTACTTTAAATTACCCAAAATATGGGTCTTAGTTAAAATATTATCCTTACCATATTTTGTAAGGCGAATGCCTTGCACTAACACGGTTAGGAACCATCCCTAATCTAAAGAAAATAGGGTTCAAGCAAAGATTTACTCTAAAACCTTATCACATTGACGGTATGTGTACATGCTTAACACAGGGCTAATGCTCCATATTCTTGTCTATTTTAGGGACTTTAGGGTACTTTCAGGTAAAAAAGGGGCCAAAATACGAACCTCACAAAAACTAAGGGGAACAAGAAAAATGTAATTCAAAAGGTTTTTTTTTTTATTAAAAACCTACCACTAAGCCTGTCAAGGTAAAATACTCTTGTAAATGCAAATTAACTTTTTAAGTTCATCGATTATTTTAGCTATCTTAAACAACCAAAAATAAGGTTTTTTGATTTACCGTGGATAGGATATGCTAATTTTTATTAAGTCAAAATACAAAGATATACTCAGGGTTGCCACTAATTTATAACATTGAAATTCCGACATTTACAAATTTTCCCGACAAAAATATAATAGTTCCAACAATGCAATATAATGTGGCAGGAATGAGAAGGTAGCTTAGACTAGATGCACACACATTAGCATGGAGAGAATGGGTAAACCATCCAAGTTTACCTAACTGGGATTCAAACCTCTACCTTCCTGTCTTTACATGCAATGCAAGTAGTTTATGCCCCAATTCCATAGTTAATTATAACCACATTTACTTAAGATACAAAACTTTAGGGCCTGGACCTATCATGGACAAATAATTTATTTTTTACTTGTTTATTTGAAGCTTTTTTCTGGAGTATGGATGCACTGATTTCCACACATTTACACAAAATATTTTATTTCTAGTTGTAAATAATGGGTGGTTGAGAGGTAACGCTTTGGACTTCAAAACAAATACCATATGCATGTAACTTTATAATTGATAAACACTAAAAAAAAACTGTATTTGAGCATGCGCAAAGGGTCACTAAGCTGAAAAAGTAAATTTGCAACGCTTTTGATGTGTTAAATAAACAATTTTGCTATAACGCCGTAATATAATAATTAATTAAAACATTTATTTTAAAAAATTAGGTTACAAATGATATAGAATATAATGATAAAGCACCGTTTTGTCACTATTTTGGAACTAAGAATACAAAAGATCAAATACCTGCATGTGTATTACATGGCACATTGAAGGCTGTGCAGACGCTTTCTCACAACTAAAACGATGACCACGCTGATTTTTACACATGCACAGATGTTCTTGGATTATGTAATGCCACATTATAGCAATAGCCTTCAATGTGAGGTTCATAAATTACGATCGCAAATATAATTAATTATTAATCAAAAACACATTAATGTAAAATAGGTTGTTAGCAAAAGAGTTTTTAACACTTTTGAAAATTTGACTTTATATTTTTAAATTCCAGTCATTTTTAGGAAATTTGAGAAATTCCCTGACATTTCCCTGATTTTTCCAGGTCAAACCTAATTCCCTGACATTTCTCTGCTTTCCAGACGGATGGCAGCTCTGATACTGAATATCTTTATGCCTCTACATGTTTTAATTTCTTTTTGTCTGTATCTTAAATATTACATATCACATTTAACTTTTCTTAACAGTTAATTGGTCTTTTAACTACTTTATTTTTCTTTCTTGGCAGACCTCTCAAAAAATGAAATTATTAGAAAATACTTTGTATTTCTTTCTTTTGTTTTTTCACAGTCTTTGTTTGTATGGATGATTCTTTACTGGCCTTGTTCTCTAGTATTAAACTTTTAATCCTTCCAATGGTCCATGAGCTACCTGCAGTTAGTTCTTCAAACCTTTTTATTTTCAACCCCAGATGTAATACATGATGATGTTTGCTCAAGGAGTTTTTCAGTTGCACTCTTTCTTTTGGAATTCATTTCTTTGCTTAACAAAACTATTCTTCATTTCAAAAGTCTTCTTTTTTGCCCTTCCTATTTCTATCTCTTCATCACTCTCTATTCTAAATGTCTCTTTTTGCTGTTTCTCTTTCTCTATCTTCTTTAAGTCTCTTTTCTCTCAGCTTGGTTTCCTCTAAGTACTGATGATAAATACTTCTTGCATTTCTTCAATAGGCAATGAGCTCTTTTATGATTGGAAAACCAGCAGGTTTATTCCCATAAAACTTCAAGGCATCTATGACAGTCAACCGTGCATTCAAAAACTTTCTTTCATAGCAGCTGCCTGCTCTGTAATCACATGTCCAGGTGTTGAAAAGCCTCTCTCAACATCGTCATTACCGTGTGGCAATGAGACACAGGCTTTAACTACTTTTCTTACTTCCTTGTATTTTGTATAATTCATTACATTCTATACTTCAAAAACTTATTTACAAAATGTGTCAAGGTCTTGTTTATCCAAGAGACAGTGAAATGTCATACCCGGGACAAAGGGTTGAAGCTTACCAATTTTTAAAGACATTGGGCCTTAATTTCTGCAATTTCCCTCAATAATTATACTGAAAATCATATAAATTTACACAACTTGTGAATGTGTGGAGTGCCAGATGTCCACCGTGGTTCGGATCCCACGTTAAAGTGTAGGTTCTCCATTTCATTTCACAATAACCCTACCATTACACATTAGCGTAAGTGCGTCTAACCCGAAAGGGTAGTAAGATGCAGTGCTGATGATGGTGATGATGATGATGATGATGATGATGATGATGATGATGATGATAATAATAATAATAATATAAATTTACCAAAGTTATTCAAAAATATTTCATATACCAGTACCCATATTTAAAGAATATAGGGACCTAAAATTCAAATAAAAAATGGACTTTAAAATACCTTTGGGACAAAGTATTATGAGCCCTGTTACCAACTTTTGATTGAATATTTTATTTTTTTATTTATTTAAGGTATTAAACATGCACTTTCTGAACACAATGATTATATTAGCACACGAGAATTTTTATGAGCAAGAGCAAAAGGACCTATAAATTTTACCGAGAAAGGTATTTTCACGCCACCATCAACATGGGTCCGACGACTTTACTTTCCCTCTGAAGGAAGTTGTGCTATGGATTTTTATCGCTCAAGGAAAAACTGTCGGCCCCTGTAAGGTTTGAACCCATGAACATTGGGTCCTGAGGAGAGCACTCTACCCCAAAAGCACCAAAGCCGACCTTTTGATTAAATAGACTCGACATGTTGACAGCTATGTTAATGCTAAAAAATGTCAAGTAGTGTGATTTTTTATGAAAGCCTAGTACTAAATAAGAGTTTATGACAATTAATGTAGCTTAGTTTTGTGACATATTTGAATAAAAGCATTTCAATATTTTAAAATTCTAGAAATGTGCCAAAATTCCAAGTATTTTTCTGCGTTTTTTCCCCTGACACACAGAATTCAAGCATAATTTCCAGTATTCCTGGTTTTCCCAATCAGTAGCTACCCTGAACTAGTAAAGCAAAATGGTCTTGACACACAATAAGTGGGGGTTTGTACGCTGTAAAGGAGAACAAGATACAAAGAGACTGGAAGAACGCAATTTTAGTACCTATTTTTAAGAAAGGAGACAGAAAGAGGCGTATGGATTATAGGTGAATGCTGATGTGCCACTGTATGAAAATATATAAAATACTGGAAAAGAAAATACCACAATGACCCGAAAATAAGCCGCACTTTTTTCACAGAAACCGCTTTCATATAACCTTAATGCGGGCTATAATCGCACACTTAGATAATAAGTACCTTCATTTTGTATCTTTAAGATGTATATATAGTAATATCAATATATATTTTCTGTGTATCTTATTCGCGCCAATATAATGATGGCTGCCAAAACCTTCAAGATTAGTCTATTCAATGCATTCTACTAGCATTTATTTTTACTACTATAGGGGACAAATTGTATTTTATTTGCCTTATAAAAATTTAGTTGCATTATGTTGATCGAAGCTGCTATTCTTTGGTGAGATAGTTTAGGTGTGTGTACTAAGTTTGGAAGTGATAAGATGGCAGAACATATTGAAAACAATTTAACTGTAAATACCATTTTTGTTTTTCCACTTGTACCGTCTGTGTCACACCCGGTGGCTTGGTTGAAAGGTGTGCCGCTAGACGGCACCTCACTCTCTCTAAGAGGTGGTTAAGGAAGTATGGGGCAGTGCAGTGCCGGTCGAGGTATGGGACGGACGCTAGCAAAAGAAAGACAAACGAAGGAAAGGCCCGACTTGAGAGTGTGTCAAGAGGGATCCGGGTGTACTCGACCTTAAGAAGTTAAGAATAAAACATAAGTGAAACATGATATAGTTGTTGGTCTTTTTGTTTCTTTACAGAATGAAATACTCCCGTGCGAAAGAATACCAAGAGTGGGCAGTTCGCGCCAACGACACATCGGTGCTAGGGGTGTCGGGGAAATGTACCCAGAGATAGTTAAAAGGGTACAATAGACTCTACAAGTGATTTACATAAAGTGATTTTATTTTACTGTATATTTTTTTTCCTATGAAAATGGTTGCAAATTTGGGGTGCAGCTTATATTCGGGGGCGACCTATATTCCCATCAATATGGTACATACGCACATACGTACGCATGCACATATGCATGCACGTACGCATGCACATACGCACGCACATATGCATGCACATACGCACACACATACGCACGCACATATGTAAGATGGCAGACCATATTGAAAACAATTTAACTGTAAATACCATTTTTTTTCCCTCTTCAAGTGATTTACATAAAGTGATTTTATTTTAACTGTACATTGTTTTTCCTAAGAAAATGGTTGCAAATTTGGGATGCAGCTTATATTCGGGGGCGACCTTTATTCCCATCAAAATGGTACATACATACGCACGCACGCGCGCGCGCGCGCGCGCGCACACACACACACACACACACACACCATGTTGGGTTTGCTGGGTCCCGCATCGGGCGCCTCCCCAGGTGGCGGATAGGGGGATGCCCGGCAGATATGTCGGGTACTGAGGAAATCAAATACTCGGGGTGAACCAAAAATCCAGCTAGGGGAAGAGACACCGAATAAAAAACTAACGATGGAGAGTTTAGGTACAAAATTAACGTTTACGGTGCAGAGGAGGGATACCTCAGTACCGGCGTCCAACGGGAGTGAAAAGACGGGCTCCGGGATGTCGTCAGCCAGCGACCGTCACATCGAACAGGTGGACCACTTGGCCTCATCTGCTACAAGTGGAACGAAGGAGGAGCACGACGAGTGCCTAAACAAAGGGCAAACCCTGTGGGAGCGGCACGAACAGCTGATCGCTAAGCTGCTGAAGCACCTGGAGGGTAGGAGAAACGTCAACAGTGAGACGCACTCCCTTGCTGGATCATTCAGGAGGATGCGGCAGCTGGACGAGGAAGTCTTGGAGCCCTTGGCCCCTCAACATACTTTGGATAGAACTGCTCAGACTTCGCCATCGTTGAGCAGAAATGACTTGGAAATGGCTACGCGAAGTATAGCTCTGACGCCGATGTCGACGAAGTTGATGGGGAGCGGCGGGAAACGGAAAGAGCGAACCCCGGCCTCAGTGGAAACAAAGAAGGCGAAAAAAAAAAGAAACAGCGCGATGACTCGATGGAGCCCACAAAGCACAAGCGAACTTGTGGAAGACCGAGATCCTGGCTGGAAGGAAGTGCGAACAAAGGTTAGAAAGAAGCAACTCGAGAAGCAGCGGGCATCGTTGACAGTATTATCTAACGCACTGGTGATCCGAGCTAATGAAGGCAAATCCTACGCCGACATTCTCCGGAAAGTCAAGCAAGATGTATCCGAGGAAATGATCGGAGATAGCATCCAGAAGATTCGCAGGACAAACACTAGACAGCTTCTGATTGTCCTCAACAAGAAGAGTGGTGCCAGGACTGACGAACTGAGGAGACTGATGGCAGACGCTATCAAAGAAGATGCGGAGGTCATGAGCAGGATGCAGGAAGTTGACCTTGAGATCAGGGACATTAAGGAGACCGCCACAAAGAGGGAAGTAGCAGACGCGCTCCAAAAAGCGGCAGGCGAGAGCTGTGAGATAACAGCAGAAGCAGTTAAATCACTGCGAAGGGCGTACGGGGAAACCCAGATAGCAGCCGTTAGGCTTCCAGCTGAAACCGCTCGGAGGATCATCGGCGAGGAGGGAAAGATTCGCATTGAATGGGTGCGATGCCGCATCAAAGAGGTGAGAAGACCAATAAAGTGCTTTAAGTGCTGGCACTTTGGACACATCGCGGCCAGATGCAAGAGTGAGGTTGACAGATCCAGGCACTGCATTGGATGCGGTGAGAGCGGCCACAAAGTTGCCGAGTGCACAAAGGATGCGCGCTGTATCCTGTGCAATGAAAAAGGGAAGGAGGTGAACTGCGACCACGTAGCCAGTAGCAGCAGGTGCGCAGTCTTTAAGAAGGCACTTCAGCATAACCTCAATCATTGCGAGGCGGTACAGGACCTGCTCATGCAGACTGTACGAGAGCTGAAGCCAGATCTATTGGCCATTTCGGAACCGTATAGGCAACTCAGCACTCAATCCTGGGTGTCCCGACTCCACCGGAAAAGCTGTAATCTGGTCCTGCGGTGAATTTCCTTTCCAGAACGTTGTCGACAGCACAGAGAAGGGCTTTGTTGGGGCTAAGCTACGGAATATCCATTTCTACAGCTGCTATGCTCCGCCTAGCCTAACTCTCGACGAATTCACCGACTTCCTCGTCAGGCTGGTCAAAGATGCGAAAGAGCACTTCCCCGTGGCAATCGCGGGAGACTTTAACGCTTGGGCAGTTGACTGGGGGAGTAAGGAGACAAACCCAAAAGGTCGAGCGCTACTGGAGGCAATGTCCTGTCTGGATGTCGTCTTAATGAATAGCGGTGGAGAACCGACTTTCATGAGAGGAGAAAGGAGCTCTATTGTGGACCTTACGTTCGTCAGCAGCAGTCTCGGAAGAAGGAACAGCTCGTGGAAGGTGACTGATGTCTACAACTATAGCGATCATCGGTTGATCTCCTGGGAGGTATCGGTCGACCGGGGAAGTTTTGGACCGGCACCAAAGAAGGAAAACTCACTAGGTTAGAAGACCAGCATGTTTGACCTGAACCTGTTCCGCGCAGCACTCGACGATGGACCAATCGGAGAGGGTAGCGCCACGCAAAGAGTAGAGGAAGTTATGAGGTGGGTCACCGAGGGCTGTGATGCCACGATGCCTCGAAAGAGCTCCACAAACCAGCGTCCCCCGATGTATTGGTATCACACTGTTGTTTCGCTCCGCCAGGCATGTATTCGCGCAAGGAGACTATCCCAACGTGGCCGAGAGAAACCGAATTCCGAACAGCTGGAAGCGGAGCACAAGGCGGCACGGCGGCGACTCACCAAAGCCATCAAGTGCAGTAAGAGACAGTGCTGGGATGAGCTCCTGGTAAAGGTGGAAGGTGATCCATGGGGAAGCCATACAAGGTGGTCATGACCCGGCTGAAGAGCCAGCCGATGCCCCCGCCAACGTGCCCAGACCTGAATAAGATCGTCTCAGTGCTTTTTCCACAGCAGCCCGAATGCGACTACTATATCGAACAGGACAAGGAGGATACGATCCCACTGGTGACAGCCGAAGAGCTGAAGAGAGCGTGCGCGAAAGTGGGAAACGCGAAGGCCCCAGGGCTGGACGGTATCCCCAACGTCGCGCTCAAGGCAGCCATCAACGCAGTGCCAGGAATGTTCCTGGACATGTACAACACATGTGTCCAGGAGGGTACCTTCCCTCAAAAGTGGAAGCAGTAGAGACTGGTGCTCCTCCCCAAGGGAAGAAACCGCCGGACGAACCCTCATCCTACCATCCACTCTGCATGCTTGATACAGTTGGCAAAGTCCTGGAACGAATAATCCACAGGAGAATCGAGAAGGTAACTGAGAAAAAATTATCAGAAAAGCAGTACGGTTTCCGCAAAGGGCGCTCCACGCTCGATGCCATTGACCTGATGGTGAAACTCGCAAGGGATGCGATCTCCGGGGACATATGGAAGAACGGAGAGAAGCAGTACTGTCTAGTAGCGACAATCGATATCAAGAACGCCTTCAATTAAGCCAGGTGGGACTACACCATGGGGGCGTTAGCAGAGATGGATGTTCCAGGATACTTGCAGAAGATGGTAGCTAGATACTTCTCCGACAGGGTCCTCAAGTACGACACGGAGTATGGCCCACAATAGTATCGAGTAACTGGGGGAGTACCTCAGGGCTCGGTTCTTGGGCCTCTCTTGTGGAACATTATGTATGATGGACTCCTGAAGCTCGTGCTACCAAGAGCAGTGACACCCGTGGCCTTCGCTGATGATGTCGCTCTTGTCATTGTAGGAAAACCCTGGAGGACATCAACAACCTCTTTGAGGTTTCATTCGCGAGGATTTACCGGTGGATGGAGTCGGTTGACCTGAAGCTGGCAGAGCACAAAACCGAGGCAGTATTGATCACCAGCAGGAAGAAGCTTGAGACGATCTCACTGCAAGCGGGTAAACATGAGATCATGTCCCAGCCGTTCATTCGGTATTTGGGGGTGATGCTAGACTCGAGACTCAACTTTAAGCAGCAGGCGGAGCATGCCAGTGCCAAGGCGTCTGTGGTTGTGGCTGTTCTATCACGGCTCATGCCCAATGTGGGAGGCCCCAAACAGAAAAGGAGAGCACTCCTGTCATCAGTCGTCACACAGTCATCACATCAGTCGTCACATCAGTCTCACGTCAGTCCTCACGTATGGTATTTCCATATGGGCCGATGCACTGACGGTCCAGGAGTCCCATCGTAAAGTGGCACCAGTCTACCGGCTGAGCGCGTTACGAATAGCAAGTGCGTTCCGCACGGTGTCAGAAGATGCCGTCTGCGTTATCGCCGGAGTGCTGCCGATTGGGGTCTTGGCGGAAGAGCGGAAGACCCTGTATCGTCGCAAAGGTATAACATCGCTGAGTGCGGAGGAGTTGAAGAGGCAGGAGCGGCGGAGCAGTCTCAAACGCTGGAAGCAGGTGTGGGATGCCTCCACCAAGGGGAGATGGACTTACCGTTTAATTCCCTATGTGGATAGGTGGTACAACCGCAGCCACGGAGCTGTCAATTACTACCTGACACAGATGATTTCGGGACACGGGTGCTTCCGGGCATACCTATACAAGTTTAAGTATGAGGATTCCCCGGAGTGCCCCACCTGCCACGGAGTTGAGGAGAATGCCGAGCACGTGTTCTTCAAGTGTCCTCGGTATGACACCTAGCGTAAAAACCTGGAGGTCATAGTAGAAAAAAAGATTACGCCGGAAAACTTAGCGGATATGATGCTGTCGTCAGAGGCGGCGTGGGAGGCGACAAGCACGTTTGTGAAGGAAATCCTCAAGGGCCTACGTCACGAAGGGCAGGAGAGAAGGAAAAAGAATCGGAAGGAAAGAGCCCAGGACATCCCTAATCCCGCCGTCAATACCTAGGTGAGAACGGGGAAGTAGGAGAGGCCAAATCACTGTAGGAAGAGCAGAACAGCAGCTAATGCCTCCCCCTGCGAAGTAATGCCTAGCGGCGGTTCCGTGGGGGAATAATAGTGGCGAGGAGAAGAGGGTTAGGTTTTTTAGTCGGTAGGGGTTGGTCACACTAATATCTCGTGGCCAAACCGAGTCCGACACGCTGTGCGTAAATGCATTTCCCCCCCTAAAAAAACAAAAAAAACATACATACATAATTACGCCATTCCATTACAAGGTAGGCAAGAAACAGTGATTATAGCGCAAGAAACAGTTTCA
The DNA here is from genome assembly GCA_033556935.1 of Timema podura. Taxonomy (NCBI): domain Eukaryota; kingdom Metazoa; phylum Arthropoda; class Insecta; order Phasmatodea; family Timematidae; genus Timema; species Timema podura. The sequence goes on along the minus strand of JAVRXN010000010.1, from coordinate 97,890,674 downwards.
TACTTAATCCATCCTCCCTAACTCTCTCCAGACTTCCCTATCCTTGCATACTCTCTTGGATTCAACAAATTCCATACATAGAGTCACGCATGGTTTTTAATTCTTAAAACTATTTATGTTTCTCTTTTTCACACATTCATCTAAAACATTTAGCCACGTCTTATTAGGCCTACCCCTTCCTTTTGAGCCACACACTTCACCTTCATATACAGTATTTGCTTCGTCACTTGCTCCATACTCATCCTCTTAACATTCGCAAACCAATGTACACTGCTTTCACATTGACCTATTGGATTCCCTTTCAAACTCCACTCCCTAAGAACCCATTCATTACTGACTCTGGCCATACAAGTTTTTCCACATACATTTCTTAGATATCTCATTTAAACCGCATTCACCTCGCTCTTTTGTTTCTCCTGACAAACCCATGCTTCATATCCATAAAACAATGTTGGCGTTAACACACTTTTATAGATTGACATATTTGATTCTTTCAATACTACTTCATTCTTTGTAATAGTCCACATACATCCAACTTATCTCTGAGATGCATTCACCCATCTGCCAATTTCACCATCTATACTTCCAATATTACAAAACATTCTGCCCAAATACACAAAATCATTCACATGTTCTGACAGTTTTGAATTTATACCAAGTTGACAATAATTTCCTGATCCTTCCATAACAAAATAATCACCTTAGCTTTAGAGACATTTATACAAAGATCCATTCGGTCTGTCGCCACATTAAAACGATTTAATGCATTCTGCAAGTACCTTTCATTCTCAGCCATTAATACAGCATAATATGCATAAAAAAAACAGCACTCTCACCTTCACATTGTCCATTTGTACACCAATCGCGTCCTCACAAGCATCCCTCATGCACTTGTCCATGAAAACATTAAACAACCATGGGGCCATAACACAACCTTGTCTAACGCCCTATTCAATGCCAAACCATTCGCTCAAAGCGCCATCCACTCTAATGCACACTTTACTTCCATCATACACCCCCAAAGTTGCATTTACTAACCATGCACCCACACCATATTCTCAGTTTCTCCAGATCAACGAATGAACAATAAGCTTTCTTCCTTACTGCCACACACTTCTCAACCACTTGTTGAAATGCAAATATCTGGTTCATGTAACCACAGTGCAAACCCAAACCTTTCCCGCAGTTTTTTCACGCACCCTTTCAATTAAAACTCTTGCAAAAACTTTGCCAAGAATACTCAACAAACTAATTGCCCTTTAATTCTTAAATTCACTTTTAATGCCTTTGCCTTTATACAAAGTAACAATGACATTCTTCCAGTCATTAGGAACGTTTGAAATTCCAGTACACACAATGAACAACTCACACAATCTGGCAAGTAATACCGCGCCCCCACCCTTAAGAATTTCACTTGTAATCCCATCTTCGCTCACAGCTTTGCCATTCTTTAACATTTCCATAGCTTTAAACACCTCAGCCTTTGTTAATTCTTTCACTCCTTATAGCATTTTGCCTATTAGCTGCTACTTTCTCTAAGTTTTCGCCATACAATTGCTCAAAATACTCCCTCTATTGCTCTCTTATACCATTTTAATCCAAGATCATCTCACCACGTTCATTCTGAATGCCATAGGTATTTCCTTGTAGTTCTTGTTTCGTTATATTTAGCCACTTCCAGAACAGTTTCTTATTTCCTTCAAAATCATTCTGCATTCTTTCTTTTTCTTTTAATCTCTTTGCTTTTTACTCTGGTTTACTACTTTCTTTGCATTCATTTTTTTTCTCTTTATATATGTCCCACAACCTCTTATGTTCAACTTCCTGCCTAATTCAACCATTGAGATCACTAGGAAGTGATCTGTTCCACATTCAGCTCCACATACAGCCCTAGTATTATTTACTAAACTTCTCAGTCTCTCATCATACACCACAAAATCAATCTTTGTTCTCGAATCGCCCCTTTGCCATGAATACAAGTGAATATATTTTTGCTTAAACCATATGTTATTATTATTATTATTATTATTATTATTATTATTATTATTATTATTATTATTATTATTATTATTATTATTAGCACCGCGTCTTACTACCCGTTCGGGTTATACGCACTTACGCTAATGTGCAATGATAGGGTGATTGTGAGATGAAAATGGGGGACCTACAGTTTAACGTGGAATCCGAACCACGGTAGAGGCCTGGCATTCCTCACATTCACAAGTTGTGATTAATACACATCTTGTCAGAGGTGAAGGAAGGGTTTGGTAATCAGATAAATCTGTGCCGGGAGCGAGGATTGAACCCCGGACCCTCAGCACAGAAGTCTGACACCTTACCCCTAGACCACCAGGTCACCCTAAACCATATGTTGGACGCAACTAAACCTTTTTCTAAGCACAGACTCACTAATTCATTACAATTCTCGTCTACCCTGTCATCACCAAATCTTCCTAACACTATTGCTGAACTCTCTCTTTGGGTACCTACCCATCCATTCATATCTCCTAACAAAATAATCCTTTCACCTGGTTCACATGCATTCAAGACTTCATTGATCTCATTCCAAAGCTCCACTCTCACATTCTCTTCCTTAACCTCAACTGAGCATAACTAGCAACCAACATAATTCTATGAATACCTATTTTCATACATACCCAGAGAAGACTAGATGACACCATATCATACCTTCAACAAACAGCTTAGCTGTTGGGCTTGGGATTAAACCTACTCCCTGACTTTCCCTTCCCTATTTATCAACACCTGACCAAAATGCCAGGCTACCATCATTTGTCATCAAAACATCTTTCCCTTTCTGCTTGGTTTCACATACACACAGAATATCAATTTGCCTTCCAATCATTTCCTCTGACAGTTAATTCTCTTTACAACATAGTCCTATCACATTTCATATTCTCGCAAGTTTGTCAACCGATGGGCCCTTCAGTTTTATCATCAGCTGTCAATCATAGCTTTGGTCATCCGAGGCTATTCTTTCATAGTTTCTTGTAGTAATTTTAAATAGCGTAGACCAAGTTACTAGCCTTGATTGTACTTGCACTCATGACAGTATTCGCTGCTTATGGTAAGGATGCTGTACCGATCGGTGTTGGCACATTTTAGCCAGTATACAAGTACAACCTTTGTTCAGTATTACCCTGAGTGTGCTTGCACTATTCTACAAACCAGTATCCCTACTATAGAGACTGCCTTGCTGGTCAGAATACCGTTATACATGTCACTTCCACTAAGTAAGGTGATGCACCGACACACCAGGAAAGTAAAATAAGAAAGAAAATGGAAGTCAGAGAGAGTAAAAGAGGTATACAATAGACTTAATCTTCGCTATATGATATATGAGGGAAAGAAAGTATGAATTTGGGAAAGGAATTGGTAATGCTATTTATAGATGTCAAGAAGGCATATGTAAGTGTGGATAGAATTAAAGTCTGGAAAGCAATGGAGGAAGCTGGAGTGGAGAGAAGTTGTAATGAGAGTAATTAATATGCATAAGGATAATATAAGTTGTATTAAGACGAAGAAGGGGTGGATGGAGTGTTTCCAAATAAAAAACGGAGTGAAGCAAGGAAATGTTCTGTCACCACTACTCTTTAAAATAGTAATGGAAATGGTCATGAATTAAGTGGCAAGGAAACTCAGGGAGGAAAGAGTGAAAGCCATGATGTTTGCTGATGACTTTATGATATGAGGGAGAAAGAAGAGGAAGTAGAAGAACAGCTCTAGGAATTGAATGATGAAAATAAAAGTGTGTAGAATGAAATTTGGCATGGTGAAGAGTGAAGCGATGGTAGTAACAAGTTACAGGATAAAGCCTAGTCAAGCTATAAAGTTGTACAGAGTATAGCTGATAAAGGTATAGAGTGTAAAATATCTAGGAAGTGTGAATGAGGCAAAGAGTGGGAGTAGAAAGGATCTGATTAGAATATGGCGGCAGGGAAAGTTGTTTTATAGGTGTGTATGATACATGCTATGGAAAAGAGAAGTTATCTTGAAGTGTAAAGAAGTGCAGTATAGGGAGTACTTTGTACCCAGTCAAATTAGCAGAAAAAACATGTACATTGGATGTGAGAGACAAGGAAATTAGAGATCATGGGAATGAAGTTTGTGAGGAGCAGAAACAGGATTAGGAATGAATTTGTCCAGGCAAGAGACGGGGTGCAGAGAGTACATAATATAGTAGAGGGAGTAAGTCTGAGATGGTATGGTCATGAAATAATGATGGTATGGTCATGAAATAATGATGGAAAAAGAAAGAATACTAAAGGGAATGATGGTGATGAAGTATGTAGGGAAAATACTGCAAGGGAGACAAAGAATGAGATGGGAGGAGCAGATAACAAGTGTGCAGGTGAAAAGAGGTAAATGGAAACAAACAGAGGAAGAATAGTGGAAGAAAAGGGGTATATGGAAATTTTTAACTTTAGTGATCCAGCCAAAGGCTGGAAACAGTTGATGATAATGAGTAGGCCTGCTCTTTACCATTAAAAAGCATATGAAATAAGAGATATTACTCTCTATGAGAAAAATCAACACTTCAGAACTTGAAAATAGAAACACCTGTAGGTCTTGCTGGAGTGGGACCTCAACCTCCTAGGTCAAAGTACACTACACATCCAATGTGATCAAGTTGGTACTTTATATCGTTTCAAGATTGCTTTAATAGCTGAAAATAGATTATGTACCTAACAATTAACTTTACTAAAAAAATATCTTCGTGACATGTTTAAATTTTGGCTAAAATCAAATTTTAATCAATACTTTTAATGAACGGAATTATATTTGACACCAGGATAGTATAAACTAATTACCATGTGTCAGTCAGTGCGTGTCTAAATTAGATTTTTATGGTCTATATTACTAAAAAGTTGAAAAATACTTCATATTTTATTGCATATTTAGGTCTATAGTTTCGCCACAATAAAGTAACAAATCAAAGAAAGCATTTTTTTTAAACATTTGTTTATTTTTAGAGTGGTTTATAAATGAGAAATGCAATAAAGCCTGAAGGTCTACTAAATTTAGTATGCCTTTAAGGATTACACCAAAGTAATAGCAAAACTTTCAATTTATAACAATAATTATACTTATTATTGAATGATGATTTAAATATACATTTTAAAGTATTTATTGTGTCTGTATATATTTCAGTTTGATCCTATTTGAATCTCAGCTGGATGCTCTAGGAGTGATTTTACACATGTGATTACAACTGTGGGTTCAATAACTTCACTATGATAATGCAGAAACCTTTTTTATGAATTACCCTTGCATTTTCCCACTCCTTAGTTTAAGTCTATAATGACCTTGTTGATGAACATACAAATAATAATACATTCTCGGTCTTAATAGTTATTTGATATGTGTGTGTTCATGCATATATTAAATAAATGTATGCAAATGTGTGCATCAATAATGATTGTACAAGTGATTTTTGGGAGTGGCGTCAATTGGGTTTATAAATTATTTAATTTTATTTCAACATTTAAAGTGGTTAGTGTAAAGCAGTGACGAATTATTATGAGTTATATTGAACATATGATTTACAATTTTTTAAATGTTACAGTAAACACATCATAGAAAGCCATAAACTTGACCTATCTAAAAATTTATAAATACTCACCATTAAGAGAGATTCATAGTTTTGTTTTAGCTCTTCATGAAGTTTAGCATTTTCTGAAAGCTGTAATTTGTAGTTTTTTGCATCTGTACAGGCCGATTCAAGATCAATTTTCATGTTGAAAATCATTTCAGAAAGTTCTGAAACCTTAGTATTGCAATCAATACTCAAATCTGACATCTCTACTTCCAAGTTTGTTTTAAATTCCATCATATTCTTCTCCTGTGGTATCAAAAACATTAAATAAATGAATTTTGCATCATAAATGGAAAAAGGAAACTTTTAATTACAAAGTGATTGAATTATACCATATTAAAAACAAGGGTGGTCAAGATCTATTTAAAACGTTACCAGAGAAGTATTAACAAATAAATAATTTAAATAGTAATTATAAGGGCATTATTTTTCATATTTTATTTTCTTCCATCACTTTTTCGTAATCATCTTCCTCAATCAATTATAAGACAAATCTTGCTTAATACTAGCTTTTATTCTTGTTAATTTACACTTTATAACCTAAATTAGTGTGATAGCAATATGATTCTAGGTACATGACAGTTATAAAAGTTAATGAATCTACTTTCATATATTCACTGAGCAAATAAATATTTTGCAGCCGTCACCTTTGATAGATAGTACCAATGCCCACATTTTTTAAATGCACAGCACAAAATTATTTTGTCAATGTTAACAACTATAATTATAGCGCAAGCACATAACTAACACTAGTCCTCCCTTATAAGCAAGATATACAAAGAAATAAGAATGATTCAAAGCATCCTATGTGTTTGAAATTGGTACCCATAGCTGGGAAAAAACATGTTTTGTAAAAAAAAAATCCAAGAATGTATATTTTTTAATGGTTCTACACCCTAACAATCAGCATCAAGTTTCCTTGCTTCATTTTTACTAATATTTGGACATTTAATACATTGTTGCCCATAAGCATCCTATTGGCAGCAAGTGATTATTGATAAAAGGTACCTTGGGAATCTTTCCTGAGTCATGAAATTCTCTTCCTAACCAATGATAAATAATGCTCTATTTTATTAGTTGTAAGAGAGGAAATTTCTAATCTACATTTAAGAGGACATTCTAATGGAGCATGCAATATTAATATAGAACATATTAAAATTTCAATGAATATTAGGAGAGTGACTAAATTTATTTAATTGAAACTGGAATAATTTATGAAGAAAGAACTGTCCCAAAAATATATATTTTTAGAAAAAAATGTCTTCAGTGTAAATTCTTCAAAAAGACCACATTTCGCTAGTTTTATAAAATTGGTCTTGTTCAAGACAGAGAGCAGATAAAAATGACATATTTAGTCAATAAAATTGGACATAAAATAGTGAAAGATTATGTATGAAAAAGTGTCAAGGAAACAAAATGTATCTATTAAATCAGATTGTCAAGTCACTTGTTTTATATACTACACCATTTAGTCCAAAGGAGTTTATGAAACCCCATCAAGATGTGTTTAGGAGATCGAGGTTCGAATCTTGGTCGGGTGAACTGGGGGTTGTTTTTCCTAAATGGTTTTCCACTCTCCCTCCACGCAAATCCGGGTTCACTTCCTCTATTTTCAACCTTCCCAATTCCTAGCCCATTAGCGTAAATAGTACTTAGGCGTATAACCCGAATGGGTAGTAAGACGCGGTGCTAAATTATTAAGATGTGTTTACTTATGTGTGTTTTGTGAAAATTCTAAGCTATGTAGAATAGCAATGAAAAATGTAACAACTTCTATAGGCTGTACATTAGTAGTTATTCTCTGCAGCAAAATATTGTCCTTGTTTGTGTTTAGCATGGACAATATAGAATATGTGTTTAAAGCGTGTGAAAACAGTCTTGGGATTTAAAAAAAAGATACATCATAGAGACATTGTTTTATAATTAAGTGGTAAAATATCATTGTTATTTTTTGTACGCTATAAGGAAGGAATACATGTTGATTAGACATCTGTGAAGTAAACATTTTGAGTTTGAATCAAATCTCTAATCAAAGCAAATATTATTCACAAATTTAGAATAATTGTCAAATCAAATCATATCCAAGCTAAATATCCTAAACTTATTATGTCAGATAAAAAGATTTACTCATTATAAAAAAACCTTAGATTAGTTTTGAATCCTAGTCCTATGAGTTAAGTCAGTTTAACATGTTTATGAAACTACCTCTTCAAAGTTCAGCGGTAAAGAGCCCCATATGTTGTGGTGATTTTAAACTATTTCGATAAGTATTTTCAGTCATTAAAGTTAAAACATATTATGGTAGGGTGGTTATACAAAGGTTTTATAAAGGCTGTTTTTGTGGAGAGAGTGAGGGTTTTATTATGATCAATATGGTAGTAATCAATAAGAATTTACTTTATCTCCCAAGAATTTTTAATAAAAATATATTAATATATTTTAGGCACGTTGTGGGATTTGCAAATGCCTAAAACATTTACAGTTTCATACCAGTTTGGTTTGATTAAAGTTATCGAATATAATATAAAATTTGAATCAATATCGGTATTAGTGAAGCTTCGTAGATCCTTAAAGTTGATCCAAACTTGAGAATTTTATTGCTGGCTTAGCAAGATGGACAGTTTAAGCAGTTACACTTAAATACCTAAAATAACGGAAAAGAAAGAAGTGGTCTATTAGAAGTTTTAACAGTATTTAAAAAAAATTGAAATGACATAAATTGCCCTCTCAAAATGCTATGTGATGCAATGGTAAAGTGACCATGTAGCCTTTTTAGCTGATATGGCATACTACAGTGATACAACAAGAATATTTTCTATAGTGAGTTAAAGTATAGGTTATGACTTAGCTTACAATTTTAACAATCATTAAAAACCTTAGTTTAGACCCGGCTTAGACTACTATGACTTTGGAAGATGAAGGGAGCTATTTTAAATAAAAATTTCAATGCTATGAAATATCTAAATCATATCTACAAATGAACTGAGCTTATAGAGCCACAAGGCATAGTAAAATATCCTTAAGTAGGATTAGAGGAATGGTCAAGTATTATGCCAGGGCTGCCACTTTCACTGATTTTATCTGTTATTTTAGAGGTATAAAACGGATCACAGGATATTTTAGTAAGTTCGCAGATATTTTTGCTTTTTTTTTTTAAAGTTAACTTTAGAAATACGATTTTTACTTTTAACTATTGCAATATGGTTCTTAAAATATAGATTTTGATAGATTGACTCTTCAATTCCAGCCTTTAAAAGTTAGTGTGCTCAGCCCAAATGAAGACAATTTATATAAACCTTGCTGTAAGTAGCCATGTTTGGTCCAGGCAGGTATAATAATTTATAATATATGGATTAGGAGCCATGTCTGGCTCAAGCAAAGAAAATATATGAACCTTGCTAGGTTCAAACAAAATAATTAGAAAATTTAGGTCAGGTCAAGTCAAGCTTATTAAGTTTTGAAATTAGTTTGACTATCGATTATTTTGATACTTGTGTTGTTAATAATCGAAGGACATTATAGTGAAATATCGAGTTTAACATTCTTAGGCTTTAAACGGTTTGCACACATTTTATTTTCGTTTGTTCACATATTATAAAAGTTAAATTGATAATAACACTAAATGAACAGAAAATGTAAAGCTTATATGTACAGATGTACAAACCCAAAAGGAAAAAAGAATTAAAATAGTTTAAGAACAAAAAAAAACACATCGGCCAGGTGCATGATATGTAATTCTGATTTGAACATAGCCAAAGGAGGAATAAAGGATATCACACGCCATGAAAAAAACCAACCATCACAAAAGGAGCCAGCACAGTGTAGAGCAAAATTCTCCATTGGCAAATTTTGTAACCAAACAAAATAATATTGTGGTTGATGAAGAACTACTAAGTTCAAATTTTTCGTATGAAAATAACTTACCAGTGAGATTAAGTGATAATTTTACCAAGTTAGTCCCTAAAATGTTTCCAGCCAGTGACATTGCCAATAACTTTTACAGTTCCTGTCCCAGAACAATTCAAATTATTGTGCAATCTATTGGCTCATCTATTCAAGAAAATGATATAAGGTCCATAAAAACATCACTCCTTACACTAATGATTGATGAATCAACTGACATAAGTGTAACTAGGCAAATGATTAATATATATTTTTTTAAGAGAGTGTAGAAACTAATTTTTACAAGATGGTCGCATTTGGAGGTAAAGCAACTGGAGAAAATCTTTTCAACATTGTAAACAGCACATTTGAAAAGGGTATTTCTTGGAACAACTGCTTGAGTATGTCATTAGATAGAGCAGAGGCTAGGGTGGTAAAGTTTAAATCTGTTTTATCCAGAGTCAGAAAACAACAAGGAAATGTGTGGTTCCTTCATTGCACTTGCCATGTTACTCACCTAGCTGCATCCAGTACCTGCTATGAAATGCTTGACATAAGTGAACAACTTACAAGAGATGTTTACACGTTTTTCACAACATCTGGAAAACAACAGGATGAATTTAAAGAAATCCTAAATATGCTTGGGGATGAGTACCACAAAATCTTGCGGCCATGATTTACAAGGTGGTTGGACACTCTACAGTGTGTTGAACGCCTTCTGCAGCAGTGGCCTGCACTGATTGAGTATTTCAACTCTAAAATTAATAAGAAAGTGAGAAGCTTGGAGTCAGTCTAACATATTAAAGACACCCTAAATCCCGACACTACAAAATTTCTATTTTCTTAAAGCAGTTTTACCACGAGTCTTCCAATTTAATGTGGTATTTCAGCAGTAAATACCATATTTACATAAACTTTATTCAGAAATGTGTTCACTTCTCTGTAAATTCATAGCAAGCTTTTTCTATTTCCTGTTCTTCAAACGTGTGACATATCATCTATTGATTATAAACGAGAAAATCATTACAAAGATTCATCACTTTTCATAGGCCATGAAACACACAAACTTATGGAAGCAAGCATTCGACATATAGACAAAAGGATTTCTTACATCATAGCTGAAAATTTTATGAGATGGGAACCAAAGAATTTTATTGTCTCTTACTTCTTGATGATGGAGATTTAAAGGACGTTACAAATTTTGACCCAGATAATAAATCATCAGAAGACTGGCAAAAAGCGGAAAGACTGACAGCTCAGTTTACAAATGTCATTCACGATAGTGATAGAGAAAGTCTTAATGCAGAGTTCTTTGCCTAAACTCTTTAGGACCCACCCAACTCCTTGAACATTACCAGTTCTAACAGTATTGACACATATTGGTTCAGAGTGTCACAACATGAGGAAAATGGCAAAACATGTTTTCCAACATTGTCCAAACTTGCTAAAGAAATGCTTATACTTCCTCACAATAATGCAAGAGTGGAAAGAGTTTTTAGCAAGTTGACTATGATTAAAAGTGCCCATAGGTCTTCACTAGAATCACCAATGCTGAATGCTCTGTTGCACTATTCTTGCAGAAAATACCTGATCTAGTTTAAGGCAATGGATGGCTTGCTAAGGAAAACGAGAAGACTTAAGAAATAGGAAAATTAAGAAATATTGCAGTTATGAAGCAAGGTTTTTTTGCTAACATAGTGTAAACATTAATTTTAATCCTTTGTGAGTGTGTTTTTAGTGCAATGAACTAGATTTTCATCTAAAATACCTGCATAAGTAACCTTTGAAAATCCAATCCGTGTTTTTGTTATGCAATATTCTTTCTTTCATATATGAGGTCAGCACATAGTCAAGGTTGGTTTAAATTTATTTTAATAGATATAACTAGCCCAAAGTTGTACAAAATATGACGTTAATAGACAATATTCATATATAAGGGGGGAAATCATGTTTTTTATGAGTTTTTACATACCATAGAAAAATTAAATTAATACACTACAGGATTTTTTCATGCAAAGAAAAGGACTTAATATACTTTGGCAGCAGCCCTGTATTATGCCACAAGACAAGGAATGAATCATGGTTATTTAAAGTGCCAGTATCTTAGCATATTTTCTTGGTACTGTGAATATACAAGGTAGGTGTGTATGCATACCAAAGGTCAGCCGAGGGAGGAGATGATGTCAGAATTGCACTTACAAACTAGCAAACACACTGGTTTATGTCTTTAAAAGAACCAAATTTAACATAAATGTGCTTCAAACTACAAGCATTTTAAAATTATTCAATGATTGGTTTGACATAATCAACCAGTATGTTTCTGTTAACCAAAAATAAAAAAATCATGGCAAAAATTGTATAGTACAAAAAAAAAAGTTACTATATTTAAGAAAATTATCAAATTCGCTATGAATGTTTGTGTAAATCTAAAGTTGCATTTCCTACAACCCAATGGCGAATCGAGCCAGGAGAGGAATTTGCCTCCCCCTTCCTAGACCATAAATAATTTTAGTAAAAAACTTAAATTATATAAAGAATAACTAAAATATAGAGCATAATATGGTTCTTTACACTGGGTACATTTTAAGGTCAGGATATTCAAAATGCTTAACGTAATGCACAGTAAAAGTGTCCCTAAGATTTAACTGACAAATATACCAGAGCTGGTTAGTCAACACATTGAGGCATAGCTCTTATTGGGCGGAAAAGAGGAGCGAAAAGAGGGGTGGAAGGGGGAGTGGGGTAGAATGAACTTATTTTCACTTTAAATTTAGAAAAAAAAAATGTACCAAATGAAAAATGTTTAATACTCTATGTTAAATAAATTAATGATTTAAGCAATGCTCTAAATGTGAATTTCCCATTTTGTAAATAAAACATTTCACTTTTTATTATTTACTATTATGATACGCAGATGACTTAGCTCTGTTCGATAGTACAGTAGCCCCATGGCTTCTTTGATGCTGACTGACAGCTCACAGCTGACAGCTGACGGCTTTGAAAAGCTACCGGACCAAATTATGTATCCCTACGCCGAACCATATGAACTGCAAAAAACATGTGTTTAGCAGCTGTCACTTCTGACAGTCAAAATTCAGGTATATACCTAAATTTTGACTGTCAGAAGCCAGCTGTGAACTGTCAGTCAGCACCAAAGAAGCCATGGGGCTAGTATAGTAAAGAAGTTGTTGCAAGGAATTCAGTACTTTTATAAGAGGCTAATAAGGAAATAGGATTAGAAGTGAAAGCTGAAAAGATTAGGTATGTAATCACACAAAGACCACAGAATGAAGAAGATAATTCAAGAGATCGGTAAGATGTTGATGTCTTGCCTGCTGGAAATAAACGTAAAACTTATAAAAACTAAAACAATAATTTTACCAGTTATTCTTTATGGGTGTGAAACATAGTCTCTTATTTTACATGACGAAAACAAATTTATGGTGTTCAAAAACAAGGTGCTTAAGAAGATATTTGGTCTAAGGCTACTGAGGAGTGGAGGTGGTTATAGAATGATGAGTTACATATCCTGTACTCATCCCAAGACATTGTTAGGATAATAAAGTCTAGTAGATTACAGTGGTCAGGATGTGAAGTGCGAATGGGAGAATCTAGAACCATGTTCAGAGTATTGACTAGAAAACCCAATGGGAAGAGACCATTGTGAGGACCTAGACCCAGTTGGGAGGATAACATTAGAATGGACCTGAAAGATATGGGGTGATATTAGGGGGACTGGATGGAGGTAATTCAAGATAAGGATAGGTGGTGTACTTTGGTAAGCGCAGCAATGAACTTTCGAGTTCCTAATGCAATAAAGTAGGTAATAGAAAACTTATTAGTGACAGACTTTTTTTGATCCCGCAAGGTGTTTGCTATTAGGAGATACCACTGTATAACACTGTACATTTCTTAAAGACACATATTTAAAAATGATAGTTTTTTTAAAAATATGGTCGAGTCTAGTTAGAAGTCAATAAATAGGCACAGCTTTTTTAGTATCACCTCTTACTACCTGTTTAGGTTATATGCATGTGTACTAATTACTCTAATGAGCTAAGAATGAGGAAGGTTGAATATATTTGCATGGAGGGAGAGTGGAGAGTGGAATTTTTTTTAGGAAAACCACCCTCGGTAAATCTAGCTGGAATTCGAGCCCCAATCTCTGCCTTCTGCAGTCTAGTATAACATGAGAATGATGCCTTAGACCATGTGGCCACCAAGCAGGTAATAGAAACAGTTAATGTCTAATTTATTATATACATAGTTTCTTTAAAATATAAATGTAAAGTATTTAAAAAAAACAAATATACTATGTATAATCATTTAACATTTATATAAATATTGCAATAAACATTTCAAAGTCCATTCAACTATTTTGTGTCCAAGCAATAAAATATTTAAAATTGGTGTAATAATAATATAATTATAAATAAAGGACAACTTTCAATCTTATGACAACAATATAGGTGAAATATCAAAATAGTATTTAGACTTAGTAAAACTATACAGCATGCCTTATAATAATAATTTAAGAAAAAAGTGTAATGGTAATGCTAGTGAGATATATAAATATGGACTTTAGATTAGAAAATAGTGTCAGAATTGTAAAAAGAAATGTGAAACTAAGTACTAGGATTAAAAAGTATAGCTGTTGGTGGGAGGGGAATATTCTACCCAAAATACCTTAAGACAAATTAGGAATTTATTCAGCCACTATTTATGTGTGTTGCTTTTAGAATAGTGTGTAAACATATGTATGGAAAATCGTTAAATGCAACTGGTAAGGATCAATTTTTAAGTAATGAAAAAAACATTTTTAAATTGTTTGAAATGTAATATAAAGTAATAACAATGCAGATTTTGTTGCTACAAGCCACCACAACATTTTGACTGATATTTTAATATAATGTATAAACACAATAAATTTTACAATATTCTATGGTAATTCTTATTTTTGTGTTGAGCTTACCGCCATCGAACATTAATTAACAAACTTAGTTGAACTTGCTATGGAGAAAAAAGTGCCCTTATGTATAAGGAAGTGTTGTACAGGAGCATACTTTAAACCCATTGTCACATATGCAGCAGAAACAGGACATTGCATGTAAGAGAGACTAGGAAAATGGAGGCAATGGGTATGAAGTTTGTGAGGACCATGTTAGCTGTCATGAGGAGAAACAAGATTAGGAATGAAGTTATCCAGGAAAGAATGGGGGTACAAGGAGTACATGAGAGAATAGAGGAAGCAAGATTGAGATGGTATGGCATGTAAGAAGGATGGAAAAAAAAGAGGATACCAAAGAAAATGTTGGAAATTAAGTATGTAGGAAAAAGACCACAAGGGATGCCAAGAAAGAGATGGGAGGAGCAGATAGCAAAAAGTGTTCAAGTAAGAGGAGAAGAATGGAGGATTTAAAAGAGGAAGAATAGTAGAAGGATAGAGGAAGATGGAGGTATTTTACTAAACCGACCCAGCCACAGGCTGGAAACGGTTGGTGGTGGGTGGTGGTGGTGGTGGTGTGGTGTGGTGTGGTGTGTGGTGGTGTATGTGTGTGTGTGATATGAGTTAAACAGTTCAATTGTACTGTTGTCTTTTTGACTATTTAATAAATATACCTTTATCTTTTTAATCTTCAACTTTCAAAATATTATTATTATTATTAGCACCGCGTCTTACTACCTGTTCGGCTTGTACACACTTACGCTAATGTGCAATGGTAGGGTGATTGTGAGATGAAATAGAGGACCTACAGTTTAACATGGGATCCAAGCCATGGTGGAGGCCTGGCATTCCACACATTCACAAGTTGTGATTAATACACGTCTTGTCAGAAGTGAAGGAAGGGTTTGACAATCAAATGAATCTGTACCGGGAACGAGGATTGAACCCCAGAGCCCCAGCACGAAGTCTGACACCTTACCCCTAGACCGCCAGGTCACCTCGCTTTCAAAATAAAATAACTATTGTGTTTTCACTGTAAGCTTACATTACCTCAATTTTAGTTAAAGTAGAACATCAGTTAACCAAACTTTGCTTAACCAAGACACCATTCTTTTAAGTCTAAATCATGTTACTTATGTATATAGATGGAATAAATGGAAAATTCTATTTTTATTGAAATGCGTGTGGCAGTAAATTTTAAACTGTTTTAATTTACACAGTAATTGGGGAATACATGGTTGATTTCTTTGCTTATCACAAATTGTATGAATTTTCAATAAATTTTACAGTAAAACATATTACTTAATAATTTTTTATGTTTATCACCACAACTCTAATTTTACAAATTATTCAAAATTTTGGATATTCTAAAGTGGATTTGCCCCATTTATTTCGGATGAGGTTCTGTATGTAATGTTTTAATGCAGCTTTGGTGTATTGAAAGACTTTTTAAAATGAAACTTATAATTTCTTAATACATAGGCCACTATAAATAAATAATAAAAAACATGTATGGCAGTTACAAAAATAAACTATAGTGAAAGTTACAATACATAAATTTTTAATGAAAATATTTTAAATCAAACTTGCTCAAAAATATAGTTAGCACTAGAGGTGTTAAGACCAGAGTAAAGGAAAAAAACTTACATTAGAAAGAAGAGAATTTTGTGCAAGATAAGCCTTTTCTTTCCAGTGACTTACAAGTTTTTCTAATTCAGAGGTATTTTTTTCCAGGCCATGAATTGTATTTGCAGTCTCTGCCAATTTTTCAGTCTTTTCTTGGAGAATTTTCTTTAAAGAATCTATTTCTAAATCTTTTTCAGTGTGCTGTAAATGAAGGTTCTCTATTTGAAAAGATAACTCCTGAAAACCCACAAACCAAATATATATACATATATAGTTGTACACATGACACAAACCTTCTCAGTCACCCAAATAAAAAAGCTTCATTTAAAAGTATCACAATGTTTGGTAATAAAATAGATTGTACAAAGTTTTTTTAGCTATCATTTATACATGACAATTACAATAAATGTTTAGGTTGTAGTTACACAAGAAAATAAAACACATAAGCAAAACCCTAGTAAAAAACTCAAATTGCAAGTCACTGTAAACCTGTTTGGTTTCAACAAATGAGATTAATTATATTACTATAAAGCCACATGGCTGACTCACTCACTCACTCACCACTCACTCACTCACTCACTCACTGACATTAATGTTTACCCACTTCCAGATGAGCTATAAACTTGAAATTTGGAAAAATTATAGCTTCTAGCCTGTAACCGACGGGAAAATTCCAAAAAGTTAAAAAAAATATATTTTTAACCCCCGAAAAAAATTCAAAATGGCAGAGCAACTTTAAAGTCGGTGCGGACCTTTCTTTGGAGGTCTCTTGTAGGCTAAACGGTAAGATCTATCAAAAAATGGATTGCACCAGCTGCTACGGATTTGGCGAGATCCACAAGTTTGGTCCTATTACTTTTTGTCATATCTCCATTGGTTATACCTTAGATAGAGGTAGGTTTTTTGATTTTAGGTAAATTTTGCACATTTTCCACACATTTTTTAATTTTCTGAAACTTATGGGCCAGCTAGAATAATAAAATTTGGCAGGCATATTGGCACATTCAATTGCCATAAGCGTGCCAAATTTGATGATTCTAGCTGCCCTATAAGTATGAAGAAACAAGAATAATGTGTGAAAAATGCAATACAATACCGGTAACTTTAAGTTTTTATGTTCAAAACAACACTGGAATTACATTAGTTTACATCCACTTGCAAAGAAAAGCAAAGCTAGTATGATTATCTATGATCACTTACAATATGAGACAAAAACAAACTGGTCACTGCAATATTCAGTCCACAGAAATAACTAGACCACAAAGTGAAAGTAAAAGATTTAATATTAAGCCTACAGTAGTATAAAAATATATTGGGAGCCCGAAAAAAGTTTCCACTTGCCTTAAAAACATGACTTGTGTAGTGCCAACTTAAACTATGAAAACCAATTAAGATTAAATTTCTCAATATTTAAAATAAAAGAGTATTGGTAAATGACAGTTAGCATAAGATTTGTATTGCAAACATTGGTTGAAATTCACTAGTATTAACAATATGTGAATAATTATTATTTTCTTAGTAATACTATATTATCAATCAAAAGTGTTAATAGATGTTTCTGATATTACCCTAAGGAGTACTGTACATTTGGCTTCTTTGTAACTTATTTACAGAACAAAAAGTATTCTTAAAAAACTATTATGTTTTTTGTTTCACAGTTGTGCTAACAAGAGATATTTTAGTGCATAAAACAATAAACTAAAAACTATTAAGATATTCGCATGTGTATGTATATTCTTAAAACTGGCCACAGTGTTTGTTTTTAACTTAGAGAAAGAGCCATACAATATATTTGTTCCAAAATAAAACGTTTTTATTTTGCTAACACATGTGCATGAACACAACCATACACAGTTTGCATAAAATCATCAACCACCCTTGTTTTATCTGGTTCGACATCTTTATTTATGAGAAGGTGGCCTTTTAGAGGCTCTCATTTGCAAAGTATTTTTCTATAAAAAAAGAAACATCCAAATGGTTATTTTCCTAAGTCATATTTAAATAATGTAGCAACGCTTTAAAGAAATAAATAATTAGAAACATAATGCTTGTTGTGAAAGTTTTGACTGTCAAAAGTGGCAGCAACTCAACACATGGTCTTGCAGATCAAATGGTTTGGTGAATGGATACATGAGCGTTGATCTGGTAACTAGCTAACTGTCACCTACACTCTTACTGTAGACAGGGGTTCAAGGGAATGAAAATGTCAGAGACATACACAAGAACCAAGTGCTACTTTAGTGCCTGACCTTTAAATAAAGTTAGCCTAAGGTTACCATTGAAACACTGAATGATTCCTTACAGGTAATAAATGAAACTCCAACTAAGAAGAAAAAAGTTATCTCAAAGTTAACGATCTGATATAAGCCAATTAAGAGTGGACAAGTAGTGGTATGTTTTGGGACATTAATTTTGAGGATGAACAGCAAAGACAAAATATTGTTCAGATACTTGAATGAAAACTTTAGAAATTAAAAAAAAAAAAAAAATTTAACATTTTTGAAGATTTGAAAAAGCTTTTACAAGAGAATTGAGTTTTATCAACACTAACCTAAAAACCCAATAAAAATTATTCCTGATCAAACAATCAAAATTAAATATTATGTATGAAAACAAAGCAATAAGAAAAATCCTATAAGGCAAGAAGGATTTTGTTTACATATATAAAAATAACTAATTCTCTGGGTTTAAGGATTTTGTTTATATATAAAAATAACTAATTCTCTGGGCTTAAGGATTTTGTTTATATATAAAAATAACTAATTTTCTGGCCTTAAGGATCTTAAAAATTCATGGCCGCCAGAGACATAAGCAAACCTATAATGAGACATTTCAACAAACACCCAACCTCCTTTACATGTATTTTAATACTATCCTCTAATCAACATTTTGGTCTAATATGGAGTCTTGTATAGATTCCTCAAATAGAATTTTGTTTACATGCCTGTCATCACCCATATGTGTCACACGACAACCCCACCTTAGACTATGTACCTTGATTATCGATTATCCTTAATATGTTCATACTATGTAAAAAGGTACAGGAAAGGTGGATAGAAGAAATAATAGGAACTAACACAATATGGCTTTTACAATGAGAAGAAGAACACAGTTCACACTTTACATTGCTGCTTATGTTCAGGCAATCAGAGAAGCAATGACATTCTACATTATATAACTTTCTCCACTCTCCTGTTTGTTAAAATGTGAGATACTACACTTTAATAATAAAATAATAATAATTTTTTTAATATTTGAGCTGGTGGGGGTATTTACTGGAGCCTGTAATAGCCCCTCTGTATGAGTGTATTCCATCCATCAGAACACTTAAAGTGGGGCTGTAGGGGACACAAGAAAAGGTCAGTTTATTTACCATTTTTATAGCAAAAATATTTATTTGGTCAAAAGAAATCAAATATTGCTTCAGTAAAAAAAGAGAGTAATTTTCATCGCATGGTAACCTCAAGAGTTCTTGAGTATCAGTTATGGTGTCCTGGAATTAAATGGTCACTTTTTCTCTTCATTTAAAAAGTTTTTTTATCTAATGCTGCTTTGCTCACAAGGAGCGTTACATGAAATCCCAAGTGACAACCTCTCTATAAAAAAAAGGCATTTTCAATAACAGTTTACTTTAAAGACGGTTTTACTAGAGAATGACAAAAATTGCCTTCTAATATCAATAAACCGACTTTCAAAAAGCTAGGTTCAAGTAGCGGCCTCAACCCCACCCCATAAACCAACTCTCCCAAATGAGTCTAATCAGGCTGAAAGTTACAAAGAAAACATAGAAAACAATGCTCTTTTTTTTTCAAGTGAATGTTTGAAAATTGTTTAAGTGTGAACAATATTCAAAATATTGTTGACTATTTACTTGTCTGAAAAGATTTGTTCATTAAAAGTGGGTCTAGGGGTGAATTTGGGGATTGCTGGTTGGAATTGCTGGTACCCAAACTATTATGTTAGGACCACCAACCCTTTACAAAACAAATTGAAAGTGAGTTGTTTCACTTGGAAATGGTGTTCCTTGATGAACTGCATATAGCATTTCCAGTGTCCAAGGATTCAGCCTGGCCAAGGAGTGCAGCATATCTCCCTTATGTCTGAGTAACTGGTATATACCTTGTCTCTGCACAATACAACTTTGGAGGAAAAAATGAAGAAAAGTTTAGGTGTTCCAGGGCATCAAGAAAGCAATCAGATAGCCAAATAAAATTGTTTCGAGTTTAAGTTTTTACCTTGGGTATATTAGATACCTTTTATTTGTAGAAAACCTTCAACATTTTACAGCCGTATTATGTGCGAGGCTATATAATATTTGGGCCAATATGGTATAATTGCAAAATAATATTTATCACAATTTAATTTAATAATATTTTTACACACATACATATTCTGAAAATGTGTTACTCTAAATACAGGTTCAAGGATTTCAGCCTAAAGTGATGGGCTAATAGGTAGTGTGACCTAAGTTGGATTTTACTGAGATCATATTGATCCATTAAAAGATAGTCTTACACCAGTACAGTTTAAAATTGTTGTGAGACACATTATTTTTAATTTATTGTTCCTATACTGTAATCGATTTCTCATGCAAGTGCATAACCATGACTCAACTTTGGTTTAGATGCACAGTAGAGGGTGGAAAGATGACACAAAAATCACATGTTGACTTTGAGAACTGAGATTAGTATACTCAAGTAGGATAACTGTTTATGATAATGGTGTATGTTAACGAGACGATTGTATATAAAAGTTGGGTATTATTTCAGTGACTAAATGGTATATTCAGTGACTATAAATTCCAGAGATAAGATAAAATCCCTGACTTTTCGCTAACCATACACAAATATTCTCTTAAATTTTTCAGTTTTTTAAGGTGGCTGGACACCCTGGATATAAGAGAGTTTGTTGCAGACGTCTATTATTGGGCATTGGCGGCTTGTTTTTTACATCCATTACTGTTTCCAGCTGGGGTCTGGGTAAGTTCTTTATTCAAGCCATATATTTTCCACTACCAGCTTTCTAGGCCTTTTGTAACTTCATTTGCCTTATAATCTAAATTAAGACTACGACAGGCACAACACACAGTCCCCGGCTATTTATTCATCACTGTGAAAGGGTAATCCCATATTTCAGCATTTCTAGCTGTTGTTTATTTATGTTTACAAGACATAGGGCCAGTTTCATAGTCAAATTTAGTACGCCTCAAGTGCGGCGCTATACTAAATACAAGACGTCACCTACCTGAAATTGAATGGAATGGGCCATTTCATATGTGAATATTGCCATTCCATTTTGGTCTAAGGTACAGCTGTCGTCCCGTATTTAGTATCGACTCCACTTTAGGGTACATTAATTCTGACTGATAAATGGGCATAGGTATTAATTAATTTTTCTTCATCCCTTAAGTCCTTCACTAACATACTATAATCCACTAAGTTTACCTTAAGAGACATTTTAAAAACCAGGTTATATAACTGAGGTTATATGAACAAAATAAGCAGGTAGAAAAAGAACAGTAAGAAATATGTTTTAAGAAATTTGAAATTATGACAAAACTAGTATTTTTAAATGATTATTTAAACTATTTGTAATGATTACTATTTAGTACTTATTTCTTTTATTTTAATTTTAATATTAATTTCATTATTGTTTACTTAATTAGCAACTATATTAATTTATTATTATAATTCTTAATTTATATTAAATATTACATTATGTTTGTAGTTGAATTTAAGCAATAACTTTGTATTAATTTATTATTATTTTATATAAATATCACATTTTTCTGTTTAACGCTCTTTTGTATTAATTTAATTTTGTAAGGGTGTGCATTTTGCTGTATTATAATTTATCCCTATTTTTCTTTAGTTGGCTAAGTGGTGGTTTCTGAAGATGTGTGTCCAACTCTCGTCACTACAGTTAATGTAGCTTCTATAAAAACATTTTAATAACTCATCTTTCACAAAACTTTTCTGGAGAAGCTATGCAGTACAACAAATATATTTCAAATAGGCTACTTTAGATCAAGAGTCCGCAATGTATTGGGCCTCAATAAACTTATCAAAGGTCCTTTGATCATCACCCTACATTTTTTTTTTCTTTACATCCAATATGTAAGAAGTGGGACCCAAAAGAAACCGGATTGAAAGCGGTGGCCGTTCCTAAGCGTAGTAGAGAGTTCTCTCCCTAAGTGGGTCTACTAAAGACCTTCCCAAATCAGTTGCCCAAGCGGTGTCTGCGTAGAAGGTTACATTTGATTGTAGTGTTGTTTTTCTCAACTGTTCTCGTTTGCTGCCTGCGAAATCGTTGGGAGATTTAAAGGAACAAAGAGTGTGTTTGTAATTTTGCTTCCTGCTTGAAAAATCGGCAACGGAAGTTCACCAAATGCTGCAAAAGGCTTTTAAGAAGGATGCCTCAGCTTACCAAATGTTGCAACAGGCTTTTAAGAAGGATGCCATGAGTTGCACATAAGTTTTCAAGTGGTTTGGGCTCTTTACACATGGTGAGATGAGTGTTAAAGATCATGCGCGTTCTGAGCGCCCTTCATCTCAAAACGACGAAAACATTGAAAAAAAATCCACCAAAAAATCTAGGAAGATCGTCATTTCAAGATCAACGAAATTTCAGAACAGACAGGAGTGAGATGGAGCTCGTGCCAGCGGATTTTGACTGAGGTTTTGCAAATGAGACGTGTTGCCGCTAAGTTTGTTCCTCGCCTGCTCAAAGAGGATCAAAACACCATTCGTCTGAATTTGAGCCAGGACTTGAAATATCAGATTGAAAGTGACCAAAACTTTTTGACCAAGGTCATTACAGGTGATGAGAGTTGGTGTTACAGATATGACCCCAAAACCAAGCAAGGGTCTAGCCAGTGGAAGACCTCAAACACCCCTTCCCCCCCCCTCCCGACAATTATTGAAAAAAAATTTAAAAGGGAAGCGTTTTGGTGATGTGGAGGCTGTAAAAACAGCTTCGCAGAGGGCACTGAACGATATCAAAGTTGAAGAGTTCCAGAGGTGCTTCAAACAGTGGGAAAAAAGACTGGACAAGTGCATCGCATCTAATGGAGAGTACTTTGAAGGATACTGAAAAATTTTTGTAAAAAACTTAATAAATTAATTTTTTAGAGCAAAAGTCCGGTTTCTTTTGGGTCCCCCCCCCTCGTATTCCTTAAAATCAACCTCCCTCAAATACCTACATCCTCACCCTATCGAGAAAAAATTCTAGATTAAATCAAATTTTTATTTTAATACATAACTATTTCATTTTCCTATAACATTACTGATTGGGTTATACGCTTAAGGACTAACTACGCTAATGAGTTAGGAATTGGAAAGGTTGTATATAGAGGAAGTGAACTCACATTTACATGGAGGGAAGTGGAAAACCATTTAGGAAAAACCACCCCCAGTTCACCTGAGAAAGATTCGAACCTCGATACCCCTGTTCTTGACAGTCCAGCTCAACATAAAACTAGGGATTAGCCAACTACGCCACCGAGGCGGGTATTTATGACTAGTCATAATTATTTTTGTCACACTAATAAAATATAATATATATGTATGTACAGTCCCCACATAGCTTCTTTGGTGCTGACTGACAGCTGACAGTTTGAAAAGTTACCAGACCAAATTATGTATCCCTACGCCGAAACACATGATCCGCAAAAACATGTGTTTAACAGCTTTCACTTCTGCCAGCCAAAAGTGAGGTCTATACAAGAAATATATATATATATATTATATATATATATAATTATTATTGTTGACCTTGATATGTTGATGTAAGGCTAATATTAATTATTATTTTTTTCCACAATATTAATATTTTTTAAACATTTGCATTTAATCCCATACAAGATTTTATTATTATAAATAAATAATTTTTAGTAAAAATTAATTTTGTTATTTTACAAATAATTATTTGTTAATATATTATTAATAACATCATAAAAGTTGTTAATAGTATTATTAATAACATTATAAATGTGATCATATATTATAATTTATAATTTTATAATATTAAATTTTATAATATTAATTTTATAATTTTTTTTTAATTTTGCATTTAATCCCATATTAGTTTTTATGATTATAAAAAAATAATTTTTAGTAATTTTTTGTGTATTTTTTTTGTTTATTTTACAAATAATTATTTGTTAATAGTATTATTAATAACATTACAAATGTGAAAAATCTGAATGTGTGGTATTGAAAAAAAAACCACTGTCATAAACCTTTTTAACACTATTACAACATTTTAGAAAACATTATAAAGTAGTTTAAAGTAATGAGTGGTAATAATTAAAGTTAAGACTGCATCGTTGCTTCTACTATCACGTAGAAAAAGAAACAATTGGTTTTACATAATTAGATAAGTTACATCTGATGAAGGATAGGGCAGAAAATGTATCAAAGAATTATATAAGTTTAACATGTTTACTAAAAGGTAAACAAAAAGATATAAAATTACATGTGACAAGATTTAAATTCAATTAATTAAAATTATTATTATCACCGCGTCTTACTATACGTTCGGGTTGTACACACTTACGCTAATGTGCAATGGTAGGGTGATTGTGAAATTAAATGGAGGACCTACAGTTTAACAGTGGAGTCCGAACCACGGTGGAGGCCTGGCATTCCTCACATTCACAAGTTGTGATTTATACACATCTTGTCAGAGGTGAAGAAGGGTTTGGCAATCAGATAAATCTGTGCCGGGACCGAGGATTGAACCCCAGACCCTCAAAACAGAAGTCTGAAACCTTACCCCTAGACCACCAGGTCACCAATTAATTAATGATAACTGTATTCTGTTATCGAGGTAGAAAAGATTAGGTTGGACGAATACATTATTATTATAATATAATAATCTCATTTAAGATGAAATAAAGACAAAAGAGCAAACCATTTAAGAACTAAAGAAAACTTGAGAATTTTGCTGTACGAAAATCTTGATAAATTACAGTTATATAAATGAATTTGCAAAAGACAATTAATAAACAAACAAAATTACCAACGTCTTTGTGCGGGACACAAAGTGTCGTTATGGCAGGAAGATTTTTTTGGAATACTATAAAAATCATAAAACTCGAGATTTAGCCTAGAGGCAACAACACAATCTTGGTTAAAGATTATTAATAGTCTTGATACACTTAAATTTTCGATAATGTATATCAATCACTGAGAAACACTCGCTTTTTTTTATCACACGCTTTAATGTTATATTAGTATAATTATTATAAGATCACTAAAAAAAGTTTATTTTCCAAGGATAGCACGCTCACACACCGAAATAATATTCACAAAAGAACACACAGATTACTAAGTAGCGGAATTAATATTCAAAAAAGACATTGTATTATTCAAAGTTGTAATAAAATTATTAACAGTAGCATACACACTCTTGTAAATACTCAACTATTAAATATTTTGTTTCTTCAACTTGTTGACTCACTCAAGTGGTTTTATTAACTGTATTTTATATGATAATTCACTGTTATAATGTATATTTAAAGTTGTTAGATTTTGGTTATGAAAATAACTGTTTGGTTGGTTGTTTAGTTTTGAAGTTTTCTTTTGCTGTTTAATTCAAATTAATTATTAAAAGCAAGAGAACGTTAAAAGTGGCCTTATATGCCGAAAACAAATATGGCCACTGGAGAGAAGCCATGATGAAAGTTGGTGACTTAGAGGAACTTGTTGCAGGTAGGAGGGCAAATTGTATTAATACTCGTGTTTACAAAATTTAAACTTTATATTATTTCACCAAAATGTGGTATCTTTTTTCCTCTTTACTATCGCAAACCATTTATTTATGCTAAAGATATGCGAGGCCAGTTATAAAAATATTAATAACTGAATATAATACATTAAATGTAAAATTTCAGCTCTATTTAACCTGTAAATGCCACAAGAGTTAAAATACAAACTAAAATGAATTTACTAGACTTTTTTTCTTAAATTTTATTATGGAAAATAAAATTATACTGTAATTCTTGGGAAGTATTGTTAAAAGTGATTGATAACTTTTTAGTGATAATAATAGTAATACTTAGCAAATAATAATTATTTCCTAAATATGTTGACAAAAGTTACTTTCAAACAATGTTGGCATTACTGATAGCTTCTGCTAGCTGTCATGTAAAACCATAGAAGTGCTAAAGGCACTGTATATATATATATATATATATATAATTTTTATCATAACGTCTTACTACTTGTTCAGATTATTTGAATAAATAATAATTACCCTAGTGGGGGTATATACTTGCATTTACATGGAAAGAGAGTAGGAAAAAATTTAGGGAAAACCACCCTCAGTAGACCTGACCGGGATTTGAGCTCTGATCTCCCCGTCATCAGCAGGCTAGTCAAACACGAGTGTGATGTATTAGACCACTCGGCCACTGAAGTGGGTCACTCAAAGGGGTCACTCAAATCAGTTCATCAATCATCATCATCATAAACTGTTTCCAGCCTGGTATGTTTAGTAAAATGCCTCCATATTCCTGTCCTTTAACCATTTTTCCTCCTGCACCCTCTTCCACTCTGTTCCTCTCACTTGAACACTTGCTGCTATCTGTTCTTCCCATCTCTTCCTTGGTCTCTTGTCTTCCTTGCGTCTCTTTCCTACATACTTCATAACCATTAATCTTCTTGAAATTCTCTTCCCCACCATCCTCATGACATGTCCATACCATCTCATCCTAGCTTCAGCTGTGTTTACAATGGTATAGTAAATGGGTTAGTTACTCTTACAAGTACCTGGCCTGACTAGTTTACTTTCACAGACTCAGGGCAAGTAAGTGTCTACACACAAAAGTGGTCATTACCTTGCTAGTACCAGTTGTGTCGTAGTGTTTCCCGTAATTTAAAAGGCATTTTGTATAGAAATTGTTAAAAAGGTTTTTTTGCAACTTTTGGAATGTTCGATTGAAGAAATCAAAAGTATGATTGAGGACGAACAATGTCCTAAAAGGTTGTGTCTTTGTTTGACAACCTAAAAATATATTCGTACAAAATGACACATGCACTGTCTGACTAGCAAGACTAGACTATACAGACAAGTAAATGTTTACATTAGGCTAGTTTAGGGGACAGTGAGAAATCCAGGTGGTGGGGGAAGGACAGTGGTAAGTAAATAGCTTGGGAAGCTATTCACTTTCCTGTCTTCATTGCTGGTACAAGTACATGTACTGGTACTTTCCTATGCGTTTACACCTGTAGCTACCTTGCAAGTTAGTGGTACAAGTAACTAACCCATTTACTATACCAATGTAAATGCTGTTTTCCTCTACTATCTCAAGTACTCCAACTCTAGACCTTACATCTTCATTCCTAATCCTATCTCTTCTGGTGAGAGCTAGCATGTTCCTTAAAAACTTAATTCCCATGGCCTCCACTTTCCTTGTTTCTCTTTAATCAAAAATCCAAGTTTCTGCTGAATATGTTAATATGGGTATGAAAGATGCTCTGTACAGTACTTTCTTACACTTTAGGGGCACTTCTCTTTTTATAGTAGGTCTCTTACACACCTGTAGAAAACCTCTCCCTGCTGCCCTCATCTCACTATATCTTATCTGCTGCCGCTTATGCCTCAATTACACTACCCAGATACTTCACGCTTCTTTGCTTCTTTCAAATATACTCTATCCAGTTAACCACCTTTCTTGACTGTGTTCTCTGCCTTGTCATCACCATCAGTTCACTTTTCACCATGCTAAATTTCATTCCACACTTTTTAACTCCTCATTCCATTCCTGCAGCTGTTCCTGTACTTCCACTTCCTTTTTCCCCCATAACATCAAGACATCGCAAACATCATTGCTTTCATCTTCTCCTCACCCAGTTTCCCTGCCACTCTAGTCATTATAATTTCCATCACCAATACAAATAGTAATAGTGAGAGGGCACTTCGCTGCTTGACTCCATTTTTTAATTGTAACCACTCTGTCCAAACTGTCAGTCTTTACATAAGTCAAATTATTATCATACATATTCCTTACTTTTCCTCTTTCTACTCCAGCCTTCTCCATTGCGTTCTATACTTTCTTTCTATCCACACTCTCATAAGCTTTTTCCACATCCATAAATGCCATTACCAGATCCTTTCCAAACTCATATCTATTTTCCATCAACTGTCGAGTTCCAAATATTAAATTTATTGTCGACCTCTTCTATCTGAACCCATGTTGCTCCTCTGTCCATCTTCCCTTAATGCTTGTCCTCATTCTCCTTTCCAGAATCTTTTCGTACATTTTCACGCATTGATACATCAGTGTTATGCCTATAATTTTCATGCCTCTTCCTATCCCCTTTCTAGAATATTGTTAGTATAATACCTCTTATCCAATCCTCTAGCACTTTCTTCTCCCTCCACACTGCCCTTACTACTCCATACCACCAATGTAGATCCATTTCTCCTGCTGCCATTATCATTTCCACCGTGCGTTCATCCACTCCTGGTACTTTTCCCTTCCTCATCCTTTTCAAGGCCTCTTCTACCTCCTTCCATGTTAGGTCCGCACCCTTCCTCCTCCATCTCTTCATCGATTTCTTTCTCTTCTTCCTTCAGTACTAATCCTCCCGCCTCAGGGTTGAACAATTTCTCAAAATATGATTTCCCCAGCTTCTTTACCTCCTCATCCTTCTCCATTATCCTTCGCTTTTCATCCATCAATTGGACCTCTTTCATATTATCCCTCATCTTTTGGCTCACTTGACTATATAATATTTTCTTGCTCCCTTTCACATCAGTTTGTAGCACTTGTGTTCACTCTTCTATCCACGTTTTTCTCCCTTCTCTTACTATTATTATTATTATTATTATTAGCACCGCGTCTTACTACCCGTTCGGGTTATACGCACTTACGCTAATGTGTAATGGTAGGGTGATTGTGAGATGAAATGGAGGACCTACAGTTTAACGTGGAATCCGAACCACGGTGGAGGCCTGGCATTCCTCACATTCACAAGTTGTGATTAATACACATCTTGTCAGAGGTGAAGGAAGGGCCTTCTCTTACTATCTTCTTTGCATTTTTCTTTTTCTCCCTATACTTATCCTTATTCTTTCTTGTTCTTTTTGTGAAGCATTCTCTAAATACTTTGTTCTTGGCATTCACTGCCTCCTTTACCCTTTTGTTCTACCATGGAGTTTCCTCTCATCTTCTCTTCCCACTTGTTCTGCATATTTACTCTGTGGCTTCCACCATGCACTTTCTTAACCAATGTCACTCCTGTTCGCCCCTTTTATGTCATCCTTTGGTAGTGCTCCTCTTACGCTTGCTTGAAAGCTCATCTTCTCCTCCAATTGGCTGAGCTTCTATATTCTTATCTTCTTTTCCTGCTTCACTATCTGGCCCCCCCTCCGCCAGCCTTTCATGTTGGCAACTAATAGTCTATGGTCCCCATCCAAAGACACACTTGGCAGGACCTTAATGTTCACTACCTTTCACGCCTTTGCTTCTCTATCTAGTAGTCAATTATGGATTTTTGCTCCCCATTCCAGCTATAGCATGTTATCTTATGATTATCCCTGCTCTTCCGACCTTCAGTCCATCTTGAGCACAATTCCGGGAGTCTCTTTCTTTCTTTGTTTCTTTCTCCTCGTCCATCAGCTCCAAGTATCTGTTCAAACCCCTACTTTTCTATTTAAGTCCCCCATCACCACTTGCCTTTCACTCAAATATTATTTGAAAGTAATTGATATATTTGTGAGTTTAGAAGATTCAAAGATAGACTTTTAATGATGATGTAGTTCTCTTAAACGATATACTGAAAATTGCTGCTAGATCAACAAAATGCCGACCTCTGCTCTAGATCAGTGATTCTCAACCTGGAGTTCATAATTTTCACGGGGTTGTAAAACATTTCAATGAGGGTTGATAAAATGATTACTAGCTGTAAACATTTAATATAAAAATAAGTATAAAAAACTAAGCTAATTTTTATGGAAAGTTGTAATCAAAATAAAGGAAAATACAAAATGTACTATAAAAGCTTTACCAATATTAATGAAGTGGGTGTGAACAATTTCTCATTATGAAATATGAGCCCGGTTTATCTCACAAAAGACATCCAATTTTGCTGTTTGATCTTTTATTGAAACCTTCTTTTATCCATGTTTTCCAGAGAGCAAGTTGACTGCAAAGTTATCTTAAGATGCTAAAATTCGTTCATCATGAACTTGTAATACCAACAGCTGTTTCAAACATAATTTCATTGAATGAATTAAGAAGCCATATTTTTCCAAGTTTGCCATAATAATGAAAAAAGGTATTCAAATAGAAAAAAAAGTTTATCGAAGATAATTAAGTTTATTATAAATAATTAATGGGTCACAGATTTCTGTTTGTAAAAAAAAGTCAAACACTGCTATAGGTATTTATTTCTTGTTAAACTAAAATAAAACCTAATAATCAATTTGTCTGCAAATTTTGCCAAAAATAGATGTTGAATTGAGTAAATATTTGCTCCCAATTAACTTAAATATAACTATGAAAACTAGTAGTCTAGAACTTACATTCATTTGGTTGAGTTGCTGAAGAGCAGTACTTGAGCCTTCATTAGCTTGAATATTATCAAGTAGTTCAGTATGTTCTTTTTGCAGTTTTAACAACTCATCTTTAGTTGATGTCAATAAAAGTGATAAGGATTCAATATTGTCCTTCCTAAAAATACAATAGAAACAACTCCATTTTAGCTATTTAATTAAATTTAGATCATGTCATTCATAACACATTTACACTAGAATATTATAAAGCTTGAAAAATTATAATCAAATAACTTATGCAAAAAAAAAGGTGAATAGAGATGTAATCAATTATCCTTCAGAACATAATTCCTTATACACAAGGCCCAGAATTTGATTTTTCCCCCCTTAGTTTGTCAAATACAATGCTCATAAACTCTGTTCATGGTTCCCATGTTGTAAAAATAAATATTTTATAGGTCATTTTATGTCATTTAGGAATTTAAGGTCATATGTTCTTGGATTGCATCATTTGAGTAATTTTTAGCTTTTTGAGTAATTTTAGGTTATTTTTGGGTCATTTTGAGGTATTCCTGTTGAATAAGTTTATTTTTAAATACCATTATTATTTTATAAATGCGTAAATCCTCAAGCTTAAATTTTTTCAACCCACAGTTGTCAGAATAAGATAATGAAGGCAATGAACATTGATGGTATCCTCTTTGCTTGTATGGTTGTAAAATAAAGTACTGGTGAGAAACTATGATTAAGCTGGAAGGGGTTGCATTGGAAGGGGTTGCATTGAAAGGGGTTACATTGGAAGGGGTTGCATTGGAAGGGGTTGCATTGGAAGGGGTTGCGTTGGAAGGGGTTGCATTGGAAGGGGTTGCATTGGAAGGGGTTGCATTGGAAGGGGTTGCATTGGAAGGGAGTAGCTATTGATTCTTAAGCACATATTTGTAAATTAATGCTATATTTAGGGTAATGAAAGATTCTAGTTGTTAAAGGCTTTTCATTGCATTTTACATTTTTAAAGTGCATGATTGATTTAGTTGTGTAAATTTATTATTATTTTTTGTTAATCTTTATGTTAAATTTTAGAAAATATTTAGGTCATCAAAATCCAGGCTTTGCTTATAGGAAAACAAGCCAATAATTTAACAAAATGACAATTGTCTGATAATTAGTTTTCAAAATATCAAGTGTGCTTTGCAATCGTTGCATTGTGGAGGCATGTCCTTGTAGGTTCATAATAGCTGGAAAATATGCCCCTAGCTGTGTGACAGGAGTTGTAGTTCTAACAAGACATAGCACCACCTCATTTTAGGGTATATGGTCAAGTTTGGGAAGTGGATTGGAGGTGGAAGGGCAGTTGTGTAGCCTTTTTGCTCACCTGATATCAGTCCCATAGATTTATATTCATGGAGTCAATTGAAATAAATGTGTATTCAGATCCTTAAAATTATATTTAAAATCTTGTTGTCAAGATGCGAATTGCTTGTGTGATGTGTGTACAGAATAACATAGTTTAAAATGTTGCAGCCTGTCTCAAAAAGCATGGTGGTCATTTAGAGCACCTTCTATATGGATGGACAGCACATTTTAAACAGAAAAAGAATAAATTAGTAAATAAATATTTTTACCGACAATTTTGTGCTTTTCATTACCTTTTCAGGAAACAATGGTTTATATCATTAATACAGTTGATGGTGTATCCTATTTTGAAAACTAGGTACTAATTAATTATTTCGGTTTTTATATTTTAGGCTTGTTTGATATATATATATGAGAGAGAGAGGCAGTTTTAATGAATAGTACCATAATAAAACAATGAGAAGATTTGCATTACCGCAAAGAGGACTTTTATTCTAATGGGGGGAATCGCCGTTATTGTTACTTTTAAGAGAAAAGCCCAATAATCAGATTTACTTACCGATCACTAGACTAAGCTTGATTATTACCCTCTTTTTTTTTTTTTTTAGCACCGCATCTTACTACCCATTCGGGTTATACGCTTAAGTACTAATTACACTAATGGATTAGGAATTGGAAAGGTTGAATTTAGAGGAAGTGAACCCGCATTTGCGTGGAGGGAGAGTGGAAAACCATTTAGGAAAAAAAAAACAGTTCACCCGACCGAGATTCGAACCTCAATCTCCCCGTTCTCGGTGGTCTGACTCAACACGACTGGCGCGTTAGCCAACTACGCCACCGAGGCGGGTATTATTACCCTCTTCTTACCCCCATAACAGGAAGACCAATAGAAAAATGAAGCTTCTCACCATCACAATCATGGTGAGGGAAATCACTCTTAATATAGAATGAACTGCCAATGATAGGGAGAGTGGCAATTGAATCTTGGTTGGGTGTAATGAAGGTGGTTTATCCTAATGGTTTTCCACCTCCAGCTAAATGTGGGTACACTTTGTTTAAATTCAACCTTACTCATAACTAACACATTTGCATAATTAATATATATGCGTCTAATCCAAACAGGTAGTGAGATTCAATGACAAAAAAAAAAATATTCTCATAACAAAACTTCCTTAAATGTCCCCCTACTCACTAGTCCCTTAAAAGGAAGACATCATAATACTTCAAAGCTACCATGGGACATTATAATACTATAACACACAAATAATCATTACTTTTTACATTGATTAGTATTCTTAACACACTAAAACAGTGTCAACCATGCCTTGACATTCCCTCAATGCCAGTACATGCTCTAACTTACATTCTCAAAACAAAGGTTATCTCGCAGAGCTTAAGTGCTGACAAAATATAAAGCAAATATTTCTTCATCCTGCTCCAATCCCATTAGTGTAGTATTGTAAAAAACATTTTTCACATAGTCTCTTCCAGGTGAAGTCATAAAACATACTTATTTAGCAATGCATACAATATATTTAATTCAGCACAGCCTACAAAATCACACATTACACAATGAACTAAATCCCTAAACCCCCTTTTAACTACCACCCATAATTTTCCAGTATCGTTTATCCTAAATGCTACCAAAATCTGTATTTTGACTTCAATGTGTCTCATCATTGTGTCTCATCATTGTTTGCAATATACACATATATATTAACCCTTCCAGCGTTGTTTCGGAATATTCCGCCAATCAAAATTTGCTCCAAATGTCATTTAAGATATATTCTGCCGTTACCTAATATGTTTTATGTGTCATTAACGGAATATTCTGCAATCACTCATATATTTCTGTAAGTTCCAGAATATTTTGTAGATGGTAGCAGGCAACTGGAATAAAAGTATATTATAGTGTGTGAACTTGGAACTACATCATAGCACTATGTAAACTATGTTAGGTGTTGTCAGACTATTTTGACAGCACCTTGACCGTTTCCATAGTAAGTAAACAATGTAGACGGCAAGCATGCAGGGATTTATTGTCAAATATAAAATATGACAGTGATTTTAGTGATCTTACAACAAGTGATGAAAATGAAGGCGATGATCATGAAGAAATATTACCTAGAGGGGGAGAATTTAATAAATATTGTATGTAAACACCCAGAAGCATAATGACAGGAAACCTATGTCCCACAAGGCATAGAGAAAGTTTTGCAATTTATTTTTGTAAAACATGCAAAACTAAACCTTTTCTTCATCCAGTAGACTGTTTTGAAACCTACCATACCAATAAAATATTCTATAGAGAATGCAAAGTGGACAGTGTGTGTATTGACTTTGTTTAGAATTGTATGTTCATGTCAATGACAAAAATTTCAACAATGTCAGATGTCCAAAAGAATGGAACTTTGGAACTTCCTGAGGCAAACCATGGTGACTTACCGGACCACATGATTGAAATATATAATTTTTTTGTGTTTTTCTCTTCCACATAAGTAAAGTAATAATAATGTGTCTAAAAATTTATTTTATTTTTTGTGATTTTGGTTGAAAAAATTGATCATGTAAGGCAAAAGCTTATTTTTTACCTAGACAGTGGAAAGGTTAACAGGGTAGGGTGCCCAGCCAAACTGTAATTTAAAATTCCCTGATTTTTCCAGGTTTTCCAGACCCAATTTCAAACTTTTTCAGTCACTAAATGGGTCATTATCAAATTGAGGGACAAATAGGAAATACAAAACTGAAAAAATAAAAATTTCAGAAAAAGTATAATTTAGTGCCTGATTATACAAGATTTATTAAACTAAGTAAGTAATAAAACCAGACGCGCTTGATTTTACAATCTGCACGTGTGTTTTTTTTTTAGTTTTACCAAGGTGGCTACCCGTAATCCATCACTTTGCTAATGTACATAAATAAGTTATAATCTCTAAAATCCAAATAAAATATGTATTTTTACTAAGTATAACATATTTTTTAACAGTAATATAAAAAATGACAAATTTTTATAAATTCATTGGAATTAGGATTTTGTAAGTGAAGAATTATATAAAATGTATGTGTTAGTGATGTTAAATTTTCCAAAATCCATAGAAAATTAAGTTTTGCATTTCTCATTTTTTATTTATGTTTTTTATTGCTCAAATGTTAATAATATATAATAATACTTTTTTTTCTAAGACTGTTAATGAGAAATAAGTGATTTTAATGTTGTTAGTGAAGTGACGTGGACGTTAGCAAAGCGATGTTTGGAAAAACAGCATTTATAAAATTTAACTTTACTAATGTGAGCTACGCGACTATCATTAGTTTAGTCACCTAACTGATGTCAGTGAGGTGATGACACCATTTTCGTCACCAAGCAAGGTTAGCGAAGTGATAACACCATTTTGGTCACCAAGCAAGGTTAGCGAAGGGATAACACCATTTTCGTTACCAAGCAACGTTAGCGAAGTGAGCGTTAGCTAAGTGATGTTTTTGGAGGACTTTTGAGTTTCATAACCATAATATAAGTAAAAAGCAGCAAACAAACATTGAGGTTAGTTCCTGCCTCCATTTACGTTCAAATGAACTGGTATTGGCTTAATTATTTCAAAAACCCCAAATGATGTTAACATTAGCAAAGTGATAAGCAATTAACATACTCAATACTATTTACCTGAATTTTCGTAAGTTGACAGAATAATATTAAATAAACTTTTTAACTAATAAAATAACAAGTACTAGTAAGTACAGGACAACAACACACTATGGCTAATGGGGAACAGTATAGCATTCTGGAAGGTTTTAGTGCCAAATTTAAAATATCATGTTTGTCCAGTGTGTTACTTGGGAACAAACAAACATCGATTAAAATGTCGAAATCCATGGATAATTTATTGAAACGGATTCTTCAAACGAAAATAACAGTATTATGAGAATATTTTACCGTGGTTATATATTTTTTTCTTTATTTTTGTATAGAACTTCAAACTTCAAAATTAAGAGGTGGGGACAGTTAGCGAGGTGATGAAAGGGACTTTTAATAATTATTTAGTCTAATTTGTTTTTAATATTACCATATTTAAATGTTTCTATCAAGTTGTATACACTTTCTACTACTAAAAAAATTTGTTACTTGTTTTAAAAATAACAAAATATTTATATAGGCAGGAGACATAAATTGTTCCTCAATTTGAGAATGACCCATATATTAAAAACACTATTTTATTAAAATTGCAACTTAATGCAATACTATTTCTAGACACATACATAATCTGAAATTGTGTCACTCTATGATGGAGTTAAAGAATTTCACTCTAAAACAATGGGCAATTGTGTGGTGTGATCTAAGTTAGAATTCAATTAGATCTTATTGAGTACACCAGTACAATTTAAAATTGTTGCGAGACACATTCTTTTTTTAGTTTCATCTTTCAATAGCCTAATCAAATTCTCGCACATGCGCATAGTCATGGCTCAACTTTGGCTGAAAACACGCAGAGAGGGATGAAAAGATGAAACAAAAACCACATGTTGACTTTGAGAATTCAGATTAGTATGCTCAACTGTGTTTAAAAAGATACGGGTTGAGTATTAACTGGAAGAAAACTGTTATTTTGACTATTGTAAATGAAAGTTTTGTATTATTTTAATGAATGTGTGAAAATTCCAGAAATTTGATCAAATTCCCTGACTTTTCCCTGACCAAGCAAATTCCCTGACTTTTCCCTGTTTTCCAGGTCGTTGGACACCCTGCCACTTAATTATGAGAAGTACCTGCCTTTGTGTAGAGAAAGTGGGAAGAAAACCATTTAGAAAAAAACCACCCTTAGTTACCCTGACCGGTATTCAAACGCCAGTCTCCCCGTCTTTCATAATCCAGCATATTTCAAGAGTGATGCCTCAGACAACGTGACCACCAAAGTTGGTAGTTATAATAAATACTAACTCTTTTCTTCATCTACTTCAAGTTCCCAAATTGCACTCTCTTACTGTTAACAACACACTGACACACTTCAACACTATTTTGACTCGGTTCCACTCTCTTATCACTCTGATTTGTCTATGAATCTGAACTAACATAATGGGATGTTGTGGCTGAGTATTCTGGAATCGTCTGCCCATAAACACGTTGGCATATGAGGATGCTGTGTGTTCCCATGACAGTACTAAACAAACAAACACTATAGGCCCCTATATATAAAAATTTCTAGCAATGGCTTACTGTGAAATGTTCAATGTAAATTTAACTTTAGACCTCTGCAGTTTATTTGATTAACCCTTTCTCAAATCAAAAATATATTGAGACTAACACATGCGATTCCATAGTATAAGGTGTAAATCTCCATAACGACTGGATTTCTAGTGACCAGAAGGTCAAGGTTTCAATCTTGGTCTGGTACAGTGAGGGTTATTTTTAGCATGTGATTTATAACTGTGGTTGTGCCATACCCTTTTTACAAAATTTGGATGCATCTCCTCTTTTTATTTCTCCCATCTAACTCATAAATTAACATTGTTCTATTTTTTAGTGGACGGCATATTTGACCGTGATAGATAACAGTATTTAGTTATATCGCCATGTGTGTAGACTTTTAGCCGGTCTGGTGGCACAGAACTTTGCTTAGGGTACATTTATGGAAGTTGTTTACAGGTCATACCGCAATGATTATGTGATGATAATAATTATGAAGGTGTGAAGCAAGTGGAGATCTTAAACCTCACTTAAGCCTAATTAACAAGACCATGGTGACCATAGAAACAGTTCTCTTCTCAGGAAAAAATACCTATGGTATGCCGGGAATCGAGCCCCCGGATCTTTAGATCATTAGTAGCCAAGGGTGCTGACCAGCCACTAGACCAAGAGGCCAGTTGTAGCATTTGTTGCTATAAGTACAGTCAACAAGGCAACGAAGCAGTACTTACCCTATATTACCACCCAGACTCAGCAAGAAATCAACAACACGTCTAGCCGCATCGGAACCCACTCAACAAATGCCAGAGAGCTTTCAAGAGTCTGGACACGCCCCGCTAGAGTCCGCCACAATAGTACCAACATAACAACTCCAAGAAGACGAGAGACATTCTTCTAGAAGGAAGTGGAAAAGGCTTCCAGAAAGATGTAGACGTTATTCATGGCTACGCACATTTCCCCCCCTTCGTGGATCCTGTCACCCTAGTTCATGAAGTTGCGCCGTATAAAAGACCGCCCAACCGGTTATGGCTTCACTCTTTGGTCAGCGCTTGAAGCAGATAGGTGAAGCTTAGGCTTCGAGAACTTGTCACGTAAACTGTAAGGAGAAATTCACTTTCGGCGTAATTTTTTATTTATGTTTTTCAAAATTCTCTTTCGGATCAATATATTTTGTTAATGAAAAGATCTTTACAGTCATTTTAGATGGACATTGAAATATGTCATGGTTATGGAAAATAGCTTCGTAGTCTTTAGATAAAACTGGACTTATAAACTTTTAAATGTTTTTCATAATATTTAACTGAAGGCTTATAAAATTATTAATTTTCCTTATGAAGAAGTTAGTAAAGACACTTAGTTGGAACATGTCACTATTACGCGGGAAGATAGTTTTGTCTAAAATTGAAACTTAGCCTATAATACTTAATTGATGATTTTGTATACAACTATTTATGGAAGGACCTTAAGTCAGAGCATTCCGAAATTAAGCAAGATGTTTTGCGTGATATATATATATGTTAAATATTAAATTATAAACTATTGTGATAACATCTATGTCTTATTGTTACGGAGTTAATAAGGATATTATCATGAAATGTCTGATATCAGTAATGATAGGCATAATTTACATTTTGTTCAATGTTAAAATTAAAGTCTTTAACTTATAACTATTTTTTTTTGTTGGAAGTCAATATGTACGATCGCTATAACATTAGTAATGTATGCGAGAAATATGTTTTGAGTAAAAATTATATTGTGAACTAAACGGTTGGATTTGATGATTAGGTATACCTTGAATTTACTTGTGGAAAGACATTATATTTATTTAATTGAAAAGATGAAAGAAAGCAACAATGTTATGTCCAAAATAATATTTAATATAATAATTATTTTTATATATAAATAAAACTTTATTTTCTATTTGCCGTCTTTTGAATTCTGTTAGGTTAAGTTATCCCTAGTTTAGGATATACATACTACTCAGGCACATCCCATCTGGTTTTACTAATTTATTAAATTAGTACAGTATATCACACATTTTTTAAATGAAGGAGGATCGTGTTTACTTTTGCTTATTAGTTGGTATTGCTGTGCACGTTTTCCGTACCCAGTTTCTTCGCATTAATACTTACTCTTACTGCGCACTCCTATTTAATTTTGCATTTAACTTATTTGTCGAGAACTTTGCTTTCTATTATTTGTATTTGTGCCCCTCTATTTCTAGAGCTTGGGTAAAACAGTCAATTAACAATAGTGTTATAATGTGATAGTAAAAAAAGTTTCTAAGTTATAATTTTAACATTTTAGTAGATAATAGAACTAAAAAATATGGGTCATACAATTAAATGAATGTATTCCTGGTATAGTTGTTTTAATATGATTTAACACATTTTCAACATAATTTATATTTTACTTAAAAAGTTCAGTATGTGGTTGTTTCAGCACCAACCCCTCAAAGGAAAAAAAAATGATAATTTAAAGTGAAAAAAATCTTCAGCGCTCAGTAAGTTCTAGACTGGATTATATGCTATTAGGGTTGGTTTAAGCTGTATTGTTTTAAGCCGCATTAATTTAAACCAAATGTTTTTTAAATAAACTATCTTTGTTTATTTTATGAAGGTAAATCCCAATTCATGAGAAAAATTTACTTATTTATGTTACTATAAGATTAGCTTAGTTAAATCATTCAATAATATATTTAAATTAACCTAATGAGTAACGCACAATTCACATGGAAATTACCTTTTAAAGGGGAATCCTCATTCCAAGGAAAATCCTCTTCCAAAGGGTAATTCCCATTATATGGCTAAATGGGAAATTCGCTTACAAATGGAATAGTCCCTTTAGTAATATTGATATCCAGTCATACACTCTTCTTACCTAGTGAAGCAAGGAGCACTTTAAGAAGTTTAGTGGAAGAGTGTAGATGTGTTGGATTTTCTAAGTTCAACAATTCAATTTGACTGAAAACGTAATATTGTTTAGCTTTCGTTTAATTAATGTGAAAAGTAATCAAGAAAAGATGTGAGGGTGAAATGCAAAAAATGTGGTTATGAACTAGAGTGCCAAGTTATAAGAATGAGAAATCACCTATCAAAATGTGCAGGTGCACATATGGAAGTTGAAGATTGTGAAGATGATGCAGGTAAGATGTTTAGTTAATATCAATTTTTAATCAAAATGTTAGTAACACATGAACACCATTTATCAATTCATGTTAATAAATGCAAATGAAGTTACTCTATTAATTGAAACTGGGAGAGTTCAAATCAAAATGGTGGTCACCACATGATTTTTGATTTTGATGATTTTGTGAAGGCTGTTTGTTTATACATTATAGAGAAGATTTTTTTATTTAAAAATATTATGTATTAACATGAAATTCAATTTTGTTGTCCAATAGCATTTCAAACACATATAGTATTTTCAGTCATGTTTTAGCCACTTTAGCTGTATGATAGAAATGGAAATAAATCAGAATACTCTCATGGCAAGAAGAAAAAAGTTTAAACATTATTGGATTCATATGTATTTTGCTCAAGAACAATGCAGAAAGAGTCTTTAGATCAGCAAGTAGCTCGTTTTATATTCGGAACAAATACTGATTTTTGTAGTATTGAAACTACTTAATTTTTGAGATTGATGCATCAACTTCGCCAAGGTGACACTGCTCCAAACAGATAGGAAATTAATGGGTCTTTAGTGATAACTAATTATGAAATGGAAACAAAAACTTGTTCCCTTAATCTGAAAAATCAAAGTGTCTTGTGTTTAATGGTTAGTCAAATGTCCACAAAGAGCCAATAAAATGCCTTATAGTCACAACCAAAATATGTGGTGTTTATTGAGTGGATACAATTGACACATCTGCATGTTCACCAAACCAATTATCTGGCATAAGTGGCAATAAAGAGCATTAAAGGAGATGTGAGGAGGACTTAAAGTGCAAGTCTGTTGTTACAGATAATGCTGCCAACATTGCAAAAACGTTTCTTCTGCCTGAAAATTATGAAGATTTGGATGTCATCCCTTATGGATGCTTAGCACATATAATAAATCTACTAACAAATGATTTTCAGTTTGTAAATGTGAAAGAACATATGCTAAACGTAATAAAGTATTTCAGAAATAGCCACTTTGCTAATGCATGTTACTGAAAATTTGGTGCCCCAAAACTCGTTCTCCCAAGTGAAGAGTGCTGGAACATCATGAGAGATTGCCTGGAGTGATATCTTAAAAGTTAGGCAACTTTGTAACCAATTTGTGAAGAAAATTGTGAAACTATTGATAGAGCAGTGCAAACACAAGTTTCTTATTTTGTATTACGGAATATATAGGACACGCTTAACCGTTTGAAGCCTATTGCCATTGCCCATGATAACATTCCAAAAACAACCGCACTATTTTTGAATCGATATGTGAGTGGAAAAATCTTCAAGCATAAATTGAAGCTACAAAGGACAAACATGTGACTCAAAAATTTAAAACCAGATATGTCTCTAACACCAACTCATTTTTTATCTTACATGCCTAATAAAAAAGAAAGAATTTGGAGATTGATTTAATTGAAGAAGAAAAAAAAGCACCA
Source organism: Timema podura (assembly GCA_033556935.1). Taxonomy (NCBI): domain Eukaryota; kingdom Metazoa; phylum Arthropoda; class Insecta; order Phasmatodea; family Timematidae; genus Timema; species Timema podura. Next base: position 97,848,985 of record JAVRXN010000010.1, on the reverse strand, counting down.
TTTGATTTTGCAAAGTCAAAGTAATCATAAAGTTCACTTTTTTTATTAATTGTCGAGCTTCAATCAAAAAGCTTGCCTTTTAGAGTTAATTTTAAGAATCACAGGTTGCAACATTCAAGTGATGAAAGCATCAAAAGAATGACATTGATAAATTTAAAGACCAAAGTTTTTCTCCTTATTGAACCGTTACTTACAATACAGGCTTCTTCAGCAAGTAAGGAAAGAATCTTTTAATCATGTGTTCGTGCATTCAAAACCATGATCAAGCTCAGAAAAATCTAAATTTGTGTTTATGTTTAAAGTATTTAATAGTGATGTGAAAATGTAAACACTAAGTTAAATGGAAAGAAAAATATTTTCAACAAGACAAATAGTGTTTACAGTTATTTAATTTTTTCATGTTTTAATCCTGTAGGCAGAGAATGTTAGTTCCTTTTAACTCAACTTAAGGTGACCTAGAGGTCTAGGGGTAAGGTATTAGACTTCTATGCTGTGGGTCCAAGGTTCAATCTTCGGTCCTGGAACAGATTTATCTGATTGCCAAACCCTTCCTTCACCTCTGACAAGACGTTTATTAATCACAACTTGTGAATGTGAGGAATGCCAGGCCTCCACCATGGTTCGGATCCCACGTTAAACTGTAGGTCCTCCATTTCATCTCACAATCACCTTACCATTACACATTAGTGTCAGTGCGTATAACCCGAACGGGTAGTAAGACGTGGTGCTAATAATAATATTTTTTTTAATAAAAAATTGCTGATAATAATGATAATAATAATTTAATAATTTAGTATTGTACATTGCTATACAAGGCCACTAAATGTTTTGTTTTTTATTTACTAATATTGAAATATTTAAGTGACATTTCTGTATGAAATCTCTATATAGCAGTTCTCAAAATAATATCATATTTTGTGATTCATCTTTTAATTTGACAGTAGATTATTATTTTTAAAAAGCTGCATGTTCTTTAGTCAAGAGTATAACTTATTATTTTCCTTACTCTGAGTTGATATTGAGCGTATAAAGTTAATAAGAAGCCACACTTGTTTAAAATAATTTAAATAAAATATGTTAGATTAAAAATGGTTTGTTTAAACCAAATAACTTGGTCAAAACAAAAAAAACTTTTTTTTGTTTTAGAGAGAAAAAAAATTGCTTTTTTTTGGGGAAAAAAATTTCCCAACAGTGAGTGCCATGAACATAAAGTAACCCACTAATAAAAAATGGTTAAAGTTAGCAAGTCATCGAGATTGGTGTACTGATCATCAAGAGATGGCAAGCCATGTAATAAGCATTTAGAGAGAATAACTTATGTATAAATGTAAATGGATATACATAATCAGTCCAAAAGACAAAATCTACATAAAGAATAAAAGAACAATAATATGGAACAGATAGATTATGTAACAGTATTAAGGCCATTTGGAGATAAGAGGATATACCACAGGGCTTTCGTGTTCAACTACCTGTGGCCATGTATATTTGTATTTAGGATTAGTAGATGCTGAGATTTATTAATAAATCAAAGATGATTATAGATTAATTTCTATTATAAACACATACAGAGATGGGCCGAATCCACTATTTCCTGAATCCGAATCTACATTTTATTTTCGAATCTCGAATCCGAATCCCACCAAATTGTTAGAAATTTTAATGATTTACAAATAGACCTACATTACACAATATAGGCCTAAACTGTAAATTAAGATTTATTTCAATCATGCTTTCAATTTTAATCAACCCCAACCACCCCTTGCCAAATACAGGTTAAAATCCAGCCAAATTAAACAATCTAGACTCATATTATAGTTTAGAAATCAAATCAATCAAAATTTGAGTGTCATTTAGTTATTTTTAAGTGTTGTTAGAATGAGCTAAGTTTCTAAAAAAACATGTGAAATAAACAGATTAGGCCTAGTTATCCTTTGCTCAACTTTAATTATCATTGAAGGATTATAATTTATTTTAATAAGAAAGTTAAAATAAATAAAAGTACAAACAGATATTTTTAATAAAGACTAAAACAACATGCTTAACAATTAAACATATATTGGAAATAGTTAACTCAATAATGCCTAAGTATGTTTTGTTATTATTTTATTATAAATCCATTATCTATCTTCACGTAGAAAACCATAAATATATTTGATTCTTGCGATATATAGATTTCTGAGAATACATACTATTTAAAACACAAACATATTTTCGACTTCAATATGCTCATTCCCATTTTATTATGCAGGACTACGTTTGAATATTTTTACAATTACTTATAACATATTTAAAAAAATAATAAACTCTTAGTTAAAATCAATTTAAAAACAAATTATGAATTAGCAAGTCGTTATTTGATTCTTAAAACTCGAGAGCGCTTACTAAGTGATCAGATTACCTAAATCGATTCTAAACAAACAATTGGTTGCCAATACGTAGGCCGGTAGGCATAAACAGTTTTATCTGTGTCTGACTGTTGACAATATTTTTTTTCATGAAACCCAACAAAATATCTAATTTAAGGATTGTATGCAATAAATTGGGGTTCTTTGCATAGTTGTATATAATTAAAACCAGTTGGGTAGTAAGAGTTAACAGTATCTTTATTATAATCATCACTCTGGCAAGTAAACATAATATACGTCATGGCGGCCCACTTTGTATCGTGTGTAATGGTGGCTGACTTTGTATCATGTGTGATGTGTTCTTATTTTTGCTAAAAAATGCCGTAGTATGTTTTATTTATTTCGAGTTTATTTGTAATTCTAGTTTTGATTTTCAGTTTTTGAAGCATTTTAATGTGTTCATTAAATATTTACAAGATTGTTCGCGAGGTGAAAGTTTCAAAAGTGAGCATGTGCCGAAACAGACGAGTCCAAGTTTACCATAGGGGTGGGAGGGTAGGGTATTAGGCACATAAGATTTTCCACACCTAACAATTTTTTTTTAAATAATGATTTTATTCATGCTAATCTCTTTCGTTCGACAAAATAAAGATTACAGATTAAGTTGTGCTTTTCAAGTAGGCCTAAGTAATTTTTGAATTCAAAATATTATGCTTTGTTTATGAGGTGAAAGATTCAACCATTGAATCCAGCAAAACACTGAATCCTCAAATCTCAAACACTTGTCAGGATTAGGTGGATTCGAGGATTCGAATATTCGAGTGGCTCATCTCTACATACATTATTTTATTTCAATCACCACAAAAGTAATAAAATCAAAGACGTTCATGAAACATTTGAAAGTGTTATCACAATCGGAGTCTTAACTCTAAAACTTGCATCATATTGACGCTCAAGAAATATTCAGATATCAATATACTTAAGAACCTGAAGCTTAGGAACTTTCGAGATTCAGACAAACCAATGCCAAGCCAAGACAAGCGGGAAGAAGGGAGGATAGTGCTGCGAGTAAGAGGAAACAGATATTCCAAATTCAAGATCCTGCACCTGCCAACACATAGCAATCCCACCTCAATCCAAGCTTGCACCCTTTCATGGCCCCACCCCCCTTTTTATTTTTTACCTAAATGCTCACTCTCTTCTACCACCCAGCGTCTTCTACTATCTCATAGTAAGGCCCCTAATCCCTTTTTCAGCATGATCCCAGGAGATTACATTTCTCTTCCTCAGAGAACATAAATTACACCTCACCTGGACCATGTAACCCACACCTATCCTTTATTTACACTCAAACATCACCTGTTTCACACATTCAAACCCTTCACCAGATCCACAAACTACAGGAATTGTTAATGCACCCAATGCAAGTTCATCCCTAGAAACCTAGTCTCACCCTCCCCTCCTCCTCCTCCTCATTCTGTACCGAGCTAAGCTGGTACTAAGCAAGTAGACCAAAAGACAGAGAAAGAAGAACTCACATGATGGTGAAGAAGACAATCTGCTACAGTTCTTAAGAAGAGATGATAACAACATCCATACACACAAATAACACACACTAAAACGTAAAAACAACGTGAGCAATATAAAGTGTTGAGTCCATCCCTCTTATTCCACCCCAACCAATCAACAGGGAGTAGATGAAAACAAAAATGGAAGGTTTAAGTAGCAAACAAAATAAGCTAATTCCACAAAACTATTAATAATTCTACCTTCACCACTAACAATCCCACTAATACATATATATGGATAGACCAAAAAGGTAGAAAGAAGTAATGATAAATTAATGTATAGTATTTTATTAACATACCGACCAACAGTATTCAATCGAGTATATATAACAGGCCAAAAATGTTAATTTACATAAAAATTACAAAATCATTAAAATGAAATTATTTAGATATTGATTGAATACAATATATATATCTATATATATTATTATATTATATTATTAATATATATTATAATATATACTATATATTTATATATATAAAATTATATATATATAGATGTATTACTATAATAGTTATATATATTACTATTACTTATATATACTATACTATTACTATATATATATATATAACATATAGTAATAGTGAATAATTTTAAAATTTTATTGAATTAATGAGTATTGAGGTTTAATGAAATAATGTTATATAATATTAAAGTTTGAGATGAACTGCATAACAGCAGTGAAATGTGTTCAATATTTATTTGATTTTCACCCGAGCTAACCCCATTTTAACTATGCATATGGGGTAGTGATGAGGATAATAAAAGGGGAATGTTTGAACCCATTTGCATTAAGGGAGAGTAGTAAACAATTATGAAAAATAAACCTCAGTACACCCAGCCAGAATTTGATCCCTGACCTTGTCACAGGCCTTGCAGACCAGACTAGATGAGTGTGGGATTTAGTCGATTTCTGTATATCTATCACAGACTCTGGCTTAAAATTTGAGTGAAGAATGACCTTGGAACATGGTGACTTTTGAATAGGTTTGTGATAAAGAGTATTGATAGGTGTTCTTAGCCAAAGGATCTGGGTTCAATTCTCATGTTCAGGTGTCATTTTTCAAATAAAATAATATATTTAGATGCAGCTATAACTGTACTTAGTAACCATAGGAGCTTGGATATTTAATCCATACTAAATCTATACAATTTAATGTAAAGACTGATGAGACATCAGAAATATGACACATTAGAAAAATAACTAGTATTAAAGTCTCAATTTACCTAGAAGTTTCCTTGTGAATATCACCATACTTTTCCTTATAGAGATCAAGTTCGGTCTTTAGCTCATCTCTTTCTCTCTCTCTTTCTTGGTTGAGCTCATCCATCACACGCTGCACTTGAACAAGTTCTTGGCGTAATACAGCGGTATCATCAATACTTTCTCTAAAATGCACAATAATGAACATTTAATTGTTTTGAATAGAGATATAAAGATTAGTCTCCTTTAGTTTAATAGAAGAGTGATAATCAAAGCCCTGATACTTATTAATATATCATGAATGAATTAAAACATAGCTAGGTTAGATTTAAAAAAATATAATTTAAATTTTCACAAAAATATGTGTGAATTACATACCAATGCTTCCTTTTGAAAGATTTTAAAATATTTTAATATAAAAATATTTTGTTAGTGAAATAATATTAGCTGTTGATTTTGTTATTTGGTATTTGTAGCACACTTAGTGATAATTTGTTGAAATTCACTAACAAAATTCCAAGGGGAAACCAATACAATTTAATTAATAGTAAATATTACCGGTTTTGGTGGCCGTATGGTCTATGGCGCTACTCTCACACTAGCCTAGACTACAGATTACGAGTATCGAGTGCACAAAGGGTTTACCGAATGGGTAGTGAAACACGGTGCTAAGTATTATTACAAAGGGTGGTTTTTCTAATATGGTTTTCACCTCTCTCTCCACACAGATGCGGGTACACTTCCTCTAAATAAAACCTCCCTAATCCTTAGACCCATTTGCATAATTAGTACATAAGCATATAACCTGATTGGTTAGTAATACACGATGATTATAAATAATAGATATATTTTTAAGTTGACAAACAATCCCTTTGATAGCTAAAAAAAAATTCTGAAAGAGTCAATTCATTATTAAATATAAACTTTAATATTTTTGCAAATTAGTCTTTCAAAAACTTTAATTATGCATGTCATGGTTAATTATGCTATTGCCAAGCCTACTTATATTTTGTATGAACATAGCTGTGACTAGTTCAATGATATTTTTTTTCAATAGTTAATTATTAGTCAGTTCGGATAATAAAATGGGTTCTTATATAATGGTTCCTTCAAGATAAAATTTAGTACTTTACAAACAAGTGGGTTTTAAGCTTGTTATTTTAAATAAAAATATATTCAACAGAATTTAATTAATTCACTCTATTTGACATATTTCAGAGTAAAATATTTTTAGAACACTATGTAGAAATGTAATGTAGAAATAAAAATGCAGGTGTGCAAACATAAAAAAATATATAGTGTGCATTTTTTCTGTATTCCTTTTGTTTTAGCTTGATACACTTAATGCATGTATTCAAAATTAAAAGTATGTAGCATTATGTGACAACAAAAACTTTAGCTTTGACTACAGCTGTGACTATGCTTCACAAGCTTTACTTGGACTTGAATTAAAGGTGACCTTCACAAATACATTACAAAGGTGGACCCATTAAAACATATGGATATCAATCAAATTTAGTAAGTGCTTAATCATGCATTATGTTTTAATCAGCTACATAATTGCTTATTTCCCAACATCCATATTGCTCAAGGCAGAGGTGGCAAAATGTTTGAGCATTAATATTATTTTCCATATTTGGTTATGAAATATTAAACAAAACACCAAACTATTACAATTGGCTTGTATTTATTAAAAGTTCAAAAAAAAAACCAATTGAAATATATTTAAATATCTGACTTTGGGCAGAATTATTAATAATTACATGTCTATCAATTTATTACAGTACTAAACAATATTCTAACAATGGCTGCCAAAAATATAAGCAATTAAATTGGTGATAAATTTTCCTACTTTAATTATTGTTTAGATATTCCTGGTTCACTATACTTTTTAAAATATTATTTAATGACAAAATAAAAGTACTTGCTTTGAATTTTGTGGTAGAATTAATATAGAGCAAAAAGGGTGTGTCGAATATTTAGAATAAGTTCCGACTTGATATTCAGAAGGTATACCTTCTATACAGACTAAAAGTGACCCTAAAATCTAGCATAAAACGGGGAAGCCAGCAGCATCATGTCGTTAAGGCATTGTGAAATCAGCGAGGCAGTTGATGTATACTCGGAGTTTAGTCTTAATTTAAAACCTTGTGAAGCATTGGAAAGGGAATAGTTGTTAAGTGGGGTATGCCTGAGCTACTTTTTGTATGAGCACTAGACTGGTACCATTGGCATTATATACTAAAGATTGTTTGGCCAACTTCTAATTTCTTGCTAATATATCAGATGATTTCAGGATGTATATAATAATAATACTTAGCACATCTTACTACCCGTTCGGGTTATACCCTTAGGTACTAATTATGCTAATGGGTTAGGAAATGGGAAGGTTGGATATAAAGGAAGTGAACACGCATTTGCGTGGAGGGAGAGTGGAAAACTGTTTAGGGGAAACCTCCCCCAGTTCACCCAAGCGAGATTCGAACCTCGATCTCCCCATCCTCTGTAGTCTAGCTCAACGTGAAACTAGTGCATTAGCTAACTATGCCACCAAGGCGGATATGTGTTAAGAGAAATGTTAAAAAGATACAAGCTCCTTATATAGAAGTACCCAGTATAGTAAATATTTTGTAATAATTAATATGACTATCAAAGGAAATGAAAAGGTAAATGATGTTTGTTTATTTATTACAAAAAGTTTGAGAAGTGTAAATTACATAGATTTTTTCCTATCGCAAACTGAACTCTTTTAAAAAGCAGTTCAGGATGATACTTATGTAAATTAACAAGTTTTTTCCCTACTGCTTAGTGTATTGGTAGCGACATGAAAAATTCGCATTTGCAATAAAACAAATTTTTACACGAATTCTACTATTTTCACGCAAATAACATGAATTTTAGCTTTTTTTTTCTAAATATACACAATTTCTTTGTAATTTGGCAAATACCACATCATGCAATACAATTTTCAACGCAGTAACACTGCTGATAGCACTATATACCAGGGCTGCCATTTATACAAATAGTATCCGTTTTTACTTATTTTATAGGTATAAAATGGATCACAGGAAAAATTAGTGTTTTCAGGATATTTAAGCTTTTTTATCTGAGGTTAGCATTAAAAATCTGGATTTCTACTTTTACACATTAGGATACCTAAATTGCGATTCTTTGTTTACAGCCTTTAAAAGATTTCATGCTAGGTCCAAGCAAGGACGTTAAAATATAATATATATATATATATGGACCTTGCTACAGGCAAAATTATATCTTCTTAATTTTTATTCCGTTTTCCTTATTTGATAGTAGTTTAATCTTCTACGACGACATGTTTCGATGTTCTTATTGTTTGATCTAAACCTAAGTTGATAATTGATTTTTTGATATTGCCATTGTAAGACTCAAAGGTAATGATATTGAAATATCGAGTTTGATATTACTAAGCGTGAAATGTTTGTGTGTATTTATATTTGATTTTTCTCCAAATATGTTAATAAATAGTTAAATACACAATATGAACAAAAAATGTAGACAGTTTTATCAAAGTTTTTTTTAACGAATACTAATTCGACTAGAATTTACCTAAATAATAACATCACTTTCAGCTTATAATAACGCTTTCTGAGAAAAATAACACCACTTTTCCCCTAAAAATAACCTCACCTTTTGCATGTCTCTATGTTTTAGCCATTACAATGTTAGAAAAAAAATACCTGTGTGCTACATGTGCCTCCAACACTTTTAGTCTTTCTTTCATTGAAAGTTGAATACTATCGCCTTCATCTGAGTGGGCTTTAACAGTCACATAATCCTGGGCTAGTTGTGCTGCTTTCTGCTCTAGATGTTTTTTCTCTTGCTCTAGATGGACAATGTTTGCAAGCGCTTCATGTAGTCTCATTCGTAGTTCTGCTATTTCTTCCAATGAAGGGCCTTGAACTTATAGGGAAAAAAATTATACATTTTAGGAACTTGTCTCTTAAGGACACCCATAATCTCTTACATAATTGAAACCCAGTGTCCCCAAAACATGGGCAGTAAAAATGTAACACAGAACTGATCAGAGATACCCTTTTCATAATTGGCATTTCATTAGTGGTGATAAATTAACACAAGACCAGAGGTGTTATTTCAGTATAGTCTAAATAAAGTATTTTGATCAAATTTGGTACATTTTATTTTATCGAATTCAGTATTTACATACTTTAAACAAGTAAATTTCAAACAAACTAAAGATACTGCCACCTAACACGAAATAGTTTACCTATCAAAAGAGTGGATTTATTTTTAAATTAATGATTTGTTAGATGGCTTTAATGATATTTCAATATCACATAGCCAAAACTACCTGTTTATAATGAAGAGAAGGAATTTCAAAAACAAGATATTTTTTGTTTGACATGTTTAGTCGATGTCACTAAGTATTTCAAAATGAATGTTTATATTACCTTGATGAGCACCTTTTATCTCTTGAGTTGAACCTCTCTGGAAAAAAAATAATATAAAATGTAATTATTTGTTCACAATAAATATGTTCAAAATAAAACATTATTATGTTCAACTATTTTGTGTGATAAAGAAAAACTATAGATACCTCAGTGTAGAGGAATAGATCACTGGTTTGTTGGTTAGTTGCTTGAACACCATATGAGCTGCCACTCTCTTGTGAAGCAATTGAATGTTCATCAGCTTTAAAAAAATATATATAAATAAGTGTCTCTGGAATATACTACTACTAAGGCAATACATCACATGTTATACTGGCAATGGTGAAGTAATCAGTATAATATTATTTAAAATATATTTGATAATAGAACCACTTTTTACAATTATATAAAATTATAAACATGAAAACACACAACAAAAACATTACATTCTATTTTTATTTACTGAAATTTCTAAGTTTAAGGTGGAGTGATGTAGGGCACGTGAGAAAAGGCAAGTGTTTTTGCAGGGTTTTTTTTTGTAAAATATTTTTTGGCCAAAATAAATAAATATAATATTACTTCTTTAGGACAAATAATAAAACTTAATTTTCTTCACATGGTTATATATCAACATTTCTTGAATATCTGTCATGAGCATATCAGCATTAAATGACAAACATTTTAAATGAATAGAAAAAGTTTTCATTACATTCCAGGAAAACCTTGCCAGAGATTCAAAAAATGGAATTACTCTATATCCTCATCTGCTAGGGCTAGGATTTTGATGATTTTGCATTTTTTTTTTTGGCAAACCTGGAATGTTGTTCAAGTGTATACAAATGTGTTTCATAAGAAACTTCGCTGATTTAAGTAGTTTTATTAAGACTTTTTTTTCATTTTTCCATTGTTTTTACAAGAATATGCATTTTTAAAGGTTTTTTCGGACATTTTAAGTCATTTTTTGTTAATTTTTGAGTCATGTGCAATGTTTAAGACATCTCTGCACACGTCATAGCAAACAATGGTGCCAAGACAGCGGTTAGACTACTTCTACCCCTCCCCTGTCTTTTCCTTCAAGCCGGTGATAGCTCGATAGCTCTTCTTCTTACCTTTCCCCTCTAGCATAGTGGGGCTGTAAATAAACTTGTCTAAACTAGTCTGAGCAAGTTTTGCAGATAACAGGAGGCTCATAGTGTCTACACATTTTTTGGAAGCTGCATGTGTTGTTTAAGTGAATTTCAACATCCAACATGCCTAAAGTGAAAGAAAGTGCCTCACATTGTAGCATATCCTCTATCTAAAGGACATCTGCAAGCATGACAGTAAAACTACGAATGAAATAAAGGAATTAAAAGAAGAAAATTAAAAGGAAAACTAATCTATTCCTTTAAAAGGTAGAAGAAAATTAAAACTAATCTATTTCTTTAGAAAGTAGAAGAAAATGGCTTACAATGGACAGGATGCAGTCTGATATAATCACCATGCTTTCACGGACCTTTCCACCAGCATGGCGGTTTGGCTGATGTCTGGGCCGTTGGATGCACGAGATGGAAGAGAACTTCAGTATCGCCAGTCGACACCTCAACCCTAAGGCACCGATTCCCTAGCGGCGCTTTTGGGAAACACTCTCTCCTTTACCCCCCCCCCCCCTTACCGTTCCGTTGATCCTTCCATTTGGTTCGTTTCCGAGTTAGACCAAGAGTATAAAACATGGGAACCCGTGTGCCACAGGACTGCACTTCTTTGTAAAATTTTGTCGAAGGAAGAACTTCGGAACAACTCTTCTGCCCCACTAATACTGGTGGTCACAATGGATCAGGAGTCGGACTCACCGCCGCGTTGCAGAAGAAGCCACGCCAGATCCGATTAAGTATCACCTTATATCTACAACTTTGAATACTATGTCCTTCCGGCATAGTATGTCCTGTTGTAATGTTGTTTTTATGTGTCCTTCAGACACTAGATGAAGTTATGCTTTGTAATGTTTTATGTGTCCTTCAGATGAGTTATGCTTTGTAATATTGTTTTATGTGTCCTTCAGACACAGGTGAAGTTATGCTTTGTAATATTGTTTTATGTGTCCTTCACACACTAGGTGAAGTTATGCTTTGTAATATTGTTTTATGTGTCCTTCACACACTTGCTGAAGTTATGCTTTGTAATATTGTTTTATGTGTCCTTCACACACTTGCTGAAGTTATGCTTTGTAATATTGTTTTATGTGTCCTTCACACACTTGCTGAAGTTATGCTTTGTAATATTGTTTTATGTGTCCTTCACACACTAGTGAAGTTATGCTTTGTAATATTGTTTATGTCCTTCACACTTGCTGAAGTATGCTTGTATTTGTTTATGTGTCCTTCAGACACTTGCTGAAGTTATACTTTGTAATATTGTTTTATGTGTCCTTCAGACACTAGCTGAAGTTATGCTTTATAATTATGTTTTTCTTTATGTCCTGACATGTTTGATTTAGCCAACGAAACTAATATGTTAATACCTATCGTCAGATAGTCTGGCTATATTTTTCCTATATCCATTTGACATAGCTTAAATGCGGGGGCTTTAAGCTCTATATAAGGAGGACCAGGTGGTCAAGTTTTTCTAATCCTTGGATTCATGTAACTATTCTGGGTGCTTGTGGCATATTAATGTTTCATAACGCCCTAAACGTAGGCCTCATAGCATATTTTGGGTGTCAAAAAGTAGGAAAAGTAGGACTGCCAATTTGATAAAAAAAAAGTAGGACATATTAAAAACACTATATTCACTTCATAGTGCCAAAATAAATTAATAATTAAAAACAATGTTTTTATGCTAATGGGCTTGTAGCAAAAATAAGAAAAAGGATTTTATAAAAGAAGAAAGGAAGAATTCTCAGCCATCGTCAACCCCTTTCAATCTTCCTTTATTGTCTACCCCCCCCCTCCCCCAACTTAGTTTCTCTTTGTACAGTATTTATTTTACTTTTTCATTTCATTACAAATCCAAATTTAGAAATAATGATAGTGAAACATGATAGAAAATATTAATAATAATGCTAATTATTACACTACTGATGTTCATTATCATTAAAAAATGACAGGTTAAAATAAACTGTCTTCCACCTAAAAATAAAATATATTTAAAAAATAATCTGTGAAACATCATAATAAAAAATATATTTTACCCCCCTGTCTTACCACCCGTTAGGGTTGTATGCCCAAAAAAAATTAATCACTCTTTCAGTTGTTTTTGGGTTTCTTTGATTCAGATTGACTTGCACAAAAGTAGTCCAACATTGTTGTCTTCCTCTTTTGAATTTAATGTTGTTTGTTTCTTATTTTCTCATAAGCAGAGTCACTTCCAATTTTTTGCACGGAGCTTCTAGCGTAGTTTGAGCTATTTGCAAACCTTTCCGATCATTCATTTTCATTGCATTATTAATCCTTTCATTCACTCCTGCCAGTAATGACTTTTAAGATTGAAATTCTTCTTTAGCTTCTGATTCTTGCTTTTCTAACAGGTTCTCTTTTTGCATTGCCTCTTTAGCTTCCTGCAATTTCTTTTCCAAAACTTTCCTATATGCTTGATACTCTTAACTTTGGTTTTTTATTTCTTCTTGCTCTTTTCTCTTCTGTTCAGCCTCAATTCTCTACTCTTCTTCGAGTCTAGCCAAGTACAACTTATGGGCCCCACATCCTTTCTTGATGAGATTCTTTGTGAATGGTACTGTGTTGTGCTGATAGTTGTAATGTTTAAGACCATCTTTGGTAGACTGCATGACTCTGATGGATGCTTCAGATAAAAAGGTCCTGTTTTCAGTAAGATAGTTTGATGTTTGTGAGAATCCTCTCTCAACATCAGCATTTCCATGGGTAACACAAGGATAGCTTTAACAACTCTTTTAATTTAGCCTTTTATAGTTGGAAATAGTTCATTATAGCACTACCTCCAAAAACAATTTTATGGCCATTACATTTCAAAGACACTGTACAAGCTTTCGGGCATACATCAAATTTATTCAAATAGTGTGACACATTCTGATAAGATATTTTGTTTTGCTGACTTACCAGCAAAAAGGAACATCCACACTTAAACATCTACAAACTAAACGGTTTCTTTCTTCTGGAGGTCAAAAAGTAGGAAAAGTAGGAGTTTTTCTTCAAAAGTAGGAGTTTTCCTACTTTCCTACTGGAAAGTAGGAAAAGTAGGACAAAAATGATCCCTGTAAACGGCATGTTCATATATTCAATATTTGGATGGCTACAAGCAGTTTGTCTAACGCCTTTTGTCTAGGACCTAGTTAGGTCAGAGTCTCACTACTTTCTTTTTGGCACCTTTTCTGTGTTACTATCTAAGGTGCGCAAAGTGCAGAACACGGCTAGTTTCATATAGTGGCCCGCACAGATAGTATTTTCTTTTCGCCCCTTGTTGGCGCCTCATTTGGCTATGTATTTAATGTTACAAGTGTAGTAGCTATTGATGTACATCCCAAGGTTTGGGTAGTTGTTTAAATGTACTATTGAATGCTCTGGCTGTACCCATTGGGAAAGACCGGCCATAGTACTACATGGTGTTAACAACTGACTGTTAGCCATCTGTATATTATAGATCGTCCGTTTACTATTCATTTTTTAGTGTGTCTATGAGACTCTTCTTTAATTCAACCTAAGCTAGCTAGCTTAGCCCATATTTAACCTAGTAGCTCTAAATCTATAGGATTTACTGTAGTGTAGTTTATTAGTTTTACTTTCACTATGTTTTCAGTTTAGACCCTTTTGGCTGTAGTCTGGCGCTGGTCCGACTACTTTTGTGCTCTTTCTACCTAACTCCCCTTTTAACCATTACTGTGTTGATTTAGACACTTATTCTCCCAAGCTACGTCAAGATCCTATATTTCTGGAGTTGTTAAATGCTACCATATGTTCAATCTAAAGGCATTGTTTTCCTTTTTGCTTTGTATTTATACTTGATACTCTGAACTGATATTTCTGACACTGTATACTGTACCCAATATTTAACCTTAAATCTTGTTCTTCTACTGTAATCCTTAATCTCTTCTTATGTTTGTTATAATAAATTTACTATTGTTACCTATTCAATTCTTTCACTGTTATGCAAAATGTACCTATCTTTAAACCTATATATATTACCCAATAACTAAACTTCGGTAGAACATAAATTAAAACTTTTCGTTGATTAATATGGCGAAAAAATATTTCTACCGATGGAAAAATACTATATTGCAAACTCTGTTATGTGAGAGTTACCGTGGAAAAAAATTAACTGTACAGTAGCATGTCAAGAGAAAAACACAAACGAGGTCTTCAGCAATTCCAAGATGAGGAAAAACTACAGCAAACGCTCCTTGGCCAAACCAGCGAGTCTTCAAAACATTCTGCAGTTTTCAAAGAATTGTGTGAAGCCTTCATTTGTGACGATATTTCCTTGTGCAAAGTTAACAATCCGAAATTGCGCGGCTTTTTAGAAACGCACACTGGAAAGTCTTTGCTGGACCCCTCCACACTAAGAAAAAATCATGTCAGCAGTTGCTACAAAATCTTATGAAGAAGATACAAGAAAAAGTAACAGAAAAAAAAATATGGGTGTTTATGAATGAGACAACTGACTCTAGGGCAATATGTAGTTAACGTAGTGGTAGGTACGATGGAAGAAGATGGACCTGGTGAGCATTTTCACAATAATTGTAAGCATTTAGAAAAAGTGAATTTTTCTACAATAAGCAAACTCTTTTCTAGGTCCTTGAGCTTAATATGGCCCGATGACATTAACATGACAATGTCCTGCTCTTCGTGACTGAGGCTGCACCTTACATGATAAAGGCTGCTAATGCTCTGATTGCGCTGTACTTAAAAATGGTGAAACTAACATGTCTAGCACATGCCTGTCAGAGTTGTTGAAGAGATACGAGGACAATTCATCGAAGTTGACTAGCTGATTGGGTACGTGAAGAAAGTTTTTCTAAAGGCACCATCTTGAGTGACATCATTCAAGTCGGAGGCCACAAACGTTCCATTGCCACCAGCTCCCATTTTATCCAGATGGGGGACTTGGATTGAAACATGCAACTATTACTGTGAGAACTCCCAAGTTGTGAAAAAGATCATCAACTCGTTTGACAGAATGAAGTGACCTCTCTTAAAGTTGCGCAGGAACTTCTTTCTGATCCTGAAACTGCAGGTAAGTATTCCTACCTAAAATCGAATTTTGGATTTCTGCCTAGTGCCACTACTTCCTTGGAGAAGTCAATAGTGCTATTAGTGTATCAAATAGATTTTATGAAGAAAGTTGTGAATGACCTAAATATGTGACTGATAAGTGGGAAAGACTGTGCAAAAGAAAAGTGAGCAGGTTTAAATAATATATTATTATATATATATATATATATATATATATATTTAAAAAAAATTATATATATATATTAAAACGCTGTGCTTATTGTAGATGTGCTATAAGGGAAAAACTTTTCCCTTGGTGAAATTACAGCAGACTTTGAACAAAGCGACATAGTTTATTTCAAGTATGCTCCTGTGGTGTCAGTAGAAGTGGAAAAGAGCTTATCTATATTTAAAGCGTTGTTAGCAGATAAAAGAAAATCATTCTCTTTTGAAAATCTGCACATGGTTTTTTGCTGTGCATTGCAATTCTGGACTATTGAAATAAATACTCTAAGTTTTTCCATGTCAAATTAAACTGTCAGAAAATGTAAGTTGAATTTTTATGTCTTTTCCTTGTTTTATTTTATACGGAATATCTTTTGTTGACAAAATAAAAACTTTCAGTTTGGCACAAAAACGGAAAGCTAAATTACATCTTCAAGGTTTTTTCCTCTCTTTTTTTAGGACTTGTTTTAGCAAGGAAAAAAAATTGTTTGTCTTTTTTTTTTTAAAAGAATTTTTATAGAAATTTTTTGGGTCATAAATGTGTTTTTATTATAGTATTTTATAGCAATTTTTAGGTCATAAAAATCCTACCATTAACTCATCACATGTCCGTCTCATTAAAGTCATTATTCCAGTTGTGGTGTGAGTTCAGCTACGAGTAGTGAGACTAATTAAGCAGTAGTATGTATACACATGTGTTACAACATATAGTGAGTGACTTAACCCTTTTTGTTTAGGGGGAGATTAAAAACGTTTTGAGAAAGTATTTACCACCAAGCCAAAAAAGAACTCAACCAGGAAAATGTTTGAAAATTGAATGGCCCTAAAAACTAATTTGAAAGGTCCTCGTCTAGGAACATTTTGAAAATTAGACTCATGTTTAAGATATTGGGAGTAGTCCTAACCCATATATTTTTTAGACTTTGGACATCTATTGAAAGTATTTTGAGTGGTTCTTGCCTGGAAAATTTTAGTAAATTAAATGCTTCTAGAAACTATTTTGAGTGGTCAACTGCCATAACAATTTTTAGATTTGTATGCCCCTGAAAGTGATTTAGAGTTGTCTTCATCTTTAAATTCCCAAGAAACGAACCCTTTTACGTATTTTTCTCAATGCATAAGTCAAGAATAATTCCTGGTTTTCCCAATATTTGGCCAGCCTGACACTTTGTGATTAGCTTCCAAGACTTTCAAATAATGTGTGTTGCTATTGCTACAAAAGCATTAGGGGTGTTACAAATTTTTTGGATTGGGAAAAGCAAGATTTTTTTATTCAAAATAGGTTTTTCTTAGAAATATTACCTAGGCCTATTGTTGAAACAGCTATGAGGGCAATAGTTAACACACCTGGCTGAAAATATAATGTAAACTTCAGGTGCAGAAGTCTAAAAATTGTGGGTTTTTTTAATCTCACAAAAAATTTAATGATAAACTGGTGTGAAGAAGTGTTTAGTTTCTTCTTTTTAGAAGATTAATCAAAGAGTAAATAACATAAAATATTCTTAACTACACAGATGGATTCTAAAGGAATAAATTATGGAAAACAAGGTTAAACAAAATGTTCAAAAAAATTTAATGTATAGAATATATGTACAAAATTCGCCAAGAAACTATTTGTAATTCCCAGGAACAAAAAAATGTATCTACCAATATACCTCTCAAGTAAGATATTTGTAGAACCACAGGTTTTTGTTTTGGATATATTAAGTCTAGTTTCAAGTATATTAATCTCCAATTAAATTATTATTCATATCAAAACTGAATTATTCCAGTAACAAATCAAATAACATGATCACCATATGTGATGCAATAATTAAAATTTCTATTATAAAGTGGTCATACAAAGAAAGCCTGGTAGTATAACTACCGAATAACATTATGCCACCCACTTTGGTGATTGGATTGTCCCAAATTCATCGGGTATGGGAGCAACTTTTTAACATTTAAAATTATTGTTTCATGAGCTGCCCCAAAAATTAAGAGTTTTCTGTATCACGTATTGGCTATTATTATAACCTAACAATGACATCCAAAATGTGTAAAGAGGGGGGATTTGTGGATTTTGTTCATAATTGTAATGTAAATAATGTGAAAATATTTGTATTTAAATAAACTTTTTAATTCTAGCATATACAAGGATTAATCTTTACTTTTTTTTTAACCAAAGAGTCAAATATAAAATAAATCATATTAGTGTGTAGCTCTCCCTCCATGCAAAAGCGTATACACTTCCTATAAATATAACTTCCCTATCCCAAAAACTACTAGAGTAATTAGTCCATAAGTGTATAAGCCGAACGGGTAGTAGGCTACAGTGCTAAAAAAAACCCTTTTAAAGCAATATTTTTCCATACAGTTATCATATAAGAAATATTTCCAGGCCTAACATTTTAAATTGTTATAGCAGGTGATTTTACTTCACTTAATTCAGCAGTTTTCATCTAGATGCAACACTTCCGCAAGTTCTCCCTCCACAACAATGATTCTTTCAGGCCTCTATTTGTGCATTTTTCTTATGAAAACAAAACAACAGCTGCAAGAACTGTCACCAATACGTGGAAGGGGGAAATGGAATGCCTCAGTCAACAAACATTTATTATTATGATAAAATATTATATCTACAACTCTTAACATATAATTGATTTTAGCATACAAGCCTACACATTTTTAAGGAATACAAAAATACATTAACTACTAATCATGCTTTCTGAAAGGGTGGAGAGAGAGAGGCAGGTTACACCCCTATCTGCTCGGTACAGCCTTGTCACCTGTTACAAACCACATTTTAATTAAATTAAAACACACCTTTCAAGACAATAAGTGATAGAATTTAAATAATTGTGTCACAACAAACAAAACTTATAAAGCATCCATCATTTTACCAACAGAGGCCAATATCGGGGAGCATGTGAATGTAGGCATTAAGATGGTTTAGTTTGGTTTGCCGGTGACTACTTAAACCAGCTAATTAGATAAGTACACAACTTATAAACTAACTTATATAAGAACAAATACAACATCTAGCCCTCGGGCCATTAATTCATTACTGTGAAAGGCAAAACCCACATGTCACCGATTCTAAATTTTTCGACCATGCCGGGACTGGTCGGGTCATAATCAATGAGAAGGTTAACTAGACCAGTTCTATTATTCTAGAAGATAGCTATTAAAAAAAAGTTGTGGTATATTAATGTTTAACACAAGGAAACTTAAAATTAGAAGGTAGGAAAGGAGATTCTCCCATTTAAGAGTGAAGAAAAGATGGGGAAAACTATGGTAAGACTCACACGTGGAAAACTATCCCCAGTACACCGGACCAAGATTTGAGCCAGGATCTCTACATCAACAGCATTCAAGTGAAAATGCTAGTCTAGTGCCGTAAACAGCTATATCATTATGTGAATCACAGCACGGTTATTATTACTACCCGTTTGGGTTATACGCACTTATGCTAATGTGTAATAGTAGAGTGATTGTGAGATGAAATGGAGGACCTACAGTTTAATGTGGAATCCAAATGCATGGCATTCCACACATTCACAAGTTGTGATTAATACACGTCTTATCAGAGGTGAAGGAAGGGTTTGGCAATCAGATAAATCTTTGTCGGAACCAAGGATTGAATCCCGGACCCCTAGCAGAGAAGTCTGACACTTTACCCCTAGACCGCCAAGTCACCCACAGCACAGTTAATAATGACTCAACCTAAGGAGGTGAGGATGAAGAAGGCGAGTAATAAGAAATTACTGCCATTCCCCTGATACAGTGTGAAAAACCAACCTCAAT
The DNA here is from genome assembly GCA_033556935.1 of Timema podura. Lineage (NCBI taxonomy): Eukaryota > Metazoa > Arthropoda > Insecta > Phasmatodea > Timematidae > Timema > Timema podura. The sequence continues at coordinate 97,829,268 of JAVRXN010000010.1, read as the reverse complement.
GTACCCTATTAAAATGTGAACCATTTAAATCTTGATCCCTCAAATATGAGTATTAAGTCTCCTGGTGAGTTCATTAACCTGGTAACTTTATATCAACAGGATACATAGAATGTTACAGCTTTATTTGCAATTATTTTCCCAATTTCAACTAAAGGATCAAACTCTCAGTGGCTTAACTTATATTCAAGCTTACCTTCATGATCAGTTTCATAATGAGATTGTAGTTTTTCAGGGGTTGGGAATGCCTTCAGACATTTAGGACATAAGAAACCCTCAGCGCTTTGATCACTTGAAGTGTCATCTTGGGAACTTTTACCGGGTTCTTCTCTATCATGACCCTGCCAACATAAAAACTTATATCAATGTACATATATTAACAAACCATAATTATAAGAAATTAAAATGAGAATATAATTAGAATCAAAATAAGTTACAGAACAGAAGCAGATCTTAAATTAAATATACAGGAGTAAAGATGATACTTTTCTGCATATATTTTTAATTTCTTTTCTTTTAATTCAAAATAGAATATTAATCTTTGGGAAGAAGGTTATGTTGAGCCATGTACAAAATTGTCCACCTCAATTTCTTTTAAAATCCTATGTATTTGACTTTACAATGTCAGAGTTGCTCCCCTTAACACCTCCCCACCCACTCTCCCCAGACCTGTATGTATTATGGTATGTTTTTCCATAAAACACCTTACCTAAAACCAAACAAATAAGGCTATGGGCCAAATACAAATTTTAATAAGTAAATGAAATTATAAGATAGATATTTTTATAAAGAAACGAATGCTTCATCCAAACCAATTAAAAAATCTGCAAAATATCACACAATTCTGTTTTATTTGACTACTTAAAATGTTATGCTTTCATCCAATATACAAAAAGAACACTTTAATCATATAGACAAATAGTTTATCCTTTCATGAATATTATAAAAGTTTTCATTCAAACAAAGATGCTGGAAGAAAGAGGATAGCCAAGCAGTGTTGTAAAATAATTCAGGGCATGAAATTTCAAGTCTGAAGACACTAGCCAGACTAAAATCTTTGGTTGCCACTATTTTATATTCATGATTGTGAAAAATATGAACATTTTTTTAAAAAGTAAGTACTTTAGCACTTTATATTTTTGTGTAGCACTGCCTTTCTGCTCTGAAATACCCCTTTAGCCGCCTTGGTGACGTAGTTAGCTAACACGCTAGTTTCATGTTTAGCTAGACTGCCGAGGACGGAGAGATCAAGGTTTAATTCTTGCTTGGGTGAACTAGGAGTGGTTTTTCCTAAATGGTTTTCCACTCTCCCTCCACGCAAATGCGGGTTCAATTCCTCTATATCCAACCTTCCCATTTCCTAACCCATTAGCGTAATTAGTACTTAAGCGTATAACCCAAATGGGTAATAAGGCGCGGTGCTAAGTATTAAGTACCGCTTGTCAATCACAGCTGTTGGGTCAATCTCTGACAGGGAAGGTCCATTTATAGAAATTTCGAGCAAATCATCCAGTTTCTCAGTCTTGAGAGAGTTCCTGTAAGCCATCTTGAGTCTGTTATGGCAGCTGAAGCCCTCTCACATGATACTCTCACATGTAATACTAGTCCAAGAGCAGTAAGTTACTGTTAGTTAACTATGTAGGCTCCTACTTCAAATATTATTTTTCGAAAGCATTAATATTGAATTGCCATTAAATCAAGCTGTTAAAATCCCCAAGTTTATCCTCTGTTTGACATCGGCAGCTTCTCAAAATATGTGAAAAATAATTTCATGTAGATTGACCGCATCAATGAAGATAGTTGACAAAAGTACCCTTAAACTCATTTAAAGATCTAGTAGAACATTTACGTAAAGAAGACCACATTCAATTAGGTTTAATTTAGAAACATATGTTGGGAATAACAGGCCAAGTCAGCTTGCTCATGTCAAGTCGGACAAGATATTATTAATAATTGTTTTACAATCAATCAGAGTAGTTCTTTAGCATATAAGAGACTAATTTTGTAACTTGTATTATAGTTTAGGTTAGTAGGACTACTGCTAGTGAGGTTAAACTAAGAAACCCTGAATAAGAAGGTAAAAATATGGGGTTATGTAGTCAAGGAATAGAATAGAAAATTGAGATTTCTTTCTTTCTCTCTTTTTAACCTGGGACATAGTTTAATACTAACATAGAATAAAATATTTAACATTCCTACACCGCTTCCCTTCTATCCACTAATGCAGAGTCAAATAAATTGCCAGAATATGTTATGGGACATAACCTAAAATAGGAATCATTGACTTATTCTTGTATAGCAAAAATGTTAGCTAGGCCTACTATTTTCCTGCAATTTATTTCCATGGATTTGCACAGCAATGTAATGAAGTGATAATAACCCAAATCATATAAAATTCCAACAACCTTATCCATACCTACTTTCACATATGTATAAGTGAAGTCATGTGACCTGCATTTGTCACTTTTTATAGATATTATTAATTCTTATAAAATAAAATTTTAAAAGGTCAGTGTTGACAAAAAATGTAATTGTGTACGGTTCTTGAAATGAAAATTGGACTCTCAAATTTAAAGACAAGGTTTTTAACCAACAACAATGTCCATTTCTAGTTGAAATGAAATGAAATGAAATAAAGCACCGCGTCTTACTACCCGTTCGGGTTATACGCTTAAGTACTAATTACACTAATGGATTAGGAATTGGGAGGGTTGAATTTAGAGGAAGTGAACCCGCATTTGCGTAGAGGGAGAGTGGAAAACCATTTAGGAAAAACCACCCTCAGTTCACCCGACCGAGATTCGAACCTCAATCTCCCCATCCTCGGCGGCCGAGCTCAACACGACTAGCGCGTTAGCCAACTACGCCACCGAGGTGGGTCATTTCTAGTTGTTTTTAAAGATAACTATAATAGTATTTAATTGTTTGTATAGAAATAAAGGATAGAATTAACGATATAAGTATGTAGTGAATGTACTAATAAAAAGTGTGTGTTTTAATATGTCACAAGTTGAATAGAGTATTGAAGTTACAGTATCGTATCGCCAGCTTAGGTTCATTCTGGGGCAGTCTGAATATTAAAATAAGAAAATTCAAACAAATTGAGTTGTTAAATATAAATTTGAACAAATGTAATTTTACTCACCCTATCTGTGATCTTGTTCATTAAGTTTGTAATATTGAACATGTTTATCCTTTAATTAAAATTGCATTTAAAATCGTAAAATTTCACTCACTCTTTAGGAAGAAATAATTCAAATGCTAAAATAAAATGGCGGTGTTTCACAGATTAAGGAACTATTAACTCCTGTTTGCAATTAGGAAGAGATTTATATTTTATAAGGTGGCGCGACCTGTGTTAAACATTTCTTTATGGAAAATTATAACGGTGGGGCGTATTAACAGAGAGCAATCAAAACTTATAAATTAAAAAAGAATACATGCATACTTAATAACGTAATTATCTGTATGACAAATTAATAAGGAACAAATTGTTCAGTTTAATTAGATAACTTTAAGAAACGAATATTTTTGGACTCAATAAATTGCCTCACAAAGGTTTAAAATCTACTTGATATCGAATATAAATATAATTGTTATGAAGAAAAAATATAGTAAGGTAATGACATAATAAAAAAATATCAATCTAGAGAAAATATTAATCTTGGGACCAAATTGTTTATTAATCAATAGTTATGCTCTATATCTTGGCAATTTTGTTTGTGAATGGGGAGCATACGTTTAACAATCGTTTTTTCAGCTAAATCATATTTTGATAAGTACTACTTCTCATAATTAATTTTTTGACTCTCTGATGATTGAAAAGTCTTAGAAGTGTAGCTATAATTAAGAAACAATTCTTATAGGTACTGTGTGGCAGTGTGTAGGACTGATTTAAACGAATAATCAAAAACCTGTTGGAAATAATTATACTGATGAAGTAGGAATCACCATTTTTAAGCCATTGATTGATTCAATAGAGCGAAACTCTTTAAAATTATAACTTGAATACTCCATAAATTGAAGAGTTAGGTGGAAAAAAGGCAAAAGTTCAGAATCGCTATTTTTTCGTAGAATGTTTAATTTGGTAACCAGTGCTGTGCTAAATACGCTGATGTTTGAACTAAGTCAATATCCTTAGTATTAGTTTAGAAACAGCTGATTGTGTTAAAAGAGAATTTTGCCCCTTTTCTATATAATATATGATTCAGCTCACTGCTTGTGTTTTTAGTGTATGTAAGGTTATGTTTTAAGTTATGTTAAGTTATAATTTTAAAAACGAGTGATGAATAATATAATATTTAGCACCGCGTCTTACTACCCGTTCGGGTTATACGGCTAAGTACTAATTACACTAATGGATTAGGAATTGGGAGGGTTGAATTTTAAGGAAGTGAACCCGCATTTGCGTGGAGGGAGAGTGGAAAACCATTTAGGAAAAACCACCCCCAGTTCACCCGACCGAGATTCGAACCTCGATCTCCCCGTCCTCGGCGGTCGAGCTCAACACGACTAGCGTGTTAGCCAACTACGCCACCGAGGCGGGTAACGAGTGATGAACACCATGAGAGTTGTTACAGTGAAGTTTTAAGTGATGATTACGTTTTAGTGACATTGAAGTCTGTAAGAATAAAATAAAGTAACAAGGGAAAAAAGAGACAAAGGCTTGACACCATGTGGAAGAAACATTCATATAAAAGCTAAAGAAAGACAGGGGTATTACTGGAGAGGCTTTACATGGAAATTGACAGCTCAGGTTGGGGTGTAAGGGACGAGAGAGTGGGACAAGTTGGGGCTAGATAAGAATATTTATTTCTCTCTCTTAGGTATTATACATTATCCGCTACTACCACAAACACAAACATGTACTATAGCTTGACAAATTCTATAAAAAAAACTTGTACTATAGTGACTGTAAGCTTGCCCCTTTTACAAGAAGTTGGCTGGCACAGTGAATTGACATAAAACCGCGATTACACTAGTCTGAAGAACTCCACTCCAGTTCTAGCATTTCACCAGTCTTTCTGCAGTATATTCTGTTGTAACTTAGCCATAGTTTTGAACCGAGGAATTTATACGTAATTGATAGATTTAGACACGATGGTAATAGATATAATATGTCATTAGAATACGAACACAGCCTAGCACCGCCATTACACTGTCAAGAACACACAGGAAACGGAAGAGAGACTAAAGAATAACAAAACTCACAGTCTTCTGGCTACACTCTCACACGAGTAATTAAGCTTATCATTGATTGCCGGCGCTGGCATATAGAATACAAAGTAGCAATAAGCCTTTGGTACCACTACTAGTCTTTGATTTCAATCAAGTACAGTGTGCGAGAAAGGAACACAATAAAAGTTCTGACTAATGCGAAACATAGTCCAAGTCCGGGCATTGGGGTTTAACGACCTGGCGTCCATAGCGATTTGTTACTAGGGTGGCCACGAGCTATGAGTTTGACGAGGCTGCTCGGGGGGCTGACACTCTTGGAGACGCAGTGGTAGGTCTCACAGAGGTGTGAGCCATAGCCATCACGCTGGGAGCCCGACGAAGGGCCTCTGGAGTGGAATCCGTGGAGGGCTCCGAAGCTGAAGATGCTGGCCGGGGGCGATCAGCAACTGGAGTTGGCTGAATTAGGGGGCCTGATGTAGGTCCATCAGATGTAGGGGTAGGCGTAGGTGCTGACATGGCCTGCTCGACTATATGACAACACAACTGGAGCAGCCTTGGGGTCCCGGAGGCGTATATGAGATGCTGAGATTTGTTTAGAGCGTCCACCAACAATCACTAGATATGAGGCAGTTGAGACTCTATGCTGAATTTCACCTGGAACCACCTTAAATTTGTGATAATTGACAGAGCGCACCCACACTAGGTCACCTGGGGAGATATGTGTAACCTCGGAAGATTGTGAAGCAGTGAATTTTTCCTGAGCCCCCTTCATTCTTTGCTTGAGAACCATGGACGGGTCGAGAAGGGAAAGCTTGATGCGGGGCACAATGAACAATCAGTTTCTGCCTACAATTCCAGGGCTCGCTGATGAAAAGGGAAAGACCTTCATCAGGCACGACATCAAGCCAACCATTGAAAACATATGTGAGCACTCGACTCAATATGGTATCCTTCCTGGTCTCGGCGGCCACCTGGACCGCAGTGATAAGTCCCAGGGACACCAAGGAGATCTTGCAGATATCAGACTCCACCTCAGTCTGATCGGGGGAGAGGGTTCCGGCTAAGAAAATCAGCATGAGAAATCAGTTCAGATTTTATAAATGTGATCTTTTAATGGAAGGCTGACAACAGGATGGCCCAACGTTGCAGGCGAAAAGAAGTGAGAGGTCACATTTTAGCTTTAGACCCAAAAATAGACACCAACGCTGCATTGTCAGTGCATCGCTCAGAAGGTCGGTAAAACAGGTACTTACTAAATTTCCTAAGTCAAAAAATAATAGCTGTGACCTCACGCTCATGCTAGTGGTGGTTTTTCTCAGCATCGGAGAAAGTCTTTGATGCGAAAGCGATAGGGCGTTCCTCCCCATTAGGAAAGATGTGGAAGATGACAGAACCCGTACCAGACTGTGAGGCATCACGGGTCATTCTGAGTGGCAAGCCAGTAGAGTAAGGAATGAGCACCTGATCGCCACTCAATTCCTGAAGACACTGATGATGAGCCCTTTGTTGCCCAGATCCCCACCTCAAATTCGCATCCTGCTTGAGCAATTCATACAACGGACGAAACATAGTGGACATGTTGAGGATGAACTTTGCGTAAAGGGATACAAACCCAATGAACGAGTGAAATTCAGATGTTGATGAAGGCTCTTTGGCTTGAAGGAGAGCCTGGATGCGGTCCTGATCTGGATGCAGCCCTTGGGCATCCAAAATGTGACCTCAAAATCTAATCCTTGGTCTTAGAAATGACACTTTTATAGTTTAACAGTGAAATTATATTCCACAAACCTTTGTAGAATAACTTCAACGTTACTTAGGCACTCCTCAGCTGTGTTATCTGACACTAATATGTCGTCCAAATAAATAAAACACTCAATACCTGCCAATACCTGACTAATGACGCTTTGAAAGATGGCTGGAGCCGAAGACAAACCATATGGAAGGCGAAGGCAATTGTATGGGCCATATTGAGTGCTCAAAGTCAAAATCTCCTGAGAAGCTGGTCCCAACTTAAGCTGTTGGTAGCCTGGGCGAGATCGAGTACACTGAAAACAGAACCATGACCAGTAGACAAGTCACCAATAACCGGTAAAGGATAGTGTTCAATATTTAACTTAGAGTTTACTGTCACGCTGAAATCTCCTCACACCCGTGCAGATTTGTTGGCTCGGGGAACAATTACCAGAGGTGCTCCCCAGGTGTGACTATCGGTTTCTGAATAAAACCACTTGATTCCATTTCCTCAAGGGCCTCCATTGGCAGCATCCCTCATAAGAATAGATATTACAAGAGGGCCATAAAATACCGGAATGGCTCCCTCTTTCAGAACTATACTAACTTCCACACCCTTAATGTCAACTGGTACCTCTTTGAAGACTGAGGGATATTGATTCCTGAGCAGGACCACCACATGACCTTGTACCTGCCGAACATAGTTAATGGGAATGATAGCATTCCAATCCAAATGGATATGGCTGATCCAAGATATGCCCAATAGTGAGGGTTCGGAGCCCTGAACCACTACTAAGGGTAACGTAGCAGACTGCCCCTGATAAGAAATTATAATAGGAGTTTCCCCAAACAGATCTGGTTCGTGTCCAGTGCAACCACGAAGTGGAGTGGTACTCACCAGAGGAAAGTGTTTGAAATGTGAAGGTATAGTGGCTAACCAATAAGACTAGCGCTGGCCGCTGTGTCAACTTCCATGGTGAGAGGTACACCATTGACTTCCAGCTGAACACTGGTGCGAGCTGGTGCCTGACTACTGTTGACCACGTACAAGTCACAAGATGTATTAGCTTGGACATACACTGAAGGTATGTCCTCCTGAATTTGACGGACACCACCGTGATGCTGAGAGGAATTTTTGACCCTGCGACAAACCTTAGCAATATGGCCTCTAAAATGACAGTTATGACATTGGGAATTTTTGAAAGGACAATTAGACCTAGCATGAGGACCAACACAACTTGCACATAACGCGCTTTGAGACGGCTGATGATTGGGTCCTGACGAATGCTGAGGTTTTGGTTCTTGACTGGAGTGAAACTCTTTCTTGAATTTCTTGTTCTTCTGTTGATATGGTTGAATCACGTTGATGGGGTTAGGGTTGTCACTGGCATTGGCCGGTGCAGTGGCTGGTGCAGGGATCTCGTAGAGAGTGGCGAGAGCAACCATGGAGCTGAAGTTACCCTCTTCATTCCTGATCTTGTCTCTAACCATGTACGATGAGATGTTGTGATAAAACTGTGACTTGAGGACGTCATCCAGGAATGTTCCGAAGCTACAAGTGGCGGCAAGATGACATAAAGATAGGCTGAAGGCCACGGAGGACTCTCCTACACGTTATTGCGAAAACTAAAGGCAGAACGCTCTTCGTACACTGATTTTGTGAGAGCGTAGTGAGTTTCGATGAGTCTTTAGTTCGACAAAAGTCTTGGTTCCCGGCGCGACCGGCAAGCAGAGATCTGTTAAGAACTGTTAGTCGACTGGGCCAATGCATTATAGGAGCCAAGCAACTCTTACGTCAGCTGCAATTGTTCCAGTGGTGCAGAAATGTTCAAATCTGGCAAAATATGACTTGATCTCCTCAAGACGAGAGTCAAAAGTGGAAAACTTAAGCATGTAGAGACTGTTGGCGTACGAAAATTTTACACACAAAAGAAACTCAGGGTTCTTGAAATAAAAACAATAATTACTTATCGCCAGTTGTTGTAACTTAACTATAGTTTTGAATTTTTTTATTGCTGCTTGCTTGATAAAACTCGGCTTCTGACAGTTTAGTTCGAAATGAGTTTCAATTTAGAATACTAAACACTATTCTTTAATTTTGATTTTTACTTTTTATTTATATAATAACTGTAACGTGCTATTCAGTCAAGCCCCATAAGAACTAAATCAAACTACCAGGAGTAACCTGTCTCGGTCTAAAATGGATATGAACTCCTAAATATGTACTTATATCTGCACATGTGTTTGTTACATACCTCGCTTCGACGACTTCACTGAACGAGAATGGCTCCATCAGACGGACTCTACTTGTCTCTCGGCCGGCGACGCGGCTCTAGACCGTCCAAGCTATCTATTCGACTGACCGAGGGCTAGTGTAGCGCGTCAGCGCGCGGTTTTCTCTGTTTATGGTGTACGTGCCTATTTGAACTTCATGGAACATCATCCCCTCGTCTCCTCTCCTAAATGGTTTGCTTAACTCAGCTACTCTATAGCGCCTTGGCTCGCTGGGCAATAATACAGTATTACATCAACCGACCCAGGATTCTACACGCTGCACGTGTCTTCGTTCAAGACCTGTTCTTGGCACAACGGTGGTCACGATGATGGTTCCGGCGGACTGGCCTGACCGTCGGAAATAACCTGCTCTAACGTTATAATTTAAAGCTAATAGGGAGTAGGTGGCTTATATAGCCTTGTTGTAGCTGTTAGGAATTATTTCCTCATTCAGGAGGGTATTTGTAGCTCTTATGATCTTATTTTATGTGACGTGGGTTAGCTAGCTGGCTTCTATAGCCATGTTGTAGCTCTTAGGAATTGTCTCCTCATTCAGGAGGGTATTTGTAGTTCTTATGAGCTTATTTTATGTAATGTAGTTTAGCTTACGCTTTCATGCCCATCTGGCGTGGCCCGCATTTCTTGTGTAATTTTATGACTGTTGTTCACCTTTGATGCGGTGCTCAACTTGTGGGTCGTTCTGCCCATCTGTCATGGCTCGGATTTTTGATGGGTTTTTTAAAAATATATAATCAGGTTGGGGGGGGGGGTCATATCTCACCCCTCTTTGTTTCTATCGTCGGCCCTCATGGGTTTTATCTCTTCGAGCCTGGCTGAGACCAATTGGTTGTGTACCAGATCATATTGTGCTAAGGCCTAGAGCCCTTTATTGGTACGTTCACTAATTGTCCTACCGGGACATGTATGACCGGAATAAACCCTCATCCTTTCGTTACCATTGTAGGTTGAATGAAAAGGTTTAAGCTAGCTACACTAGCACGGGCTGTCCTTTTCCCTTATGGAAGGGCAGCTGTTGTGTCTCACTTAATCGATTATATCTTATTTAGAAGTAAATAGTTGCAACAAATTATCTTGCTATTGTATTATATAGGCTATTTAGGTGGATGTTATTGTATCATAATTGATGCTGCATTCGTTTGTTAAATGAAGGCTACCCGAGTCGAGAATAAACAGGGACTTGTCTGTTGTGCATTAATTACGGCGCCTCTCGTCACCTGAATTACTGGTGTGGGAGCACTAGTTTACTCCGATTAGAGTTATGTATTGCAGGACTTCTTAATTGGCCTAATCTGGGCAAACTGGAGGGTGCCAGTATTTTATTTTACTTATGTATTGCTAAACTTGCTACATTAAAGCTAATTTATTTATATGAATCTATATCTTTTGCTTTCATTTATTATATATGTATGTTTACCCTGTTTACGTATCCTGGGTCTCTAGAGTTATCTAGAGCTGCAGTACATAACTATTCGGTTAGGACCCTAAACATATTCCTAGACCTAGTTTACTTAAATCTAGCATACACCTAACTTACACTTAAAAATACTCTCTGCTTTCCCCCTGTCCTACATTTATCCTAAGCAATCTATTTTACTAATTTGAATAACTATTTAGTCAACTGCATTTATATCTGTTGTTGTTCTCTTTGTCCTGGACGTGATAGTTCTGTCGTTTTCCTGGTAGTACTGGATGTCTGCATCTGAAAGGACCCCCCTCCGCAAGCTGACCAAGGAAGGCCTAAGCCATCACCTCTTGTGGACACTTATTTCCAAGCGACGTGAGCCCTCTACGGCAAGGATCCCTCCCTGCTCCTTCATGCATTTTTCTATTTGCTAGTTACCCCTGCCCGGATTCCACTGTCCAGTTCATCCAGGATTGTTCCACAATCCCGAGCACCCATGTTCAGCTGCCACACTGGGTTTCAGGATAACCCAAATCCTTTGCCTTGTTACAGTCCATTGTTAGACCCCTTTATTTGTCCAGTTTCCCATCTATCCTGCCCAGTTTGGTAATGTTTCGTCTTCATCAGTCTGTTCGTCTACTGAGTCCCTATTTTTTTCCGTTTCTGTCTCCTTCATATTTTGTCGTCTTTGCCTGTAGTCACCTTCCGCTTTCAACCTAGTTATATAATCTTTTTTTCCTTAGTCGTTTTTACTGTCGCGATTGTATCGACTCCACTTTTCCGGATCCCTCAGGGTATTTACCATCATGAGTCCTTGAATCTCCCTTTGTGGTAACGTTCTGATCTCCTGTGTTTCCGGACAATCAAGGACCACATGCTCTGGTGTTGCCACCTCTCCACAATCGCACATTGCCGTATCTGTTAATCCTCTCGCGTGAAGGGTTGCCATGTATGGTCCTTTCCCTGTGATATGTTGTCCCAGTCCCTTCGAGGGCCACAGGTGTTTCATCAGGACTCTTTCACTCACACCTGGAAAGAGTTAAAAAGTTCTTCTTACAGTTGCGCTATTGTGCCATTGACTTTGTCACTCATCCTCCATAGCCTGATTCACATACGCCTTACTCAGTACCCCCGATCCCATGAACCTTTCTACTTCCTGCATGTTTCTTTTCCTCAGCCAGTACAGCGCACCCCTCCTACGAATTTTAAGGTCCAGGGGACAGATACCCAGAGCCACACACAACGCGTCTGTAGCCACCGAACAGTACGCCCGGGATGGCCTCAGAAGCACATTCCTCTGTAGCCTCCTCAGTATCCTGGAGGGTATCACCTGCTTCAACCTTGCTGCCCATATGCTAGCTCCATAGCCAACAACGTACAGCCATATTGCTTGGTGGTATGTTGCAATCACCTTCATTGGTAACCTAAGCCTTCTTTGTCCAATACTGATGATTTTATTCATTACTTTACGCACTTTCTCACAAGTTTGCTCCATATGAACTGTTTAGTTAAGGTTCTCATATAGTGTTAGCCCTAGGTACCGTGTTGTCCTGTTTCTTCTTATTTGTCCTCCCATCTATCTTGAGGATCGTATCTCTAGCTAAGGACTCCCTGAACAGTATATATGTTGTCTTCGCCTGCGCCATTGTTAGTTTTACTGATTTACACCAGGTATCCAATTCCATTAACACCTGGTTGCCATTTTTCTCCATTTGTCTCCTCGAGTTTCCTTATACAATTATCAGTAAGTCGTCAGCGAAGGCAACCAATCCAGCCACCTCAGGGAGTGCCTCTATCAATTCCAGACCGGGTTCAATATCCACATCCCAGAACACCGTCCCACTAACAAAACTCTGGGTAAATCCTTTTGTTAGTTTCTTTTGTAGGCTTCTTCCCGAACTTATCAGGGTAGCATACCTGTCCCTGCAATAATCCTTAAAGCTTTTATAAAGGTGACGCCGACAATTTATGCCTCTAAGTTGATTGAATAGCGCCGGCCACCACAGGATATCGAATGCCCCCGAGATGTCCATGAATAGGCCCACCATATATCGTTTCCCGGCACAATTTATTAATCTAATCACCATGGCTATCGCATACTCCGTCGATTTACCTTTCCGAAATCCGTACTATCTTTGATTCATGCCTATCATTTCCCTATGCCAACGTAATCTTTCACGTAGTATCTTTTCTTGAAGCTTTCCCATGGTATTTAAGAGGAGTATTGGACGGTACGACTTTGGAAACTGGGAATCTTTGTCATCTCCCTTACTCGGCACGACCATCTCACTCAGTTTCCAGATGTTCGGAATACGACCCTGAGCGATGCACTCGTTGATGAGCTGAGCTAAAAAAGGAGAGATGACACTCTTTAGTTCTTGTAGCACCTCCGCCCTTATGCCATCCGGTCCAGGTGCTTTTTTATTTCTTAATAATGATATTTGTCTAGTTACTTCGTCTTCTGTCACTGGCTCAATTGCACCATTTCCGTTATCATTATCTCCATTTAGCATATTCCTCCACCATCTCTTTTGAACTTCACTTTCCCCTTCCTCTGTATCATCTGGTAATAAGGTCACCGGTAGTAATCCATCAGTCGCCACCCATCCGGTAGTTATCCCCCCATCCATCTTTTTTAGAGTAGATATCGAAGTTGGTGGTTTGATATTCCCCATTGCTATTTTAAATGGCACTCCCTACGGATTGGTTTCCAATTCTTCTTTGACAAACCTTTCTCAACTTTTTCTTTTCACTTCTCTTATTGCGGTCTCATATTCCTCTTTTCTTATCCTGTACATGTTTGGGAGTCTTTTTCTACCGGCTGGATCCTGACATCTGTGGTACCTTTTTCTTACCCTGTGGGTCTTTCCTCTTAATTTTTTCAGTCGTTCGTTCCATGGACGATTTCCCACCCGCTCTTTTGTTTTTGGGATGGCTTTCCTCATAACTTGTTATATTGCCCATGTTAGTTCTTTCGTCTTATAATTTATGTTGTCTCCATCTACAGGAGGGGGTAGTATGATTTCCTGTCTCAGATTATCCCGATTTGCTAACCGCATGTTGTACTGTAAGGATGTTGTTGGCCTTATGTTTCCTTCCCCTTCATTACCGTTACACAAGTCGAATGTTATTTTGTTATGATCACTTACGGTTAAATAGTCCTGCACTTCCCAGTTCTTTACCATTCCTGCCGCGTGCTGGTTACACAGGGTTAAGTCTATATTTGACGTCACTACTGTTCTTCCTACAAATGTCGGTGGGTTATCGGGTAGGTTCATCACCTCTAGCTGCAGTGCACTTATCAATTCCTCTAGAGCCATGCCCCTCTGATTCGCCCTCCTCTGTTGATCCCTTCTATCTTGACGAATGGCACCGTGGCTATGCCAAAGCGGTGACTTCGCATTTACATCTGCCATGATTATCATTGGAGTTTCTTGATAGGTTCTGCAGATATTTTCAACTTGATCAAGGTAGGGGGTCGATCGGGTCTCTATATTGAAAGTACATATTTACTACTATGCATTTCTGCTCTTCCTTTATTTTTTCCACACATGTTACCTTCTCGTTGCAGAATTGGTTGGTGGCAATTCCTATTATGTGTCTGTTGAACACTATAACAGCACTCATAGGTGCTTCCCCAGAGGTAATTATCCTAGCGGTTATAGGCATGTTTGGGATTTTGCTTCTGACCGAATACGGTTCTTGAATGCATAATAGTCTATTTCGAGCTCCTCCTCCAGTTTGCGAACTTTCTGTATTACGGTCGCACTTCTCATGCAGTTTAATTGAGCCATATGTATAATGTTACTTCTGCTTATATTTAGGGCTGATAAGTGTGTACGAAGCACTTAGGCCCCGATACAATTTGATTGTTTTGGATTGAGGAAGTTATTCGTAATTGATAGATTTAGACATGATGGTAGTAGATATAATATGCCATTAGAATACAAACACAGCCTAGCGCCGCCATTACATTGTCGAGAACACAGAACGGAAGCAAGACAAAAGAATAACAAAACTCACAGCCTTCTGGCCGACTATATAATATATTCTTGAAACAATTTTTCACACAACTTTTTTTTTGTTCTCAAGAGAATTACTTGAGAGATATTGGGCCCCTTGTCCTTTTGCATGACCCCAAACCATTTCTATTGGATTAAGATGAGTAACCATCAGTTGGCCTAAAAGTCATTTGGCCTAAACTTTAGGCCAAATTACTTTAGGCCAATTGACTTTAGGCTAAACGACTGTAGGCCAAATGACTTTAAGGCCAAATGATTTTAGGCCAAATGACTTTAGGCCAACTGACTTTTAGGCCAAATTACGTTTAGGCCAAATGATTTTTATGCCAAATGATTTTTGGTGAACTTAACTACATCAACTTTTTTATTCGAAATACATTTTAGGCCAATTGACTTTAGGCCATCTGACATTTAGGCAAAATGACTTTTAGGACAAATGACTTTTAGGCCAAATGATTTTAACTAGATGTTTTATGTCTAAGTAGCGTATAACCCGAACGGTAGTAAAACGCGGTGCTAAATATTATTATTATTATGTCTAAGTTTTGTTCGGAAACACTCGCTATGATGTATTGTGTTGTTAATAGAGGGCAGCATGTGTCCTATTTAGTTAAATGGTATATACTATCGTTTCTAAATATATGTTGTCATTTTTGGTTTAACCTTTTACCCGAAACCAAACGGGTAGTAAGACGCGGTGCTAATAATAATAACTATTTACCATGGTCTAAAGCAGCGCTTATCAAAGTGTGGGGCGCAATCCCCAAGGGCGAGCGCGACAGTTGCTAAAGCGGGGTGCAAGACATTTTTATGAGATTAAATTATTTGTTATTAAGTCGATATAACCAAGTTCCATAAAAATACATTTATGTTGACTGTATTTTAAAAAGAGCAATCCACATGTGTGAAACTAATTTCAGCTCTGGTGGCTATGATACCGTGTTAGACTAGATGACACCAAAGAGCTGAGAGTTTTTATTTCTTACATTACTCCTCGTTTTAGTAAGCTTTGCGTTTAAAAATAATCAAATCAATCTCGCAAAGTATAAACATTACTTGAGCCACGTTCCACCACCAAACATTAGACAAGTGATTAATTAAAAACAAAAGTCAATAGTATCATGATATGAATTATAAAAATGTGCTATAAACGCTAATGTTAAAGAGCTATTATTATTTTGTGTTGTGTCAGATGTTGAATTTATTTAAAACTGTTTTAGTTTGAATGATTTTTAATTTTTTTTATTTCCTTACAAAATGTAAAAATATGCATATACATAAATACATTAAACCAACAAAATATTTTTATTCAAATCATACTACATTGGAAGGGGAGTGTGGGGATAGAGGGGTCGTGGCGCAGCTTCCTCATTTGGATGTAAATGGTGTCACAGAGTAAAATGTTTGAGAACCACTGCTCTAAAGAATACAGGTCTCGCTGCACTTTAGTTCCTGTGATCAGGTAAGAAGCTAGAAAGCGCTAGTATCTTTTCACAATAACACGCGCTCCATTCAACTATTCTAGACAAGTTTGAATAACTAAAGTTTCATTTTACGGTTTTAACTTTTTAAGTAGTGATTAAAACTAGTGCACCCCAATAACCCTCTCCATATATGGTGGCAAAGAAAATAATTAATAAAGTACAACAAAAGTACCTTATTTATAATATAGATACTAACTACCATTTGTAAGGTCACTACTTATCTTTGGATGCCCGGTAGCCAACCCTAACTACAGCACTACCGTGGCACCGTAGGGACTTACATGGTTGAGATAGACCCCGAGTGGTAGGGGTTGGAATGGATGGTTCGTGGGGAGTGAGAATCGCGTGTTAGTCCAATAATATATATTTATTAATCTATTCAGGTGACTAAACTACTACATAAGTAACCGGGTAGATCTCCCATGACGAGGGAGCAGGCGCAATAGTGGGACTCGCAAACCTTCCTCTAGACCCGCCCGCAATCGACCCTCCGGCGGGGTGAGCCACCAGATCACATTTTATTCCGTAGTTAGTCAGTCGTTGCTATATACCGACCCACATGCACCCAGCATGGCTCCAAACACTCAACAACTGTTATTCTCTCACCTAAACTTGCTGATATCGCTATCCCACCAGCCAGGAAGGTCCATCGGTCGCACCGTGCTCGCTCGTCAACAGGATGCAAGCTATATGAGATATATGCTATTCTCAGCAGGATGGCAACCCAACACTCTTGAATTCCAAGGAACTGTACAAACGTAGGTTAACATCTTGCCAGAATAAACCTTAAAATAATTATGCTCTTACACATTTGTATTTGTTTACGATAGTAAAAGTATTTAAATTTGCTTTAAATGTTTAATATATGTTAGATATTCTTTCGTCGACCCAGTATATTTGAGTAAACTAACATTGACGACATGAAGACCTCACCAATAAATACATTCTTTGTTGTTATCGCCGTATTGTTGTGATACAATAATATGCTACGATGACTAACAATAAGCGTCTTTCAATAGCACGTGGAGGTAGAGTGGCAAAACTTTTGAAACACTCTTTATAGGCCTCCCACCCAGCCGGTATTCGAAGCCCAACCTCCCCGTTACTGGCAAATTGATATATATATATATATTATATATATATAAATATTATATATATATAACCCAATTTTCTTACGAATGGACATATTTGACAGCTAGAAAAGTTACTTGCCCTACCTGAACGTATTAATATCTGATACTGTCACCATTGATATATTTAATACTTATAAAATAACGCGAATAATATACTAAAAGTTATAAATGTTGACCACATAAAAGTATGTTTGTAATTTTTATAAGGTGCTCCGTACGTATATTCATAAGTAATTCAGAGTAGAAACTAGCATGAACGAGCTTATACCACATGCCAACCTCTACCTGAAATATATTTTTATAAAACTGACAGTTTTTGTGATTTTGGCATTAAAAAAAATGAGGTTCCAAGAAATTGATTAGACTGATTGGTGAACAGATTAGTTATTTCTTAAAGAGTTTTTTCTCGGCATGTTTCTGTAACAGTTAACAATATTGCATATAGTGTTTATATATATAGTCTTTGTTGGAATATTTATGGATAAATGTCATTATTTTGTTTCAGACAGATTGAGAGAGTCTGTGTGGTGCACTGTACCATTTATTTGTATAGTAGTATTTGTAGACCAAAATTATAATTATATTCATAAAATGTATCTCAAATATTGGTGGATTTCTTTTGGCCAGGATACTGGATTTCTTGCATTCCATTGTGAAGTGTTAAAATCATTGTCCTTTAGAGCGCTACATTGAACTAGATGACCTTAATCCATTGTACAGTTAGCTTCTTTACAAAATACACAGTGCTGAGTTGGAAAAATTTGAAGCTTAAGAACTCAAAAAATGCTAAATGACGGAAAAAGTAAAGTGAGGAGGGCCAACCAAACCAAACAAAATCAAAACAAGTATTTTAGAAAGTGAAAAAACTAATGAGGGACAATTTGGAACAATATAAAAGCTAAGAAGTAAAACATGGCGAAGAGACACTTAAGTTTGCTGCCTTTACTCAGTATGTTCAGAAGGTCCTTGCAGCTTTCGAAGCTGCGAGTGGTGAATTTCTTCGTTTGGCGACTCTCCCACTCACGCTTTACTTTTGCTGCCTGGAGGGTTTCACGATGCATCTCTGCGTTAAACTCCACCTTGAGACGCAGTCACTCCATCTCCAGGCTGTGCAGCTCTTCTGCCTGCTGAATATCCAGGCGGTGCCGCTCCTTAGCCTGCTGATCATCCAGGCGGCACCGCCCCTATTTTCAAACAGATATTAACAAAGTTTTATAAAACTACTGACATTTGGGTTTGGTAGGATGTTACACAAAATTATTCACATCAAGGCCACTTTTTTTTCTAAAATAACAATAAGTCACAATTGTACTGCCACCATTAAACTCTAAAAATATGCTGAATCGGATGGTACTTAAATAATGATTTATTGAAAGATTTTTAAAAAATACATGTTTTAGGCATAATCATGAATAATGTCACCAATATTATATTCAATATGAATAGGCATAAGCGTAAAAAAAGGATCATTAGTGAATGTATTAATTATATAATATATAAATCTAGTTAATAATACAACTTTTGGTATATAATTAAATTTGCCATGCCCTTATGAGTGTAATAACAGTGATAAACTGATTATTTATTAATATTTAAAATAGAAAATGCAGGCTATATGTGACTCATTTTGTGTACCATTGCCAATGTGGACTACTTATTTCAATATGTGTTTAAATAATATAACAAAACTTATTTGATAATGCAGAATAATACTGGGTTAGGCCTTAGAAGACCTACCTGTACTAAACAGCCTTACATGCGAGTTAAAAGTAGGGAGTAACTTTTTAGGCTTTCGAATGTTAAACATGTACTTCAAGACTTGGCTGCAGGGTAATGTAATGTGATCCTCCATACAAAATAAATGTATAGTGAATAAGTCTCATAAAAATAATAGCTGGTTAAATAATCAAATACTTTTGTTTGATTGAGAGAGATTTCAGGAATGATGCCTAAGCACCATACCGTATAATAGGCCCAAAATATATTTAACTTAAGATACCAACTACAAAATTTAAAACTATGAGTACATTTTTATAGATTTTTAAACAATATTTGTTTCTGCATCACTTCGGCCTAGTTAACCACTCACAATTGGTAATTAATTACCAGTATAGTTGAAACTCTTGGTTAGTGGTTATTTCTTCCCACGCCCTCTTCTTCGCAGCTACGAAAAAACTCCCTACATCCGGTTTTTTACTTTATATAATTGTGTGAATCTTGATTTGTTCCAATAAATATATTCGCTCGTCCTCGTTAAAAGTTTGTTGTTATTGTTTTCCGCCATTTTCAGAAATATTTGGGCGTTTATGATCAGGTTTGTTAACTTTACGAGCAAAATTGTCACTATAGAAGGCAGTGGTTGTAGAGAATTTTATTTCCCGCTGGGGTGTGGTACTTCTGTGTACCTCTGTAGATGATTTTATCACGTGGCTGCTTGCCAGACGTTCTAGCAAGGGGCACCATACAAACTGCTAGATAACAAACGGGGGAGCCGAATTGTATCCATTCAGACATTTCTTAAACAAGCATCACAAATAAAAAGTCTGATTTGTATCCATTCTCATAATATCCACAAAATCCTGAATTGTATTCATTCTGAATGGTATCCATTCGACAATTTTCAAATAAACGACTTTAACAAAAATCCTGATTTGTATCCACTGTAATTATTTGCATTATATCCACAAAATCCTTAATTGTATCCATTATGAATGGTATCCATTCAGACATTTTCTTAAACAGCATCACAAATAAAAAGTCTGATTTGTATCCATTATCATAATATCCACAAAATCCTGAATTGTATCCATTTAATTGGGGTGCAACTTGTCTCATAGATGGCAGCAGCTGAGACTCTCCTTAACTCATTCCGTGTTTACTAGAGAGCAGCACTATCACTAAGTTAATATATATAAAAAATAAAATATTTATTCGTGTTTCTTTTAAAATAATAATATAAGGGTACTTTACAAATGATTGGATTTTAAAAATAATTATGATCTAGTTTAAAATTGGTACATGGGCAAGCATTTCCTAAAATATATTAATATTTTAAATAGTTTGTTAATGTAATATTTCAGGATCCCGAAATTTCATAAAAAAAAGTGTTGAATCATGAAAGGTTAAGTTTTGTTCGGGTGGGTTCGTTTATAATATTAAAAATTATAACTATTGTCTATTAAATACTTTGGTGCCATGTTATGACATTCTTTGAATATTCATGCTATGAATAATAACGTTCTTCTGTGATTGATGAGAGTTTTGTTGATTTGTTTGAATTATATATAATTTATTTTACAATATTAATTTTGTTATCATTGCAGATTTGTTTTTTTCTGTGTGTAGAGATGGCAAAAATTATAAAACTTGTCACATGATGACAAAGAAATACAAAGAATCCCACTCTCTTTATATACCTACTATTATAGAAATAAACATAGGTCCTTAACTTATATGTTTATGGGTACATAATCACTTTTATCCTAGTCTAAATAATTATCTTCAAATCGCAAGATGAATTTTATTATTTAACAGTTAAAACCAAAGATTTTGATTTTTAAACACTGACCTACCTCTCGTTTCACTTCAGCTGGATAGATGGCTAGGCATTTCTACTTACAGTAGGCCTAATGGGAATAAATTCACATTGTCTGAACATATAATTTTAGCTGTTGCTAAGAGTGGTAAATATCAACACGAATTTTTAGGGGGTTTCAATCGAAATTTAACAAAATTAGCACATAAAATGTAGGCCTGTGTTCAAGTTGAGTATGATAGCCTATAAATAAGGTTTCTTAAAACAACTTCAACCCAGGTAGCCCTACATTATAAACTGCCTAATCATTTATCAATCTGAAGTGAAACGAGAGGGAGGTCAGTGTTTAAAAATCAAAATCTTTGGTTTTAACTGTTAAATAATAAAATTCATCTTGCGATTTGAAGATAATTATTTAGACTATGGATAAAAGTGATTATGTACCCATAAACATATAAGTTAAGGACCTATGTTTATTTCTATAATAGTAGGTATATAAAGAGAGCGGGATTCCTTGAATTTCTTTGTCATCATATGACAAGTTTTATATTTTTTGCCATAACTACACACAGAAAAACAAATCTGCAATGATAACAAAATTAATATTGTAAAATAAATTATATATAATCCAAACAAATCAACAAAACTCTCATCAATCACAGATGAACGTTATTATTCATAGCATGAATATTCAAAGAATGTCATAACATGGCACCAAAGTATTTAATAGACAATAGTTATAATTTTTAATATTATAAACGAACCCACCCGAACAAAACTTAACCTTTCATGAGTCAACATTTTTTTTTAATGAAATTTCGGATCCTGAAATATTACATTTATCAAACTATTTAAAATATTAATATATTTTAGGAAATGCTTGCCCATGTACCAATTTTAAACTAGATCATAATTATTTTTAAAAACCAATCATTTGTAAAGTACCCTTATATTATTATTTTAAAAGAAACACGAATAAATATTTTATTTTTTTATATATATTAACTTAGTGATAGTGCTGCTCTCTAGTAAACACGGAATGAGTTAAGGAGAGTCTCAGCTGCTGCCATCTATGAGACAAGTTGCACCCCAATTAAATGGATACAATTCAGGATTTTGTGGATATTATGATAATGGATACAAATCAGACTTTTTATTTGTGATGCTTGTTTAAGAAAATGTCTGAATGGATACCATTCATAATGGATACAATTAAGGATTTTGTGGATATAATGCAAATAATTACAGTGGATACAAATCAGGATTTTTGTTAAAGTCGTTTATTTGAAAACTGTCGGAATGGATACCATTCAGAATGAATACAATTCAGGATTTTGTAGATATTATGATAATGGATACAAATCAGACTTTTTATTTGTGATGCTTGTTTAAGAAATGTCTGAATGGATACAATTCAGTCGTTTCCAACAAACTGCTCGACAAGCTATAAAAAAATATTTGGTAGGCTGGGTGGGTCAAGTGGCTGACACGACTGGGACCAACAGCTAGACAAGCTCATGTATTGGAGTACAAAGTGATAGACAACAAAGTGATCGACACAAGAAAACAAACCTGTAAACAGACCAACTGCTAGACACGCAGAAACGACGTGGACCAAGTGATCGACACGAGTTGGACCATGTGATAGACAAGCTCCCATATAAGAGGACAAAGTGATAGACAGCCAAGCGGCCGACACGAGAGGACCAATTGCTTGCCAAACATCGAGATGAATCCAGTCAAGATTGGCTCAAGTGACACACAAGTTATTTCAAAACTAACAACGCTATAAATATGGTTGTAGTGGTTGAAATGACAGTTCTAGACCACTTTCTCCCATAAGGTTAACATTGATCCACCACATTGAATTGGGGGGGGGGGGTCACTTTCTCCTCTGACCTAACCTAACCTAACCTAACCTTAACAGGCTTTTAATTACACAAAGATAACCTTATGTCCCTGTATTTGTCGTTCTGCCCCTTGAAGCCCCTTCCTAGCAGCCTCTCTTCTACCTTGAGTCTAGATTCCAGCCTCCATCCCGTACTCTCTTCCCAGCCGTCATCCCCTCCTCTCCCCTCCTCCAGTCTCCTACCCCCAGCCTTGATCTGCACAATTTCTAGTCCCCATCCTGTAATCTTACCTCCTTTCAGCCATACGACTTCCTGTATCCATCCTGAGCAAGAGGTAGTCTGGCTCGATCATGACCGTGTTGATCCCATCCAGCTCCAATCCATCCTCTTACCACCCACCACGCTTATCAGCTGGTCCTTAAACCTTAACAGCTTAGATCTTGTACCTTAAACGATGTATCCATCATCTTACCACCCACTCCTTGATACCTGACGGCTTAGATCTTGTACCTTAAACGATATGTCCTTCCTGCTTACCATACATCCCTTAAACTATTCTGAAACGGTACGAAATAATTATGCATCATTCTCCACCCACACCTTAAACGTCGAGACCATTCATAGGGGTTTTATCCCAGTTGGGTGGAGGTGGATATTCATAAATGGTCTTCCACTCTCACTCCACGAAAAATCGGGTGCAGTTTCTCTAAATTCAACCTTATTCATACCTAAACACATTAGCCTAGTTAGTATATAGGCGTATAACCCGAACGGATAGGTAGTAACTCTCTAGTATAACACGGTGCTAAAAAAATGTAGCAATAAATATATAGGTTAGATTTTAAAATTATCTGTTTTAAAAACAATAAAATTCCATTTTATTGTCGATTATTGCCGGTTACTAATTTTACATACTATTTTAAAATTGTTGTCAAATTTCAAGTTTTAATAAAGGCCAATAAGGAATATTTACTCCATGGTTTTCAACTCTTTCTTCATGAAAAAGCGCGTATATTTTCTCTAAATTATACCCTCCTCACCTCTAATCTATTAATATAAAAATAAGATAGTTCATAAGTGTGGACCAGCGTTCACTGTTCTTTAATGTTGCAGTCAGCGTTACAGAATTAATTGCGATTGTTCAATTCATGATATTCTTTTATAAGGTCATCATAAGTTCGAGTTATTTTCACCTACATTTTTACTTTAGCAAACCCTACAAAAATATGTCAAGAAGTGTAAGGTTAAGCTGACGCGTTGGGGGAAAAAAATTATTTGAGTGTAAATAAGGACAATCGTGTATTGAATTAACTGTTCTGTCACTTATCCCACTCTTAACTGGATGATATCAAAGTTTGTTGAGCAGTTGGTCCTCTCGTGTCGACCGCTTGGTTGTCTATCACTTTGTACTCCTATACATGAGCTTGTCTAGCAGTTGGTCCAAGTCGTGTCGGCCACTTGACCCACCCAGACTTCCAAATAATTGTTTTCATTTTGTCTACCGGTTGGCTTTCTATCACATGGTCCAGCTCGTGTCTATCACTTGGTCCACGTCGTTTCTTCGTGTCTAGCAGTTGGCTGTCTATCACTTTGTCCTCTCGTGTCAGCCACTTTGTTGTCTATCACTTTGCCTGCTCCCCTAGCAAGGCATCCGCCATGTGCTTTGCTTATGCTTTGCTAGTACTTTGTCAGTACTTTGACCGTGCTTATTATCGTTTTTGCATACGGGCCTAAGTACGGGTAAAGTAGTATAGCCAAAGCAAGCTCGGGACCAGACTTTGGTGATACTTTGGCGATACTTATATATTGCCTCATCGATTGTCCTGAAGCCTATACTTTGCTTAGACTTTGACCGTGCTTAGCATCGTCCTTGCATACGGGCCTTCGGTGATGATGATGATAATATGAGTGGCGCAGAAGTTTTTGAATATATTTAGGGTGAGCTTAGCGGCCCCAGATAGAAAACAACCAACCTGCGCAAACCCACATTCTTCTACTGTACATGGTGAGACTCACTCTGTTATTAGTGCTCGCATGCTTCACATCGGCTGTTTGGAAGCATGTGTTACACTAGCTAGACAAATAATCGTTTACAAATTGTGTATTCTAAATGTGCTTTTGTTGAAACTTTAAATAACTTGTGGGCATATGGTATTTTATAATTATAATTCCTGTGTACTTAGATAGTGTAGGTCATATAGTAGACAGTGGCGTAGCTAGGTCTGAAGCGCCCTGGAGCGGTTCAACTTGGGTGGCCCCCCCTCCCCCCCATTGTTTCTATCCAAAAATTAGCTGAACCATAACACCATATAAATTTAAGTAAACCTAACAAATTAAACTGACTTTAAAAGTAGCCTATGTTGGTGGTTTCTTATTATTCTTGTTCCATAAACAAAATAAATTAAAAATTTATTTTCTTTTTGTGCATGGATTTACATTTACTGAAATGTATGTTATATTGAAATGCAAATCTGCTTAGTTTTTTAATTTTACACAATATAATAACTAAAGTTTTGGAGTTTGGAACTAATAAAACAGAGTATTTTAATATAGATAACATTTGTCATTTATTGTTGATCACATAGAAAAAAAAGTATAACTAAACTAACGTAACACTTATAACGATGTAGTATTTTTAAAGAAAAGTTTATCATTTACATTTTTTGGTCCTTACTTTTTTGTCAATAGGACATTAATTTGGGAAATACATCACAAATTAAAAGTGAAATTGTTTAACAAATGGGTTACCAACACAAAAGCCTTCTAAAAAATAAAAATAAAATTTTGAAAAGACAAAATTTTGTAGTGAAAATCTTCACAAATTATTGGAGGAACTCAAAATTGCATATTAAATTATCTTTCGTGATTTGGCACTTGCAAATTGTGAGATGGTGTCTTCTAAGTCTCTATTTCTTGCTCTGGCTCGCTCGATGGAGATCGTTGCTAGAGAACTCAGACGCTCCTGCGACATGGTGCTACGAAGATAGCTTTTGATAATTTTCAGTTTTGAAAAGGATCTCTCAGCACTTTCTTCACCACCTTCTCCCTTGTTACACCCTACCATAATTGACGAGTGTTTTTACTAAAATAACTTTTTCATAGACTTGAGCTTAGCCTGAAAATATACATTTTCCACTTCAAGTTCGTTCCGCCCCCCTTTGCCCGTCTGAGCCATGCCGCCCTGGAGCGACTGCTACAGTCGCTCCTCTGTAGCTACGCCACTGAGTAGACCTAACAAGAACATATATAATAGCAGCATCATCTTCCAAAAGTGTTTCTAGACGTCCTTTGAGAGGACAGGCTAGGGAAATTGTATATAACGTAGCTGATCACTTGAAAAACCAGAAAAAAAAAGTTTAATTTAAAATACAATGTAGTTGAATGTACGAGTGAAGCCACAGGCGTATCTTTAAGTTGCGTAAAAACTATTTAAGGGAAGGTAAATGTTCCTTGTTTCAAAAAGACACCTGACCTTTCTACTCCTAAAGGAAAGTGTAAGGAGCGTAGTAATAGAATATTTATAGATAATTAAACGAAAGCATCAATTTGTAGGAAAGTCCACGAATTTTATGTCGTAAGAAAAACTGTGCGACATTTAAGAAATTGCAAATGGCTCTTAAAAGTGATGATAGTATAGATTGCAGCAGAGAGTATTTACGAAAAACAATCAAAAGCTTAGGGTTTAAGTGGAAAAAATGCAAATCAAAAAGAAAAATTTTGATCGAGCACCTGAAACAGTGGCATGGAGAGCCAGGTACTTGCGTGAAATTCGTGAATTTAAGAGTAGTGTAAGGAACATTATATATGTTGATGAAACATATGTTAATGCAGGTCATAATGTAAAAACATGCTGGCAGTTCGAATTCGAACCAGGTGTCAGGACGCCTATTGGAAAAGGAAATCGATTAATCATTGTGCATGCTGGAGGGGAAAGGGGTTTTTTTTCTAATTCCCTTCTCGTTTTCAAATCAAAACAAAAAATAGGAGACTACCACGATGACATGTACTACACTAATTTCAGTAAGTGGACCTGCGATAAATTGGTACCTAATGTTCCCCCAAGAGTGTCACACTAATGTATAATGCTAGCTATCATTGTTTGCAGGTGAACAAGAAACTAAGTGCATCTTTAAAAGATGACATTAAAATGTGGCTAAGAAAGAATAGCATATCATTCACTGAAGAAATGAGAAAACCAGATTTACCAACCAAACCAACATTTGCCACCTTATCACGCTGGTCTTAATGGAGACACGGCAGTAGGCCTAAAAGAAAAAAAAAAGAAAATCTGGCAGTGGTTCCCGAACTGTGCTCCGTGGATCCCAAGGAATCCATGGACAATACCCAGGGGATCCATGAATTAATTTCTGTAATGGCTTCCTCAAGTGTTTAAATAGGCAGTACTTAAACTTTTACAGTTTCCAACAACTTAACTGTGCGAAGCTGAATTTTCATGCTATGTGGCAACAAAATCTAAATATCGTTGTGGACTGAATGTCACACCCGACATGAGAATAGTTGTATATAACAATTCCCAACTTTAAATAACTATGTGAGACGAAGAAGCAACACCATTATTCACACTAATAACCTATAAAGTAATATTGAATGTACAGTACATAATTTTTAATGTATACTTTTTGTGTTAGCCTGGATTTTTTATAGTATACATTTTAATTTTGGGTACCAATCATCCGGACATCCTATATTTATGCGAGCAAGGATGAGAGTATCCATGGATGTTTTACAAGGCCTAAAGAGGTCTGCGAGCAAAAACGTTTAGGAACCACTGCACTAAAGCAATGTTAACTCAAATACATGCAAAAAAAAAAAAAATTTGAGCTATCCTTAAATTTAACTAACAATGACGAATGAAACAAGCTCCACATACCTACACCAATGTCAGAATTCCCTTGGTTATCTATGTCTATATTCTATTCTATACTATTTATAAAACAAAGTGTCGGTCTGTATTCATGAAATTCTGTATGTATGTCTGTCAATTTAAAGGTTAGGTAAGGCTCCAGGATGTCGGCAAAAATAGTATATACCAAATAAAACTCCATTTTAACCACGAATATCTAGCTTTTCATTATTTGTTTACATACCCATGTAAATCTTGATTAATTCATGGTTTTAAATCTATAAATAAAATATTTCTCTTTGATTAAAATAAATATAACTCATTCTCAACTCTTAAGGTGCGTGTATACCACAGCAACATTGTTGGCAACAATTAATCATACGTATGTTGATATTTGTCTTCAACAAGGTGTCCAGACCAAATAAATATTGTCGTCAGGACATACAGTTTGATTTTTATAGGAACAAACTTTTAGGATTTCTGTGAAAGTTGCTAGATTCCCAGAATTTATCCCTACGCCAAAGGCCACGTAAATCTGTCACTTTGGCATTAGGTTGATAAAAGCACACGCGGCTTATTCAGTTTTATACTGTATTAGAAATCTATTAGATCTAAATATATGACTTATTAAAGATGGGTTATTAAAATAACCGTTTGAACACTTATTTATGTTGTAAAGACGTTATTTCTTGATTTAAATGGAAAAGAGTGATGAATAGTTTCTAAAGTTACCTTTTCAAAAAAAATTACAAATGGCGAACTGGCAAAATTCAGTTAGTGACGCCAATACTCAATGCCATTGGTTTACATGCACGAGTATGTAAAAAATAAATTAGTAGTGTTAAAACCTATGCTTTGTTCGCCTTTGTTTTTATGTTTTTTTAAATATCAATACAACCCATTAAACAAATTAAAATGTTCTAACAAGATAAAACTATACAATAATGAATTTAATAAATTAGCAATAATTTATCTCATGTTCCTACATTGGTGAAATTATAGATATAATAATCTCTCTCTCTCTCTCTCTCTCTCTCTCTATATATATATATATATATATATATATATATATATATATATATATATATATATATATATATATATATATATATATATATAGTCTTTAATTAATTGTGTAGAGAGAAATTCTAAAGTAATTCATAAGGAAGTATTGTTTAAAACTTTTGATAACATTTAGATTCATTATCCATAGTAAATAAATCAAATAAAACTTTTCTCTATAATATAAAATGTTAGTTACATTCTATCAAAATCGCCGTTAAAAGTTTGCTCCTAATAAAATAAGACTATAGTTGCATACAGGATGCTGAGAGAGGAAGATGTGCTGCTTGCAGCTGAGGCAATGTTGTAATTTTTAGTGTGCGTCCAGCTAGACGTCAATTTTAGGCTCATCCTTCTCTCTAGAGTCGCCAAAGGTATGCTGGACCAGATTTATTGCGGGATCTAAAATGTGATGACTATGGAATTTCTAGAGGGGAAATAAGATTATCAGGTGGTTTTAAGAATACTAAATTCACAAAGCGCGAACGAAGACAACCTTCTCAGGTGGAGCCCCCAAGCAAACTAAATGCTGATTACTATGTTGCCCCAGTGTAGATGAACCTCAACAATGCTGCCAACATGTTACCAACATTTCTTTGATGTTTATCAATCACAAATGGCAAATCGTCGCCAATATTTAGAACTGATTTTTCACGTTTTTGTTGACAACTTTGCTGTCAACACGTGTTGCCAACAATGTGGAACGGTGCAAAAAATAGAAAAATTACGGCAAATGTTTATATGCTAAACAAACCAACGATAGTAGGTTAGAAAGATCGTTTTGTTGCAATGTTTGTTTTTACCATTCTTTATTTTAATACTAAGCTCTGATCACTAATTGGCTGTTATAATAGCTCAAAGCCGTCTTAGGTGGGGGACCAAAGCGGCCCTGGCCTTTCTTTAGAGGAAACCTCGTATAAGAGTCAAAATTAAACATTAACTTAAAAAATTCACGAACTATCAAACAGTTAAAAAGAAAGTATTTTTTAAGTTGAGAGAAAGCTACGCTCATACTTATTGGCAGGTCATAGAACGCAGGGTGGACTGAGAGATAAGAATGCTGCCTACAGCTAGAGATAAGAAGTAAACATTTTTACTCCTAATCTTTTATGGTCTAGATCTTACTTATAGTTTACAGGTCCACCCAAAGGATTCAGGGTATGTTGAATTGTAATTTCGGGGGCCCCCTTTCACACACAAAAATTAACTTAGTTTAGTGTTGAAATATTATGTTCGTGAAAACTAATATAACTGTGTGCGTGAAAAAAAATATAAAAGCTTCCTTCAATAACTTCCTTTTCATTTTTATTTTCATCCTCATAATCATTTTATTCCCAGCGTTCATTTAAAATATGAAATATATTTTGAACTTTATCAAGTATGATGTTCACTTTTAGAGAAGGCCAAGTGTTTGACATAAACACCGACATGAAATTTGTGCGATGGAAAAATATCAAAATATTGGTATTTATCAATAAACTCCATTAAACTACCCGGAACTTACGAAAGGAGCACAACAAGTGTTGCTTCATAGAATCAACACACTCTACATCGCCTTGAGGTGACCTGAAGGTCTAGGGGTAAGGTGTCAGACTTCTCTGCGGAGGGTCTGGGGTTCAATCCTTAGTCTCGGCACAGATTTATCTGATTGCCAAACCCTTACTTCACCCCTGACAAGACATGTATTAATCACAACTTGTGAATGTGAGGAATGCCAGGCTTCCATCGTGGTTCAGATCCCACGTCAAACTATAGGTCCTCCATTTCATCTCACAATCACCCTACCATTACACATTAGCCTAAGTGTGTATAACCCGAACGGGTAGTAAGACGCGGTGCTAATAATAATAGTAATAGTAATAATAATAATCATAATAATAATAAATATAATAAAACATCACCCTGGCACAGGGATGGCCAACCACCCTAGCAGCTAGCGAAGGAATTGCAGAGGACCTGTCTGTATATAAAGACCACTTAAACGAAGTTGCGCTACACAACCAAAAACCTACAGTTTGATAACATCTGGCTTTTTACCATTGGTACCATAGTTCTGCTGGAACCTGGTTTTCAAGAGCCTTAGTGGACGATCTGTTTATCAGGTAGACCCATAATGGCCTCCATCCAGAATGTATTATCAAGAGAATAATGCACTAGTAAACATCGTGTTTTCTCCATGATACTACTGGTACATCCCATTGCTTTCTGACCACCTTTCTGCTGACTGATATGTCTGAGCATAAACTCTGACTGGATATCCTACTTTTTAAATTAATTGGGCATTTCTAGCGATAAAAATTCACCACCATTTTCTGACCAGGGTAAACAGATACCTCTTTTGATCTTATTATACATGTTTAATGGTCTCTAAAACATTAATGTGTACAGTCTTCAAAGGGAGTTTAGCTCTAACTCGGTGCTTTGTGGAATGCGAGCGTCACATGAATCAGTTTAGAATTATGCTTACTAACTACTTCAGAGGCGCACACAGAAATTCTTCTTAGGGGGGGTCCAAAGTAAAGAAGTTACAGGTCAATAGTCAATCCAATCCATTACTCGTGACTCCATACTCATGCTTTGAACAAATTACAAATTATTTAATGAGGCTATATATACACATAATGTATTGAGATATTGGGTTATTTTCAACCACTGATTTAAGGTGATTTAACATTGATAAATCATTGCTTTTTATTTAATATTTTATTTATAGGATGCTTCATGTTCGGCAGGGGAGGGTTCGAACCCGCTGGACCCCCTTGTGTGCGCGCCCCTGAACCACTACCCTTCATGGTTGCTGCTCTTACAGTTGTGTGCTGACCCAGCTGTGTTCATTAAGGGCTAACCTTTATCAGTGAAGGTCGTTTGGCAATAAAATATTCATTGCGCAATTATGACCACTGTATAGTAAATAAACTATAAATAGTGATTCAATAATTTTAAATAATTAAAGTGTATGTGTTATAAGAGATCAAACTTGCTTTTTTAGCTGAGTCTGATGTTGGGTCCCATTTCAGCCCTAATATATTGATTATTTGATTGCTATCTTCTTTAAATTTGAGGGGGAGGGGGGGAACTTTAGAATCACTTGAATCCCATTCAATAGTTGAGCAATGTTGCTAGACCATTAGGCCCCACCTAAGCTGGAAGCCTCTTAGTCTAAGTAATTCAACTAACTCAGTTTGTAAACTTAGAGCATCTTCCAATGATCTGGCGCCAGTGATTTTGCAAGTAAAAATATATCCCACCAAAGGACCTGAGGTGCATAATGGTAATGGATTTTTTAATTGAAAGCTAGTCGAGGTTGTTGTAATCACATGGCTAAATATTTAACGTCTAGAACTATGGGTGCCTTAATGGGTTGTATGTAACCAATCGCTTCATATTCATTGAGAAAGTTTGGACTCTCCCAACTCTGGTTGTGTATCCTTGAAGAGTAGCCAAACAACGATGTGACCCTTGTTGTCACAAGCGTAGGTTTTCACAGTTGTGAGGCTCACATTAATCTTCATTAGGGTCAATGTGTTTAAGCATAGGTAGCTCTTACATCTCCCAGAAGTGCCACAGAAAATTGCCCAGTGAAGGCTCTGTATTGTCAAAGAAAGGTAAGAAAGTAGGAGTATAAAGTGGTTGAGGCCCTACCTGACCAATGATGATCCAACCTAGGATGCTATGCAACCTTTAAGGACAACTAGGTTAAAGTGAATACTTTCCACCATCAAATATCGCAGGATCTCCAATAATCTGCTGCATCTAAGAGAATGTTGATAGTTCCTGTTACATGAAAAATAGGGACAACCAGCAGAATATGAGTAAACACCTGAATTATAACCGCCCTGTGGTGTGGTGGTCAGTACACCTGGCTACAAGCCTAGGGTTTCTGAGTTTGATTCCTGGCTGGTACCTTGGGTATTTTTACCTTAAGTGGAATGATCCCAATGGTCACCAGGGTTTGGTTAATTAGGCTTAAGTTAGGTTAAGACTCACCCCGGCTCTACACCTACATAATAACCATCATCATCATCTCATCGAGGGTACAGCGTGTAGACAACCTCCTATGGTGTACCCTGGGCAACCTCTATGCCGCTAGAGCAGCTAATAGTCTACGCATAGGGTGACCAATCTGGATGTCAAAGTCCCTCCTGGTCATGTGTGCCATAAGAAAAAACAAAAAAACAACCACCCTGAACTATATCCTTTAAGACCATGGTTAATGGCATTCCAGATTTGGCTCAAATACTGTTCCCTCTTGTTTTGATCTATTTTTAGATTTTTATAACAGGAGGTAGCGGGATTTGTGTACAAGGCTATGTCAGGATATTGGGACCAACATTCAGGAAGTGTAGATCTATGACAACATTTTGCTACAGGATTCTTAACTCAGCCTAATTATGGCACTAACATTTGGTATTATTCTAACCAAATTATTTGATGTATGTTTTAATCCTGCCTTGCAGTAGGGTAGGAGAGGACTTCAATTAAAAGATCATTTTGTTCATTTTTAAGAGTATTAGTTTTAAAAATTTATCGATATACTTAATTTTTTTTATAGATTTTGGGCTCTTTCTGAATAAGGACACCTTGACAATTACTTTGTACTGCCTACACTTTAATTTCTGCAGCAAGGGGCACTCTTGAAAAGGCTACATATAGCTCGCCATGGTTGAACACTGGAGTAGAAAGGTAGACACCAACTTATTGATATGGAAAATACCAGTAGAACAGGGAACTGTCGCCAGCGAAGTAATAGAGGTAGGTTTGGATTAGTAGGTGCGAGATCAATCCAAAGTATAAAAACTGTGCTTGAGAGGAACATGAGAGGATGGTTTCTGAAATTAAATTATTGTATTGCGCAATTTATCGGTTGCCATGCAAGTTCCACCACCCAATCCTCTATTGATATTCAGTTTCATCATAACATTACTATTGCATCTGTTCAAAAATTTAGTTTACATAGAAGCATATTATTTTTAAGGTACTCAACTGCATAGTTATCATCCCTTTATTTTCGTCATCACAATCGAGTGTACAAGCTAGAGTATAAAATAACTTCTCCTTCCAGGAGTTTTAGAGCCGCCTCATTGACAGACATCACACCATTTTCTTTGGACACAGTATTGATATATTTGTAAATGTCAATACACCCCTAGTTTTAAGACTACAGCCAAAGGTTTCCTTAACCATTTCAATGAATATAAGTAGGTCTGGCACTTCAATTATGTCATTTCCCAGCTTCTTGTTGTTGAGGAGCTGTCTGTCTCCCTGCTTCAAAAGTCATGAACTTTGGTTCGGGTCTTGTGAACACAAGCAGTTGTTAGCATCAACATCATAAACTCCACCCTCTCATGGTTATATTTTACACTCGTTTTTACCATAGTGGCTCTAATGGAATGTGGGAACACTGGTAAACATTATTGAGAATCTTTACCATATAAAATTACTCAACCTCCAAATAAGAAGCTAGTTTTTTATCATTATACCTTTCAATATATTTTATCAACTACATTTAAAGCATGGATTGGCATAATGGTCAAGTCATCCCAAATTATTAGTTTTTCTTCTCTGATTGAAGCTGCGTAAGATGAAATCATCCTCATCCTGGGTGTTGATGTTTCAACTAAGGGGCCATGTAACTTGGATTAAGAATATGTTCGGTCTACATTTAAATTTGAGCCTCATTATAAGCCAAATCAGACTCAATTTGTATGTTTTATCCACCATCTTATATTTTTTGAGTTTCAGATTTTTCTCAAAATGAAGGCATGCTCCATAGTGTAAATATTAAATGTGAGTTCTTCAGTCTCAATGTGAATGTTTTGTGCACCATTTTTAATTTTTCTCATAAATATGGCATGCTCTAAAACGTTCATACCAAATTTCAACTCTTAGGACCTTGTATCTTTCCTCCAACATTTTTTAAGGTTTGTATTTTTCTCATAAAGAATGCATGCGCCAATGGCCATACCAAATTTCTCGAGGTGTAGTGTTCCAGTAAAATTATGTATGGTCTGCTAGGGTGTGGCAGGTGGTCTGAACATGGGACCACAGGAAAATGAATTTATAAGTCATGACATAATTGTATTTTCTTTCTCAAATAGTCTAGTTTAGTTTGAGACTAAGGCCCAATCTTACATTGTCATGTTATTCTATTCGCTAGGGCTTAACATAAGGTTAAGTGATAACAACCACTACTTTTGATTTTACATTGTTTGGTTAGCACTACTGACCCATGTAAAAATGCTCTTAAAGTTAACACGAGGTCTACCTTCCGATTAGCAAACATAATGTCCACATTAACAATGTTAAACACTCCGCTATATTGTTTTCAAGGCGATTGTTATTATTAAAGTGAGGTTACATTTATTTTTCTTATGAAATGGGTGATTTAATTGTATGATTATGACGACTTTGAAGATGAGTTGCATGTTTTAAGAACCCAAGACTTGGAAGATTGAAATGATACCTGGAACAAAAAATTTCATGAAATTTTATAACATGAAAAAATTTTGTTTACATTTCCATTCAAACAAAAATAAAGTGTTAGAAATTTTTGAAGTGATTAAACACCAATTAGTATTTTAAGGCAGAGTTTATGGTGGACGTGCGGAAATCGTCGGCTACAAATGTGTGATTTATTAAGGCCACTTAGTATGTTTACAAATTAGTATGTTTATTTTTAATCGTTTGTTTGTATTCATCTATTAGTTCAATCAGCAACATTTCCTCTTATTTGCTAAAATTTAAACTTAATTCGCATTTATGATTTTCAACAAATATTTTAGCAGAAAAATAAATATGACAACAGATAGCAGAGAGCCTTACACAGACATAGTAAATTGGACTTGCTTTGATATATTTGTTTTCATAACAATTCCATAGACAATGTAATGACTTGCTTATATTTTCTATGGTCAAATTAAGCCTATCAAAAGCTTTGAAACCAATCTAACGCTCCAAGAAAGTTTACGAAAAGAACTAATGGAAGGCATCTGTACATAATTTAACAAGCACATAAAAATAATATTGTAAAACACAACGCCAAGTTTAACCAACGGTTAGACTTTACAAACAGTTAAATTACAAGGACTTTGACACACATTGTAAGATTGGCCATAAGTCTTCAAAATCAGGGTGTTCAGTCATAGTATTATTTAAAATTTCCCTGACAAATTTATTTGAACCACTATTGAAGGAAGAAAAAATTTGTTTCCAGTAGAAGACTCATTTTGTCAATATCTTGAAGGACTATCCTATTATTTGTTAAAACCCTTGTTAACTGAGAGTAAGAGGAAGGAAAAAAAAATCAATAAAAGAGATTTTAAAAACATACAAAGTAAATTTTTTAACAAATATAAAGGAGACTAAGATGATAAAATAGTATTCCGATATGAAAAATAAATAAAAAATATGAGCTAATATAATTTAAAATGGAAAAAATACCTAAGGAAATTGGAGTGCCCCACAGATAATGATGATGCAAGTGGTGATGGTGTTGACAACATGGTAATATTCTACAGGCTTTGGCCGGACCAAGTTGTTCCAGAATCACAAACCTTCTTAAGAAAACAAAGATCTCAAAATTTGAATAGACAGCAGCACTTAAAAAAAAATGTCCCTACAAAATTACAGAGATTTTTGTAACAGTTGTCTGTTTTATGATTAAAATATAACTTATTTAGGATAAATATATCTCTGTAAGGAAAACCTCGCTTCGCTTTATGAGGTAATTGTGTAATATTTGGAAGAAGGTATGGGAAAGGTGGATAGAAACATATAAAAGGGACAAGCACAATAATGGCTTTACAATGAAAAGAAGAACACAGTTCACACTTTACATTGCTGCCATTGTACAAAGCGGTAATGGTTGCCTCTTAAAGAAAATCGATCGAGGCAACCATTACCTCTTTGTTCAATGGCAGCAATGTAAAGTGTGAACTGTGTTCTTTTCATTGTAAAAGCCATATTAAGCTTGTCCCTTTTATGTGTTTCTATCACCTTTCCTAAACCTTCTTTCAAATATAACACTTATTTAGGATAAAAACATACATAAGAGCAAGTGAAGATGAAAGTGATCCCTGGGCACTAGTCTTAAGATTTTAATGAAATTATTAAAACATTTTACATATATATGTCTGGTATTAACACATTCTAGAAGGTAATCATAAGCCAGGAGGGGATTCAGTACATAGCATCACCTAGCAAAAGTGTGATGGTACAATTATTGCATATCACTCTGCATACATATGAAATTCCTCCAAACTAGACCAAAATACACCAATAGTTGAAATCTCTTCTCATGAAACTTTAATTTCCTATTTATGTATTCATCTGTATTCACATGAAGTTTATTGATTTGTATTTGGGGGCAATAAACTGTATCAATGGCTCTTAAGTGTAATAACTGTAGTAGAGAAATTTGTCTACAGGGGTTCCTTTTTGCATATTTGTTTGTCGAACTGTTGATTGATACATACAGACAGCTTTTGTCTACGTATAACTTAAATAAAAGTTGAATTTTCTCCACCCCTTGTTGATAAATTTCTTTAAAAACGTTTTGAGCTAACTACTGAATTTAAAAAAAAATTAAATCTGTAACGAGCCTAATAATAAAAAAAATTAGTTGTCTATGATTTTGGTTTACTTTTTCCATTTAAACTACTTCAGATGACGTTTATCAATTTCAATTTAAAAAAAGCTACCTAATGAGATGACTCAAAAAATAATATGCAACTATTCTTCAAAAAACAAATCTAAAATGTATCCATATAAAGTGGAACAAATTCTCAGCAGAAAATGGCATCTAACAGGAGCAATCTCACAGAGTGAGCAACTACTCCTTGTATCCACACCATTCAATGTCCTAGATAATTAACGTCAGCTGCAAAAATAAAAGATAAATTTTCTTCTAATAGTTAATGGAACTGTTTAAAAGTGGACAAAGAGAGTCATTAGGATTTATTTAGAGGTTTACAAACAGTACTATTCCAAAAAAGGGCGAAATGAAGGGATATAATGTTAAAAGGAGGCCATAAATCACTTTAAAATGAGACAAAAGAATTAAATGTGAGAATGGATTATTATATATCAGTTGTGCATTGATATTAATGACTTGTTAAAATAAACGTAGTTACATACAAAGATCATTATAACAATAATAAAGAGACACGCAATTCCCAGAATCTATGAGTGAAATGAGGAAAATTGATAAGAGATTCTAAAATGACTTATGTAAATGAAGATCAATAAAATAATGCAAGGAGTATTTTATAGCAAGCATATCAATAATGCTTTATTCTCATAAAAGCCAAACATTCTTTAATGATCCCATTATATTTAAAGAAAGAATACTAAAAGAGTGTCATGCAAAATCTACCTACACTTTATTTAATGTGCAAATTTTACATTAACAACAAAATTCAATAATAAAACAATGAACCTTAAATATTCTAAATTCAAAACATGTTCAATCAAACCATAACAGTAATAGACTACTCATAACAACAACATAAGATTATAATTTTACAAATGAAAACAACAAATGAAGAAATTGAGTTTTCATGCAAGCAATTATGTATATTTGAATTAAATAACAATATTTCCATGGTATATTTTAAATAATAGGATTACTTTACTTCAATATCATTATCATAATAAGAGTTATATTCATATCAATACATATCTGATGAAAGTCAACATTCTTTGGAAATAGTATGATTAACATTTCAGTTTTCTTAAATTAGAAAAAAACAAATAAATTTACAAACAACCTAGAAATAGGCACCCTAATTTTGTATTGTATTAAAAATGTTTTTAACTTTTCTTAATCGACTAGTATATATAAGGTGGGAATGAACTATGACTGTCAGGGATACCAGCAAGTAGTAGAGGATGTTTTTTAATCATTCAAAAGTTTACATCGTTCCATAAAATTAGTAATTGTAGTGGAACTTTTTTTTTATCAGAGTGTCTCCCTACCTGTTCGGCTTGTACACATATGAACCCATTACGACAATGTGTTAGGGATGAGGAAGGTTTAATTAAGAGTAAGTTTACCCACATTTCCATGAAAGGCAAGTGGAAAACCATTTAGGAAAAAACCACCCTCAGTACAACTGACTGAAATTTGAACCCCAATTCCCCCTGTCATCAGCAGTCTAGTCTATTGTGAGTGTGACACCTTAGACCATTCGACTATATGACACCTGTGTTAGAACTAAAGTGAGCGTACAGGCATATGTTTTCTCCAGTTATCCTTTCTTTGTAGAAATTTATACCATTTTAGATAAGCTATGTACTCTATTTACCCTTAAAGGTAGCAAGCTTAGTTTGATGGTCATCACTATTGTGCAGCTTACAAGTTATACTTCAATCAGTCAAGGTAAAGGAGTGTACATTATAAATAGGGGTGTGCGAGTATTCAAAATTTCAAGTAATTAATGGCCGAATATTTGATTTTATGTATGAAAAAAGTGCATTGAGAAAAAACATTTAGTAATAAATAAAATGATAGAATATTAGGAAAATGGTAAAGCACAAATAAAAGTAAAAACACTGACACATATTTACACACACTTCAATATTTCGACGCTATTATAGCATCTTCCTTAGGAAATAGTAGTAATTAGATTGAACAGGATGTTGTCTTCAGTGATGCCAACTTGATTGGTAAGGATGAAAACTTCTCTGGTGGAGTTGAAATTCCCTGAGTGATTCTCTATTACTCTATGGATGGTAGGTGGTGCTGGTGTAGTCTCAGGATTGAAATTAGCGAATATTTAGGTTAGGTGGTTTTCTAGACTTTATGATCCATTGATGTGCCATTTCCCATCTTCTTAACTGAGACATATTACATTGTGTCTTGTGGAATGATTTTAACACCTTGACAGTGTAGCAGTCCTCAAAGTTGAAGTTATGATTGGTGGCGTGTGCTGAAACAGGTTTTTCTGGATTCTTAATTTTGGTGTCATGGCGGTGTCCATTCATTCGTTTACGGAGAGTTTCAGGACAGGACACCCGCCAAAAATAAAAACCAGTTTCAACGCACGCCACCAATCATAACCTCAACTTTGAGGACTGTTTCACTGTCAAGGTGTTAAAATCATTCCACAAGACACAATGTAATATGTCTCAGTTAAGAAGATGGGAAATGGCACATCAATGGATCATAAAGTCTAGAAAACCACCTAACCTAAATATTCGCTAATTTCAACCCAGAGAATACACCAGCACCACCTACCATCCATATAGTAAAAGAGAATCATTCAGGAATTTCAACTCCACCAGAGAAGTTTTCATCCTTACCAATCAAGTTGGCCTCACTGAAGACAACATCCTGTTCAGTCTAATTACTACTACTTCCTGAGGAAGATGCTATAATAGCATCGAAATATTGAAGTGTGTGTAAATATGTGTCAGTGTTTTTACTTTTATTTGTGCTTTACCATTTTCCTAATATTCTATCATTTTACAAATATTTGATTTGAAACTTTGAATAGCAAGTTTGGATTTAAAAATTGATAGTAGAGTCATACATTTTCTCTTTCAAGTTTAAATAGTTCATTGGTTTTCTGGCAGCACATGAAGCGAGCCAAGCAAGGAGTCGAATAATTTCGTCGAGTCAAAGAGTTAATACTCTTGTCCTTTGTTCTATTAGGATAAAGGGGAATACCAATCTCAGTTGCAAGTGAGCTGTTTCTTCCATCCTAATATGGGTGTGGGTGGTGGCTGGGAAGGGGGGAAGGCGGATACGCTGGTCGAGAGAAATAAGATGGGAAATGCATGACTCATTGTGCTCCTCTATCAACAGTTATTTATTTAAGGTCAGAAGAGACTGAAAGATGTAAATACGAGGTGAAGGGGGAGCATTTTGCCAAGGTCAACTATTTATAAGTGATCTTCTTCACTCTGGTGTTAGTGAGCCAGACAGGGAATAAACCCAGAGATATTTTTCTTTAAGCACGGCGTCTTACTACCCGTTCGGGTTATAGACTTATGTAATAGTTACGCTAATGGTATCAGGAATGAGGAAGGTTTTTATAGGAAGTGTAACTGCATTTGCATGGAGGGAGAGTGGAAAACCATTTAGGGAAATCCACCCTCAGTACAACCAACCGAGATTCGAACCTCGGTCTCCTCGTCATCAGCAGTCTAGTCTACTGCAAGAGTATTGTGTTTGTTAGAGCACGCGACCACTGAAGCGGATCAGAGAGAGAATAAAGGGCTTATTAAACAAGAGAACCTTTAAGCGGTTTCAAATCTAGATAAAATTTAAAGGGTTTCAAACATTAAAAACATTTAAGGGGTTTCAAATGAAAATAATATTTAATGGGTTTCAAACCTAGAGGACATTTAAGGGATTTCAAACTTATAGACTATAAGGGATTTCAAACGTATAGACTATAAGGGGTTTCAAACCTTGAGAACATTTATAAGAGGTTTCAAACCTTGAGAACAGGTTTCAAACCTTGAAAACACTTAAGGTGTTTCAACTTAAATAAAATTTAAGAGGTATCAAACCTAGAGAAACTTTAAGGGTTTAAAACCAAGAGACCTTTAAGGGTTCTAATAGAAGAGAACCTTTATAGGGTTTTGCGGCCTAGATAATATTTTGGGGTTTCAAGCCTTGAGAACATTAAAGATGTCTACCCTTTGTTTTTTCTTTGAATTTTTTGCACTTTGTTAAAAATAAATTAAATTAATTATTAAAATTGTATTATTTGGTGTTCGTTCAAAACTTTTCTATTCGATTGAAAATACTTTTCGCACATCCCTAGTTCATAATTTTCAGTAAAGATCTATTATGCCTATAAAATATTAAATACAATTTATGGCTATTCCTTTCAAGGGTAAATATCATACAAGTTCTATATTTATGTAGTGTGTTAATTTTTCCACGTTATTTTAATCTGTATTGTTTTTAAATTGATTCTTAAACCAAGTAATCTTGAGTGGATAGTTCTGGAATTTACTAAAGGTAAAGTATTGAAATGCTAGCAGTGTATAATGCTGTTGCTGTTAGCCATTATTATTAATATAAAATCTGGGATTCTGAATTAAAGGAAATATAGCTCAACTTTGACATTATATAATTAAAATCAATTCTTAAGCAATCACATTTTTTGACACTCTAAATGGCATAATACATTCTGACTTTAAATTTGCAAACGAAATACTAAAACTTGTTTCTTAAAATATAGTACCGTTTTTGATGGAAAACTATACAACTATTTCCAAACATTGAAAATTTAAAATAGTGGAAAAGATCCTTCATATTTGGTCAGAATTTTAAACATAGTAAGAATAAGAAAAACATTCCCAATACTGTATGGCATTAAAAAAAAGGTACAATTACATACTAGGCACATTTGAGAGTCACTCATGTAAAGAATTTCATCAATATGTGAAGATTATTAGCTTGCAATACTATACATTAACTAAATATCTAAAACAGTTTCTGACAACTTTTTCAAACTTTTTTTTTATGATAGCTCTAAGCTACATTTATTGAAGTCAGAATTTATAAATGTTTCATTATACTCAAGTTATTGTTATCAAATGGCTCTCTTTAAGTTACTACTTTAACTATCATAACTTTATATACATTTCTCAACATAAAGTCAACATATTGAAAAATGTTTGTACAATTTCACAAGTGTTACACACAACAAATATATTATTGATACATTTCAAAAGTGTGTAAAAGAATATTTTCAAGTTTAAATTACTAATTACAAAATACCCAACCAACACATTCAAACAAAATAGTTTTTTTATATCAATAGGTGAATTTTATTTCTGTTTAGATAAATATAGTGTCAAAATTTGTTTGAATATTATAATTTTTGTTCACTTGAATATACAATGCAATGGTCATAAGCATACTTCTTTCATCAAGTAAAAAAGTATGAAATGGTAGACAAAAATACAATCTATAAAAATATGTCGTCCAAAAATAAATAACATGGTTCAAACTAAAGATTTGTCAAGTATAAAACAAAAAAATTACAGCATTAACAAGATTATCCTTCTAGGTTATTACTATGTTAATACAAGTCTCTACAATTATCTGAAAAAGAAATACAAATACACAAAAGCATACATCTTTGTTTTTTAATGCAAGATCAAAACAATGTAATGAACTTGCATCAAACAAATGAAGTTAACAGTTTAGCAGTACTTATGTTGTATACATGATAACTTTAAAATCAAAGTGGTTACACATCGTGACTGGCCCTGTGAAAATAATTTAGAATGAAAACTGCTT
Organism: Timema podura; assembly: GCA_033556935.1. Classification (NCBI taxonomy): domain Eukaryota; kingdom Metazoa; phylum Arthropoda; class Insecta; order Phasmatodea; family Timematidae; genus Timema; species Timema podura. The sequence continues at coordinate 97,786,452 of JAVRXN010000010.1, read as the reverse complement.
AGCCGCTAGTTTATGGAAGCGACCTGTAAATCAGACACAACATACATTCATTTCACCTGCCTACACTAATGGTTTATATAAATAAAAATATTGTTTTCACACTTTATGTGGGAGAAAATGAGTAAAATATAGTGTTTTCTCAGCTGAAACATTTTCTTCTCAGGGTTAGAACCTTACTCGCAAATATATATCATGGTTTATTATAAACTACAGTTGGATGCAAACGTGCCAGCTTTGGAATAATATGTAGAGCTAAATTATTATTACAAGAAAAAGTATTTTTAAAGTCTGTCATCTACAATATGTTGACTAGCTAAAGAAAAAAATGAGATAAAAAATAGGAACTATCGAACTGACAAAGTGTCGAAAGTTTATGGTTGCTTTATTGGTGTTAATAAAATCAAATCATTCAATGGTAGCATATTTTAGTGTGAAAAAATAAATTAATTATCTAACTAAACATCGTAATTTAATTGAAAATTTATATATCTTTTTTTGTAGAAAAATACAAGAACCAGCTATCAAAATAAAATACAAAGGTTAATAAAACCCGTAAGAAATAAAAATTGTTGATATAAGCAGCTTATTGGCTGGAAGTCTAAAATTGATATGAATGTAAAGAAGAAAAAAGATTTTTTTTAAATTGATGGTGGCATATGTATTGAATTTAGAAATAATATTATACTACTTATATTTGAAATTGGAGCCATCTGAAATGTGTAAATGTATTTAACATTTTATTTTTTAATCGACTCATATATTTTTGAGGATACTCACTAGAGCTGGTCGATTAATGTGCTAATGTTTAAAATCAATATTTTGGAAATAAATTTGCCACTTTTCTATGGTCTTTAAAAGATTAATTTAACTTAAATGAATCAAAGTGTAAAATTTGGCGAACATTCTAAAAATAATGAACCGTGTTGTGTGAATTCAAAAGGTAAGATGAAACAATTCTTCACCCCTTCCCTCCCCAAAAATAAACACTGCTAAATATTGTGAATAATATTTGGACATATAATTTTATTTTTTTCCATTGTTTCAGCAAGAATTGGATTGTTAGTTTTATTTTCAATATAATCCAAACTTACTTTTTGGCACAGCATTTTAATATCCATCAGGGCTTTCCACATTTAAATGCACTAATGGGAAGGCAGGTAAAATTTAGTGGAGTTATAAAGATCCATTTAGTATATATCTTAAAGGAAAACATCTTTTTGCTTTTTGAGATGATTGTATTATATGTGGAAGGAGGTATAGGAGAGGTGGATAGGAACATATAAAAGTAACAGCAGAATATGGCTATTACAATGAAAAGAAGAACACAGTTCAACTTTACATTGCTGCCATTGGACAAAGAAGTAATGGCTGGCTCTTGAAGAAAATCCATTATTACCACCCAATCCCCGACCTAGGTTTTTTTATTCTATCGGGACTCATCAGAGAGGAGTGTTAAACTCGCAACACAACTTACTAAAAGGGAAAACCAAAAAACACAAAAGGGAGAAAGAGAAAAATGGTAAAGAATGATAGGACACTTAAATAGGAACATGTGAAAGGAACAAATAATACAAAGGAAAAACACAGGAAATGGCAACAATATAAAGTGTGAGCTGTGTTCTTATTTTCATTGTACAAGCCATATTGTGTTCATTCCTTTTATAATATGTTTCTACCCACCACTGCGATACTTTCTTCCAAATATAACCATTTAGGGAATTAAACCCACTAGACAAGCCTAGGTATCTTGAACATTATTTTTTACAGTTGAATATTTATTTTATAAGATTAACAATGTTTACAAGAGTAGTTTTATGCTTGTTGTGTTGTTTTTTCAAAATGTTGGTAAATTATGGATATATTTAATTATAGCTAAATATATATATATATATATTTATATAAAGTCAGTTTCAATGGGTTAATTTTATAGTTTAGAACTGTAAATAAAGGCATATTATATTTTTTTTCATTATAATTAAATGTTTTCTCAAGAGCAAAGAAAGACAAATAATCTTTTAAAATATTTGGGAACCCCTTATCTTTAAATGGCTAGCCAAAGGAATATAAAGAATATAAAAAAAATTGAGGTCTCCTGGTATTTGCTTTGATATGTTTAAATTTTGGTCCAGATTTAATAGGTTGGTTATGCCTAAGTTAAAGTTTAAAGGACATATTCATATGAAAGGGCTCATAGAATTTAATGTTTGAAAACATAATTAAGATAATCCCTGTTTTGTTTTGCATACGGGCAAAAAAAGACTTAATACTGCAGATGTGTATCATACCTAAAATATTGGGAGTGAAAATATTGTTTTCATATTTTTATTTATTCATTTGAGGTTTTTAACGTGCATTTTCTGGATTGACTGATTCTATCAGCATATGAGAAATTTCTGTGAATGACAGCAAAAGGGCCTACCAATTTTGCCGGGAAAGGTATTTTCACATACCTTCCAGATTATTTTATGTTTACAATTGACATGGGACCAACGGCTTTACTTCCCCTCCAAAGAAAGATGTACTATGGAATTTTATCACTCAAGAAAATCCTTCAACCCCAGCTGGGTTTGAACTCATGAACATCTGGTCCTGAGGCAAGTACTTTAACCAAGACTACAGAGGTAGCTATTTTTAATATTACTTGCACATATTGTTTGATGATAAGTAAATATCAAATGAGCATTCCCAAAAAGTTATTCACCTTAGAAAGAAATTCCCTTTTGAACAAATAAATTGTTCTATATGACATGTATTTGTAATATTCAGTCATTGTGTATAAAAAATGATTTAATATCTCTAAAGCCAGATAAATTTCTAACATTTATTGATTTTTAAAACTAATTTAGTGGTTGGATGGGTACAGTTTAATAATAATGAAAACTATCATTAAAAATAATTAAAATTTTGCCCTGGTTTGAATTTCTCCTGAAACACAACCTATAATCTTTACGAAGAGAATTCAAAAGTTAACATTATTATTTTAATTATATAATTTGTACTAATTTTGACAATAGTCAAGATTTATGAAGCAAAGCTAAAGATAATGACTAGCCCCCTCTAAAACCAACTTTACCTAAAACTATGGTGAGGTAAAATTAAGTATTCACATTCTTAAGTTGGGGTACAAGTTATTTGGAGCTAATGCTAAATCTGGTCCTAGATGCTAATATAACTTAAACAAAAGTGCCAATAATTTTTTTTTTATTTAATATTAACAATTTATTTCAATATAACTGTAGAGCATAGATGATCACTGAAAGTTATTATTAAATTGTCGATCCCAGTGGTCTTGAAGTAAAGGTCTTGCTTTAGGACCTGATGTATTAATGAGGATTGACGGATTTTTCTTAACAGATAATAATCCGTAGCACAAGTAAAGCCTTTGGCTCCATGTCAATTGTGTCATGTAAAAGAACCCTGGAAGGTATATGAGAATACCTTACCCACAAAATTGGTAAACCCTTTCGCTCTAGTTCATAGAAATTCTCATGTGCTGATATAATCAGTCTGTTTAGGAAGTGCACGTTAAATACCTCAAATAAAAAAAATAAAAAATATAAATATTATTATATCTAAGGGAAATAATATGTTTTTGAATAGCATAAATTTGTATCAAATACATGGTGAAAAGCTCCAGACATGCAATAGACTGGAAGACTGGTGATATGGAGTTTGGGGTTAACATTTTTGCTGTATGCACCAAGTGCGGCTTTCTGTGTGTGACTCATCACTGCTGCAGATGCTTTTTCTCTGAATTACCCTTCCTACCCCTACTTTATAGCTTAAGTTAATAACCCGTATGCTAAAATAACAAAGAAAAAATTTGTTAAATACAATGATTGTGAATGAAAAGTTACTTGTTTAAATAATATAGTGTGTTTAATTTCACACTTTATAATCAATTAATAATAACTAAAAAAGGCCACTAACATATATCCTACAAATTCATGTTGGTATATGGTTCCCCCTATGTTGTTTAGTGAAAACATTTTTACCAATTAAATTAGTTTTAAATAATTCAAAGAGATTAAACTAAACATTTAAAAAATATTTTTGATCAAACAATTTTTTTCTAAGTCAAAATTCAATATGAATAAATAAAACTTGTCTACACATTTTAATATTTAGATATCCACTGTAGAACAAGCAAGTAGCCAGAAATAATATAAGCTGCTTTATTTATGAGACTATTAAATAATAAACACATTGGCATAACATAATATACAGGATGAATTTTATATTATTGCAACATAAGATATTAATTTTTATATACCTTTACTTAGAAAAATAATGCTTGCCAATTACAAATGAATATCAGGAGGTTATAGAGACTCATAATTAGTCTTTATCTTCCATATGTACTAATTGATATGACAAACTTATTATAATTATATAAGCCTATCAGTGATCATTAAAATATGCAGAATAAGTCAAGAAGGAAACTATAGGAATTTTAATGTAGTCTTTGATGAAACAGGAAATTGGAACAACCTTGATTCAAACTAATAAGTAGTCGGCAATAAAAACAATTTTTTAACAATTTGGCATGGAAGGAGACTAAATATTTTATGCTATTAAATTATCTTAATGATAAATTATTTTATGAATAATGAACATTATTACTAGAGTGTCAAGTTTATGAATAAATATAGTTATATTTTTTTAATATAGGCAACAAATAGTTTTAAAAAAATACTGCTTCTCAATACCCGTTTGGATTACACGCGTATGTACTAATTATGCCAATGTTTTAGGAATAAGTAAGCTTGAATTTAGAGAAAATATACCCACATTTGGGTGGAGGAAGAATGGAAAACCATTGAGGGAAAAAATTTGGTACACCTGACCAGGATTCAAATTGCGATCTTTCTGTCACCAGCAATACAATTTATTGTGAGAGTGATACTGTAATGATATTAATCCTCCATCCCTTTATTGATTAAAACTAATCTTAACATGATATTAAGTTTCTTATTTTATAATTTAATATTTTTATTCATCTTAGTCAAGACAACCATATTTCTCTTTTGTTGGCACGTGTCAAGGTCATATTCATTTCCTGGTTGAACATTATGAAACAGGTGCATTTAGACTCCACCACCTATACATTTTCCCGCTTTCTTACAATCTTTGGTTGGTGGAAGAAAATAAATATAATTGATTTTGAGTTCGAGCCTCAGGAATCTACAGGGTTTACCCAGGCAAATTCATAAGATGTGGTGTGGCTTCTGTATTAATATTTAGCACCGCGTCTTACTACCCGTTCGGGTTATACGCTTAAGTACTAATTACTCTAATGGATTAGGAATTGGAAGTTGAATTTAGAGGAAGTGAACCCGCATTTGCTGGAGGGAGAGTGGAAAACCATTAGGAAAAACCACCCCCAGTTCACCCGACCGAGATTCGAACCTCGATCTCCCCGTCCTCGTGGTCGAGCTCAACACGACTAGCGCGTTAGCCAACTACGCCACTGAGGCGGGTTGTGGCTTCTGTAACTTGAACTTATTCACATCCTATTTGTTGAGGAGACTGGACGTATCAATTACTTGAAGCTGTAACCTGGTAATTGATTCTTTAATTGATTTAGTAAGTAATGAGATCTGAATAATTATATTTTCATGACACAATAAAAAGTGACTATTTTCAATGGCTTTATATTTCTTTATTATCATAATTATGATTATGTCAAATAACTAAAATGTCACCCTTCTGTGGGACTCCTTATTTATTTTTCGTATTGTAATAACACATTAAAGGTCATCCATAAACTACTAAATGCTGTTGATGGAGGGGGGAGGGGGCGGGAAGGTATAGGATAGTAATTTATTGTTGTATTGGCAATGTCATCTGGTAACCATGGTGGTCACATGATACAGCTCTAATATATAGGTTGTATGTGCATTTTATAACTGGCTGTAGCTTGTAATAAATAGTCTTGGTGTAAGACAAATCTTCAAAAAACTTTTATAAGTTCAGCATGTCCGTGCTTATTTAAAAAAAAAAGCATCACAGCATCTTACTACCTGTTCAGGTTATATGCTTTAAGTTCTTACTATTCCAATGCTAAAACCTAACATAGTGTTGAAAGTAAACACAACTTCGTGATGCTAAAAGCAGTCGATTTTGATGCTCTAAATTTAGCTGTGTTAGTGTGTTATGGAAATCCTACAAACAGAAATTGAAGTTCTATCTTCAAGGAAAAAGAGTAATAGCAGCAGAAGATAAGGTAAATATCGGCATTTTAACGAGATCGTTTGGTGACAAAGGGCTCTCAATATATAACAACTTAAAGCTAGCAGAGTCAGCCAAGTATGAGAAGTAATGGCTGCATTTTAAAAACATTTTACACTGTAGAAGAATACAGTGTGTGAAAGGTTCGTGTTTAATGGAATATTAAAAAAGGACGAACAATTGTTTAATTTTTAACCAAGTTGAAAACACAGGCAGCACTACACAAGTGTCGTGATCAAACTTATAATGTAATTCAAGATCGTGTTGTGTTTTGTATTGGTGATAAAGGGATAGTTGTGAGCATGTTAAGAGATTTAGAGCTAACTTTAAAATAGGCTGAAGAGTTTTGCTATATTGTGTAGATGCCCAAAAGCAAACAGAGGAAATTCATTGTGAAAGCAAGGACCATTTTGTAGTGTTGTAAGTGGTTGAAAGAAAAACATTTTTTTGGGAACCATATAATCAACAGCAACAAGAAATTGGGGTGTGATCAAGACTCATGCAACTGAGTAAGTGGGATATGTGTCCCATCACTCTAAGCTATCTAATACAGAGAAGGTAGGAATCAAAATAATAACAATCACCAGCAGCAGGTCAGCAGGGATCCTCTTCTGTCTGTAGTAAGTGCGGCCATTGCCTATAGAAAGTGTTCTGCTTTCAATCAGGAGTGTTTTTTTTTTCAATGGCCTTAACCATTTCTCGAAAATGTATGGGAAACTTATTTATAGCATCAATGTTGCTGAAGATGCAGGACAGCCTTTATGACGAATTGGCATAGTATGTTAATCTTTTGTTTAGAAATTTAAAGATGAAGTGGAAGTAGATATTGAAGTTGAGACAAAAGTGATAGCTTTGAGTACCGTAAAAAAGTTGAATTCACTTCCTGAAGCATTTGTTAACTGAAAGGATTACGTTGACAGCTTATGGAAATAATTATCTTTTAAAACTCAAGGGTAGAGTGAGATTGAATGTATTCTGGAACATTTTTTTTACTACTCTGGACTTTGAAATCATATCAGCAGAAGTTGAATGTATAGTAGGCCTGAACGCTTCTATACAACTGAAATTGATTAGAAAATGGTTTGCTGTGAATGACAATTTAAAGCTTCTTGAGGCTTATAGAAATGTTTTTACAGGCCTAGAAAAGGTACCTGGTAGAGTTAAAATATATTTGGATCCAGCAATTTTGGCAGTTGTAGTAAAGCAAGGCAGGTTTCCCCATTAAGCTATAGATAAATTGAAGGTACCTCTGTTTAAATTAGAATTTTTTTTATTATAACTAATATTGACTGTCCAATGGATTGGGTGTCTAATTTGACCATAGTATAAAAACCAAATGCTATGATTAGGTTATGCTTGGCAGTGGCGCAGGAACTAAGGGGTACGGGGGTAAATTTTACCCCCCCCCCCCAAAAAAAAAATGAGGGGGGTAAAAAGTGTCATTTTTACCCCCAAAATAATACAGTAAAACTTTTAGATAGTGTAAACATCTTATTGAGGCAAGATACAATGTTCACAATATGTTAACATAATAAAAATAAAATGTGCTTGGAGCATACACTGAAGAGATTTTGAAAACTCTGAAAGTGATACCAGCTACATCAGCTACTGCAGAAAGAAGTTTTTCAATACTTGGATGCACTAAAAACTATCTTCACTCCACGATGAGGCAATGTAGACTAAATCACCTGAGAGGCTCAGCAAAATTGAAATTGCAAAACTGGTTAGTAGTTTTATAGCTAGTAAAAATATAGGGCAAAGGTGTATGGAAACCTACTTTAATTTTCAGTGTTTCATAATTTTTAGTTGAGCTGCATCAGATAACATTTTTCTTAATATGTTTTGTGTGTATTAATTCTAATGTTTGGAATGACTAAAATAAATGAGAAAAATGCACAGTGGGACCATTAAATACAGTTATCCCTCGTTATATGCGATCTCACTTTATGCATTTTCGCTATAACACGATTCAAAGAAATTAAAAAAAAATAGTGCATGGTCAGCTGGAATTTCGCAGTCATCCTGTGCTGTGGTGGTGTGACCTTGTGTACACACACATTCCAGTGAAAGCATTGATCTTTACTGTGCAGCTTGAGGTTAGGGGGGTGGTATTGACAACATTGGATATGCATGGGAAGAAATTAAACAGTCCTGTATGAAGGGAGTTTGGAAAAATATTTGGCCTGAAGTTTCTGATTCTCATGATTTTGATCCTGAACAAGAACTTTACAATTCAAGAAATGACATCGTTGACATAGCAAGATGTTGGATTTGAGGACAAAGACCAGGCAAATGTGGATCAATTGCTCCAATCCCACTTAACAGAACTCACCAATGAAGATCTTCTAGAAATGGAGAATGGCATAAAGAATGAAGAGGAAGAGCCTTATGTTGTTGAGCCTATCAAACAACTTCCAACAAAACAATTTGCTGATTTATTTAAGCACAATGACAGTGCAAGAGAATGGCCGTAACATGGATATAAGCACCAAAGTTGCCAGAGAGATCCATAGTTCTTTGGCTTGCCACAAATAACACTATAGATAGAGGGAAAATGCTGCCCGTCAATTGAGTCAACATTTCATCAAAGAAATTGAAAATCGTCAGTCTAAAGACCCAGGGTCTTCACAACAGCAAGAGTTTACCATTCCAGGGCTTTCAAGAGAGCAAGAGCTTGCCGTCCCAGGACTTTCATGCCAGTAAGAGCTTACCGTCCTAGAGCCTTCATGCCAGCAGGAGCGTACAATCCAGGGTCTTCGAAAAGCTTAAGCCTACATCCAAGGGCCTTCAAGAAAGCAAGAGCTACAATCCTAGGTCTTATGCCAGCAAGATCTTACCATCCAGGGCCTTCAAGAAAGCAAGAGCCTACCATCCAGAGCATTCAAGAAAGCAAGAGCCTACCATACTAGGGCCTTTATGCCAACAAGAGCTTACCGTCCCAGGGCCTTCAAGAGAGCAAGAGTCTACTATCCCAGGGCCTTCAAGAAAGCAAGAGCCTACCATACTAGGGTCTTTATGCCAACAAGAGCTTACCGTCCTAGGGCCTTCATGCTAGCAAGAACTTACCGTCCCAGGGCCTTCAAGAGAGCAAGAGCTTACCGTCCCATGGCCTTCAAGAGAGCAAGAGCTTACCGTCCAAGGACCTTCAAGAGAGCAAGAGTCTATTGTCCCAGGGCCTTCAAGAGAGCAAGAGCTTACCGTCCATGGGCCTTTGAGAGATCAAGAGTCTACCGTTCCAGGACCTTCAAGAGAGCAAGAGCTTACCATCCAAGGGTCTTCTGAAGAGATAAAAGCCTACCATCCAAGGTCTTCTGAGAGATAAAAGCCTACCATCCAAGGGCCTTCAAGAAAGCAAGAGCCTACCATCCTCGGGCCCTCAAGCCAGCAAGAGCTTACCGTCCCAGGGCCTTCAAGAATGCAAGAGCTTCCCATCCAAGGCCCGTTAAGAGAGCAAGAGCCTACCGTTCAAGGGCCTTCAAGAGAGCAAGAGTTTCCAGTTCAAGGGTCATCAAGAGCCTACCGTCAAGAGCAAGATAGTGATAGTCCAGATTTGCCAAATCCAGTTATTTTATCATGCGATTGAAGATTAACAGTAAGTGTACCTGTAGCATTGTGTTAATTAGATACATCGATAAAAATTGTGTTTGTTTAAAAATTTCAGGGATTGAAGATTGACAATAGGTGTATGCTACCTAATGCATTGTACTAGTTATATAAATTTAAAAATTGGCATTCAGTTACAAGTTTTAGGTTTTTATTTCCTTTGGAGTAATCCCTATATCACCCATGTTAAAATAATTTCACTTGCTTTTCGTGTTACGCGATTATTTATCAGAACCAATCACTCGCGTAGTGTGAGGAACAGCTGTATTACATTTTCCTGTTATTTTCTTAATCTCAAAAATGTTATTCCCTATAAGAGCACATGGTTATTCCAACCCCCACCCCCACCCCCCTAAATAAAAACGTTCCTGCGCCACTGATGCTTGGGCCAAACAAACTTAATGTAGCTGTTAAATGCCCTCAATTTTTAATTTTTTAATTCCTACTATTTAGGATATAGTTTGTTGGTATGTAATAAATAATATTTAGAGTTTTAGACATGAGAAATGGATCCTGGTACTGTGAGTTGGATGAAGAATCCCCAGTCTAAACCACTTTTCACTATCACTATGTTTGTTATTGATGGAATGGATTGTTTTGTGATGGCTCCTACTCCTGAGATTTAAAAAAAAAGAAAAGACAATGAAGCTCTTTGAGGATGTATAAGGGGTTTGTCCTTATTTTAATTATTTTATTATATCCGCTAAAGATCAAGAATATCATCACACATTTGTAATCAAAGTTTAAGAGAACTCAAGAACATATGGGATAAAGTGTAATCCTGACAAACTGCAGTTACAAATGATTAATATCAAGTTTATCGGATTTACAATTTTTTGTGAGGGGTTATGAACTGATCTAAAGCAAATAGGGGTCGTTACCTATATGGATAGGTCAAGGAATAAGAAAGATTTGTTATGATTCATAGGTTTGGCAAAATATTTATCAAAGTTCATTATTCTCTTTATTTGAGGGATTTAATTAGGAATGATGTTGATTTCAGCTGGCGCCCAAAGCACAGTAAAGAGTTTGTTAACTCAAAAAAAAATTGATAGCTACTGCACCAGTGTTGCACTTCTATTGTATTAATAAACCATTACATAATAAAACTGATAGCTATAAAGGTGGAAATGGCTCTGTATTGTTGCAGGATGCACATCCTTTAGCCTTATCATCCATGGTAGTCACAGAATCAAAACAATGTTACTCCTAAATAAAAAAATAACTTTTGGCTGTGGTCGTATCTTTGGAAAAATTTTATAATAGTACTGGGATTCTAATGCATGTTAAATATGAGCAGAATTCCTTGGAGAGTCTCCTAAAGAAGGGTATGAATAAGTTGTTACCTAGGTTACAGCGGTTAATGTTCAGGCTTCTTGATTCTTAAATACAATATAACCATATCAGACCTTCCAGCTAGAGAAATGAATATTGCCAATACATTGTCTAGTGTTTTCCTAACAGATGAACATGCAGATTTTTCTTATACAAAGTTATTTGTTTATAATAATAATGAATTAATTAATCAATCAAATAAATATTTCTATGGAAAATCATCTTTGTTGATCAAAGCTATTAATGGAGATCAGAATTGAGTAATATTAAAAACAATGTTATTAAAAGAATGCCTGTTAATGGAAATGTGCCTGAGAGTTTATTCAGATAGTAGAGCATAAAATACTACTTGAGGTTTTCAAATAATTTGATTTTTTAAGAAAATATGCCAATGTTCCAAAAAAAGCTAGTACCCTATTTGCTCAAATTGTTACATGAATGTAATTACGGCACTCTAAAAATTAAACAAAGAGCTAGGCAAGGCTTGTTTTGAAATAATATTACTATTGATATAGAGTGATTCATCCAATTCTGTAATTTGTGTAGCCTAATTTCTAACAACAATGTAAAGGACCCTTTACAACCTTATCCCTTAACAAATCGTCCATGGGAAAGCATTGGGTGTGATCTTTGTGAGTTCAGAAATCTAAATTATCTTGTTTGTTGTGACTCATTTTCTAATTGTATTTAACTTTATACTACTACTAATAAGGATTTTGAGACAGTTATTTATAAGTTGAAATTTATTTTTTACAAATAAGGTGTCCCGGATGTTTTGTTGGGTGATAGTGCCTTTTTTTAATAGGGAGCTCTAATATCTACATAATATTAAATGAGGGGAGGGGGGAGGGCGGGGTTTGGGTGATGGTGGATACATCAGTGTTATTTAACACAGATCTTACTTTCTAATGTTGAAAAAATATTATTATTAATGTTCATATTTTCACCATTAATAAACATATTTATAGATAAATTCTGATTCTGAGTAGTACTTAATCTGAGTCACTCTTTTAGTGTCACAAAAATTTCCCTATGAAATAATGACATTATCTATTCTTTATGTGAAAGGTTACATAACAAAGATTAGGGGGTGGGGGTGTCAGGTTAAATATTTACATGGTCTTCATGGGGTGGGGGTGAGGATAAAAGGAAGATAAGAAAAAAAGTTGTGTGGTTTATGGATGACCCTTTAGACCATTTGGCCACCGAGCGGGTTCAGTTAATTTACTCACAGAAATAAGTTTTATTTTAAGATTTTTAAAAAGAAGTTAACAGGATTTCAATAATTAGTATCATAAATTATTATTTTAGCTTCGTTTTCTTAAAGAATAATGCCATGTGTATTAAAGGCAATAATGTCCAGACCCAATTATGAAGTGTGCAGAATTCCTAGCTATGTGTAGCATCTAGATATCAAATGGACAAACATGTACTGTATCTCAAGGAAAAGAGAAGTGAACAAAGTAGAGTTTTATGAATTACCAGTAACACTGTACAAATATGTTAAGATCAATTTGAGAAAAAATTTAAACTATTTAAAAAAATAATGGTCACACATAACAGGCTGACAAAACAATCCCAATATAATTGCTAATTTATGTCATCTCACACCTGGTTTTGTATTTAGGCAATTATTAGAAACAATATTATTGTACTAGTTTGTTTGAGGAGTGAAGTACACAACCCAGTTAAATAACCATTAGCTAGGAAGAAGATACTAAAACATCACGTGCACTGCAGAATACAAACAAAAAGTAACAAAAGTTCAAATGAATGTCAGCAAGATAAACCGCCATCATTGAACAGAGGATTTTCTACCATAGTGCAGACTAGGTGCATTCCATCATAGTAGCTGTAATCAGGGACATAGGGCATACCTCTGATTAAGAACCCAACCCAGACTTATATACTTCGAAACTATAAGCATGCCAGTATATATATATCATAATGGTAGGAATCATAACATTCCAAACATCGTGGAAGAAGTGGACATTGGAGCAATGATAATGAGAGTATTCAAAGAGACTCTGTAGCTAAAATAATAATCCTTAGAGTTGTGCTTATGAATAAAGTGGTAACTTTTCTGTCTGTGGTGCCAAATGATAAAGTTAAAACATCTCAAGCATTAAAAGAGTGGAGGAGGACTACTCAAAGCTGATTGGGGAAGGTTTAATTTAAAATTTATAGGAGAGCAGATTTTATATTGAGCTGGAAAGTTTTGTACTGCCATTCTTGATGATAAACTAAATAAGTTAGAAAAGGTTTACTTCAAGTAGTAGTTTTAAATGGTATTAAAAAAAAAATGATGGTAATGTCAGACTGTGCGGCGACTAGAAATAAAAAAAAATTAACAAAGCATTGTATCCAGACAAATATCCACTGCCCACCAACAAAGCGCATTTGCAAGTCTATTCCTGGGAGGAATCTTCTCCAAAGTGGATTTAGACCAAACATATACCCCAGTGAAAGTGATCACTGTAGAAGTAGCTGTGTTAGCTGATTTATACCAATTGCGGTCTCTACAAAGTACATTGGTTGAATTGCACTTTGGGCAAACACAGCCCCTGTGATTTATTAATGCTTAATGGAGGGGCTATAGCAAGCATTCCAATTGTAGTTATCTGTATATTCAGTGCTATATCAATTAAATATTAGGATTCTGAGTGAACATCACTAGGCTTCATCTACTGGTAACAAATGTCAAGGCAGTTCCTAGAGCTTTTACTCCTCAAAACTAGATAGAACTTCAAGCATTGCTAGGATTCATTCCTTTATATAAGCATCTCATGCCAAACAAGGCCACAATCATAAAGCCACTCTACTAGCTGCTAGATGGCTCCAATAATAGTGGACTGGAAAATACAAGGATGCTCTCCAAGCAGTTAAGGTCTACTGATCCAAGCTAAACATTTACTGCATCATCTGATGCATAACATATTTATTTAGAGCGATATTTGCTCACAAAAATGAAGGTGTAACTGAAGTACATGTCAATGCTTTATGCACCCTTTTGACATCAGAAAGGAATCACACCTACGTCAACCAAGAAACTCTAGCCATTATGTTTACATTGAAACACTAACATTAGTATGGCATACATTTCTTTCTGTTAACATATTATTTGCCATTGTTAGGGATTTTTTGGCCACATCACCTACCCTATTGGTGTTGTCACTGAAGATGCTGAGATGATCATTCACTGTTCTTTTGAGATGTAACATCATCCTGGAAAGAAGAAGGGCAATGTTAACTGCACAAGCCACTTATAACAGACTGAATTGTCTGATCCAGCTGATGTATATTTGGTACAAGGCGATCCACGCACACTGTTCTCAGTACAGGTACAGCAAAACAAAGAGGATAAGGCTTGGAGAAAGTGATATAGTGGACATTACATGGGTGGTTCACACTAAAAGAAGTGAAGTATGCACTGTTCACTGACTGTTGTAACAAGTGATCACTGATTAAAGCTGTCTCCATGGAGGAAACAGGTTGGTAGGATGTAATTTGTAGCATTATTTAGATCAAGGCTGTGGCATAAAGCTATGTTTGGTGGACTAACATAGAAAATTAGATAGGAACTGCCGTGAAGTTGTACCAAACATGTCAAGAGGTACAAACGCCCTTAAAGTGCAGCTCTTCATTCATGGGCAACACTAGACAATCCATGGTCTAGGATCTACATAGACTTGAGGGTATTTTAAAGGTCAATAATTTTTGCAAATAGAGTGACGCCTATTCTAAATGGCCCACGATCAAGCCAACTACCCTTACACAACCTTTGCAACAATATACCATCTGACAAATTTATTTTCAAAATTTTTAATCCCTGATGTAATTGTATCTGACAAATATTGACAACTCCTTTCCATCCAGCATCAATTGGGTCAATTCAATAGTTTGAACAGTTGATACACAAATCCCAAGAAAATAATTGTCAAGCCAGAATTTCCAGAGCTTTATTTACTTAGAGGAGTACACCTAGTCCCCTTACTAGCCAATTACTGTCTGAGCTTCTTATGGGACAGTAAGGTAAACACCTTTGAAAAAGATCTACCCAGATACTTGCTTCTCAACCAAACAAGAAAACTGGCTAGAAACTGCTGTGACCTTCACAATGTTTGGAACCTATGGATTTATGGACCCCAGTATACATTAGAGAATTTAGTGCATGGCACCCAAAGTGATTGTTAGGAGTTAAAATACTAAGGATGTGGGTGTACTTGATACAATATGAAAATATTGTACACTGCGTCATCTTTTGACAAACTATGAGAACAAATATTGGGTGTGGGATATTGTCGACTAAATTTTATTTCATTATCAAAAAACAAGCAGTCTAAGGAAGTGTGCCCCCAATGATATCATAGATACTTGTGTCAATCCCAGCACTAGTCCAGCAGCAGAAGAACATCAGCATAAGGCATCATGCAGGAGAAACATTTTTGTGAGGAAAACCATCAACCATCAACTCTAAGGAAACACAGTGATACAAGCAGACCACTCCTGAGTTACGGATCATTGGGCGGTCCTGACCACAAAAAATACTGAGAAAAGATTTTGTGCTGGCCATATGGGGGGGGGGGGGGGGGGGGTGCAAAAACCAGGAGTGAGATAAGTATATATAAACATTATAAATTGCACTCTTTATCTATAGAACTAAAAAGCATGCTCAATAGATTAGATAAGTTTAAGATATTTACTATTATGATTTATACCCTGGTTTTATCAAAGAAGGTATGGTAGAGCACTAAATATTTAAATAATTACATACAAGCATATCTTTAAGCTTTCAAGGCCAGCAAACCTCCACAAAGGTATTTTGGGCTTTTATCTTCTTAATTCCCCTTTATTTCTAATGATTTAGCTTAATGCTCTAAAGCTAGGGTTTCCTCGGGTAGCGGTGCCGCAATCTAGCGGCCGTAATATGACGTTGAATGACATCACAAAAACGTTGTCCGTACAAACAATCGAGCGTGGTTTCCTAGATAGCGTTGACTGCCACCGTCATGCCAAATAGCGGTGCCACCATTTGTATCACGGCCGTCATTACGGCCACAAACAATTTGGTACCGTTTTTTGAAGTCATGCGGTGAACTTTTCACTAAAAATGAGTCAAAATTGGAGTAACTGCGGATATTGGCTTCTTGTTTCTGTTGTATGGCTTTGAAGTTATGTCTTCTCTTATGTAATTCAGTACATAATCAAACAACACTGGTGTTAAACGAAAATATTCCCTGAATTTTTCTTGATTGCAGTGCAGATGACGACGCATTAAAATTTCATATGCACCTTCTGTAGCACGGCTTTTATAAATTTTACTTTCCTCCGAACGTTTCTTGTTGTCGTCTTCTGATGACTCTTCATCTTCCAAAAATACTAGTAATGCCAAATCAAGATCATCCATTTTCAAATTACAAATTCATACTTTTCACACCGTCACGACGACATACAAGGGCTAGGTTTACATAAAATGGCCACCGTCACGGAACGGCCGCCACACAGAAGACGGCTGACGCTATATTACGGCCGCTAAATTACCGCACCGCTACCCGAGGAAACCTCAGCTTTACTAATTAATAACAATCTAAATTTGTTCATCATTGTAACTGTGTTTTTTTAAGTTATCAGTATAGATAGTAATGAATAAAACTGGTAGCTTATCGGTTGTATTTTTAAAACCAAAAGAAATGTTCCTTAAACTTTATAATTTATAAATAAACTAAATAGGATTACTATTTATTTTGGAGTCCAACTACCCTCCCCCTCCCAATTTTTTATCTGGGGGCCACTGAGAACATGCCATCCAGTCATTATAACACACACAAGTGATTGCAATGGAGTGAAATTCCTTTAAAACAAAATATATTATGTAGTTTGAATTTATTTTGAATAAGTAGTATTTACAACGCATCTAGTTTCAGACAGTACAATCCAAAATAGATTAGCTTAATCTGAATCTAAGTGCTAGTGAACAACATTTCTGATCCATAACAATGTACTCCTTTTATACACAAATAAGATCTGACACATGGGATCGAACATAAGGTAACCAACCTACCTTATCATCCATGAATTAATGAAGAAAAGCTTAAGATAACAAACTGAGAAGTTGTGGCTTAGGCATTGAACAAAGCTCAAAATTCAAATAGCTATTAAACAGGTCAGCAACTCACCATGACCATCGGAAAATTATCTATAACTTATTTTTGTATGGTCCTGAACACATGATCAATTTATTAATATTTTGTTGTTGTTGAAAGGCATAATATAGTAGGGAATCACAATTTTCATTAAATAAAAGTTAATAAATAAAGTATATAAAGTAGAGTATTATAATTTTTCAATTTTGATTATGATTAAAAGATTCTCTATTTGTATCTTTTAAACATTTCATATTTTATTGCTGTTAATTATGTTTAATGTTATTTCATGTTTAAAAATTATTTTAGCAATTAAAGGGTGGCCACTTAAACTCAAATAAAATTCCAGCACAAGGTCTGGTTTCTTGGTAAAAAAAGATTTTTTTTAAAATCTCTTAACCTTACCTTAGGTTGCGAGACTAGGAACAAATGATTCGGAATGAAAATATTTTGTAAAATGTGTGTTGAATATGAACATTCCACCAAATTTTAGTATTTGAGCAAGTATAGCTTGCACAATTCATATCCTATACAACCTCAATTATCTCTTAAAACACTTTAAATTACTTCAGAATAGGTGTTTGATAAGAAAAAATATTCTTAAACCAACTTTTAATGAGAGACATCGCCAAGAAGAATGGACCCTTTTCTCTCCCCCTCAAATAAAATTTAAAGTACAACCATGGAATTACTTTGCATCAACACATTTTTTTTAAATATCCGGATCAGAAAGTCAATATCTGACTTGTGATGTGTGCTCAGCCACAAGTAGAGAGTAAGCAAGTTAAATAGTAATACGTATGTATACACCCAGTGGCATCAGAACTTTATTTATGTAAGAGGTGGGGAGGGGGGAGAATCATAAATTTGTTTAGAAACATGATTGTGCCAAAAATCAAAGGGATCCTTAGAAAGTGGTCTTACCCTAGCAAATGTTTGAAAATTTATAAGCTCCTTAAAGCTGTTTAGAGTATGGTCCTCACCTTTAAATTCCTGAGAGAAGGCAAAATTCAATCACTTTTTCTGGGTGTTTTCCCCAAAGCACAAAATTCAAACATAATTCCCGGTTTTCCCGATCAGTGGCCACTCTGACTAATTACTATTAATTAACTAATCAATTTTTTTTGGCGAAGCCTTATTTGGCCACCTGGTGAAAAGGAGCAGTTTAGAATGAATCAATACAATAGATATATCATTATTAAAATAATAAATTAGTCCAGAAACAATAAATTAAAATGCGTGAATATTTATCTAAGCAAATATTATTAATGTTTAGCAAATTTATTTATTTTATCTTTGACTGAATGAAGATATTAAGTTTTTGCATTGTTTATCAAGTGTCTTGACACCTTAGCTCAGTCAGCAACATGTCTGTCTACTTAGCTAAGGATCCTAGGTTCGTATCCCAGCATGGGCGAAAAATTTATCATTGGTGAAATATTAGTTAACCCTTTCACAGTGATGAATTAATGGCCGGGCACTGGATGTTGTGCCTGTCCTAGTCTTAAGTAAGGGATATGACGCTACAACAGGCCTAGCAAGCCGGTAGTGGAAAATATATGGATAGTATAAAAAATTACTCAGGCCACAGGCTGCAAACAGTAATGGATGTAAAATAAAAGAGTTTATCAAGTACCTGGTTATAGCGTAGTACATATATTTTTTTCAATTTCCCCTGTAAATGTTAAAGGTTATCTTGAATCTAGAGGGTTAAGTCACAATATAAGTTATACAAAGTTCGCGAAGCTTGTCACAAGGAATGTAGGGAGGTTTAACCCTTTTGTGGTTTGTGGTTAATTTTTTGACCAGAGCTATTAGGCTCAAAATATCATGACAGAGCATACAAAATTCAACCTACTTGTTTTAGTTGTTTACTGGAATGCTCAATGGTCAAAATATGAACCTCTATGTAGTTACATGATTTGCCAACAGAACCTATTAGTTATTATGGTCGAATATTTGACCCATTGCTCATCTATGCATTAGCGTGTGGATCATCTTTGCACTTGTTGATATAAGTATAAAATTGTGTTGGTAATTTATTAATAATTACTAAATTGGTTTTTTGCTATGCTTATATAAGTAATAAAGTATTGATTGTGTATAATAATCACTTTGTAATAGCCAAATTAGTTGTAATATCTACATTTCATTCTCATACCAGTTTCCTAACCTCAATTTTCACAATTTTTTGTTGGATTTTTAATGTTATTTACTAAATATCTGAAAAGATATTTTACAAAAAATGAAAAGGAATTTATGGATTATAGTAAATATAAAATATATTTCATAGGTTTCCGATAACTGGATTTTTCAGCTAACTTGTTATAAACAAAACTATGTGACTGCTACACTTTTTTTTTAGGTTACATGAGGTAGTAAATCATTAGTTATGTTACGATGGAGTATTGTGTGTGGTATTTAGGGAATGCTTACTATCCATTTGCTGTACTTTGCTACTGCTAACTTTTTATGAGCATTTTTATGAGATAAAATTTTAAAATTCATAAAAATACAATATAAAAAATTGTATTTTTATCAAAATATATATAAATAAATTAGAACTTTTCTATAAGGGTATTTATAAAATAGATTTAGTCTTTTCTTAGGTATGTGTGTGTTTATTTGTCTTCTCAGAAATTTTTTTTTTTTTTTTTAAGATTATGTCATCTGGATATTGCTAGTTATCTAAACAAACTTAGTGAATAGCAGGCATTGATTCAGACTGGAAAACTATGCATAAAAAATATTTCATACTTTATTTATTTTATAGTTAATTTTTTACTTGTTAACATTACATTAATTAATAAGTTGTGTAAAACATGGCGAATAAAGATTATTGAATAATGTTTCAACTGTGGTTAATTTATTAACCAGTTGAACTTCTTTGTCTCAACAAAACCCTAAACGGACTGTGGTCAATAATTTAACCACACATTGTGTTCAATATTTCAGGTGAAAGATGAAAAATTATAAAATTAGCCCTTAATACATGAGGTATAACATTGTGATGTATAAGTATTAAAAAATTTATTGAAAAAAAAAGTTTTGCCCTATAAAGGGTTAATAGAAATAATTATACTAATTTTAAAGCTAGTCTTAAATTTTCTTTTTAAATACATTTTGATTATATATCCTATAGCACATTTATTTTTAATCCATCAACTTATTTATTTAAATAGATTGTAAACACAAATATAATAAAAAAACTGTCACTATGTAAAAATATAACTGCATTATGGTTAATGGTACATAAAAAATGAAAGTGGTTTTGTTTCTACCACTGTTTCCTGCGTCATTTTCCATTTAAGCACTAAACATTTTAAAATATGACTTAAAAATCACAATATAAATGAGATATTACTCAATATTATTATTGTATTTTAAATGCATTATAAATATTGCTTAATCTCACATAAACATATATTTCATAGATACAAATGGCCAAATAGCAGTAAAACCCTTAATCTTTTAAGATATTTAACTTCCAATAAAAATAAATACTATTTTTTTATTGTTTCAAAAGTTTCAACAATTCAAAACTTACATTAGTGTTTTTCAGTCTTTCAATTTTGTTTTGCAACAAGGGCATCCAAAAGTCTAAGTTTAGCTTTTGCCTTTTTGTAGCTATCATAAACATTTTCCATAGGAATACGATCTTCTCGCTTCAGTTTTCTGCCAGTCTCTTGCTGGAAATCATATTCAAACTCATGAAGCATTCGACGAAGTCGTTTTTTTCTCTTCTCGTGTTGTTCTTTGTTGGGTTAGAAGTTCTGATCTGCAACAAAGCCACAGCAAAAAAGTTACAATATACTTAACAGAATGTTTTATTTCAAAGAAAATTACAATATCAAAGTTTCTTAATAAACGCTTATATTTTAGTTGGATAGTTTAGTATCAATTGAAACATCAAGATTATGATGGATGTTGAATTCCTAATTTATTGCCCAAAACTACCTTAGGTTTTCAGACAAAATTCAAAACTGTCTGTCATAATGTTTGAAAACAACAAGTTTATACACAACTTGATTCAATATAAATTACATTTTGAGCCCAAACCTATAGAAATGAATAAAGAATATATGTATATATACTTACAATGGAAGAGAATGTAAATTGACCCATAGAGATTCAGAGGAAACTGATCCTTGTTCTGGAAATGGTGATAATTGGGGATCTTCTGCACTTTCTTGAGCTGTTAGTGAAGGGGGTGAACTCGTGAAGTCCATTGTTTCATGCTCAAGAATAGTTGCCAGTTCAGAAATACTATCCTTCAACTTGGACTTAACATTTAAAACAAATGGAATTTATATTTTAGAGCAGATTAGAAAGTCAATACAGTATTTTTTCTAATATGTTAAGAATCATTATTCCTTGTGAATATTTATTCATAAGGATACTTGTGTGTAATTTAGTCATTGAGAGAACTATTAAATGTGTGTAGGTTCTTTAATCCATTTGTTATTTATGTGCTTTGTTTATCTGATTATTTATTATAGCACTCATTCATGTATGTGTTACACCCCAAGAGTGAAAGTGCTCACTTTCGCTTAACAATTTCATGAACTGTGCAAAAATTGCATCAATCTTTTCTATTTCATGAACTTACTGTACTATCTACTATTTGCTTAGATGAAATTTGTTTTAAGATATTATATTAAACTAACCCAACCTAACCTAAATTGAGGCCCAGTTTCACAAAACTCGCTTTCTGATAAAACCTAATTTATTCAGGAGAGACATATTTATGTTTTGTTCATTTATTCTGTGTACTACATCAGATACAAATGACTTAAATACTCTTAATTGTAGAACTCTTTGTTATGTTGGGGGAATCTTTCTATATTATATTGGAATGGATAATTTTCAACTAATAACCAATGGAAGTTTTTTTTCAAAACTCGCTTTCTACATTATACATCTAATGAAATCCTATAATAAAGTTCAAAGTTTAATGTGAATTAAAAAAACTACACACATTACATTCTATTGAATTAGAATACAAACATTGCACATTATTAAGATTCTAAAAAGTTTTTTTTTTAAACAAACATTTATGTTTAAGAGTTTTGGTTAAAATAGTGATGTATTATACAAACTAATAGTATTATTCATTAATATTATTTTCATCATCCTCTAATTTTTGGGTGGTCCACTTAATATTTATTTATAAAATGTCTTTGCACTTTTGGGTAAGCTAAAGAACTTCATTGAATTTTTATATCATTTTTCTTTTCCTTACTGACATGGTTATTTTTTTCCACAACTTTAGCCAGATACATTCTATTTGGATTCTTCACTCCTTTCTTTAGTACATCCACTTCAACAGTACGACCTGAGTATGTAGACGATACACGACATTTCACTACATTTCTATATTCCAATATTTGGACTTCACTCCCTTTTAAGCTCTGTTTAGCTTTTGTTTTCATATCATGTGTTTGCCAGTCTTCTCCCAATTTTTTCAATATTCCATGTTTATTAAGTAAATCATAATATTCTTCTGGTGCTATTATGTTCTCTTTCTTTCGGTAGTGCTTTTCAATACAGCCAAACACTTAAAAAACTAATACTGCTACTAATAAAATAAGTGTAAAGGCTGGTACACAAAGAACGCTAAGCTAAGATTGGTTAACTGCTTAGAAAAATATCGGACCATATATTTAAATGTATTGGTTCACACAGAAAGCTGAGCTATGCCTTGCTATGCCGCACTATGTTTTTTTACAATGCTGGCCGGGCAATTTTTCCATCTCCCATCTTGAACCATCTTACGTTTCGCATGACAATAATGTAGCTTGGGCTCAGTATTTAACAAACACAGTGCTGGTTTGGTGAAAATAGCCAAAGAAGTGTTGTTTTCAGTTTGTTTCATGTGTATTTAAGTAATATTCTATTTAGGTTTTATTTTTAATAAATGTTTTTATATTAAAATGGAAGCATTAATTAAACAAGTCAAACCTCCACCTCCTAAATTCATCTTCTAAAACAGCTGCTGACAGCTGCAGCTTCTCTTCCTCAAAAACAAAATACCCTGAGTTAAGTATTATTTAATTTAAATTAGATAAGAAAACAACAGAAAGCAAGTTTTGTAAAATCCATGGAACTAGCATAGAGTAAATTTTGTTAAAACCTACGATTTTTACTGTGCTATTGCAATGGTAATATACAAGTTTTGTGAAAATCAAATGCAGGATCACATTCAGCTATATCGTTTTGAATTCCATTAAAAACTAATTTTTGACCGAAAGTGCAGAAAGCTAGTTTTGTGAAACCAGGCCTTAACTAAACTTATCATCATCATGAACTGTTTCCAGCCTGTGGCCGGGTATGTTTAGTAAAATGCCTCCATCTCCCTCTGTCCTTCCACCATTTTTCCTGCTGCACTCTCTTCCACTCTCACTTGCACACTTGCTGCTATCTGTTCCTCCCATCACTTCCTTGGTCTTCCTTGAGGTCTCTTCCTTACATACTTGATTTCCATCTATCTTCTTGGAATCTTCTCCCGTTCCATCCTCATTACATGTCCATACCATCTTATTCTAGCTTCCTCTACTATCTCATGTACCCCCTGTACCTCAACTCTAGACCTTAAATCTTCATTCCTAATCCTATCTCTTCTTGTGACAGCTAGCATGCTCCATCAAAAACTTTATTCCCATGGCCTCCACTTTCCTTGTTTCTTTTTAATCCAGAGTCCAAGTTTCTGCTGCATATATTACTATGGGTATGAAGTATGCTCTATATAGCACTTCTCTTTTCCATAGTAGGTCTCTTACACAGCTGTAGAATACCTTTCCCTGCTGCCCTTTTCTCACTATATCTTAATGGTGCCCCCTTTTGCATCAATAACACTACCCAGACACGCTTTGCTTATTTCAAATCTACTCCATCCAGTTCTATCACCTTTCCGGACCTAGTTCTTGCCTTGTCATCACCATCACTTCACTTTTCATCATAATAAATTTCATTCCAACTTTTTTACCAATCCTCTGGCACTTTCTTCTCCCTCCACACTGCCCTTGCTAATCTATACTACCACTGTAAACCCAATTCTCCTGCTGCTGTTATACATTTCCACCGTGAGTTTATCCACTCCTGGCGCCTTTCCCTTCCTCATCCTTTTCAAGGCCTCTTCTACCTCCTTCCAGGTTAGGTCTGCACCCTTCCTCCTCCATATCTCCGTCCATTTCCTTCTCTATTTCTTTCTCCTGTACTAATCCTTCCCTCTCAGGGTTCAAGAATCATCAAAATATGATTTTCCCAGCTTCTTTACCTCCTCACCCCTCTCCATTATCCTTACTTTTTCATCCATCATTCTGACTTTTTTTTTACTATTTTCCCTCCTCCTTTGCCTCACTTGACTATACAATATCTTCTTGCTCCCTTCCACATCAGTCTGTAGCACTTTTGTCTACTCTTCTATCCATGTTTTTCTCCTTTCTATCACTATCTTCTTTGCATTTCTCTTTTTCTCCATATATTTAGCCTCTGTCTCTCTTGTTCATTTTGTGAACCATTCTTTAAAGGTTTTGTTTTTGGCATTGACTGCTTCCTTTGCCTTTATGTTCCACCATGGAGTTTCCTTCATCTTCTGTTTCCACTTGTTCTTCCGCATATCTCCCCTGCCGCTTCCACATGCATTTTTTAACTTTTGCCACTCCTCTTCTCCCCTTTTTATGTCATCCTTTGGTAGTGCTTCTCTTACTCTTGCTTGAAAACTAGCTCACTCTCACCTCCACTTGGCTGAGCTTCCATATCATTATCCTCTTTTCCTACTTCACTATCTGGCCCCCCTTCCTCCAGCTTTTCATGTCGGCGACTAAGTCTGTGGTCCCCGTCCAAAGACACGCTTGGCAGGACATTAATGTTGACTGTGCACGCCTTTGCTTTTCTATTAAAAGAAAATAGTCAATTAGGGATTTTTGCTCTCCATTACAGCTATAGCGTGTTATCTTATGTGTATCCCTGCTCTTCTTAAACCAACTATTTTAGACCTTCAGTCCATTTCTTGAGCACAATTCCAGAGTCTTTTCCTTCTCCCCATCCATCATCTCCTAGTACCTCTTCAAAACCTCTTCTATCCTTCTCAACTTTGGCATTCAAGACCCCCAGCACCACTTGCCTTTCCTTTCCCAGGTTTCTTTCCAAAATTAAACTAAGCCTTCTATTCTAAAATGATTAAAAGTTAAAGTAACCTAAGGACCAAACCTTTTATTCGCTTGTACATTTCACGGACCAGGCAAAATTAGTCCATTTCACAAATTGGACTATTTTTTGCCCAGTTTGTGAAATGGTCAGGAGAGGCCAGTTCACGGAACGAGCAGAAATTTGCCCGATTCATGAACTGAGAGAATTCACGAATGGGGTGTAACATATGTACTAATAAAAGCATTTTGTAGACTTGCATGGTTTTATAATTTTTTTTATTAGTTCAATTACTTAAGACATACTATAATGACCATCTAAACTGCAAAAAATAATATTTCATGCAAAATATTTAGGTTTAAATTTAAAATATAGTAAAAATGGTTAAGTGGCAATCTAGATACATGCTATAATCTAATTGATGGGTAAGTAATTTATTCATATACACTTTTTTTTTTATGAAATACATTCTTAACAAGGACAATATAACACTATCCAAATTTAATGCCTCTCACCCCCCTCCCCTCCCCCAAATAATGCTTTACAGGAGCATTTATGTATATTTTGGTATCCTTTAGGTCACTAATATAGCCTATGAAGAGGTGTATTTTAAGCAGATACACAAGCATTTGTTTGGAGAGAGGATAATAAATAAATATTACTGTAAAAAAACCTTTGGTTAGAAATAAAATACCGGCCTCAATTATCTAACTATCTGAGATATTTATTAAAAATATGGTTGTTATATAATGTACAACTTGGAAATTATCTGCAGACGTAAAACATTTCAAAATGATAAGACTACCACAAATTTAACTGAATAACATTTAAATTAGAGTCTAGAAATAACCCTTCAATTTTGTTAGAGATAATGCAAGTTCTTTTGATAGTGATAACAAAACACATGTTTTATGTTTCCTTCTTGATGAATTATAATTTCCAGAAATTGTGAAAAACTTCGTTTTACTATATAAAAACACTATTTTATGTTTTACTCAAAGCACTTTTGACTTTTATCTTTAGAGTTCAATTATTATAAAATGACAAAAATGTTTTGGCGCATTACTACATTAATACTTGGTACCGTGTCTTACTACCTGTTCGGGTTACACGCTTAAGTATTAATTAGCTATTGGGTTAGGAATTAGGAAGGTTGAATATATAGGAAGTGAACCCGCATTTGCGTGGAGGGAGAGTAGAAACCCATTTATGGAAACCCCCCCCCCCCCATTTCACCAAAGCGAGATTCTAACCTCGATCTCCCCGTACTTGACAGTCTAACACAACAGGAAGCACATTAGCTAACTAAGCCACAGAGGAGGGTTGCATTACTATAGCTAATAATAATAAAATCAGACTTATACTAGAAGCTTGTTCTCTTTATAGTGACCAAGATATATGAAGAAGAAACAAATTGTTAAGCAGTTAGTTAGATACAAAAATATTTTAAAAAGAGGACTTTGCATTAAATCTACAAGAACTTGATCTCAACTAAAATATTATTATGATTACTATGATTACTATGATTATTATGATCATGATCATCATCATCATCATCATATCATCATCATATCATCATCATCATCATCATCATCATCATCATCATCATCATCATCATCATCATCATCATCATCATCATCATCATCATCATCATCATCATCATCATCATCATCATCATCATCATCATCATCTCATCATCATCATCATCATCATCATCATCATCATCATCATCATATCATCATCATCATCATCATCATCATCATCATCATCATCATCATCATCATCATCATCATCATCATCATCATCATCATCATCATCATCATCATCACTCATCATCATCATCATCATCTATCATCATCATCATCATATCATCATCATCATCATCATCATCATCATCATCATCATCATCATCATCATCATCATCATCATCATCATCATCATCATCATCATCATCATCATCATCATCACACTCATCATCATCATCATCATCATCATCATCATCATCATCATCATCATCATACATCATAATCATAATCATAATCATAATCATAATCATAATCATAATCATAATCATAATCATAATCATAATCATAAATCATATCAGTCTAACATAATCAGAACACATCTAACTAACCACACATCTATTACTATACATACATAAATCAACTATCACTAACTTCTCTATCATATCAAATATATAACATCAATCACATATAATCATAATCATTAAATCATAATCATATCATCTATCATTCAAATCTACAATCATACTATATCATCAATCTAATCAATCATATTCATATATCATTATCATTATTATATCATATCATATCATTATCATCATCATTATCATATTATTATATTATTATTATTATTATTATTATTTTATTATTATTATTATTATATTATTATTAGCACCGTGTCTTACTACCCGTTCGGGTTATACAGACTTATGCTAATGTGTAATGGTAGGGTGATTGTGAGATGAAATGATGACCTACAGTTTAACGTGGAATCTGAACCACGGCGGAGCCTGGCATTCCTCACATTCACAAATTGTGATTAATACACATCTTGTCAGAGGTGAATGAAGGGTTTGACAATCAGATAAATCTGTGCCGAGACCAAGGATTGAACCCCGGACCCCCAGCACAGAAGTCCGACACCTTACCCCTAGACCGCCAGGTCACCCTCAACTAAAATAATTTCCTTTTATATTAATTAAAGTTTAATTAATTTATTCTATAAAACATGTATATATGACAAGGAATGAAGTTGTCTTAACTCACAGGACCAGAACGAATGACTAGCCTCTTCAATATTCTATATCTGTTGTATAAAGGACGAACCAAGTCCCGATCTTCTCGTAACACAGGTCTGCCAAAAATATTCTCCAAATATAAAAGAGCTTTTTGAACTGACAATTTTTCTTCAAGTAATTGCTCATGATTTAATTTGTCTAAGTCTTCTGGACGACCTGAAGAGTGACGCTTTTCTGCTAAATGCTGAAACAGTAGAGGTAAAAAAATACTTTACTTTTACACAAAAACACAAAAATATGTACATTTGAACTCATAAGGGAGAAATTAAACTCATAGAGCAGTTATCATTACTTGAATATTTTCAAAAATGACTGTAAATTTTTTCCTATGAAGATTGATTTATTAAAATAGATAGGCAGACAACAGCCTAAGGGCAAATTGACAGTTTCTTTACTGTAAGGATAAAGTTTGTATTTATCATAATAACAAAGCAGAACTAGCAGTAATTTCAACCAGGGTAATAAATCACAGATTAATGACATGGCTCTAGACAACTTGTTTTACATAGGTTTTTGGGACAAAATTGTTTGTTAGTGGCTAATTTGTGTTTTTACACCAATATAAGTTTCCTCAGTTAATGTTTAAAACCTAAAATATTCCAATTGGATAGAAGTATATGCTTTCTCTCTAAATTAGATAGAATCTGTAAATATTCTAGAAAATCAAAATAATTTTGGAATTTGCTAAAACAGTCTAACTTTAGTTTCATTATTGGAACTCAATTTAAAATGGTAAGTTAGTTCTCTCTAAATGAGAAATTAAATAATTATTTTACTTCATATATAATTATTTTCGACAAGTATTAAGAAACTAATTTAACCTTCTCAACTTCATGCAGCATGTCTTCAATGCTGGTGGGCTGAAGTCCATGAGAGTAAGAATGTGCTAGTTTTTCCAAAGCCTGGTCCATTGTAGTTTTTGGTTCGCCTTTCAAACCTTGACCAAATGATATTAAAAAATTAATATGAAATACATGCAATGTCCCAGTTTACTAATAGTGATGACACACAATAATCATACCCACATTTTAAAGTGATTTAATAAATTTAATATAGGTTGTAAAATAATTAATTACAAAATATATATAATAAGGTCTATTTTACATTACTATACCTTGATTCTATTATGAATGAACATTTGAAGCATCTTTTATAAATGACAAATATATTTTTTGCAGTCAACATCAATAACATCTTACAATATTATTATTTTTATTTGATAGATATTGATATTTATAAAAAGTGATGGCTGCAAATCACATGACTTGATGTATGAATAGATTTTGAATCTATATTTTTTTATAAATGTCAGATATATACCCATTCACGAGAAAATTGGGAAATAGCGTAGAAAAACTGAATGTACATGCAACTTTCTCCTACTCCTCTTTTTCCTAAAAAAAAAATCCCTACTAGACTGTTCATTTGGAACATTATTCTATTTTTTGGTAGATATAAATGTTGTGCATGTCACCTCCTGGATTGACAAAGTATCCAGTGCACCTTTTCATTGAAAAACCACCACATTGGACTGAACAACAAGTTTGATATATACCAGTGTTCATTGAGCAAGGAACATTCGGTGATGAACCAATTGTGAACTGAAAATTCTTCCTTTATTAAGCCACATTATGAGTACACCAACACTTTCAAGCCTCCTCAAGTATATCCCAGACTGAAATGGCTACACTCAGTGAATTGTATCCCCAGTCTCCCTCTTCTAGCTTGAGTGCTGGCCATTGTTTGTCTCTAATCAAAAACATGCCACCACAAGGACAGCATGCTTTGGATTCAACATCACGGCTCTATCAAAAATCAGGTGGGATAGGCGGACACCATAAGAGATGTAAGTTTTTGTTTTACTCCTAGTATTGTGGCTAAGTTTGGCTAAGTTTGACTAAAAAGAATCTGAAAATTCACTTTTTTTTTCCCCATAACACTTACACATACAATTATCTAAAAGGGGTTATTTATGGGTTGAAAGATATATTAATTACTAATCATTTCAATATTACATATTGATGTCAAGTTTACCTAATCTTTTCATAAGTATAAATGATTTGATTTATATATAATCGTTTAAGCTACCAGTACTTTATTTCAGTCATATAATGAATTTAAACATTTTCTTTCATTGGGGATATTCAAGAAATGAACAAGGATAGTTTAAATAGTTCCTTTTTTTTACAAGTATCATAACTTGCTGATGAACCAAATGAATCCCCTATACACCCGAAAGATTACTATTAAAAATGTAGGAAAAGCTGAAATAGAACTAAGTCTCTAAAGAGTTTAGAAGGAAAATTATTAAGGCAAAAGAATTAGAGATCATGTTAAAAAAAAGCTACTATCCAGAATCTGAAATGTTGACTTATTTGTAGTAGAAAGAAACACCATTCTACTTGTAGAAATATTACTATGCAAATAATGCACATTAGAGAAGCAAAAACAATTAAAACTTAGTGTAATAGAAAGTACACATACAAGGAAATCTGAATCAGACCTTGATGTGGTAAGGACTGTATATTTTTTGTGAGAGATTTAGAAGAGAAAAAGTTTCGAAATTTCAATTACAGTGCAGAAGAATGTGTAAGTAGGGTTATTGAAAGATAATATTGGGACATTTTATTCTATCCCTTAAAGTAAAAAATTCAAACTAAATATTATTTACAAGAAGATGCTGGTAAACACTTTTCAAATTACTTATGAGCTTGGTCCTATACATAGCATTTAAAATAGTGATAGCTATTTGTGGGATAACATAGAAATAAACTTGTAAAGAACCAATATGGCCACAAATGTAAAATAACTCAAAATACATTGTACCAGGAGTTTTAGAAAAGTTTTTAAACTCATTAATGTAAAATTAAATCAAAATATACAATGTTAGGACAATTATTTAATATTTTGTGCATATATAAATATATATTAAGAAAATTTATTCATTCCATATTCAAATAATCAATTACTGATCCTTGGGAAATGACTGTTCTTAGTTCAAAACATACAAGTGTTATTTTTTCAAGCTCCTAAACACAAGCTGAGGGATTGAGAGTTATTAATAATAGAGCTGAGGGTTTAATTTAAAGTGAACCACTACTATCCAGCCGTTTTCACATCATGATAGGACTGAGAAACTGGGATTAGATCCAATGTATTCTCCAAAGGTGCCTATTTAATTATTTTTCTTTTATACTTAAAAGCAACCTTCAGTGATGTTAAGAAAATATTTACCCAAAAACGAGTCATAGCTCTTATTTTGTATTTTGTTTTCTTTAACTTAAAATTATTAAGTATTTATTTTAAAGAAGTGTTGACTATGTTTGGACACATTAAATTGGTGTACAGGGCATTTCCATTCTCTAAGTTTTTTTTGTTTGGGATAGTCAAAGAAATGTGAAACCCAAGGGAAAATGAAGAGGAAAGGAAAAAGCATGAGAGGAAGAAAGCCTTTTAATTCATTGTAAACTCCTGTTACAAATGCGCAGTGTGTCTTGGAATCATTAAACAATAACCTATTTTGGTCAAAACAATCACTTCTTACTGCCACTCTTAGTTAAGCTGTAAAATTCAGATATTTTCAAACATACCAATCTGTCATAAAACCTTTCTTTCATTTGACTGGTTAGTTTTAGATATTTGAGTTGAGACTACAAGCGTAATTGTAACAATAACATCATTTAACTACAGAGTCATATCTATCAAATTTTTGCCTGGATAGTGAGAGGTGGAACTACATGCAATAGCTCATTGTGAGTACATTAACCTCAGTATACAGACAAAAATGAATGACATTTTGGTTCCCTCCTTCTTCATATCTAAATGCCATGAAAGGCTTTAATATAAAGTAATAATGCATGGCCAAATATTACAAAGTTGGAAAAACTATAATAAGTAATATATTCAGCCCTTTTTTTATAAATATATCAATCATGTGACATTTATTGTTTTCCATGCACAAAACACAAAAAGAGCCTATTAATATATGTGACAAAAGTTATAATGGACTTCAAATCATCCCATTTCTATTACATTTTTGCTAACGCCCGAGTTTAAATAAAAGTCTCTCTGATGGGGGGTTAGTCATTATTTGAAATATAACAACTATAAGAATAATGTTAAGGTCAGGCTAAACTACACTTCTTAACATTATATTTTTGTTATATGATCCAGTTCTGCAAAATGGCAGAAATATTATTGTAGATTGCCTATATGTGCAGTAAGATGTTAACAAAATAAAACATACTGTGTTAATTTTAACCAAGAAAACAGCTTAAACTTTTTTTTACTGTCCATTTTGGGAACAAAATAACTGGCTAAAATTGACTTTAGTTTGATGCTTTGTTTAACACAAATTTATTTTATTGCTTACATGTAAAATAAGTAAGAGTTAGACTAAGGAACTTTTTATTCCCCGTTTTAACTCTTTTACAATGTTTTAAGTATATTTGAGCATTTTCAGATTTAGCTATTCCAAGGCTTGATACTAATTTTGACAGTAACTGGCTAGTATCAGAAATAATAAACTTATTAAAAATTTATGATCTATGGAAGCATATTTTGGAAGGGTAACATTTATGCTACTTTTAATAAATGAATAGTAAATAATAACCTTGTGTTCCAAGGCTTCTAAGTATCATTTAAGTAAACTAAATTGATAATGTACCAAATTCTTACATTTTATTTCTTTTTGCAGTTTTTGCAGTTTATTCAGCTCTGCATACATTTTTTTAATGTCTTTGTTTGTCATTTTATCTGAATGTGAAGGTCGATATCCATTCTTGAGCTCAAATTCCTCTTCATAATTCTTTAGTTTCTTCTTTAGGCTATCAACATAGGTTATATATTAAAATCACACTTAAAGTTAAATTACATGGATTTAATAAGTCTCTTGTGCAATATATGATAAGAAAAATGATTTAAAAGTACAATTTTTAATTGTTTAGAAAAAAACAAAAACAAAACTAAAACCAAAGCTGTGCATTAACAATATAGTGTGAAAATCATAAATTTGAATAGTAAGTACCTAAAATAATATAAGATAAAGGAATAAATGTTTAAAATTATATATCATTTTAATAAAGTAAAATGAGAGGTTTGATTCAAAATTTTAGAACAGTCTGAAATTTAATGCAATAAAAATTACAGATGTTTCAAAGTTAAGAATTAAAGCTCTGTATATTTTCTTTATTAATCATAATTTATCCTATAAGCTAAAGTTAAACTTAATCATATATATTTGGCATATACAAAGTTTCTGCATAGAATAGTGCATGTAAACATTGTACAGAGGGAATTATATCAGCAAATTTAGTAGCCACGCCATAAGTATCACCAATACATTGCAAGTCATGAGATTGGCACATCAGCGTGTTTATTGTTTAAATATTATTGGTTAGACAATCAATAATATAAATAAAAGAACAAAGAGATAGCAATAATTGTCAGGTGACACCTTCCTTCTACATCATCCTATGTCATGTGACTATATGTGGTATATTATCTCCTGTCCTCTTCATACCATAATACTTTTAGGTAATTTATCCCCATTACAGAGTTAAAATTAGATAATTCACATGACGGTTGCTGCAATTCTTTATTTTTTTAGTAACCTTGACGACAGTAACGGAGATTGCAGGGTTAATAACCTGCTACCAGGTATAAGGAATTTTTGAGAGTCTTCCGTCGGTACAACAATAGCTTCCTAAAACTGTTAAAGGGGGTGGCTTTCTTCCCTTGTCTTAGACCGTGCTTACGTTCCGGGGGACAGTTAGGTTCGTCCATGTTGGATCTTGAAGATCAATGGGAGTGTTTTCCTGATATTAAAAAAATATATATCAGTTGAGTCGATTAGGAGATCGTTACTCCTGTCTCGCCAGGCTTGTGCCAAGGACGCTCCCGGGTCAACTCTTGGGAGTCAAGTTTTGTGAATCTTTGATCAACACCTCGCGTTAGCCGCTCGGGTATTCGCCGCGGGTCAAATAATTATAGTGAAAAATAATCAGGTGTGATAGCTAATAGTAGCTATATTACATCACGGCTAAAGCAAATGATATTGTGTGAATTTATCTTAAATCTGTCGACGGCCACTATCACACTAATCACGATGTGTGATGTGTATCAAGTAAAATACTAGAAGCCAACCAATATAATAAATAGTAATTTAAATATATGATCTCGTTAATTAATTTAACACACTAGCTAAAGAATTGGTGCAAGTGAATAGTAAATAAGAATTTAAATAAATTAAGTTTTATTATTTTAACCAACAACACAGCCACTATACGATCACTACAAAACTATAGATTGGACAAATAAACATTCATTCCGTGTCGACCTCATTTCATTTGCGAAGCCATTATGGTCATATACAGGCTGGCCATGAAAGTGAGTGGTTAGCTGAAGTCCGTTTATGCACATAGCACAGTGAAGCGCCCCTACCCAAATGGCCCCTAGCCATTTGCCTGGATGCCTACAGTACCATGGCAGCACTGATGATAGTTCACAATCTGTTTTCAAATACATTAAATTGTTGGGTGACCTGGTGGTCTAGGGGTAAGGTGTCAGACTTCTGTGCTGAGGGACCGGGGTTCAATCCTTGGTCCTGGCACAGATTTATCTGATTACCAAACCCTTCTTTCACCTGACAAGATGTGTATTAATCACAACTTGTGAATGTGAGGAATGCCAGGCCTCCACCGTGGTTCGGATTCCACGTTAAACTGTAGGTCCTCCATTTCATCTCACAATCACCCTACCATTACACATTAGCGTAAGTGCGTATAACCCGAACGGGTAGTAAGATGCGGTGCTAATAATAATAATTAAATTGTGGTCAAAAGTTAAACACTATAACTATGTGCCTTCATCCAAAAATGTTTTCTAAGATACTATTACTTTATGTTTAGATTAAATTAATGAGAGTGAAACATTTGATCATCCTCAAAAATATGACTGGGTTGTTAGTTTTTATCAGCTGATTTAAGAAAGTGTCCATTTTGTTCAATATATAATAATGTTACTAAAAATTTAGTTAATATGTGTTGCAATTTCAGTAGGTGGCTTGATTGTGGGCTGATGCCATGGAGTTTGTAAAGATAAAACAAATAAATAGTATGACACAATCATACATAAAGTCTATTATATATTTAAAAATAATAATAATAAAAACAAATCAGTAAACTGCTCTTAACCTTAAATGATTTTTCTTCAAATTTAAGTATACAATATTATTTATTATGTAAATCCTCCCCAGATATATATTTTAAACAAAATCATGACCCCAATTTTTGAATTTTGAAAGACCATTTATAAGTAAAATATCCTTAATTTTAGAGCTGTAATTTAAATCACAATTTAAACTAAGGTATGACCATATAACATCTAAAATTAAAGTTTGAAAAAATCCAACAAACCGTTTTGGCTGTAGCCCTAGGAACAGACATATATAACAAACATTTTTTTAAAACTATTTGGGTTATTTAAAACTATTTGGGTTATATGTACTAATTATGCTTATGGGTTAAGGATAATGAAGGGGTAATTTAGAAGCAATGTACCCGCATTTGTGTGGAGAGAGAGAATGGAAAAAAATTTAGGAAAAACCACCCTCAGTTCACCAGACCAGGATAGAAACACAATCTCCCGTCATTGACAGTTTAGTCTATTACAAGAGTAGCGCTTTAGACCATGCAGCCACCAAAGCTGGTGATAAAATTATTAAATAATTTTTTGAGTTCAGGAGTACACAAAATGTCAAGATTCATCCAAATCTTAAGGTAAATTTATTTCACAATTGCAATATTTTCGCTATTTGAGAAAGGAGAGGTAATTAATTACTAGAAGAGTATTCTGAAAATTGAAAAAATGACACATGGACATGGGAATCGAACCCGGGACCTTTGGCTTAGTACGCCAATGCTCTAACCATTGAGCTATCCAGGATTCGTCCCATGCCCAGGGTCATTCTTCACTCACATTTTAAGGCAGAGTCTATCGATTCCTCTGTCCAGGTGTCATTTTTCAATTTTCAGAATATGATATCTAGAGGGAGTAATCCTCACTAAAAGCATAAATAATAGCTTTGGCTATTTAATTCTTACTAGAAGAGTGTTATTTGTTTACAAAGTTTGATTCATATTGGATGAAATATACTGTATATCAAAATCTTTGGCTCATTTGGTCAAGTTAATACGAATCATTGAAAAAAGTAATTTATTATTGAATATATTCAAAACGAGTAGTAATAAGATCAAAATTATTTTAATTTTGTAAAATTTAGCTTCTTTTTTCTATTAATAAAAATTATTCTTAATCTGTTTCAATGTATTTTGATAAAATTTAATTAAGTTTTTGGCTCAGTAAGTAACGGCAAACATAGACATACATTTTTAAACCCCAAGATTTTTAAAATAGGTACAACACTTTAAAATAAATATTAGAAAATAGAGGATGAGATTTTCAAAAGTTCCGCTAAAATTTTGAAACATAATTATTTGGAATCAATTATGACCAAACTTTATTTTTAAACAATCTCCGACAACATTAACCTAAATTTTTTACTCTCCTACTTAGACTATCTACTAAACTCAATAGTATTTTTTACAACATGACATAAATTAATTTTGACTAGCTGCTAGTGCTTAGCATTATTTGGGTTGAATTTCTCTTTGAACTTTGGGTTAAGATTTCTTTTTGGTTTTGAGAGTGAAATTAATCCTTGGTAATAAAGTTTAATTATAAACTAAAGATTACTATAACCAATCTTAAACTATGAGAATGAACAATTATTCTACACCTCTTAGAAGTGCATAATGATCACCACACATTTGTTAAGCTTCCAATTTATTATATTTAAATATAGATTTGCAATTCTTAATTAGTAAGATAGACACAAACAATTTGAGTGAATACAAATAATATAAAGAATCCAATTAACTTATATTTGAATACAAACCTGATACCAATATATTAAGTCATAATGGCATCAAATAAGAGAAAATATGCTATAGACTTAACATATCTAGTAGATCAGTAGTTCCAAACTGTAGGCCACCACCCAATGGCGATTCACCAGCCGTGAACATTTTCAATCTCCTTAATATTTATGTAAAAACAAAAGGTATAAACTAGATTAAATGTGTTGGGATATGTCCAAACGACACTCCATCTATTCACAACAAAAATAGCAGTGTTGGGACTCAAGTTATTGAAGTTAGTCCGAATAAGTCATGGGCTTATTTTAACCTTGGCGAGAAGTGTTAGCTAACAAAAACTATGTCAGATTATTTAAAAATTGTTTTGAATACTTCAGTGAAAACTGTAGACTTTATCAGTTGAGGTTGTTGCAATCATGATTATTTGCTAGGCTATGAGAGTAGAGGGAGTGTATTAAAATTTTCTTATTTTGTGCATTGAGATATGTTGGTTGTTGAGAGGGAAAGTGCTGAAAGGACTTGTGGAACCACTCAATAAAGTAGCATCAGTATTTCTGGATCAAAAAAGTATCATGCAACACTGCTAGGAGCTTGTTTTAAAGCTCACATATTTAGCATACATATTTTCAAAACTAAGCTGAATGAATTTGTTTTTTAAAACGTTATGAGCAGATATGTTTGCAGTTCATGGCAAAATTTAAGGATTTATTAAAAAACTTGTGTAGTGGAAGAAGAACAATGAATATCGCAACCATGACTGTTTTGAAACACATAAACCTTTATCATCAAAAATGAGATGAAACCCATCAACAACAAGTGTTTAAGCCTGTGGCCTAGTCAGTTTAGTAACATGCCTTCATCTTCCTTTCACCATTCTTCCTTCTTCAATCTTCCATTTTTCTCCTCTGACATGCACACTATCTTTTATCTGCTCCTCCCATTTCTTTCTTGGCCTTACTTGTGGTCTTTTTTTCCCTACATACTTCATTTCCAACATTTTCTTTGGCAATCTCTCTTTTTCCATCCTCATTTCATAGCCATACCATATCAGTCTTGCCTCCTTTACTATCTCATGTACTCCCTGTAAACCCACACTTCAAGGGGACTTCTCAATAGCAGGTCTCTTACACACCTGTAGAACAACACTACTCTGCTTCCCTCTTCTCATTAGATACTCTCTACTCCCAACCTTTGCCTCAATCCTGTAGCATCTCATCATAAGCTACAACAGGACACTAAATTATTTCCAATCATATCCCACCACAATTTAAACAATATAATGTTCTAAACTCACCGAGCTCCATTCCACTGTGTACATCCCAAGTTGACTATCTTCCACTCCACACAACCGGCTAACACGAACTGATGGTAGATAATGGATGCGCGAGGGAATGGGCCAGACCAACTTCAAGTTTTCACTAAGGCCGCCGGGAAATGTATAGTATAACATTCCTGGCACTAAATGGTTCCATGTGGCCAAGAACAGTGTTCTGGGGCCTTACAGGCCTTACTCGTCACATGTTCCCCGTTCACTATTACCCCTTCCCTTCTCTTTTCTCTCTTTGTGTCTATCTTGTGTGTAACCCCTACTTCCCCACTCTCTGGGCAAATGATATTGAATAAATACTGCCAGGACGTCAAAGGACAAGTCACTCTTGGCAAGATATCTATCTTGGGCACGTCTACGTGTTCTAAAAACAAAATCTAAGATCTAAGTTAAGTTTCAGCCTTTGTAAGCCTAAATTCTTTTTCGGCTTTAAATTTTAGTAATATTCAGAATTCTTCTGACTCATGGAAATTATAATAATGTTTAATATTCAAAGTCCTTCCAACTGGTGGAAATTATAATAATGTTTCATATTCAAAGTCCTTCCGACTTATGCAAATTATAATAATGTTTAATATTCAGAGTCTTCCTGATTTGTGGAAATTGTAAATATGTTTAATATTCAGAGTCCTTCCGACTTGTGGAAATTATAAATATCTTTAATATTCAGACTCCTCCCGACTTGTGGAAATTATAATAACGTTTAATATTCAGTCCTCCCGACTTGTGGAAATTGTAAATATGTTTAATATTCAGACCCGCCTCGGTGGCGTAGTTGGCTAACGCGCTAGTCGTGTTGAGCTCGACCGCCGAGGACGGGGAGATCGAGGTTCGAATCTCGGTCGGGTGAACTGGGGGTGGTTTTTCCTAAATGGTTTTCCACTCTCCCTCCACGCAAATGCGGGTTTACTTCCTCTAAATTCAACCCTCCCAATTCCTAATCCATTAGAGTAATTAGTACTTAAGCGTATAACCCGAACGGGTAGTAAGACGCGGTGCTAAATATTATTATTATTATTATTATTTAATATTCAGAGTCCTCCCGACTTGTGGAAATTATAATAATGTTTAATATTCAAAGTCCTTCTGACTTGTGGAAATTATAATGTTTAATATTCAAAGTACTTCCGACTTGTGGAAATTATAATGTTTAATATTCAAAGTACTTCCAACTTTTGGAAATTATAATAATGTTTAATATTCAAAGTCCTTCCAACTTTTGCAAATTATAATAATGTTTAATATTCAAAGTCCTTCCAACTTTTGGAAATTTATAATAATGTTTAATATTCAAAGTCCTTCCGACTTTTGGAAATTATAATAATATTTAATTTTCAGAGTCCTTCCGACTTGTGGAAATTATAATAATGTTTAATATTGAGAGTCCTTCCGACTTGTGGAAATTATAATAATGTTTAGTATTCAGAGTCCTTCCGACTTGTGAAAATTATAATAATGTTTAGTATTCAGAGTCCTTCCGACTTGTAGAAAATTATTATAATAATTTCAGACAAGGAAAATATTGAAAATATTTTTGGAGTCCTTCTGACAAGTGTGTTATTTTTTTGGAGTCCTTCTGATTTATAGATAAAATTAATAATATTGTAAGGCAAATACCTAAGATGTTTTCTGTTGAATCATATATATATATATATATCTTGTTTATCAATAAAACTTGCATTCATCTATTTAACTCTTGACATGTTGACTTCTACTCTTATTTAACTAAATATTCTCACCTTCCTATTAATATTCTTCAATCCTTTTTTTATTGTTAGTAGCGCAATAATGCTGAGTGGGTTCCGTGGAAACATGAGCATATATATTACATAATATATATATATTTTTGAGTGTCCTATCTGCTC
The DNA here is from genome assembly GCA_033556935.1 of Timema podura. Taxonomy (NCBI): domain Eukaryota; kingdom Metazoa; phylum Arthropoda; class Insecta; order Phasmatodea; family Timematidae; genus Timema; species Timema podura. The sequence goes on along the minus strand of JAVRXN010000010.1, from coordinate 97,746,043 downwards.
ACTCTGCATTTATTCTCCCCTTGTTTTATTACTTTATAACTTTGTATGTCTGCCTTTGTCCTGGAGGACTAAAAGGGGCTAAAAACCCGCTTCCAAGAGATTTTACATGCTGTAGCTTTCTTAACTCTACTCAATCCAGCTGTATAGCTTTAGGAAATCTTAGCCTCTTCCTTGTCATAAACATCACTTCACACTTCACTGTGCTAAATTAAATTCCACTCTCTTTCACTTCTTCTTTCTCATCCTGTAGTTTTGTTCCTGTACTTCCTCTTCCTTCTCACCCCATACCATCAAGTCATCAGCAAACTTCATAGATTTCAATCTTTCATCCCTGAGTTTCCTTGTCACTTTATTCATGACCATTTCCATTACCATTACAAATAGTAGTGGTGAGAGGGCACTCCCCTATTTCATTCAATTTTTTATTTGTAACCACCTGTCCACCCCTTTTAAGTCTTAACACAACTCATTCATGTTATCCTCATTCATACTCTTTACTCTCATTGCCACTACTCTTTAATCTCATTACAACTCCTCTTTCTACTCTAGCCTCCTCCATCGATGTCCAGACTTCTATCCACACTATCATATGCCTTCTCCACATCCATAAATACTATTATCAAGTCCTTCCCAAATTCATACCTTCTTATTAGTTGCTATATTGTGAATATAAATCTATTGTAGACCCCTGTTCCCATCCATGCCATTTCTCTCTCCAAATGTCTCTCATTTTATTTCTTATTCTCTTTTCCAGTATCTTTTTACATCAGCATTATTCCCCTATATCTCGCACACCTCTTTGGCTTTGTCTTCCTTGTAGCCTATTCTCCTTCCATATCAATCTCAGCATCATGTATAACCAGTTTATTCCCACTTTTTCTGCAGTTCTTATCATTTCTACAGTTAGATCGTCAACACCTGGTGATTTTCCCTGTGAGTTGAACATCTTCTCAAAATATCTCCTCCATGGTTAAGTTTCATCTTCTCCTGTCTTAACCCAGCATTCTAGTTTATTGTCTTTTCTCTCTCCTCCTGTTTCTTACCTGGCTAAACAGGGGCATATTTAAGGGTGGGGGGGTGGGGGGGTTACAGGATCAACCCCCCCCCCCTGAAAATATATATTTAAAAAAAATACCAGAAGCGATTGAGCTAGAAATAGTGTTTTAAGAAAGATAACTGTTAGTGTGTGCTTGTCCTATTGGAATGGATGAGTTTGGTTAGGAAAATGAGAGAAGAAAATCTGTCAATGGGTTGAAAGGGGGACTTAGTGTGTGCGCGCATTTATTATGAGGGTCGCAAGGTTTAATCTTTAGACCTTTTGGCATGTTTGTTGACTTGAAGCCAGTTTTATAGTTTATATCGAGTACATTTTAAAATAATTTTGATTAGTTTTATTGTTTTATTCCATAGGCTGAAAAACATAAATCAAAAAGTAAAATTGTTTAGTATTAGATCCTCACATTTCTAAATGGCAAACACGACAGTGATTTATTAAGCCAAGTTAAATTGAAATGAGCCAAATATAAGCTACATCCAGGCGTGTTAAGGGGTTTTGATGAACTTTCCTATCACCCTTGAATGGAGAGGAGGGAAATCAACTCTATGAGTGTTTGTTTGGTCATGTTTATTTATAGTGGTGGTTATTTCTAATATTTAAAATAGGTCTTCTGTAGTTCATTTGATAAAACTATGCAAAACTAATATGTAAGTTACTTTCAAATTTTTTTCTTTCCTAAGATGTATTTTTTACAATTCACCATGTACTTTATCGGTTTAAGTCAAGGTCATTTCAAATAGAAATGTCTGAAATCAAACATAGTAATTCGTTTATTTATCATCAATGTTTTAGCTTAATTTTCTAGTGAAAACAAAGAATATATTGTTGTTGATATTTAGTTTGAGCATACTTATCACCAAAATTATGGACAGCAGACCCAAAATATGTAGACCCAATACAAATTAATGTATAACTTTTTCAGTTCTTTAAAGTATATTTGTATAAAAACTGATTGATACTATGTTTTATCAGCTATGTTGTAAAAAATAGAACATATGTTTGCTTAATATAAAAAATATATATAAATATATATACCAGTACCTCACAACTCACACATGTATAGTTAACTGGAAGAGAGTTTAAGGTTTTTATTAGCTTAGGTAGTTTGGGTGGTTCCCATTTTTTTACAAAATATGATAGTGGAATAAAATATTAATCCTTGTGCTGTAAACTATTTCTATTTCATTATTTTTGTGGGTCTGTCCCTCCCCGAACATAAATCCTGTATACGGGCCTACTGGCTATATAACACCTTCTTACTTACTTCCACATCCTTTTCTATCATCTAAATTCATTTGTGCATCCAAACATTTCTGGCTTCCCGTTCCCTTCTGCTTCGCCTTTTTCTTCTTCTCCTATTCTCTTCATCTGTTCCTATTACTTTTTTTAAACTCCTTCCGAATTTATTTTTCTCTACTCTACTGCTTCATTTTTGGCTATTGTAGGTAGCAAAAATTTGAAACAAACTGCAATTGTCACACTTCTTGTGCCTTATAATAGCTTGCATCAACATGGACCTCAATGTTATCATCATCAGAAACTGGAAACCAATGTACCCTTTACACATGACTCATTATGAGAAATGATCAGTTTTTTATAAAATTATAATCAATAAAAAACCTATAAAAAAAGGCAATAGAAACATTTTTAATCAAAAAACATCCTAGCTATCTCATATTCATAAAAGCTATGTGGGTCATGAAAGTGTGTCATTCTAAAAATTGGGCTGTCATCCAAAAGTTTTTTTGAACCACCAATCTATACTGTACATGCTCTTACATTGCCTTTAATCAACACAACCAGTAATACATGTTCTTGTTGGATAGAGATTTGATGTGTGGTCTAAAAGTAGTAAAACTATTGAGTTTGCACAACACACACGTTTCAACACGACTGGTTAAAAGTTTATTTATATCTATTAAATCTCTAACAAGGATGTTTTAATATGGTTTAAGTAAATCTTAAAATAATTTAAATGAATACATATACCCAATCAATTTTTTTAGCACCACGTCTTACCACCCTTTCAGGTTATATGCTTGTATACTAATTTTGTTAATGGTTTTAGGGATTAGGACGGTTATAATTAGAGGAAACGTACTCACATTTGTGTGGAGGGAGAGTGGAAAACAATTTTTTGAAAAACCAACCTCAGTATACCCAACCGAGATTCGAGCCTCAATCTCCCCGTCATCTGCAATCTAGTCTACTGCGAGATTAGCATGTTAGACCATGTGGCCATCGAAGTGGGTATCAAAAATTAGAATATAAATTGAATATGAATTACCCAATGCTTTAGATATTAAAAAATACAAAAACTTTTTCCAAACTTATCTTGACTCTCGGCTTGAGAACAGGAAATCTTTTTTTTTTTACCCACAGGAATTCTGAGAATCGGGGTTCCTCTATACTTACTATCCAAAATTATAATTTCACACAAACACATGAGTATGAGAGATCTTGACAATTAAAATAACTCATCATTTTTAGATAAATTATTACTTTAGGAATGTTACAAGTGGTATTTCTTTTTGTTAATGTTGTGCAATCTTATTTAGAGAGTAAAAAAATAAATTTCTAAGCAATGAAATTGCGGAAGAACAGTTAAATGGATTAATCCAATATGACCTCAAAATGTTGTGTACCTATTTGAACTCTTTCTTTGTGGCGCCCGCATCTATGTACAGTGTACTATGTATAAAGTTTCGTAGAGCTCGCATTAATGTGATTTATACCTTCCCATCATTGCTGATATCACATTTTAGCAAGAATTGTCTACTAGTTAACTTATTATATCTACTACCGATATTGTGAAATCTTTGTGTATATAAACCCTTGTAGTAGGCTCCTAATATCTTTAGACAGCATTCAAAAGCTAAGGTATTAATAACAACAGTTTGTTTTTAAGTCTAAACAAAATATTTGTGGCTTGTAAACATGGCTTCGTCTTGTAGACAAATCTTCGCAAATGAAGATGTAACAAAACATTTATTTACCGATTTTGATCCATAAGGGGAATTTAAAATTGTGAGAGTGATGTTTAAAATTGTGAGATTGATGTTGATGCTCAAGAAGAAGGAAATGTAACGCCATCAACTTCATGGAATAGAGTTTAAAACCATGATGATTTGGTTTGGGGAAATTTACTGCAGTCAAATGCAAAATTAATTGATGATATTGCAGAATTCAACAAGCCTTTTCATTCTTTTTCAAAACATTTCCCTTGGTCAGTGTTTATTCACAAAGCAGAACAAACCGAGTTATTCTCTAACCAGTTTCTTGACAAAATGCATGACTTTGCTCCTTGTTATGGATTTAATACTTGGAATGGCTGTAATGGAAAATACATTCAGGCAATGGTTGCCCTTGAAATTGGAATGAGGATATGTAAAAATACTTCTTTTGCAGAATATTTCAATGTGTCACACTGGCTGAATAATATACCAAATTATTTCCTTGTCATGTCAAGGGACAAATACTTCCTGTTAAGTTACTTTGTACATTTCCACATTAATGAGGAACAGCTTGGTTATGACCCACTCTTCAAATTAAGTCTATCAGAGAACTTGTAATGAATATTTACCTTGAATGCTTCTCCTCTGGCTCACAAGTCAGTTTAGGAAACCATGCTTCGTTTCAAGGGGAGACTATGGTTCAAGCAATACCTGTCATCAAACCCTTCAGCCAAGTGAGGTGTCAAAGTTTGGTTTCTTTTTGACAGCAAAACTGGGTTTTATTGTATATTTGATGTATAAACATATAAGTGTAATGATCCAGGAGCTATTATTGATCCATTGAGGGAAAGGGATGTTTTTAACCTCCCAAAAGGGTTTGGAAAAAAAATACACATATATTGTGATAACTTCTTTTCAAGTGCTGTTATTTTTCATTAACTGAAAACAAGGGATGCATGCATAAGTGTAAGGTCAAACATTAAAGGCCTTCCTAATGAAATGAATCCATTCATGTTAAGTTAAAAAGGGCTACAACACAAACTTTGGGTGAATGGCAATAAAAGTATAACTACTTCTAAATGGCAAGATACAGGGAGAGTGAGCCTTCTCTCCATTGTGCATAATACTGACACTGTGCAAATGTGCTCTAAGAAATGGGAAAATGGGTTCCGTACTTTGACTAAACCAAAATTTGGTGGCTTACTACAATAACATTATAAATAGAGGAAACAAATTTGACCAGCTGTTTATAAAATATATACCTAAAAAATCCTAATAAGGAACCATCTTCTTTGGTATTTTTAGATTGAGACCACCCTTGACAATGGACGAATCTGTTACATTATAGCTACAGGTAAAAAAAATCTCTGTAACTAATTATCACTATGCAGTGATTGAGAGGCAGTTGTTAATAAATTACAACAGACAAATGTCTGCTTTACCAAAAGCTCTACTTAAAGAGCGGCACTTCATTCAACAGTTTGAATAAAGGTCTAGCAGACCTGAATGCTGTGTTTGCTCTTTGAGGCCAGCACAGTGTAAAAACAAGGGGGGGAAATGATTAGAAGAGGAAACAGACATATTCTACTTTTCAGCTTGTACAGGAAAACCAGTTTGAGTCATTTCTTATTTTGAGATATTTCACAAAAGAGACTTTAAAATGGTCTGTAAATTTAAGAAATGATTAGCGTAAGTTCCCAGTAGATTTGTAATGTAATTTATTTTGTGTTTCTTAAAAAAAAATTCTTATTATGTTTGAAGAAACTACGAAGATAGAGAGTTAAGAATATTCTGTTGGAAAGCATACTTATCAGACTTGTTGAGATGGAGGTAGCTTTGAAGATCTTATTAGGGTGGAATGTGTGCTCTTGTTCTTCTTATAGTATAGTAAAACACTGTCAAACATGATGGATCACAGCAAAAGATCATTTTATACAGGACCTAATAAATGCATTGAGAGCATAACTAATACTGGTTAGAAAGAAAGAATAGATCATGGATCTGTGACTTCTCACGAGAGATGAACAATACACATTAAAAGTTCAGAGCAAAACAACTGGTCAAAGTACAGGTTTCCGGTAGTATATTACTAACTTTCAGAAAAATGTAGCCTTCAGAATGAAACCAGAGGAGTGTGGAAATGAATGCTCCTGGAAGGTCACTATTTCTATCAACAAGTATTATTTTGAGACAGGCAGGATGTCCAAGTCAGAAATAAAATATTGCAGCATATGGTGAATTATGGTAGCTCAAATTGACACTGAAAAGGTATTCAACCAGCGTAATATTTTTTTCAGATCTATTTCCAAACAATTATCAGTATGTCTTGAGTTGATTTTACCTTTGGAATCCTGAAACTCTTTGATCACATCATCTTGATTCTATTTATTTAAAATGTCTTCAAATCAGCAGGACTACTCCTCTCTTAGTTTTTCAGGAAGTTTTCATCTATTTGGAGTGTTCTGAGGTAAAATGGAGTGTTGATTAGAAAAAAAAAGATGGATAATTATTGTGATAATAAATCATTGGGAATTTTTAAAGCACTTTTAAAATATATTAGTTTCCTTTTGTGGCATGATCATGAGCTTTTTTAACTATGAAATGTCTATTAAAATTATCTATACAAACAACATCAAAACTTTTTTATACCAAAATGTCCCTGTGTTATACACATACCACTGTTGATATTGATGGAGGTTCCGTTGGAAGAGAAAATGCATCAATATTTTCCCAGTTATGAATTATAATTTGATTAACACTGAGAGATACAACACTTATAAGGGAATGTTTATTTATAATTATATAAAAGAGATCATAAGCTTAGCACATATCTGATTTTAATTTGTAAAGGGTACTGGCTGGATAGGTTTATTTTCCAATCATAAAACTAAATGCTAATTCAATGAACCCATTTGATCAAACTAATATATTTTATCATACTAACATATTATATATGTAAGAGATATTAAAGATACTATTTAATATATTTAACAACTGAGCAAACAACACTAACTAAATAAACCATTATACATTTCTCATAAGACTGGATGATGTAGGCACTGCAGTGTGATATCACTGACTTACACTGGCCAAACCCTGAGAACCCCCAAAAAGGTAGAGACCCAGACATGGTTCTGTTAAAATTGGTGGTTTGGGTTCTTTATATAAACCTAGTAATCAGGTTAGGACATGAATGCCCTTAAACAGAGTATGTAGGACATGGAGACAAAATAAGTAGGAAAGTGTCAAGTGCAAATATATGAGTATCGTGAAACTGGATTACAAAATTGGAGCACCAACAACAATCAACAGTCATGATTAAGATGAACCCCCCCCCCCCCCAAAGAAAAGCAGTGAATCAACTAACTATATGGTAGGACCCACACAATGCATAGTTTTCTTTCATTCCATGTTCATGGAGTTGAACGTTGGACGAGTTAAAGATATAATGAACATCCCAGGTTGAAAAAATGGTCTAAATAGGTCTGACACCCTCAAATCCTTTGTTAGGAAAATATCTCTAGTCCTAAAAATCCCTCTAAACCATAGACATGCTGAGGACAATGTAACATTATTCTTTAGGGGAAAAAGACCAAGTAGCAACAGTATCAGGATTGACTGAAGCTTAATGTATAGTAGTGACGAATTTGAACCTCAGAAGTTTAAGTCTTTGTATAAGTAATTACAGCTTAGCAAAGATAATGATTTCTTGAAGCTGTAGCTTACTAAACAGTTTAATATAAAGCATGTGTAGTGAAAATGGCTGACCAGAATAAAACTTCATACAGGTGAGAATGTGGAGGACATTACTGTATATAAATGTAGGATCACCACCAACACATGTGAATTAGGTGATAAAGTTATTAATTTTTAAGTGAAAATGTACTATAGAGAACAACGAGAGCACCAACCAAATAGCTATGTCTCTCCATGGAGTGTTTTCCATCAGAAGTTAACGCACGTTTTTAATGTTCTAACTGAGAGCAAATAACCAAGAAGTGCACAAGGACACTAAGCATGTTGGAACATTGGGGACGCTAATGACTCAAGACTCAAAGGAGTCACAATAATTTTGATTTATGAGAACACAATGCCAAGAAATGCATATGTAAGCAGAACGGGGAAAGGGACAGATGGAAGGAAGAAATACCATATTCCAACATAAAAAGGGTTGGGTTGGGTTGGCCATGAAACCTTATTACAATGGTTTCCAGATTTTAGTATAAGGCTTATAAGCAATGCTAATATAAGCTTCTTGGGCAATTTACTCTTATGTGGCCAAATGTAAGGCATTTCCTCGACTTACATATGATTTCAGGGATAGAAGGCCAAATTTTAATAAAACTTGGTGAAAGCCCTATTTAATTAAGTATGGGTTGAGTTTGGTTGAGAAGAAGGAAAAAAAATACTGTCAAAAAACTATTTTTTTAAATACTTTTTTTGTGTTGACGAGTTATCTAGTTTTTAATTTTAATTTTTGAAACAATAACTTAAATCTGATAACTATGTATTAATTAAATAAAATTCAAGCATGAAATGAGAGTTTTAAATATTTTATGACAGTTTTTTTTTAAAAATAGTGAACTAAGGGTGTACGAAACTTCAACTTGTCTTTGAAACAAATCTCTGCTTTGACTTAGCTTTCAAAAAAATTATCACTTCATCATTTACAAAGCTTCCCCAATAAATATATTAACAACTAAAATACTCAAAAGGTAGGTGACCTGGCGGTCTAGGGGGTAAGGTGTGAGACTTCTGTGCCGGGGATCCGGGGTTCAATCCTCGGTCCCGGCACGGATTTATCTGATTGCCAAACCCCTCCTTCACCTCTGACAAGACGTGTATTAATCACAAATTGTGAATGTGTGGAATGCAAGGCCTCCATTATGGCTCGGATCCCACATTAAACTGTAGGTCCTCCAGTTTCTCTCACAATCACCCTACATTAGCTCATATGCGTAGAACCTGAACGGCTGGTAAGACGCGGTGATGATGATGATGATGACGATGATAATGATGATAATGATAATAATAAAATTAATAAAAATACTCAATATTAAATTATTGCAATTATAAGCTATTAATTAGATTACAAATCTATATTAATTTGGAAAGAGTCAGAAATAATTGAATTGTAAGTTGTGGTAACAACTTGATTGATCTATCAGAATAAAATGTAAGAATTACCAAATATTGTGTAATTAAGCATCTTCCAAGTAAATGAGTGTAAAAAGTTATCTAAATAACACAGTAAAACATTTTTTTAAGGCATAAAACAAATAACAAAAAATTTCAAACTTCGACTTGGCTTAGAGAAATATTTCCTATATTCAATTCGAGTTTTCTTCAAATTGAGAAAGTGGACTTCACACACCCCTATTGTAAACATAGATAATTTTATAACTTATTAATATTAAATAATTATAAATAAACTCACTTCAATGGCCAAATAGTGTGAGCAGTCAATTTTGTGATGGACTGACCTGCTGATGACAGGGATATCAGGGTTTGAAACCCAGTTGAGTCTATTGAGGGTGGTTTTCCTAACTGGTTTCCCATTCTTCCTTCCACGCAAATGCAAGTAGATTACCTCTAAAATACTTCCTTCAACACCCCTAACAAATTAGAGTTATTATCATACATATGTATAAACTGAACAGGTAGTAGGACACGGTGATAATTTTTTTCTCCTATAAACAATATAATCATCAGATATTTTAGTTACAAAGTGTACAACCATATACTGTAGAGGATGATTCCCGAGTGGCCTCACCTAAAAACATTAATCAGCAAAACTTAAACGATGCCAATCTCAGAGCATGTACCAGAAGGTAAAGTAACAATGTAGTCAGCGTGGAAACCACGAATGTTGCTTGTGCTTGGCAGAATAAAAATTAATGGTGTCAGTTTGTGGAGTACAGAGTTTACTTCTCATGGCAAAGTGCTGGCCAAGTGCATGTGTGTCACCATGTAGTGTGTTTGTCCAAAAGTTAGCCATGTGTGCAGGGCCCACCGGCATTATCAACACTGGTTGTGTCCACTAGTAGCCAACATTAAAGTCAATCACAAAGTACTTGTTGCATTCCCAACGAGATCATGTTATTACTGCATGGCGTGCTCTTTTTGAGGCCAGTTTGTCAAGGGAAGCATAAGGTCATTTCAAATTAATTTTATAATTACTCTTTCACGTACTCCGTCACATTTGTACTTAAAAGCTTAATAAAACTATCTTACCAGGATGAAAAGTGTGTCTTATGCTGATAGAGATGCAGATATATTTTCACTGGTAAAGCCAACCCAAAATCCCAAATTGCCAAACCACGGTTGCTAAGATAATGGTATATAATCTAAGTCCCAGATTCCAACATCTTGTAGAAACTAACCCAGGTGCTATATCACTAACTCCATCCTGGGGAAGTGTCTAAGTTGTGATGGTCTTAACTTTTAACTCTGTGGTGATCGGAACATCATCATCGATCCCTTAATGAGTAGTGTTAGAAAAAAGAGAGAATCAACCTTAAGCCAAGAAGAAAGAGGTATATCAAGTAGTCCAGGTTTCTCCTTTGGGGTTATCTATGGAATATTTGAGCACCATTGACCACTAATACACACACATACACATAGTTTATCTTGGCCCTATTGTTTGTAAAGGTTTGGTTTTGACTATGTACACTCCATTTATCTTGAAAGGTATAAGTATCACCTTAAAACTTACACCATGGCTCTTATAAGCTACACCATATTGGTAAAAATATTGTTGGTATGGTGTGGCAGTTGTTCATAGTCGAAAAAAAATAGAAAAACACTAAAATCAATTTAGGAAATACTATACTCTATTGAAACTTTAGTGTTAGTCTCAATTTAAGAATACTCATCTGATTTATTTGATGCGGTTTCATTTTTCAAATAACCTTTAAAATAAAGCATATCCATACCAAATGATAGTTTCAATGTGTTAGTGTTGAAATGAAAACTATTTTCAATTAAAATGTTTAAAAGCAGCAGCATGGATGTTATCCCTGAGTAATTTGTGTACTTGTTGTTGATAGCTATTAATCAGTCGACAACGCGCTCACAAGTACATCACAGAATCTCTCTTAAACTATGACTGTTGAATGATCATGGGCCCAGCACTAACTATGATAACTCAGTGGTAGAGAAGTGGCATATTAAGCCTAAGGTCTTTGGTGCTATTCTTGTATCCAGGTGAATTAATCTTTACCAGAAACTAGACATCTGAATTTTAAAAATAACATAAGCAATGACAAAGTAAAATAAATGGTAAAACACAATAATACATCATTTATAATTTAGTTTATAATAATATGGAACTAAATTTTCAAAAATCACTTTCATTAATCTACAATTAAAAAGATTTTTCTAAGAAAATTAAAATATTTTAATGTTAATTATATGAAACGCTATTCAGATATACATTTAATAAAATTTGTAGAAGTCACATTTGAAATTTTTTTGTAGCAGCCATATTTTAAAATATCAAACATAAGTAAGGCCCAAGTTAATTCTAGCTTAAAATTCAAGAAATGTGCATAATTATGTATTTAAATTCATCAAATTATTATTATTTTTTATGAAAGAAGACATTATATTAAATATAAATACTAAACTACAACATTCAAATAATGGAGTTCCTTTTTCAATGATCACACCCAAGATATGTTAATAAAAAGAAGGTATAAGTAATTTGGTGTGGGATATCAAAGGATGCCATGCCGGCCACCCCCCTCCCCCTCAATAAGTTTGAAAAGGGTTTTTTTCATAAGTGCCATAGTATATTTAAGTAAAGAGGTCGAAATCTGGTTAGTTACATCCATTACTATTACCAGCCTATGGCTTGGGTCAGTATTTCATTCAACCATATATTTTTCCACTACTGGTTGGCTATGCCTGTCATATATAGGTGGAAACCTATGCCAGATTAAATTAATGTGTTTCCTTTGAGTTGACAAAATTCAACTATTCTTGCTAAAGAAGCTATAACAAACACATAAAATTTTTTCTTTTAATACACATATTTGGCTGTCAAAATTTAAATCAAATTATTCAATTCGTTACTAAAATTATTAAAATATAAGTAAGTATGTGATAAAAATGTTTTTTCAACATGTTCAAAATCACAGAGTCACATGTCTACAGGTTTAGAGAATATTTTTTAAATATGTAATTCAATATAAATTCAAGCCCCAGTTATCAGTATAATAATAAATTATTTAAAAACATATGCACACATACTGTCTAATTTATCATGTTTAACATTTACAAAGGTGATTTAAAAAAATTTCAAATGTTCACAAAGTGGTCAGTAGTAAACTATCCTTGAATAAATTTTTCTCGAAAAAACAAGTATAATGTTATTTATCATGAAAAACAATCAACAAATATCCATTTTAAACAAAATAGTTAGAGCTATTATTTTTTTATAAATTTCGAATCCAAGCAAATAAGTCAAACCACTAAGCTTATTTTTTAAGTTAGAACTACAATCAAAGTTTTATCTTGAAGTATGAACATCTAAAATATAAATATTAATCTAGAATGAAAATTACTAAACTGTTTCAGCTCTAGCTCCAGATGTAGAAAGAATGACAAACAGGCATATTTTTTTTTTAATTCTGCACCGTGTTTTACTACCCATTCAGGTTATACGCTGAAGTACTAATTACGCTAATGGGTTAGGAATTGAGAAGGTTGAATTTAGAGGAAGTGAACCACATTTGCGTGGAGGGAAAGTGGAAAACCATTTAGGAAAACCACTCCCAATTTACCCAACTGAGATTCAAACCTCGATCTCCCCCCTCTCGGCAGTCTAGCTCAACACGAAACTAGCGCGTTATCTAACTACGCCAAAAGGCAGGTAACAGGCAGATAGAATTGTAAGATATACTTTTTGAGACCAGGGGTACATAGAAAATCTAGATACATAATAATTGTGAATTAACGATTTTCATGATGACCCGCTTCGGTGGCCATATGTTCTAACACGCTTCTCACGCAGTAGATTAGACTGCGAGGACGGGGAGATCGAGGTTTTAATCTCGGTAGGGTGTATTGAGGGTGGTTATTGTCCAAAATGTTTTTCACTCTCCTTCCATGCAAAAGCGGTACATTTCCACTGAAAATAGCCCTCCTAAAACTATTAGGTAATTAGAATATAAGTTATAAACCGAAAGGTAATGAGACGCGGTGCTAAAAAAATATATGGCAATTTCAATACTTTGTCGTGAGAAAGTAAAAACACAATTTTATTTTATTTGAGTTAGAGGTTTAAATAGCAACTATCTTATCAATATTTGATTGTTTTAGACATCAGCAAATCTAATAACATCAGTGTAAATATCAACAAATCTTTTATGTTCCTGTGTGAAATTTATCAGGAAAAATAAACCATTGTCTTTGTGGCTGTTGATACACCCTAAACAGACAACAGCGAGTAGAAACATTATATTGTATAAGTATTAAGTTATTACGAAAACCAATTTAAAGCGCAGGAGACACTTTTCTCATAGTTACAATAATCAATGAGGTTGAGGTTTTTGAACACCATGAAAAAAATTATATATATTTTTTTAATACACCTAAGCCGTAGAAAGGAAAACAAGTTTGACACTACCCAGGCAATGAGTGTTACTTGTATTGGCTCAAGCGCCCTTTTAAATGGATTGTTGAGAGGATAAAAATCAGTGGAAGGAAACATTTTATAAAGTAAATTTATATGAAAGGGAGACAACTTAGTTTCATGGATGCATTGCACGGATAGCTCTTGCCATGCAAAAAGTAAAATCTATGAATGTAGATTTGCATTCTAGCTCCTGTTTAATCTAAATTGCCTAAATGCAATGAAGTCAAGAGATAGAATACGTATTTCACCACATAATGGTCGCACCCTGTTTTTCAGTCTTGGTTTAATATGCATAATGGGGGGAGGACGGGGATGCTTCTCACGGTAATGCATCACAAGCAGACGTTCATTAGTTTTGCTTGTGACTCATAAATCAAATGACTGATTTCACCTGCCTGCCCACTTCACTTTATAAACCACACAGCTCGGCTAGGTGCATGAAAAAATTACCAGTTGTTTTGACCTTGAGTTTATTATTAGACTCACCACACCATTCCAGCCAGAGCATCTGCACTAAAGGAATGAAAGGGGGAGAGGGAAATTCCTCTTTTATTTTGACCTATAGTTGACTGGACTTATTTGCTCGTAGTAGCTCCCGCTCTTGTTTTGTCGTTCAGTCTCTTTATAGACGAACGCACTGGACTGGCCAGTAAAGTCCCAGCGTGCTACAAAATATACCTTGGAGTCTGCAGTTTTTTCTATGGAAAATGTTAGGAAGCGCATATAATACGAGAACGGTTTTTGAAAGGGTAATTTTAGGAGAAGAACATTGCATTATATTTGGGGCCAATACAGTATTAAGTAAAAAAATTTTTTTTAAAGCTTCGCCCTATTTTTCCTCCCAATAATTAGGCATAAAATTTGCGACAATTATGAGGTGAAATATGGTAGATGTATTAAGGAATGCATTTGTGTATTTGAATCGAGACCGGGAAAAAAATATTAAATTGTGATATAAATGAAAGAAATTCTCATGGAAGTAAATGTATGGAAATTAACATTTTGTAATCATGATTGTGATTTTTATGTGGCTTTTCATTAAAGTGAAGACATAAATTGTATCAATAGCAAATGATTAGTATGATCAGCTAGTGAAAAGTAATGGAAATAAATTAAAAAAGTCTATGGGGTCAAGTTAGTAGTGGTTTAGATATATACATTTGATGGGAGCCACTCCTTATATGTTGGCAACTAATATACTGTACAATATTATATGGTAAATAGTGTGAGTAAAGATAAGTAACTTGGTGCTGCTAAATCTAATACAATTTTCCAAACACAACAGAGTTAAATTTGGATAAATTCAAATAGTTTGATGTTTTAATAAAAATCCAAACATTGTGATTTAATTGTGTTGTGATTAAGTGCCAAAAAAAATTTAAAATACTACAAATTAAATAGAACACTTACTTGCTTATACGTTTGCTGACTAGTTTAGGTTGAGCCTTGTAATCTGCACTTCTCACAACAGACACATTATGCTCTTTGGGAGGAGAAGGTGGGATATTTGGATCTAAAGACACTCGTCGCATTAAAATTGTAGAGTTGCGAGGTGACAACATCACATGATTGCTAACTAAATCTTCTTCCTAAAACACAGGAAAATAACTTTCACAACACATTATTTTTTTAACTCTGTATTGCCCTATATGAACATCTTCCTAAAAATATTTAAATGTATATTTTCCCACTCTTTTTTATATTAAAAATCATGATTAGCTTATTTAGTTACATCTTTTAATCTATATATTGTATTAGGCCAAACAACATTCAAACAAAATGAGTTATGCCATTCATAATCTTAAATCTTAAATTTCACTTTCCAGCCAAATACTCACACTTCTACAAATGCAGTAAAAAAAGAAGTTCTTCTGGCCACATCCTTATCTATATTTTTTGAAAGAAGTAACAATGTACCAGTATTTTATTTATTTCACCAGGTATCTACTCCTAAACTTTTGGGTTATACTCATAAGTAAACTAATGGAGTGGGAATGAGGGAGGTAGAAACTAGAGGAGGATTGGAAACAAGTACACACGAACCAGGATTCAAATTCTGATCTCCCTGTCATTGGCAGTATAGTCTATTGTGGCATAGTACTTAAAATATGAACCTCAAGTTAATATTAACAACCTTAATTGCAGGGTTAAATGCCTCAAGCGTACATATCCTAGTGTGATGCAAAAAGTAAGGTATTTAATACCCAATAAGACACACAATAGGTTGTTTTTATCCAATGTAGTTTTTATGTCTGGCTTCAAGCTAGTTATTGTACATTAACTTAACCTCCACTCCTTATCCAGCCTGTTCACTTAAGCAAAATGGTTAAAAATGTTGATGATCTGAATAAACACTAAAGTACATAATATATCTCTATAAGGCAATACTCTTTTCAATTTATGAGGTAATTCTATATTTGGAAGAAGGTATAGGAAAGGTGGATATAAACATATAAAAGGGACAAACACAATATGGCTTTTACAATAAAAAGAAGAACACATTTCACACTTTACATTGCTGCCATTGGACAAAGAGGTAATGGTTGCCTCTTAAAGAAAATTGATCGTCACTGCCCAATCCCCCGAACTAGGTTTTATTCTATCGGAACTCAACAGGGAGGAGTGTGAAACGCGCAACGCAACTTCCTAAAAGAGGAAACTAAAAAACCACAAAAGGGAGAAGATGGAAAATTACTAAGCATGATAAGACACATAGATAGGAACATGTAAAAGGTATAACAAAGGACAAACACAGGAGAGGGACATTTAATGCGAATATATAATTTATCTCTAGGTCGGGGGACAATCGATTTTCTTTAAGAGGCAACCATTACCTCTTTGTCCAATGGCAACAATGTAAAGTTTGAACTGTGTTCTTCTTTTCATTGTAAAAGCCATATTGTGTTCGTCCCTTTTATATGTTTCTATCCACCTTTCCTATACCTTCTTCCAAATATAATACAGTACCTAATAATAATACTTATAGCTTTGGCTATAAGCAGGCCATAAAATGTCAAGTCTGAAGACACTAGCCAGACTAAAATCTTTGGTTGACACTATTTTATATTCATGATTGTGAAAAATATGAACATTTTTTAAAAAGTATGTGCTTTTAACCCTATATTTTTTTGCAGTGCAGCCTTTCTACACTGAAGTATCACTTGTCAATTGCAGCTGTCAGATCAAACTTTGACAGGGAGAATCCATTTACAAAAATTCTGAGCCATTAATCTCTGCAATGATAACGAGATAAAGTTAATTCTGCCTTCAGACCATTTTATAGGTGATTTGGATTGTTTTTATACTTCTGTTGAGAAAGCATCTAAGCTAGCCTCTGAAACTCACTCTATGGTCACTTTTGGGGTTAAGCCTCATGAATTCAATTCTGAATACAGTTATATAACTTAGAGAGTTCGTGTAAGCAGTCTTGAATCTGTTATGGCAGTTGAAGCCCCTCTCCCATAAAGCTATGCTCACTGATAGAACAGCACAAAATGTAAGAATCTGGAACAAATTGGGTAATCTTGCTGAACACTTATCAGTGTGAATCTTCTCCAGCGTCTTAGTCAAAGTCAGTGAAGGAAACAAAAGTTTGTATTCTGCCCACTCTGCTAACAGAAGATCCACTATCTCATTAAACAGGCTTGGATTCAAGTAAATGAAGAGCTTCTTTATTTTTTCTATTCCAAATTGAAGAATATTTTTTGAGAGGCCAACCCAAGGTGTCCGATGAGAGAATGAAGGAGGAGTGTGTGACTCATCAGTTTTTTCTTCCAATGGAGGGCAGATGTCGTCGCCTGGAAATGGAGATTGAAACCATGCGCTGATTTGAGACAAGTGAATTCGAGCCGGTACAATTTGGGCGTGTTTGAAACACATTAAAAAAAAATTGGTTTGTCTAAATCAAATGTTTGGCTGCCAATGGCGACTGGAAATTTCGCGCCTTGCTATAAGTATATGTGATTACTTACAACAGGATGTCTGTGGGCATAGCTCGAGTTGTCCAGGCTGGTAAGAGGTTCACTACTGTCCACCTGCTTGTGCAGGGTGCTTAGATCCAGTGGCGGAGTGCATGGGCTTGGAGCAGGTGAGGGAGACCTGTCCCTATCCTGTAGTAAAATATCAAACATTTATTGGTTGGCCATGTTGAATCTGCTTTATGAATATAGGCCACAGACAAGGTTTAACCATACCCAGAGCTTTCAGTCTGGCTTAGCTCCATGGGAGAGCTTGAGTCCTTCAACACATGTTTCACTAGGGGCCATCAAGGGGGATTTTTTTTTAAAAAAAAGCTCATTTTAAAAATGGTTTCAATATAGAGAGTACACAAATATTCATCTCGAGTCAAGTGGCCGGCTTCCACAAAGCTAGGTTCAGGAAAAGACTCAATCTACTTGTCGCATAAGAGCTTACACAGGCTGCCCATTACAATTATAATGATCCCTTTGTAAATTAAACATTGAAAATAAGATAGAAGGGCAAGGCCTACACACCAGAAAACTGTGAGCCTCAAAGTTCACAATTAAAACAACAAGAGAACACATAATTATTAAATAAGAGAGTAAAACACCAATTGGAATAAGGCAGCATCGCTAGAGGTAGATCATGTGTAGTCCCTTCTATCCTCTTTTCAATGTTTAATTTAAAATAGCTATTTGGCGCCATTTTTCTTTATATACAAACTATCCCTTTATGATGAACATGTTAAAAGTGAGTTGTTGATGTGATTTTATCACTCAGCATTCACACTAGCGAACCTCAAGTGTTGGACTCAACCTGACTCAAGGAGCACAGTAAGACTTTGGTAAGGCTGAAGATCTGGTATATTCTTGTCTGTGGTCTAACCCTATTATGCAAGGAATAGACCAGTTTGTTATTAATCTAAAATTTACTTTATAATTAGTGTTCTGATAGTTTTAATATATATTTTTGAAAGACTGAAATATTCACATCCGTTTCACTAATTACGTAGTTACATTACAAGCTTTTTAGCAACTAACATGCTCTAAAGGTTTACAAATATAAATTGTTATCATAAACCATTGATCATTGAATACCATTTAGGTGCACTTCTGGCACTTAGACCTTTACCTATTTTATCCCACGTGTTCAATGGCCCAGTCAGGCCGAGGTAAAAAGCTATCTATATGTTCCGGATTTATAAGGTCCAGTTATTGAAAGTTATTATGTAGGTGGCCTGACCTTGAGACCAAGCCTACATTGGGCCGAAAACATTGTAGAGTTGAGCAAGATATGGCTTAATGTCCGGATTCAGTCTGGTTGAGTGTATGCCACTTCATACACAGAGAGCTCCCTAAAACTTCTTGAGTTACAGACTACATATATACATATATTTAAAATTTATTTGAGGTATTTAATGTGCACTTTCTGGACCAACTAATTATATCAACACATGACTTTTGAACTAACTTAAATCTAGAACAGACACAACACCCAGCCCCAGCCATAAATTAATCAAAGTGAAAGGGGAAACCAACATTTTACCAATGATAAATTTATCAGCCATGTCAGGAATTGAACCCAGGTCCCTTATCTCAGTAGACATACATGATAATGACTGAGCTAAGGGGTCTGACAGACAAATATATTAGCAACAGATTATTCATAAAAGAAACAGGCACAAGGAAATTGTGTAAATAATATTGCCATTTACATCTTAATAGAGAGTAAACCATTAAAAATAAACTGACCAGACAAATTCTCAATAACTTACAATAACAAAAGAAAAAACAAGGGAATATGTAATTTAAAAAAAACACAAAACAAGATGAAGAGATTATAATGAAAAGTGTACAATTTAATCGAACTCGGGACCTTTGGCTTAGTGCACCATTGCTCTTTCACTAAGCTAACAAGGATTCATCCTGAGCTTAGACCAATGGATGGGTCACATTCCACTGCTAATAAATCTATGTGAAAATGGTAAGAGGGAAGAGAGGTGCATTAGTGAATGAGCTTGGCAAGAAGACGAGCAACACACTGTTTAAAGTGAGATATTGAGAGATATTTGAGGTTTTAGACACGATTTAGCCAAGATTATATAACCTTAACTTCTTGGTCAGAAGCCTTACATCTTAAAAACACAATAGCTGCATATCCTTGTTCTGAGGCATCAGAGAAACCACAAGTTAAGTGTTAGTAGCTTAAGAAAGTGAGAAAGTGTATTGAAAACAAACCTCTTGCAACAAAGGTACCAGATCTTTGAGAAAGGTTTACCAAATGATAGCAATCTGATATTAAAGGAGTGTGTCCCATTGAAGACCTGGAATATATAACTATTGTGTGACTTTAAACAAAATACAATGGGATTAAGCCAACAACACAGTTCATAGATTTGTGCCACTGCTGAGAGAATGTGTACAGTGGTCACAGTTTCTGCAATGTTCATTATATATGAAAATGTGTCAAAGAATGGAGTCTAGTGGAGACCAAGAATGCTAAAATGAAGCTGTTCCTGGGTGTGAACCTTAATAAATAATTCATTATTTTCTTCTGGGACAAAATTGATAAAATGCAGTGAGTCCCAAGACCACTTTCTAAGTTCAAAGAAGCTAAGCTTTGGCGAACCTCCAAAATTTCAGATTTGATTTTAAATTTTGAATCCAAATTAATTTTAGATTCAGATTCGATAGGCTTTACTCAAAATTTAAATCCGTATTTCATACTTGCTTAACATTCCGATCAGAAAGCAGTTGCATAGTAGAGTGAATAGAAATATTAAAATGATTTCCAGAAGGTAAGAGAACCATTTGAATGACAGTTGTTTGTGACAAAACATATTTTTATTTTTAAAACATAGCCAGACCCACCTTTATGTATTTTATTTAACCTTTACAGTTTGTACTATGATTGAAAAATTGGTGTTACAATCGTTATTTGATGTTTCACCTCTTAGGATTAGTGCTAGTGATAACATATTTTTTTAATAAACCTAAAATGTGTTTAAAATCATTATCGACATTTTAAAATATTTTATTATTAAATTGGATTTGAAAACTTATCATTGTAAAATATTCAACTGGCATTCAATTTGAACCACTATCATTGTAAGCTTAAATTAAATAAAGTGATTCTGATATGTAGCTATTTTATAATAAGATATTTGATTCAATATTTCAAAGCAAGGATTCAACTTGGATTCAATTTAATAAAATATATTTATCATGTGATTCAATCTGGATTTGATTCGAGTCAGTTAGTCAAGATTAAGATTTGATTCAATATAGAAAATTATGGATTCACACTGGCTTAAAAATAACCTCCGAAGGTATTGTGTCATGGAGGTGGGTGGTTGTATCTGTGGAGCAATGTGTGGGACAATGTGTGGTGGTGCTTTTTGGTAACATTATGAACAATTGAGATGGACAATGTGAACAAGTGTGACGCAACTTGCAGTCACTTAACGAGTGGGCATTATCATAAAAAGTGTAGCCCCACTTAATTGAGCATACAAAAGTGAAGCATTTATAACAGTTTTATGGTCTGAGACGGCTAGTGACAAGCTCCAAATTTCTTCCCATTCTTGTCTGCCAAGGTCAATAGTCAATAAACTAATAGTTGTTAATATTGAATATTAATTAATTTGCGTGGAGGGAGAGTGAAAAACCATTTAGGTAAAACCACCCCAGTTCACCCGACCAAGATTCGAACCTCGATCTCCCCGTCCTCGGTGGTCTGACTCAACACGACTGGCGTGTTAGCCAACTACGCCAACGAGGCGGGTAATATATTGAATGTTAAATAATCTGGTTTAGACACATAGTAATGTACATAATTCTAATATTATAGCTACTTCATTAGAAAATAAATGTTTGTAAATTAAAGTTTTGCAAATGGAAAAAGCTACCTGAGGATGTAACTGTAAAAAATTATGGGTTGGACTGGAAAGATTGCTCTCATCTTCAGAAGAACATTCAGGCTGTTTAGTAATCGACAACTTGTCTTGCTCCAGTTCTTCATTCTCCTGTAACATACATACAAACAAGATGGTCAATCATTCTGTTAAGTCAGCTTATCTTATGTAGATGGAAATGAATGCTTTGGTCTTTATTTGTTCAGGTAAATTTAATTTATGTAAGGAAATATGGCATTGAATGGGGGGGTAGGCTCATTAAGTTAAAAAAATAACAAAGAATACTTATCGATAGTTAACAGAACTTTTTTCTCGCCCCCTTAAAATACTGTTATTACATAATACCCAGCATTAATTTAGGAATCAGTAAATTAATGAACAAGATCTTTTGTAATCATTTTTGTCCTTTTTTATATCACTAAAGCAGAATTTTAATAACAAATAAGATAATACATTCTACTAGAGCTCTGTCTAAACACAGTGTTTTTTTAGCTAGCACCCATGTTAATTCATATCTTCTTTGAACAAGCTAAAAAGTTGTCAAAAACTATTTAAAATAATGCTGCTGTTTATTAAAATCTAGGTTTAGCCAGGCAATTTTGGTGACCATATTTTGGCTGTTAAAAAGATACCTTATATCAAATTCATTGTTCAAAAGATGAAATATTTTTTCCAAACTTAGCCCCCCTTCTTGTCATTAAAAGTTTGATCACACAATGCACATATGGACTTCTCATTTGCTCTCACACCAACAAATCAAAGATATCATTCATTTTGAAATTTACAAACATCATTTGTTAAATTTTGGTTTTTATTTCTGGTTTCTGTCCAAGGTTTGCATGGCTTCCTCAGTGTTAGTTGACTTGGAGGCAGAAATAGTAATATATTTTGGCTTTATTGCAGAAGTAGTCATATAGTGTCATTTATGAATTCAACATTTAAACATGTATGAAATTAGGGAGATAATAAATATATAATTTGATTTCTAGCTGATGAGGATGTTTTAAAATTAAATAATATTATTTAATAATAAATATATTAAAGATAAATGGGTAAATAAAAGAATACGCTAACTTTTTGACACTTAAAACTACATGATAAATGATGTAATTGCATACACAAAATGGCAAAAAAAAAACTTGCTACAACTCGTATTAGAAGGTCTAATGGTTGATGCATAAAGTTAACCAAATATTTACGGTTGATACCGACATAATGTTCAATATAGCAATGCAGAGTTTTTACAATGATTTAGGGATTTTATAATCAACTTAAGATTCGGTTTTTAATGAATATTTAAAAAGACACATGTGTAAAATTATTATTTCTAATACTTGCTTAGTATTTATAAATATCGTCTGTGAAATTAATTGAATAAATCATTTAAGTGAATTTCAAAATTTTAAGTATTGTGAATTCTCTTTTTGTGAAATGTTGCATTGGCATACAATAAACACCCACCCACCTAAGGCTTAGCCTAGAATCATACAATTTTAAGGATAAAATGGTCACTAACATGATGGATGGAAATAATATTTATTTTCTATGTATCTAAATAAACAAAAAATTACTGTAGCATTTTATTGTGTTAAAGTAAGAGCTCACCAACATTTTTGTGAATTCCTCTTTTGACATAAATATAAAAATAAGGTAAATTAATTAAAGTATAAAACTCATGAGAGTCAGGTCTTGGTTCTCAACAAGATGAAATGAAACTGTTTTCGTTTTTGTTTTTTTTAATATAAGCTTTAGTTAAGTTTGGGAGTCTTTTCAACAATTAATCTCAAGTCCACTTCTATACTCAGGTGATTTTGGTTAATAGTTTTATCACACAGAGTGTGGAAAGTTCTTGCTCATTTAGATGTTGTTCAAAAGGCCACTAAGCCATTAAATGTCTAGATGTCTTTTCTATAAGTTCCTTGAACTTACCAAGCACAAACATCCAAAATCAAAAGGTAGACACTCGTTCAAAAGATTATACTAGGAACTGTTAAGTCCACATTTGGTCAAAAATGTTTGTAGTTAAATTTGACATTTTTTCAACCTTGCACAAATAACAAGTAAACCTAGCTGACAATATATGAGAAGTAAAAATCAGCAGAACATGGTATAATATTTTCTAGAGACGGAAAAAATTAATGTGTATAAAACACAACAAAAAATATAAGCATATATAAACAAAACTACACATTACCTTTGAAGAGCTTCCTTCATCCATATCATCTTTATCAGAGCTAGTATATTTTGGATTGGCTCTACGCCGACGTGCTATGTTTCGACGACCCCGCGGTGTAGCTGTGCGAGCAAATCTTTCACTGCTTCTACGCCTTTCATGTTCTAAATCATCCCCTGCTTCTGTAGAGACTGGATGAGAGTTGTCATTTGTCACTTTCTGATTGTGTGTAACTGTGATGTGAGCATGGGTAACTGTGGAGTTGTGTTCGTGTAGGGGCAGACCAATACCTCCACGCTGCTGTAGTTGCTGCTAAAGAACAAAGTCATGCACCTTATTTTGCTGACAGAAATGATAAAATAGTGCACACATTTTGATAAGTACAATTGTGTTTATTAATTCTCTGAGATTAATGACTCTTTTTAGATAGATAAATTGATTATGGTGATTTTATAGATATATTAAGGGTCTGCTAGCTTGGGTTTTTCCTTTCAAGTGAGTATTTTAAAAGGTTCAATAACCACAGCCTGGAAAGTTGTTTTGTTGTGTTGTTGTTGTTTGTTGATGATGATGGAGTGATGTATGTGATGATGATTAATGATGATATGATGATGTGATGATGATGATGACATTGTTGCATAAATGAAGAAAACAGGTCACACTTTACATTGTTGCCAATGGACAAGGAGGTAATGAGTTTCTCTCAATGCTAGGTTGAGAGATTTTTCTTGCATTAGTTATCTAAACAAATTTTAAAGGTGATTTAAAAAATAAGTCCCTGATTGGACTAATACATAATTTTAATTTCATTTAACTTATTTTCATACAGAATCAGTGTCATATTTTAGTTTAATATACATTCAAGAATTATATATTAATTGAATTAAATTGCTTTTATTTTGTATGATTATTTTATGTTTGTTGATGTCCATAAATTGTCATTATTTAATTATAGTTAAACTTTATTTAAATTTAATGTGGTTTTAATTAACTAAATTCAATCAAATTGGTTTATTTTTCACTATTTCAATTTACATTTATTTAATAAATATAATCATAGGTTGGTAAAAACAAAACTAAAACTAATATTTGCCATTCAGGTGTGAAATTATTCTCTCCCATCCACAAATTTTCCAAAATCTAATTTTAATTCCTGCATAGGCTAGAAGTAATGATTGGTTAATTTAAGAATATTTTTCAGGAATGAGTAGCCATGAATAGGGCTCGCTAGTAGATATAATTGATGTCATGTCAGCGAGTTCAGTAAGAATTTTATTTGTCTGGAAAAGATGGGGTAATAGCAAAATATGAGAAAGAGAAGAACATTTTAGCTTGAATTGATTCATTAAACACCTTTATAATTATTGTTTTGTCAAATACTATTTAAATGTATAATAATTTTTTTTATTAATATTGGTTTTACATCCATTACTGTTTCCAGCCTATGGCCTGGGTGAGTTGTTATATATTTTTCCAATTCTGGCTGGCTAGGCCTGTCGTAGCTTCGTATGCCTTATGATCTATCTTAAGACTAGGACCGGCCGTTAATTTTTCAATGTGAAAGGGTGAACCCATATTTTCAACAATGATAAATTTTCGGCCATGCCGGGAAATGAACCCGGGACCATTAGCTTAGTAGGTAGACACGCTTCCGACTGAACTTAGGTTTCAGACTTATTAATGTTAGTGAATTTTAAAAATATTATTAAATTATGTTTGTACTAGTTAAATACATTTTAATTAAATTTTCATTCATGCCACTAACTCAATGTTATTATTATTTATAAAATAATTTTACTAAGCAAAATATAATATTTAATATGAAGATGTAAGAAAATTGTAGAAAAATAAAATACTAATTACAATAACTAGCGCATTAATGCTTTATTTTTCCAAAAGTCTATCATATTTATTCATAGATATTATTACCATAAATCTTTGTTTTATATAATTGTCCCTGCCAAATATGATATTTATCGTAAATTATTCATAATTACTTTTAATTACCATTGGTTATTTGAAATAGAGCACTAGGACTAAATCGTGGCTTAAATTAGGAGGGGCCTGCTTAGATGGCCACATGGTCTAAGGCGCTACTCTGGCAAAATACTAGAAAGGCGATCACTGGAGATAATGATTCTATCCCTATCAGGTGTACTGAGGGTGTTTTCCCTAAATGTTTTCGACTCTTTCTCGAAGCAAGTGCTGGTATGCTTCCTCTAAATTCAACTTTCCTCATCCCTAGATGGGTAGTAAGACGCGATGCTAAGAAAAATTATGAGGGATTGCCAGCCCTACTAATACAGCACTACTAGACACTATTGATATTTAATACACTTTCTTATGACATACTATTAAATTTACTATTAATTTTTTTCATTTTTATTTTTCACTACAATTAATTTACTTGTAATTTCTTATTCAACTCTTCAAGTTTATATTAAAATTAAAATGTATTCTTAGTCTTTCATTCTATCTTAAAATTGTAATTTATACACTATTTTCATTATTAAACTTAATCTTAACCAAAGCCAGAATATTTTACTAGTCTTAGTCCCTATTATGGAGATTGTTAGAGTTTGTTACTATGTGAAACTACTCAATATCATTATAATCTGTTCCTGCTTACAACCCCTGTTTAATTTTCAAAATGGTCCAGACAGTGTTTTCGCAACTTAAAAGACAAAGTGCTGGTCTTCTAAGGATATATTTCCCAGATTCCATTTTATAATAATATTATTAAAAGTTTTGAAATTCTTGGAGCTCTACTTACAACATGTATATACCAACTAAACTAATTAAAAATAGTTTTACAGCTGCTATAAGATAAGAGTCTTACTCGAATGTTTCTGCCTGCTGAAGTATCAATTTGATCAGCAGAGTTCTTATTCTTTCTGTGATTGCCTCTGACCAAGCTGAAATCTTCATGGCTGCTTACACGACGAATTTCTTTGCGATTTCCATCATATTCTAAAGGCCTTTCTTCTGAATTTGATCTGTAAAGGTTATACAATTATTTGTCTTAATAAATAATTAAATAAAAGTTTTTGGGTAACAGATGACCTTTTGAGAACCATTCTTATGCATTTCAAGTGTAGGTGTAAATCCATATAAAACAAGTTATAAAAAGATATATAAGGCCATTACACTGCCATTTCATTAATATATTTATTAGAAAAAAGTTAGGAAAAATATTATATTGTCAATAAATATCATTTATAGTAATGAAACAAAACTTTAATAAGAGATAAGGTTAGCTATACAGGCAGATTGTTTGAACAGGCTCCATGCAGTTTCATACATGATTATTATACAATCTTGAATGACAATTAATATTTAGTAAGGAGCAGGGGCCATAAGGTCCAGGCCCCGCCAACATTTTTCCAACATTTTTTGAAAATAATTTCAGACCTAAAACAGTATGAGCAGGTGTCAAAAAATAGGCATATTTTAGGCAGAGTAGTAGATGCTTAAAATACTGTGATATTCATTAACTGGCACTAGGAAGCCACAACGATCAAGAATTGGTGATTTTTTAATTCTAATAATTTTTAAAAATAAGGAAAGCTTTAATGAATTTAATTTAGTATGTTTACACGTAGTGAGAAAGTATCACTACCAGTAATCTTTGACCTGACCCCATCAAAAAGAAAGATCACACTCCCCACTTGTAAGGAGTCTTTCATACTGGGACACAGGTGACAGTCACTAGTGACTGATCTCAAATTATATTAGTTTGAAATGGCGCTTTTCACACCGGGACAATGAAGTTTCTGACCCAGTCACAGGGAATCTACAAAGTCCATATGGACCTGACAACTAGCAACAAGCAGTCAGTTGTTAGTTCATCACAAAGTACACTGGTGTATCTATCATTCTATTTATTTAAATTTGAATAACTGAAAAGGATTTATAAGTGAAAGTTTATAAGACGAAGGTCGTCCTGTCATTTAGCGATGTTAAAAGAGATGAGTATAGACACAAAGTGATGAAACAAAATGCTTAGAAAGAAATTATGGTAAAGTTTTGCCCAAGTTTGATGATAAAAGCACAAGTGAAAAGAAAATTGTTAAGTTTCATACTTCATTTTACACTTATGAAAAAAAAGTGAGAGTGACAATCTTAGTAAGTACTAATGGAAGAATGAATGATCAGACCTGAAAAGCTCTAGTTATCAGATTTTTATAAGTTGCCATTATACTTCACCTCTGGGACTGATGAATTCATCTCTGATGGCAATAATTCAGTCACAAGCCACACAAACTGGCGTGTCAAGTAATCCCTGAATAGTCAAATACTAAAATGCAACCTAGTTTGTTGGCAATAAGTAATCGTAACAAACACTGGTAGAAGTCACTAGTGACCACCACATTGTTACCTAGTAGCGCTAGCTTTGCCTACTACCAAGCAACAAACTGGTGCAAATAAATGAGCACAGACAGAAATAAGAAAAAACGTATTTATTCAACAACAAAGAAACAAACCCAGAAGTGGTATTGGCTATGCTAAGAAGTTACTACAATATACTAAAGGGCACATGGCCCTGTAACATGTCCTAAAGGTGACAACCTATACCAAAAAGACAGCAATAAAATATATAATGTACTTTAAAATAAAGGAAAATGGCCACAAAAAAAAAAACTATCAGTTAGTTGGGCCCTTTTGAGGGCCAACCGCAACTTCTCAAATTTAACTAATGGGGAACAGGTTGAAGTCCTGTTAAAAGCAAGCAATAATTAAGTATGGCAAGAAGTGCCAACTTCTAAATAGGGGAGAAGCCCCGAACAATTGATATAACACACAAAAGTTACTAAGGCCTTTTAAGGGCCAAGCTCCATTTAACAAACTCGAATAGTGAGAAAAAGGATGAAGTACCATATAAGCAAGCAATAATTATGTATGGCAAGAAGTGCCAACTTATAAATAGGCAAAAACCCGGCAAAAACTATAACACACAAAAATTATTAAGGCCCTTTTGACAGCCAACCTCCATTTACCAAACTCGAATAATGAGAAAAAGGATGAAGTCACATATAAACAAGCAATAATTAAGTATGGCAAGAAGTGCCAACTTCTATATAGGGGAGAAGCCCCAATCAAAAGATATAACACAAAAAAGTTACCAAGGCTCTTTTGAGGGCCAACCTCCATTTACCAAACTCGAATAATGAGAAAAAGGATGAAATCCTGTATAAACAAGCAATAATAAATCTTCTCTATGGGGGAGATGCGCCACCAATAACTTTAACATATAAAAGTCACCAAGGCCCTTATGAGGGCCAACTTATATATATAGGGAAGAAGCCCCAAGCAATAAATTTACCAAACTTGAATAATGAGAATTAAAAGTTGAAGATGAAAAAGACTGAGTTTAATAATGCAGAAAAGGTGGCTTGAAGAGCCCGAGAATGAAAATTATGACATTGCGGCAGAGTATATCTTACATGCAGAATCCAGGAAGTATCACGCTGTCGGTCCAAGGCAGCAAGTGAGTGTTCGATTTTTGCTCCGATGAGGCCTTGTTTTGTACAAAAATAGTGTCCACAGCCCTAGCCAATGAAATCACAAATACACATAAAGTCGCCGAGTTTATATATTTTTTTACAGTTCTGTAAACCTCCTCTTTTATCCACTCAGTGTTTAGGAAAATTAGCTGATTGGTGGTTTCTAGTATACCAATCGGAGACGATCTTTTTTGATGGTGGCGTCATTGGTGGGGACAAGGTGAATCTCTCCTAACCCGACCAGGAAGCTGCTCGGCTGCAAGAGGACGTGAAGAGCATGCCGGCTCGCGGACAAAATGGTGTGATTCCAAGTTTGTGACGTTCACAACGCAACAACATGTATCTCAGTATGAAAATACCTTAAATGTATTTGAGGATCTGTTTAATACATTAATCATAAACTGTTCACAAAAATAAAATTGGGAACATTACAAAGTAATAAGTATAGCCAATCAATAAATTAAATTCTATTTTTAAAGTAGATTTATGTTCTGTTACATATGTAAATAGCTAATTAAAGTTAGGATAGAAACCCTGGCTACTCCTCTCAATAGTCAAAGTAACGCCAGAAATTTTTTTTTAGCACCATGTTTGACTGCCTGTTCGGAATATATGCTAATGTACTAATTACGCTAACGGTTTTAGGGATTAGGAAGGTTATACTAATAGGCAGTGTACCCTCATTTATTTGTGTGGAGGGAGAGTGGAAAACCATTTTGGAAAAACCACCCTCAATACACTCGACCGAGATTCGAACCTTGATCTCCTCATTATCAGCAGTTTAGCCTACTGCAAGAGTTGCGCGTTAGGCCACGCAATCACCGAAGTGGGTCCCAGCAAATTTTGTATGCAGGATATCAGACGTAATTTGTGTAAGTTCTGCCTTCAGTACTATACAAAGTGGATACTGTGTGGCCCTTTCATCAACATCTTTTTAAATGATCACAAAACTGAGGCAATCATGTGCACCCTGGTGTGTTGAAAACCAGCCACTTTATAAAATATATTTTGTTAAAGCAATTAAAATTTCCTCAAAGAGAGAACAAGCCTAATTGGGAAGACATTATTCACAAAGTGGAAGAGAAGGTTTAAGATGAGCCAGAGATAGCAATAGAGAAGCAAATACATAAACATTCTTGTTTTCAGTTTAGTGACCTAGTTCTCATGAGGGGAGTTCCCAAGAGTGATTACTTTGCCAGCCAAGAAACCAAGAACTTGGATTATTACTTTTAGCCCCATTTGTTATATAACTATATAAATTGCATATGATTATTGAATTAATTGTTGTAATTTTACTTTTAAAGGATTGATAAAACTAGATAAAATTGATACTAACAAACGATAACTTTTGTGATGTACTGAGATATAATAAATCAAACACTATTCATAGCTTATCTATAGAAAAATTTTGTAGCCTAATGAAAATTTATTTTATTATTAATTAATAAGGACCCATTTTGTACATGAAATGATTGGATTTTGTTAAATATATTATTAATTACTAAAGACTCTTTGTGTAAATAAAATTATTGAACTTGGTTAAATAAAAAGTTGAATTTCAGTATTAAAAGTTGGTAAAATAAAGGCATTTTTCTGCTAAAAATTAAAAAAAAAAAGTCTACTCAAACTAAAAGTTCAAAACTAAAACACAACAAAACACATAATTATGTAATTTTCAGAGTATATCAGTCCCCTTCTTCAGTCAAAGTTACATAATTGTTTGTTTTGTTGTGTTTTAATTGTGAACTTTGAGGCCTACAATTTTCCGGTAAGTGTAGAGGCCTTGCCCTTCTATCCTTCATCCAATGTTTAATTTAATATAGCCATTTGGTGTCATTTATCCTTTAGTTGTGTAGTGATATTGATAAAAAGAATGCCGATAAATGTCAATTACTTATATTTGAAATATTTGCCTCTATTCACCATAGAGAAAAAAGGTGGATCTGATTTAGAAATATTTATTAGATATCCACTGCTAAATACTTACTTTATTTCTCTTCGAATTTCTTATATTAAATGACTATCATAATAGCCAGATCAAACACATATTTTAACCAAAAGTTTTTGGTGGAGGGAAATAATTTTTCTGGATTAGAAATTTGATTTGTTACAGGAATATTGTGAAAAAAATTATATTAGTGCTGTTGATAATAATTTTTCTGGCTATTTCAAGCAAAGAACTACATCGCCTGGTTATAAGAAAAAATGTGTATAGTTTGGATGTTGTTGATTTTTATTAAAATCCAAATAATTAAACATTATTTGCATATAAAAGGTCAAATTATTTATTTTTGGAACAATTCAATTTTCTTTTATTTCATTTATGTATAATACATTCAAAAATGCTCCAATTAAATTTAAAACTCTTTTAATATGAACTTTAATGTGCAAGTAAAATTTCGTAAAAACATGTCTTGCAATATTTTGGTGTCCCTATTCATTACTTTAATAAATGATCAAAATAGAATTATAAATTGTTACCATATTATGGTATCTACTAATTATATTGCTAGAATGATTTAAACTTGTTGTCAAATTCAACTTAAGATTTATTTGAAAATATATTTTGGTTAATTTAGCAAATTCATGAAACCGGTTAATTTGGTTCACTTAGCTCTGTTTTGAAAGCAATATTTCCAACATTATGTAAAACATTTAATTCAACCCATTCACTCTATAGAAGATTTGTTTTACTGAGTAAATAAAAGTGATTGGTACTTCACAAGTGTGAGAAGTTATTTAAGATAAAGGCTAAGTGGCAATATTATATGATTACCAAACTCTCAATGGTCGAGTTCTTACAACAGCCGAGAAATGGCCTCAATTATTAGTCAGTAACCACATTAAAATTATAAGTAATTAATGATAGATATATTTTGCTTTAAAAATATAGAAATGATATAAATAAAACAAAATAAAATTTAAAAAACACTCCAAATTTTTAATAATGAGATATAAATAAAGATCTACTGGAAGCTTACCTTATGACCTTGTCTTGAGTTTGTGAACTGAGGGATTTATGTCTTTCCTTCCGCTTGCGATGCTGGTGAGTGGTGGCCATAGTGATGTCCACTAAATCATTGTTAGCACTGGCCTCCAAACTCCTGTAACAAAAATACATGGTCACACACACACACACACACATATATATATAGATATATATATTTTAATTGAATTACCATGTGTGTTCTAAAAATAGTTTTAGTGCTTTTATAAATGTCCATTTATTAAATTTATTTAAAATGAAACACCCATAGCACATATTAGTTAGAGTTATTAAATTTGATCAAATATATATATATATATATATATATATATATATATATATATATATATATATATATATATATATATATATATATATATATATATATTGCTGTGCATTTCACACTCTGTCATGAATAGTTCTGATAGAATGAAATCTATGTCAGAGAATTGGGTGGTAACAATTGATTAACTTCAAGAGACAACCATTACCTCCTTGTCTAGTGGCAGCAATGTAAACTAAGGTGAGTTCACCTTTTCAATGTAAAAGTCATATTCTGTTTGTCCACTTTCATATGTTTCTATCCACCTTTCCTGAACCTTATTCCAAATATAACAATATTTATTGTTTATAACAGCTTAGGATAGCAAATGATCATAAATTGAGTAATTTAGATGTCAATATATTTATTGGCAAAGCTTTGTGATTGTAAGGCGGGAATTTTTTTCGAAGCGAAAATCAAAGCTGATATTAGTTTCAAAGCCATATCAAAGTTTTGAAACTTCACACACCTCTAATACTAAATCCTCCTTTTTTACATGGTCCAAAATTTGTCTCAATATTATTTCTTAGATTTGGCAATATTTATTTTATACTATGTATATTTTTTCAAAATTAGTTGATCAGATGCACCAATGCATTGATTAAACATTAATGACATGGTATTTTTAATTACTTTTATTTATCCCTGATGACGTGCACGGGCATTGAAACTATCAAATAATAAATCCTATAAGGGTGAAGGAGAAGAGAAGGACAGGTCCCAAATAAACCCAATAAGATAACAATACATGTTCATACATTTTTTAGACAAATTTGAAATCTATGATAGAGAATCAAAGCTCTATCTCATAATTATAATTCAAAAAACCTCAAGTTGATATTGTCGTTATAATTACTAGAATTCTTAGATTAGGAGATTTTTATTTATTAAAAATATATATATATATTCTCCGTTTAGTATAAGAATCCGACACCTTAGCTCAGTCGGTAGCGCATATATCTACTCAGCTAAGGGTCCTGGGTTTGATTCCCGGCATAGTTGAAAAACTTATCATTGGTGAAATGTAGGTTTACACTTTCACAATGATGAATTAATGTCCGGGGAATGTATGTTGTGCCTGTCCTAGTCTTAAGTTAGATTATAAGGCATATGAAGCTACAACAGGCTTAGCAAGCCGGTAGTGGAAAATACATGGCTTGAATAAAAAAAAAATGACCCAGGTCACAGGCTAGAAACAGTAATGGATGTAAAAATTGTTTTTAATATAATAGATTATTCGTATATGATTTAAAATAAACTATTAAGAAAATATGCCAAGAATAAGAATCATGCTTACCTAGGTTGGAATATATGACTGGATTCACGAATCAAGTTGCCAATCAACATGTTAGCATCTTGAATACGTAATGGAGCAGAATGCACCAACAACAGTGGACTAAATATGGCTGCCACGCCACCGGATGAGTGATGGCACTTAGGGTGGTGTAAGTACTCATAACAATGGAGAAACTGCAGCAGATAACCAAGTAATTGTTGATTCTGCTCGGGTAGTTCAGCTAATACTTCTGACACAATTTTGCACCACTCTCCCTTCTCCTCTGAAACACACATACAACAACTAAGATTTACACTCTTTAAGAAATCATGCCATTCTAACAATAACCAAATAAATACATTTACTATTATTAGCAGTGGTTGAGACAAGCATTTCTTAAAAGGAGTATTTAAACTCAATATTTTGGTTTGGAGTAGTATTTACCATAATTTAATTCATATTTTAAACATCAAATGAAATTAACATTGAAATGCATCATATGTTTGAACAAATATGTACTTAAAATACATAAATATAAAGATTACCAAAGTAAAGTATTAAATTTGATTCAAACAAAGTTAGTGAGTGAAAAATATTTACTACAACTATAAAATAAACATTTTATTTAAAAAAAATTGTCATCAAAATATAAATGTTTCATTTGTTTTGAAAGCTATTTTGGTTTTTTAAAGGTTTAAAACAGAGTGTTTCCTAACCTTCTGCAAAAGATTACGAGGTGTGGCTATTAAATAACCGGACTGATGCTGCTCGCAGCAAACTGCAAGCGTGCCGCGACATGTTTGAACATGACTGTGTCTGATGGTCCTTCCCCCACCTGAGCTCGCTAGACAAGCCAGCAGGTCGCTCAGTTTGACTGTAGCAGTTGATTTAATTAGTCTACGCACTAGTGGCGCGTCGGAAAAATGCCAAGTGGTCAGGTTAACCTCAAGTTTCTTGTTAAACTAGGGAAAACTACCACAGAAGCTTATGCAATGTTGAAAGAAGTCTACGGGAATGAATGTTTAGCCCGCACACAAGTTTATGAGTGATTTAAACTGTTTAAAGAAGGGCGTGAAACGACCGAAGACGATCGGCGCCCAGGACGGCCCTCAACGTCAAACACGGACGAAAACATTGAAAAAATTGGTAAATTAATCCGCGCTGATCGTCGTCTGAGCACCCGAGGGCTTGCTGAAATGACAGGAATCGACAAAGAAAGTGTTCGACAGATTTTGCATGAATCATTTAACATGCAGAAGGTTTGCGCAAAAATGGTGCTGAAACTCCTCACTCCCGAGCAAAAGGAATCAAGATAGAACATTTGTACTGACATCCTAAACAACATCACTACTGATCCAGATTTGTTAGACAAGGTGATTACTTATATTTATAATACAAATATTTTATTCAAAACATATTTTTATAAAATCAATAACTTTCAATCTATACGCAATTAATATATTTTTTTTAACTTTTTGGTCATTAAAGTTTAAGTTTTTTTTTTTAAATTACCAATCTAATTTGGCCTGGCATCTTACAATTTTAAATCCAGGCCTTATTTACACAGTATCAAACAAATTTCCTACTAATACACATTATCCAATTTTATTTATTCTAAACAGGTTTTGGCTCCTATAATACCTCCCCTTCCTATTACCCTCCCTTCCCTATCCTATTCTAATCTTATCCTAATCTTACAACTAACTAACCTAAATATCTTCTAATCCTCCGGGAATGTCCATTACCCCGATGGTACAAGGGGCTGCAGAGCAGCCGCCTATTTCCATCTTGACACATAGGGCCCTTACAAGACCTAGTCCTACTTTTCTTGTTTCCAAGAAGAGGGATCTGCAGTCACAAGGTTCCCCCCATGCGTCCCGTTTTTTCCCCTCATCTGTCCCATTATTCGGCTGGAATGATGATCCTTCAGAATTACAGGGCTACCCCAGTAAGCCTCCGGATCCATCAGTCCGAACTGGTATGCCAGTCCCACAAGGCTTCGTGTTTGCCACTTCCCGGCATCTCTCCTTGTTCCTCATGGAAGGTTGTATAGCAGTAGTTCCACAAAATAACCTTCCCTTTCCCTATATTCCCCCCGCTGAGACCTCACCTGCGTCCGTCTCAGTCCCGCTTCCCGTGTTCTGTCCTCGTATCTTTCATTGTCCTCATCAATGTCTCTGTCTTCGTCACTATCCCTGACACTGTCCTCGTCACTGTCACTGGTCTCTCCCCCCCTCCCTTCTCTGGCCCTCCGTCTGTTTAGCATCTGTCTCAGTCCTCGTCTCTCTCCCAGTGTCCTTATATATTCTTCCTTGGCTCTTTCTGAAGCTTCCGCTGCCAGCTTATCTAGGAACCTCCAATGGACGGTATCTCTTAGGATATCACCCACCAGTCTCCCCTGCACTTCCTGCTGGTTAGGTCTTCTTAGCTCAAGCGTACGGGCACATTCCAACACAATCGTGTTCCGGTGTACCCACCTCACCACATTCACACAGATCGGATTCGACCAATCCCATCTTCCTTAAGGATTCTGGGTATGGCCCCTTCCTCGTGATGAATTGACCAGACCCGGAGATGGTTCCAGATGTGCATTATCTATCCTTTCAACCACATTGGGAAAGAGTTGATAAGCCCTCCTACCAGTTTCACTGCCCTCCCAGCGTCTCTGCCATTCCCTCAACATAGCAAATAGTGCATCTTCAGATGTTTCCACTTCAGGTGAGGTGAGTATCCTGACTTTTCCCAGTTGTTCTTTCTCTTCCAGTACCCAATTGCCCTCTTCTTACTAGAAGGTCCAACGGCCACACACCTAGGGCGACGCTTTAAGTAAGTTTAAGTATTGCGACCGTAAAAAAAACTAACCTGAAATGTTGATGGATGTCGACGTCTCATGACCCCCCACCCTAAAAAATAGTCTTTGCAATGCCGTCTGTCTGTGTGTCTATTAAAACTAAAAATTAAGAGTAGTTTTATAAAGGGTGAAAAGAGAAAAAATAGGTTTTCTCAAAATCTGCTCAAATGATTTTGTTTAAAATTCGTATCTAGGCATTGATTAGGATTATAAATAAAATGGCTATTTTCATTTTCCTATGAAAATGATTTTTAGGGTACTTACAGAAGCGTTAATTTCGTATCTCCACAACTATTGAGAAACTAAACAACTTATCATTGAAAATTGTAGGACTATTAGGAATAAAAATCTTTTATTTGACATATATTTTTATAAAAGCAACAGTTTCTGAGATATTTGCAAATATATTAATACAATTTTGTGAGCTTTAGTTGTAAACATATACTACTTAAGTCTTAACGCAATAATTCTCCAATGCCATAGAGTAATTATATATTAGTATCTAAAAAAAGTATGTTATTTTTCCTTAAAACTCTTAGGAGAAATGTTTGAACAGCAATGATCTATCTCCATTTTAGACTCAATAGTCAATATTTACATTTCTTATTGGTTAAAATGTATAAATGAATAAGTAAATATCAATGCGATGATGACTTGAAGATGTGCAACACCTTATAAAATGTTAAAATTTTAACCAGAAATCGAAATTTTAATACGAAGTGTTGACCCTTGTGTACCCAATATTAATCTTTTTTATTTCATTATTTTGTAACCCCCTTTTCCCCAAATCTCCCTTCGTAAGGGATAGTAAGACAAAGGAGAGAGAAAGTCTGTGTGGTGCACCATACCATTTATTTTTCATTTATTAGCCATTCTAACAGGAAAAATTATGAAATTATTTGTAAGAGGATAGAAAAATGGCTGATGTATACAAAAATTAACAATTTAGTAAAAAGAAGTTATTTAATTTACACTTATTTACCCTGGAAGATAACAGTAGTTTTAGCTTGACTGATCAGACTTGCTACCTTTCATGGTAAACAAAGAGTGTATAAATAAGATCACACTTTCTTGTCTCTTCCTTGCTATTTATATATATTTGAGGTTAAGCTCATAAAACCAAAAATAATGGAGATAACAATCAAGTTAGCTCCATGCCAACCAGATAATGAAACTTCATTCTAATTTTCGCCTCTTAAAATACAGACTCACTCTCAGTGATGTCTAGCAGCTGTTGTGCTACATGGTTCAAGATGACAGGCTCTGGCAGTTCCCTGAGCCATAGCTTAAGCAGGGACGCCACCGAGGCCACATCATTTGTTCCTTCCAAGTCAGCATCACCTGTATGGTCAAATGCTGCTCTCAGCTGTTCAACTAACTTGGGGTTCCCCGCAGACAGACGAAACACACCTCCACAGTGGAGACCTAGATAAGTACAAGCACAGTAAGAATATTTAGTAAGTAACATTTCAGTTATGTTTTATAGCATCCAAGAATATTAACAATTTAATTTTTTTTTCTAGTAAAAAAATATACAACGGCTTAATCTTAATTCTAAACTGTGTCAGAGTTAACCAGCATGTAGTGCCTAAAATCGATGGATGGCTATTTAAAAATTGAATGAAATTCACTTGGGAGTATTATTTTATTATTATTATTAGCACCGCGTCTTACTACCCGTTCGGGTTATACGCACTTATGCTAATGTGCAATGGTAGGGTGATTGTGAGATGAAATGGAGGACCTACAGTTTAACGTGGAATCCGAACCACGGTAGAGGCCTGGCATTCCTCACATTCACAAGTTGTGATTAATACACATCTTGTCAGAGGTGAAGGAAGGGTTTGGTAATCAGATAAATCTGTGCCGGGACCGAGGATTGAACCCCGAACCCTCAGCACAGAAGTCTGACACCTTACCCCTAGACCACCAGGTCACTGGAGTATTATTTGAATAATGAAAATATTAGTCGAGTGCTACTAGCTAGTGTTAATTTTCATCAATACTCATAAAGAAAATAGTTTGATTTGCTCATGCCAGATTCAATGTTTGCCGTAATTTATAAAATACCATACCCATTCAAGTTCTTTGTAAAGAGAGAAATTTGGTCAATTTTTGTAAATGTTATTTATTTGGCATTTTTACAGGTGCTTAACATACCCTGTGTGAGAGACAATTAAGGTAAACTTTAAGTCAAAATGGACCTCTTATGCTAACATTCTAGATTCAAGCAATGCACGCATTTAAATACTAAATAAGAACTTCATAAACAACTTTTACAAATGACAACATAAAAGCTTACCAATAGCCATTGCAGGTGTATTTCTGATAGCTCTAAGTAGACCCTGATCACCAAATTAACTCATTCTATCTGCCTTAAATAGTCAGAATGTATTACTATAAATAAAGTAAAAGATTGGATAACTCCATTATAAACGCAAGGACACACTAGGCTAAAGGTATCAGGCTTGACTCCTGTGTTGTGATAATTTTCAACTTATTTGAACTGTGTTTATCAATGACACATAGTGACATAGTCTTAATTTAATAATGATTTCAATATATTGTGTACAAATTCAGCACCATGCAAACAAATTGTAAATAGAGCAGTATATAAGCTGACTTAGTCAGAATGGCTGTCTTATAGCTAATTATATCACACATTTAAAGCTGTCAATGTTAAACTAAAGTGAATATAGTTGTATTATGAAAAAGGGGTAAATTAGAGAAATGGAAGGCATTTACTTCATATAGTTTACTAGAAATTATTGTTATAACTCTTTATTAATGGGTTTAAGGCCAGACTGAGACCCCATGTTGATATCAAAGTGCATTTTTTTTTCTTCACAGAGCGTCTTTCTACCCATTCGGGTGATATGCTAAAGTGCTTTAAGTAAACAATATTTCACTAACTACCGCATTGACTTATAACCTCAACCAAAGAGAAAATATTTATCTTGGATATGAGACCAACCAAGATAGCTCTGTGGTTGAGTCTTGGCATACAAAACCAAAAGTCTGAGGTAGTATTCTAGAGCCCTGGTAGATATTTCAGATTATAATTTTATCTTATATAACTTGATCGCTTTATTAAGAAAAATTGTTACCAGCCTAAAGAAGGGTGCGCAAAGCTTTGAAACCTTGACTTGGCTCAGAAAAATTTTGTCTTCGACAACTACAAAGTTTTGCAAGTAAAAATATTGAGAGCTAAAATAGTCAATTTTTGGTCAATTAATCCCATTCTGAAATGTTTTATACATTATAAACTAATATCCATATGGAAAAAAAACTGAAGTAATTGACTTCTAATTTCTTAGAATAACTTATTTTATTGTATTAAAACGAGATATTACAAAAACATGTGTAATAAAACAATTCCAAGTAATTTTTATGCAGAGTCCAGCATAAGTCACTTTACCGCTACTGTCCTTAGCACCATTTACTGTTGCCCAAGTCAAGGTCGGTGACTGCTTTCTATGAATAGAATTGTTACGTCTAAACATCTTTATCCCCCTCCCTCAAGCCTATTGAAATAGCATGTACACTTTTTTTTTTGCTTAGTCTGGCATGTGGTGTGCATGGTAACATTATTAGTGCTGTTGGTATTTAAGCATCATTATGAGTAGAAAACTTTCATCTAAACAGCAAGTGTTCCTTTTATAAAAATTGTGGCAATGTGATCATGATTTTTCTGTAGTAAAAACAGCTTTTAAAGAACGTTTTCATGATACTCAACCTCCAGCTCGCCAAGTAATTTATAACCTTAGTAAGAGGTTTGAGCAGACAGGTTCAGTAGTCAATTTACCATGCTCCGGACGTCCTAGATCTATTTGTACAACAGAAAATCTGCATATTGTGGCAGTAGCCCTTGTTAAGTCACCACGAAAATCTGCAGGAAAATCATCGAGAGAGACAGGAATATCAGAAAGAAGTTTTATAAGAATGTTAAAAAGTTGAGAATGAAACCATACAGGCCTATGCTACTACAAGCCCTGCATGAAGACAATCCCGACAGGCGCCTTCAATTCTGTGAGGAGTACACAAATCAAAACAAGTCAGATCCTGAATTCTATAAACGTATCTTGTGGACCGATGAAGCAACTTTTAAATTGAATGGACATGTTAATAGGCACAATTGTGTTTATTGGGCAGTTGAAAATCCACATGCAGTCATCACTGGAGAAATAAATGTACCAGGAGTCACAGTTTGGGCAGGGGTATGCAGTGCAGGTATAATTGGACCCTATTATTATTATTATTATTAGCCCGCATCTTACTACCCATTCGGGTTATATGCACTTACGCTAATGAGCAATGGTAGGGTGATTGTGATATGAAATGGAGGACCTACAGTTTAACGTGGAATCCGAACCATGGTGGAGGCCTGGCATTCCTCACATTCACAAGTTGTGATTAATACACATCTTGTCAGAGGTGAAGGAAGGATTTGGCAATCAGATAAATCTGTGCTGGGTCCAAGGATTGAACCCCGGACCCCAACACAGAAGTCTGACACCTTACCCCTAGACCACCAGGTCACCTTGATTGGACCCTATTCTTCGATGGAACAGTGACCGTGGTTAGCTACCTGGATATGCTTCATGAAGTAATCATTGAATTGGAGAATAGTCCTATATTTTAAAACATGAGAGACAGGATTATCTGGCATCAAGATAGAGCTTCCCTGCACTAAGCACTTATTGTACATGCCTTTTTTAAATGAGCACTTCAGCGAGTGGATAGGTAGAAGAGGAACCATTGCGTTGCCTGCAAGATCTTCAGATTTAACCCCCAGTGACTTCTCCATGTGGGGAGTAATGAAAAACAATGTTTTTTTTTGTGAAACTGTGCAATATGGGCCATTTCAAAGAATATTTTGGCCAGAATTGTGTGATATAATCTGTAAATCTGTATCAGATGGGTGATTTAAATGCATTGAAAAGAAAGGTGGTCACACTGAGCAGTTGTTATAGCAGGTAATTCAATTTTTATGTATTTAAAATAAAAGAGGATCTCTTGCATTTTTGGTAAAGCGACTTATGCCGGACGTGTATAATAAAATATTTTTTCAATCATAAAACAAACAAACAAAAAATATCTTAACTTTGATTTGACTTCAAGAATATTTCATATATTCGATTTGAGTTTGCTTCGAATTGAAAAAATGAGGCTGTTACATCAGGTGACGATGAAATTTGTGATTTATGAGTATTATAGAAAAGTATCTTAACCATGATAGTATTAAGGCAAAAAGAGCTTTAAAAATTAACTATATTTATATAGTTAAGTAAATTAAGATAATGTTTTTTCATCCAAGCAAGCAATGATCTCAAGTTTGGTGGTTTTGTTGCATTATACTAGACATGTAGTGTGTTAAGAAAAGTCCATCAATAAAAAGTGTTTAAAAATGTATTTTATAATTTATGATATCAGTAGCTCTAGTTAAATTATTACTATTATAAAATAAGGTATTTCAACTTTGAAAATGTGTATTATTCTCATTAAACAAATTATTTGTGCTTTTGTCATTTACAAGAGTACATAAGTTTATACTATCTTAAATATTTGAGTCTCATTATCCCTTTTAAAAGGTTTAATTTATTTTAGAAATATATGTTTGTTAAACATTAAGTTTTAAAAATATGTATTTATGGACTTGAAATAGACAGTTATTTGAGAAAACTGTTAATACTCAACTTGATTGTAAAAACTTTTCATATATTTTTGTTATTCTGCTGCTTTACATTATTTTAAAAATAAGAGTACAAGTTTTGTCCTCTTATCATATTTATTGAATTCAACCATTTTATACCTTTTCCCCATAATTACAATTTATTTTTTTGGTCACCACATCTCACTACCATTTTGGATTATTCATACTCATATGATCTAATTAGGCTAGTTAGAAATAATTAGATATGAGAATGGTTGAATTTAATTGAAATGTACCTCCATTTGTGTGGAAGGAAAAGGGAAAACAATTTAGGAAAAACCACCCTCAATACATCTGATCGAAATTCAATCACCAATCTCCTCGTCATTGGCAGTCTAGTCTATTGCGAGAGTGATGGCTCAGTAGGTGTTTACTCTTATGAACAGTAAAATGCATTATAATTAATGTACACTCCATTTACCCTTACCAATTAGAGTATGGCCCTTTATTATAAGCTGCAAGGTAAGCTTGCTACCTTTAAGGATAAACGAAGTGTACACTATATAAACAATTTTCATTTTGAGGCATATGCATGAATTAGTAGAACAAATGTTTTATGGACAATTTAATTTTGTGGACCTTGGTATAATATTTAAGGTAAATAATGTAGCCTTAAAAATAGTATTTTTTAATATATTTCAGACCTAATATTCGATACAATTACAAATTGCCCAGCACAAACAGACGAGGAGATGATCTGTGCAGTACATAAATGTATCCATCCTTTTTTGGTGATTATAGGCTTAATTATATTTAATGTAGTAATCATTTCCAACCACTTATTGTAGATTTTGAATACCAATAAAATATAATTTATTTATTGTAAATTTAGTTGCATTTTAAGAGTTTAAATCAAGACCCAATTTAACTCCTAGATTAAATTATATTGATTATAGTTACAGATAGTTCATAATCCTTATTTTTATATCAGAAGATTAAACATACAATACTGATGTTTAGGTAATCATTTGATTGGATGAGTATTTAGTAGCTGAGTGTGTTTAAAAATATGGTGTTTGTCGAATTGTGTATGTATAGAGATCAGTATATGTATGTATGAAAGCGGAATTAATGTGTGAAATAAAGTGCTTTAAGCAAAACATAATATTATGTAATTGATTTGTAGAAAAATTAACAAAATAAAACAAAAATAAACAAAAATAAAATTATTATTATTATTGTTGTTGTTTTGAGGCCTGTCAATACAGTAAGGTCATTATGGCCTTTAGAAATATAAGAAAGACAGTATAATCCCCATTAGGGAGAGACACATCACATAGTCCACCTGTTAGAATAAACAGGTGGAAACATAAAATATAAAACAATATACAATATAAAAAAATTTGTAAATCAATTAAAAACCGTTACTCTCAATATGAGAAAGTGCCCATTTGAGACACTCCATAGGAGCGCTCAAATGGGCTATTAGAATAAAAGAAGTGATAAAACCACATGTGTATACACTACGTTAAAATGAAAAAACAAACATATTAAAATATAACACATTAAAATTATAAAACGTGTTAAAATAATACATTAAAAAGATAGAACAAACATATTAAAATGTACTAAAATATTAAAAAGTTCTCAATATGAGATGAAATCCAGATGAGTCATTTTATAAAAGTGACTCAAATGGCATTAAAAAGATCCACCTGGCGTATAAAACGGAGTAAACAAATAACTCCATCCGCGCTATCGCGTAGTAAAAAACGTAGGTCCCCTTTAAAATCAAGAGCCAGGCGGATGGGGGCATATTTACGACACTCCACCAAAATGTGGTACACACTAAGGGGAGCATCGCAAAACTCACACACTGGTGGTGGATCCCCTCTCAATAAAAAACCATGGGTCAACGATGTGTGTCCGACGCGGAGCCTTGTCACAATGACCTCCTCTCTTCTAGACTTTCGTATAGAAGAGGGCCACCGCGACACACTGTTCCTTATGGACCTCAGCTTGTTCTGAGCAGGGGTAGAAACCCACTGCTCGCGCCAGGTGCGTAAGACCCCACGCCGAACATAACCCTTTAGATCTAAAAACATGACACCCAGACTCGCCTCCGGAGGCAGGCGTGCTGCCTCCTTGGCCGCCTGGTCCACCAATTCATTTCCTGAGAGACTGGCGTGACCAGGAATCCAGCAAAAGGCGATCCAGGTGCTTAATGAATCAATTTTAAAAACTTGCTCATGTATCATCTGCATGAGGGGATTCAAGGAGTATAGAGTGGACAATGCCAACAGAGCACTCATGGAATCCGTGCAGATGAGAACAGAACGGTGACACGATAAACAAAACACAGAGATTTAAAAATGGCATATAATTCAGCCATAAAAACACTGGATTCACCAGGTAAACCAAATTTAAAATTGTTTCCCTCCACAACAAATGCGTATCCCACGGAAGTCCCACACTTGGAACCATCTGTATAGATGCGTTTAAAGCCCTGAAAGCGGGTGGAGAGGAGCTCATTAAAGGTCCTCTCAT
Organism: Timema podura; assembly: GCA_033556935.1. Lineage (NCBI taxonomy): Eukaryota > Metazoa > Arthropoda > Insecta > Phasmatodea > Timematidae > Timema > Timema podura. Next base: position 97,701,207 of record JAVRXN010000010.1, on the reverse strand, counting down.
ATATAATCGGTGGGTTGGTCGTTTTAGGGAACTTGGCAAGATCAAAATGGCATTGAGGTAGGCGTATCTTCCAGGGAGGAACTCGACCTGGGGATGTGGGGATAGCCTTTGGCAGGACTATCCCACACGTGTCGAAAACCAATAGCATCCTGATCCCAACCGGCCTTGTACTACGCCATTTGGTTTCATACAAGACACGGTTAGGGGGATGAAACACAGGACGGTAGGCAACATGCTCTGGCATGCAGTGTAGTTTCGACACGTAAGATGCCAGAAGATAGGACCGCCAGTAAGAGAGAGGGGGCTCACCGGCGTCGGCACAGATGCTGACGACTGAACTGGTACGAAAAGCACCAGTAGCCAATCGTATGCCAGCATGGTGGACACTATCCAGCATCTTTAACGCCAAAGGTCTCACTGATCCATACACTAAACTGCCGTCGTCTAGTTTCAATCTTACCAAGGCCCTATACAGGCGCATCAAGGTTTCCCTATCAGCACCCCAGGACCGACCGCTAACCACTTTGAGCAGGTGGAGTGCTTTTACATACCTCACTTTCAGGTCTTTGATGTGGGGGATCCAGGTTAATTTAAAGTCAAATAAAAGTCCCAGAAACTTTATGGTCTCTGAGACAGGTAAAACAACGTGATTCATTAAAATACTGGGGGCTGGTTGTATTCCGCATAATCTATGGAAGTGGACGACCATCGTCTTGGCTGCAGAGAAGCGAAAGCCATTACGCGATGCCCATGACCATAGATTGTTGACAGAGAGTTGTATCTGCTGTTCAGCCCTGTGGAGACTCGATGAACTGCAATAAATTGCATAGTCATCCACAAAAAGGCATGAACGGACAGGTAAGCGCACGTTGTCCACAATGCCGTTTATTGCGATGGCGAACAACGTACAGCTTAAAATGCTGCCCTGCGGCATCCCATTTTCTTGGATGAAATCATCGGATAAGGTATTATCTAACCTTACCCGGAAGTGTCTATCTGAAATGAAATTAGCTATAAAAACAGGGAGGTTCCCTCTGAACCTCCACTTAAAAAGGGTCATTAAAATGCCGTACCGCCAGGTGGTGTCGTACGCCTTCTCCAAATCAAAGAAGACAGCCAAGAGGTGCTGTTTATGGAGGAAGGCGTCACGAACTGCTGTCTCAAGGCGGACAAGATGATCCACCGTGGATCGGTTACGGCGGAAACCACATTGCATATATTGCGGGATTCTAGATACCATATAAACCTTTTATTAATCATTTTCTCTAATATTTTGCATACACAACTAGTTAGGGTTATGGGTCTATAACTAGTTGGTTCTAATTTATCTTTGCCACTTTTATGAATAGGAATAATGATCGCTTGTCTCCAGAGTGATGGGAATTAATGAGATTCCCAAACACTATTATAGAGGTTCAAAAGAAATGCCTGCTCGGCCGACGACAGTTGGCGCAAATAAATAAAAGTAAAAACAGTAATACATATTTACACAAACCTCAATATTTTGATACTTTAATTGTATCTTCAGTTTTTTTTTTAAATTTATTGTATTAGGAGTACATATTTTTAATCATTAAACATGGTCCAGCTAAGAACAATGTGCTTGTCAGCTGGTGCCTCACCATAAATGTCATACATACATATAATAGTGTAAATATATAATAAATACATTTCATTCCTTTAAGTCTATTCTTACAACTAACATAATTCTAATACTTAGTTTAGTTCCTTAAATCTATTACATTTTATATTTTATTTAATATTCGAAAACCAGTCTCGAGTCCATTTCGTAGCTTATTTGTCATACTAGTCACTCTAGTATTATTATTTCATTAAGTCTGTGAGCCAATTAGCCATTTTTTATTTCTCTTTTTACATTTGATATTTTCTCTATTCCCAAAAGGGTATCCGGTATCATGTTAAAAAGTGTTGGTATTATTATTTTCATGTGTTGTTTTCTTATTTATTTATATATATAAAGGTATTTTGTAATGTCGTTTTCTGGTGTTGTGACTGTAACGGGCTACCCAATTCAGCCCTGTACTGCCCAAATTTGCTGCACATAATCATTGCTCAAGAATATATATTGTACCCTATTATATATATACAGGTCTAATAATATATAAATCTCCATGTGTTACATACCACGTCTTGGATACATCATGGAATAAGAACGGCGCCATCAGAAGTGCTAGCCGGGATCGCCGTTCTGCTAACACTGCACTTGACTGATCAGAGCAACAATAACAAATTACTGCAGTGGGCGGCTGGCGCGTAATTTGGAGCCTACGTAGGCTTGGGCCTACGTGACCTTTCCATTGTAGAAGGATGTCTCCCCCTTCTTCCCTTCCATGATTCATTGCATTCAGCCACTATAAAGCTCCATGGTTCGCTGGGGACCGACAATTATTCATCACCAGTCAAATAGTCAACGCTCTCCGACGTCCTTTCTTCAAGTCGACTGTACACAACCTGTGATTGTGATGATGCTGCCGAGGGACCGACCAGACCGACGAAAGTAACATGACGTAAATTGATCATTCAAAACTATGGGGATTAGGCAGCTCTATGGCCGGATTTTAGTTTTAGGGTTTTTTATAACTTCTTGAGAGTATTAGCTACTCTCGTCTTAATTTTTCTATGTTGTCTAGGTTAGCCTTTTCATGACATAGTTTACTTGTCGTGGAGTGATTTTGTGCTTCACGTTTTCTGCTTGGTCCTTAAGACCAGCAATTTAAATATGGATGATTCCCCCACCTTAGCCCACTTGACCATGTTATAGTCAGCGAGGCAGTTAATTGGGAAAGGAGCTGTTCAGGTTGTTCCAGGCTACATCATTATACCTAGTTAGGTTTGAGTATGCTCTTTTAAGCCAGTTTTCAGTGCTCAACTTGTGGGTCATTTCTGCCCATCTGGCATGGCTCGCGTTTTGTATATTATTTAACTTGTGTTGTTCACCAGTTTGCGGTGCTCAACTTGTGGGTCATTTCTGCCCATTTGGCATAGCTTGCTTTTCTCTCACTTAGATGTGTTATTACCCTTGTTGAGTTTGATGCCTCTAGATATGTTGTTTACAAACTCAGGTCATGTGTTTAATGTCTCGGGGTTAGACCAATTAGTTGTGCGCCAGCTCATGACAAAACAAGGTCTAGAACGCTGGATTGGAACTTACCCTATATGATTAAATTGTTGTATATTTTTGGCCGGTCCGTCTATGACTGGAGCTGAAAGCCAACAGTCTAGTACCTTGATAACCTAACCATCTATGTTCTAGCCAGCCTCCCTGGCACTAATAGTCCGGCTCTCCTTTCATAGTATTGTTCATGCTAGGTTCTGAGTGGAGGGCCTTTCGTTCCTGCATTTGTGTAGTAGCCTGCTAGTCATTAGTTGCCACTAGTTATTGTTTATTATTATTATTATTATTATTATTATTATTATTATTATTATTATTATTATTATTATTATTATTATTTCATGCTAGCCCGGCAATACATATTAAGAGGAAGACTGGAGTCACTCAAGTTAAGCCTGAGCTTAACCTGTCTTTCAAATTCGTTGGCGCTTCACGCCAAACTCTCTCTCAGAGAGTATTTGTTATTCAGCTATCTATGTAACTAATTATCTTGGTCAACTCTATGGACCGTTTCAGTATATATCGGTTTGTGTTCTGATGATACTCTTTGTACTTTCTCTGCCTTTGTTACATTAAACTAATTTGTAAATATGCATTTATATCTTTTGATTTCAAGTGTCTCCTATCATGTCTATTTATCATGTTTATGCAATCGCCGTCTCTGGTGTTAACTAGAGCGGCAGTTCATGATTATGAGCCTATCTTACTTTATATGTTTCTGAGTAGTAGTACTGAATTATTATTTTATAGTTGTACATGTTTTTTAATGTCAATGGTTTCCACTCCTTATTCATGACTTTGGTACTATTGTTGTTTTCACTCATTATTTTAAGAACTTTGATTTGAATAGTTCTTAATTGATTTAAATATAGATCACTTTTCTTTCCCCAGGAAGTAATGCCATAGCCTAGATGTGATCTTATTAGCGCATGATACACTATTTTTAGAATATCAAATGTAACATGTTGTTTTAGTATACATTCCCGTTCTTAGCTTCCTACTCATTATGTCTATGTGAGTATTCCATTTCATATGAGAATCAATCATTAGCCCAAGATAGTTATATGTCTCAATTTGCGTAAATTTTAAGCAATTACACGGTTTTATATTAAGTAAACAATCTAAGCAATGACCTTTTATATATAATTTATACTTTATAACATGCAGTAGTCTGATATTCATTGTTTGAGTGTTTTTTTAATGTTGATTATTAATTAATTATCGTGAGTCCAGTTTTGTATCCTATTAAAGTCTTCCTACAACATTTGTTTAGCTCTATCTACATTTTTGTGCACCACATACAGCATTGTTTCGTCAGCATACATAAATATACCGCAGTTCTGTATACAGTTTGACATTGTTCTTGTATAGATTAAGTATAGTATTGGCCCAAGAATAGAGCCTTGTGGTACTCCAATATTTATACCCAATTCTTCACTTTCTATATTATTTATTTTAACTATTATTTTCCTATTTGTTAAGTAATCTTTAAACCATTCATAAATATTACCTCTGATACCAATTTTATAAAGTGATTCTAGTAAAATATCTTTATCTAACATATCAAACGCTTTTGACATGTCTATAAATGCTATAGCAATGTGTTTGTTTTCGTTTAATTTCTCTAACATTTGATTAGTAAAAGTGTGAAAAAGTATTTTCATACCTTTGTTTTTTTGGGACCCGTATTGTCTTTGGTCAATTATTTTATATTTATCTAAATAATTTATCAAGTAGTTGGCAACGTATTTTTCCATTATTTTGTCTAAAACTGGTAGAATTGCATTAGCTCTGTAATTTCCATAATCTAAGTGCTTCCCTTTTTTATAAATTGGTCTAATAATTGCGATTTAAAGATTTTGAAGCATTACACCCTGTTGTATACTTAAATTAATTAATTTTGTTATCAACAAGGTAATTTGGATGTTGATAGTTTTCAAGTCTTTAATTCTGATTTTATCTATTCCCTGACTTTTTATCTAATTTATCAATAATATTTTATTTTGGAAGATGTAGCCCTAGGTATGAACGTACTTTAAATTTTGTAAGCGTTTCGATTATTTGTTTTTTTATTGTTTTATAAAATTTTTGCATAAGCAATCAGCAAAACAAAAAAAAATAAAAAATGGTGGCAACAAATACTATTTATTTGGCCTGGAACTGTGTCCACACTTTGCTTGCGAGTGTATGTGAGTTATCGTGTGTGTGTGTGTGTGTGAGTAGCCATGATAACATCAAAACCTGTACAATACTTATTAGTTGTAGTTCGTACGTATCATTTGTAAAATAGCCTATATTGTTATGAGTATATCTGTGAAATGAATGCTAAAAAACCACACAAAATACAATACGTTTATGTTCATCTAACATTATCATTTCCAATGTTTCCCTAAAAGTTTAAATAAATTAATCAAACTATATGATTATTAAATTTATGGATAACATTTACTTTAAAATTAATCTGTCATAAATTAATTGGGGTTGTGGTTATGATTGTTATTTATAATACAGACAGATGCGGATATCGGGGAAATTTCAGATGCAGAATGAGGTCTTGTAGATGTAGCTACTATTTTGGTAGGTTCAAGGTTCTAACCATCATATGCTTACCATGTAGGCTGATGTAAGTACAAAGGCGGACAACCACAAAAGGTACCCCTTCTCTACTAGTTGGTAGCTCGTCCAACCTCATCCCAAATGTTCGTGCACGTCCAGCTCCAAGCAATGTGCCTGCCAAAGCACGTTTCATCCGTGCCAGTCTCCCCTCATCCTTGTCAAAGTTACAAATGCCTGAAGAATAGCAGTTGTCGGTATTTGCACAAAGAGTGGGCCGACGCATCGTGCACCAGTCCCTCCTGGCACACCCACACTGAGAATAGCAATACATAATAATACTAGTATTATTTAGGTTACAGCCCTATAACCTATTACAGCCACAATGGATATTCAAAAAACGCAATACTAAGCCATTAGTGTAATGGTTCCCCTCTGTACCATAAACACACACACACAAATAGAACACAATGACACTTTACAGCTAAAGTTACAGTTACACTAATGTTATAATACTAAGATCAAAAGCACGGCAACAATAAGGCCATTAACACTGAAGTATAAAATTTATAATGCCTATAATGCATATATGCATATAATATAAATATAGGGTACTTGACAGGTGCTTTATGTTTTACTTTAAACAGTTCAGACAATTTTGTATTTATTTGTTTATCTGTTTTCTTTACACAGAAAATGTTATGTGATTTATCTTATTTACATTAATATAGTATCAAACAAAGTTTAAATAGTCAATGTTTTATTTTTAGTGAGTAAAGTAGAAACTAGTAATTTTGTAATACTAACAATACAATAATTTCATGAAACATCTTGTGTGACCAATAGAGTAAAAATTGTATACACACTAAAAGTGTGTGTGTGTGCATGTGTGTGAGTGTGTGTGTGTATGTGTATGTGTATGTGTGTGTGTGTGTGTGTGTATGTGTGTGTGTGTGTGCGTGTGCACGTGTGCGACCCATGAAAACATGAACCTCATAACAGAAAAGCTATTTTCATTAAAAGTGTTTGAAATAAAATGTCTCCATGATATATTTTTAATTTCATGCGATTTTAAAGGCAGAGAAAACTGCATGCTTCGTAAATGTGATGCATGTGAAGATAATGTAGCATCATGCAATGATTTTGAATCTAATTAAAACATTAGTTATAAGAAATTGATCACTAAGAAGGATAAAAGGGAAGTCAAAGGGAAGACCAACTATTATAAATATAACAACCAAAGAAGACATTCCAGCAACTACCTACTGGTTAAATGGTTCATACTTTAAAGGTGCGCAATAACAAATTTATGACACATGCATCCAATGCAAAACACCAATTAAGTACACAACGTGAAATTAAAGACTGCATCCCATAAAATGCTGTTCTTTTCCACATACATACTTCAGCGAAAATAAACAATTTTAAATACAGCAAAGAATCCCAAGCTATGCACTTTGATTCTTCCAGAACTCAAATCACACTACACACTGGGGTGTATTATTTAAACAATGATGATGTAACAACTGCAACAGCATTTTGTTCTTTGTTGAAATCTTTTTTGAGACATGACTCAGTTGCTGTTTGGGCACATTTAGAGCCTATTTTGGAGAGAGTAATGGACAGTAAACCCATTAATCAACTTTACTTTTATAGTGACTCGCCTACTACCCAGTATAGGAACAAGACAAACGTTTACCTTATGATAAAAGTATTGCCAACTATTTTACTTCTTTATGGTTAAGCTCTTGGGATTTTTCCGGAGGAAGACACGGTAAAAGCACTCCGGATGGAATAGGTGGAGTTATGATAAGGATAGCAGATTGCATAGTTGCAGAGGGAAAAGATCTAGCTACATTTGAAAGTATATTTACTGCACTTAACAAAGAATGCAAAGGTGTGTTTCTGTATGAAATTACGTCAAGAGATATTGATGCCATTCATGCAGAATTATTGTTTGAGAAGTCAGTGATCCCCTTCAAAGGCACCATAAAGGTCCATCAAGCAATCCACAGTTTCGATGAACCAGAAACATTATACTTTAGGTCACTAAGCTGCCATTCAATGTCCCACCAATGAATGGTGAATTCATGAATATGATCTTGGCTCATAAAAAATGAATTACCAGTATACCGCAGATGGAAGTACAAACAGAGATTCTGCAGAGCAAGCTCAAGGTAGACTTAAGCATTTTTTTAACAGTAAATTTTTTTAAATTCAAGCATAACTTAGCAATTTTCAAATTTTCATGATTTGTTCCAGATATTATTACCAAATTCCAACCTGGCAAATGGGTCGTTGTCTAATATGAAGGCCAGCCATATCCTGGTGAAGTGCTGGCCTCATCAGAAAATGCATTTGAAGTGAATATCATGGTTCCAGCCACTGATATGACATTTAAATTACCCTACAAGAAATACATTTTTAGTTTCTCTTTTCATGATGTTAAAAATAAGATTGGACACCCAGTGCCATGTGGCAGTCGTGAATCTCTGTTCACACTCATGGACTTTGCTTTTATTTGATTAATTAAATTATGTTTCTATCATTTTAGTGTTATACTCTAATTTATATTCTTACTCTATGGGTTTGAGTTGTACTAGTTGCACTATTTTTTATATGCATCAATGCCCTGGAAGAAATGTCATTGTCCTGGTACACAATTTTTAAACTATCTTTTTTAAATACATTAATGGTTAAATTATGTATTGGTTGTATTGTTATGTATGTATGTATTGTTCTGAAGGCTATGTAGAAAAATATCAATTCATAAAAAAAAAAATATATTATAGGCCTACATTTGATATTTCTTGTTTTACTAGAATGATCCATAAATTTCAGTTTATGTACTATTAGGCCAGATGTAGTAAATTTCTTAAGCTGTGGTATGTGAAGGATTTCAAGGGGTATGCGACATCCTGCTGAGTTTTATTAACCATAAAATATGTATTGATAATAGTAAGTCAAATTGACATGATAGCATGGGGTTTCATAAACTTTTATTCCCTTTGCCACAGCTTTGTTTAGCTACCACTGAGACTTTATAGAAATTTGGAAAGAATATTTGGACTTTATAAGATATATATTACCGGCCCGTTGACACGGTGTTAGTGGACTAATGCAAGTTTACTAGTATTAGCTTACTAGCATGCAAGTTGTGTTGACACGCATTTTTCACTTGTATTAGTATCGCTTCTAAAAATATGGCTGAAAATGAAGTGGTGCTAACTGATCTCTCTATTGAAGCCATTTTTTTCATCACTGCGTCTGATTTCTCGTTCGGGTTATTAATATGCATATACTAATTACGTTTATCTGTTAGGAGCTAGGAAGGGTGAATTTAGAATAAGAATGGGCGGCCAAATAAATTACAATTTTTCAGTAAACGCAATGTATCATAATTAGTTGACCTATTTAAAAAATTGTTTTATATAGATAACATAAAAACGTTTGTGATTAGTATGTCTAATATTTCTTAATTCCTTAATACATTAAAATTTGTTTCAGTTGATCCCAAATAATTATTTTATTATTTTGCTTGATTTGTTATAACTCACTTAGCATACATGACCAATAAAATTAAACTCAAATAAAGTCAATAAATACCAATAAAACCAAACTCGGTTGAAATTTTTTTTATAAATAGGCCTAACCCAGGTTTTTTCAACCCTGTTTTAAATGTTGGTATACTAATAACAAAAATCTTGTTAAATGCTAGCTAGCTAGGCCTAAAATATTCCTTAAAAATAATAATAAATTAATTTGTAGATTGGTTTAAATATAAACTATCTGGTTTGCTATGAGACAATAATATAATGTTGTGTATCTACTCAAGTTGCCAAAGCATTACTAGAAAGTGTATGAAGTGTATGGGCTGAACATTATTAATTAAAACTTAAAAATATTGGTTAAAGTGTCAAATACGGAGATTGGAAAGCGTGCCGGTGATTTCGCGTGAAATTCGCCAGCCAATCATACCTTACTTGCCGATAACACGAATATTATGTTGCCGGAACTAATCACGGTACTACAATGTTTTATTATATTTTGTGATTGTATGTAAAAAAAAATTTACAGATGCCACGTTGATTGGTAGGAAATAATGGTTTGATAAAATTATTTATAACATTTGTTAACTGATATTAAATAATATCTCTCACAAGGCATACTTGCAATATTTACATAACATTTTATTTTAGACACTTCTTGAGAATATGCATGCCTGATATCACTTTACAAAATCCTCTAGTGCAATATCACTCGCATTCTTATCTTTATAAATCCGGTGCTTAAAATTCCACAAAAACTCATTATTTTCATAACATTCCACAAATAAGTGTCTCTCGCACAACAATCTTTTAGTTGCCGCCATTTTGAATTGTCTACTTGCATTAGTAAAGTTGGAAGGTGACCAACTTTTTCAGTTGCAAGTGGACTTGCATTTTAGTAGCTTGCTTGTCTGTTTACACGCTGCAAGTTGTGCGCGCGCAGCCATATAAGTGGAATTGCATTAGCCAACTAACATCGTGTCAACAGGCCTTTAAAGAAAGTTGGGAGAGGTATGTTGGGCAGACCATGGTCCTGAAAGAGGTTTGTGACTGATGAGAGTTTTAGAAACACTGAAGAGTATGAATTTTTTTCTAACAAATATTAATACTTTTACAAACAAAATAATATGGCTAGTTGATTATTAGGCAGGCCTAAATATTTGTTTTAATTTAATATATTGTTAACCAATTAAAATTCATCTAAGTCATGAAATATTGGTCAGCCATACTATGTATATGGTCTGGAATGAACCCATTTTATAAAGATGCAAAAATCACCAAAATACTGACGACCTATTCTTTTTTTATAGCAAAACTAATTCTTACTAATGTTCTCTTTACTACCTTGTTTAAAACATCTTAAACATCTTCTAATGCAACTATACGAAATAAAATAACACATCTAGGCTACTACATTCAATACAACTAACCCTTTAACAACTACCTAGCCTTATGAAATGATATTCATGAAATCATTTTTAAAACAATACATTATTTATAAATATATAGGGTGTCTGTACACCTTTCGCTAATCAACATCATTTTATTTGAAAAGGTAGGACTAGTTGATCGGCAATATTATTTATTTGGCTCTTGGCTTAGGTTGGCAATATTGCTTTCAAGATGACAAAGTTCACTCAATCATTCACTCACCCCATATATTTCAGTGTAGCATGCCACACTAGGGCTGAAGTAAGCAGCAACAGTTTCGGTGTTAAGGAGCGGTTAATGAAAAGTGTGTGGGTTTACGAACAACAACAACACATGGGACAAACAATGAAGCAAATAATGGATGAATTCCTAATCGCTTTAATAAAGTGCCACCTCATTAAGCAACAATGCTTGATTGGATAATACGTGTATTTGCTTCAGGCAGTGTTAAAAGACAAGCCAGGAATTGGACGAAAGAAGACGCAATTACAAACATGTGCTGCCATTGTCAATTTAAATGCGCATTCTCTGTTGAAAAAACTAGAAAATGAGCGGCCCAACTTCGTGTACTGTAGTCAACAATGCAAGAACAAAGAAAAAAACTTGAAAGTTAGGTTGTTTCGCCTGATGTTCGTCAATGAATTATCAAATGGAGATGCGGAACTGCACGCTGCAGCCTCCCGTGCTTTGTTGGCATAATTTCTAAATTCAATGTTCTGTGCAAAAGTGATGTTTTCTAATGAATGTGCAATGTATTGCGGTTCACAAACCAGAAATGCTTACTTCTGGGATAAAAATAAACCTCATTTCATACTTGAGTTACAAAGGAATGTGCACCACACTAAGGGTACCGGGATTTATGGCCATCCTGTATCCTGTCACTTACCTGACTAACTTAACAGAGCCTTCCATACACAAATAAATTAAAATTTCAATTAACATTGATAAAATTAACAATTTAAAAACATCACAAAATAACATATATATTTTTTTTATATTAAACTTAACACATACTACTCCTAAATTTAATTCACTACATATAAATAATCAAACCTTAATTTAATTAAATCTATCAAATCAAAACACCTCCAAATTAATTTTAAAGATTTTACAAAGTAAACCTAACATATACCGATACTACTCCTAAATTTAATTCACTACATATAAAATAATCAACTCTTAATTTAATTAAATCCACCCAGTCAAAACATCTCCAAATATATATAACAAGGAATTATTCACAAATGTAATATTATGGTACTTACTCAACCTTCCATAGGCCTATCTATGCAAATAAATTTAAATTAATATTGATAGCTTAAACTAAACCATTTAAAACCTCACAAAATGATATTTAAATGACAGCATAGATATTGAAAAATGCAGGAACCTAATAAGTCTCCCAGATAACAATAGCATGTTCAAAAATATTCATATTCCTGTGTGGTTTTGTCAAGTTTTGTTTTGATTCTATAGTTGTAGGCTACAAACGGCGATCGTAAGCTTTATCTGTCCCATTTTAGGCTATTTTTCATTGTTATGTTACAATGTTTAGATATTTTATTTACTTTATTATTCACACAAGAGTATGTAGAATGGAATGAAACCAAGCTTTATAAATATTTAATACTTTTAATCAACACTACATCTACACAAAACTTGACAATCCATCACCCAAATCACTATTGAAATGTAAATATTGACAATGAAGTGTAACTTTCCATTATTCTTTGTGTTACACCCATGATCCTAAACAGTGAAATGGGTATGGCATCATCCTGTGATGCTTTGCGTTACACCCATGATCTTGCACACTAAGATGGATATGACGTCATCATTGATGTGTACCACCCATGTTTAATTGTTACATTGAATAGTTTGTTTTATCTATAACTATACATTTAATCTATTAATAGGCCTACATGAAAGGTTAGGTTAAGTTGGTTTGGGAAAGTTTCATAGCATTGAAAGATTACGTTAGGTTAAACAGAGATGGGAAAATGTCATAAAAATGAATATTTAAGCAAGTTGTCTTATAACTTCCATTAAGTCATCAATATTATGTTTAACAGGTTTTACACTACTTCTAGTTAGTCATTATGGATACTTGTAATCATCTACATTGAGCTAAATTACTTAAAGATATTCAAGTTGTGCTTCGCCAAGATCAGAGGACAATAGGTAGCCATTTACAGCAGTTAAATTTACTATTATGAAGTAAACTTTATTGTGGTCATTGTGGATGGTTTTTACACCTTTGTAAAGATTGTAAATTCAGTTTTTTGTTTAGTTTAAGGTGTCCAGCTTGTTTTAGAACAGAGTCTTTGATGAAAGAGACTTTTTTTTCAAGAATGTACATTTACAAATACAGGTAGTAATTGTTATATTGTGGTTTTGGGTATGCCAGATTTCTAGTTCTTCAGTTAACCAGCTAATTAATATATATAGAGCTAGCGTTATGCAACCGATACATACCGTATATTTCAGCGACATTAGTTCTTAGAAGTTTCTGAAAAATAAGGAATATTTTGTTTTTGGTGGACCTGGCATTGTTCTTCAAATTGACTTTTCTCTTATAACTAAAAGAAAAAGTAATAAGGTTAGGGTTGTGCATGATCAATTTTGGGTATTAGGAGTTTTCGAAGCGATGGGGCGCAATTATTTACATACCAAATTGGTCATCCAATACTTTGTGTGAACTCAGTGAAAGATATGTTTTGCCTGGAACTGAAACTTGGACTGACGGTTGGAAAGGATATTTAGCTTTGCGAACATGGGTACACGTCACCTTATTTTCATTTTACAATTAACCACCAAAAAAAATGTGTTGACCAGACAAAAACTTGTACAAATAATGTTGAAAATTATCGTTCTAGATTAAAATTATTATGCAGAAGGATTGGAGTCAGGCCCTAAGAGGGAAATGCAGGGGGTACATTGTACCCGGGCCCTGGGAGCTTAAAAGTGGTCTGAAGACCAGCATTCACATTTCTAATACTAGTACTAGCCTATTATTAAATTATTAGTACCTAAAGTTATAATATTTTTGTCATATTACATTTTCCTTTTTTTTAGTTATAAAGGTATAAATTATATATCTTTTTTTGGTTAAATTATATATCTTTTTTTGGTTTAATTCTATTCTTATGTTTAGATAGGGTTAATTTTTCTAGAAAGTATTAGTGAAAATTGAAAGGGGGCATAAAAAAAACTCTGTACCCCCTGATAAAATTCCTCTCAGAGGCCCTTATTAGGGTACTAAGATATAAATTATTATTTGAGCATATAGAACACTTTACACTGACAGACATTTACAGGTCTCTAGCTCTCACATTCAAGGCCATGTTGAGCAATATGGTCGAAAGACCAGGTGAGTGGAATTTTTTTTTTTTTTGTTCAAAATCAATTCTACGTGTTTTTATGTTTGGAAAGATGTTAAGCTGATATCAATATTTTGACTATTTTAAGAAAGAAAAGGCCGAGAATGGGACGGATAAAACATACTGTCCCCCTATTACAAACTTTTGAAACTTAACAAAATATATTTGATTCCCAGTTTTCTTAAGTATTTAGTAATAACTAGAGGTATTGTATTGTAATGTAATAAAGAAAATAATGTTTATATTATATATCTGATAACAAATAAAAGTTTCAATTATGGCTCGAACAATCTGAAGAAAACTTTGACGTTTAAAGAATGTAACTTAAAAGAATTGTTACATCTTA